>OX467119.1:2821500-4166000 GCA_950106695.1 Biston stratarius
CACGGGTAGAGAGGGTGGGGTACTATTCTTACGCCGACACCACCACGGCAAGTACGATGGTACATAAGTACACCAAAATGGAGTTCAATCGACATCGGGAAGTGGGTCAAAAACTTGCAAGATTCCACCCGGACAAATACATACATTGCAAGTTAAATAAAAGCTTGTAATAATTGTAGACTTCAGAGGACCTAGCATATCAATTTTCAAGATTTCCGAGACGCTCTCCTGATGGTACGAGGTAATGTTTGCACATTACAGAATACGGCAGAATATCTGGTAATGAGGTAGTACCTACCTGGACGACCTCGTGCTAACGAGATCTACCACCAACTAAATTTCCAGGTCGATACCACTGCAGTATTAGATATCCTACCGCCAAACAGTTCTGTGTTCCGGTTTAAAGGATGCTGCAGCGAAATTGCAGTGATATTGAGATTAACTCTCTTCGATCGAAAATAATTAAAAACTACCATTGTTAAAATACAAAAAACATAGTTATTTAAAATGATAATCTTTTATTGCTTGATTTAATATTCACAATTTTTGATATAAAAAACCATTAAAGCTAAAACTTTTTTTATGTTTGACAGTTTAGGTGATTGACCACGTATATTTTGTGTTTCACTGCCAGAACCAGGTAAAGATTAGAGCAAGTTCTAAAGAGTGTTCTAGGTATATATTTAGTTTATTTCCGCTTAACAGTAGTTTCTGCTACAACAGAAAATAGGATTTAAATAACTTGACATAGATATGAAACATAAAACTTAATGATAATTAAAAAACCTATCCGGAACTTTACTGATAATCTAAAACTAAATTTCACATAGACTTAAAAGCTTAAATAAAACAATAATTAAAATAAAAACAAAATCCACAAGTATTTATATCCTCTTCGCTGCAATAACCACTCGCCGACACGTGTTTCACCTCTACACGAGGCATCCTCAGGACGTGTTGACTCTCCGAACGCTTGGCCGAGACTGAGTAATCAGTAATCCTCCCTTTTTTTTTTTGAATGACTCTTGCTGTTGGCCAGTTGGCCTCTACAGCGCCACCGGACTGTGGCGAGCGCGGAGTGCGCTGAGCCTAAAGGTTAAGGACGACTGGCACAAGGGCACCTCTGAGTGGTACGGACCTCGGCTTGGGCAGTCGCCGGAGCAGGGGGGGTCTAACAGTTGCCCTGGCCACCCGGAAGGGGTGTGCCCTTGGGCCCTAGACTAGGTTGTACAGAGTAATCCTCCCTGACAACGGCGCTTTATATAATATTTGCCGCTGCCGCCCGCGCCTGCGCACTGGAGCAGCGCAGTAATGGCGAAGTGACGCATGTTTGTTCATTCAACAATGAATTCTCTGTGTTGCCATGTTTCCAAATTTCTAATTGTTCAAGTACTCTCATACGGAATCCTTTTTCACATACATGTAGGATTTCAAACGTATTACTGTTCCGAAGAGTATGCTCAGTGTCTAATAGATGTTTTGCGTGCGATTTTTCTAGATGATTATTTCGGTACGCGGACAAGTGCTCTTTGTAGCGTGTCTCAAAGTTACGTCCAGTTTGCCCTATATAAACAGTAGTAGTTCTAAAGAGTAATTAGCTTATAAATAAAACTTACCTCAAGAACAGTTGCTGCCCTAAAGAGGTAGCAGTTGAGCAGTCCTTCCTTCTCATTGTAGAGGATGTAGAACAGCTCTTCAGGTCTGCCTGGTACTTGACTTGCCCTATCGGTACAAATAGAAAGATTAAAAAAAATATGATAAAGAATTCGCTCTCAAGTTACCGCTTTAAGTTAGATGCTTGGCGGCAGATCCATCCGAGTACTAGATAGTCCCTACCACCATTATAAATTCAAAAAAATTAACATAATGACAGTACCATGTCAATACATTTATGAAAACTTGTTGTACACTCATAAAAATATCAATCGTTTCCCTAAAAATAGCGACATACATAATTTAAATACTAGAAATAAGAATAAACTTGCTGTGCCCAAAACTAGGCTAAACAAGATAAATGTATCCTTTAAAGGGCAATGTATACGCTTCTACAACAAAACTCCTAGTGAGTTGCAAAAATTATCAATAAATAAATTCAAACAAATTGTCAAAAATATCCTATGTAAAAAGGCTTACTACAAAATATCAGATTATCTAGACGATAAAAAAGCTTGGGACGAGTTTTGCTCCAACTCGAAAACTAACAATCTAACAAGGTAAAGGTTTCTTGTTCGCTTCTTTACTTTACCTCAAAAAGATTGAAGTGAACGAAAGATCAAAGTGATCACTTTATTTCCTAGTTTTAAGTATGTTTATAATTTGTGACGTGTGACGTGTCCAAGAGTCCTGTAAGGTCTAAAGGAAATAAAGCACTTTGAGTTTTGAGTTTTGACCATCCTATGGTTTCCTCAACTCATGCTCATTGTTCGAGCTTGAACCCACGCCCTTCGGCATGCGAACCGATCACGCTAACCACTGAACTATCATCGCTACATAATTCTAATTATATGGTCCCCATGTAACATGTAAGACCGCCTTTCCAACAATCTTGGTGGTAGATTTCCTTAGCAGGAGGTCGTCTAGGTAGGTACCACCGCAGTACCAGATATTCTGCCGCCAAGCAGTAGTGTGTAAACATTACTGTGTTCCGGTTTGAATGGTACTTGCAGCTAGCGAAATTACAGGGCTGTTGAGACTTACCATCTAGTCTCAAAGTAATGAGCGCCAAGGCAGCGATGCCCTGGACTTTGTTTTACTACTCAAAGTTCTGTGTATCGCTGCAATGGTCATGGACAGGCGTTATCTCTTAACATCAGGAGAGCGTCTCGTTCGTCGCATTACTGTTACATTTAAACGACTAGAAGTGCATGGAATAAACCGTAATATATATAAAAAATATGAAAGATGTAAAAAAAACAGCAGGTTCATTTGACTATACTACTACTATTAGAAACCCCCAAACCCTCCCCCTGGCTACGCCCGTGCAACTCACTGGAGCTATTATGCCAGCGGCCCAGACCCTCGCACCGATATTTCAAGAAGCTGGGTTGCCTCGGTTATGTGCTGGTAGGGAGAAATGCACAAAACACCCCAAGCGAGACATCAGTGCAGAACTTATCGCTCCACTTTGAAAAAGAGTGGTTCACACAGTACAAACTTTGCTCAGTTTGGGGCTAAATGGCGCTGTGTGGACCAAAAGAAACCATCAGGTACCAGATGTCGTGATTCGAACAAAATCTTTATTTTTGCTAACACGTTAAAATAACGCTCATAATTGTAGATTGATGAAGATAAAAATAAAGACAAAAAGATTTCGTGAAGAAAACTAATGTGGGAATAACCCAAAGTTATGTACATTGTTTAAATTTCAATTTATGACTACCTATTGACTTTACTAGTTGTATAATGTTTTGTCGAGACACATGTAAATAAATTATCTCTTTTTTTTTTTTTTTATAACTAATAGGCTTGCGTTTGACCGCCATCTCGCCTGATGATAAGCGAAGATGCGGTCTACGATGGAGCACGCTCGCCTAGAAGAAACCGATTTACTCGCGACTTGAAGGCACCCAGATTGTACCTATCGGGGAACACCCACTCGGGCAGCGAATTCCAATGTTTATCTATATCTTTAAACGAGCAATTCTTGTATATATATGTATATATATACTGAATCTCGGAAACGGCTCCAACGATTTTCATGAAATTTAGTATGCAGTGGGTTTCGGGGGCGATAAATCGATCTAGCTAGATTTCATTTTTAGAAAACGTCGTTTTATCCGTGTTTTCAGCCGAGCAAAGCTCGGTCGTCCAGGTACTTATGTTTATACACGTAAATTTTTTCGGTAGAAAAAGTTTCATACGTGTTAATCCAAGGTGTCAGCTCCGTACTAAATTTCATCAAAATCGGTCCAGACGTTAAAGCGTGAACAATTAACAAACACTCACAAACTTTCGCTTTACAATTATAGTGTGATACTAACTTTTGCCCGGGACTTTGTCCGCGTTTACAATAGAATTAGGTTCAGAGAGAAGTTAAACGTGGAATTAACAAATAGGTAATATGTCATAAGGTCATGAATCCTGCGCTATTTTTTATTAGGTTAAGATTAAGTATTATCTTTTATCCCTAAATAAAATCACACCAATATTATAAAGGCGAAAGTTTGTGTGTTTGTTACTTCTTCGCGCTCAAACGGCTTGACCAATTTTGATGAAATTTGGTGTGGAGGTAGCTGACGCCTTGGATTAACACATAGGCTACTTTAACTCCAAGAAATGTAGCGGGAATCACCGCGGGGCGCAGCTAGTGTTCCATAAGACACATCTATACCAAATAGGTAGTTTTTTATTCATCCCACAGGAATATGACATTGTTCAGTTATATAAAGTATCCTATATGTTAATCCAGGTAATAAACTATATGTGCGCCAAATTTCATCCAAATCCGTTCAGCCGTTTTTGCGTGATTGAATAACAAACATCCAAACATATAAAGTTTAACATTTATAATATTTGTAGGATTGTTATAAATTGAATACGTCTTTGAATCTGCTTCCATAAAGGGAGGCATTCAGATAAGAAGGCCACGCCCAGCTGTGGGACAGCTAACAGAAACGGCTGATACGGAATAACTAATAATATTGTTTAAGTAACTTTACCTAATGATGTCAACCAGTCTATGGACGATGACCGGTTCGAAGTTATCGTTATATGCTTTCAGGTAACCATCCTCGACCGCTATGCTAAGCTGTGAACAATACGATATGATTTAAAGATTTTCTTATTTATGTTGGACACTCTTTATGCCGTGGTGGTGCCAGCGTAAGAATAGTACCCCACCCTCTCTACCCGTGGTTGCCGTAAGAGTCGGCCGGAAGATGGGCAGCAGCGTCTTCCTTGAACAATCACACCTAACTGCGCTCGCCAACCCGCCTGCCAAGCGTAGCGAGTATTGTCAAAACCCCCCCAGGAGGAGGCCTATGTCCAGCAGTGGATGACCTATGGCTGATGATGTGTGTGTGGGTGTGATTTACAAAAACAAAAAAGTATTTAAGTATTCTATCAATTATCTGACTTTCATATCGATCGAGAGTGAATCGGTATCTTCTAGGCAAGCGTGCTCCATCTTAGACCGCATCATCACTTAACATCAAGTGAGATGGCGGTGAAACGCAAGCCTATTGCTAATTTTTTTTTAACTTAGGGGAAATATTGTGAGATCTGTCTAGAACAGGTATGGGCAACCTTTGGCTAGTTGCGTGCCAAACTTACTATATTAATGCAGTCGCGGGCCATAACACAATATAAAAAAGCCATTTTTATTAGGTTATTGGTGAAGTAAATTTACGTGTAACGGTTAATGTGATATTTGTGTTTGAACTTCAGAAACAAGTTTGTTCAAAATCCACTTGTACAGAGGCGTAACTAGTTTTCCAGATTTTCGTCTGTGACTCTCTTACGGCATTTCGACTTATTAGTCTTCATCATCGAGAAAAATTGTTCGCATTTATATGTTCCTACTTCCAATAATGCCTTGCCGAGTTTCTTGCCGGAGTCTTCTCAGTTGAAGTGTAATTACGAGCCGGTGGTAGATTCAAACATGTAACTTAACGTTCATAAGTGCCTTACCAGGGCCTAAACTGAATAAATGACTTTTTGATTTGATTTGATAACGCAAACAATTCTTCTCGCGAACTCTCTCAGTTGTTTGTATTTCTCTTCGCGCGAAATTTCAAAATGTCTCGCGGGCCGGTTGTTGCCCATATATGGTCTAGAACAGCCTTTCCCAAAGTGGGCGATAACTCCCCCTTGTGGGTGCTGCAGGCCTAAAGGGGAAAGACCCAGAAAAAAAAGGGGGCGTTGTGTAGAGGCTTGGACGATTTGTAATTTCATTTAGCTAGGAGGCCTCTTAGACACCGACTTCATGAGCTCTCGACTCTCAACTACAACTTGTGAACATCAACTAATATTATTAGTTAAGAGATTGCTCAAATATAGCTATAAGTAGGTGAAAAAATGGGGGCGCTAAAAAATAATTTATTCTCAAAGTGGACAGTAGACAAAATAAGTTTGGGAACCCCTGGTCTAGAAGATAGATTGTTACCACGACACAAGATATCAAATGTTTACCTTGTCCATAATTCGAATCGCTCTAATCTCCCGAAGAAGCCATGGCAGCATGGCATTGGAGAAACGTCTTTCCATGGCAGTAAAGCCGAGGTAGGTTACCGAAGTTAATTTGGTTTTCATATTGTCTGAAATAAAACTTACAAAGTAAACACATTGTAACCTACAACCGTGTACCCTCCTTCGTCCGGGATGCACCTTCCACCGCGTGCTTCAGAACCAAGTTAAGATCTTGGCTGCTAGAGACAATGTTTTATGACATTGATGAATATTTCAAATTAAAAGATTATTAAATTACTAATAAGTAATTTCTGGACATTTTACTATATGGACAATATCTTTGTATTGACGTATTTTTATATTGACATATTTTATATTGACAATATTCTTATATTGACATGTTTATATAATTTGACATTTTGTTTTTATTCCATTGACATGTAATCAGTGTTCTAAATCTCAATGTAATGATATTACGGAATTGACTTGTAACATTGGTGTTATCAATAAAATATTTGTATTTGTATTTGTATTTGTATTTTGTAATACGCATTTGCGGAAAGCTGTCAATTAGGTTGACATTGAAAAACCATACAACCCTTTTTAAGGTTCCGTACCCAAAGGGTAAAAACGGGACCCAATTACTAAGACTTCGCTGTGTCTGTCCGTCCGTCTGTCTGTCACCAGGCTGTATCTCAAGAACCGCGATAGCTAGACAGTTGAAATTTACACAAATTATGTATTTCTGTTGCCGCTATAACAACAAATAAAAAAACAAAAAAAAAAATTAAGGAGCGCTCCCATACAACAAACGTGTTTTTTTTGCTCGTTTTTGCTCGATATTAATAACGGTATTAGGTAGATGCTTGAAATATTCATAGAATATTTATTTATATCAATCTAAAAAAAATATTTAAATAAAACAAAAAGGTATTTAAGGCTCCCATACAACAGACATGTTTTTTGCAGTTTTTATAGACTATGGTACGGAACCCTTCGTGCGCGAGTCCGACTCGCACTTGGCCGGTTTTTTTTACACTTGAGAGCCAGTACCATTCCAGACCAGGTGTGTTTTACCATCTTCGACCACACCGTCACTTGACATCAGGTGAGCTGTGGTCAAACACCTAGCTTGTCAAATGTATGTTTTCCCCTAACGGTTCCGGCAACCTTACTTGAGGGCCAGTTCCATTCCAGGCTAGACATGTTAACCATCTTCGATTATACCGTCACTTAACATCAAAGCTGTAGTCATACGCCTAGTTTGTCAACCATAAAAAATGTCATACCTAATATTTCTACAAAATTAAAAGTAGGTAGGTAGGTACAACTTTTCATTATGTCATACTAAACCGCAGGCAAAAGCCAAAAATTAAATTATGTTACAATTTTATTTATTGACAGTTAAAAATAACTTTAAATTGAGAATCGACTTAATTATCATTTATAAATTATTTTAAATAGATAACATACCCACCTTATTGTATTTAAATCACCACAATTAGGTATTCTTCCATTATAATTAAATCGTTCTAAAATCGGACTAAATGAATCAATTTATTCATTGTTCCATGGCCACTCTCAATACAGTTGAAAACAAACAATTTAGTATTACCGCATCGTATAAATTGTTTGAAGCACGTAAAATCAATATATCATTCTCATAAACACTTTATCACAAAAACACGCTATACAAAATTATTTAAAACAATCAATTTCGATTAACAAAGCGCTAAATCAATTTACTATGAAATATGATTTCTGATATAATTCCTATACGCTTTATTGAAGGAAGGAAAACAACTAAGTGCGAAACACCAAAAACAAAGCACCGACAAGGAAGTACATTATCGACGTCTCCTTTTAACACATTAGTTAGAGAGAGATAGCGACATACAGTTAGCAGAGGAAATCCGAAAAGCGTACGAAAAGCTGCTCGGAAAGAAAAACGTTCGTTGTAGGCTGTATATTAGAAAGAAATAGAAACAAATCAATGTGCTTCCATCTCATTCTAAATAGCTTATGCCATCTGTTGACAGTTGGGATAACTGCTAAGTCCAGTAGTCTGATTGGCTAAATAGTTTGAGTATCTTTTGATAGATGGCGCTAAAACTATACTAACAAAGTTAAAGTTACTCGACGCGAGATGGCACTTTACTTAATCTTACAATAATAATTAGTACCTAGCTATGTCACTTTCATAGATTATTAAAAATTATTATTAATTTGCGATTGTTTTATCACTTACCTGCTGTTAAGTGATGGTATAATTAAAGATGATAAACAAAGCTACCCTGAAATGGGATAAATAATCCTGGAATTAAAAAAAACATGACTAGAATGAAATAAGTCTAAACCACAATGAAATTAAGTCAAAATCGAGTCCGGTCTTGATCTAGTAAAGTAGTGGTGACTACTACGTGTTTCTAAGTATAAGAAGGTAAGTAAAAACCAGGATTATTCAAGAACAGGTAAACTTTGTAAAAAAAAAAACTTCGATGGAGTTTTGCGAGTCATCTTTTACTACAATATATCACTGTCCCACAATTACGTACGTAATTCGGTAATATATGAATAAAACACTACTAATTAGGGTTCCGTACCATAAAAGGAAAAAACGGAACTCTTATAGGATCACTTTCTTGTTCGTCTGTCTGTCAAGACCCTTTTTCTCAGGAACGTGTGAAGGTATCAAGCTGAAATTCATATCAAATACTCAAGTCTACTGTCCCTTGTAGCTGTGAAAAAATCAAACTTCTAAGCCAACGCAATCAAAAGATACAGCCGTTTATGCTGCAAATTTTTGACACTCGCAAGGGAATCAAAACCTACAGGGCACTTCCCGTGAACTCAGAATCTTGAAATTTGGTACGAAGCAACGTCTTATAGCACAGATAAAGGAAAAATTGCGAAATGCATAAATTACCATTCAAAAAAATACCATAACTTTTACTTATATACCTACACGTTAGTACGGAACCCTCATTGCGCGAGTCCGACTCGCACTTGACTTTTTTATTTATTTAAAAACAACTCAAAAAACAATACATTAATGACACTTTTACACGTTCCCGCCAAAACTCAAACGCTAGTTCTAATTTCTAATTAGTTAGTTCACAATATCCCCGCACGCCACTAGCGCTCATAAGTTAATTTTATAAAACAGTGTTGAGGGTATAACAAACAAATTGAACAAAATGAAATGTGTTGAGAAAACGAAGAAATAACTAACTTTTTCCTGAAATAATGGATTAATCCTTACTTATTCAGTACAGTGATTTAAAGGTTACGCAAATTTTTTCTACAATTTTGATTTGGCACCTAACAAGTAAGTACTTATTGACCATAACCATTTAATAGGTACCCACAGAAAAATGACGATAATTCCCTCTTGTTACACTGCTGCCCATCATATAGATTGTAATGTTTTTAGGAATCATTTGTATCTATTTATGTGAGTTTGTTTATTCCATGTTTTTAGGATTCATGTATTTATGTGAGTTGGTTTATTCCACTATAACTTTCTGAACAGATTTGGATGTATGAGGAATCGTTAGAATCCTTACGTCATGTCACCCTGAGGGACATTGACAATTTTTTTTTTTAATACATTTTTTTTTAATTTGCAATTGTTTGTTTTTTTTTTTAAATTGAAGTTGTCTATGGAATGTTTATACGTAGGTACATATATACAATAATAATAATAACGTTTGTAGTAATAAATTTAAATAAAAGCAAAGTATTATTAAAAATAAAATAAAATTATGTTGATTGATTCTGGTGTTACTTTGCGGTAGTTCATTTTGAACTTGAACATCCAAAATGAACTTACTATTTTTATTTAGTTTGAGAAATAAATATTTAATTTATTCGTCACTGTTGCAACCGTAACTACTTTTAAGCGAAAGTACACCTAGATTACTTTTTTTAATGTTTGACCAGCTAGGCGTTTGACCACAGCTCACCTAATATTAAGTGACGGTGACGTCAAAGATCGTAAAGCACACCTAGCCTGGAATGGAACTGGCTCTCAAGTGAGGCTGCCGGAACTCACCGTTAGATGCTTGGCGACAGTTTTTCAACTTGAGGGCTAGCCAGCCGTGTACTAGAAAGTACCCTACCACCACGCTATGGTTTCCTCACCACGCTTTCTTTCACCGATAGTTCAAGCTTATTTTTGGGGTTTGACCCCACGCCCATCGGCGTGTGAACCGGTTGCGCTAACCACTGAGCTATCATCGTTACAAAAATATATCTCTTGAATACATAAAACTATATCCCATCCCAGTAATATTAAAAATGTGAAAGTTTGGATAGATGGATGGATGGATGTTTGTTACTCAAACACGCCAAAACGGCTGAACGGATCTGGATGAAATTTTGCATGTAGATACTTTAGGCCCTGGAATAAAACATAGGATACTTTTCATCATTATCATCATCGATCACCACGCATGTAAAACCGCGGGGCACAGCTAATATTATCTAAAACTAACAATTTTTATTTTTAAACCCTACCTTCATTTTAAAATTCCTGTTCAATGACACCACACATGATGGTATGGGGTGAAAAAAAATTTTCGTTTTTAAGTTTGTGCCTCCTAGAGGGCACCACATTCAATTTAATGTGACGTCGCATATCTTATAACCAGCGGACAAAAGCTTTCAACGACACCTCATTTGTTGAATTATGATAAGTTGTTTAGACGTTTTGAGAGAACATATGAACATACACACATAACCCTCCCTTTTGCTTCGCCGTAGTCGGATAAAGCAATCTTTGAAATATTTTAAAAACTTTCCAGGATAAAAATGGAAATTTCTGCTACTTTATCTCCGATTTCGTGTGACGGTCGGAGAAAAATCAAAGGAAATAACAGCGGATCCAGTCGAGACGCTGACGTATCTAATGAAGAACGGTAAGGACACAAACCGTGGTGGTGCCGGCGTAAGAATAGTACCCCACCCTCTCTACCCGTGATTGCCGTAAGAGTCGGCTAAGGGATGTAATCCGGAAGATGGGCAGCAGCGTCTTCCTTGAACAATCACACCTAACTGCGCACGCCAACCCGCCTGCCAAGCGTGGCGAGTATTGGTAAAAAACCCCTCAGGAGGAGGCCTATGTCCAGCGGTGGACGTCCTATGGCTGATAACGTGTGTGTGAAGGACACAAACAATAGTTGTAACATCGTCGTTACGTTTTTGCAATGTTTTTTTATTTTTGCAGTGATTTTTGAGGAACTTCCCGATCATTTAGGATAAAGATAATATCTCAGATTAGATATTAGGATAAGATCACTTACTTAAAACTTTTTTCAACCGATCCAGCTTGTAAATTTTGAGAATATGCAAAAAACTAGGTGTCACAATTTTATCTTTATTTCTTGTGTTTAAGTTATGGCGGCTACTATTAATTTCAAATGAATTTAAATTTTTCCGGACAAACATAATGTTTTCGTAAATGTACTGTGACGGTAACGTTAATATCTTAAAATCCTTAAATCGATTTCGTAGTGATTCGCGAGGACCCAAACAAAAGATTGCGCGAAACTTTTTTGCAGAATAAAAATAGTTTCAAAGTCTGCAGCTGAGCCCCACAGCAGTAGACTGTAGGACATTAAACTATGGAAATAAGCAAAGTAAACCAACCTGGCTGTAGCCACATCTGTTATTTTTCTAATCGCGAAGGCGGCGGATCTCTATTTACTAGCTAACTTTTCTATATGAGGACCCCATTGTATTTTACTATCTAATGTTACGCCGAGAAAGACTGTCTTATCCAGTAGATCAAGTGTTTTACCATCGACTAAGATATGAGTGTCCCTCTTAGCAATATTGGGGAGAGAAAACCTTATACATTTAGTTTTACATGAATTAAGCATAAGATTATTGGCGGCAAACCATTTTGATACAGCTGATAAGGTGTTATTGAGCTGTGTAAGGTCTGTATCTTTTAAAGCCTATAAAGGAACTCGGATCCCACCAGGTGTCCATTAGACACCTCTCAATTTTTCTATTGACAGTCTAGGTGTTGAACACTTCTCACCTGATGTTAAGTGCTTGGCGGAATACTTGTGGTTGACAACCATAAAAAACGCCAATTATCGTAATAATAATTATTTTGCGTGGTGGTAGAGTACTTTCTAGTACTCGGCTGGCTAGCTACCACCCTCAAGTTGAAAATCTGCCGCCAAACATCTAACGGTGTGTTCCGGCAGCCTCACTTGAGAGCCAGTTCCATTCCAGGCTTGGTGTGCTTTTCCATCTTCGACTACACCATCACTTAAGATCAGGAAAGTTGTGGACAAACACCAAGCCTGTCAGCTATAAAAAAAAAACTTAGTTCGACAGTATAAACTTATAGTCTTGTATAGATCTAATTTGGCCTCTATCGACAAGTTAATAGGTGTTAAGTAAATACGGATTAGTGCTTCAGAAATGCAGAGGTCAAGGTCAGAGGCTCGAGGTTAAGCACGCGTCAAATAAATACTTATAACTGTCCTACTGTATGATATACTTAGTTATGATACTTTTTACCCGACTACCAAGGAAGTTTTATGTTTTTCGCGCGTATCTTGTATGTATAATATGTAATGGTATCATTAGATTCGTCTCAATAACTCAAGTGTCCTTAGAGAGTGGTTTTAAAAATAATCAAGATGTTGGATTTTTGCGCGAAATAGTAATGCGTTAATAAAAAACCGGCTAAGTGCGGGTTGGACTCGCGCACGAAGGGTTCCGTACCATTATTTATAAAAACGGCAAAAAAATCACGTTTGTTGTATGGGAGCCCCCTTAAATATTTATTTTATTCTGTTTTTTTAGTATTTGTTGTTATAGCGGCAAAAGAAATACATCATCTTTGAAAATTTCAACTGTCTAACTATCACGGTTCGTGAGATACATCCTGGTGACAGACGGACAGACAGACAGACAGATGGACGGTCAGCGGAGTCTTAGTAATAGGGTCCCGTCTTACCCTTTGGGTACGGAACCTAAAAAAATTAGGTAGCCTAAATAAAGGCAATTACAAAAATATATAAATTATAACTGTTTAATTTTAATTAGGAATAATACATTTGCTAATAAAAAACAGGGCTGTTGAGACTAACCATCTAATGTCTCAAAGTAATGAGCGCCAAGCAGCGATGCTCTGGACTTTGTTCTGTGTATCGCTCCAATGGACATAGACAGAAGTTATTTCTTACCATCAGGAGAGAGTCTCGTTCGTCTTATTACTATTATATAAAATAAAATAAATACAAAGCTAGATATTTTCGGGAAAATCGTTTAGATATTTGGCATAAAAGATGTTATTCAATTTCTGGATTCTGAATATCTGGCATTTATTTATATTCAGTTGTTCACCTAAACCTCAATTCTGCCTGCAATAGTAGCATATAAGAGGTGTTCATAACAAATTACAACCAACTTAAAATGAGTCATTGTTTAGTATAAATGGAATAATTTGATAGGAAACTTCCTCATTGGTGTAATTTTAGTATAGGAGTCAGACGATGAATTTACTTACACCTCAAGACATTTCTTCAGTTTCGGCAGTGTCAAGAACAGATATTTTTTTTAATTGTATAATCATCATCAGCCATAGGACGTCCACAGTTGGACATTGGCCTCCTCCTGGGGGGGTTTTGCCAATACTCGCCACGCTTGGCAGGCGGGTTGGCGAGCGCAGTTAGGTGTGATTATTCAAGGAAGACGCTGCTGCCCATCTTCAGGATTCCTTAGCCGACTAAATTTTATAACAATCAATTGTAATAAGTCTAACTTAAACTAAGTTCATGAAATCTGAGTCCGGCCATCGTCAAGCAAAGTGGCAACTTTACTACGATCGTTCAAGATTCGATGGAGATTTGGAAGCCACACGAAAGGTCATGTCATAACATTTTACCATATTATATTACTTTCCCACACAAGCGAACGTAATTCGTCACAGTATAAAGCAAAAAAAAATACATTTTTTAATACAGTAACTTTTGAAACGTTTTCTACGTCCCCGTCATATATCTCCGAAAACCACTAGACTCTTTCTCCAATTTCAAAACGATGGAAGGGTCATAATACGACCGAACACCAATTACTCCACTATTTGACCACTTTCCGTGATTTTCTTTTTTTGCATTGAGAATTTTTTCTAAACGTTCACAAAGTTTTAACCGACTACTATAAACAAGACATGTTTGTGACGGAGTTATAAGGAGGGTCCACCATTTGTGGACCCAACTGGAAGTTTCTTTTTTTAAAATGCAGAACTGTTTAAATTTCTATTTAAACCGATTTTAATACGGAAAACAAGTTTCCTATCATTCAGGCAGCGAATCCATTCTAGGCATCCTTCTATTCATTCTAGGCAGCGTTTTTCTTTTTACAGCAATCAGTTGTTAGCAAATTTTCCAGCACCTCTCAACCTATTACAATTATAATCACCTTGTTATATGAAACACATATAATTGTTTTCAAGGGAACTACGTTAATGATACATAACACATAAATAAAATACTTTTTACAGAAGCTAGTTTTCCCGTGCCTAGTTTTCAAATTAGTTTTTTGGTACAAAATTCAAATACGAAAAATTTATTAGTCAAATAAAATGTAATAGTAACGATGATAGCTCAGTGGTTAACGCGATCGGTTCCCACACCGAAGGTCGTGGGTTCAAATCCCAAAAATTAGCTTGAACTGTCGATGAAAAAAACACAGGAAATCATAGCGTGGTGGTAGGGTACTCTCTAGTACTAGGCTGGCCACCACCTTTACACGCTAAGTGTGCCATCAGGTGAGTTGTGGCTAGCCTGTTAACCATATAATAAAACTTTTTTTTATGCCGAAGCTAAATTGTAAATTGCCTTATTATAAAATGTTACAATATTTGATGGATAATTCAGATGCTGTCTACAAAATGCGCGGCGAATTTAATTACCTATTCATACTTATTGTTATACTTATGTCATTTCAAATGTTGTTGTTAAGAACTTAGGAGTATTTAACGTATTATAATTTACTATTATTTTAAGTAATATTTTGATAGGTACCTGATTGCTAGAATAAAGTCTGATTAGTGTTAAGCTATAACATTGAACAAGTTGTCAATTCGCCTTCGGCATATTTCAAAGCGACGATGTTAAAAGCGGCATCATACAAATTGCCTGCGACATATCATATACTGCTATGAACTTAGTAAGCGTTCGCACATACCTACGTCATCTAGTATTTATCTGCTTAGTACCTACATTTTTATATCACCAGTAAGTGCTCTTTTTATTGTTTCAAGTCCTCTTGAAAAGCCTTAATTCATCAAATATCACATGAGTTGAGCCAATCACACTGAACTGAACCTTACGTGTCGCTTTGTTTGTGTTTGTTTCCATTCCACTCAAGATCTGAACAAACAAACCAGTGATGTACATATTATGCTGCAGAATATAGTAGATGACGCGATCCGGACACTGCAAAAAGACAAGTGTAGGTACACTAAACTGTAAACGATTTTTTTTTTTTAATGACTGACAGGCTTAGTGTTTGACCACAGCTCACCTGATGTTAAGTGACGGTGTGGTCGAAGATGGTAAAGCACACCTAGCCTGGAATGGAACAATATATAAATGTAGACAATAGGTGTAGACAAAAAGCCAAGAAAAAATTAAACAAATTAATTATAAGTGGCGTTTGGCAGCCATCACCAACCATTACCAATTTAGTGGCGGAGTTAGAAACATGTTTTATTTCTATATTTCTTCTTTCGTCTTTCGTCTGTCTTCTATCTTTTTCCTGCTTCCTTCTTCCTCCTGACACCTTGCGCGTTCCTCCTTCCTCCTTTCTTGTTTCTTCTCTCCTTCTGCCTTCCTAATTTCTTCTATCCTTCTTCCCTTTCTTCTGCCTTCTTTCTTCTGTCTACTTTCTCCTATTTTCTTCTTTCTTCTTTCGTTGCATTTCCCGTCTTCTAGTATTTAGAATTCTTATCAGAAATCATACGGTACTCACCATCATAGAATTCCTTCCATAAGTTTTATAGTTTAAACACACATACATGACACGTGTATCCATGCAATGCTAGGTCAGCAAGAAATAAACAAACAACGGAAAAGAATATCATTATATATTTATTTTTATATTATACAAACATATATCAAATTAAAATAAATAATACCTCAAAAAGAAAAAACGGAACTCACTTTGTTGTCTTACTGTCTGTCTGTCAAGACCCTTTTTCTCAGGAACGCGTGGAGGTATCAAGCTGAAATTCATATCAAATACCCTGAATATTTTATTATCTACTGTCCCGTGAAGCTGTGACAAAATCAAACTTCTAAGCCAACGCAATCAAAAGATACAGCCGTTTATGCTGCAAATTTTCGACACTCGCAAGGGAATCAAAACCTACAGGGTACTTCCCGTGAACTCAGAATCTTGAAATTGAGTACGAAGCAACGTTAAAGGAAATATTGCGAAAAGCATAAAAAATTATCATTAATAAAAACAACTTTAACTTTTACTTATATATATGTACAGGTTTGTACGGAACCCTCGGTGCGCGAGTCCGACTTGCGCTTGGCCTTTTTTTTCAAATGTTAGTAATGAGACGAACGAGACGTTCTTCTGATGGTAAGAGATTACGCATGTCCATGATCAAGGACCATAGCTGCGATACACAGAACGTTGAGTAACAAAACAAAGTTCAGGGCATCCCTGCTGCTTTGACGTTCATTGTTTTTGACCACAGCTCACCAGATGTTACGGTGATGATGTGGTTGAATATGGTAAAACACACCTAGCCTGGAATGGAACTGGCACTCAAGTGAGGCTGACGGAACACACACTTAAGTGCTTGTTTGTTTTAAGTGCTTGGCGGTAAATTTTCAACTTGAGAGTGGTAGCTAGCCAGCCGAGTACTAGAAAGTAACTTATCATCGTGCTGTGTTTTCCTTCACCGGAAGCTCAAGTTCATTGTTGGGGTTTGAACCCACGCCCTTAAGCATGTGAATCGACCGCGCTAACCACTAAGCTATCATCGCTACAAATGTCATTATCGCTACATAAGTATACATAAATATTATTTAAAGGAAAAATATTAATTTTAAAAATATTATTTTTAGACGCGCAAAGCCGGGTCACGTCATTAGTTATAAATATCCACGATTTTTATGTAAAACTCGAAAAAACTCAAGATTTGTATATTATAAAACAATACGGCTTTTTCCGCGTTCCCGTCAAACAATTAGGTATTTATAAAATTTTCTTGTATGTACGATTGTACATATTGCATATGTCATCACGTGATTTCATTTTTGTTCTAGCACACAATTACTACAAACAAAACCTCTTTGTTTTCACTTTTAAAAAATCTTCATAGTATACTTAGCAACGAGGTTGGAAGTGTAGAATGAATGCTCCATAGACGAGTAATGAAAAAAAAATTCCATTTGATTTAAATGTAGATGCTGACTAGAAAACTGTGGATGACGTGTTAGTAACCAGTTTGAAGCGGTTCGAGCCGCTTGTATCTGGTTTTTTGAGGCTATCGACCTCAAGAATTCGGTTTAAAATCATTTGTACCAGTGTTTTAGTGTTTGTTTTGTTAGTTTTTTTGGGGATTTGGTGATTTTTGGTAGGATTTTATTTTCGATGTGCGATTTAAATGTTGGCGTAATTAAATGTATAAATAGGAATTTAATTTTGTTAGGAACATAATATAACGGTTCCTTACTTTATATTTACCGCTATTAAAAATATTGTAAGAGCTGTTAATTTCTTCTACTTTTTGGCAACGCACTTTGTATTTATTTTGTCAAGTTTATTGCCTTTGTATACGTACATAATTAAATTAAAAATAGTTTTTTTTTTTTAATTTAAATTTATGTTCTGTTTACAAACGCAGATTTTATTGGATAAAACAATTTGTTTATTCTTTTATTACGCATAAGATATAACAATAAGACATACAGAATCAAAATTCTTAGAACTTCATTGTGTTGACTTGTTGAATTCGTTTGATTATCCAACAATGTGCTTGAGCTACCAGTGAAGGAAAACATTGTGAAGAAACTATAGCATGGTAAGGTACTAATTAGCCAGTCTGTCGCCAAACACCTAACGGCGTGTTGACTTGAGAGCCAGTTCCGTGTCCTAAGTGTGTTTACCATCAGCCCTGTTGGCTCATTGGTAATATGTCTGCCTTAAGAGCCGGGCGTGGCTTCGATTCCCGCTCAGGACAAACGTTTTATGGTATAAACAAATGTTTGTTCCGTGACTGGGTGTTCTGTATGTATTTACAACAAAAATAAGTAGTAATATATTCTATCAGTTATCTGACTTCCATCACACAAGCTCTGCTTAGTTTGGGGGCAGAGGGCACTTTCCTACGATATTTATTTGTTTATCTTCGACCAGTCTGTCGACCATAAAAACATACTCTAATTGAACTGTGACTGAAGGTTTGAATCTAAATCACCTCGTATAAGGGCGTATACACATATGAAGCTGGTTTTCTTTATGTTGGCGTACCGGAGGTGATCGGAGCAGATCAGAACTTGTCGGCTAGAGAAGAGTTTTGGCGGGAACGCGGAAAGATTCATTTCGACCCATTGTATTTTTTTCTAAAACTCGTGTTTTAGAAAAAACACGAGTTATGTATAAAAACAGTGGTGTTTTATTCATAAAGTGTTCGAACCACAAGCGCGAGTGTGGGAAAGTGATTAATGACTTTTTTGTGTTGCTTCCAAAACTCCATCAAACCTTTAAAGTCGCCAATACTTCACTAAAGCATGACTAGATTTGAGCCGTGGTGGTGCCGGCGTAAGAATAGTCACCTCACCCTCGCTACCCGTGGTTGCCGTAAGAGTCGGCTAAGGGATGTATTCCGGAAGATGGGCAGCAGCGTCTTCCTTGAACAATCACACCTAACTGCGCTCGCCAACCCGCCTGCCAAGCGTGGCGTGTATTGGCATAAACATAAACATTGAAACTGGCAGAATGCACAGAGTGTGATGCCAAGAAGAAAGAGAAAAAAAGTATATAGACTGCGCGTTATCTGCGCGGACCGATTCAGATAAGGACTGGTAGATCGGTGCTGGTCGCCAGCTTCCTACGTGTATACCAGCGTTGCCAGACGTCCCGATTTTTAAATCAAAATTAATTGTCCCGCGCGGGACAGGCTCAGTCCCGCTTTTGGGTAATAACTCGACCGTGCGTGCAGCGTGCTGAGGCAGCGCGGGCGGGGGCACAGACAAGCGTGGACTGACCGCCCGCCCGGCGCGTCATGAAGATAAGCGCACGGGAGAGAGAGGGGTGCGTCACGATAGGGTAAATCCGATTTAAAATATCATATTTTTATTAAAATACATTTTCTATGGCTATTTTTGTCTTATCTATTGTCACGTAAACGTAATTTGAACTTAAATAAAAATAAAAATATTTAAAACTTTTAATTGTATACGTTTTTTTACTGTGTCCCGCTTTCGACGAAAGAATCCCGCGTTTTTCACTCAAAAAATTCAAAAATCCCGACTTGGTAAAAAAAATATCTGGCAACGCTGGTGTATACTCCCTTACATTTGTCGTCTTACATAATGCACGACCGAGTAGTAGGTACTTTTTAACGTTTATAAATGTTTACGTGCATTGCTTACTAGTGTTAACATGTAACACCTTCACGATTCAGGTGGGGCCAGACAACTAGCGATTTTTAATAAACGACTATTCGAACGTAATTTTTTTTTCACTGACAGGCTAGGTGTTTGACCACAACTCACCTGATGTTAAGTGACGGTGTGGTCGAAGATAGTAAAACACACCTAGCCTGGAATGGAACTGGTCAAGTGATACTTTTTTTTAGTAAATACATACAGACCAGCCAGACACAGAACAAACATTTGTTTATACCACAAAATGTTTGTCCTGGGTGGAAATCGAACCCACACCCTACAGCTTTAAAGCAGATACACTAGCAATGAGCAAACAGGGTACCTACTTTTTTCATGTTGCACTCGTAGTGAATTGCAATCCATATCAGATCCACGGTTTCTGGCGAACCAGTCGGATTTTGCCTGTTTTGTGTGTTATAAATAACTAGCGGCCCGCTCCGGCTTCGCACGGGTATAAACCTCAAAAATAACAGTATTTCTCCACTATTTAATGGATGTTATTATACATATAAACCTTCCTATTCAATCACTCTATCTATTTAAAAAAACCGCATCAAAATCCGTTGCGTAGTTTTAAAGATTTAAGCATACATAGGGATTTAGGGACAGAGAAAGCGACTTTGTTTTATACTATGTAGTGATAGTGATAGTGATAGTGATGAAGTAAAAAAGATGTGTGTAAGCATTACTGTGTTTTCGTTCGATCTGGAAAATTACAAAGTATTACTCAATTAAAATTCGGCAAGCGCCATCGAAATCTATTTTTAAACGGCTTGACCGTGAACATTTTTAAAATAAGCGTCATTAATGTTCATATAATTTCATCACTTATCAGGTTCATTCCTAGCATGGGCAACAATGCTTTTTCATAAATGTTAATTTCAAATTATGTATAACTTCTGATGTATGCAATTGCCAAATAAATATCATTTCTTTTCAAATTTCATTACATTTTAAATTTCATTTCATTTAATTATAAATTTCATTTCATTTCATTTAATTACAAATTTCATTTCATTTTATCTTTTAATATGTAATGTCTAAATTCACCCACCTTATTTATCATCAAAATGTATTACCTCATGGTAAAAGCCGTGAATTAAAAAAAATTACACTATTAATTATTTCATCAAAAGGCAATAAAACTGCTCTAGCGCTCATTACTTTGAGACTTTCGATGATTAGTCCCAACAGCACTGTAATTAAGCTAGCTGCAGCACCCTTCAAACCGGAACACATAACTGGATTTTGTGACACAGGCTTTCTTAGTGCATAACCTATTTACTCTTTGTAATTTTCTATTGTCTCTCGAACTTATGGATCATCATCATCATCATCTCAGTCGCCTCCCCCATTGACTTCCATAAAGACCGGTTGGAAGCGGCTCGCATCCAGCGCGTTCCTGCGGTCTTTATGAGGTCACCTGTCCACCTTGTGGGTGGACTTCCTACGCTGCACTTATCGGTCCGTGGTGTCTTTGCAGCCTAATCAGCCATCAGTTCTGCGTGCTATGTGCCCTGCCCACTGCCACTTCAACTCTGGGCTATGTCGGTTACTTTTGTTAATTTACAGATCTCATTTCTGATTCGAAATACTTATAAATAAATAAATAAAAAAGTAAAAGTATTTAAACCTAACCTCTATTTTTATGGCCCTACGTCATTCTTAGAAAGCGTATTAAATCCGCGAGTCAGTTTGAAGGCGATTTACAACTGCATCTGTTTTATGTAACTATTCGAAATACGTGAAAAATTATTATCAATTCAACACCTTCCTTCGTTTTTTTAAAATTTGATTATCTATCCCTACATTATTTACTTGTGATTGCCTGATACTGTCTGTGTTGTGGTTCAAAGATGCGGGTACTATTCCCGACCACGAAGAAGTTTTAGTGTTTTTTTTTTTTTACTTTTGAAACGCTGTGTTTGTTGTTTAAGTGTATGATTGTTTATGAGGTTAACTTGGTGTAGATATCGCAGTACTTAATATTCCGCAACCAAGCAAACATTACTGTGTTCCGGTTTGAAGGGTACTGCAGCTAGTAAAATTACAGGGCTGTTGAGACGAACCATCGAAAGTCTCAAAGTAATGAGCGCCAAGCAGCGATGCCCTGGACTCTGTTTTGTTACTCAAAGTCCTGTATCTCAACGGTCATAAACATGCGTTATCTCTTACCATCAGGAGAACGTCTCGTTCGCGTCATTATTTCAACAAAAAGAAAATAATAAAAAAATTACTTTGATCATGCTACAAAGAATGCCATTTGAAACCACGTGTAGTAAAAGTACTTAATGATCTAAAAAAATCTTAAATTTTTTATCATTATTTCTAAATAGTATAAAACAAAATTGCTGTGAGCGTCTGTCTGTTTTCGCTTAGTTCTAAACCACGATACAGATTGTGACAGATTTTTTACTGTCATTAATTTTTTTGTAGCGATTCTAGCTCAGTTTTTAGCTCGGCGTAGATTCAAACTCCATCAATGAGCTTGAGCTGCCGGTGAAGGAAAACTTCACGAAAAACCATGGTGGTAGGGTATTTTATAGTACTCTGCTGGCTAGCTACCACCCTCAAGTTGAAAATCTATCGCCAAACGTTAACGGTGTGTTCCGGCAGCCTTGTTTGAACGGAACTGGCTCGTACTGGATATTACGGGTGTCTAAAAGTTATTTTTTAATAGGGGCCTTTCAAATATTACGCAATATTAAGTAGCCCTCCAGTTTCAGCTGGCCTAGCCTATATCCCCTCCCCCTCCCGAAAGTTCTCCTAGCCCTGGACAAAGCTCTGTCTTTTAACTCTTTCGTATGCTCTTAAGTCCATCTAGAGTGTTCCCGAGTATTTTCATCTAGACTCTACAGTCTTCCCCTCGTGTCCTCAATATCATCAAAGACCCCTCCCCCTGATGATTACGTAATATTTGAACGGCCCCTAGTTATGATAGGTGGGATGAGTTAGGAGGTACTACAGAAAAAATGTAAGATGGCGGACGCCCGCGTGAAAGTAAAGTGTGACCATGGCAGCGATTACTCCTTGATTTCCTGCAGCGATCTAACACCAGGAAGCTTGGGCGTGTGGTCGGAGTTGCCAGACGAAATCAAGTTTGACCCACTTTTGGCGCCTTTCAAGCAAAGATATGAACAACAACATGGTATGTATGAATTTATAATTTTAATATTTATTTTTACCCGAATATTGTAAATTACAAACTTAAGAGCCAGATTCATTGCTACGCCAGCAATGAATCTGTCAATCATAAAAAAATGGCAAAGCCAAAAGAATGGATTATGTATTTCGAAGTATTTTTTATTAATAAAATTTGCGTTCCACTGTCAATCACGTTTGCCGAGCAGAAACCGATTCACTCGCGATAAGAACGTTCGATTATTCGATGTTCGATAACGCTAATAGAAAAAACTACAAACGTATTTTTCTATTAGCGTTATCGCTATTCGAATATTTCTTGCTGTTATAGTGAGCGAAGACGCGGATAAAAGATATTTATTGCAATGCCTGAGTCTAATACTACTGATTACTGTCTAAGTCCTATTAGTTTGACCTTTCCTATTTATTTATCCTTATCTCACAGAACGAAGTCTTAAAAATGAAACGTCAAGACATTTTTGTCTAAAATTACCCGTTCGAATGTACCACGCGAGCGAAGCCACGGGTAAAAGCTACATCCAATTTATTGCAATCACTGAACCTTAATATTTCTGATTACTGTAAACTATACAACTAAGTCCTATTAAACGCTATTAGTTTGACCTTTCCTATTTATTTATTCTAAACTCACAGAACGAAGTCTTTTAAAGGAAACGTCAAGAAATTTTTGTCTAAAATTACCCGTTCGAATGTACCACGCGAGCGAAGCCACGGGTAAAAGCTACATCCAATTTATTGCAATCACTGAACCTTAATATTTCTGATTACTGTAAACTATACAACTAAGTCCTATTAAACGCTATTAGTTTGACCTTTCCTATTTATTTATTCTAAACTCACAGAACGAAGTCTTTTAAAGGAAACGTCAAGACATTTTTGTCTAAAATTACCCGTTCGAATGTGCCACGCGAGCAAAGCCACGGGTAAAAGCTACATCCAATTTATTGCAATGACTGAGCCATTTTTGATTAAATGAAGGTGCATTGTTAACTCTAATGATGTTGAAGTAAATATCTCTATTTATAAAATGTCGCGTTTATGACGTCTTAACAGACGTACTTTTTATAGCGGCTATAAAATGATCTTGTTAGTGCAGATGTAATCGCTAAACATTACCCGCTAAACTAGTTCCTACTCTTGCCTTCGCTCATGAGGTCAACTCGAAAAGCTGTTTAGGAACTCAAATTTAGTCAACAAGTTAAAAACCGACCATTTAATTTGTAACTTTAGTGTTATTAATAAAACATTTTTATTTATGACATCATATTTAGAGTTCCGTACCTCAAAAGGAAAAAAACGGAACTCTTATAGGATCGCTTTGATGTCCGCCTGTCCGACAATTCGTCTGTCAAGAGCTTCTATCACTGAAATGCGTGGATGTATTGAGTTGAAATTTAAAAATAACGCACATCTGTAGTCCCTTGCAGATATGAAAAAATCAAACTTCACAGTTATCCTAATAAAAGTTACAGCCGTTTGTCGCAAAAAACGCATAGTTCGACACCCACAAGGGAATCGAAACCTACAGAGTTTGCTTCCCGTTGAGCTAGAACTATGAAATTTAGCAAGAAGCATTGTCTTATAGTAGATATAAAGGAAATAATCCGAAAAAAGTACATATTCAATTTAATCACAAAAAATAGGGCCTTTATGCAAGGAATGAGAACAAGAATTTATCATACCTACTAGTTTGTACGGAATCCTTGGTGGGCCTGTCTAGCACTTGTCCGTGTTTTTGAAATAAACTTACCTATTTATTTACCAACACTTGCCGGATGATGCTAAAAATTATGTTTGCATAAACTCTACCAACAATTTTTTGTTGATCTGATTAACGATACATAAATTATCGACTCTCAACCACACAAACATACATATATATAATAATATGTATACTATATACATATATTGTGATTTTGACATGTTTGCCGTGGTGGTGTCGGCGTAAGAATCCCCACCCTCTCTACCCGTGGTTGCCGTAAGAGTCGGCTAAGGGATGTAATCCGGAAGATGGGCAGCAGCGTCTTCCTTGAACAATCACACCTAACTGCGCTCGCCAACCCGCCTGCCAAGCGTGACGAGTATTGGCAAAACCCCCCCAGGAGGCGGCCTATGTCCAGCAGTGGACGTCCTGTGGCTTATAATGTGTGTAATACATATATGTCGTAGGACATTTTACACAGCGTCATCTAACCCCAAACAAAGCAAAGCTTGTACTATGGAAACTAGATAAGTGATAGAATACGTATATGACGCATCATCGCTTAACATGACGTGAGATGACACTTGGTGGTAGATGCTAAGGAGTTAGCAGGAGGTCGTCTAGGTAGGTACCACCGTGGTACCAGATATTCTACCGCCAAGCAGTAGTGCCTAAACATTACTGTGTTCCGGTTTGAAGGGTACTGCAGCTGAAATTACAGACTAACCATCGAAAGTAATGAGCGCCAAATCAGCGACGCCCTGGACTTTTTTTTTAATGGCTGACAGTATAGGTCTTTGACCACAACTCACCTAATGTTAAGTGACGGTGTGGTCGAAGATGGTAAAGCACACCAAGCCTGGAATGGAACTGGCTCTCAAGTGAGGTTACCGGAACACACCGTTAGATGCTTGGCGGCAGATTTTCAACTTGGGGTAGCTAGCCAGCCGAGTACTAGAAAGTACCCTACCACCACGCTATAGTTTCCTCACGATGTTATCCTTCACCGGCAGCTTAAGCTCATTGTTGGGGTTTGAACCCACGCCCTTCGGCATGCGAACCAACCGCGCTTACCACTGAGCTGTCATCGCTACAAAATTTTGCTACTCAAAGTTCAAATACAATTTTTTTATTGATAACACCAATGTTACAAGTCAATTCCGTAATATCATTACATTTATCGTTTAAGAGTTTGGCAAGAGAATTTAACTTGGCGGTCGGGTAAAAACTCAAATTAAACAGTTTGATTCAACATTCTTCGTACAAACCACTTAACAAAGGAACTTGTTGCCGGGGTGGGTTCCCTGGTAGATATAATCTGGGTGCCTTCAAGTCGAAAGTTGTTTTATTTTCTTTTTTTTAATTCGGATAAGTCCGCCTTTGACCACCAACTCGCCTGATGGTAAGCGATGATGTGGTCGAAGATAAAGCATGCAGATTTAGAAGATACCTATTCACTCTGGCCTTGAAAAGTTCTAGGTTATATCTCTCAGGAAACAAGGAAGCCGGCAGCTTGTTCCATTCCTCGGCCGTACGGATGAGAAACGTAGAGTCAACGTTTGGTACCCAAGGAAATTACACTATGTATGGGTGGTAGTGGGCCGTCTTTCTACTTGTCCTGTAGTAAAAAGGGGATGGAAGTACAAGATCGTACAGCTCAGTAGCACATTCTCCGAAATGAATTCTGTAGAAAATGAATCGGTTTCTCTTGGCGAGCGTTCTCCCCGTAGACCATAACTTCGCAGATGGCGGTCAAACACAAATCCATTCATCTTTTAAAAAAAGTAATAATAGTGAGTAATTTTGTAATGATTCAAATTTTATGTTTTTCAGGCAAAGTCGAGTACCCTGGAAATGAAGGCGACAAGACAATATTTAATAAAACAGCCAAACAGATGAGCTACATGAACAGTGATTCGCTCATTGATGGTGTAGTTAGGTAAGATAACAAGTAACAAAATTAAAAATTTTGAAAAATCCCACGACCCCTGTAGCGCTCCATGGTGAGTTGTCAACGGTGACAACTCACCATGGAGCGCATGGTTCTACAACCAGGGTTTTTAGGGTTAATTTTTACCCACCACGGAACGAAGACGGTATATGCGTTCGAGTCGAGTTTGTTTGTTTGTGCAAATCCATGTTGTCATTTTTCTCCAAAACTAACTAGTTCGATTTTGATGCAGTTTTCAGTTATGGGTTCGGGTTTGATTGGTGCATGGTCTTAGATAGGTGTTACGGAACACCTATCTAAGAACATGGCGAAAGGCGTGGGTTCAAACCCCAACAATGAGCTTGAGCTGCCGGTGAAGGAAAACATCGTGAGGAAACCATCGTGGTGGTAGGGAACTTTCTAGTACTCAGCTGGCTAGCTACCACCCTCAAGTTGAAAATCTGCCGCCAAGCGTCTAACGGTGTGTTCCGGCAGCCTCACTTGAGAGCCAGTTCTATTCCAGACTAGGCGTGCTTTACCATCTTCGACCACATCGTCACTTAACATCAGGTGAGTTGTAGTCAAACACATAGCCTGTCAGTCATAAAAAAAATGAATTAAAAAAACGCCACATACTTCATTGTCCCAGATAAAAGTTTGTTTTACTTTTAATTTTTTTCTTTTTTGTGGCAATGAGCAAAGCAGAAAAGCCCTGGAGTTTTTTTTGTACCGCTGCATAGGTTTTTGGCACACTTTAACTCTTACCATCATAAGAGCGTCGCGTCCATCACATACTATAATATTGTTGATTTCTGCAATTTTTTTTATAAACATTTTATATTCTATTATGGCATGAATCTAGCAACACAACGACACATCACATCAACAATCTACGAAGTGTTTGAAAAATGTTGCCAAATAAAAATAAAAACTAAGTAAAAACCAATCAATTCGTGTTTTCGATGAGTGACCGCAAGTAGTGTTTACGACTTCGACCACACCGTCACTGAACATTAGGTGAGCCGTGGTCAAACACCTTCACATCACATCATCAGCCATAGGACGTACACTGCTGGACATAGGCCTCCTCCTGGGGGTGTTTTGCCAATACTCGCCACGCTTGGCAGGCGGGTTGGCGAGCGCAGTTAGGTGTGATTGTTCAAGGAAGACGCTGCTGCCCATCTTCCGAATTACATCTCTTAGCCGACTCTTACGGCAACCACGGGTAGAGAGGGTGGGGTACTATTCTTACGCCGGCACCACCACGACCAACACCTAGCCTGTCAAATATAAAAAATAAGACCTTTTTTTTTCTTTTAGTCTAATGGAACCTATGCTTCCTGAAGATGGGAACAAGTTAATATCTACTAGAAAAATAACGGTGAGATGGAAAAGAATTTTCGTATCCCTTTATTTCAGATGATTTAAATTCAAGAAGGACGTAGTAATTAAAAGAAAAACTGCCCTATAATGGAATTTCTGAGTCAAAAAGTCGCTATGTTCCTTATCCGTCTGTAGAGCAAGTGGAACAAGCTGCCAGCTTCCTTTTTTCCTGAGAGATATAATCTAGATCTTTTCAAGGATACTTGGGAAAAACTATAACCAAGGTCATACAAAAATTGGTGGTTAATATTTGACCTAATTATCCTGAGCAAACACAAAAATACGGACACTCAAATCACGCGCACCGAAAATGGCATGGTAGTCGCGCGCGGTCTCAGATTAGATAACAGTTACTGCGCAGTTTACGTATGGGAGTTATGTCTTGCGCTAGCTCGGTGCGTAAGGCTGCGCGCTGTCCATAAATTCTGGAGTCTTGGGATAAACTTAAACCAAAGTTTTCTTAGTTTTTTTTAAATATTTGTTTCTATTTTATTTCTTTATACGTTTCATATTACCACTAACTAACATGTCTTTGAGTATTGCTAATGTTCAAACTGTCAGGTCGTATACAGTATAAGTTCAAATTTTTTATTAGAACTTATACTTATAGTTGAAACAGTTTTTTTTTTTCATATAATTATGCCCATAATGAAAACCAAGCAGTGAGTCACCAATTTGGAAGTTTTTAATTAATATTTCGCGATTCAGTTAACTTTGGGAACCACTGATCTATAATAAAGACTAGTGACTAAATAGTTACTAGTGACTTTTTTAAAGAATTTGTGTTATATTTGTAGGTTAACAGGACACTTCGAGCTGTCAAGTTGACAGGTTTGGTCGCTTGCTGGGTAGTTTTGACAGTGTCACTACTTATGAACAGTGAAAAAAGTGATGTCATACTACATACGGCTGTAATCAGTGGTCAAATTAAAGGTGAGAGTTAACTACCACTTTTGTATCGATGATAGCTTAATGGTGATAGATATCTGTGTTCAAACAGTACAGTATAAGATATTCTGCCGTCAAGCAGTAGTGTGTAAAATGTATGGATGTATTATGGATACAAGTTTGCCTGGTGATTTTTAGTCACTTAGCAAGCCTGTCTCGAGGATTACCAGCCTCCATACTGTAAACCTCTTATTGCTGTTCGTATTTACTAATTATAATATTAAATTTACTTTTACAATGCCGTGACATGATTTGTCCGTGTTCCTGCCAAATAAATTATTATTAAATTTACTTTCATAATGCGGCGACATGATTTGTCCGTGTTACGTTACTTCACATGTTTGATTTCTCTCTGAACCTAATTCTAAACTCAACGCGGGCGCCAGGTCGTGTCTTGTAAAAAAAACTTTTATTTCTAATTCAGAGTACGAGTTGCCAAATACCGACAGCAGAGTAAATGTTACGATAACTGTAACCGGACCGTTTGAGCAGAATACAAATGATTCCAAAGGAAATTCGATTCAGCTGTGGCTCCAGAGAACTGAAAACGAAGACGACAATAGAACTCTACAGGTGAAACACATTTCAAGATTATATTATTTGTAAAAGTAATGAGGTAAGACCGCGTGTCCATGACCATTGCAGCGTCACCCAGAATTTTGAGTAACAATAACATACAATCTCTAGTGTGAACAATAAAGTGTTTTATTTATGTAACATTATTTAATACTAGCTGTTATCCACGACTTCGTCCACGTGGAATTTAACAAAGCACTATTCTAGATATATGCCGTGGTGGTGCCGGCGTAAGAATAGTACCCCACCCTCTCTACCCGTGGTTGCCGTAAGAGTCGGCTAAGGGATGTCATCCGGAAGATGGGCAGAAGCGTCTTCCTTGAACAATCACACCTAACTGCGCTCGCCAACGCGCCTGCCAAGCGTAGCGAGTATTAGCAAAACCCCCCCAGGAGGAGGCCTATGTCCAGCAGTGGACGTTCTATGGCTGATGATGATGATGATCGTTACCTAAATAAATCTTACTTTATAACTGCGTGGATGTTTGTTAATCTTTCACGCAAAAACTACTGAAGGGATTTGGATGAAATTTGACGCACATATAGTTTATGACCTGAATTAACACAGAGGCTACTTTTTATCCCGAAAACATGTAGTGTTCACGTGGGAACAGCAGGTAAAACCGCGGGGCGCGGCATGTGTATATTTAAATCGCTTTTTTTATTTATTAGAATCCTCTCGATATTGAGGTTGCCTGGAAGAGATCGCTCTTAGCGATAAGGCCGCCAATTGTTCCACTAGCGTTATTTAAATTGTTATATTTGTTTGTTATTGGTGTGAGAGTAAAGAGTTATATTGTTACTTAGAATTCGTAAACTTGTGGGTATATTTTCAAATTATTTGTTCAGGAGTCCCACCGTTGGACTATCCGCTTGCCGCCTGAATCCATACAGGATTTTTTCCCAAGCTCCACGCAGACAAAAACTTTGTCGCTTCAAAGTCGGACAAAAAAGTTTTCAAGAAATGATTCTCTAAATGGTACAGATGGTCAATCGACAGGTATCAATAGTAAGTGTCCTAACTTTGCAACTTATATTATACAAGTTTAATTAAGAAAATTTAATAAACGTTGTTTGTAGCGATGATAGCTCGGTGGTTAACGTAGTTGGTTCACACGCCGAAGGGCGTGGGTTCAAATACCAACAATGAGCTTGAGCTGCCGCTGAAGGAAAACATCATGAGGAAACCATATCGTGGTAGATTATTTTCTAGTACCCGACTGGCTAGCTACCAACCCTCAAGTAGAAAATCTGCCGCGAAGCACCTAACAGTGTGTTCTGGCAGTTTCACTTGAGAGCCAGCTCTATTCTAGGCTAACTGTGCTTTACCAATTTCGACCACATCGTCAATTAAAATCAGGCGGTTTAATATCTAGCTTGTCAACAATAAAGAAATAAATTCCATTGCTTTGCTCGCAAGGCTTATTCGGAGATATAATTTTTACACGGCTGCCCAAAAAAAGAATTGTAATGTTTTCAGGTTTTCCCCGCGATGTTTTTCTTCACAGGCCACTCGTTGTTGTAGCTTTGTGGATTCATCATCATCATTTTGTAGGACCTGCTGGACATAGGCCTCTCCCAAGACACGCCACTCCGCTTGATCTTCGCCTTTTTCCTTCCATCTACCGCCAGCCGTCTTACGTACATTGTGACTCCATCGAGTCTCAAAGCATCATATGCAACGTTTTGTAGATAAATCTTGCTTTCATTAACACAAACATCTCAAGACTTTATAGGTACATAACCCCATATTTAATTAAGAAAGCCACACCTCACGTATCTTTTAACTTTTTCAAGGCACAACGGTCACGCTACGTCTGAACACAACCAGTAGCGCAACTGTGCCGCTAACCCTGACCTACCAGCTCAATCCTCTGCACTACCAGGATGGCCTGATATACGCAACTATTCTACTGCTTATCCTCTACATGCTTATTATCTTTGAGGTCAGTATTATTTAGTGTAACGACGACTGTCCCATTGCATAACTTTTAACTAGGTATACCTATTTTCTAGCTCAAGATATAAATATGAAATACTAGCTTTTGCCCGCGTAATGTTCGACATCAGACTTCGTAGAGTATACCTATTTCTAATTATTATTATTTTTGATATAGTATATGACGGATGACCAATGGCATCATTGTTTTTAAAACGCGGTCACTATCATCAGGGTGATAACTTTTTTTACAGGACAGGACGATTTTTTATTACTCGTTTTTTACTATGCGGGCTGACATCTTCAACATTAGCAACATTCAATGACATGTTAGTTAGTGGTCATATGAAACGTATAAAGAAATTAAATCGTAACAAATACAAAAAAAAAACTAGAAAACCTTGGTTAAAGTTTTTCCGAAGACTCCAGAATGTATGGACAGCGCGCAGCCTTACGCGTCGAGCTAGCGCGAGACATAACTACCATACGTAGACTGCGCAGTAACTGTTATCTAATCTGGGACCGCGCGCGACTACCATGTCATGTTCGGTGCGCGTGATTCGACTGTCCGTATTTTTGTGTTCGCTCAGGATAGTTAGGTTAAACATCTATTTTTTTATTATTTGGAACGACAATCGAGTACTGAACCCGCTGTATCAATATTGCTGATGTTCAAACTTTCTCGGTGTATAGATGTGGAAAAGCTGATGACAGCTCCAATAAATGCTATCTATGATTTGAATCTTACCCCCAACAGATAGTAAATCGCACGCTCGCCGCGCTTCTCTCGTCATCGCTGAGCGTGGCTGCGCTGGCGTGGAGTAGTGGACGGCCCTCGCTGACTGAGCTGGTGTCTTGGCTTGATGTGGAGACTCTACTCCTTCTGTTCAGCATGATGCTTCTCGTTGCTATTTTAGGCGAGACTGGCTTGTTTGACTGGCTAGCTGTCGGTGCTTTTGAGGTAATTTGCTCGTGACGTATATTCGGCATTTAAGTATTATGCTGCGTCTTTATTAGAATGTATGACTTTTACGTTATACCTATGTTTTTAATTTATTTCTTATCCTTCTAATCTACTAATATGTTTTTACCTATGAAATTGTCGTTCTGCGGTACTGGCCATTTCAAATTATTTTATTTTAAAAACATGGATTTTTTCAATGCTAGTCATTTGTTTATTGATTAGTGTTATGTTTTCATCGCATTTGAATCTTTTTCTTCATCATGGATACGTTAAAAACTCAAGTAATTATGGAATATGAGTACCGTAGTGGTAGCAACGAGGCACGAGCGGCACGCAACATCAACGATGTTTTCGGAGTTAACACTACAAACCAACGCACCGCCTGCTAATTTAGCAATCTATGGCTAAATTAGCAGCAGCTTTCTACGTTAGCCTCAAAACAATATTGGTTCATTTGCGTCAAATTGGCAAGTTAAAAAAGCTTGACACGAAATCAATGATCGCCATTGTGAAGTACGCGTCGAGACGTGCCTTGCACTGCTCAACAACTCTAAAGATGTATCGATAGCGTGGGTGATTATTTTAATTAAATGAAATAAAAAATGTAGAAATTTTTTTTCATATAAAACTGCAATTTCATTGGTAAAGACCTAATATTCGTTTTTTTACATACTGGTCACGCGGATGCGATGCGGTGTATGAAATGTATAAATGATCCTCTGTTACACAACCAAGAAGAAGAACAGGAGTGAGCACTAACCTGGCTTGCAGTCTGGCTTCTGGAACGGAGCTGGTTGGTGGGCACTGCACTGCGTTCCTAACTAGATTGCGCACGCAATAATAAACTCACTTCACAGAGGGAAGAGAAAGAAGGGAATATGGTGTAAAGGCGGGATGGATGAAGGAAAGAAAGGTCACTTTGCATGAGTGTTTTAAGATGGCGGTTGCTGATTTTAAATAATAAATAATAGATGTTATATGCGAGAGTGTGAACGACGGAATGCGACCGCCGCGGGCGCGCGCCCGCGGTGGTTGATTCTTAGAGTGCTGCCCATTGGCCGTTTTCACGAACCGCGTCGTTGGCCAGCTTTGGCAGTGTCTCACTCTGAAGCATCAATCCTCTCACTTGTGTAACAGAGACGGCATATAAGTAAAAACGGCGTAAACATTCTCCCCGGCTTGAAAAACTGCAGGGTTTTTCAAAATAAGAAAAAAAATACAAAAATGTATAATGGTAACGCTTACGCACGTTTGGCACATCAATTATGTTTAGTGTTAGAGGATGCGAAATAGGCAATAATAATTTATATAGGTATATATGTGTGCGGTAAGTATAATAATATATAAAATAAATAGATAATGATGATATAAGTACAGTATAATAAATGTTATTGCTAATATAACGACTTATTATAAACCGCGTAGCGAAATAATTTATTGTGATGGAAGAGGACACAGTTTGACAACTGGGCGCTTAAAGGTCCCAGAAGTAGTTCGTACCAATACAGCACGCGTGATTCCGTCTTTCCCGGGATATATTTGCTCAATAATGCCAGTAGGCCATCGGAGTGGCGGTGTATCATCCTGGTGGATGAGCACAAGGGATCCCGGTTGGATCGGTACGTCAGGCGTATTCCATTTTTGACGTGACTGTAGTGTGTGCAGATAGTCTACATGCCACCGTTTCCAATAGCTTTGAACCAAGCTGTCCAAAAGCTTCTTCCGGTCATATATCGATTTAGACGTATCGATTTCAGTAGCCGGGAGCGATTGTAAAGGGGTCGTATTCAAGAAGTGGGCTGGTGTTAGAATAGTATGAGGCTGATCAGATAATAAGCAAAGCGGGCGCGAGTTTAAGATACATTCGATTTGGGTGAGTACTGTCAGTAGTTCCTCATAACACAAAAGCTGCTGACCGATAGTGCGGTATAAATGAGCTTTAACGCATTTGATATTAGCTTCCCAAGCTCCACCCCAATGAGGTGCCCTAGCAGGAATTGTTTTCCAGGCTATTTTGTGGTTATTTAGTTCATTACGAAATGCGGCTGATGTGGCTTCGGCCGATAAAAAGGTATGCAGTTCGTCTAACTGCCTTTTCGCGCCGATAAAGTTTGTAGCGTTGTCAGAGTACATGCACGCTACTGGTCCTCGTCTAGCTAAAAAACGTTTAAATGTGTCTAAGAACGTTTCCGTTGAGAGACTTGACGCAATTTCCAAATGGATGGCTCTTGTTGTTAGACAAGAAAACAAAACAATATAAGCCCGTTGGCTGCGTGTACCTCGTCTGCGTGAAATAGTTATATTAATAGCACCAGAAAAGTCCACCCCCGTATGAGCAAATGCTTTGGCTTCTTGTACGCGAGCTGGTGGCAGACTGGCCATCATCGGGGTCGGATGAGAAGGCGCGAACTTAAAGCAAAAGTTACATTTGCGTATGCGCTGGCGGATTATGTTCCGGGCTGATACAATCCAGTACCGCTGCCTAAGCAAAGACATGACTAGATGTGAGCCGGTATGACAATTTGAGCGATGACAATCATCAATGATCAAGTCAATTATATGATCACGGCGGGGTAGCAATATTGGATGTCGATTTTCATATGGTATGTCAGCGTTCGTTAATCGGCCTCCAACTCGTAGTAATCCAACTTCATCTATAAAGGGAGCGAGTTTTCTTAAAGCGGGCGAGGGCAATTTGCCTTTCTTAATATTTTTTATTTCATCTGCAAAATATTTGGTTTGCACATGTTGCAGTAATACTGCTTCAGCGAATTCCAAATCGGAAACCTGAATATGCGGCGATCGTGATAGCTTACGAGCAAAACGTAAGACGTACACAGTAATGCGTTTTAGTTTTTTCCATGATGAGATCCGTTCAGCAAGCTCAAGCAGGGGAAAAGTCTTCAAATCAGAAATGGTGGCGAAGGTAATTGTAGGTTTTATTTCAGGTATAGTACCCTCAGTGCGCGATGGGTCGAAAGGAACGATGGGCCATTCGGAGATTGGGCCGCTAACCCATGACGGCCCGTGCCACCAAAGGTGATGGCTTAGTAGTTGTGAAGGTAGTAGACCTCTTGATACGACATCACTCGGGTTCAGTACACCTTCTATATGAAAGAAACGCGCAGGGGCCAGCAGTTCTTGAATTTTGGTAACTCGATTCGCTACGAATGTTTGCCATCTGTGCGGTGAGGAGTGAATCCAGGACAAAGCAACTGTCGAGTCTGAGAAAGCGAATATATTCTGAATCGGATAGCTGTCGTTGAAAGCGGTGTGAACTTGTTTAACAAGTTGAGCGAGGAGAAGCGCGGCGCACAGCTCTAGTCTCGCCAACGATACTGTCTTAAGCGGTGCTACCTTTGATTTAGAGCATACCAACTGGACGGATACATCTTCGTTTGGGTGTTTCACGTGAAGATAAATAACGCATCCAAATGCTTTCATGCTAGCGTCTCCAAATGCGACGAGATTTATTACACAGCCATCGGCGATTCCTAAATGGCGTGGTATTTGCAGCTCAGAAAGAAGCGGTAATTCTTCTTTGAATCGGATAAAGCGCTCTGTTATATCCAATGGTGGAACTTCGTCCCATCCTGATTTGGAAGTCCACAGCTCTTGGAGGAGCAGTTTTGCATAAAGTATGACGGGTGCAACAAATCCTAAGACGTCAAATAACCGGGCGACGGTTGAAAGTATGGCGCGCTTAGTATTGACCGTTGTAGCTGTGGATATAGAGAATGCGAACATGTCAGCTGAAGGTATCCACTTTAAACCCAGAACCTTTAATGTGTCATTGTCATCCGTGAATTCTATTACCGCACGGTGCGACTCGGGCACGTGGGCGAGAAGCTCCGGAGAATTTGAGGCCCATTTTACAAGTTTAAACCCGCCTGCTTCGAATAATGCGAGCAACTCATCGGCTAGGCGTGTGCCATCCTCGACCGTATGCACCGATGTGGTAAGGTCGTCCATGTACAACTCTCTGCTGGCTACCTCTGCTGCGCACGGGAAACGAGCACGTTCGTCTTCAGCTAGCTGGCGAATCGTTCGCATAGCCAGGAACGGACTAGAACGAAGCCCAAAAGCCACAGAGTTGAACTGCAGAATGCGTACAGGTTCGGTGTCACTGAAGCGGTATAATATTTTCTGATACTTGCGATCTTTTTCTTCTAACAGAATTCGTAGATACATTTGTTGTACATCAGCTGTTATAGCGACTTTGAAGAAGCGGAATTTCAATAAAAGCGCGAACAAATCTGCTTGCAGATTGGGGCCAGTGTGTAATAGGTCATTTAACGAAGTACCATTGTCCGTTTTAGCGCTAGCATCTAAAACGACGCGAGTTTTAGTCGTCGATTTATCCGGACGTAGTACTGCGTGATGCGGTATGAAGTACCCCTCCGAAGTCACGGCAGAGGTAGATGGTATCTCTGTGAGATAACCCTTATCCATATAATCTAAAATTACGTCATTATATGCTTGACGTAGCGCGGGTAAGGCAGCAAACTTGCGTTCCAGCGAGGATAGTCGACGCTGAGCGATGTTAAAGGAATTACCCAACTCTTCCGGAGTACCTTTAAACGGCAGTGATACGATATATCTTCCACAAGTGCTTCTTGAAACCGTCGAATTGTATAATTGTTCACATTCTTGATCTTCCGGACTCGTGGTATTTACTGAAGGAACTTCTTCAAGTTGCCAGAATTTTTCAATATTTTTATTAAGTTCATTTACTAAAGGACCGAAGGACCAGGACATTTTCCCAGGATAATTAACTATTTCTCCCGTGATTATATATCCAAGCGTTGTTTCTAATGCGTATAAACCAGATTTAGTCAAGTCCGTTAAGCCAAGAGGTGAATCTTGAGATATATGCGGCGGTACTTTGCGACCTTGAAGTATGAATGCGAAAAGTTGTGTTCCCAAAATCCCGTCAATAGTGCCCGGGGAACACCAGTGTTCATCTGCAAGCGGTAGGTTTCGTAAGTGCTCCAACATCGTTGTGGGTATCACTCGAGTTGGTAACTGGTCAGTGATATGTTTGACTACTAAAAGCGTTATGGCGTAATGAGCGTCCGACACGCGCGATTGTATTGTTAATGTTACGTAACCCATAATGGGTGTTGAGGATGACCCTACAGATTTTAACGAAGAGTTAATAAGCGGCTTAATATTTAATTTTAATCTTTTACAACATTCCAATGTGATTAAATTATTCTGAGAAGCGCTGTCTACCAAAGCGCGTAAGATAAAACGCTTTCCTTCAATAGGCACGTATACCTCAGCGGTAGGTAAAACAACTGTCTTTTCTAATGCGCTTATATCTTTATCGTACGAGTGCAAAGCGTGCGAAGTTCCGAGCGAGGTAGCTTCAGACTGCATAGTCACTGAGCGCGCTGCAGGGACGGACGTGCCAGATTCGGCTGCATAATGCGTATGTAAACAAACGGAGTGCGCTCGAGTCTTTTCGCTAACCGTGCTGGTAGCTGCGACTGCACTTGACGACATGGGTTGTTGAGTACTTCTACATAGTAATGTATGATGACGTTTTGAGCAAAACTTACATACATTCCGAGAAGCACACTTGAAAGTATTGTGAGAAGTACTAAAGCAGTTTATACACAAACTATTTTCTTTAATGAAATGGAAGCGGTCATTGACGGGCAATTTTTTAAATGCCGTGCATTCATATAAATGGCTATGAATTGTCGATTTACAAAAAATACAGTCACGTTTGCTTATGCTACTATCTTCGATCATAGCGAACGTATGTGACACTTTTGTCTGCGGTGAATTAAGACGAGCCTGCGAGTTATTATTACACCGCGCAGGAGTTGTTTGTTTACTATTACTTGCGCTCATTCGCTCTAAAGTTTTTATGCGATGTCGAATGAAATCAACTAAGTCCATGCTACTCGGAATGTCCTTATTACGGATAGATAACTCAAAGCTTTGCACTATTTTTGAGTCTATCTTTTTTAAAGCTATGTGGGTGAAAATAAAATCAGATAAGTCTTCTATTTCCAGCTGTTTTAAGGCAGCCCAAGATGCATGTACTCGTTCAATAAAATTATTTAATTGAGAAGCAGAATCGGAAGCTGGTTTGGCGTCCAGTATTTCATTTAAATACGTTGTACCTAACAATCTCTTGTCTTGGTATCTGGCTACTAACGAATCCCAAATGATTCTGTAGGTTTGCTCATTAGGGATTATTCCTGCAAACGTACTTAGTGCAGTACCACTTAACTTCGAAATCAAATACTGAACCCTCATATTGTCTGTTAAAGTGACATTTTCATGAACATTAGTTTTGAAACTTTGATAGAACAATGGCCAAGTTGCCGCATCACCAGAAAAGCTCTTTAATTCTAAAGGCGGTAGCCGACATTTATATTCAAAATCGCCAACCCGTTTATTATCATCGGTCGAGGGGGTAGCACTAACACCTCGCGACAACAATTTCGAACGCGTGTGTTGTATATTCGAATATAAAGTTTCGAATGCTGACCAATTGCCAAAATTAAACTTGTAATCGGGATCTTGTTCTAACAATAAAGCGTTATGTTGATCACATAAATCATTAAAACTTGCGTATAATTTTTCGATATTCGATGTCGCAGCTAGGAAATCTTGTGTTTTTCTTGTTTCAATATTATCTGACACATTTATTTTCCTAGAGGAATCATGTAAAGCGGTAATGTGGGAGAAAACGGCCTCCTTCTTTGCAGCAACGAACCTTATCTTCGATTCAAACTCCATTTCTATCGTTCAACTAACTGAATAACGGTATCTAAATACTGGTTAAAGGCGGTTATAATAGTTTAAATATTAATCAGAACGTACTATCTTCTTCTCTTTCTACTTTAAGGTTTGCAACAATGAATAATAATATGAACTTTAAGATTATAAACCGTTATCAGAATAAGTTAATTTAAGAAATATTTGAAATAGCAATACGAAGTAAGTCCGTGCTATAGCGAAAAGCGAGCGGGCCGTTTACGACGACATCGATGAGCGCCGTCAGTCAACGTTTAGAACTACCTACTTATATTTTAAATAAGAGTCAAAGCGATGCGAAGTGCAAAAATATTTGCAATAGGGAATTATATTGAGCAAATATATTCGTGAAATGCGTGATAAATAGTTAGATAACTATTTATTTTGGTAAATAAGCACAGATTAAGTTTAAAATGCGATAGAAAAATCTTAATTGTACTGCGTAGTAACAAAGTAGTTCGGTAAATTTCAAATAAAAATGCCGTTATATATGCAATTTTACGAAATACACAGAAAATAGCGAGTAATAGGAGATATATATAATACAATATACTGGGATTTAGAGGTAATAATGCGGTTAAAATATAAATTAAGACTGAAAGGGTGTAATTAGCCTACGATAGCTAGGGGAAACTAGTTCAGTCCGGTTCGAATGGACCAAAAATTATGATCACGCGGATGCGATGCGGTGTATGAAATGTATAAATGATCCTCTGTTACACAACCAAGAAGAAGAACAGGAGTGAGCACTAACCTGGCTTGCAGTCTGGCTTCTGGAACGGAGCTGGTTGGTGGGCACTGCACTGCGTTCCTAACTAGATTGCGCACGCAATAATAAACTCACTTCACAGAGGGAAGAGAAAGAAGGGAATATGGTGTAAAGGCGGGATGGATGAAGGAAAGAAAGGTCACTTTGCATGAGTGTTTTAAGATGGCGGTTGCTGATTTTAAATAATAAATAATAGATGTTATATGCGAGAGTGTGAACGACGGAATGCGACCGCCGCGGGCGCGCGCCCGCGGTGGTTGATTCTTAGAGTGCTGCCCATTGGCCGTTTTCACGAACCGCGTCGTTGGCCAGCTTTGGCAGTGTCTCACTCTGAAGCATCAATCCTCTCACTTGTGTAACAGAGACGGCATATAAGTAAAAACGGCGTAAACACATACTATGTGTATTAACTTAATATTAGTGTTACAATCCTGTTTTCCATTCTTGGTTTGCTAGAAGAGATCACTCTTAGCCATAAGGCCGCCACTTGTGGCACTAGCTCATAAGATTATTTTGTTTTCTGTAAAAAAATACATTTTTTTAAAGAATGAGTTTCTATAATATTATATATGTGAAAGTTTGTGTGTTTAGATGTTTGTTACTCATTCACGAAAAACAGCTGAACGCATTTAGATTAAATTTGACACACATACATATAGTTAATTACCTGTGTACCGAATTTCGTCATTTGACTAAATTAATTTGCATTTATTTGACGCATACAACCAACTTTTCCATTTCAGATGACAGGGGGTCGAACCTGGCCGCTGATCAACTGCCTTTGCCTCTTCACAGCCATATTCTCCACGTTCCTCGATAACGTCACCACCGTTTTACTTATGACTCCTGTCACTATACGGTGAGAACGGAAATTGCAATTGGAATATCATAGTAATATCAGTCGAGTTATGGAAAGGGCTATGCTCGGTTTTTCTCTAAGGGAACGTATCCGGAATGAAGTAATTCGCCATAGAACTAAAGTCACTGACATAGCTCAGCGTATTAGCAAGTTGCCAGTGGGCTGGTCATATTTGCCACAGAATCGACAACCTCTGAGGTACACGTGTTCTAGAGTGGAGACCGCGAATTGGCGAACGTACTGTAGAACGCCCTGATACTAAATGGAGTGACGGTATACGTAAACCAGCTAAGAGTGGCTGGAAGTGAAAAGCTGAAGATCGGGCCGAGTGATGTATCCTAGGAGAGACCTATGTTCAGCAGTGGACGATACAAGGTTGTTAATGAGGATGATGATATTGATAATTAATGTTATTTAATATTTTTGTAACGATGACAGCTCAATGATTAGTTCAGTCGGTTCACATGCCGAAGGGCGTGGGCTCAAACCCCAACAATGAGCTTGAGCTGCCGGTGAAGGAAAAACATCGTGAGGAAACCATAGCTAGTGGTAGGGTACTTTCTAGTACTCGGCTAGCTAGGTTACCTACTCTCAATTTTTTTTAATGGTCGACAAGCTAAGTGGTTGACCACAGCTCACCTGATGTTAAGTGACAGTGTGGTCGAAGATTGTAAAGCACACCTAGCCTGGAATAGATCTATAGCTCTCAAAACGGCTGCCGGAACAAACCGTTAGGTACTTAGCAGCAGATTATCAACATACCATCTTTGACCACATCGTCACTTAACATGGGATGAGCTATGATCAAACAATTAGCCTGACAACCATTAAAATAAACATCTTTTGGTACACACTTTTCTTACCCGAGAATTTCATTGACATTTTCATTAATTGCACTCTGTAAGTGAATAACATATCGTAAACCATTGCACACAGCGCCATTTAGCCTTAACTAAGCAAAGCCAGGGCCAGATTACTGATAGAATACATAAATCGACGTAAGGTCTCCTGTGTATCGGCTTTCTACCGGATACACTTCGAGGATTGTGCCTTGGAGTTGCACGATTTGGTTCCCCCCTTGATTGCCCCTTTTGCCCCAGACAAACGCGATCAAAGTGTCACCCGTATATGGTGGACGTTCCCCATGCGCGCACTAAGTGCTTCGAATCCACATTCTTTATTCGCACAGCGAGGATGTGGAACTCTTTGCTGGATTCTGTGTTTCCCGAAAAGTACAGTATGAGTGTCTTCAAATCAAGCGTAAATAGATTCTAGGTAGGCGTGTTCCATCCTAGACCGCATCGTTGCCTAACATCAGGCAGAATGTGGACAAACACGAACCTATTCTGTATAAAAAATACCTTTATTTGTTGTAAATACATACTTATGATACACACAGAACACCCAGACACAGAACAAACACTTAACGTCATATAAATCTTTATCCTGGTGGGAATCGAACTCAAAACCTACAGCTCTTGAAACAAATATTCTATCAAGTGAGCTAACAAGGCAGTTGAGGTAGTCAAAGGCCTTTTCGAAAGAGTTACGAGAGCGAACCCGCTAATAAAAGTTGTATAATGGTTTCCAGATTATGCGAAGTGATGGAATTGAACCCGGTGCCGGTGCTGATGTCGATGGTGATCTTCAGCAACGTGGGCGGAGCCGCCACGCCCGTCGGCGACCCGCCCAACGTTATCATCGCTACACATCCAGCTATACTGCGAGAGGTAAACTAAATATCCCTTAGGTACCAACACGAGACCGTCACTTTTCTCTTATAAAATACAAACAAACAATAAAATCCATAATATCATTTCAAATATAGGTACGGGCTGATTGTTTGAACATTAGGAATAATCAAAGACATGTTAGTTAGTGGTCATATGAAACGTAAAAAGAAATAAAATAAAAACCAATACAAAAAAAAAAGAAAACATTAGTTAAAAAAAATCCAAGATACCAGAATGTATGGACAGCGCGCAGCCTTACGCGCCGAGCTAGCGCAAGACATAACTACCATACGTAGATTGCGTCTAATCTGTGCCCGCGCGCGACTACCATGTCATGTTCGGTGCGCGTGATTTGAGTGTCCGTATTTTTGTGTTTGTTCAGGATAATTAGGTCAAATATTAACCACCTATTTTTATTATTATTTGGAACGATTCGAGTACTGAACCCCCTGTATCAATATTTTTGATGTTCAAACTTTCACGGTGTATAAATAAATACATATATATATTTTATACTTGCGCGACTGTATGTTGGTAATAGGTATACGACCCATACTATATGCAAACCTCAATACTATTTAAACGTCTTTATACAGATGAAAATTAGTATAATAATCTAATATAATTAGATAATTAATATAAAACATACAGCACACCCAGACACAGAACAATTATCCATACATAAATGTTTGTCCTGGTGGGAATCGAACCCACGCCCTACAGCTCTTGAAGCAGTAATTCTACCAAATGAGCCAAAAGCGCAGTCAAAAATATTGTTTGCATATTAGTGAGATTAAAGTAATAAATTTGCCTGCATTCCAGGGTATAAACTTCACATCCTTCACTCTCCACATGGGGTTGGGCATCCTCCTCGTGTCCATCCAGACCTATCTTCAGCTCCGGTACATGTTCCGAGACATCAACACCCTGAGGCATAACATCCCTAGAGACATACAAGGTACGTAAACATAGCTAAGGTAAGGTATATTTAGAATAAACGGTAGGTAAGGTATTCTTGAGTCAAACAGTAGGTAAGGTAAGGTATATTTAGAATAAACGGTAGGTAAGGTATTCTTGAGTCAAACAGTAGGTAAGGATTCTTCTGTTAAATGGTAGGTAAGGTATATTTAGAGTAAACGGTAGGCAGGGTATTTTTGAGTCAAATGGTAGGTAAGGATTGTAATTTAAAATGGTAGGTAAGGTATATTTAAAATAAACGGTAGGCAAGGTATTCTTAAGTCAAACGGTAGGTAATGGAAGGTAAGGTATATTTAGAATAAACGGTAGACAGGGAATTCTTCAGGATATGAAATCTTACAAGATGATAACCACTTCCTCTTATTCTACGGAGTTAGTTAGTCATTTATATAGCGATAATAGCTCAGTGGTTAGCGCGGTCGATTTGAACACCAAAGCGCGTGGGTTCAAACCCCAACAATGAGCTTGAGCTGCCGTTAAAGGAAAACATCGTATAGCATAGTGGTAGGGTATTTTCTGGTACTCGGCTGGCTAGCTACCACCCTTAAGTTGAAAGACTGCCGCCAAGCACCTAGCGGTGTGTTCCGGCAGGAAAAAGGGAACTTCTACCACACCGTCAATGAACATCAGGAAAGCTGTGGTCAAACACCAAGCCTGTCAACCATTAAAAAAATTGGTTCAGCTCCAATAACAATATATGTTTACGATAAGCATGCCCTGACTTTACACCCAGGGTTGGTTCCAGACGGAGGAACTCCCCAGATCGTATAAGTCCGTTTCAAATTGCATCATTACCCGGCTGACATAAAAAAAAAAAAACTCTCTTTTTACAGAAATGCGTCAAGTGATTGCCGTATGGCGCCGCGCGGCCGCCTCGCTGTCTTCTTACTCCAGGGATGAAGATATCGTTAGACGAGCACTCGAGAAAAAGGTTGTATTTACAACCACCTTTACTGACAACGTTCAGCACACACAAGCGTCGCGAGTATTGGCAAAACACCCCAAGGAGGAGGCCTATGTAGTATGGCTGAAGATGTGATGTGATGTGATGTGATGTGATGTGATGTGTGGCTACCACCCTCAAGTTGAAAATCTTTCGCCAAGCACCTAATGGTGTGTTCCGGCAGCCTCACTTGAGAGCCATTGCAGGCTAGGCGTGTTTACCATCTTCGACCACAACATCACTTAACATCAGATGAGCTGTGGTCAAACACGTAACCATACAAAACAAATGTATGAATGTAATGAGCGTCAAAGCAGTGACGCTTTGGATTTTGTTTTGTTACTAAAAATTCTGGGTTCCGCTGCAATGGTCATGGACATGGACTCTTTCCTGTCAAAGCTCTTACCGAACTTAATCAGTTATTTTATTTCCAGGTGGACAAGGTGACTGCCGCTTTGGCGCGACGGGAAGCGAAAGGTGGACCGTCCAAGTCTGACCCAATGTTTTGTTCTACGCTAGCCAGTATGAAACAAAAGGTACGGCTGTAAATATATTGTCTTACAGAACTGTAGCACCAGTTTGAGGCGTTGGAGTCAGTCGAGAGGCGCGTTAAGAGGTTGATAGGCAATAACACTTCATCATTTCAGCCGTAAGACGTCCACTGCTGGACATAGGCCTCCCCTATTGACTTCCATAAAGACCTGTTGGAAGCTGCTCGCATCCAGCGCGTTCCTGCGGTTCTTACGAGGTCGTCTGTCCGCCTTGTGGGTGGACGTCCTACGCTGCGCTTGCCGGTCCGTGGTCTCTTTGCAGCCCCATCGGCCATCAGTTCTGCGTGCTATGTGCCCTGCCCACTGCCACTTCAACTTGCTAATCCGTATCTCCTCATTTCTTATTCGATCTCGTAGGGAAACTCCGAGCATAGCCCTCTCCATAGCTCGTTGTGCGACTTTGAGCTTATCAAGAAGATAATTTGACATAAGGTGACTTTGTAATAACAAACTTGACATTTATTTTAATAATTTTGCTCTTGACATTGTATTTTTTTTTTATAGCTGATAGGCTTGGTGTTTGAACACAACTCACCTGATGTTAAGTGACGGTGTGGTCGAAGATGGTAAAGCACACCTAGCCTGGAATAGAACTGGCTCTCAAGTGAGACTGCCGGTACACACCATTAGATGCTTGGCGGCAGATTATCAACTTGTGGTAGCTAGCCAGCAGAGTACTAGAAAGTACTCTACCACCACGATTTCCCCACGATGTTTTCCTTCACCGACAGCTCAAGCTCATTGTTGGGAGGTTTGAACCCACGCCCTTCGGCATGCGAACCGACCGCGCTAACCACTGAGCTATAATCGCTATTTCATAAAAAATATTTAAATCACTACTTAGTATAAAACGAAGTCGTTTTCTCTGTCCCTATATCCCTATGTATGCTTAAATCTTTAAAACTACGCAACGGATTTTAATGCGGTTTTTTTTAATAGATAGAGTGATTGAAGAGGAAGGTTTATATGTATAATAACATCCATTAAATAGTGGAGAAATATTGTTATTTTTGAGGTTTATACCCGTGCGAAGCCGGAGCGGGCCGCTAGTTAATAATAAAAACTTAAAAGATGATTGGCGAACAAGTAAGTATAATCGTGAACAGATTGCCCTATAATGCGTTTGACAGCGACGGCATTAACTTTTTTTAGATTAAGGTTTGCATGCCGAAAGGCAGATTATGGTGTTCTAGACCTGTACTCCTTCCAACTGTACCCATTTTACGCAAATAAAGAATATAAATTATGAATCAAGTCTCGTCTGTAAAGCTTTGAGCATCGACGTAAGGTCTCCTGTCTAATCCAGCTTTCTACCGGATACATTTCGGGGATTGTGCCTTGGAGTTGCATGACTTGGTTCCCCCGCCCTTTTTTACTACCGGACGGCCAGACAAAAGCAAACAAAGCGTCACCCGTACATGGTGGACGTTCCCCATGTGCGCACTAAGCGCTTCCAATCCACATTCTTTATTCGCACAGCGAGGATGTGGAACTCTTTGCCGGAGTCTGTGTTTCCCGAAAAATACAATAAGTGTCTTCAAATCAAGAGTAAACAGGTTCCTTTTAGGTAAGCGTGTTCTATCCTAGACCATATTGTTGCTTAACATCAGGCAGGATGTGGTCAAACGCAAACCTAATCCGTATTAAAATAAACCTAATCGAAGCTGGAACACATGAACATTTTGAATTTAATGTCCATTTTAAATTGCATTTAAACAAGTGAAAAAAAAATACATTCTTTTTTTTCTTTTCAGTATCGGATAAGAGACAAACCGTTGCTGATAAAGGCAGTAGTGTGCGTTACTTTTGTCGTTGTTGTCTTCTTTTTGCACGCCATTCCAGAACTACGTAAGTTCTTATCTATACTAATATTATAAAGAGGAAAGATTTGATTGTTTGTTTGCATTGATATAGGCTCTTAAACTAAGACTTTTTTTTTATGGCTGACAGGCTAGGTGTTTGACCGAAGGGCGCCGGAAGGACGCCGAAGGGCGTGGGTTCAAACCCCAACAATGAGCTTGAGCTGCCGGTGAAGGAAAACATCGTGAGGAAACCATAGCGTGGTGGTAGGGTACTTTCTAGTACTCGGCTGGCTAGCTACCACCCTCAAGTTGAAAATCTGCCGCCAAGCATCTAACGGTGTGTTCCGGCAGCCTCACTTGAGAGCCAATTCTATTACTAGGTGTGCTTTACCATCTTTGACCATACCGTCACTTAACATCAGGAGAGTTGTGGTCAAACACCTAGCCTGTCAGGGCTAAAAAAAAAACATTTCGATGTACCTAAAGCTCATGAATAAATCAATTTGACTTTGACTTTATTTGAATGACCATAGAGAGCGTGATATTTTTATTTTTAGAGCGTCTCTCCTTGGGATGGACTGCGCTACTTGGCGCATTGCTGCTGCTCCTCCTAGCTGAGAAGGAAGACCTGGAGCCAGTACTGGCGCGAGTGGAATGGTCCACTTTACTATTTTTTGCTGCTCTCTTTGTGTTGATGGAGGTAAAAGCCGATCTCTTAAAGTTATTTATTTATTTAATTCTTTATTGCACACTTAAGAAATAATATGTACAAAAGGAGGACTTAATGCTAAAACATTTTCTGCCAGCCATCCCCACAGACTTCTCCTAATATCATCCCGATCTTCGACTTTTTGTTTCCATCCATTTCCAGTTGCCTTACGTATATCGTCACTCCCTCGAGTCTTAGGGCGTCCTACGCTAGGTTAACCGATTAGCGGTCTCTACTCTAGAATGTCTACCCCAGCGGTTCTGCGACAGATTAAATTAAATTAAATTTTATTTATTGAGTCGAAAAAAACGGTCCAGCCAATTACATTAAAAACTCACATTACATAAAAATAAAAAGCAAAATTACAATAAGTTATTTTTTTAAAGAAACACTACAGAGAAAAAAAACAATGTCAAATAGTATCACAACTAGCTGTGCCCCGCGGTTTCACCCGCGCTATATGCCTACGTCATAGTAGCTTTATGTATGCAAAGTCTCAGCCCGATCGGTTTAAAATTGACAAAGTTTCATACAAACTTTCATCCCCTATTTTATCCCCTTGGGGGTAGAATTAATCAAAATCCTTTCTTAGCGGATGCCTACGTCATAACATCTACCTGCATGCCAAATTTCAGCCCTATCCGTCCAGTGGTTTGGGCTGTGCGTTGATAGATCACTATGTCTGTCAGTCAGTCAGTCAGTCAGTCACCTTTGAGTTATATATATTTAGATAGATAGATATTATAAACATAATTACAAATGTCATGAAATAAAAAAAAAAATATAACATCCGAGCTTGGATTAGTGTTATTGCATCGGTCCCACTGGTCAGTTAAATTTTCACAATATATTTGGAAAGATATTTCCAGCCCACTGACACTTCCAACTAACTAACACGCTGAACTATGTCGGTGACTTTGGTTTTCTGGCGAATTACTTCGTTCCGGATACAATCCTTCAGAGAAACGCCAAGCATAGCTCTTACCAAAGCTCGCTGAATAACTTTGAATTTGACGGCCATTCCCGCTATGAGTGTTCTAAATAATATTATACAATTTTAAACAACTTATCAATGAATATGTATTTAAAAAAATTGTTATTAATACTAGCACAATAACTGAATCTCCTGACAAAAATGTACATTTAAATATGAAGAAAGGTTGCCTGGAAGAGATCGCTTTGAGCGATAAGACCGCCAGTTGTTGCACTATTGTTAAACTGTTTTTGTTATCCTGATTTCCGAAATTATCATCAGATCATTTAGCCACGCCACGCCACGCCACGTCACGTCATTTCATGCCACGTCACGTCACTTCAAGTCACGTCACTTCAAGCGACGTCACGTCACGTCCCGTCCCGTCCCGTCGAGTCCCGTTCCGTCTCGTCCCGTCCCGTTCCGTCTCGTCCCGTCCCGTCCCGTCCAGTCCCGTTCCGTCTCGTCCCGTCCCGTCCCGAGGGTGTCATGTTCCGTTACGGTCCGATCCATTCCGTTCCGTTCCATTCCATTTCATTGAAGCCCATTCCATTCTATTCTATTGCATTGCATTCAATTCTAACCCATTCTATTGCATTGCATGCATTGCTTTCTATTCTATTGCATTCCATTCCATTTCGCTCCGCTGCACTTCATTACACTCCTCTCTATTCTATATAGTTATATCATTGTTATTCCAGGCCCTGTCCAAATTGGGTTTGATTGAATGGATTGGCAACGTCACCGAGACTGTCATAATGAGGGTAGATGAGGAATCCCGACTGGCCGTTGCGCTAATGCTCATCTTATGGGTAAGTAAATAACTGATTCAATTTACAAATAAAAAATAATCATTAAAAACATCCCAACGTCCTCTAGCTAAGATAGCTCTATGGTCAACGCGGCTTCACACGCTTGAGCTGCCGGTGAAGGAAAACGTTATGAGGAAACCATAGCATAGTGGTAGGGTACTTTCTAGTTATTTATAGCTACCACCCTCAAGTTGAAAATCTGCCGCCAAGCATCTAACGGTGTGTTCCGACAGCCTCACTTGAGAACCAATTCCATTCTACGCTAGGTGTGCTTTACTATTTACGACCTCACAGTCACTTAACATCAGCTGTGGTCAAACACCGACCTGGTCAACCATAAAAAAAAACTAATCAAAGCTTGTACAATGGGAACCATTGACTTGGTGGTAGATTTCCTTAGTAGGAGGTCGTCTAGGTAGGTACCACCGCAGTACCAGATATTCTGCCGCCAAGCAGTAGTGTGTAAACATTACTGTGTTCCGGTTTGAAGGGTACTGCAGCTAGCGAAATTACAGGGCTGTTGAGACTAACCATCTAGTCTCAAAGTAATGAGCGCCAAGGCAGCGATGCCCTGGACTTTGTTTTACTACTCAAAGTTCTGAGTATCGCTGCAATGATCATGGACAGGCGTTATCTCTTAACATCAGGAGAGCGTCTCGTTCGTCTCATTATTGTTACATAAAAAAAAATACAGGTAGCCTATAGTTGTATAATTGTTTGCTGTAAATATATTTAAAACAACCAAACACAAAACGTTGTAAAAATGTTAATATCTAATCGCCAGATGTTTTAAGATAAGAGTTGTTTTGACAGGTGTCCGGGCTGGCGTCAGCGTTCGTAGATAACATCCCGCTGACCACAATGATGATACGAGTGATAGTAGCGCTGTCTAGTCCGCCGCTCGCACTGCCACTCGCGCCGCTGGCGTGGGCTCTCAGCTTCGGCGCATGTCTTGGAGGTATACACTCGGGTCAGATTCAGAATGAGAATTCTCGCAAACAGTTTCATAATGAGCATTTCTCTTATGCAATTCCACGTGGAGCATTTTCCGTAGGCAGTTACATAACGAGCATTTTCAACATCGATCATTTCTAGTATGTAGTTCCACGTCTAGCATTTTTCGTAGGCAGTTACATAACGAGCGTTTCTCTTAAGCAGTAACGTAAGGAGCATTTCTTTTATGCAGTTCCACATCGAGCATTTTTCGTAAGCAGTTACATGACGAGCATTTATTTTAAGCAGTTCTAATAACGGGCACTTTTTGAAATGAACACTTCTAAAGTGAGCATGTTGCAAAATATAACACAGAGACATGAGCTTTCCGTGTTTTCACCAAAAACTTCCAATTTGTATTTAATTCGTTTTTTTTTTTTTTGTAGGAAACGGCACTCTGATTGGCGCGAGTGCAAACGTTGTCTGCGCAGGAGTGGCGGAGCAGCACGGCTATCGGTTCACGTTCGTCCAGTTCCTGCGGACCGGGTTTCCGATCATGCTTGGGAACTTGATCGTCGCGTCCGCATACTTGTTGGTATGCCATGTCGCCTTACAATGGCACTGACGAAACAAAGAGCATAGAATGTAGCATATGCCTGTACTTTGTTTGTACTGTTAAAAATACGTCGACAAGAATTAAACGGAATGTTCTGGCAGCCTCGCTTAATAACCATTTCACATACCAGTGAGCCATTTCCCATACCATGCTTTTCAGCCATTTCAAATACCACACTTTTGAACCATTTCCCATTATCACATACCTATCATGACTTTAGCAGTGTCACATACGACGTATTACACTTTTAATCCATTTAACTTTTTTTTTTAACCGTTTCACATGTACATACACATTAAGCCATTTCATGTAGATACATATCACACTTTAGAGCAATTCCACATGCCACATACCACTCTTTTGAGTTGTTTCAAATACGACGTATTGCACTTTTAATCCAATTCAGATATTATTTTTCTGAACCGTTTCACATGCCACACACTTTAAGCCATTACATGTACATACACTCTTTTGGGCAATTCCACATGCCACATACCACGCTTTGGAGTTGTTTCACATACGACGTATTACACTTTTACATTTCACATATTATTTTTCTGAACCGTTTCACATGCCACAAACTTTAAGACATTTCATGTACATATCACACTTTTGAGCAATTCTACGTGCCACATATCACGCTTTTGAGTTGTTTCACATACGACGTATTACACTTTTAATCCATTTCACATATTATGTTTCTGAACTGTTTCACATGCCACACGCTTTATGCCATTTCATGTACATATCACACTTTTGAGCAATTCCACATGCCACATACCACGCTTTTAATCCATTTCACATATTACGTTTTTGAACCATCTCACATGCCACACGCTAATAGCCATTTCACGTACATACCACGCTTTTAAGCTGCTCCACATGCCACATACCACGCTTTTGAGCCGTTACAAATAACAGTGATGGCTCACAGTTATGTTCACATATCCTAAATGAGTTTTAAGTACAATCGAAAAATTAATATTAGCGTTGGTAAGCATTGTCTTACATTAGGAAATAAGTAACCAATTTTAATACGTGAGAGAAATTATTTTAAATTATTCCATAAGAATTATTTTAATGATTAATTATCTTTGTTTAGTGAAAAAGGTTATTAATTGTTTTTTTTTTAATATTTTACTGTTAAGGTATATAAAACAATGTTTTATTTATGATAATTAAATATAATTCACACGATACATACGTAAGTAGGTACAAAAAAAAATATGTAAAAAAAAAAGATTTAAAATGTGCCTTTCGCAGTATTTGAAGTTTTTATAGGAAAATAAAAGTATTTTTTTGCATATATACGAATTATTTAATGATAACAGTTTTTTTAATTTGCCCTTTATCCAACTGCCTAATTTCCAATTTGCCTTCTTCCTTTCTTTCAGACATACAAATGGGAAAGTGAGTTTTTCATGTAAAATTAATAAGACTAAACTAACCCCTCTACTGATTGCAAGAGATAACGCCTGTCCATGACCATTGCAGCGATACACAGAACTTTGAGTAGCAAAACGAAGTCCACGGCATCGCTGCTTTGGCGCTCATTACTTTAAGACATTCTAGTCTCAACAACCCTGTATTGTCGCTGGAATACCCTTCAAACTGGAACACAGTAATGTTTATATACGACTTGGCGGTAGAATATATGATTATTAACAAATATTATTTTTTATGTTGTACAGGATAGGTGTTTGACCACAGCTCGTCTGATGTTAAGTGATGTTCTATATTCCAAAAACTCGAACTAAACGATTCGAATCTACCTTCATTGTGCGAACCGCTAGACAATGGAATTTGCTGCCCTAGTGGGTGTTCCCTAATAGATACAATCTGGGTGCCTTCAAGTCGCGAGTGAATCGGTTTCTTCTAGGCGAGCGTGCTTCACGGTGAACCCCATCTTCGCTTAAAATCAGGTGAGCTGTGGTCAAACACCTAGCCTGTCAACCATACAAATTTGTATGTTTTTGTTTTCTTAACTAAGACACGTCACCTTAATTGTTCTGTTAATTTGCGTAAAATTAATACAATTTATAAAGAAAAAAGCAATTTTAAATAATTAACTCTCGTTAAAGAAAAGAGAGGAAGCAGAAGAAGAAAAGAAAGAAGACAGACACATACAAACAGATAGACGCGGCGGACGACTTTGTTTTATAATATGTAGTCACTATATCAAATGAAAGCTTATTTAATCTCAACTTTTTGATAAGGCAACCTAACAACCGTATTAGGTTGATTGAATCTATATAAAAGTTGACTGAATCCATGGTTGTCTAGGTTTTAGATGTACATTTTCAAGCAACCATGGATTCGATCAACTTTTTAACAAGGCAATTTATTACGGTTGGATTGAGAATAAAATAAGTTTTCGTATCGATATAATATACGATATATATTTCTTATATCGGATTTCGGACTGTATATCCGCCATGTCTAAAGTAACAAAACAGTCTTATGAAAAAATATCAAGGTGACGTTTTCTAAAATGACTCTTCTGAATAGATTACATAAGGTTAAAATCTAGTTATAATATCAAACTATATTCGAGGCTTATTAACCTCACAATACGCTGGTTCAGCATAATCTTCTTTCGCACGAGCATTGACGTATCTCGAATCTTTAAAAATATTAACATATTTCTTAGTTTGCAAATCGTTGGGTTCTGCGTACGAATTGTCACTTTCTGGGTACGATTTCTCAATGATATGGATTTCTGCGTAAGGACTGGCACTGTCTGCGTATGAACTCTCGCTTGGCGTCACTTCTGCGTACGGATCCTCGTTGTCTGCTGCTCTTTTCATGTCTGGTTTCTTGGCGATTGCTGGTTTAACAGGAAGCACTTGGACGCCCTTCCGTGAATTCTTAGGTACATCTGCAGCGTAATTTGCGTTCAAATCATCTTTTGAAACTGACGCTGAGGCACCATTAACAGGTCTTTGGTTTTTGGGTATAGGCAATGCGTACAATTCGTCAACTGTGGGTTTGAATGGTACTGCATAGTCATTGTTCCCGAGTATGTCTTTTGGCGTCGAGTATTGGGCTTCTTGATATTGCTCTGGCAAGTTTAAGTAATTGATGTTTGAATCCGTCTGGAAATTGACAAGCTTTTGTAGAAATCACTCAGTTGTGAGCACGTTGGGTTCCTATCAACGAGCTTGAGCTGTTAGCGATGGAAAACATCGTGTGGAAACCTTAACATGGTGATAGGCTAGCCAGGCACTACCCCCAAATTGAAAACCTGCCGCTAGCACTTCGTAATGTTCTGAGTTCCTTATTTGAAAGCCAGTTCCATCAAGATTGATGTTCTTACCATCTTTGCAAACACCATCACTTAACATCAGGTGAGCTGTGGTCTAATACCTAGCCTGCTAATGAAAAATAGTTTTCATACTAATGATTGTCATTTTTTTAAATGTATTAGTAATGAGACGACCTAGACGCTCTCCTGATGGTAAGAGATAACGCCTGTCCATATGACCACTGCAGTAATAAAACAAAGTCCAAGGCATTGCTGCTTTGGCGCTCATTACTTTGGAGACTTTCGATGGTTAGTCTCAACAGCCCTGTAATGTAGCGGAACACATTAATGTTTTCACACTACTGCTTGGCGGTAGAATATCTGGTACTGCGGCGGTACCCACCTAGACGACCTCCTGCTAAGGAGATCTACCACTAAGTAAAAAATCAATTTATTTATTGCGACTTTTTTTTAATTGGTTTAATTTTTTGGAACCCCGTCCTAACAGAAAATTGTAAGTTTGGTCCATGTACCTGCGTGCCTGTAGGTTCAAAACTCCCAAACGGCTAAATCGTTTTTTTTTATATATTTGTTGCAATAATAGCTCAATGGTTAGCGCGGGTTCCTCGCAATGTTTTCGTCCACCGGCAGCTCAAGCTAATTGTTGGGGTTTGAACCGACGCCCTTCCGCATAATTAACATAAAAATATATGCAAACCAACGTACACTAACAGGTTCTGGCTTCGTCTTGCAGATTCTGATGATGATGCAGATCATCACTGCGATGAACACCAGAGCGCTCACGATGAAGGATATTATCATCAGACTAGATGGTTTAAAGGTGTCTCCTTTATTGCGTGTAATATCTGTTCACAGAATTAATAATAACAAAAATATTAAATTAAATCAGATCAAATCGAACCAAAACGAATATAATCAAATCGAATCGAATCAAATTGGATCAAATCGAATCAAATTTTATTTATTGAGCTAAAAAAACGGTCAAGCTAATTAATTACATTAGAATCTTACAAATTTAGAATCATGAAATTCGTGTAACGTAATATTTTGTGGATGGCAATAGTCAGGCATAAACTTCTTACAGCCTATTGTACCGTCCGTGTAACACTGTTTAGATTATCCTACCTTTTTCTGGAGATCCTTTTGAGTTGGTGTTAGTTGTTAAGAGTGATGACGAAGTCGTTTCTGGAAAATATTGAGATAAAACATTAAACCTACTTACTATCGTAACTCAATTCTGATTTAAAATCGTGCTTAGTGCCTAGCATTTCAACATTTACAATATGTCCTACTTCACTACATATTATAAAACAAAGTCGTCCGCCGCGTCTGTCTGTCTGTCTATCTGTCCATCTGTTTATCTGTCTGTCTGTCTATCGATATGTCTATCTGTCTGTCTGTCTTTCTATCTGTCTATCTGTCTGTCTATCTGTCAGTCTATCTGTCTGTCTGTCTATCTGTCTGTCTATATGTCTGTCTGTTCGCGATTAAATTAAATACTACTAAACGGATTATCATCACTACATATTATAAAACAAAGTCGTCCGCCGCCTCTGTCTGTCTGTCTGTCTGTCTATTCGCGATAAACTTAAAAACTACTGATCGGATTATCATCACTTAATATTATATCACTACATCACTACATATTATGAAACAAAGTCGTCCGCCGCGTCTGTCTGTCTGTCTGTCTGTTCACGAATACTGAACGGATTATTTATTACTGGTGTTTAAATCCTTTTACTTGTGTGTGTTGTAATTTATTTAATTGTATTATATAGTGTTTGCCGTGGTGGTGCCGGCGTAAGAATTGTACCCCACCCTCTCTACCCGTGGTTGCCGTAAGAGTCGGCTAAGGGATGTCAACCGGAAGATGGGCAGCAGCGTCTTTCTTGAACAATCGCACCTAACTGCGCTCGCCAACCCGCCTGCCAAGCGTGGCGAGTATTGGCAAAACCTCCCCAGGACGAGGCCTATGTCCAGCAGTGCACTTCCTATGGCTGATGATGTGACGTGATGTGATATAGTGCTTAAAAAAAAATGAGTAGTGTTTTATGGACACCCGGTTAGAACGGAGTCCCTTAATTTTTTTTTGCATTTTCTTAAATTGTCGGCAAGCTGAATCTATTGAAAAAAGTCTTACTCATAGGGAAGTGCCTCAAAAATCACTGCAAAAAGATGTAGGTATTTGGTTTTTGGTGTCGTTTTTCATTGTTATACATTTTTCGGTCTAATCTCTCAGCCCGCAAACAAATGAGAACGGTAACGTGCAATAAGGGACTACGTTCCAAAAATTTTTTTAATCTTTTGATTAACTTACCTTGATAACGTTTTAATATAATTTCATAATATTTATCTTTTGCTTCACAAGTAATGGCGGCACACCTTGTTAAGTTAGAATTGATTTTAAAACTGCCTGCGATCGGAGCTACAGAAAATCCATTGTTTGTGTTATTATTTTCTATTTTATCTGAAATTAAAAACATTAAGTGTTAAATTGCTTATGCGAGATAAACATAATCTAAACAAAGAAATCAGAGAATCATCATTCTAGAAATCGTACGCTGTCAGTATATTAAATTTCAAACTTGCGAAATAAAGCGATATTACGAAATACAAGTTAAATAAAAGCTTGTAAATACATACATTACAAGTTAAATACAAGCTGGTAAATACATATATTGCAAGTTAAATAAAAGCTTGTAAATACATACATTGCAAGTTAAATACAAGCTTGTAAATAAATACATTACAAGTTAAATACAAGCTTGTAAATACATACATTGGAAGATAAATAAATGCTTATAAATACATACATTACAAGTTAAATACAAGCTTGTAAATAAATACATTACAAGTTAAATACAAGCTTGTAAATACATACATTGGAAGATAAATAAATGCTTATAAATACATACATTACAAGTTAAATACAAGCTTGTAAATAAATACATTATAAGTTAAATACAAGCTTGTAAATACATACATTGGAAGATAAATAAATGCTTGTAAACACATACATTGCAAGTTAAATAAAAACTTGAAGAAAAAGAGGAGACCAATATTATTAAAACAATTTATCATAAAAGATTTTGAAAAAGAGAGAGTTGTTCTTACCGCTATAAATCCATTTTACTGTGTCATTATTAACAGCATCGCATGTAAGGTTTAGTACGTCTCCGTCAAAATACTCATATAAAATTGAAACATTTATATGCAAACTGTTATACATTCCTATTATATTGTCTTTTAACAGGCCTCCAATAACAGTTCCTGAAACGAAAGACATTAAACAAACTATGGAACCTGACGTGGGTTTGACACATTTTTGTTCTGCTTATGCGGGATTACTCGCGTTTAATTATATCGGAAGCTCCGACTATAGTTTCGTACAGGAGTTGTATTAAGCTTTGTCTCCATGAAGATGGCCACCGGATGTGGGTATCCGATATATTTAAATGTAATTTCGCATAAGTAAAACATAAACAACTTTGTTTTAACCTTGTTTTATGATTTTTACCATTATTTAAAACTTTTTTTTTTTTTTTTTTTTTATACTAAATAATAGGTTTGCGTTTGACCACGCTCTGCCTGATGTTAAGCAGGATTCAGTCTACGATGAAGCACGCTTACCTAGAAAAAACCTGTTTACTCTAGATTTAAAGACACCCAAGTTGTACTTAGCAGGAAAAACAGACGCCGGCAGAGAGTTCCACATCCTCGCTGTACGTATTAAGAATGTGGAATCGAAGCGTTTAGTCCGTACGTGGGGAATATCCACCATGTAAGGATGGCGCTTTGGCCGTGTCTGCCTCGCCGTCCGGTAATAAAAAGGGGCAGGTGGAACCAAATTATGTAAGTCTAAGGCACACTCTCCGAAATGTATCCGATAGAAGACAGACATACCAGCGACTTTGCGACGATGCTCAAGGCTTTGCAACTGAGACGTGGCCAGAGTGTCGCCACCTATAAGCCTCCTAGCACGCCTCTCGATGGACTCCAGAGATTACTAAGAACTTACTTTTTTATTACTTAGAATTTTAGATTACTTAGAAAACTAAGATATTCTTTTTAATTATTGGCAAGCTAGGTGTTTGGCCACAGCTGTTGGCTCATTGGGAGTATGTCTGCCTGAGCTGAAGGGCGTGGGTACGATTCCCGCCAAGGACAAATGTTTGTTTGGTATAAACAAATGTTTGTTCTGTGTCTGGGTGTTCTGTATGTATTATAAGTATGTATTTACAAAAATAAAAAGTATTTATGTATCCTATCAGTTATCTGACTTCCATCGCACAAGCTCTGCTAGTTTGGGGTCAGATGGCGCTGTGTGTAATGTGTCCTACAATATTTGTATTTATTAAAAAAAACTCTCCTGATGTTAAGTTACGGTGTGGTCGAAGATGGTAAAGCACAACTAGCTTGGAATGGAACTGGCTCTAAAGTGAGGCTGCCGGAACACGCCACACAACAATAAAATGCTCCCACTACTGGTGAAAAAGTGTGCATATGTAAGTGTTTATCAAATACTAATTTTTATAAGCTGCATGCACCACAGCTGAACGTGGGCCTCATTTTATTAGCTAGCTGTATATGTTAGCTGTGTGTGTAATTAGCTAGTTGACTTGTTCGATATAAAAAGTTGGCTAGTTTGGTATAGCTAGTTTGTTAATTGCATATAACTAGTCAACTAATTAGATACAACTAGTGTAATTTTAGATGTACAAATGTATAATTAGTAGAATATAACTAGTTAGTTGGACGTAACTAATTGCATATTTGGATATAACTAGTTGGCTAGTTGAATATAACTAGTTAGCTAGTTAGATACAACTACATAGTTAATTGAGTACCTATAACAAGTTGGCTAGTTGAATGTAACTAGTTAGCTAGTTAGATATAACTAGTTAGCTAGTGGATATAACTAGTTAGCTAGTTAGATATACCTAAATGGTTAGTTGAATATAACTAGTTGGCTAATTTAATATAACTAGTTAGATATAACTAGTTGGCCAGTGGATATAACTAGTTAGCTAGTTAGATATTTAAACTAAATGGTTAGTTGGATATAACTAGTTGGCTAGTTGAATATAACGAGTTAGCTAGTTGAATATAACTAGTTGGCTAGTTAGATATAACTAGTTGCCTAGTTGGATAAACTCACCGTTGGTACAAGGGAACAAGTCGTCAGTTTTTGATTGTTTTTCACCAATTTTACATCTTTCTGGAGGTTGAATCAAACCATTTCCAATATTCTGAGATTCTAAACAAAGGTAAAAAACATTAAGAATCTGTAGCTCTTTGCATATCACATTATCTACTCCAGAGCAAAACTTAACGAGAAATATTTTCATAAGGAATAAACTGTTATGATTATTATTGATCTGGATGTATGTAGTACCTACTGGGATTTATTGGGAGATCTACTTATTTTTTTATGTTATCAAAACTACTACTACTACTATTCTTACGCCGGCACCACCTCGGCACATACCATCGTACCATCTGATGTTAAGTCACGCTGTAGTCGAAGATGGTAAAGCACACCTAACCTGGAATGGAACTGGCTATCAAGTGAGGCTGCCGGAACACACCGTTGGGGCGTAACATATTTTCAGCTTGAGTAGATGTTATGACGTAGGCATCCGCTAAGAAAGGATTTTGATTAATTCTACCCCCAAGGGGATAAAATAGGGGATGAAAGTTTGTATGAAACTTTGTCAATTTTAAGCCGATCGGGCTGAGACTTTGCATGCATAAAGCTACTATGACGTAGGCATCTAGCGCTGGTGAAACCGCGGGGCACAGCTAGTGGGGAATAAACTTACTTTCGGAGGGTGAACCGACCGTGTTAACCACGCCGGGGTGCGACAAACAGTGGTGACACAATACGTGCTTTAGTAAACAAAAAAACGCTACAAATAATTTATATGTTTCTGTGGGTGTCGTCGTAATAAACTAACTGTGCCCGCATGGTTTTAGTGACCTAACGAAAATTATGGCGGTTTCAACTTGCGCCCCCTAAAACTGGGTGTTCTGTATGTATTATATGTATGTATTTACAAAAAAAAAGTATTTATGTATTCTATCAGTTATCTGACTTCCATCACACAAGCTCTGCTTAGTTTGGGGTTAGATGGCGCTGTGTGTAATGTGTCCAACAACAATAATAATTATAACTCTGGCGCCCAGGGGCACCGCACCCCTTGAACCCCCAGGTAAAGACGGCCCTGATCGCTAAAAATACTTCAGTTTGCACGATTTATTTAAACAATCACATCATATTACATCATCAGCCATAGGACGTTTGCTGGACATAGGCTTCTTCCTGGGGGGGTTTTGGCAACAATCGCCACGCTTGGCAGGCGGGCTGGCGAGCGCAGTTAGGTTAGTGTGATTGTTCAAGGAAGACGCCGCTGCCCATCTTCCGGATTACATCCCTTAGCCGACTCTTACGGCAACCACGGGTAGAGAGGGTGGGGTACTATTCTTACGCCGGCACCACCACGGCTGATTAAACAATATATTTATTCAATAGTTACCTGACTCTATGTCTATTAGTGTAAGATTTATTCGAATAACAAATGGATATTTATTAGAGTAACTTGTAGCTCTACAGTCAATAAAACTTCCGTTGTTCTCTTCTCGTAATTTTAAATAAAAAACATCTTCAGATATCATTTTGGGGATGGTGTTAATAACACACCCGTGAACTGAAATATAAAGAACAGTATATATTACATCGTACAAAGCTTTATTCTCTAACATACTAACCAAAAGCTGAGCTTTGTGAGGGCTCGCGTAGTTTTTCTAACGGGTAATAATTTTTAAGACAGTTTTTTTATTTTATTTTAGTTCTGTTGCAGCGATGTTAACTCTTTGGTTTTCTAACAGATGGTGTTAGTAGTACAATAACATTCTATCCAGTGAATACAAAATTGTTAATGTTCATTTTTTTAATGGTTATAAAATAATAATTTTTTTGACAGATAACACATCTAAATATGAAGTTAAATTACTATGTTAAAGCACAACTCTATAGACGTGATAGTTTTTCAGTAAAGTGTACCACAAAAATGCTCAGGTTGTGGGATAGTGAGTATTGGGCTCTCTTCGCTCGCTCTGATAAGTTACTTTTTACTGAAACCAAAGCACAGAACAAATACTAATACTACGAATAGAATGGAAAATGTTTTCTCCCACCTACTCGCGGCTTCCTCACCCCGCATGCAATTCTGAGCTATTCGTTATAATAAAAAACTACTCAAATTTCTGTGTATTGCTGCAATGATCATGAACAGGCGTTATCTCTTACCATCAGGAGAGCGTCTTTTTTTATATCATTACCATTACATAAAAAAAGTGTACAATAATGTTATTGATACAGTGACAACCCTAGACTCTACGCACACATTCGTGCGTTTACATAAACTACAAATGTGTCTGTGTAATAGGTAGTTATAACGAGGTGTTTGTATGAAGATCTTGTCCGGGGTGTGGTAGTACGTAAGTCTAGTAAATGTATATGTATACTCGTAGAAGCCTCCGTTAGGTTTTTTTTTAATTGTAGGTACACTTACCATGTGATGATAATTTCAGAATACCTAGAGGATCTTTTTTACGGCTACATGTAATGGTTACTAGTTCGTCGTCGTAGAATTCGTAATTTGCACTAGAATTGAAACTGTCCCCCGACTTTGAAGCGTCCGTAGTCAACTGCACTCCATTTACTGCCACGATAGGCCTCTCCTCTGAAAAACATTACCACCATTATGTAATTTAAAACTTTAGCGACATGAACAGTGTTTTTTTTAAATATATGTCAAAATAAATGTCACTTAAGATCAGGTGTGTTTACGTTTTAGATTTAAATAAAATATAGTGTAAACTTTAGCACGTTTATTGTCGATATACAGGCTTTGCGTAGGAGAATCATATAGCTCCATCGGTCATCAGTTCTGCGTGCTATGTGCCCTGCCCACTGCCACTTCAACTTGCCAATCCGCTGGACTATGTCGGTAACTTTAGTTCGTCTACGGATCTCCTCATTTCTCTGCGTCTCAGCGCCATAAGTCGAGATTTTCGACTTAAGGCACTGAGGTTATTCGGAAGAGAAAATGTTTAAACAGTTTTACGTGCCGAGTTGGATTTGACTACTGACCTCTTTTTCGTAGTTGGACCTACCTTAGTTGAACTACTTGTCCTACGTTGCAAGAACCTAGCAAAACTCACCTAAATTTGATTGACCAATAACACCAGATAAATTTAACACTATTATTAAAAACCACATTTTGATATTAATCATAAAATTCGTTCATTCTGTAACACTCATTGGAAAAACTAAAGGATGAAATTGAATTTAATAAATTAAGGATAATGACAAAGTTAAATGTACTTTTGTTTGCGGCATTCGTCATATGCAGTATTTCCTTTATGACAATTACTAACTATTATGCGCGGTTTCATCCGTGTTTTTCTAAGATAAAAAGTAACAAACAAAACCAAAAGTTTAGACAATCTGCATTCCAAAGATCCAAATCTGTTACAGTTACAATGTGAAGAAGTACAACATACATAAATAGAAATATGTGAAAGTTTTAGACTATCCACATTCCAAACATCCAAATCCGTTACCGCTACAACGTGATGAAGTAACAAACATACATAAATATAAATATGTTAAAGGTTTAGACTATCAACATTCCAAACATCCAAATCTGTTGCTGTTACAACGTTAAGAAGTAACAAACATACATAAATAGAAATATGTGAAAGTTTTAGACTATCCACATTCCAAACATCCAAATCCGTTACCGCTACAACGTGATGAAGTAACAAACATACATAAATATAAATATGTTAAAGGTTTAGACTATCAACATTCCAAACATCCAAATCTGTTGCTGTTACAACGTTAAGAAGTAACAAACATACATAAATAGAAACATGTGAAAGTTTTAGACTATCCACATTCCAAACATCTAAATCCGTTACCGTTACAACGTGAAGAAGTAACAAATATTCTTAAATAGAAATATGTATTTGAAAGGTTTAGGCTATCCACATTCCAAACATCCAAATCCGTTGCCGTTACAACGTGAAGAAGTAACAAACATACATAAATAGAAATATGTGAAAGTTTAAGACTATCCACATTCCAAACATCCGTTACCGTTACAACGTAAACAAGTAATATACATAAATATAAATATGTAAAAGGTTTAGACTATCCGCATTCCATACATCCAAATCCGTTGCCGTTACAGCGTGAAGAAATAACAAACATAATACGTAGACAACAATCGCGTTTATAATATGTATTAGTGTGATTGAGTGGACATTGTGCGTGGTTACGTGGAATGTTCGTACTACAAGTTTTACGGCACCGACTATGAAACGGCGAAACAATGAATAGTGTCAACTGTCAGTGCCAACAATTAATCAATTTTAGCTTATACATTTTTGAAACATATTTTGTATATTTTTTAATTCGGAAACATATTTTGTATATTTTTTAATTCGGAAACATACTGTGGTTTTTACCTAGTTTATGATTTTTTATTATCACTGAACACCATTAATTTGTTTTTGTGATTATCCTACTTAATATTATAAATTACTAATCATAATCATCATCATCATCATCAGCCATAGGCCGTCCACTGCTGGATATAGCCTCCTCCTGGGGGGGTTTTGCCAATACTCGCCACGCTTGGCAGGCGGGTTGGCGAGCGCAGTTAGGTGTGATGTTCAAGGAAGACGGTGCTGCCCATCATCCGGATTACATCCCTTAGCCGACTCTTACGGCAACCACGGGTAGAGAGGGTGGGGTACTATTCTTACGCCGGCACCACCACGGCGAAATCCGCCCTAATCCTTGACTAATATTATAAATGCGAATGTGAGTTTGTTTGTTACGCCTTCACGCGTAAACTACTCAACAGATCTGGATGAAATTTTGCATGTAGGTACTTTAAGCCCTGGAGTAAGATATAGGATACTTTTGATCATCATCATCATCCATCACCACGCGGGTAAAACAGCGGGGCGCAGCTAGTAAGCTAGCAGAAGTAATTTTTAGTTTTTATTTCATTGACATGTAATCAGTGTTCTTAAATGATATAATGTAATGATATTACGGAATTGACTTTTAATAATAGTGGTATCAATAAAACATTTGTATTTGTAATATGGGGGAGGCCTATGTCCAGCAATGGACGTCCCACGGCTGAGATGATGATGATGATTTGTAATATTATAAATGTGAAAGTTTGTGTGTTTGTTACTCAATCACGCAAAAACGGCTGAACGGATTTCGATGAAATTTTATCACCATAAAGCATACTTTTCATACCAAAAAATTACACAAATAGGTACAAATAGATTTTTACCTGGATTAACATATAGGATCCTTTTTATATCAGAATATGTGTGTGCCTATGTGTTAATCCAGGGTGTCAGCTATCTTTATACCAAATTTCATCAAAATTGATTTAGGCGTTTAAGCGTGAAGAAGTAACAAACACACTCACAAATCGTCGACTTTATAATATTACAATACAATACAATTCAACTTTATTATACACCAAAAATACGTACAAAAATTTAAAAAAGAGAGAAAGTAAGTAACAAAACAAAAGTACAACACAGAAATAACAAATAAATGGTGTACAAGGGCGGCCTTATCACCTAGAGCGATTTTAGGTTGGCGTAAAAAAAGTAATTAATAATAATATTAGTGTGATTATTGAGGCTTTATCAAAATAGCTCAAGTTCCATGACTATTGCTTATTTGTACATCTTTCATTTCTCTCTGAACCTAATTCTAAAGTTAACACGGAGGAATTCGCGGGCGTAAGCGAGTTAACGTTTAAAATATTGGTTTTCCTCTTTGTCTAATAACAAATAAATCGGAGCTAAATGATATATTTTATATGCTTTCAATTGTCATTCGCTAAACACTAAAATAATTTTGGTGTTCCTTAATGGTCAGTGTTCGGTGCGATTCTCTTCCTGCTGCACATTCATGACTTTTTAAGTACTTTGAGTACGCCGACAACAGCACAGTTGTAGAGAGCAATATGTCCAGTGATTGGAACAGTGGACCAGACGTCCAACCCCTAAGAAAGACTATGGACGTTGGCATAAACTTGTCCCGTATGGCAATCTTCGACTGGGGCGATGCGTACGTAGTCAAATTACATGCAGTATGACTCAGGCGGGACCAGCGTTGCCATTTATACGGATTTATCCGTATTTATACGAATTTATCCGTATTTATACGGCTTTCTCAACTGTCATACGGATAACTTTGACATACGGATTTAAAACACATACTAAGTACCTACCTGCATTTAACAAAAAATAATGATTTATTGTTTGAGGAAGGTTACGAACGCATTGTACTGCCGTCAAAGCCTTGTCTCTTCAAATAATTTATATAATACTTAATCATAATAATTTAGGGCAGAAACTTCCATAACTGAATTATTTCAATGCACGTAAACTCAGTTTGTTCACAATACCTATCTGAATGTATTCAGGTTCCACCTATGATATATGAAACCTTATTTTACAAGTTTTTTTGAGTTTTACGCATTCCGAGAGAGCGGGAGAGAGCGTTAAAAGCGGGTAGAGGGGCGCCTCTGGTAAGACGCGACACATAAGATAACTGCGTTCATACAAACAAATTTGTATCATTCAATCTCTGACTCGCGGCGCATATATACCTACCCCTCCCTGCTGAAATATCAAGATAAAAAGAAACTCAAGTCACTTCATAACGGTATGTTCACGGATTTTCTGCCAAATTATACATACGTATATTATACGGATTTATTAAGATACCAAACGGATTTCGCTTCGAATATGGTTGGCAACACTGGGCGTGACCGTACTTTTTTATTATAGATAGGCTTATTACGTTTGATCTCCATCTCACCTGGTAGCTGCAGTACCTTACAAACTAGAACACAGTAGTTTCTACACTGAAATTTGGAGACAGCCAGATCTAACACCTAGTAAATCATCTTACAATCACTGAATCAAGTACTTGTCTTTAAGCCAATTAGGCAATATTTATGAATTACGTATATCGTCACTCCATCTAGTCACAGGGCGTCCTACACTACGTTTGCCGATTCGTGGTCTCCACTCTAGTACACGTCTACCCCAACGATTGGCTGGAAACGAAAAGCCGTGGATCGGGCTAAGTGGCGTGTCCTAGGAATAGAGGATTCGATCCCGGACCTTCTTTATAATCCCGGGATAACGGGATTGTATATAAGCAATCCCGGAATCCCGAGGTAATCCCGGAATTATGAGAATGAAATAAAAATCACTGTTTTACATAAAAATCAGTTTTTTATTGGCGAAAAATTATGTTTGTCACTCGCTGTCATCGCGACACTTTATTCATAAGGTGCAATGCAAATAATATAATTAGTCAGCATAATATAGGTGTTCCGTGGTGGTGCCGGCGTAAGAATTGTACCCCACCCTCCCTACCCGTGGTTGCCGTAAGAGTCGGCTAAGGGATGTAATCCGGAAGATGGGCAGCAGCGTCTTCCTTGAACAATCACACCTAACTGCCCTTACCAACCCGCCTGCCAAGCGTGGCGAGTATTGGCAAAACCCCTCCCCAGGAGGAGGCCTATGACCCGCAGTGGACGTCCTATAGCTGATGATGTGTGTGTGTGTGATATAGGTGTTCAACATTCTTCTGACCAATTGATATATTCATTTTATCAGAATAGTTCCTTATCACGAGTCGAACATTAAAAATATTATCGACCGAGCGAAGCTAAGGTCTTAGTGTTAACTCGGCATTTGTGTATTTGTTCGATAGACAATAACAGTCGAACGTATTAACTAATCTTTATGAAATTTGGAGACATAGTATGCGCACAGTTTTCAGATTTATAGTGCAGCACCCGATCCTAGCACACACCGCCATCGATTTTTTAAGCGGCCAAAAGTATTTTCTAATATCACCCTGGCCTTACAATGAGCTCTATTGTAAGATTCTGGTGCTGTGCCTGGATCCACTTCATGGTAAGGCGTCATTAGCCATGGTCATTGTAGGTATGCAGCATCTTCTGTTAAAAAAATGTATATTAGTAGGAACAATCTTAACAATGTGGGGTAAGTTCCATTCCTGTTCAAGACAAATATTTAAGTAATAACCATAGATTTCTAGTGTCTGGGTGTTTACTAAAATGTATTTACACAAGTTTTAACAAAAGAAAAACTGACTTCAATCAGGAAACTAAAAAGTAAAAGGTTCCCCTTGATTTCCTTGGGATTCCATCATCAGATCCTGGTTTCTGTGCCATAGTACCACCGTTAGGATATCTTCTTTCCAACAAAAAAAGAATCATCAAAATCGGTTGATAAACGACGAAGTTATCTGAGAACACAAATATATGGTTGAATTGATAAACCTCCTTTTTTTGAAGTCGGTTAAAAATAAAAAGTATACAAGTATTCTATCTGTTTCCTTTAGCACATACTTTGCTGAGCTTAAGGCTAGATATTGGTGTGTAAAATTTCTATCAATATTTATTTATGATATATGCCAAAACTAGCCATAGCCATGTATGAATATGAGTAAAAAATAAAACTATTTTATCCAGGTTGCAGATGAAACAGTTGTTTTAAGAATTACACAACTTAATTAAGAAATATGTTTACCAAGTAGCCAAACAATTTCTCGATTTCGACAGCCCTGTTGGCTCATTGGGAGTATGTCTGCCTGAGCTGTAGGGCGTGGGTTCGATTCCTGCCAAGGACAAATATTTGTTTGGTATAAACAAATGTTTGTTCTGTGTCTGGGTGTTCTGTATGTATTATAAGTATGTATTTACAACAAAAAAAAAGTATTTATGTAATCTATCAGTTATCTGACTTCCATCACACAAGCTCTGCTTAGTTTGGGGTCAGATGGCGCTGTGTCAAAAAAAAAAAACAGATTCCCTGCTTTGATGCAGTGTTTAGATGTAGTTGGTTATTTGGCTATTTTCCCTCACAAAGATGCCATGGATTGCTGAGTTTCTTGCCGGAGTCTTCTCAGTTGAAGTGTAATTACGAGCCGGTGGTAGATTCAAACATGAAACTTAACGTTCATAAGTGCCTTACCAGGGCCTTAACTGAGTAAGAGACTTTTGATTTTGATTTTGCTCCTGCATACTTTGCATCAACAGCAAGAGTTTTACATCAGCCACCTGAAATTATAAAATAAAATTATGCATTTAAATCAAGTGATATTGTAGCAAAGATTAGGTTTGAGTATTAAGTATTGCCGTACAATATGGCAACACTTACTACTATCATATTGGGAACTCTTCACATAGCACCCTTGAATTATTTTTTTACTTTAAGTAGATATCATAAACTTTGCAGAAATAATCTCTTAATGATAGTAGAAACTCTATGAAAATACTTTGCATGGTTTAGTAGAAAGCGGCATAACATACCTAATTTGTTACAAATACAAATCTTTTATTGATAATACCAAAGTTACAGGTCATTGTTCCATTCATATTTAAAAATATTAAAATCATAACATATGTCAATATAATGAAAAAGTCAATATACTAATATGTCAATATGATTAAATGTCAATAAAAAAAATATTATAATTACTTACTAGTAATTCAATAATCTCTTATTTTTAAATAATCGTCAAAGTCATAGAACAAGATCTCTTGAAGCCAAGGTCTTAGTTTGCTTCTAAAGCACGCGATGGAAGGTGCATCCGGAATGGAAGTGGGTACGCGGTTGTAGACCGTGGGCCCCAGAATGTATACCGACCTCTCCGACTTGGCACGAATGGCTCGTTTCTACATAGCAAAGGCTCTATTACGATCAGCAGTGTGGCCCCACAGCTCCAACCCGTACGTGATATTACTGTGTTTCATAAGATAACACACTATTTCAGGATAAGGCAGTTTAGTTATAAGTTGTGCTATGTAATTAATTCTAATTTATTTTTTTAGTTTTGTAACAACATGTACAGAAGTTTTGGAAAATAAATATCATTTGAACATTCAAAGAATGGTAATGCTTTTGACAGTTTGTTCTTGTTTCCTTGGGTTTGAAAATACGAAAGTGACAGCCATCTTCACAGCCAACGACTCCATGAATGTCATAGTGATTGTAGAAACTAAGAAAATAGTAACTTACTTATTAGATACAATGTGTGTTCTCTAGCATTAGGTGCAGTAGGAAACTTAATATTTACTAATAACATTTGAATGGTTGAGAAGTTCTTGGGAGAGACCATTAGCAAACCTAACCACCCTGTAATAATCTCCATTTGTATAGAACAGCGATACACAGAGTGCCATGCATGCATGTATGCATGCATGTATGTATGCATATGTGATTTACGAAATGTACACTAGGTTATTATTATTTAGGCATACATATAGATGAGCTGGATTTATGTAGTTTGAGTGGCGAGAGACGGGAGATGTCTTTTTCCACAGTTAAACATGATAGTAGCAAAATTCATGTTAAGGTTTACAGCAAGTTTAACCATTCATCCAAAAAAAAATATAGTCATACCTACTTTGGTCTTACTAACTTATGCTAGTAACTTGTGCTACAGTCGTAGATTCCCTTTCAACTCATCGCAGAGGCATTCGGATCCCTCTTTTGTCAGCCTATATCGCTGTACGAAATAGGTACTCGAAATACGGCTCGGAGATTCAAAGTCTTATTTCGCCTTCCTCCTTGTTACAGGGAGCATATTCTAACTCTTCATTGAGATTTCACGCAAAATAATGCCTTGGTAACATTTTATTTTAAAATTTACTTGAAGAATTAAGTTTTCAATGATTTTTCTGTCGCGACTCGCGAGTTTAAAAACTATTAAAAGTTTTCGTAGTCATTTAAACTCAGAGCATTTAAACGTTAAAATTTCCTACATTTCGTGTGTCAGTGTCACAGTGGACACTGGACTCTGGCACTGCCAGTGCCAAATTTTTTTTTTTTTTCTCTTTCTTCTTGGCATCGCACTCTGTGCATTCTGCCAGTTTCAATGTTTCTATATTTTGCGAGTAGTCTTCATTTTTCAGCTTCTTTATCATCTATAGTTACAGTCAAAGTCTAGTCTTGATCAAGTCCAGTCGGTCCCAGTCAAATCAAGTCAAAATTTTGGTTTACTAAGTACTAGATAAATCCTACAGTCTATCATTCTACGTGACATTGGCAGAATTCGGTATGTAAAGTTTTTTTTTGGTATTTATTTTATATTTTTTTCTGATAGTAAACTTTATTTTATGAAACTAATTTGAATATTTTGGCTTTTGATGCAGTAGTTGATTTTTAATACATTTTCAAACTTTTGATAGCGATGACGTCATAACGTTGGCTGAATATCCATAGTAGGCCTTTGCCATGTAAAACAAAAAAGAATATTTTGACACATTTGATTGACTTTGACAATTGACATGAAGTAAAGAATTTTGTTTATCAAAGCTGCTCAATGTTGCTAATCTATTACTTTTTTGTATGAATTAGTACGCTATTACGCCGCTGGCAAATTATTAGGATTTCAAAAAAATAGATGGATCTATTACAGCTGTTTTACAGAAACATTAGAACTGGCAGAATACACAGAGTATGATGCCAAAAAGAAAAAGGAAAAACCCAATGAACTTTTTTTTTACGTGGCTTGGCAATGCACGGGTGTCATATTTACCTATTTTGTTATTTTATAAGTGAAGTAACGAAATTATAGTATTTTTCCGTACTATCCTTAGATATGGATAGTATCTAGTACCGAGCATGAAATAGTTGTACAAATACTATAATTATAGTACGAAATCCAACGCTGTGTTGACTTGACATTGACAGCTTTTGTTTAGGTTCGCCCATGAAGCTATAACCTATAGCTTCATGGGTTCGCCATTGCTTTTGCACAGCGAAATACATGACGTCATTAGGGGATTCATTGAAAGTCAAGTTTATTTTGTGTATTTTATTGAAATATACCCCATCTTACAGTTTAGAGAGTTTTAAACGTCAAAATAATGTACAGGAATGTAATATTTCGAAATGGTTTTGGAATCAGCAAAGTATTTCTTTTCTTTACATACCAAATTCTTCGCAAAGGCCATTTAACAAGAATTGAATTGAATTGAATATAAATCCTACTGTATTTATACTATCTGTAGTTCCTCACATCAAAAACTACTGTAGTTCTGAGTCTTTATGAACAATCTGTGGACTACGATGGATGAGATGAAAAAGAGTAAGAGGGAGAAGCTATTGCTAATTTAGAGTTTTGGTGGGAACACGGAAAGAATCGTGTCGCCCCATTGTATTTTTTCCAAATCTAATATTTTTTCGAGTATTTATGTATGAAAATAGTGGTGTTTCATAAAGTGCCGAAGTACAAGCGCGAGTGTGGAGAAATTATATAATCTGGTGAATCATGACTTTTTGTGTTGCTTCCAAAACTCCATCGAACAATAAAGTCGTCACTACCTTACTATTAGGCATGACTGGATTTGACTGGCACGAATTGAACTTGACTAAGACTGGACTTTGGCTGTAAAGATAAAGAAACTGAAAAATGAAGACTGCACACAAATTACAGAAACATTGAAACTGGCAAAATACACAGAGTGCGAAGCCAAGAAGAAAGAGGGTTTTTTTTTTCTAAGTTAGACATTTGCACCCATGAAGCTATAGTACCTATAGCTTCATGATTTGCACCATAGATTATAAAATGTTTTATGGGCTTTTTTGTTTCGTTTTTATTTTTTAATTTTTCTTGATAATTTACTATGTATACTCCGCCAGTGACAAGTATTTTATATTTTCAGGTGTCTATTTATGACTAGAATACTTTTAAACTTAAACACTTCAAATGAAATAAAATTTTTGGAAAGTTATACCAAATAATTACCAATTAATCATTTTCCCACACTCCCGCTTATAATTCGGCACTTTATCAATAAAACACTACTATTTTTATACATAAACACTCGAAAAAAACACTAATTTTGGAAAAAAAATACAAAGGGGCGACATGACTTTATCCGCGTTCCCGCTAAAACTCGACTCGAGATTTGGTTTGCACAGTAATACAGTCAGGCTCACGAGAGAGAAAGAGATGAAATATATTACGGTCTTATTTGCTCTCGCACGCCTAGCATGAGCGAATCCGCACGACTGTCATCAGCGCAACCGCGAGTAGACACCGCGACGCGACATCTATGTGGAAAATCGAGACATTTAGTTCCTTAGTGTCATTTCGAGCGTGCGATGCTTTGGTTGTCTGTTTATATTAGCGCACTAATTGTTTGCAACCATTGTATAAAATAAATATACGCGATAAATCATCGCTTACGACGTCTGCGTACGCTGGACAACCGTTTCGTATCTAACTAAATGAATAAATTATGAAACTAAATAATTATTATCCTCAAGAAACGTTAACGAATCGTTCTTAGTAAAAATAAGGTATTAACGCCGTCGCAGTCTTCTGTTTGAATTGTCCTGAACCTTGTTGTGGGATCGATTTTTAGGTGTTATTAATGAAATTACTTATGTGCTCTCGAGTGATATTTTGTTACCGCAAGATGTTATGAATATGAAGGATTACAAGACGTCGCGAGAAACGAGTTGTGTGAAGTATAATAATCGATATAAGTTGATAAAAAATGCATAAATTCTCCATGGTTTCGTAGCGAAACGAGACTGGTTCTTATTTCAAATGTTGTTTTGGTAATATGTGGTTTAGTTTTCTGTGAATTTTTAAAACAGTGATTGTGTTTTGTCTTGTATTAATAATTTCATCATGGTTTTGGCGTTGCACTCTTCCACTGTTCTTTAAGGTCAGTATAATAAACAAATAATATAACATTATTATAACCTATAAACATTACAATATTACACAACATATTTCGTATCTGATACTATACAAAGAATTGTAATAAACAATTATCTTAAATATGATTAAAAAGTCAATGCTGTGCATTGTTTAGAACGGCGGTTTCTTGAGAACGGCTGGCACAATATGGCATTTTTTTTTTATTTTCGTAAATAAATCTTCTTGCTTATTTATTTTTTTATGTTCGATAGGCTAGGTGTTTGATAACAGCTCACCTGATGTTAAGTGACGGTGTGGTCTAAGATGGTCAAGCACAGCTAGCCTGGATTGGTACTGGCTCTCAAGTGAGGCTGCCGGAACACACCGTTAGATGCTTGGCGGCAGATTTTCAACTTGGGGGTGGTAGCTAGCCAGCCGAGTACTAGAAAGTACCCTTACCACCATGCAATTTGCCACAAGCTTATAAAGTATAAACTAACCAATAAGTTAATTAATTCTAACTAATTCTGTTTCAAGTTAATTCTTCAGTTGGTCATAATAAATATTAGATTTTATGACGAAGATGTATCAAAGAACAAAAGAACAAAGTCCTTAGGGATATGATAATGATTTTATACTCTTCTAATATAACCTATATATATATCCTACCTATAATCAGTCGGGCACAGTACTTATGATTTAGTATTTAAGATTTATTTATTTAATTCTTCATTGCACACTTACTTAGGTGCCACTGCAGTACCAGATATTCTGCCGACAAGCAGTAGTTTGTAAGCATTACACCAAGTTCCTGTTAGGTCTCTAAGTGATGAGTGCCAAAGCAGCGATACACTGGACTTTGTTTTGCTGTTCAAAGTTCTGTGTATTGATGCAATGGTCATGGAAAGGTGTTATCTCTTACCATCAGGAGAGCATGTTGTGCATCTCAATACTATTACATTAAAAAAACCACTATAATATGATCAAAAAGGAACCTAACGCTAAAGCATTTTCTACGCCACAGTAAAATGAGATAAGATTGTAGGTACGCATCAAATATATGTATTTATATAAATACAGCAAACAAAAAATATGATACTACTTAACGAGACTGCCCTGTTGGCTCATTGATAGTATGTCTGCTTCAAGAGCCATAAGGCGTGGGTTCGATTCTTACTCAGGACAAGCATTTTGTGGTGTAATCAAAAATGTTTGTTCTGTGTCTGGGTGTTCTGTATATATTATAATTATGTATTTAATTTTATAATATTTATAAATGTATTTAAGAATTCTATTAGCTATCTGACTTCAAGCTTTGCTTAGTTTGGGGTCAGATCTTGTAGCGATGATAGCTCAGTGGTTAGCGCGGTTGGTTTGTATGCCGAAGAGCGTGAGTTCAAACCCCCAACAATGATCTTGAGCTGCCGGTGAAGGAAAACATCGTGAGGAAACCATAGCGTGGTGGTAGGGTACTTTCTAGTACTCGGCTGGCTAGCTACCACCCTCAAGTTGAAAATCTGCCGCCAAGCAGCTAACGGTGCGTTCCAGCAGCCTCACTTGAGAGGCAGTTCCATTCCAGGCTAGGTGTGCTTCACCATCTTCAACCACACCATCACTTAACATCAGATGAGTTGTGATCAACACAAAGCCTGTCAGCCATAAAAAAAAAGATGACATTGTGTGTAATGTCATACAATATTTATTTATTAAATATTTATAAATAAATATAACAAACCATTTTAAATTATACATACATATGTACATTATTGTCAGATTATAATTCAATTGAACAAACAATAATAACATTAACCATACTTTTTAAAAAAATATTCAAGGACAAGCCTTTTAAAAATGGATTTTGATGGCGCTTGCCCAATTTGTCTTGTTCTTAGGATTTCCAATGGCTCTCTTAATTTTTTTCCTGTGGTCGATCCATTACATGCCTTAGCAACTAGAGACTAATATTTACATATAAATTTATGTACTCTATTGTGGAGACATGAGTAAAAACACTAAGAAGCACCCTGCATCTAGCCAGTGCCGTCATTGTCTCACCCTAAAAATGGCTTCTAAGAGGTATTTCCCCACGTTACTTAATTACTCTGGCCTGTCAAAGTCGTCTGTAAGGTGTAAGAGCAAATAGAGCATGAGAGTCTTTTATTAATTGTATTTTTTATTTTTCAAATGTATTATTATAACTTAACATTGATTAATTATAATTTAATTATGACATGTAAATACCATTTACTTACGTGGTCAAACACCAAGCATGTCTACCTAAAAAAAAATACTGAAAAAATATGTTTTTATTATTCACAGGCTAGGTGCTTAACCACAGCTCACCTGATGTTAAGTGACGGTGTGGTTGAAGATGGTAAAGCATATCTAGCCTGGATTGGAACTGGCTCTCAAGTGAGGCTGCCGGAACACTGTTCGATGTTTGGCGGTTGATTTTCAACTGGAAGGAAGCAGAGTATTAGAAAGTACCCTACCACCATGCTATGGTTTCCTCATGATGTTTTCCTTCACCGGCAGCTCAAGCTCATTGTTGGGGATTGAACCCACGCTCTTCGGTGTGCGAACCGGCCGCGCTAACCACTGACCTATCATCGCTACAAAATCAATCAATTCAAAAATCTTCTAGCATTACCTGTAACTTATGTACACTACGTTTTATAAAACAAAGTCGTCCACCGCGTCTGTTTGTCTGACTGTCTATTCGCGATGTACCTAAAAACTACTGTACGGATTATCATGCGAATTTCACCAATAGATTGTGATTCATGAGGAAGGTTAAGGTATAAAATTTGTCAAGGTTTTCTGTAGTATCTTTTTTTTAATAAGAAGGCTTACGTTTAACCGCCATCTCACCTGATGTTAAGTGATGATGCGGTCTAAGATGGAGCACGCTTGCCTAGAAGATACCGATTCACTCTCGATTTGAATCCAGATTAATTATTAGAAAACACCCACTCAGGCAGCGCATTCCACTGTCTAGCGGTCCGCACAATGAACGTGGAATCAAATCGTTTCGAAAAATCGACAAACAAAGCAACTTAGCGACGATGATCTATATTGCACCCGTGCGAAGCCGGGCGGGTCGCTAGTATACTCGTATACTGAGAAAATGTCCAAATCTCTAAGGTTTGGGTTAGTTGTACGTCAAAATTTGATGTGATAAACCATTTGGCTTGGTTCTATTTGGCGTACTGAAAATACGAAGATCTACCACAGGTATGGGCAACCTTTGGCTAGTTGCGTGCCAAACTTACTATATTAATGTATGTACTATATATCGTGGGCCATAACACAAAATAAAAAATCCAATTTTATTAGGTTATTGGTGAAGTAAATTTACGTGTAACGATTAATGTGATATTTGTGTTTGAACTTCAGAAACAAGTTTGTGCAAAATCCACTCGTACAGAGGCGTAACGAGTTTTCCAGATTTTCATCTGTGACTCTCTTACGGCATTTCGACTTATTAGTCTTCATCATCGAGAAAAATTGTTCGCATTTATATGTACTTCCAAAATCGCAAACCATTCTTCTCGCGAACAGTTGTTTTTATTTCTCTTCGCGCGAAATTTTAAAATGTCTCGCTGGCCGGGTCAATTGCCGAGGCGGGCCGGTTGTTGCCCATATATGATCTACCAGGTACCCTGTGACTTAGGTTTATATAACGATTCAGAAGTGACTCTTTCATAGGTAGGTATCCTAGGCGGTTCTCTTTATTTTTGTTGTGGCTTGGTATTTTGATCAGGATCTTTTCTGAGAAGGTTTACGGTTGGGGTTTACTCAATTTCACTCGAGATGTGGGTTGAGTCTAGTTTGAATAACTACGTCCAAATGTAATGTTAACTACCTACGTTTGAGGTTAACTTTGATCAAATTTGATATAGATATCTTGCTAGGACTTATAAAGTAATGGACACACTGGGAGACGGAATTTTCAATTATTATGGGTGTTCAAGGTATATATTTAGTGTATTTCCGCTTTAAAATTGTATTGGTTACAACAGATAATTCACAATAAATTTTATTTAATTTGGCGACAATTTTTATAAATCTATCCGAAATGTTACTTGATATGAGAGTCGAAAAAACCTTGAAAACTCATAATAAATTGAAAATTCCGTTTTTTTTTTTATAGCTGACAGGCTTAGTGTTTGGCCACAACTCACCTGATGTTAAGTGACGGTGTGGTCGAAGATGGTAAAGCACACCTAGCCTGGAATGGAACTGGCTCTCAAGTGAGGCTGCCGGAACACACCGTTAGATGCTTGGCGGTAGATTTTCAACTTGAGGGTGGTAGTTAGCCAGCCGAGTACTAGAAAGTACCCTACCACCACGCTATGGTTTCCTCACGATGTTTTCCTTCACCGACAGCTCAAGCTCATTGTTGTGGTTTGAACCCACGCCCTTCGGCATGCGAACCGACCGCGCTAACCACAGAGCTATCATCGCTATAAATCGGTTTGTTTGATTGACTCTCCGGTTATTATGGCTAACAAAAAATCATACCTACCCAACATAACTATGTAAAATTTATTTTATGCCAAACTTATGCCAAATTAAATTATGCGTATCAATGGCCTGTTTTCGTTTTGATCCTTTCAAATAGTTTTTTATAATCTTACAGTCTACCACAAGATTTACATAAGCATTATTTCGCCTTCGCCGAGCTTAAATTTCTCCAAGTGTTTTTGGGCTAGTGTTGTAAGAAACATGAGTCCTAAGTCCAAGTTTAAGTAAGACTTGAGTTCACTTTGAAGGCTTTAGTTCTAGTTTTTTTTTTATCATTGACAAGCTAGGTGTTAGACCACAGCTCACCTGATGTTAAACGACGGTCGAAGGTGATATAGCGCACCTAGCCTGGAATGAAAAAAGTTAGATGCTTGACGGCAGCTCAAGCTGATTGTTGAGGTTTGAACTCACGCCCTTCGACATGTAAACCGATCGCGCTAACCACTGAGCTATTATCGCTACAATTCGTTTTTAAAGTCCGAATCCTTAATTTTTTTATCGTTATTATCGTTATAAGGCTCTAATCTTGCCTAATTCTTACAGTTAGAGAATAGAACAATAGACTAGTCTTTAACAACACTATTTCGAGATGTTTTCCGATTGCTTTCTTTTTCAGAACGCATTTGAAACTAGAGTTGCGTTTTAGAAACTCTATATATATCTGCGTTTAGTTAATGCATGTTTGATAGTTACCTGTCAGACAACGGTTTCTTCTTACACGCTTTTATTTGGTAATGTAATTAAATATCTTCCTTACGACTCATAGCTGGCACAGGCAACTAAGCACCTTTGTTTTTACTTGTACCTAGAAGAGAAATAAATTTTGTTCAAATCGTAGGTGGGAGATGTACTTGCCATTTATGCTTTATGGCCCGTCCTGCCCAATCCAGCGTCTTAAACATATCCTCCAATACGTTCATGAACAATTTCGGGGAGATAACGGCCCCTTGTCTAACGCCTCGACATAGGTGGATATGTTTCGTCTGCCAATTTTTGACTTGAGCAGGCATCGTTGCGGCGTCATACAGACATCTCAACACCTCGATATATCGCCAATCTACCTGGCATTGCTGTAGGGACTCCAGAACAGCCCAGATTTCGACAGAGTCAAAAGCCTTCTCATATTCCACAAACGCCTAATAGATGGGACGATTGTAATCTTTGGTCTTCTGTACAATCTACCGCATGGTATGGATGTGGTCTATAGTAATGTTCCCGCTTCGAAAATCAGCCTGTTCTAAAACTCGTCGAGCCATCGCGTAAGACGGTTTGTGATTACTTTAGAAAACAGTAGATAAAGGTCTAGAAATGCGGGATTACTCACGTATAATTATATCCGATCCGACTATAGTTTCGGCCACATACAGTGGCCATCTTATTGGAGACAAATAGGCGCGTGGCTCGTCTTGCTTCGGAGTACGGACCGTTGCGTGTACCGCACCAAGACAGCGGTAGGTGCGCGAGCGCGGGGCTGGATTTGCGGGAAATTCGTCGAATCACAATGAACGTGTGCGAATCAATCGTGTCGAATCACAATCAATTTGTGTGGTGGTAGGGTACTTTCTAGTACTCGGCTGGCTAGCTACCACCCTCAAGTTGAAAATCTGCCGCCAAGCATCTAACGGTGTGTTCCGGCATCCTCACTTGAGAGCCAGTTTCATTCCAGGCTAGGTGTGCTCTACCATCTTCGACCACACCGTCACTTAACATCTGGTGAGCTGTGGTCAAACAACTAGCCTGTCAGCTATAAAAAAAAAAAAGTAGTCTAATTTCGTATAGTCACCTAGATTTTTATACGATAGCATATGTAATTGATGAGTGAATCTACTATATTTGTAGGCCTACGGGATGTGCAACCCCTCGTAATATCTTCAATATTCTTTCTGGCGCTTCCATGCGCATGTTGTTTCTGTACTAACATAACCTAACCAACCTGGTCTTTGGGCCCACACACTACGTGTTCAATTTTCTTTCCTTTTCCCCTGTCTAGCGTCATATGTGTAGTTAATATTGACTAAGATTAAATTACTTTATCATTTAATTAGGATTAGTCCACCACTCACAACATTAGTCGTTGAGTTAGTCATCGAAGTTTGGTAACGTTAAGTGGTAACTTTTTTCAGAAGGCGACTGTTTCGACGTAAGTCTCAGTCTGTATTTGGTAAATTACCACATTTTCATTTTTTTTTTCTTTCTTTTATATTCTAATCATTTCTTTTGTTGTGACATTCCGCACTATTTGTGACGAATTGTGTCCTCGACGAATTGTTATTCGACGAATTTTACGCAGACGCGGGTGTGAGAGCGGGGTAGAGTGCAGAGAGCCCTGGAGCGCTTCCTCACCTGAATCCTCATCTACGATGTCAGGAATATTCTAGCACCCAGAGCTCACGGCGACGTTTTCTTTAAACAAAACCCGCCCTGTATAGTAAAAGCACATTTGCGATGAGAAGCACTATATATAATAAATTACCTCAAAGATTAAAAGACATAGAAAATGTTGACCTTTTTTTAAAATTTAGACTTAAGAAGCTCTTAATCGATAATGTATACTATTCCTGGTAGTTGTAAGGCACCATAAGAAGTGGGGACGAGGAAATACACAGGAAGGCCAGTAGAAATTGGTGCAGGGACTCACCTGCTCGGCGTGATCGCTGTCTTTCCTTTTTTGCGTGCACGTGGTGCCGGCCGGCCTGGCTACGATAGTCTCTTATTTTATTACGAACCACAGGGAATGGAGCAGCACAGTAATAGCACAAAAATGTCTGCTTGCTTCGCCTCTCAATTAGCTCACACGTATTCTTAACAACAATGGCGCTAGTGTTGCCAGCAGCGTTCCGCACACCTTGCCATTCATCCCTGTCTTTTTCTAACTGGCAATGAAGAAGGAAAAGGAAACAGGGATAACATAATGCCGGAACAAATTATATGCGGTTAAGCGCATGAAGGCGCGAACAATTCCATAAGTGAGTTTTTGAATGACAAATTGGTGACAAAATGTAATACAATTAATGACTAATTATTATAATAATCTAAATTGATTTTAAATCGAATTAATAAAACTTATTTAAAGTTTTTGCATGCCATGGTGCTAGAGCATGGCGATCTTGTACTATGACTTGTATACTATGAAAATATGTAACCCATGTCTCTGCAAAATAAATGATTTGAATTTGAAAAATGTGTCAAAACCGACGTAGTTTTAACACAGTTTTCATAGCAGAACAAAGAAATGTTAGAGATAAGACACATCATAAACACGTAGTTTTTTTATTTAGTCGTACACCAAATAATACTTTCGTATCTAGAAACTATGTCAAAAATATAAATCTGCCGATCAAATGTTTCAAAAAATCTAGCAAATTACCTAAAGAATTGATGACCAAACCGGTGTTACCCGCTGAAAAAAATTGGATAAAAAATAGCTTTATGTTAATCCAGGCTATAGCTGGCACTACCTCCATACCAAACATCAAAATTGTTCCAGCCATTTGAGCGTGAAGAAGTAACAAACATACGAACACACTTACAAACACTTACGCCCCGCGGTTTTACCAGCGTGGTGATGGATGATGATGATGATGACAAGTATCCTATGTTTTATTCCAGGGCCTAAAGTATACATGCAAAATTTCATCCAGAGCCGTTCAGCCGTTCTGGCGTGATTGAGTAACAAACATCATTCCATCCAAACTTTCACATTTATAATTTTAGTGGGATGATAAATAAAAAGAAAACCGAAGTGTTATTTTTGATGTGCAACTAAATATTTTCACTAGTTAATTCTTAGAGTAAAACCCCAGTTACCTAGCACTTTTACAAAGAGCTGAACACTTGACAAGTCTTAAGCCCTTTGTAACGTTAGCAGAGCTTGAAGGTAAAAGCTACAAGGGGATACAAAATAAAACTGAGTAGGTACATACCTACTTGTTACTTCAGATATTTACAAATAATTTTATAAATTAAAAATGGCTATGCTTTATGATTTTTGAACCGCTAAATAGTGTAATGTGTGTTCTCTGTTATTATTTTTGTCGTCTTTTTACCCGACTGCCAAGGAAGGGTTATGTTTTTCACGCGTATTTTGTGTGTATGTATGTAAATCTATTTTTTACCTCGTATCATCCAAATGGCCGTAGAGGGTGGGTGAGGGTTTTAAAAAAAAAACCGGCCAAGTGCGAGTCGGACTCGCGCACGAAAAGTTCCTTACCATTATCTATGAAAAAGGCAAAAAATCGCGTTTGTTGTATGGGAGTATAATTTTTTTTTATTAATAAATATTTATTTTAATAAATTTATTTTATTTTGTTTTTAGTATTTGTTATAGCGGCAACAGAAATACATCATCTGTGAAAATTTCAACTGTCTAGCTATCGCGGTTCTTGAGGTACGGCCTGGTGACAGACAGACGGACGAACAGACAGACAGCGAAGTCTTAGTAATAGGGTCCCGTTTTCACCCTTTGGGCACGGAACCCTAAAAAGAAACAAGATGGTGGATTTTTGGCGCGCAATAGTAATACATTAATTAAAAACATTAACCATACCTAAGTTGAAAATCTGCCGCCAAGCATCTAACGGTGCGTTTCGACAGCCTCACTAGAGAGCCATTTCCATTCCAGGCTAGGTGCGTTTACCATCTTCGACCACCTGTCACTTAACATCAGGTGATTATTATTATAGATGCCTGGGAGTCTTGTACCGTTCAGTATAATCGACTGTTTCTTCCGCGATTCTGTCTTATGTGGAATGGCTTACCATGTTTATGTTTTCCACCGAGTTTTGATCTACCACGCTTTAAATGAAGAGTGAATAGTCCTTAAAGGTAGGCAACGCTCTAATAATGCCCCGGGTATTGTAGGTGTCCTTAAGCGACGGTGACCACTTACCATCAGGTGGCCAGAGGGTTGTTTGCCACTTTTTCACATTAAAAAAAAAGTGAGCTTTACTCTCCTTTCTGTAGTCGGATAAAAACTCGAATGGTATTGTGTGACATATTCGTCGACTAAAGTCTAGTTTTTCAAACTTTAGTCACATTAAATACTTAGTTATTTTGGTGCGCTGTGCTACCGATAATAAATTGAGGAGTCGTGTATATAGGGTTACCATTCGTCCGGACTTATCTGGACAGTAAAGGCAACGTACCTATTCTACGTGACCCATTTTATACAATGTTTTTTCCCCCTCACCCCCTCGGTGACTACCCGTAGTATATGCCAAGACATTTTTTCTTCTCTTATATATAAAAATGAACCGCCTTTGGTTAGTCTCGCTAAAACTCAAAAACGGCTGACTGATTTAATATATTAAATTTAATATATTGGTTTTTGTTTTCTTCGCTATAGTTCAGGGAAGGTTTAAAAGGAAAAATGATAGAAAAAATCCAAAAGAAAAGCTATAAAATATAGTAAAATAATAATGGTAATTTTGTATGGAAAGCGCCTAACTGACGTGCTATGCACAAGATGTCGTCAAGTGTCACAAAACATTACTATTAATTTGACGACATCAGGCGGCGTGTAGTGGTAATACCCTCTAAAATTACTTCGTTTTCAAATCAATTTTAGGTGATACAAAGTTCATCGGGTCAGCTAGTAATTCATAAATATGGTTTTAAATTATTTTTTGCCGAGCTGCCGGTGAAGGAAAACATCGTGAGGAAACCATAGTATGGTGATACAGTACTCTCTAGAACTCAGCTGGCTAGCTAACAACCTCAAGTTAAAAATCTGCCGCTAATCATTTGTGTGCTAACCGTCGTATCTGCTTCAAGAGCTGTAAGGCGTGGGTGCGATTTCCTCCCAGGAAAAATATTTTATGGTATAAACAAATGTTTGTTTTGTGTCTGGGCGTACTATATGTATTATAAGTATGTATTTACAAAAAACTATTTAAGTATTCTATCAGTTATCTGACTTCCATAGCTTTGCTTAGTTTGGGGTCAGATGTCGCAGTGTCTAATATCCTACGATATTTAATTATCTTCGATCTCACGGTCAATTAACATCTGTTGAACTGTGGTCAATCGCCTAGCCTGTCAATGACTTAAAAAAAATATGGTGACTGTCGAGATTTTTCTTAAGTCATGGTTACCCTATATGCGTGCATCAAATGGCTTATAAAATGTTTATGGGGGTGTATTCTTAACGGGAGATTTATGGCACAAGCCGACGTATTGTCGACTGTTATGTCATGTCGCGATCGAACGTCGTGGCTACCGCCACCATCATCATCATCATCATCAACAAGAATAAATAATTGACTGAATCAGGCGTTACTTTGCGGAAGTCCATTTTGAGTGTTTTTTCTAGGTATATATTTAAAGCGCCGCTGTCAGGGAGGATTACTCAGTCTCTTCCAAGCGCTCGGAGAGTTAACACGTCCTGAGGATGCCTCGTGTAGAGGCGAAACACATGTCGGCAAGTGGTTACTGCAGCGAGAAGAGGATATAAATACTTGTGGTTTTTGTTTTTATTTTAATTAGTGTTTTGTTTAAAGCTTTAAAGCTTTTAAGTTTATGTCAAATTTAGTTTTAAATATTAGGTTTTTTTAATTATCGTCAAGTTTTTAAAATTATTGGTTAAGTTTTTAAAAAATATTTTTAAGTGTTTCAAATTTTTGTGAGGTTTTTAAAATTTAAATCCTCATTTCTGTTATAGCTGGAACGACTGTTAGGCGGAAATAAACTAAATCTATAACTCAACAAGAATAAATCAAGTGACTTCCTATATCCGTGTATTATGCACAAAAACATTCTGTTATAATATTATGTAAGGATTCTAATTACGATAACCCATACATCTGTAGCCAGTATATAATATCACTACATAGTCGGCTGCTGCGTCTGTCTGTCTGTTTGTTCGCGATTGACTTAAAAACTATCGTCTCAAAGTAATGAGTGCCATATCAGCGATGTTCAGACTTTGTTTTGCTATTCAAACTTCTGTGTATCGCTGCAATGGTCATGGACATTATCTCTTACCATAAGGAGAGCGTTGCGTTCGTATAATTAAATTTAAATTACAAAAAAAATTAAAATGTCCCGTTTTGAACAAAACATTTTATGGTCACATTATCCATAACTGAAAACGGGGCGGCCCCGTGACCCTATTCCCTTATACTTTTTTTTTTAAACGGTGTAAGAAGAAAAAAATCTCGCAGTCGCTCGCGGAGTCGAGTGGCGAAGGGATGAACCGTAAGTTGTGCAGTACTCTTATTTATCGATAAAACTAAAGTTATCGTAATCAATTTTTTCTAATGCTGACAGTGTAAACATTAGCAATATTCAAAGACATGATAGTTAGTAGTCATATGAAACGTATGAAGAAATAATATCGAAACAAATACAAAAAAAAAAACTAAGAAACTCTTGGTTAGTTTTTCCCAAGACTCCAGAATTTATGGACAGCGCGCAGCGTTACGCGCCGAGCTAGCGCAAGAGTACTCCGGTTTTGGCGGGAACGCCGTGAGCGTCGTGTCGCCCCATTGTATTTTTTTCTAAAACTAGTGTTTTTTCGAGTTTTTATGCTTAAAAATAGTGGTGTTTTATTTATAAAGTGCCGAATTACAAGCGCGAGTGTGGGAGAATGATATAATGTGGTTAAACATGACTTTTCGTGTTGCTTCCAAAACTCCATCCAGAAGCTTATAGTAAAGTCGCCACTACTTTACTAAGGCATGACTTGATTTGACTGGGACCGACTGAACTTGATCAAGACTGGACTTTGACTGTAACTATAGATGATAAAGAAGCTGAAAAATGAAGACTACTCATAAAATATAGAAACATTGAAACTGGCAGAATGCACATAGTGCGATGCCAAGAAGAAAGAGAAAGAAAGAGTACGCCGTAACTGTTATCTAATCTGGGACCGCGCGCGACTACCATGTCATGTTCGGTGCGCGTGATTTGAGTGTCCGTATTTTTGTGTTTGCTCAGGATAATTAGGTCAAATATTTACCACTTATTTTTTATTATTATTTGGAACGACAATCGAGTACTGAACCCCCTGTATCAATATTGCTGATGTTCAAACTTTCACGGTGTATAAGTATTCTATTAGTTATCTGGTTCTCATAGTACAAGCTTTGCTTAGTTTGTGGCTAGATGGCGTTGTGTGCTATGTCCTACGATATTTATTTAGAAGTAAAACAAATGTGTCAAAACGTCGTTGGTTTCCATAGTAACGGTGTGGTATGAGGTTAGCGCGGTCGATTCACACGCCAAAGGGCGAAGGTTCATACCCCAACAATGAGCTTGAGATGCCGGTGAAGAAAACATCGTGAGGAAACCATAGCACGGTGGTAGGGTATTTTCTAGTACTTGGGTGGCTAGCTGCCACCCTCAAGTTGAAAATCTGCCTAAAGATGTATTCCGGCAGCCTCACTTCCATTCCAGGCTAGATGTCCTTTAACATCTTCGACCATACTGAAATTTAACATCAAGTGAGCTGTGGTCACATAAAACATGCGACCAGAACGGGTGACGTTTATTAACTACCTCTACTTGATATGTAATACAAACAAAGCTTTATGTAGAACTAGCTGCGCCCCGCGGTTTTACCCGCGTGATGATGGATGATGATGATGAAAAGTATCCTATATTTTTATTCCAGGGCCTAAAGTATCTACATGCAAAATTTCATCCAGATCCGTTCAGCCGTTCTGGCGTGATTGAGTAACAAACATCCATCCATCCAAACTTTCACATTTATAATATTAGTGAGATTAATGAGACGAATGAGACGTTCTCCTGATGTTAAGAGATTACGCCTGTCCATGACCATTGCAGCGATAAACGGAACTTTGAATAACAAAACAGAAAAGGCCATCGCTGCTTTGGCGCTCATAATTTTGAGACCAAATACAAATAAATTTATTAATAACACCCTAGTTACAAGTCAATCATTATTTAGTCATTCAATGTTGTGCTGGTTACCGAGACCGATGGTTAGTGTCAACAGCCCTGTAATTTGGCTAGCTGCAGCACCCTTCAAACCGGAACACTGTAATGTTTACACACTACTGCTTGGCGGCAGAATATCTGGCACAGCGGTGGTACCTATCTAGACGACTTCCAGCTAAGAAGATCTACCACAAAGCTCAGGACAGTGCTACAAAAAAATGAACACAACTTTTACTAAAATGACCCTTTCGAAGTAAAAGCTACTGTTAATTTTTTTTTGTTATAAGAAATGCAACGAACGATTCGCTCTCTGGATGCAGCGTTACCCAGAATATAGAGTAACAAAACAAAGTACAGAGCATCGCTGATTTAGCGGTCATTACTTATAGTAGGGGAGCCCAAGCGGGGATTTCGGGATTTCCTAAAGGAGGGCAGATTAATATACAGAAGGATACCTTGTATATTACAGACATTTGACGGTGTGTTTCAATAGCCCTGTAATGGCACTGCAGTACCCTTCACACCTTTAATTGTCAATTTTACTATAAGGTGGCTCATTACGTGGAAGGCAGGAATATATGGTTGTATATGGTAGCTTCTCTGTGCACTTGCATCCCCCTGGCTAAGTGACAATTGTAGTAAGCATAATGTATTAATATTTATAACTGTGAACTGAAACCTAATATGAAAAGAATGATCCACAAAAAAAAAATGCCTTGCTGAGTTTCTTGCCGGAGTCTTCTCAGTTGAAGTGTAATTACGAGCCGGTGGTAGATTCAAACATGTAACTTTACGTTATAAGTGCCTTACCAGGGCCTAAACTGAATAAATGACTTTTTGATTTTGATTTTGACACCGGAAAATAGTAACATTTACACTTTACTTCTTATCGGCAGAATATCTGTTACTGTGGTGGTACGTTATGCAAAAGAGTAAATAATTATATTTTTATCGATATCGACTTTTATAAAACTATCGACAATACCTCATCCCTACACACTCACCTGTATAATTTTAAGGGCTCTAGTCTGCACTACATGGGCTGTCGCCGCGACCCCTTTCCACTGAGCCTTTATTCTCTAGCCCTGTGACACGACGTTTAGGTCTTAAATGCTATTGTACTATAACTATACAGGGTTACGCAAAACGATAGTGGTACGCTGAAAGGAGCTCATTCTACTTTTTTTATGTAAAAGTTATGAGACGAACGAGACTGACGAACTGTAGGTAAGAGAATACGCCTGTCCATGACCATTGCAGCGCATACACAGAACTTTGAGAAGCAAAACAAAGTTTAGGGCATCGCTGCTTTGGCGCTCATTACTATGAGACTAGATGGTTAGTCTCAATAGCCCTGTAATTTCGCTAGCTGCAGTACCCTTTAAACCGGAACAGAGTAATGTTTATCACTGTGAATAGATCAGGTTAAGATTATGTTAGATTTTAATTTTATAATTTCGTATCGCCTAACAGTCAACAGACAGCAGCGCCACCTACCGGGTCCAATTTTGTTTTGAAACTATCCAGAAACCCATTGAGATATACACACAAAATTTCATCCAAATCGGTCCAGCCGTTTAGGATAAGTAAGGTGACAATCACACGTACAAAAGATTTATATTGAGTTACTTACCTATTAGTAATTCATCATCATCATTTCAGCCGTAGGACGTCCACTGCTGGACATAGGCCTCCCCATTGACTTCCATAAAGACCGGTTGGAAGCGGCTCGCATCCAGCGCGTACCTGCGGTCTTTATGAGGTCGTCTGTCCACCTTGAGGGTGGACGTCCTACGCTGCGCTTGCCGGTCCGTCGTCTCCACTCCAGAACTTTGCAGCCCCATCGGCCATCAGTTCTGCGTGCAAAAGCATTGTTGCAAAAGAAAAAGGAGGAAGCGCTCGTCTAAAGAAGTGGGAGCGAGAGACGAGAAAATTGTGCGCGGTCTAACGAAAAAACACGTCGTGACTTGCAACGTAATAACAACTATCTACCTACCTAACCAAAACAATTAACAATGTTGATTTTTCGTTTATTAAATAACTAGCTGTGCCCCGCGCTAGATGCCTACGTCATAGTAGCTTTATGCATGCAAAGTCTCAGCCCGATCGGTTTAAAATTGACAAATTTTCATACAAACTCACCCCCTATTTTATCCCCTTGGGGGTAGAATTAATCAAAATCCTTTCTTAGCGGATGCCTACGTCATAACATCTACCTGCATGCCAAATTTCAGCCCTATCCGTCCAGCGGTTTGGACTGTGCGTTGATAGATCACTATGTCAGTCAGTCACCTTTGAGTTATATATATTTAGATATTGAATTTCATTAATGTAGATAAAATCTTTTTTTATTATCTCGTCCGAATTACCTCAGTGCCTCAAGTCGAAAGTCTTCGACCAGTGATGACTTGTGGCGCTGAAACGTGGTCTCGTGACTATGTGCCTTCTTAGTAAGCTTCAAGTAGCACAACGAGCTATGGAGAGGGCTATGCTCGGAGTTTCCCTACGAGATCGAATCAGAAATGAGGAGATCCGTCGATGAACTAAAGTGGGCCGGCATAGCCCAGCGGATTAGCAAGTTGAAGAGGCAGTGGGCAGGCCACACAGCACGCAGAACTGATGGTCGATGGGGCTGCCGGTTGGACATCAATGGGAGACGCCTATGTCCAGCAGTGGACGTCATACGGCTGATGATGATGAGATAAAATCATTCAAATCTTGTAACCTAATTGATATCAGTAAAGACTGTTTCATAGAACAATTAAAAAAGTTAATTGCAATTATTTTAATTGTAAGGTTACAATTAACATACATTAATCTAAATAAATTAATTGCAATGTGTAACTGATACTTTAATTGCAATTAAATTAATCATAATTAAATTAATTGCAATTGATTTTTTAGTTGTTAACAAGATAATTAAAAAAATAATTGTTTGACGCCCAACACTGACTTGTGGTTATTTTAATTAGTGTTTTGTTAAATTTGTTTTAGCTTTTAAGTTTATGTTGCATTTTAGTTTTAGATATTAAACAAGGTTTCGTTTTTTTTTAGTTGTTGTCAAGTTAGTTACTTAAATTTAAATCGACACAGTTGTAACTTAAACGACTCTTAAGCGGAATTAAACTAAATATGTATATACCTCGTACTCTCAAAAACTTTCTTTCTATGTTAAGCCGCACCCACCATCACTGACCGAACCAGTGTGGGGTAAGCTTTAAGCTTCCAAAGATCAAGTTGCAAGTTAATCTTACCGCAGTGAAACTTAATTAAGGGCACAAGCCCGCCCACTTGGAAAAAAAACTCAAGTCTACCGTCAATAAATCGACCTTTCCAAATTAACCTTAAAAAAATATATATACCTATTGTAAAACCGAAAGTTTAATACCTACCACGGATAAATGTCACTGGGTAATCCTTCTACTCTAGTTATAGCAATATTCTTCGTAATTATCACACCGTCACTTAACATCAGGTGAGTTGTGGTCAAACGCCTAGCCTGTCAGTCATAAAAAAAAAAACACTATTGATTCCAAAACCATTTCAAAATATTACATTCCTGTACATTATTTTTACATAAACTCTTTAAACTATAAGATGGGTTTTTTTTAAAATAAATACACTTGTCTTTCAATTGACCTCTAATGACGTCACATAGTAGGCTGTATAGGGCTACTTACAGAGCCTAAAAAAAGCAACGCTAACCAAAACAAAATCTGTCAATGTCAAGTCAACGGCAACGATAAACCTATTTCATAATGACGCGTAATAACTACTGAACAGATTGTAATGCTAGTTTCACCAATAGATAGAGTGATTCATGAGCAAGTTTTAGGTATATAATTTGTCAAGGTTTTTTGTAAATTGGTTGCAATATGTTGATAATTGTTGGAAGTGTCGGAAAAAGTCAAGCCACCTGGGAGCTTTCATCGAAAACGCTGCCTGTTCCCTTTGAGATATAACAAAACAATGCATGGCGGGATATTCCTCTTTTATAGATCTACAAGAAAGTCCGCGGTGATATATCTACCTTTTAAGGATAGCTTACTATACCCGTGCGAAGCCGTGGCGGGTCGTCGTATAACTTTTACTTAAAAAAAAATTAATAACATCAGCTGCATTTTAGCACTTTTTTAGCCCGTACCTTGCATCGGGAACGGAGCGCGCGTTACGGCACTTATTGATTTTAATACTCTTTTACGAGATTCGATATGGCGCCTAGCGTACTAATAAATGCTTAATATGCTCACGGATTTTGGTGCTATTAAATTTTATCTCTGGAACGGGGGAAAGACCGGAGGGCGAACGCAGAACGTTTAGGCACACAAAACATTTTAGTTAACAGATCTGTTTTTATAAAAGAAACCTTGATTGAACTTTGTACCTGGTCCGGTGAAACCGATAATGAATCAGTGTTTTCTAGTCAAAATTAACATCAGGTGAGATGGCGGTCAAACGGAAGCGAGAGAGCAAGATAAATATCACCACGCCATATCGAAAAAGGTGGAGGAAGGTTTGTAGCAATGATAGCTCAGTGGTTAGCGCAGTCGGTTCGCATGCCGAAGGGCGTGGGCTTAAACCCCAACAATGAGCTTGAACTGCCGGTGAAGAAAAACATCGTGAGGAAACCATAGCGTGTCGGTAGGGTACTTTCTAGTACTCGGCTGGCTAGCTACCACCTTCAAGTTGAAAATCTGCCGCCAAGCATCTAACGGTGTGTTCGGCCTCACTTGAGAGCCAGTTCCATTCCAGGCTAGGTGTGAGTTACCATCTTCGACCACACCGTCACTTAACATCAGGTGAGTTGTGGTCAAACACCAAACCTGTCAGCTATAAAAATATATATATATATATATTATAGCTACTCACCGTTCATTTCTCAGCCCGCCCCTTTTTAAGATACGAACAACTTAACTGGCCGTAGAGAACAAAAATAATCGCCCTCCATTATTTTAGCAGCTCCGATGATAAAAGGCGCCGCTAACTCGAAAGGGCGGCAAAAGAGAAAAAATAAAACAAAATGGCGGCACGCATTAATCATTCGCTTGACAGACGCCGACGGGCGGTATTTGTGCAACGGTTAATGATTTTGAATGCGTTTCTGTGTGTTTGTTTGTCTGATACCTTTGGTTAATTTTACCCACGGTTCAATGGTCTGTAAACAAACAACGTTGACAACAAAGTTGACAGCCCTGTTGGCTCACTGGGAGTATGTCTCCCTGAGCTGTAGGGCGTGGGTTCGATTCCCGCCAAAGACAAACATTTTATGGTATAAACAAAATGTTTGTTCTGTGTCTGGGTGTTCTGTATGTATTAACAAAAAAATATGTATTTATGTATGCTATCAGTTATTTGACTTCCATCACACAAGCTCTGCTTAGTTTGGGGTCAGATGGCGCTGTGTGTAATGTGTGCTACAATATTTATATTATATATTTATTATTCAAAACACACCGACACAGAACAAACATTTCTCGTCACATAAATGTTTGTCCTGGTGGGAATCGCACCCACGCCCGGCTCTTGAAGCAGCTATTGTACCAAATTACCTAACACGGCTGTTAGAGAGGGTGATTTAATAAAATTTACTACGAATAAAACGAATTAGCGATGAAAGTTAGAGGTTAGCGCGGTCGGTTCATACGCTGAAGGACATGGGTTCAATCTAAGAAGATCTACCACCAAGTAGAAGTGTCAAATACATACATGAAACGTGTTAAAAAATACATCAATCGAAATACTATAAACCTGTGTGGTTGCGTAGCATATCCTGAGTGATTATAGGATTCGCGATAAGGTCAGAGTACGGGGGCTGGTATAGTTTATCTGTGGTGTGTTCGATATAATATCCAGTGTTGCCGTTTTAGTGGATTTGGCACTAGATCTAGTGCAATTCTAGGCTCTCTAGCGCTTTTTTTTCTCAAAACTACGCGCTAAAAAAATATCTAGTGGAATCTGGGTCAAATGGGAAGAATGATGGTAATGATACAGTCAAGTTTTGGGCTCAAGTATCTAGATACAAAAATGCTGCTGGAATGTCTTTCAGGAATTAGTGAACTTAGCTATCACTGTATTGTCGCTTCCACGTTCTAACGCTGAAGTAGAACGAATATTTAGCGTCATGAATATTGTTAAAAGTAAGCTACGTAACAGCATGTCAGATGAGACAATGAATGACACATATGACTTACCTGAACGTGTCCTCAACAAAGTTACCAAAACTGTCAAAAAAGGGACAGTAGCTTGTGCAGGCTCATCATCAGCATTTGGGGGTGATCGCGACAATGAAGATGTTGTGGAATTGTTTAATTTAGTTGATTTTAATAGTGTTTAGTGTTTTTTGTAGTAGTGTAGTTTAAATATATGAAATTTTTACAAATAGTTTAACGGAATCTAGTGCATTTTAGAAGTCTGATTTACGCAAGATCTAGCGTAATTTTGATAAATGTATAGTGAATTTAATTTTCTTCAAACGGCAACACTGATAATATCGCCTGTGATCATATTCCGAGGAAGAAATCATAAATTTATATTACTGTCAGAGGCGTGGACACATCAAAGACATGGGGCCCAGTCAAACCAAATAAACAAGCCATAGATGATGCGGGGAATCTCGGAAGATTAACAAATAATTTTTGAACTGTATTCCTTTAGATTATTGAATAGTCTTCCATTAATTGAAGCTCAAAAAAGCGACATCGTTTTATGGTCGACGTTCCACGAACTCTATCGAAACGATTTGATTCCACGTTCATTGTGCGGACCGCTAGACAGTGGAATGCGCTGCCCGAGTGGATGTTCCCCGTTGGATATAATCTGGGTGTCTTTAAGTCGAGAGTGAATCGGTATCGTCTAGGCAAGCGTGCTCCATCTTGGACCGCATCATCATTTAACATCAGGTGAGATGGCGGTCAAACGTAAGCCAATTTCTTATTTAAAAAAATATACTATTTTTAATCTTACTCAATTAATTATTTGATGTGATTTGATTTAGCATTTTGTAGCTATGGTAGCTCAGTGATTAGCTGGTCGGTTCGCATGCCGAAGGGCGTGGGTTCAAACCCCAACAATGAGCTTGAGCTGCCGGTGAAGGAAAACATCGTGAGGAAACCAAAGCGTGGTGGTAGGGTACTTTATAGTACTGGGCTGGCTAGCTGCCACCCTCAAGTTGAAAATCTGCCGCCAAGCATCTAACGGCTTGTTCCGGTAGCCTCACTTGAGAGCCAATTCCATTCCAGGCAAGGTGTGCTTTACCATCTTCGACCACACCATCACTTAACATCAGGTGAGTTGTGGTCAAACACCAAGGCATAAAAAAATGTTGTAAATTAAATTTAACATCAGGTGAGTTGTAGTCAAATACTTAGCTTGTCAACGATAAAAGAAAGATAAACACGACCTTACTGCTCGATCGTCCGTCTGCCCCATTGTTGATCAATCTACGAACTGGCATTGATATGAATTAAAATATATTTGACGGTGCAATCGACACCCGAGCTATTTTAATTGGATAGATTGGTGTTTTATTGATGATGTGATTGTATACGGGAAATATTAATCATCATCATCGTCATCATCATAGACGTAGGACGTCCACTGCTGGGCATAGGCCTCCCCTATTGACTTCCATAAAGACCGGTTGGAAGCGGCTCGCATCCAGCGCGTGCCTGCGGTCTTTATGAGATCGTCTGTCCACCTTGTGGGTGGACGTCCTACGCTGCGCTTGTCGGTCCGTGGTCTTCACTCCAGAACTTTGCAGCCCCATCGGCCGTCAGTTCTGCGTGCTATGTGCCCTGCCCACTGCCACTTCAACTTGCTAATCCGTCGAGCTATGTCGGTAACTTTGGTTCGTCTACGGATCTCCTCATTTCTGGTTCGATCTCGTAGAGAAACTCCGACATAGCCCTCTCATTGCTCTATACTTACATTTACGTATAAATCTGAGATCACATATTTCTATACGAATAAAAAGCGGCATTCAGCAGTCCTTCCAACATTGAAAAGAGAAGAGAGCCGCGCCCAGCAGTGGGCCAGTTTATAAAAAACAGGGCTAACTCTAAAACAAAGCAGTCAATTTTTAGTGTTCCGTACCCAAAGGGGAAAACGGGACCCTATTACTAAGACTCCACTGTCCGTCCGTCTGTCACCAGACCTGTATCTCATGCACCGTGATAGTTAGACAGTTGAAATTTTCACAGATGATGTATTTCTGTTGCAGCTATAACAAAAAATACTAAAAAAACAGAATAAAATACATATTTAACTCCCATACGATGGACATGATTTTTTGCCGTTTTTATAGATAAAATGGTACGGAACCCTTCGTGCGCGAGTCCGACTCGTACTTGGCCGTTTTTTTTTAAATGTTGACAGGCGAGGTGTTTCTTTACAGGCCACCTGATGTTAAGTGACGACATGGACTAATGGTAGTATCTAGCTCGTCTAGGTACCACTGCAGTATCTGACAAATACAAATATTATACAAATTGTATTAAGCTCCTGCGATATAGTTTCTTCTAGTGCAGGGTTTATTAGTAATATCGTAACTCTTAACAACTTACATAGCATATAAATGGACATAAAATGTTTAATTATAAGGGTCCACGTACAACGTTTTTAGAAATAGGTAATTTGTATTATAAAAAAAAATCTACAAGTACAGTTTTTATCTAGAAATTACGTACATTTTATCGTAATCTCTCGTCGGATCACATCGGCCGTCAAAATCATTTCGTCCGACTGTTTGTTACGTAAAAGCTTTGTATTCCTGCTATTAGAAGCATGTACGCCATTCTACCCTGAGGCTTAATCCGTGACCATGTTCATACAGTAACGAGCCAAGAACATAATGCCATTTATTTAGCCTAGAACGAAAAATGTTTTCGTGAAATCAGATTTGTAGGTTTTCTTTTGTTAAATATGTGTAACATCTCTCGGGAATCTTGCCGTTTTTACACGGATAAAATGAGTATTGTCACAATTAACAAGGGTTTTATGCGACTTTTTTTAGAAATAGGCTTTCAACCATTCAAGTTTTACGTAAGCAGAATTTTATTATTAAATCGCCTCATCCCCAATGTCGTCAAAAATAAGCAAAGTAAAGACTCCTCCACCCCCCCTTTGGTGCTTACGTAATACTTGAACGGCCCCTTACGTTTGATCGCCATCTCACCTGATGTTAAGTGATGATGCCTAGAAGAAACCGATTCACTCGTGATTTAAAATCAAAATCAAAAAGTCATTTATTCAGTTTAGGCCCTGGTAAGGCACTTATGAACGTTAAGTTACATGTTTGAATCTACCACCGGCTCGTAATTACACTTCAACTGAGAAGACTCCGGCAAGAAACTCAGCAAGACATTTTTTTTGTGGATCTTTCTTTTCATTCTAAAGGCACGCAGATTGTCTCTGGTAGTATCTGGTATCTGGGTCGCAGTATCTGGGCACACCCACTCGGGCCGCAAATTTCATCAGCGGTTCGTATGATGAAGGTGGAATTCAACTGCTTCGTTCGAGTTTTTGGATTATACTACCTTTGTCGTTGTTTATAGCTCGCGGCTATCCCGTTCTATCGTCCGATAGTATTATAATTGTCGTAAGTATATTTGAAATGTTTGATTACTGTTCTTGATATATTTGTTTTTTGAATAGTGAAATAATATAACCAAATTGAAATATAAAAATAGTCTGATTGTAATCTGTAAATTTTTCTCCGCTAGATAAAATTTTCTCCAACATGCAAGTCGCTAAGCTATCTACCTTAAGGCGTATAACTAATTAATCCGCAAATTCGTTTTAAATTAGATTCTTTCCTCAGAAAATAAAATACAAACTGACTTAATTGCCCCTGCCTGTTATTGTTGGATTATGAAAATAATTAAACATTTTCCCAGAGAGTGCTGTTACGTTTAATCTCTTAAATACTTATCTTGTTTATTTGAGCATTAAAATTAACTACTTCAGAAAGTCGGAGGTCACGCCGTCAGAATTATTAATTTACTATTGTAACTAGGTTTTCTTTTAATACGGAATAGGTATGCGTTTGACCACATCCTGCGTGATGTTAAGCAACGATGTTGGATGGAACACGCTTACCTAGAAGGAACTTGTTTACTCTTGATTTGAAGACACTCTTGTAGATACAATGGGAGACACAGACGGCATACGCTGTGTGAATAAAGAATGTGGATTCGAAGATCTTAGTGCGTACATGAGAAACGTCCACCATGTACGGGTGACGCTTTGGTCGCGTTTGTCTGGCCGTCCGGTAGTCAAAAGAAGCGGGGGGAACCAAGTCGTGCAACTCCAAGGCACAATCCCAAAAGTGTGTCCGGTGGAAAGCCGATAGACAGGAGACTTTACATCGATGCTCAAGGCTTTGCAGCCGAGACTTGACCAAAGTGTCATTGCCTATCAACCTCTAAGGCGTGCCTCTCGACTGACTCCAGTGCCTCAAGCTGGTGCTTGGCAGAGCCGTCCCACAGGTGCGAACAGTACTCCATACACGACATCACCTGTGCTTTGTATAAACAAGGCAACTGTTTTGAAGTAACGTCTTGCCTTAGCGAGTTTGCCTAGCTATTTTTTTTTTGTTCGAATTAGTTGCAAGCGATGATTTAGTCGAAGATGATTTTCTCTGACCTCGAAAAGATCTAGATTATATCTCTTAGGAAATAAGGGGCCGTTCAAGTATTACGTAAGCACCAAAGGAAGTGGGAGCCATTACTTTGCTTATTTTTGACGACATTGGGGATGAGGCGATTTGAATGGTGATAATATCAGCAAAGTCGTATAAATTATGCTGATTGTTTGTTTTCCTTGTTATCGACACACCACGTTTTAGCGAAATGGCTGCAAAATAAACCAATATTTACTTAAGCATAGGAGAGGGTAGTAAGGGCTTTGCTTACTTTTGCTGACATGGGAGGGAGGCGTTAATAGTTACTAAAATTCTGTTTACGTAATACTTGAATGGTCCCTAAAGAATTCAACAGCTTCTTCCACGGAATCAAAACTTTTGATACGTAACCAAGGAAAATCCACTATGTATGGGTGGTAGTGTGTTTTTACTTTTTAACTAAAGACAAGAAGAATTAAAAAAATGTATTTTGTAAAATCACACAAATTAGAGATTAATTTATTTTATTACTTTTTTTTTAATTAGCGTACCTGGTGCGCTCTCGTCCATCGCGCTTCAGCCTCGAGGTAGCTATGATGGAACAAAAATACCGGGAAAATGGAGTGCAGTAATTACTGCATTAGCTGGCCCTTCCACTGTCATAGTTCAAGAGCTAACGGATAATATACTTACTTTTACACTATTGACTAATTATACATATGTACATATAGATATTTTTTTTTTTTTTTTATTTATTTAATAATATTTTACAATTTTTCGTATTAAAACATACACCATTAAACCTCGCCGAGGTTTGTCTCGGTGTCGGGTCCTCTTCAATAATAGTGGTAGAAGCGAGCGAGCGGCGAGCGCCCGCAAGCGGCCCGACTACCCGTCTATACCCGTCTATATGTATTGAGATAAACTCTTGTATCCTTCGTGTCATTTACAGTGAGTCAGGTATTGCAGAAGTATGAGGTATTCTATTTGTCACTTATTCACGCTGCAACGACTTAAAGGATTGGGATGAAATTTAAAAATGGATAGTTTATATTCTAGATAAAAACTGGTTTGAAACGAATGTAACGTAGAATAATAGATAATACTTTATCTATATAGAATAATAACACCGAAGTTACAAATCATACAGTTTATAGCGATGATAGCTCAGTGGTTAGCGTGGTCGGTTCGCATGCCGAAAGGCGTGGGTTCAAACCCCAACAATGAGCTTGAGCTGTTGGTGAAGGAAAACATCGTGAGGAAACCATAGCGTGGTGGTAGAGTACTTTCTAGTACTCGGCTGGCTAGATACCACCCTCAAGTTGAAAATCTGCCGCCAAGCATCTAACGGTGAGTTCCGGCAGCCTCACTTGAGAGCCAGTTCCATTCCAGGCTAGGTGTGCTTTACCATCTTCGACCACACCGTCACTTAACATCAGGTGAGGTGTAGTCAAAACCAAGCCTGTCAGCTATAAAAAATAAATAAAAAAAAAGATCACTTTTCCGTTCATATTTAAAAGTGTCAAAATCATAACACATATCAATATAGTAGGTAATATGTCAAGTATAAGATATGTCAAAATGATTAAATGTCAATAAAAATAATATATTTTCTAACATACATTGCTATAAAAAAATGTTAACTTTTGAATAACCATCAATGTCAATGAATCAGCCCAAATAGGTATATTTACAAGCTTACAAATTCTTAGTAAAAACTAAAAGTTTTCTTTCTGGTAATTCATTAATCTCTTATTTTTAACTAGCGACCCGCCCCGGCTTCGCACGGGTGCAATACTAATGTGGTGCATATGTATGTATTATACATATACACCTTCCTCTTGAATCACTCTGTCTATTGATGGAAACCGCATTAAAATCCGTTGCATAGTTTAAAAGATCTAAGTGTACAGACGGCTGGAAACGACTTTGTTTTATATTATGTAGAGATACCTAATAGTTTAGGCAATGACGTGTAAGTTTTACCGACGGTCGCTCCTGACCTAAGCGTCATTAGCAGAGCTTTTCCACGGAGATGGCGAGAGCAGAAAGTAACTTGATATTATTACAATATTCTCTTATTATGTTGATAAATGTATTAGTGGAGTGTATGTATTATTTAGTGTCAGGTCTGTCGGACGACAGTTCCGATAGTAACTTCTACTTTTTAGCGATTCACGCGAGTGCAATATACATACATACGTATATCATTCCATTCTATGATAGAATAGAATGTATATTCAATTTAAAATATATAAAACCCCATAATGGTTCTCTGAAAGAGACTGCTTTGAGCGATACGGCCACCGTTTGTGGTATAAACTCTTTAAGTTTTTTGAATTATACGTATGTATGTATATCAAGTAATTTATTTTAAATTGAATTTACATTTAATTCTATGGTTGCTTGGAAGATACTATTGCTTTTAGCGATAAGGCACAAGCGCTTAAATTTCTTGAAAGAGTTATATTTTTAATTTTTCCGATTTTAAGAGTTCCGGTGTTCTCAATAGTTTCTACCTATCTACGGCGCCTATCTATTTATACAATAATTGAAATTTTGGATATTGTCAGGATATATATACACATATATATATTATGAGTTTTGTTGACATTTTATTATATTTGCACAAATTACTTTTTTTTTTCATTTATGTTACTGTTGATAATAATCGATGTAATTTAAATGAATTAATGACTTATTTGATGACAAGATATTTCAATTATGTCCAAATTGAAGCTGCATTTGGTAAACAGGAATCCCAGTTTTAGAAAATGCCGGATAAAAAGAAGAACAAATATTTGTTACTTCCTAAAATCAAGTAAAAATAAAATTACCATTAAATACTTAGTTATATTGTATGTGGAAATATATAAATAAAAGTTTTATTATTACACGACTGCCCAATAAATGAGTGTAATGTTTTCAGGATTCATGTGAGTTAGTTTATTCCATCATAACTTTTAAACGCCTGTATAGATTTTGGTGTATGGGGTATCGTTAAAATCCTTACATCATCTCGAGTACATTTTTGTACAAGTTTCTGTATCTAAGTACTTATTTCTGAACTTTGATTTAAGCGTTTTTAATTTTGTAGTTGGTAGATTTGGTACCACCGAAGTGCCAGATATTCTACCGCCAAGCAGTAGTGTGTAAAGATTACTCTATTTTGGCTTAAATTCATATATAACAACATACTACAACCCAACATAGAACCTACTCAATTTTGAAGTCGGTTAAAAACAATGTCCCAAGCATCGCTGCTTTGGCGCTTATTACTTTAAGACTTTCGAGGGTTAGTCTGAACAGCCCTGTAATGTAGCTGCAGTACCCTTCAAACCGGAACTCAGTAATGTTTACACACTACTGCTTGGCGGCAGAATATCTGGTAATGCGGCGGTACCTACCTAGACGACCTCTTGCTAAGGAGATCTACCACCAAGTGAGCCACCACTTAACATCTGGCAAGCTGTGGACAAACACCTAACTCAAACAAAAAAAAATCGGCCAAGTGCGAGTCGGACTCGCGCACGAAGGGTTCCGTACTATCTATGAAAAAGGCAAAAAAATCACATTTCTTGATGGGATCTTGAACCGCCCCTAAATATTTATTTTATTTTGTTTTTAGTTTTTGTTGTTATAGCGGCAACAGAAATACCTACATAATTTGTGAAAATTTCAACTGTCTAGCTATCGCGGTTCTTGAGGTACAGCCTGGTGACAGACAGACAGACAGCGAAGTCTTAGTAATAGGGTCCCATTTCTTTCCTCTCATAACATTTACATAAGAACATATCTGAACGTCATTCTCTCTCTTTCCAGAAGCAGTCACGAGACCCCGCGAATGTTTTCAAAAAACACCACGCCATTCAATCGTAGAAGAACTCCTGTGAAGCTGAAGAGGAAGTTCCGCGGTGTATCAGTATTATGTGATAAACGGTGTTCAGTGTAGTGTAGTTCCGGTTATTAGTTGGCCATCTTGTGTGACGTCATGGCCGCCATCTTGAATGTGTGCCGCGCGGGTTTCGGCGCCATTTTGATTCGAGTTGGCCTGCTGTTGACGCTGTCCGTCTATTCTTCCTATGGTAAGTCTTTTAATTATAATAATAACTACTAGGCCAGTAAAAATTGAATTTAATCACACAAAATTTCCGATCCTTTTTTTTTTTATAAGGTTTTTAGTGCCAATTACAGAGCATAAAATCACAAAATGCTGACAGATCCAGGAAGCTTCAAGCGCCATCTTGAAAAATGTTTTTGGATCTCGGAAACTATGCACTTTAGGGCAAAAGTTATTGAGACCATTATTGTAGAGAATAAAATATTACACCTTTTATTTATTGTAAACTTTTTTGTATAACTTACCGTTTACGATTTATGGCCCATTTAATGAAACGGTTTTTTCTATAGCAGGTACCTAATATTAATAAGAATTATCGGCAGAGAAAGAAAAATCGCTATTGAAGAAAAAAAAATTTTTTTTTTCAAATTTGTAACCTTTTAAATTAATAAATTAATATAATTTGTAAATTGCCTTGTCACTATATAAAATGCCACAACATTTGATGGACAATTCAAACCTGCTTACAAATTGCCGCATCAAATTGAATTATTCATACTTATTGTTCATAAAAGTTTTTAATTATTGTTATGTCTTGTTGATACTTGAATATGCTCTTATTTTAAGCTTTGGTACCAGAATGCTTCTTCATTTTGATTCTGATTGATTCTTTATTTTGCGTGGTGGACTGGTGGTGCCAGCGTAAAAATAGTACCCCGCCCTCTCTACCCGTGGTTGCCGTAAAAGTCGGCTAAGGGATGTGTAGGGAAGATGGGAATGATGAGAACAAAAAGAGAATAAAATTATGTCACATAGCGGCCTCAACTCAAATTTCGAATCTTCCTTATTACTTTATGACTCAACCACAAAATGATAATGTCCCAGACAGACATACCTATTCGACCGTCTGACTGCATGTGACATGTCACAAATTAAAGGTACTTTCTTTCCGTCCCTTTCCAGTATACACGTCCTAGTTCTCTATGTTATAACTTTCTGTATTTTTTTTTATTGTTGACAAGCTACGTTTAACCACAGCTTACCTGATGTATCACTTAATTAAGTGGGGTCGATGGTAAAGCTTGCCGTGGTGGTGCCGGCGTAAGAATAGTACCCCACCCTTTCTACCCGTGGTTGCAGTAACAGTCGGCTAAGGGATGTAATCCGGAAGATGGGCAGCAGCGTCTTCCTTGAACAATCACACCTAACTGCGCTCGCCAACCCGCCTGCCAAGCGTGGCGAGTATTGGCAAAACCCCCCCAGGAGGAGGCCTATGTCCAGCAGTAGACGATCTAATGGCTGATGATGTAATGGTAAAGCACACCTAGCCTGAAATGGAATTGGCTCTCAAGTGCGACTCCCGGAACACACTGTTAGGTGCTTGGCGGCAGATTTTCAACTTGAGAAAAGTAGTTCATCTTAGGCCGGTTGGCGGTTAATAGCCTACTCTTGCGTTGACGCTTACGGTTGTCATTTTAATTTTTAGTTAAATATTGTTTTCGTATTATGAGCAGCACTACAAAACTGCGCTAAATAAAATGGCCGGTAAAGTGTAAATAATAAAGTGGCCGGTGAGAGCAGGCGGGCGCGAGCGCGCGTGCAGCGTACTGGAACGCGCGCGATTAAAACTCACGGCAAGCCCCAGACTGTCGGCACCCGAGTCTCCCCGAGCTTATGCTAATGTGTGCGTGGCAGTGGGTACGTACACGGCGCCCGGTAAACACGCACACATTCAAACCGGCAGCGGCCAATTTCTATGATGTTGACCTTACTATTCTTAGTGTACTGTGGTGGTGGCTAGCCAGCTGAGTACTAGAAAGTACTACCATGCTATGGTTTCCTCACAATGTTTTCCTTCACCGGCAGCACGAGCTCATTGTTGGGTATTGAACTCACGCCCTTCGGCGTGTGAAGCAACCGCGCTAACCACTGATCATCGCTACAATACAGATGTGATCTAATTAGCGTGACGGCCTGTGATAAAATTTTTTTAGACCACACTAAATTTCGTTCAACTGAAATAATTTTCGGTCAAACTCAAAATTGGGGCTCGATTGTTGAATGCGTCACGCATATTGATCTACCTATATATACTAAGTAAAGTAAAAAAAAAAAAAAAATATGTGATAATAAATGTTTGTTTTGTGTCTGGGTGTTCTGTATGTACCTATAATAAGTACCTATATGTAGGTACATATAAAAATATAAGCATTCTTATCGGTTATCTGATTCTTATAGTACAAGCTTTTCTTATTTTGGGGCTAGGTGACGATGTGTGAAATGTATTACGATATTTAAAAACAAAATCATTATTGTTAGTGAGTGTACAGGGAGTTATAAGGGGGAGATTAACTTGTACGATAATATTTATCAATACAAATAGTAAACCTCTTTTAAATCAGCTAAAAAGGTTCCGGTGTTTGGACGATAACTTTTGTTGATATATTAGTATTTTCTAGATGAGTAGTAATTGACTATGGCAGTTTCGTAAAATGTATTTTTGTCATCTTACGATGGGTGCCTTTGCCCGATTTCTATAAAAGTTAACGTTATGAAATTCTGTTTTAGAAATTTATAATTCGTTGATGACGCGTGAGTTTTTAGACAAAAATATTACTAACTGACTTTCTAATGACAATTTGCTACCATCATAAAGTTGGATTTACTTGGTCTACCTTAACAGGAGCTCCACCGCAGCACCAGATAATCCGCAAAGCAGTAGTGTGTAAACATTAGTGCTCCGGTTTGAAGGGTATTGCAGCTAGCGAAATTACAGAGCTATTGAGACTAACCATCGAAAGTCTCAAAGTAATGAGCGCCAAAGCGGCGATGCCTTGCAATGGTCATGTACAGGAGTTATGTCTTACCATCAGGAGAGCGTCTAGTTCGTCTAATCACTATTACATTAAAAAAAAAACATTTAGTTGAAGATCTGTTGCCGAGCACCTACCGGTATATTCCGGCAGCATCACTTAAGTGTAAGCTCCATTCCAAGTGTGTTTACGTCTTGGTACAAAAAATTAGCTGTGATCAAAACGCCTAGCCTGTCAACCATAACAAAATGGCTCTATTTTCCAGATGTTGCCCAGCCGGCAGAACACGCGAATCGATTTTGACGACTTTTTCTCGAGACGCGTGTCCTCAGCTGGCTTCCACCGTCCATCCGCATCCTTTGCATCCCTGATCTTCCTAACTTCCTATCCAAGAACTACCTCAAGACCTTTCACAATAAAAATAAAAACTATCTTTAAAGATGCAATACGATTTTAACTTCCAGAGTGTGGATCGTCCAGATTACTTAAATTAGTATTGGCCTCGATTGGTACCAATCTGTGCCATTTTTAAAGCAACATTTTGCTCCATCCATAGTCCATATGTACATTGGTCAAGTACGGTCTTCGTGTTTTACATTCACCCATCGGTAACGTAATAAAATTTATCGCACACAAAATATTTTTAGGCTTTTTGGGCATGTTACTATGCCTGGAGAATATGTCTCGTCTTTAAGTTAAATGTGCCGTGGTGGTGCCGGCTTAAGAATAGTACCCCACCCTCTTTACCCATGGTTGCCGTAAGAGTCGGCTAAGGGATGTAATCCGGAAGATGGGCAGCAGCGTCTTCCTTGAACAATCACACCTAACTGCGCTCGCCAACCCGCCTGCCAAGGAGGAGGCCTATGTCCAGCAGTGGACGTCAATGGCTGATGATGTGTGATGTGATGTGTTAAGTTAAATCCCAACAATGAACTTGAGTTGCCGGTGAAGAAAAACATCGTGAGGAAACCACAGCATGGTGATAAGGTACTTTGTAGTACCCTCAATGTTAATCTCTGTGTTAAGCATCTTCGACCATATTACATACAGTATCAGGTGAGATACGGTCAAACATCTAGGCTGTCTTACTACGGAAACTGACTTGGTTTTGTATTGAACGTGAGTAACCCCACATAAGTAAACCAAAAAGCTTGACCACTGCGTAACGGATAATTCAAGAAATTTTATGGAACACTCACCAATAAAAGTAATTGAAGTCACCTCGTGACTACGGACCACAATTTGTGTACAATTACATACAATTTGATATAATTTCCGTTTGGAGAAGTATGGGGTCTTACGTATGGGCACAGAATACATAATACGTGCCACCATTACTTACGGTACTTCGAAACTAATTTTTATTAAGAGTTAATAGGAATCGAATGGGCGCCCTGAATCTTTCGCTATTGAGATCATAGATGTGTACAATATATAATTAAAAGAAACATTAATATATTGTAACAATTCGGTATATTAAGAAAAAAATACTTTACTGAATCCAAAACCATTTTGAAATATTACTGTACATTATTTTTACGTTTAAAACTCTTTAAACTATGAGATGAGGTTTATCTATCTATCTATCTAATCTAATCAATACCTTTAAACGAGCAATTCTTGTATATATGTATATATATATAATCTGAATCTCGGAAACGGCTCCAACGATTTTCATGAAATTTAGTATGCAGGAGGTTTGGGGGGCGATAAATCGATCTAGCTAGGTTTAATTTTTAGAAAACGTCGTTTTATCCGTGTTTTCAGCCGAGCAAAGCTCGGTCATCCAGGTACTTTTAATATAATAAACAAAATAAACTTGATTTTCAATTGACTTCTAATGACGTCACATAGTAGGCTGTATCCATCCATCCATCTCTATACCATTTATAACTCTAGCCGAGTAATGAGTTTTAAATGAGGTGTTGCCATGTAATAAAAAAGCAAGCAATAATACAAATTACATGCGTTACCAGTGATGGGTTCAGATGAATCTGGTACACTTTTATGGTCAAATACAAATATTTTATTGATAACATAAATGTTACAAGTCAATTTTGTTATATTATTACAATATATCATGAATATATATTTGTAGCGATGATAGCTCATTAGTTAGCGCGGTCGGTTCGCATGCCGAAGGGCGTGGGTTCAAACCCCAACAATGAGCTTGAGCTGCCGGTAAAGGAAAACATCGTGAGGAAACCATAGCGTGGTGGTAGGGTACTTTCTAGTACTCGGCTGGCTAGCTACCACCCTCAAGTTGAAAATCTGCCGCCAAGATACTAACGGAGTGTTCCGGCAGCCTCACTTGAGAGCCAGTTCTATTCCAGGCTAGGTGTGCTTTACCATCTTCGACCACACCGTCAATTAACTTTTAGAACACTGATTACATGCCAATTAATAAAAAAACAAAATGTTAAAATATACAAACATGTTAATATAAAAATATTCTCCATATAATAAAATGACGAAAATCATAATTAGTTACTAGTAATTTCATAATCTTTTAGTTTGAAATACCTCGTCAGTGTCATAAAACAAGGTCTCTAGCAGCCAAGATCTTAATTTGGTTCTGAAGCACGCGGTGGAAGGTGCATCCCGGACGGAGGCGGGTACGCGCTTGTAGACCGCGGGCCCCAGAAATGTACTATGTGTAAAGGTCTGGTAATTGTAAGTTTTTTAACCATTAAATTCAACTTACATTTGGTAAATTTCACAGCTCAGCGTATTAGCAAGCTGAAGGGGCAATGGGCTGGACATATCTGTTGCAGAACCGATAACCGCTGAGGTAGACGTATTCTAAAAACTGCGAATTGGCAAACGTAGCGTAGGACGCCCTGAGACTCGATGGAGTGACGATATACGTAGGACAGATCGGGCTAAGTAGCGTGTCCTGGGAGAGGCCTATGTCTAAGGCTGATAATGATGGTAAATTTCACGCATTTTTTATGGTTTACAGGCTAGGTGTATGACCATAGTTCACCTGATGTTAAGTTACGTTGCGATCGAAGATGGTAAACACACCTATGTGACAGCTAGTTAATTATAAAATACTTGAAATATCAAAACATAAAATCAAATTCAAAAAGTCATTCAGTTTAGGCCCTGGTAAGGAACTTATGAACGTTAAGTTACATGTTTGAATCTACCACCGGCTCGTAATTACACTTCAACTGAGAAGACTCCGGCAAGAAACTCAGCAAGGCATTTTTTGTGGATCTTTCTTTTCATATTAGGTTACAGTTTACAGTTATAAATATTAATACATTTTGTTTACTACAATTGTCACTTAGCCAGGGGGGTGCAAGTGCAGAGAGAAGCTACTACAACCATATATTCCTGTCTTCCACGTAATGAGCCAACTTACTAGTTTGTCAATAATATATACACTCGCCAATGCAAATGCGATGCCAAAAACAGAAGTTTAGTAATCGACTGGATACCTAAGCACGTTCGCTACTGAAAGCGCCTTAAGACGAACCCTTACCGTTAGCCACAATTACGCTGTAATTGCCGGGGGTAAGCGCCACCGCTAAATCTAGTCGGTCTCGACTATATCCACACTTATGTAGATAAGGGTAAATGGTGCTCAAAGTGTGGGTTTTAGACCACATGCCTTGCGTTGTCGTACTGATTTTTACAAGCTTTGATTTAATTATTTTTTTTAATTTATTAGTAATGAGACGAACCATACGCTCTCCTGATTCAAATTCAAATTATTAATTGTCATAAAAACGTCACTCAATTACATTTGTCTTACGAAAATTATACATTAATTAATGAGAAATCAGAATTTCATGTCAAATTTAAATACAATGTCAAATATAAATTAAATGTCAGCTTCAAATGCAATGTCAAATTTCGATCATTTTCTCTGATGGTAAGAGATAAATGCCTGGTCCATGACCATTACAGCGATACATAGAACTTTGGGTAGTAAAACAAAGTCCAGCCTCAACAGCCCTATAATTTAGCTAGCTAGTTGTGCAAATCGGAACACAGTAATGTTTACACACTACTGCTTGGTGGTAGAATCTCTGTTACTGCGGTGGTACTTATCTAGACCACCTCCTGCTAAGGACTGCCTATTTATCGTGAAGATGTTCTACTTATTTGGGGCCGCGCGCTCCAAGTACTTTGATACAGGTTTAATTATTTTATTATAAAATATATTTAGATCATTTTATAATAACTGCTCGGAAGTACGCAAACGTAACTCACAAATCTAATTAAATTTATTAAGAATAAAGTAAAGGTCTAGAAAATATGGTGTCTCATAAACGTATAATGAATGGTAGGTAGGTATATTCGATTCATGAACATACCGTTCAATCTTTGACTTTGTCTTTAGAATGTCAATATACAGAAAATGGTTTGAAAAATTATATTTTTCGTTTTACATCTATCTTAATTATGGTTTATATACAATAACATGTCAAAAATCATGTTTAATCGTAGAGGAGGCTACGATTAAACATGATTCAAGTCCCTGTTTCTGTGTACCGTGAATCATTTTCCCGAACGTTTTGGGCCGTACTCCAAGATTGAGAACCTCTGTACATATTCTAACTATGTAGGAATGCGAGCATTGCATTCAACTATGCTTAACATGCACAAATATGCAGCCGTGATACTAATATGCACATATTAAGGTGTTACTAAGACATTTTACTGTCTTTAGATAGATAGACAGAAAACTTGTGCACACCAAAAATAGAAAGAAAAGTACAGAAAACAAAAGAGTCTTACGAGCTAGTCCCACAAGTGGCTACCTTATCGCTAAGAGCGATCTCTTCCAAGCAACCAAGAATGAAAAACACGATTAAGAAAGTTTTGTTATTATGTCTGATCGATTTAGCAAATTGCGAAAATTAATCTTATGTTTTAGTTCCATTCCAGGGCAGGTGTATTTACCATCTTTGCCCACACCGTCACTCAACAGGTGAGCTGTGGTCAAACACCTACCCTGTTTACCATAAAAAATGGAAACTCACATTTTTGTTTTTACGGCATTAAAAAGATAAAATTAAACATGAGTAATCAATCTTGCATAATAAATATAAAAATATTAAAAAAAAGGTGTTCTTTGGTAATATTTGTGAATGTATTCCCTCTTATATGTAAGTCGTTTTGGTTACAATAAGGTCAACGATTTAATTTAATGCACAAAACATCTCAATTCAGACGTCAGAACTTATCGCCCCGATTTTAAATAAGAAAACTTAAACTTTAAGTTTTAAATGGTGATAAGTCTTACTAATTCTTACAAAAGATTTTAATTGAAAATTGTAGGTACTAGTTAAATTATAATAAAATTTCAAAATAGGAACATCAAAAAGTAACGGATATCATTAGCCATCAATAAAAGAAATTCGAATTTAGAATGCGCCGATAACGACCGGCGGCAGTCAATAAATTAAGCCCTCAAACACTTAACACGAGTGTTCGAAATTCAAGTTTATTTTTATTTTTAGAGATCTGTGACGCGGGAGGGGAACCCTTTCTAACTTGTTCAGTTATTTCCGCTCTTCCTTCCGTACGTTGCTCGCGCACTTTTCACTATTTGCTCCGGGGGATGTCTGAACTTCCGACTGCTATAAAAAAGTATAAACAATTTAATTGGTAGGTTTGTATGTAAGATTGCTTGGGATGTACCTACTAAGTCGAAATAAGGTCAGTGTCCTCAACATTATAAAAAACATTTATTATTGAAAGAAATAAAGACAGAAAACATTTATTTAATCACATACAACACTACAACAACAAACTCAAACTAAACGATTCGAATCTACCTTCATTGTACGAACCGCTAAACCCTTGCTGCCTTCAAATTGCGAATGAATCGCGTGCTTCGTAGACTGCATGTTCAATTAACATCAGGTGAGTTGGCGGTCAAACGCAAGCCTATTTGTAATTTAAAAAAAACACTAGGATATACATTATAAAAGACGACATTAATAAAAATGCAAGTTAGAAAAAAATATAATTGGCACAATGCAAAAACGTGCCAAACCAAAAAAAATATATGAAAGTTTTCGTTGTCCAATGCGACAAAAAAGGTTAGTTCTCAGCATTGGTGCTTACTTTTATTGGTACAAATCTTAACCATGAACCCCTGTCCATGGGACAGCTTTTTTTATGGATTCATAGTAAATGTTGTTTATAATTTAGTGTACAAAGACATCAGACCACATTTCGCCTCTACATACACAATGTGTTTAATCGGGCTGTGTAAATAACATTTCGGTTGTAGATCAGTCTTTCTCAAAGTGGGCGATAACGCCACCTACAAGGCGGTAAGGGTCCCAAAAAAAATTGGGGGTGTTGAAGTAGTTTAGGGGGGCTGATTTGTAATTTCATCTACTTAATATTTTAAAATTCACTGAAATTAAAACCTACCTATTACACAACATTGTATATCAACTTAATATTATAAAGTTGTGTTTTAATTGCTCTCACTGGTAAAACAGTCTCATTTAGAATGTAATTTAAACTCCAGACCAGACTAATATAGCACACTATAATTAAATTAACTAAACTAATGAATGTCATTGTGGTTTTTAAGATGTAAAAAAAAATTGGAGGGCGCTGAAAAATAATTGATTTTCAAAGTGGGCCGTAGATGGAATAAGTTTGAGATCCTCTGATGTAGAAAGTCGATGATAGATGTGTAGCTGCAACACCAAATTGTATCCCTAGGTTTTCTTATCATTAGTTTTCTGCTTTCCGTCTGTGGAAACAAATTTAAAGATATATTCACGTCAACATAATCATGTGTTCAGATTATGAGTAAGTGACAAATAAAGCATAATTTCCAGCCCCAATTATCTCTGATTTTTATCCGAAATTGCGTATAAAGTTAGTTTGGTTAATGGGAATGTAAATAACTTGTTATTGTGTTAGAGTTGACAGAGTTTAAGCAATGTTTATATAAGTTTAATATATATTTAGATTTAAAAGCTAACAACATACGAGTAACATGAACGTTGAAAACAAAAATTTACCACGCAACCCAAGAAAGATTTATAAAGAGCAATGGGTAGAACAAAAAAGTTCAAAGCATTTTATCAAATTTTGGTAGACATAAAGATTTGCTGACACAACAAAAGTAAATAATCTACGGAACTCTACGATGTCGCATGCACGCAACCCGTTTATTATTTCGTTTTTTTTTTTCGAACTGTCACAGTCGATGACAGATGGAGCTCCTGGCGGTTGCGCGTCACGTCCCTCCGATTAATTACAGTTGCCTATGCCAGTTTGAAAAAAAATATATTAAAAAGTTGTGTGACATTTGACATTACTTTGAGGATGTTGCCAGGTGTGGGTTGTGTTACTAACTCGGCTTACGGAAATAAAACTGCTCAAGAAAGACACATTTACTGTTAGTAGGTTTCGGCAGCAATCACCCTTCATATAAAAATATGGAGTTTTTGGCGGAAACTCGAAAGAGTTTTGTGCAATATATTATTTTCCGAAACTTGTATTTTTTAAGTGTTTATGTATGAAAATAGTATTAATCTATATCTTTAAACGAGCAATTCTTGTATATATATATATATTCTGAATCTCGGAAACGGCTCCAACGATTTTCATGAAATTTAGTTTGCAGGGGGTTTCGAGGGAGATAAATCGATCTAGCTAGGTTTCATTTTTAGAAAACGTCGTTTTATCCGTGTTTTCACCCGAGCAAAGCTCGGTCATCCAGGTACTATTCATAAAGTGTCGATTTATAAGCATATGCGCGGAAAAGTCATATAAAGTTGTGAAACAAGAGTTTTCGTATAGCTTCCAAAACTCCTTTGTAGTGAAGTTTCCACTACTTTACTAGGGCATGACTTGATATGAACTTACTTTGTATGCCTTTGACTGGGACTTAGACTTATAATACTATTTTTATAATACATTTTATACTTGACACTGACAAATATACAAAGAAAAAGAAGATAAGGTGTCAAGTGACCTGTAAGGGAGGGTAATGATGGTGATGATGGTTTGTAGCGATGATAGCGCGGTCGGTTCGCATGCCGAAGGGCGTGGGTTCAAACCCAAAAATGAGCTTGAGCTGCCGGTGAAGGAAAAACATCGTGAGGAAACCATAGCATGGTGGTAGGGTACTTTCTAGTACTAGGCTGGCTAGCTACCACCCTCAAGTTGACAATCTGCCACCAAGCATCTAACGGTGTGTTCCGGCAGCCTCACTTGAGTGCCAGTTCCATTTCAAGCTAGGTGTGCTTTACCACATCGTCACTTCACATCAGGTGAGTTGTGGTCAAGCACCTAGACTGTCAGCGATGAAAAAAAAAGGGCTGTTGTATAAGGTTTGTTGACGGAGTTAAAGGTTGCATTGTATCTGCGTTTGAAGATAGCGGGATCACAAGCACGGCGTTCTTTGTGACCAACCGCAAACGGAGGCCCAAGTTAAAGCTCAGCAAACTATGAAACGCTGCCTCGACGTTTATGTAAAGTTGGTCCGTCGGCGCCGCGCCTATTGGCGATCGGACGTGAGGAATCGAGGGATTTACTCGAGGGGTATCGGGCGTCCCCGCTGTATCCGAGTCTTTCATTAGCTTATATGTTCTTGTGGACTCGAGGGGCTTCAGCCTTGTAGCTCCTTCAATACTACTCGCCAATCATATTCAATAAACCATGAAACAAATCAAAAGGGAAAACACACACGTACTAGTAATATTCATCATCAGCCTTGTCGTCCACTGCTGGACTCTGTCTCTCCCATTGATTTCCATAAAGACCGGTTGGAAGCGGCTCGCATCCAGCGCGTTCCTGCGGTCTTTATGAGGTCCTCTGTCTACCTTGTGGGTGGACGTCCTACGCTGCGCTTGCCGGTCCGTGGTCTCCACTCCAGAACTTTGCAGCCCCATCGGCCATCAGTTCTGCGTGCTATGTGCCCTGCCCACTGCCACTTCAACTTGCTAATCCGCTGGGCTATGTCGACTACTTTAGTTCGTCTACGGATCTCCTCATTTCTGATTCGATCTCGTAGGGAAACTCCGAGCATAGCCCTCTCAATAGCTCGTTGTGCTACTTTAAGCTTACTAGTAATATTAGTACTGTCTATTTACTCACTTATGATAGTATTTAGTTAAGACGTGTATACGTCTTTAAATTAGCTTCCATAGTGGCAGGCAATTAAAAAAACCGATGACAACAAAATCGGTGGTGTTACAACTCCATATTTATTCTTTTTCTGTTTTTGGCCCGCACTTTGTACATTAGCCAGTGTCAAGTATTTTGTTATTTTCAAATATTAGATAAATCTAGTAAATGTCTTTTATTAATTTTACGTAAATGGAAATTGTAATTCTTCATGCTCAGTGTAACATATGTAGTGACTTATAATATTTTACATATATTTATTAAATGTATTAGTTATTATTTTTATAGTCTGGTTAACTATAAGTAAAATTATAAATATAAAATAACTAAAATATATTATTAAAAGGAGTCCCTTTAGGCAAGGTTCCGAAGATACTGGCAGCGTTAGTAAATTAAGTCTATGTCACACAATGTAAGTTAAGGTCAAGTGTAGTTGTGCCCTTAAAGTAGTGGCGGCTTTACTACAAGCTTCTTTCTTTGGAGCAACACAGATAGTCATGTTTCGCCACATAATATCATCAGTTTCCCACACTCACGCTTTTAATTCGGAACTTTATACGTAAAGTACCACTTTCTACATACATAAAAACTCAAAAAAAATATAGAAAATAATAGAATGAAGTGACACGACCTGCCGCGTTCCTACCAAAAACTCCTCCATATCTATCATCTACATCCAAAATATAATTACACCACTCGATAGCTAAAGGAGTACAGAATTCATTACGTTAAGTGAGGACAAACATGGAAATCCGAAAGACTTCTTAGTGTTCCAAAATGTACACGTGTTCACGTACACATGACCGTGTCCACGCTTTTTTTTAAAATAATGTATTCTAAGATAAGGCCGCGCAAATCACTGAGCTATCCTCGTTACAAAATCGTACACGTCAAAACTACTTTTTGAGGATGCAGATACCTATAACTTTTTCGAGCGATGTCATTTTTCAAGATGCTTTTATGCAGATGAATTTATCTGAAACTAAAACGTACTTTAAAATTAAATTAAAAAAAAAAACTCAAATTGTTTCAGCTCATTCATTCAATGCTATTTTTATTTCACTGTCAACTGTCAAACTCGATGACAGATGGCGCTAACTGCAAGCCAGGATAAGGCAGGGATTTGTTAAAATGCCGCCGCTGTGAGACGTTCTATATTCGAAATTAAGCAAGGAGGCACGTTTCGGCTATTAGGAGACGGGGAACTGTTACAATTTTAAATATGGAACGGGGGTGCGTTTGTTTGACGTTTACTTTTTTAGTATTTATTATCTGCAGCAGGGTTAGCTAAGATGCCAACCTAAATAAAAATAAAAGTTTTTTTTTCTAATGTAAAGTTGGACTAGCTATTTGCCACAACTCACCTGGACATGGTGAGGTCTAAAGTCACCGTCGCTTGGTCTAAGTTGGAGTGTAATAATTAAATAAATAAATGCAATAATCATTTTATCGACTAAATGACTAGTATCAATGGCCGAAAATAAATTTAAAAAAAAAACTAAAATTTTAAGAATATCACCAAAGTTACAAGTGAAAACTTCATTACGCAGTCGGGTAAAAAGAACTAACTTATACAAATTGGTTTAGTAGCTATGGGCTGCAAAACAAGTTATTTACACGGCAAAAACAGACGCATAATAAATTTAAATCTAAAAATAGATTTTTATGCAAAGCTACGAGACAGACAGATCCATTCGTGGAGTAGGCATATCTATATTATTTTAGATTTACTTAGCAGGAGATCACCTCTGTAGTACCAGATATGTGGCACTTGCAGTAGTGTGTAAACATTCCAATTTCAAGAGTACTAATGCAAGAGAAATTACAGGGCTGTTGAGACTAACCATCAAATATCACAAAGTAATGAGCGCCAAAGCAGCGATGCCTTATACTTTGTTATGTTACTCGAAGTTCTGTGTATCGCTGCAATGGTCATGGACAGACGTTATCTCTTACCATCAGGAGGGCGTCTCGTTTATCTAATTACTTTTACATTAAAAATAAACTTGGATTTATATGCGTTAAAATTTCTATACATAAGGTAAGGTTGTCATTTTGGACGTAAAATATAATTGATTTATGAAAATCGCTATCTAGATGCTACAAGTAGTCATTATGACATCATGGCATGTCATGTCTGCATGGTCTGATTCCCCCATGCCCATTTCCTATAGGACAGCCAGAAGCTCAAAAAAGCGACATCGTTTCATGGTAGATGTTCCAAAAACTCGAACGAAACGATTTGATTCCACGTTCATTGTGCGGACTGCTAGACAGTGGAATGCGCTGCCTGAGTGGGTGTTCCCCGTTGGATATAATCGGGGTGTCTTCAAGTCGAGGGTGAATCGGTATCTTCTAGGCAAGCGTGCTCCATCTTAGACCGCATCATTACTTAACATCAGGTCAGATGGCGGCCAAACGTAAGCAGTAATTTCTACTAAAAAAAAAAACATCACAAACAGATATTCGTTCACTACAAACAACTATTAACGATTTCCAATAGAAATCAACTGTTCGAATTGATTTTTTTCAAATCCGGGGGATGGCTATTTTTGGATGGCCGATTTCTCTGTTTTGGTCTAACTACAAACAAAAATTCTATAACTGCAATCATCTACACATCAAGCTCTTCAAGAATGCGTAAAAAAAAGACTTTTGCAAGTAGTGTGCCAGGTTAACAGGGCTAACCAACCATCGAAAGTCTCAAAGTATCTGCCCTATGGTTTGTTTCACTACTCCAAGTTCTGTGTACCGCTGCAATCGTCATGGACGGGCGTTATCTCTTACCATCGAGAGAGCTCATAGTTCGTCTCATAAAAAAATATACCAAGTCTAAATGGAGCACAGAGCCATTCACTCCAAATGGTTTCATGAAGGAAGAACCAATCCTACCTTTTCAAAAATTATTGTCACTACCGACTCCTCTTCTCTTTTGTCCAATTGATTCATAGCTAGGCGGGGTCCCACAAATTTACGACCTATAGAACTTCTTAAAGGTCTCGGTTAAGTACTGAGACAGTTAAGTTATTTACTTAAACTTAATATCTAAGCTTATGCCAGGATTTATTTAAGTTCCTGCTGGGTTTTTTTCCGTTTTGGTTGCTTAGGGTAAAGAATTCTTTTTTAATATAACTCGCGACCCGCCCCGGCTTCGCACGGGTGCAATGTAGATACTAATGTGGTGCATATGCATGTATTATACATATAAAACTTCCTCTTGAATCACTCTGTCTATTGATGGAAACCGCATTAAAATCCGTTGCGTAGTTTTCGGAGCGACTTTGTTTTATACTATTTAGAGATTAATATTTTGTAGCGATTATATAGCTTAGTGGTTATCGCCGTCGATTCACACGCTGAAGGGTGTGGGTTCAAACCCCAACAATGAACTTGACCTGCTGGTAGAGGAAAACATCGTGAGCAAACCATAGTACGATGGTAGGGTATTTTCAAGTACTCTGCTGGCTAGCTACCAAGTTGAAAATCTGCCGCCAAGCATCTAACGGTGTATTCCGGCAGCCTCACTTGAGAGCCAATTCTATTCCAGGCTAGGTGTGCTTTACCATCTTCGACCACACCGTCACTTAACATCAGGTGTGTTGTGGTCAAACAACTAGCCTGTCAGCGTTAAAAAAAAAAGTTGAAAATCTGCCGCCAAGCATCTAACGGTGTATTCCGGCAGCCTCACTTGAGAGCCAATTCTATTCCAGGTTAGGTGTGCTTTACCATCATTGTCCACACCGTCACTTAACATCAAGTGAGCTGTGGTCAAACACCAGACCGGCCAAACATTTTTTTTTAATATTGTAAACGCTCTCTCGATGGTTAGAGAATACATGTTCATGACCAGTGTAGCGGTACCTAGACTTTTAAGTAACAAAACAAAGCCTAGGGCATCACTGCAATTGCGCTTATTAGTCAATAGTACTTGGATGTCCGAGCTTTGCTCGGTTTTTCATTGCCTGAAAACACGAATAAAACGACGTTTTCTAAAAATGAAACCTAGCTAGATCGATTTATCGCCCTCGAAACCCCCTGCATACTAAATTTCATAAAAATCGTTGGAGCCGTTTCCGAGATTCAGATTATATATATACATACATATATACAAGAATTGCTCGTTTAAAGGTATTAGATAGATAGATAGATAGATATATATAGTTAGTCTTAATGTCCCTGTAATATCCTTTATAGCACGCGTTCTTAGACTAAGAAAATCTGCCAAATTATTCAAATATGTATGTACATTAGGTTGATAAAACAAGAATTTATTGAATAAAACAATAAACGACTGCCTTAAAAAACAAGCAGTGTCACTCGGGGATGTAAGGATTCTAACGATACCACATACATCCAAATCGGGCTTTAAAAAGTTATGGTGGATTAAACAAACATACATACATAATACATGTCTCTATACAAAACATTGCAAATTTTTTTTGAGCAGTCATTTAATAACTTTTAAAATTCTACGGATTTGGCTTGGCGCGGTTTGTGCATGCGTTATCTTAAATACAAAATAAAAGTACACATTTTGTATTTTAATGGCGACGACTTAACGTTAAAAAACAAAGCATAAATTCCCATCACGTCAGCTACGTTTCGCGCCCAAAATTTCCCGCCCATTTATCGGACGTCAAAACAAAACTCTTCACCGCTCGAGGAATAAAAATTAAAAGTCCCCAGCGACTAAGAATGTCTACGCCAATGAACGTAGCATAAATAATCAGGCGGGAGTACGTCTCAGCAAATTACCCAGAACGGGCGGGTTCGGAATTGATGGCAACTTTGAAATAAGTGCCGCCATGTCAACTATGTTGGCTGTCGGCGCGGCGCGGTCCAAGCCTTTCTTTTTTAAAAAGTTTATAATGCATTTCAATATTGGAACTGTTGACGAGACGAAGGATGAGCTTTTGGCGGGAACGCGGAAAAAGTCGTGTCGCTAATTGTATTTTTTTCAAAATGTGTTTTTTGTTTGTTTATGTATAAAAGTTGTAATATTTTATTCATAAAATGTGGAATTACAAGCGCGAGTGTGAATAAATGATAAAATAGTGGGTAAACATCATTTTTAGTGTTGTTCCAAAACTCCACCGAAGTTTGAAGCTTATAGTAAAGACATGATTGGGCTCGATCGTGAATTACTTTGTATGACTTTGACTGTGACTCATTTCATCACACCAACTACCAACCACACACAATTCATCATACATATTTTTTTTAAATCTATTTTTTTACTCATTTTTGGCCAAGCGCTCGATAAGTCAACACGTCCTAAGGATGCCTCGTGTAGAGGCAAAACACGTGTCGGCAAATGGTTACTGCAGCGAGAAGTGGATAAAAGACTGGTTATTTTAATTACATATTTTAATATATTTAGATTTTTAGTTTATGTCGGATTTTAGTTTTAGATAGGTAATTAGTAAAACTAAGGAATATTTCGGATAGATATTAAAAAATTGTCGTCAAATTATAATTCGTCATCACTGTTGTATCCAAAACGACATTTAAGCGAAAATACATTTAAAAAAATGTCTCTTGAATTACAATACTTAACAAATACATTAATTAATTAATTATTATATAATAATTAATTAATAATATATAAATATTGAATTATTATTAGATTTTTTTATTATTATTATTATAAAATAATAGTGATTATACAAAGGTTTTCCTTGTTTTGTAAAACTGACTTGTAAATGTAATATGTATTTATAAATAAATAACATACCTACTTTGACTTTACTTGATACTGGCAAATGCTCAAACAGCGACGCCAAAAACAAAGAGAATTTTTTTTTTGAACTCGAAAATTTCTTATCGACGCGACGTATACATTATGTTATTTTCCCAAACATGTTTTTTCGAGTGTATATATATAAAACACTAAAGCAAAAACATGTGCGAACTTTACAGGTCATAATAAAGATATTTACTGAACTGCCGGTTATAATATTCTAAAGTATAAATATATACATTTATACCCAATAAGTTAAAAAAGTCCTAAAGTTGGCGGAAAGCCCACGTCGTCCAGCCCAGCTGCGGGCGTGGCAAGGTGATCTACCGAGTGCCATATATCACGCCGGGTCGTCCTCCTTGTATAATTCCAGTGCTTGCCATCTTCGACTACACTGACTTAACATCAGGTGAACTGTGGAAAAAAACACCTAAATATAAACATAACCATGTTAACCTAAACATAAGAAATAAAGATAAAATTGTGACGCCTAGATTCAGGTTATCTAAAGCTAATAACTCTTTTCTCGGGAATTGCGTTAGATTCTATAATAAAGTCCCACTTGAGGTAACTAAAATGTCCTATAATAAATTCAAAGATTTATAAAGCAGAGGTTAATTGACAAAGCCTACTATAAGGTGGCTCATTACGTGGAAGACAGGAATATATGGTTGTAGTAGCTTCTCTCTGCACTTGCACCCCCCTGGCTAAGTGACAACTGTAGTAAGCATAATGTATGTATTAATATTTATAACTGTAAATTGTAACCTAATATGAAAAGAAAGATCCACAAAAAAAAAACCTTGCTGAGTTTGCCGGAGTCTTCTCAGTTGAAGTGTAATTACGAGCCGGTGGTAGATTCAAACATGTAACTTAACGTTCATAAGTGCCTTACCAGGGCCTAAACTGAATAAATGACTTTTTGATTTTGATTATGAATACATTTTTAACAAGTTTTTATTTTCATACGTGATGGTCGAAGATGGTAAAGCACATCTAGTTGTTTCAGTATTGTGGCCATAGTAAAAGTTGTTCATAATAGTGGATGCGATGACTTCCTCTCCGAACAGTATACCCTAAGCTTATAATCCTGTATATATATCATTGTACAATATTAGTATAGGAAAAAAATTGAAGCTAATTACAAGAAAAAACTGTGAATGTGTTTGAAATCTGAGCGACGGTCCAACCCTTTTATAACTCGCACTTTAAAAATGTCATCAAGGATATTTCTGTTCTACAGTAGAGTCGCTATGATTTGTTAAAGAATTTTTGTACGAAAACACAATGTTTTTTTTAGGGTTCCGTACCTCAAAAGAAACAAATATCCCTAACAATTTATTATACATTCATGTTTTACGACTGTGACGATTTAAAATAAGATATTAATAAATTACTAGTAAGAAATTACGATTTTTTTATTAACATGTGTTATGATTTTGACATTTTTAATGTTATATTATATATATGTGCCGTGGTGGTGCCGGCGTAAGAATTGTTCCCCACCCGTGGTTGCTGTAAGAGTCGGCTAAGGGATGTAATTCGGAAGATGGGCAGCAGCGTCTTACTAGAATAATCACACCTAACTGCGCTCGCCAACCCGCCTGACAAGCGTGGCAAGTATTGGCAAAACCCCCCCAATGGGGGAGGCCAATGTCCAGGAGTGGACGTCCTACGGCTGATGATGTAATTTGATGTGAATGTTATATTTAAATATGAATAGAAAAATGACTAAATTTGGAGATATCAATAAAATATTATCTAGACTGTGACCAAATTGTAATGCACCAATTCTACTCTACGCCGTTATCTGCTCGGAGCACATGGCACGCATATGTTTAAAATACTAATTAATAACTGACTCACGGAAACATCAATGAAATATTAATAGTTCCGATTCATTCAATCCTCTGATTTACAAGAACGTAATGTATTAATTCTGAGAATATTATTCATAACAATTGGCTTGGAATGTACTTGTGGCTGCGGAAACGCCTTTCTGTAGAAGTTTGGATAATAACTGGTTAAATGTATATATGTAAACAGTGCTGCCAATAAAAAAGGCTAAAAAAAAATGTTTTTTTTTTTTAAATCTTTTTGGATAATAATTTGGCTACGTGCGTTCTGCGAGTATCAAGTATTTGAACAATTCCGAACCGTTTATCACACTCCCCCTGATTGAAGGTTTTTTTACGATTACGATTTTTACGAAGGTTTTTTTTACAACTTAAGACTGCGACTAAGACTTGTGTTACTTAATCAATCATATTACTTGACAAGCCAGAATGCACAAAGCGTGATGTCATAAAAGACGAGGAAAGAAATAGTGTTAGCTTAATATAGTTACTTTATATGATATGACAACTTTTTTTTTTTTTTTTACAAGCTTGGTGTTTGACCACAGCTCACCATATGTTAATTGATGGTGCGGTCGAAGATGGTAGAGCACGCATAGCCTGAAATGGAAATGGCTCTCAAGTGAGGCTGTCGAAACACACCGTTAGTGCTGGTAAGGGTGGTAGCTAGCCAGCCAAGTACTAGAAAATACCCTACCACCACGCTATAGTTTCCTCACGATGTTTTCCTTCACCGGCAGAGCAAGCTCATTGTTGAGGTGTGAACCCACGCCCTTCAGCGTGTGAACTGACCGCGCTAACCACTGAGCTATCATCGCTACTGTATGCAATTATCGAAATTACAGGGCTGTGGAGACTAACCATCTTATGTCTTAAAGTAATGAGCGCCAAGGCAGCGATGCCTTGGACTTTGTTTTGTTATTCAAAGCTCGGTGTATCGCTGCAATGGTCATGGACGTGCGATATCTCTTATCAGGAGAGTCTCGCCCGTCTTATTAATTTTACATTAAAAAACTCGGCGCGCTCGTTCATATCGATTACTAACACCGAATTCCGTATGTAAAGTTTTTTTATTATTTTATATTTTATACTTATAGTAAACTTTATTTTATGAAACTAATTTGAATATTTTGGCTTTCTATGCGGTAGTTGATTTTTAACACGTTTTCAAACTTTTTACAGCGATGTTGTCATAAAGTTGGATGAATATGTATGTATTCCTGTGCCATGTAAAACAAAAAAGTATACATAGCTATTTTGACACATTTGATTGACTTTGACAATTGGCATGAAATATAATCTTATATCATAGCCTAATAAAAGCGGCATCAGAGTCCGAGGAGCGTTTAAAGTAAAACAATCCAGATATTTGTATCAATAAATGCGAAAAAATAACTCTGCGTACGTGTATGGAAAAGGTTATTATGGCTGCCGTTGACTTGACATTGACAGATTTCGATTTTTGTTTTGGTTTGCCGTTGCTTTTTTTAGGCACTTAGCCTACTAACGTCATTAGATGTCAATTGAAAGTCAAATTTATTTTATGTGTTTTATTAAAATAAACACCATCTAATAGTTTAAAGAGTTTTAAACGTAAAAATAATGTACATGAATGTAATATTTCGAAATGGTTTTGGAATCAGTAAAGTATTTTTTTTTACATACAGAATTGAGGCAGCACTTTGCCAAATTTGTATTTAAATTGTATCAACTGTGTTTGAACAAACAATAAAATAAAAAAACACGGTAGCCTTAATTAGAACCAGGACTTGCCGTAAGACGCTCGGACAATCCTCATTCGTATATCAGTCTTGTCAAAAGTTCCCTGAATATTTCCCACTAAAACCTGTGATACGTGGTAAAAATTCTCTAATCTTTTGAGTTGTGGTATTTCTTTAAAGTATCTTAGTGGAGCAACGCTCTGAATCGGCACAAATCGCTCGGCCGACACTTGTGCTGGTTTAATCAGTGCCACATAAATTGTGCGGGACCAATTCTGTGGCTATCACTTACAGGGTTAGTCCCACCGCACACTACACTGGTCAGAATTTAAAAAAAAATAGTTGAAAATGTTTCCAGTTTGTTAATGACGACACAATGTATTATATGTTTGATTACTACACTAAATAAAAGCATACTTTTTTTTAAATTCAATTTGCCCTTTCGGGCAGGCTATAGCTTTAAAGCCATACTGTCTAGTCTTCCGTTTTTGCAATTCATGTCTTACATTTATAGTTACAATTACGAGTACAATCAAAGTCCAGTCTTGGTCAAGTCCAATTGTCATGCCTCAGTAAAGTAGTGGTGACTTTACTATAAGATTGGATGGAGTTTTGCAAGCAACACGAAAAGTCATGTTTCACCGCATTATATCACTTTCCCACACTCGTGCTTAGAATTCGGGACTTTATGAATAAAACACCACTATTTTTATACATAAACACTCGACAAAATATTAGTTTTGGCGGCAACGCGGTGAGCGTCGTGTCGCCCCATTGAAAGAAATTCAATGTACACGTCATTTTTTTTTTCTTTTTTTTTAATTGTATTTTTAATATGAATAAAAAGAAGATCTGCAACTTTGGTGTATCAATAAAATATATGTATTTGACTTTTAAAACGTCGATACGAAAGTTGCTCGCAAATTGACAGCGTGCGTGAAACCTTACCCGCGTAATGTGGACATCTACCCTTGATTGTGCGGAGGACACATTGTTTCATTACTAAATGTTTGGTCAGCACTAGCGCTTGACCACTACATTGTCGACCTTACCGCAAGAAAATAAAGACGATTTCACCTAACAAATTGTAACTTACAATTTCTGTTTCAAGACCCGAACTATAACGTACTCTATGTTGTAAGGATTACGTTTCTGTATAGTTTGTTTGAACAAAATTGAAACTATTCCTAACCACGTCTAGAAACCGATCGTAAGTCGTGCGACTAAGGTCTATTTTAGTTATTTGACGTATTTTCACGTGGAAGATTGCGATAATGCGACATTTGTCTGCGATTGCGGAATTTGTTTGTACATTAAAATACCTTCCGAGGGTAGCCAGTGACGGATGTATTAACGAAATTACAGGATCGAAACCCAGTGGGAATTCCAGATTTTTTTTTCTTTCTTCTTGGCATCGCACTTGTGCATTCTGCCAGTTTCAATGTTTCGGCATTTTGTGTGCAGTCTTCAGTTTCTTGCCTCGTCTTTGGTTTTTGTAATTCATGTCTAACATCTTTAGTCAAGTCCAGGGGCCAGTCAAATCCAGTTATGTCTTAATAAAGTGATGGCGATTTTACTATAAGCTTCGATGGAGTTTTGGAAGAAAGACAACCAAAAAAAAAATGTCTCGACCAAGCGCTCCAAGAGCAATCACGTCCTGAGACTGCCTCGTGTATGTAAAGGATGAATGATACTACCATTGCACTGGATACAAGACTGATTTATTTAGCTTAACATGTAGGTAAACACAAGTTTATAGATTTCCAACTACCTTAATATATTACCATACATCACACTTCCCCCCTTAATAAAACAAAATATGACTAAGTATACGTAGAATGAGTTACATGAACTAGAAAATAGGACATTAGACTCAACTAAAAAAAATATATATATATGAGCTGATAGTGTATTTTTAACATCGGTAACACTTTTTAACAACTTTTTAATATTACATATTTATTTTTCTTATAAGAAATGATCAACTATAACACTTTCTAACTACCTTAATAATATTACATATTTAAGACTCGCACGTAGGTATAGTTTTAGCATCCTAGGTGGGCTATAACAACATGAAAAATTTTAAGACCTTAGACTTCTAGGATTCTAGGTAGGCATATACCTATAAATATGTATGTATGATTCTTGGATTCCTGTAAAATAGATATGATTCTTGGAATCTGCGTCCCCCATCATACGAGGTGTAATAATTGTATATATTATAGTTTTGTATTTCGTGGACGAAGGGTTTTGTCGTAACGATTGGGCGTAGGAGTACCTTCAGGTGAGTGTTTGCGCGGCCGGGAGTCGAACCGTGCAGCTCGATGGGCTCGGGACACGGCATCGACACCGCGCCGGGCGTGCCAGCCGGCGAGCTCGGCGTCGACTGCACAGTGTCCTTAAGCGAAACTCGGTTACGGTACTTACTCCTGACGCTTACGAGTAGCGCTTCGATCTGTTAAGCATTAGCTGATCAGCTTGTTTGATGGTCAATCTGTCGTTCCCCCCGGTGGTCCACTCTGTAGGTAACGGAGACCGTACGCTCTGTGACTGTACCTTCTTTCTATACTTTCTGTACTTTAGACCTTGCTTAGAGAAATTTCTAACAAGCACTGTGTCTCACGCGACGAGGTATCGCTGTGTTCCCCCGCGTGCGTGTAGGTGCTGAGCTGCGGTCTTCTCCATTACCTTTTTAATAGTCTTAACGGCGTAATCCGAGGCGCCGTTGCTTGCGGGATAAAATGCCACCATCCCCATCTGTCACCAGCTGCTTCGAAACCCTGAATCTGGCAAACATTTCCCTGAACTTACCTTTCACCGGTTCAGCCGACGCGACGTACCCGAGTACATGGCGGTCGCCTCGATCCACTTTGAATGTATGACGACCAATTAACATTTACCGGTTAGCATGCAGGCGCACCCACAGATCCTGCTGCCTGGTGTAGGGCGCGGGCGGCACGTACGACACCGCGCGGCATTTGCCGCACGTGCGAACGCACTCCTGCATCACTTCCACCACACATAATTTCTATATAGCGATTTGTTTCATGCGGACCACGCCCACGTTGCCCTCGTGGATGTCCTTGATGATGTGTCTACGCAAGTTTCTCGGTATGACTATCTTGTATCCCCATACGATACTATGACTATGATACAGCCCTGATCGACCTGCAGCGTCTCTTTTCAGCGGCTCGTCGTGCGCCAGAGCCGATCTGCTCACCAGCTGCTCCTTTATATTTTCGAATGCCTAACGATACACCTCCGTCCAATGCTAACGCGCGCCCTTATCTAACACAGACTAAAGTCGATGTAATATTGTACAAATTCTTTTTATTTTATTATACTCGACTTATATTTTGCCGAGGTCCGCTCGCAACTGGGACAAAAAAAAAACTTATTAAACTTTATGCGCGAGCCAGCTTCTTGCATTCTAGTTAGCACAGCCTTTAAGTTTTTCATGTGAACTTCTCTATTGGCCCCAAATATCATACAAATATCATCAATTAAACATAAAACATACAACTTTGTCTATTCCACACGTCTCTTCGTTTAATTTCAGAAACATTTCTGGAAAATATTTTAAGCCGATGGGCGTCCTTCTATAGACAAATACTCCGATTTTAATTTTTATATTCTATGTTTGTATATTGCTCCCCGCCACTTAGCGCTGCGAATAACAGTTCAATGCGCGGCAATGGTTATGCACATCTTTCAGCTTTCAGCTTCAGATTTAGCGTTACCTTGTAGTCGCCGCATAATTATATGAATATAGCCTTCCCGCTTGGTAACCACTACAATAATAATTGGCGTATCGTAGTCTAACCTTTCGACCTTCACTATCGCGGATTTCGATACTAAGCGCCATATTTCGGGCTCAACAGGTATCCGCATCCCTAATGGTATCGGACGAGCTTTGTAAAATATCGGCTCAGTGTCTTTGATATTAATCTCAGCTTTAAACCTAACCCGTCTTTAAACATCTCTGAAAATTGTAATCTTAGATGTGTGGTTCCGGGATCGCCATTTTTAGTCATACTTTTAATGTTTATAGATTTTACGTTCAGTTTGCGCATCCGACGGCAACTGATTAAAGGTTTCGCGCCATTTGCGATAATAACAAGAGGTCAGATAATAACAACAATGGCGGTCTCGCTCCCTCGCGCCTCGGTCACCTCGACGCGACCGAGAGGCACGATCTCACCGCCCGAATATAGCTACATTTTTAATAAATAGGCAAATGATATAAATACTCATCGTAAAATTGTTTTGACATTGTTCTTATTATGCTACCTGTATCTAATTCGAATAGACAGTTTCTATTCACGACTTAAGTATAAATAATGAGGATCGTCCTTACGGTTTGTTCCCGCTGACACGGAGAAATGATATAATCCGTCACTCGCATCACTTTCTGTATCGATGTAATTTTGGAAATTCGATTCTACCCTTTTAGGATACTTAAGGGCTAAGTGCCCCTTTTCACTGTTTTTATAACATAAATAAAACTTACAACGACACGTATGTGGCGCGTGGAACTTTTTCACACGACGTACTGCGCCCTCGGGTGCGGCCCACCGTGTCGGCCGTCGCCACCCGATGCCGCCCGTGTTCGGCCCGTGGTTCCTTTTCACAACGCCACTAAGAGGTACTGCGCCCCCGGGTGCGGCCCGCCGTGTCGGCCGTCGCCACCCGATGCCGCCCGTGTTCGGCCCGTGGTTCCTTTCCACAACGCCACCAAGAGGTACTGCGCTCCCGGGTGCGGCCCGCCGTGTCGGCCGTCGCCACCCGATGCCGCCCGTACTCGGCGTGTGGATCTTTTCCACCACGCCAGCAAGCGGTACTGCGCCCCCGGGTGCGGCCCGCCGTGTCGGCCGTCGCCACCCGATGGAGCCCGTTTCCGCCCTGCCCGAGTCGTGCATCCGCTGAGCCCGGCGCTCCGAGGACGACACCGCCCGCGGCCGCGGTCTCCGCGTGCCGCTCGGTCGCCTCCAAAGCCAGCGCCAGCTCCACTGCCTTCCGGTAGTACAGCGTAGGTTCGGCGGACATGCGAGATCGCGTTTCCTTTCTGACAGGCCTGACACAAACTGGTCCCTCAGGTTCTTCTCCCGCGACGTCCCAAAGTTATCGTGTGTCGCGAGGTGTTTAAGGGTTTGCATCAATGTGCCGGCGTTTTCGCTTTCCGCATGTCGCCGTTGTCGTAATTTATGCCGATTGGCCATCTCGAAATCCTTCGGTTCTAGATCACGCACCAACGCCACCAGCTCCACGAGCTTGTTATCCTCCAGGTGATGCGATGAGCAGAGGTCATACATGAGGTCGTACGTGGCGGCGCCGACGCCGGCCGACGCGACGTGCGTTGCCAATATGGCGACTCGCAGCTCAGTCTTAATTTCATTCAGTAAAATAAACTGTTCTACGAGTCGTACGTATGCGCACCAACTCGCCCGCCCATGAATATCAAATTCATGTAACTTTCCGTACGGCATTTTCACTAATTACGACGTAAAAACCTTTAGACTGCGCCAATGTAAAGGATGAATGATACTACCATTGCACTGGATACAAGACTGATTTATTTAGCTTAACATGTAGGTAAACACAAGTTTATAGATTTCCAACTACCTTAATATATTACCATACATCACAGTGTAGAGGTGACATACGAGTCGGCAACTGGTTACTGCAGCGAGAACGGGATATAAAGACTTGTGGTTATTTTAATTAGTGTTTTGTTTAAATTTGTTTTTTATTTTAATTAGGGTATTGTTCAAATTTGTTTTAGTCTTTAAGTTTACGTCAAATTTTAGTTAAATTATAATAAGTAATTTTTTTTTAAATTTTTCATTTATATTATTTAAAAAAAAATAAGTTGTTAAGTTAGTTAAGTTACTGCTAAGCGGAAATAAACTAAATATATATTTAATCAAATTCAAATTCAAACATTTATTTTACAAAACATGGGTTATATTTTCATTGCGACAATGTGTTTGGTATAAGGTCAATGACATTTAATTTCGCTTTTGCTATACTCCTCTACATAGTTCTGCTGCTGTTAATGAAAGATAAAGAAAATGCTATGAAATTCATAAAAAAGACAACATCATATTCTTAAAACGTATTATACAATCGATGAATTCCTGTCAGAAAATAGTAATTTTCCACAAAAAAATTATGATAAAAATTTCTTGTTCTTGATTGAGATAATTCTGCAGCCAAGTAATAGTGTGCAATCATTACTGTGTTCTAGTTTAAATGGTACTGCAGCTAGCGAAATTACAGGGCTGTTGAGATTAACCATCTAAAGCCTCAAAGTAATGAGCGCCAAGGCAGCGATGCCCTGGACTTTGTTTTGCTATTCAATGTATTATGAATCGCTGCAATGGTCATGGACAGGCGTTATCTCTTACCATCAGGAGAGCGTCTCGTTCGTCTCATTACTTTTATTTAAAAATAAACTACTTTATGTTTATAACATTTTATAATGTATGGAAGTAATAAATATCTTCGTAGCGATTCGTAGCGATGATAGCTCAGTGGTTAGCGCGGTCGGTTCGCATGCCGAAGAGCGTGGGTTCAAACCCCAACAATGAGCTTGAGCTGCCGGTGAAGGAAAACATCGTGAGGAAACCATAGCGTGGTGGTAGGGTACTTTCTAGTACTCAGCTGGCTAGCTACCACCCTCAAGTTGAAAATCTGTCGCCAAGCATCTAACGGTGTTCCAGCAGCCTCATTTGAGAGCCAGTTCTATTCCAGGCTAGGTGTGCTTTACCATCTTCGACCACACCGTCACTTAACATCAGGTGAGTTGTGGTCAAAAATCTAGCCTGTCAGCCATAAAAAAAAAAAAAAACGTTCTTGAAGTAAAATATATTTTCAAGCAACTTGTATTAAAATGACTTAACGGGCAAATACTGAGCACATTAAACAGAATATTAGATCAGAAGAATCATATTTTCATTACGAATGTAAAGATACGGTATTTTTCTTTCCCCATGTTATCTTTTTTATGATAATTTCTACTTATTTTTCATTTCAAATGTGCTTGAATTGTTATACAAAGAAAAGTATAAGGCGTCTCGCTATAGAAACATACTACTTCTAATCTAACCGACTGCGTAAAATGGAGTGTTATAATTTTGTTGTTTTTTTTAATAATTTTTCTATGGGAAACAGTTATCTGATAGAATGTTATATGCTTTTTTTTGGTAAATACATACTTCCCTTCTGAGACTTCTCTACATAATATAAAACAAAGTCGCTTCCCACCGCCTGTACGCTAAGATCTTTTAAACTACACAACGGATTTTAATGCGATTATATGGTGAAAAAAACCCCAAATATTTTGTATAAAAATTAACACAAATCCGCGTTTGCCACCAACTCGCTGCAGATTTAGAAGGTACTTATTCACTCTAACATTGAAAAGATTTAGATACAAGGTTCCATTCCTTGGTCGTACGGATGAGAAACGTAGAATCAAACTACGACTGTAGTTTCCGCCATATCCAGTGGCCTTCTTCATGGAGACAAAGCTAAGTACAAAACGCGCGCGGGGTTTTGGCGGGAACGCGGTGAGCGTCGTGTCGCCCCATTGTATTTTTTTCTAAAACTAGTGTTATTTCGCGCTTTTATGTATAAAAATAGTGGTGTTTTATTTATAAAGTGCCGAATTACAAGCGCGAGTGTGGGAGAATGATATAATGTGGTTAAACATGACTTTTCGTGTTGCTTCCAAAACTCCATCCAGAAGCTTATAGTAAAGTCGTCACTACTTTACTAAGGCATGACTTGATTTGACTGGGACCGACTGGACTTAATCAAGACTAGACTGACTGTAACTATAGATGATAAAGAAGCTGAAAAATGAAGACTACTCACAAAATATAGAAACATTAAAACTGGCAGAATGCACAGAGTGCGATGCCAAGAAGAAAAAGAAAAAAAAAGCGCGCGCGGCCTCGTCTCGCTGCGGGCCGCTGCGCGCCCCGCACGTGGTGAGAGCAGTTGGTGCGCGGGCGCGGGGGATGTGAACGGGTAGTATATCAAGAAGCGTTCCTGTACGGTAAAAAAGGCAGTAAAATCAAACTTCATCTTCATCAGAGCTTAGTAGGCACAAATAATAATAATTTTAAACAATTTCAAAAGATGATATTGCATCTAATCGCCTGGAAATTCAATGGGAGCGAAAATAATCGTTTAAAAGAAAAAAGTTTGAAACGTGTCTATCGCATGACTTACCTCTTCAATAAGCTTTAAAGATATAAAAATGCAAAGATAATAAGTTTTGTAGTTTTCTTTTTGGATCTTACATTGTGTAAACAAAATGGTCGTCTTGTCCATTCAGTGAGGATTTTTCCCGAACAAAAGGTGGTGTAATAACAATTTTAGAATATAGACAATAGAAAACACTGTAAATTTCCAATTCATTCAACAAAAGAAATAAAACATAAAGAACAAAAAGAAAAAAAAAACTACTTATACTCGGAAAGTAGGTTTGAAGTTTTCTGAAGCGGGTTGAAAGTAATACTTTCAGCCCTAGAGGGAATCGTTTTCAAATGACAGCTGCCAAATTATTTAAAAAAAAAAAAACTAGTTCTGTTTTCATAGTTCTATTGAACCATGTTCCAACTTTCTATACAGCCACTAAATTACAGCTCGATGTAAAATTAAAATAAAATAAATTTAAGTGGTGATGAAAAAGGGCTAAATTCTTTCTCACCACGGGCGGTGCGGTGGCTCCTGGATATTCTCGGTATTAAATAATATTTTTGCGGGTGCGGGGAAAGACGGAGAGAAACTGAAGGCCAGGGTTCGTGTTCCTTGTAAGAAATTATGTAGGCTGTACATACCAATCCAGCGTCCAGAGGTCGGAGTGGGCGGCGCGGCCAGCGCAGCGTGCGCAGGTCCACAATTCCTCACAAACTATAGGCACAGTTTCCGTGATCCGTATTTCTCACTCGCGAGTAGGGTTAGGCCCCTTTTTGGAAGGTCTCGCGAAGTGATTGACGTTATTTTCGAAGCGTCGTGCGGTGTCGATGCGGCGGTGGTTAGACACGTGGAAGAACTGCTCTTTGCGAGGTTGCGTTCGCTAACTAGCGGCGGGTGGCGCCACACTCGCATTTCCGAGCGTGAATTGACATGTTTGCAGTCTAACACAATTTACAAAAAGAACCATTAAGTATTAATTAAAAGATTTTTTTAATGACTTTTATAGTGTACTTTCAACTATTTCTTTAAAATAACATAGATTTGGGCAAAATATTTACAATTTTTTCAATGATGACAATTTATAATAATGGCTGAATAGGTAGACAGACGGCCACAAAAAAAAAAAAAAATAGGCGGGAAAGCGGCAATCCGATCTTCATTTGTTTTTTCGAGTTGTAAAATTTTGTTTATATTTCCATATAGCAGAGACTTGTATTAACACAATGAGTTCATCTGATGTGGATTTAACGCCTGATTTTATAAGAGAAGAGGCTAAAGCAGTAGTGGAGTTTTACCACCTAAATCAAAACAAAGATACATAATATTGTACGACGATTTTATGAAATGGCGCGTTGAGAAAAAAATGAAATCGTTATCAGAAAACGTTTTGTTAATATATTTCAAAGCATCATCAAAGACTTACAAACCTTTAACATTATGGAGCGTGTATTCTATGTTAAAGACAGCATTAAGTATTGAACACAGGGATTTCGAGAGAATTTGTTGATATATGTAAAATAAAATTCACTCATTTTTTCGTTAGCTAATTCATGTTTTTATTTTTGCTTTCCTTGTTTTCGTAATGAAAAGCACAGTGTTAACCTTGGGGTAAAGACTTATTTAGTCCCTCGAAATATTCGCCAAACCCCGTCTCGGGACTAAGTAAGTTACTTTCACCCCTAGGGTAACAATGTACTATTATGTCACAAACCAGCCTCAACTCAGCTAAATGCCGACTGCAGCCAGCCGGCGCTGGTCTACCGTCGACTTGGTGGCCAAACATGTCATATAAATAAACTAGCTAAAATCATAACCCTCTTTTTTGCAGTCGGATATTTACAGAATTAATTCAGGAAGAAATTTAAAATCATAGCCAAACCTTTACGTCGTTACTTTAAACTAAGCTGCATCTAGTTGGCTAATTATACCTTCGTTATTGCACTAAGCTGACGTTCTATAGAGATATCTAACCTCGGATTTTGAGTTTTTGGCGGAAACGCGGAAAGCGTCGTGTCGCCCCATTGTATTTTTTTCCAAAACTAATGATTTTTTTTTTCGAGTTTTTATGTATTAAAATAGTGGTACATTATACATAAAGTGCTAAATTACAAGCTCATGTGTGGAAAAGTGATATATACTCATATTGTGGTGAAATGGTGAAACATGACTTTTCGTGTTGCATCCATAACTCCATCGAAGCTTATACTAAAGTCTAAGTCATGACTAGATTTGACTAGCACGGACTGTACTTTGACTATAAAGATAAATAAGCTGAAAACTGCACAAAAAATACAGAAACATTGAAACTGGCAGAATGCACAGAGTGCGACGCCAAGAAGAAAGAGAAAAAAATAATTGGATTTATTGACGTATGAATAAATGACTAAATAATGCTTTTGACTTCCATCGCTATCAGTGTCAAGACTTTTCAAATTTCAAAACTTTTAAAAATTTTTAATGGAGTTTATTATCTATAATTCGATATGTTGTTTCTTTGAATTTTTTCCTGATAGTAAATTTTATTTTATGAAACTTATTTGAATATTTTGGCTAGTCGATTTTTAATACGTTTTCAAACTTTTTATAGCGATGATGTCATATAGGCTTAATATTTATGTATGCCTTTGCCGTGTAAAACAAAAAAGTATACATAGCTATTTTGACACATTTGATTGACTTTGACAATTGACTAGAGTAAACAAATCTTATATCATAGCCATAAAAAAACGATATGAGAGTCCGAGTAACATTTAAAATAAAATAATCCAGATATTTGCATGAATAAAGCGAAAACAACTCGACGTACGTGTATGGAAGAGGTTATTACGGCTGCCATTAACTTGACATTGACAGATTTTGTTTTGGTTTGCCATTGCTTTTTTTAGGCACTGAAAGTGCTTATACAGCCTACTATGTGACGACATTAGAGGTCAATTGAAATTGAAGTTTATTTTATGTATTTTATTAAAATAAACCCCCATCTCCTAGTTTAAAGAGTTTTAAACGTAAAAATAATGTAATATTTCGAAATGGTTTTGGCTGCTTTGTTGGTATGACAAAAATAAAATAAAAAACACGGTAGCCATAATTAGCACCAGAACTTGCCGTAAGACGCTCGGTCAATTCTCATTCGTATATCAGCCTTGTCAAAAGTTCCCTGAATATTTCCCACTAAAAGAATATTTTTAAGGGAAGATGAAATTTCGTTATTCGCATTAACATTCAAAATACAGCCGTGAATAATAAGCTCTAGATATTTGGTAAAAGCGAGAGGCTTTTAAACAATATGGTTCCGTAGTAAAAACATGAAAATGTTGGATTTATGTTTTAATGACAACGAAACTTGTCGTCTTCCATTTGCCAGTATAAAAGAGTATGTGTGTTAAGTGTTTTGATATTTAATGTAAATTAAGTCAAACAAGTCCAAGTCATATAAAGTAAGTCTTAGTCGAGACTTCACTTGGTGGTAGATCTCCTTAGCAGGTAGGCACTCTCTCTAGGTAGGTACCACCGCAGTACCAAACTTTCTACCGCGAAGCAGTAGTGTGTTTAAACATTACTGTGTTCCGGTTTAAAGGGTACTGCAGCTAGCGAAATTACTGGGCTGGTGGAGACTAACCATCGAAAGTCTCAAAGTAACGCCCGCAAAGCAGCGATGCCCTACTGTGTTTAGCTACTCAACGTTCTGTGTATCACTGCAATGGTCATGGACAGGCGTTATCACAATCGATTATACCAAGATTCTTCAACTTATTGAGACGGAAGAGTCAAAAAGTATTTACAAAATTTCTGTATTTATTTATTTAATGCTTTAATTGTACATACTAGATATTTTTATTTAACATAAAGGACTTTAAATACTTAATTATTTAAATTTTTGCGTATGGAATTGGAGAGCTGCAACTTGACTACCCCCTGGACTATACTAATTCAAAAATAAGGAAAACAAATTCTTCAGTGACATAAAACCTAAATAAACGTAATTGACAGTATCCGTTTTCCTCCACGGTTTGCGGAACTCTATTAAATCCTCCATTTTGAAGGAGCCCCTCTGAATTTAAATTAATATATTTCGTTGATTGAAAAATCACGAATCAAATGAAATGTACGGAATACATAAGTAAAGTTATATCTATTTGCGTAAAATAAATTAGTTTAATAAGGATGGCGAGTGCCACCGTCATGCGGTGGGAAATAGGGAATAAAAAAATTACGGACAAGTGCGAGTGTATAAAGATGTTATAACACTTATGTTACATACTTTAGTAGATGGCGCTGTACGGGCTTAAAACGCGCAAGCGTTTCGTTCGCGATGTAAGACAAGGCCCGTCAGCGTCTCAATAAATTTGTCTTCGGATAAAGCAGTATTTGGTTGTTTTATTACGAATTAAACCTACTGCTACTACCCGGGAGAGGTAGTGGGCTGAAGACCACAACCCCCTTGTTCATGGTCCTTCGTACCGGATATTATTGGGATCCGTGTGGATCCGTATTTGGGATACGTTACCAGGCGAGTAACTGTACCCGGAAGAGGCCAGCTACCAGGCGAGTAGCTGTGCATTTGCAACTGCCAGGCGAGCAGCTGTGACTTTGGAGGTGCCAGGTGGCACTGTTACCCCAGTCGGGGGGTCTTTGGAGGTAAAATTAGTGTTGTGACACCCTGAAGTGAGTGAGCCGAAAAAATTGTAAGTACTTTAATATTGTTAGTGAAGTGTTAAAATAAGTTAGCTAGTTAGGACTTAGAAAATTTGTGTTAGTCAGTTTAGGGACTTAGTATAATTCAAGAAAAAACGGGGGAACGTTGTTTCTATGCCCGATTTCTTTGTAAACGGTAAAGTGTTAAACACTTAGAAAAATTATGATAAAAATATCTTGGACTTAGAAAATTTTCTAAAAATTTGTAAAACTTTAACTTCAATTTATTATAGTTTCTATATGATTTTCTGTTAAATTGTAATCTGTAACTGACTATCCTAAGGCTATCTGATTTAAAATTTAACTAAAAACTGTATCGAAAAATTTGTACAACATGGAACAATTAATAAATTTTCAAGAGGATCTTTATGGTAGAATAGCAAAAGCTCGAACTAATTATAAAAAGACTCCTAAAGATAGACTAACTAGAGAATATGTTGAAGGGAAAATAGAAGCAGTCGAACATCTTTGGTGCGAATTTTTATCTGGACACAAGGAGATTATGCGAACTCAGAATAGTGATGTCATTAGGGCTTCATCATATACTAAAACCGAAATGTATGATAAATGTGACGAGCTTTTTCTTGAGTATAAAACGGAATTAAAAACCAAATTATCTAAATTTAATGTGTCTAGTGGAAGTTCGGACAAGGGAGAAAGGTCAAGAGCTAATGTAAAATTGCCTAAAGTAAATATTAACAGCTTTTCAGGAAAATGTTATTCGGAGTGGACTACGTTCCGCGATTTGTTTCGTTCGTTAGTTCATCAAAATAGAGATTTAGATGATGTACAAAAATTGTTATACCTTAAGGGTTATTTAACTGAAGAAGCTGAGCAATTACTGAGCAACATTCCGATAACGCAGGAAAATTATAACAGAGCTTGGGAATTACTCGAAGATAGATATGACAATAAAAAATACATATCACACCAAATACTCGAGCGTTTCTTGAATCAACGGAGTGTCACTCAGGAATCGGCCAGCGGTTTAAAAGAAATGTTAGATACAACAAACGATTGTTTAGCGTCTCTTACAAATGTGGGAATTAAAACTGAAAACTGGGACATATTAGTGATCCATATTGTTGTGAAAAAGTTGGACCCAGAATCCAGGAGGCAGTGGGAATTTTCTGCGGCTGATGGCAGCTCATCCGAGGAATTACCCACTTATAGGCAATTCCAGGAATTTTTAACTAAACGCTATAGAGCTTTAGAATTCCTGGATCCTGGATCCAGTCCCAATATAAATAAAAAAGATCGTGCTAATTGGTCTGTTAAGAAAACGAAATCTATGCATGTGGCAAAGATTCAGTGTTCCTATTGTTCGGAGGGGCACATACTTGCACACTGCGCAGCGTTTAAGAAAGTTTCGGTTGACTCAAGGCGTGATTTTGTTCAAAAGAACAGAATTTGTTTTGTCTGTTTGGCGAGTAATCACAATGCCAATACCTGTAAGACAAGTATTAAGTGTTACGTTTGTGGTAGAAGACATCACACTCTTTTGCACCAGGCGAGTGAAAAGGAGCGTGATGGTAGTCAGGGTCCTTCAGGCTCAATTTCGGGAAGTAATCTCTCTCATGCCGCCGTATCTACAATGTCATTAGAAAACAACCAAGGTGGCAAACCGAAGTCACCGCAACCAACGGAATTGACACCGGTTGTATCGTGTTTCACACGAAAACAGAACCCTATTTTACTAGCAACGGCGTTAGTAAAATCCGAAGCACAAACCGGACAGTGGTTTACATTTCGAGCGTTGTTGGATCAGGGATCACAGTCGTCTTTTATAACTGAAGCGACAGTCCAACAACTAGGTCTTAAGAAGACTTCAACAAAGGTTCAGATTACGGGAATAGGCGGAGACAAGGCTTTAGTCTCCAAGGCGATGGTAAACATTAAGCTTTCTTCTCGAATTGACCCGCTAGTGGTCATAAATGTAAAGGCACATGTACTTAAGTCCATTACCACGCTTTTGCCTACAAAGGATTTGAAACTGATTGAGTGGAGAGAGTTTAAAGATATAGTGTTAGCGGATCCGGGATATCACACTCCTAGTCGTGTTGATATGCTATTGGGTGCAGATGTATATGGACAAGTTCTTCAAGATGGAGTCAAAAAGGGTCCTCAGGGTTCGCCGGTAGCACAGTGTACTTCCTTGGGATGGATATTGTCTGGTACGCTGAATGCAACGGACGAATCATCTGAAATTAAAGTGATGCATGTCACAGAAGATGACAGCTTATTAAAACGCTTTTGGGAACTTGAAGATGATGTACCTATGTCCAAGAAAAACCTGTTTACTGAAGAGGAGAAACAATGTGAGGAATTTTTCTCTGAATCTACAGTTCGAGATGATGATGGTAGATATGTCGTACGGCTGCCATTTAGAAGTGGAGATCCAGTTGTAGTGAATTCGCAGAAGATAGCTGAAAAGAGACTGTTTGCATTAGAAAAACGCCTGAAGGTGGGAAACCTGAAACAGAAATACAAAGAGGTTATTAATGAATACATTGATTTGAAACACATGGAACTTGTACCTACAGAAGAAATACATAACCCAAAGGCAATATACTTACCACATCATGCTGTGGTGCGTGAAGACAAGCAAACTACTAAGGTCCGGGCGGTCTTCGATGCATCCTGCAAAGGAACTAATGATAAATCATTAAATGATCAACTGTTAGTTGGTCCAACCCTACAAGCAGATTTGAGACATTTAGTTATGCGTTGGAGGGTTTCGCGCATCTCGTTGACAGCTGATATAGTCAAAATGTACCGTCAGATTAAGGTTAATGAAGCAAACGTAGATTACCAAAGGATATTATGGAGGAATGATATCACTGAAGAGATTAAGCATTACAGAATGCTACGAGTTACGTTTGGAGTAGCATCAGCACCATATTTAGCTGTCAAAGCCTTACAGCAATTGAGTGTTGATGAGGGTGAAAGGTATCCTGCTGCAGCTAAAGCAGTGTTAAGCCAGTTCTACATGGACGATCTTCTTGCTGGGTGCGACAATGTAGAAGAAGGATTGAAGTTATATAAAGATATAAATGCTATTGTAGAAAAGGGTGGATTTAGTCTAGAAAAATGGACAAGCAATAGTGAAGAGTTGTTGCAACAAATGAAGAAGAATGAAAATAAAGGGAAAGAAGAAGATGAGGAAAGTCTAAAGATAAAAACAGATGAGGTAATGAAAATAGTAGGACTTACCTGGAACCGCAGCGATGACTCCTTCCGCTACAAGGTGGATGCTCCCGAAGTTGTAGAACCTGCAACAAAAAGGACAATTATATCAGAGATAAGTCGGTTTTATGACCCCCTGGGGTGGGTCGGGCCGAGTATAATTGTTTTAAAGATTCTAATTCAGAAATTATGGCTGGCTGGATTAGACTGGGACGAAAATGTTCCTCTGAACATTCTAAACGAATGGAAGAAATATAAGAAAGAGTTAAAGATGTTAACTCACGTGAAAATACCTCGGTGGATTGGTGTCGTTGTGGGCGATGTTGTCGAAATTCATGGGTTTAGCGACGCTTCAAAGGATGCATATGCTGCTGTGGTTTATTCTCGGGTTATTGATTCTATGGGTCAGATACACGTAACCTTGATATCGGCCAAGACGAAGGTTGCTCCAATTAAACAAGTTTCGATTCCTCGGCTAGAGCTATGTGGTGCTGTTTTGCTAACAAGACTGATGATCGAAATTGCTTCTGTAATGAACATTGATAAGAGCCAGTTGCATGCTTGGACGGACTCCACTGTTGTCCTTGCCTGGCTAAACAGTCATCCAAGCCGGTGGAAAGTTTTCGTCGCAAATCGTGTGTCCGAAATAGTTTCGAGCTTGGATTCTCATCATTGGGCCCATGTGTCAACAAAAAGTAATCCAGCAGACGCGGCGTCAAGGGGACAATCACCGTCTGAGCTTGTGAACAATGACTTATGGTTCCAAGGTCCGGAATTCCTGCACAAAATCGAAATCGATTATAAAAAGCCGAAAGACAACGATACAAATGTAGAGCAGGCGGCGACCAGAACTCACTGTGCTACAATGGATAGTTCTTTATTGGAGAGGTTTTCGTCACTTACCAAGATGATACGAGTACTAGCCTACTGCAAACGGTTCATTAGTAACCTGAAAAGAAAAGGATTAGAAAGAAATATTGGGTTTTTAACAAGTCAAGAATTAAATAATGCATTAAAGGATTGCATAAAACTAAGTCAAGCAGAGAAATTCAACGAAGAAATTAGCATCGTACGAAGAAAAGAAAACTTACCTAAAAGAAGCAGCTTGCGAGCATTGAACCCCTTCCTGGACGACGACGATATCTTGAGAGTAGGTGGTAGATTGGAACATTCAAATTTAAATACTAATAGGAAACATCCAATATTACTTCCTAAAGATGCTTACCTGTCTACTCTTCTTCTTGGTGATGCTCATAAACAAACTCTGCACGGTGGGCCTCAATTGATGCTGTGCTACTTAAGAAACAAATACTGGATTCTAGGAGCAGCACAGATGGTGAAGTCATATTTTCGTAGATGCGTAACATGCATAAAAAATACAGGGAAAACAGAGCATCAGTTAATGGGACAATTGCCTTCAACTAGATCTACCCCGGCGCGACCTTTTAAGTCTAGTGGTGTTGACTTTGCAGGCCCAATTCAAATTCGGACGGCAAAGGGTCGTGGGCAAAAGTCACACAAAGGATACATATGCTTATTTGTGTGCATGGTAACGAGAGCCGTGCATCTCGACGTTGTAACAGACCTAACAACAGAAGGATTCCTTCAAGCGTTCAAAAGGTTCGTGTCAAGGCGAGGTTACTGTACAGACATATGGAGCGATAATGGGACTAATTTCACGGGCGCTGCTAATGAACTCAAGAGACTCTTTAGTAATGAAAAGGGATCCATGCTTCAAGAGATTGCAGAGTCATTAGCAACCAACGGATGCAACTGGAATTTCATTCCAGCTCGATCCCCTCATTTTGGTGGATTATGGGAGGGGGGAGTAAAATCAGTCAAATATCATTTGAAGAGAGTTATTGGCGAATCAACGTTAACATTCGAAGAAATGTCAACAGTTCTGTCTCAGATAGAAGCTTGTTTAAACTCCAGGCCTCTGTCAGTGATAACTGGTACTGATGATGAGAATACTACGATATTAACACCGGGACATTTCCTTGTAGGCGAGGCAATAGTAACTCCACCAGATAGGAATTTTGAGGACACAAATGTTTGTTCTCTGCGCAGGTGGCAGTACACGCAAAGAATGGCGCAGGACTTCTGGCGACAATGGTCGCAACAATACTTAACACGGTTCTATAAGAGATATCGATGGGCATCCACTATGCCGCAGCCTGAGGTGAATGACATTGTGGTAGTTCGGGAGGAAGGTTTACCACCATGTCGTTGGTTGTATGGCAGAGTGATTACAACCCATCCGGGCGGGGACAATTTAGTACGGGTAGTTACACTTAAGGTAAAAAACGGAACGATTAAACGCCCGCTGAGTAAGTTGTGCCTCTTACCGATCGATAATACCCAATGAGCATTTATTCATTTATTCCTAAGTTATGAGTTTATGTTATATTTTGTTTTAAATGTAGTTAGTATGAACTAAACACAGTTTGTTCATAGTGGGCGATATGTATAAAGATGTTATAACACTTATGTTACATACTTTAGTAGATGGCGCTGTACGGGCTTAAAACGCGCAAGCGTTTCGTTCGCGATGTAAGACAAGGCCCGTCAGCGTCTCAATAAATTTGTCTTCGGATAAAGCAGTATTTGGTTGTTTTATTACGAATTAAACCTACTGCTACTACCCGGGAGAGGTAGTGGGCTGAAGACCACAACCCCCTTGACCACAACTCGCCCACCGAGGGTTTCGTACAAACTAGTAGGTATGATAAACAATTCGGGAATCGAGTGTTAAAGTTTACGGTTTTGAGTCAATTTTTTTGTGTTTAAATTAAAATTGACAATTTTCGCATTTTTTCTTTATGTGTACCATAAGACAATGCTTCTTGCCAAATTTCATAGTTGTAGGTCAACGGGAAGTACCCTATAGGTTTTGATTCCCTTGCGAGTGTAGAAATGTGTGGTTTTTTGCGACAAAACGGCTGTATTTTTTTTACGAATGCAGTATAGATCTTCGTATATGGTTTTAATTTTCAACTCGATACCTCCACGCAGTCCCCAGATAGAAGGTCTTGACATACTGACAAAGTGATCTTATAAGGGTTAATTTTTGTTCCTTATGAGGTATGGAACCCTAAAAACGAAATAAAACTAATACTCTGTTAGTTATTTTGGTAGAATATCTGCTTCTAGAGATGTAGGTTGTAGGTTCGATACCCACCAGGACGAACATTTATGTGACGATAAATGTTTGTTCTGTGCCTGTGTGGTCTGTATTTAAAATAAGTATGTATCTACAAAAAAAAGTATATAAGTATTCTATCAGTTATCTGATTGCCATAATACAAGCTTTGCTTAATTTGAGGCTAGATGGCGCTGTGTGAAATGTCCTACGATATTTATTTATGAATGAAAGAAAAAGAAAGAAAGTAAGAAAATAATTTTATTTTGTACATAACACACTGAAAAACATAAAACAAACAAAAGACTAACAGTTACATACAAAATAGGGCTTACCTCAGCATAATGCTGGCCATACTAGGTGGTATGACCAGCGCTGGTCTAACATATAAAAACATAATTACCAACAACAAATCTAAATAAGACAAAACAGAAGACTTAAACAATAACAACAATCGGGCCAAATCAATCAGAAAACAAAAAAAAAATTTTTTTTTTCTTGTATGCTTTTTATCTGCATCAATTAAGTACTTTAAAAACTTTGTGTCTTGCATCTGTAAATATAGTTAAAATTAGTCACAGTCACAGTAAGTCATATTCAAGTCTAAGCCTTAGTTGTGGTGACTTTATTAGAAACAAATATGTGATTTTGGAAACTACACATGTTCTACCGACTTCAAAAAGAGGAAAGTTCTCAGTTGGAACTATTTTTTTTGTTACTAACTGATTATTTTCATATATGTAATATACCTAAATAAATTGCCTAAGCACGTATTCTAAGCAATTTTTTCCTTCACCGGCAGCTTAACTCATTGTTGGGGTTCAAAACCGACGCCCTTCAGCGTGTGAACCGACCGCACTACCCATTGAGCTATCATTGCTACAAAAAGCACGTCCGAGATATTAACACTTCGATTCTAAAATTGGAAATATTGATTGGCGCCTTTTAAAAGTAAAAGAAAATCCACCAAAACGGTTCCAAAACACGAAACATACCGAATCGTCTGTTGATTCGCCAAGCAGCCATTTTGATTTTTTCTTTTCCACCACTGTTGATTCTGGCCTTTTAATGAAATGCCAACTTTCGTTCGGAAATTATAATTAGTACACAAATATTTGGCTTTTGTCATCTTTTGTCCCTCTTTGTAGGAGGTTTTTATTCCGGTGCTTTTTAATGTTTGCGTTTTTTTAAAAGAAAAGTCATGCATTCATGGAGTCTTCTCAGTTGAAGTGTAATTACGAGCCGGTGGTAGATTCAAACATGTAACTTAACGTTCATAAGTGCCTTACCAGGGCCTAAACTGAATAAATGACTTTTGATTTTGTTTTTTTTTTTTGATTTTTTTTATTGATTTAAGCGACAAACTTTTCGTTTGGTAATATATGTTTTATATTTCTTATTTTTTTTTTTTTTTTTATGCCATAGGTGGCAATCAAGCTGACGGGTTGCCTGATGGTAAGCAATCACCGTCGCCTATGGATACCTGCAATACCAGGGGCACTACAAATACGTTGCCGACCTTTTAAGATTCTATTTACACGCCTTTTGAAGAGCCCAATGTTGTAACTCCGCGGGAATACGGAAGAAGGAAGATCATAACACAATTTGCAAGTGTATGGCAAAAAGGATCGCGTGAATCGCACAGTGTGCGATTTCCATGAATCAATTATATGTGGATGAGCTTTTAAACGATGGCGGCTAGTGTGGCGGTTAAATGCGTTTAAGCATTACATTTTTAAACGTCTATAGTCACAATAACAATACATAGCGATTTAAAAAAAATATGGGTTTTGGCGGGAACGCGTAAAGAGTTGTGTCGCCTCATTGTATTTTTTCCAACACTAGTGTTTTTTCGAGTGTTTATGTATGAAAATGGTAGTATTTTATTCGTAAAGAACCGAATTACAAGCGCGAGTGTGGGAAAGTGATATAATGCGGTATAATGACTTTTAGGACGAGGCAGTATGGCTTTACAGCATTAGCCAGCCCACAGGGGCAAATTCATAAAAAAAAAAAACGAAACTTTTTGTCTTTGTAACCAAGAAGATGATATTCTTTTCCAAAACTTGTGTCTGTACAATATTCATGATATGGTATCCTCACGATGTTTTCCATCACCGATAGCTCAAACTCATTGTCGGGGCTTGAAAATTTCCCTTCGGCCTGTGAACCCACCGCGCTAACCACTGAGCTATCATCGCTAAACCCTGTTTTCCATGCTGCTTACGCGAAATCAGTTTTGTTTGCAGATGACCCCCGATTAGTACAATAGACAGACAAACAGCAAATGTTTGTATTAGTATATCATATTTAGTTAACTATAAATTGGAGAACCTGTAGGTTCACCATAATTCTTGAAAAAATACATTTAAATTATTATTTATTAATTGCTAATCTTTATGACAATTCGGTATCGAAAGCTTTATTTTTGTATTTGTTTTATAATTTTTACTGATAGTAAACTTTACTTTATGAAACTCATTTCAATATTTTGGCTTTCTATGCGGTAGTTGATTTTTAATAAATTTTCAAACTTTATAGCGATGACGTCATAAAGCGGGCTGAATATGTATGCCTTTGCTAAGTAAAACAAAAAAGTATACATAGCTGTAGCTGTAGCCCTATACAGACTACTATGTGACGTCATTAGACGTCAATTGAAAGTAAAGTTTAATTTATGTATTTTATTAAAATAAACCCCATCTCATAGTTTTTTTTTTTTTAACGTGAATCATCTTAATCTCAACTGTGCCTTTTCTATGTGGAGTTTGAACCAGTGCTTCATTATAAGGCAGTTAAGGTCCATTCTTATAAGCTAATTCCATATACTTGCAAAGTTTCAAATAGAAGCACAATTAAAAAGAGTTTCCAATATTCGTAAGCTAGTAAAAAAGTGTTAAAAATATAAATTTATATCGAAGTTCATTATTTGTCCGTCAAAAGTAGCACATTGCAGTCACCCTATAGACAAATAAGTCGACCAAGCCGCAGCGTTTCCCAGGAAATCGGTACAATCCGTGCGTAAACCGATAGTAGAGATGTCTTGTTATCGATAAAATAGTAAAGTAGATGGCTAGAGATTAATATTATGGATAACAAACTTACGCGCGCGACTTCGTCCTCGTTAATTTTAAAACCTGTCATCTGTCAATCTGACATCTGTCAATCTGATATCAGTCAATCTGTCAATGAATAAATGAGCTTTCAAATGAAATAAACAAAATCTGATGTAAAAAATATTTTATTATATAATGTTAATTATATATGCCTAATTTTATCCAAATCCGTTTCGCCGTTTTTGCGTAATTAAGTAACAAACATTCAAACATCTAAATATCCAAACTTTCACATTTATAAAACATATTATGTATGATATAATATTATATATAATTTACCAACAACTACTTTAAAAAGCTTTTTAATCGACTAGTTTTAGTTGGTAGTTAGTTTTGTTTTTATTTTAATTAATTTTTCTTTAAACTTTTAAGTTAATGTGAAATTTAGTTTTAGATTATTAGTAAAGTTCCGGATAGGTTTTTTAATTATCATTAAGTTTTTTTTTTTTAATAAATATTTTCAAGTGTCAATTTATGTCAGTTTTTAAAATTTAAATCCTCTTTTCTGTTGTAGCTGGAACGACTGTTAAGCGGAAATAAACTAAATATATACCTAGAACACTCTTAGGAAAATCGATAACTTCCCATCACTAGCATTCAGCCTAGGGCAATACTGCCGTATATGCTTGCTCCCTTTGTCGACGTGGGTAACGCAATGGGATCCGCACAATACGCCCTGGATGACGCGGGCATCGCCGCGAGGCCTGCATACGCTCTTTGAACCCCCTGTACAACATACACTCTGTACATTATACACCCTGTATATCATAGTTAAATCACAAGACTTCATAGGATTTAAGCTCCTTGATCTGGCAGAATGGATTTATCCGCCTTTGCCATTTAGAAATATATTTTGACGTAAATAAAAATTGACTAAAATATACGTTTATTTTTTTTAAGCGTCGCTTTTGGCATCTGTCTTTTTTGCATTCGAGTTTCATAGTAAAATCCAATATTTTCTTTAAAAAAATTAACCTACAAAAATAAATTTATTTTTAACTGACTTCAAAAGGAAAGGTTTTCCGTGATTCTTTTTTATTGTAAATATCACTCGCGGAACACGAACGTACTGCACTTTACTTAATTTTGATTACCGGTTAATACTTGGTCGAGAATTTGAGATACAAGCCTAAAAAAAATAATTTCTTTTTTGTATAATGCGCAATAGATAATTTTAAATAAATAAATTAATAAAATAAAATACTTTTATTTCAGGCAACATGACCTACATAAAAATAAAACTTTACAATTAAATTTACTATAATAATAACATACTACAAAACAAAACAATTATTTGATAGTTACAAGTCAAAAAACATAAAACATATAATATACTAGTGACCCGCCCCGGTTTCGCACGGGTGCAATGTAGATACTAATGTGGTGCATATGCATGTATTATACATATAAACCTTCCTCTTGAATCACTCTGACTATTGATGGAAACCGCATTAAAATCCGTTGCGTAGTTTAAAAGATCTAAGCGTACAGACGGCGGGAAGCGACTTTGTTTTTGAGATAATACATCGATAAAAGAAATAACTTTAATAACAACACATTACGCTGTGCATTATTTTAACAGCTAATTTATTTAAACTACTCTTAATTATATTCTATATATAATATATAGGCTTATTACGCTTCACTGCATATTAGGTATCAATATTCTACTATCTAGTTACTTTTAATTCTTGTCTAGGAATCCTTAGAAATGATTAACCACATATCGGGAGGGCCTAGCCTAGTTTACTCGGTGCATCGTGAATATCGATAAGCTATTACTTTGGACTCAGATGTGACTTGCTTCGCTTTCGGTTTTGTAGCGATGATGGTTCAGTGGTTAGCGCGGTAGGTTCGCATGCCGAAGGGCGTGGGTTCAAACCCCAACAATGAGCTTGAGCTACCGGTGAAGGAAAACATCGTGAGGAAACCATAGCGTGGTGGTAGGGTACTTTCTAGTACTCGGCTGGCTAGCTACCACCCTCAAGTTGAAAATCTGCCGCCAAGCATCTAACGGTGTGTTCCGGCAGCCTCACTTGCGAGCCAGTTCCATTCCAGGCTAGGAAAGGTGCCTTACCATCTTCGACCACACCGTCACTTAACATCAGGTGAGTTGTGGCCAAATACATAGCCAGTCAGCCATAAAAAAAAAAAAAACGACCCATGACCAAAAACACCAAAACTTCAAGAAAACACTTTTACGATTATATCAAACTGTTTACTGTAGAATACTGCGTGAAATGGGAACGTAAAGTAGCGAGAAAGAGACAGAATAAATGAGTAATTAATATGTTTGAAAGAGCGAAAGCATATGAAGATATAAATGGAACGTAACATCAATATGAAAGAGATGTCTAGATACGAGATAATTGTAGGTATGAAAGAGAAAGATAAAGTGTGAAAGGGATAGTGTTAATAGTTTAGTAAGGTGTGAAAGAGAGAATAAAGCAATTAGAAGGACGACATCATTCTGTTCACCACACCCTTACAAAACATAAAACTATCACACTAATATTATAAAGGCAAAAGTTTGTTTGTTACTTCTTCACGCTCAAACGGCTTGACCAATCTTAATGAAATTTGGTATGGAGGTAGCTGACACCCTGAATTAACACATACGCCTACTTTTTATCCCGAAAAAATGTGTTCACGTGAGCACAGCTGGTAACACCGCGGGGCGCAGCTAGTATATCCTAATTGTTAAACTTATATATATAGTAGATTATTTTGATGTTTTGTAGAGACAACAAAAATAATATAAACCTATTGGAAGCGGGTGCGGGTCGCCCACTTATCATAAATTATTTGAAAATATCAGAATACTTGACATTGGCAAATGATCAAAATACGATGCCAAAAACAAACAAAAAAAAAACCAATATTGAAAAGCAGTTATTTTTCTTTTTCTACCATAGCATGTTCGTGTATTGTGCCAGTTCACAAGTTTTCAAGCAGTTCTTCAGTAGTTCTCTCATTGCAGTTGTCTATCTGTCTGTGTTACTTGCAACACCACAGTATTTTAGAATGTTTCACACCATAAACATTTCAAAGGGAATCCGAAACAGTTAATTTAACAACACAACATTCGCTTTGCCCCAACTTAGAACGGTATGAAACGCCAGACAATAATATTTATTCTAGCCCTAACGCACCTTTACCGATTCTAAATTTAAATGCTCCCGCCATTTCTTTAAATGTCAAATTGTTTCTTTTCTCGTTCAAAAACCATATCAAAGGAGTGCCGTTTCAAATTCTACAAATGCTTGATTAGTTGGAATTTTTATCGTTTCCGAGAGTAGTTAGCTCTTATATGGCATTTCCGCGGTTTTAATTTACTCTGAAAGAACCGAGATTGATTAGTTTAGTGTGGTTTGCGGTAAAGGTTTTTTTATGCGTTCGTAAATTCCGCGATAAATCTGTAAGCTCTAAAGGTTTTACTGTCGTGTGATAAAATTGACTTTTTTTTTTAATGACACTGGCCGAACGTTGTTTATATGGGTGTAGGTTTGTTCAGACTACGTTATGATATATCGTATGGTCATGTCGTAGGTTTGCAGTTTTCAATAGTAAAACAATAACATTCAACGATCAAAATGGACATCTTTATGCTGTTGACCTTTGAGTTATCTCAAGTCAACCCTAGGTGACGGTAAACATGTATTGCCATTGGAACTAAACCAACATGTCAAATGACAACTCCGTAGGTTTTCCTCTCTTTCTTCTTGGCATCGCACTCTGTGCATTCTGCCAGTTTCAATGTTTCTGTATTCTGCGCAGTCTTTAGCTTTCAGCTTCTTTATCTTTATAGTCAAAGTCCAGTCTAGGTCATGTCCAGTCCGTGCCAGTCAAATCTAGTCATGCTTTAGTAAAGAAAAAGCGACTTTACTATAAGCTTCGATCGAGTTTTGGAAGCAACACGAAAAGTCATTTAATCAGCCCACATTGTACAATGCATGTTTACGAAATCCTACAAATTACAAGTAAAATTTTTACAAAAAAAAACGACTTCTTATGGTTATCACATGGATGCCATTGTCAGAACTGGACCAATTAAAATGGGACCACACGGTTAGCATCAGCTTTCAAATAAAAAAATAAAAAGAAACCTAGTCGAATTGAGTAGGTACCTCCTCCTTTTTTGAAGTCGGTTAAAAAAGGACTTATCTACTTTAAAAATGACGGAGTTCTGAGGTGGCCAATATTTATAAAAACAAGTTTAATAAAAATAAAAAAAATATTTTTTTTTATTCGTAGTCTGTGTTTTTGGGATGATATAAGGATTCTAACGATACCCAATACATCCAAATCTGTTTAGGCATTTAAACGTTGGACAGCCGTGTAAAAATACAGCCAAATGGCAGCCAATTGACAGCCCTGGCTCATTGGGATTATGCCTGCCTGAACTGTAGGGCGTAGGTTCGTTTCCCGCCAAGGACAAATGTTTGTTTGGTATAAACAAATGTTTGTTCTTCGTCTGGGTGTTCTGTATGTATTCACAGAAAAAAAAAAAGTATTTATGTATTCTATCAGTTATCTGACTTCCATCACACAAGCTCTGCTTAGTTTGGGGTCAAATGGCGCTGTGTGTAATGTGTCCTACAATATTTATATATTCTTTAAATTGAGAACCTCCTTTTTTTAAGTAGGTTGAAATTTTCTAAAAGTCGGATGATATCGCCTTGAAACGTACTATGGTCGGACGGAACGTGTACCGTCGCATGAGATACACTAGTTTATGGATAGCGCAGTCTGAATAGGCCTTGATTCGTCCCGTCGTAAGTAGGCTTGCGCTTTTTATTTCATATGACGTGTCTTCTATTTACTTCTTGCTCGTATTTTGTTATTGCTTTAAGTTTATTGGTTTTCATAGGATTTTATAACGTTTGAGACCTTGTTGTTTTTTTTTAAATATCTGACAGGCTTGGTATTTGACCACAACTCACCTGATGTTAAGTGACGGTGTGGTTGAAGATGGTAAAGCACACCTAGCCTGGAATGGAACTGGCTCTCAAGTGAGGCTGCCGGAATACATCGTTAGATGCTTGGCGGCAGATTTTCAACTTGAGGGTGGTAGCTAGCCAGCCGAGTACTAGAAAGTACCCTACCACCAAGCAAAATGGTGTGCCTTAGATAACTATTTACACGGTAAAATGACAAAGCGTAACTTGCGATTATAATGTTTCGGCAAATTCTACCCGCATTTTAATGTTTTTTGATATGAATCGGCTTTTAAATGACGCGCTCGAAAGGAAATGACAATCATTAACTAAAAGCGATAAATAAACTTACTTTACAAAGTATTATTATACCTGCTAGGTACCTACTGATCTGTTTGAAGTCGGTGCTTAGCCTAGCCTAGGTACTTGGCACCGACTTCAAACAGATCAGTAGGTACCTAGCAGGTATAATAATACTTTGTAAAGTAAGTTTATTTTTCGCTTTTTGGTGCTGATGTTTTTTTCTTGAAGTCGGTTTTACTTTTTTTTTAAGTTTGTTTATTTTTCAATTTTTAGTTAATTTATGTTCACACCAAGAAACACTTGAACAATATGAGTCTAGCTAGACTCGATAAGATTCAAAAACGTCTTGCCAAAGACAATTACATCGTCCACGTAAACAAACATTTTAATTAAAAAATGATCATAAAATGAAAAACCACTGGGTTAAATTTCTATGGGACCAAATGGCAACTATTCCGCATCAAACTAAAGAATCACTTAAATCGGATCATAAATCACAGTGTAATCGGTGAACATTTAAAAAAAAATTCCCAATCAAGTTGAGAACCTCCTCCTTTTTGAAATTGCTTAAAAACAATGGTAGATCTCCTTAGCAGAAGGTCGTCTAGGTAGATACCACCGCAGTACCAAATATTCTGCCGCCAAGCAGTAGTGTGTAAACATCACTACCCGGTGAGATTGTGACCAAACGTAGATCTATCTATATACATACATACATAATTATATTCTACTGAACCCCTGTTTCCTATGGTCACGCCACAACTTGAGAATGACTCTTTACCGATTTCATTTTTTCTTAAGAAAATTGGAAAATTTATGTTTTTTTTTTTAATCAGAATCAGAATCAGAATATTTTATTGTGTAAAACTGTGTACAATAATTAGATTATAGGTATTAGTCATATGCCAGTACTTACAAACAGTCTTGTCCTTGCGGACATACAATAATTATTATAACCACCGAGCACCATTCCAGAAAAAATATCACTTACCTAAGTATTCATTTACAGAGTAAAATGATTTTTCTTGTAACCAAGCTCGCAACCTATTTCTAAATTTAGTTATAGGCAATGCCTTGATTATGTCAGGTAATTTATTATACAATGTAATAGACACTGTCATACAACTATGTTCATAGCGTGCTGTGCTATTTATGTAGGTTCTTACCAATCTAAACTTATGTCTTTCACATCCTCGTCTATATTTTTCTAATGCTGTGGTATATAAATTTTGATTTTGTTTCACGAAACATGTCATGTCATAAATATATTGACATGGGAGTGGCAGGACTTTCAACAGTTTAAATAGAGGCCTACAGGAATCCAAAGGCGCTGCCCCACATATGGCTCTAATACATTTTTTTTGACACACAAAAGCCTTGTTGACATCAGTTCCTCGCCCCCAGATAATCAAACCATACCTTAAAAGCGAACCAATGTAGCCATGATATGCTATCAGCGCTGTGTCCTTATTTGCAGTTTTGCGTAAGCGATTTAGTACATATACATAACTGTTCATTTTTTTACAAATTTTATCTATATGCTGTTTCCAGTTTAAGTCTTTATCTATTGTCAATCCTAGGAATGATGTTCTATTTACACCTCCTATTAGTTGTCCATTGTAATGATAATTTGATAATTTGATAATTTGCACGCGGACGAAATCGCGCGTAACAGCTAGTTTCATATAATTTTTTTTTAAAATACGTCGGTTACGTAAGTCATTTACGCAAATATCGATGCCAGAGTTACTGAAGCTCACCGACGCACCTCGCTAAACGTATAACCACATCCACGACCTGGTTATATCACAGCCGGCCCCGGTAAGCTCCGGAACGATCCTCAGGTCACGGCTTTCCAAGTACACAGCGTCTTGTATTCTCCAATTTTCCCTTTTATTTATACTGGCAGATTATGGTCTTATGACAGGCAGCGCTTTGCCATTTTTGGTGGATTATAAAAAAATATGTTGTGGAATTTTGGCGGGAATGCGGTGAAATATTTTTGCCGCATTGTAGTATGATTGAAAATTTGTATTTTTTTTTAAATTTAGAACGCGTGCATCACATCACTACTGCGTTGGAGGTTACGGACGTATTATCCAAGACATAGAAAAGAAAAAAAAAATTTAATTGGCATAATGCACGAATATGCTATGGCCACATAGAAAAAAAAACAAACGGGATTTTAGCGGGAATGCGAAAACAAAAATTATCTGGCTACCTGGCTGCCTAGCTTTACCAAATATATATCTTACGTATACTAAAGTATATATATGATATAATCTCTACATAGTATAGTATAACAAAGTCGCGTCTGTACGCTTAGATCTTATAAACAACACAACGGATTTTAATGCGGTTTCCATCAATAGATAGAGTGATTCAAGAGGAAGGTTTATATGTATGATATGTGTTTGTATATGCACCTTTTATCTACATTTCACCCGTGCGAAGCGGGGCGGGTTCGTTTGTCTCAAATATGTTCGCGTGTATATCTCCAATTATATAGCTAAAGTATACTCTAGTATAAATATATCTCGTGTATACAAAGTATCGTATATTCAAGAATATATCTCAAATATGATTAAGCTTTCAAGGCTTAATTGAAAAGGATGCAATGTATCGTCGAAAAGTGGCTTGTCTGTCGTATTTCTGCCGGATACGCTTCAGATTTGCATGACCTAATTCCATGCAGCCCATTTTACTATCGGACAGCCAGGAGCTCCAAGAAGTGACACCGCTTTATGGTCGATATTCCAAAAACTCGAACTAAACGGTTCGAATCTACCTTCATTGTGCGAACCGCTAAACAATGGAATTTGCTGCCCGAGTGTATACAATCTGGGTGCTTTCAAGTCGCGAGTGAATATATTTCTTCTAGGCGAGCGTGCTCCACCGTAGCATCAGGCGAGATGGTCAAAAGCAAGCCTATTTGTAATAAAAAAAAGTCTATCTTTAAATATATCACAAGTATACCAAGTATATATCTCAAATATACTCAAGTGTATATCTCTAAATATATCACAAGTATACTCAAGTGTATATCTCTAAATATATCACAAGTATACTCAAGTGTATATCTCTAAATATATCACAAGTATACTCAAGTGTATATCTCTAAATATATCACAAGTATACTCAAGTGTATATCTCTAAATATATCACAAATATACTCAAGTGTCTATTTCTAAATATATCACAAATATACTCAAGTATATTTCTATATTCTATTTATTTAGATATATACTTGAGTACATATCTAAACACACTAGACACACACACACTATCTATACACTTTTAGACTTTATTTTAAAACATCTAGAGAAAACTAAACTAACTTAAAATTAAATAAAAAGGCCGTCAGATGAGGGATATGTGGCCAGAATGCTGGCAGCATTGCCACGTTGGATGGCAATGCTAAGCTTTTGACCAAAGTAGATGCCAGCATTCTGGTCACCTGAAGCCTCCTTTAAACGTTATATACACTTGAATGTATTATGTGTACTTGAGTGTATAATTGTATATCCCAAAATATAGCACAATTTAAGATGTTAGAGTGAATAACAAGGTGAATCAACTGGTAGTCATTGAGGTCGTGCCAATATTTACTATAGCCTTATCAGTTTACTCACGGCTGACATGGCTTATTCTAAGAAATTATCAAACTGCAGGAAATGACGCTTAGAATTTCATTAAATGAATAAATATTGTAAGACATTTCACAAAGCGTCATATAGCCCTAAACTAATCAAAACTTGGTACTACAGGAACCAGAGAACTGAGTATTGGTATACTTTTTTTAATTGTAAATACTTGTTACTACTCTTAGTTCATTTGGTGGAATATCTGCTTTTTATTGCTGACAGGCTATGTGTTTGACCACAACTCACCTGATGTTAAGTGACGGTGTGGTCTAAGATGGTAAAGCACACCTAGCCTGGAATGGAACTGGCTCTCAAGTGAGGCTGCCGCAACACACCGTTAGATGCTTGGCTATGATTTTCAACTTGAGGGTGGTAGCTAGCCAGCCGAGTACTAGAAAGTACCCTACCACCACGCTATGGTTTCCATACGATGTTTTCCTTCACCGGCAGCTCAAGCTCATTGTTGGGGTTTGAACCCACGCCCTTCGGCATGCGAACCAACCGCGCTAACCACTGCTATCATCGCTACAAAATCTGATTCTAGAGCTGTAGGGCGTGGGTTCGATTCTCACCAGGACAAACATTTATGTGACGATATTTGTTTGTTCTGTGTCGGGGTGTCTAATACATTTCCTAAGTGTGTAGTATGTAGTGTGTGTGTTTACTTAAACAATTGTTAAGACAAAAAATATCCAGCATATTAAGTATAACTAGCGACCCGCCCCGGCTTCGCACGGGTAGTAAGAATGGGTATAGTAAGCTATCCTTAAAAGGCAGATATATACCACCGAAAACTTTTTGTAGTTTTTTTGACGGTATATTTTACAAATACACACATACATACATACATACATTTACACAGCGTTTAGTAATTTTTCATGTACAGACGTTGAAGTATTCGGTGTACTTTAAAGTACTAAAATATTGTAATTTTGTTAAATTTCCGAGACTTCTTTTCTCGTGCATATAATAATGTTCTTTTTATTTCTGTAAGACAAAATTGTACCCAAATTTGCCGCCCTATTTGCTTTCATTGTTAGTTACTTACTAGGTTTTTTTTATGTAACAGTAATGAGACGAACGAGTTGCTCTACTGATGTCAAAAGACAACGCCTGTCCATGACCATTGCAGCGACACACAGAACTTTGAGTAGCAAAACAAAGTCCAGGGCATCGCTGCCCTGGCGCTTATTACTTTGAGACTGGATGGTTAGTCTCAATAGCCCTGGAATTTTACTAGCTGCAGTCCTTTCAAACCGGAACACAGTAATGTTTACACACTACTGCTTAGCGGCAGAATATCTGGTACTGCGGTGGTACCTACCTAGACGACCTCCTGCTAAGGAAATCTGCCACCAAGTAAAACTTACTTGGTGAATATAATTTATTAGTAATATATGAAGCTTACAGTACGGTTGCCCATAGCTTACGATATAGTATCCAAAACTGCCTCTCGACCCTGGATTATTATCGACTATAATAACCGTTCTATGCATACAAAAGTTTCAAAGCGCTACTGTTGGTTACTCTATGGTTCTGGGTAACTTGTAATTGATTTTAAACTTGCATGACTACTTTTTCGACTAAGGGTAGCTTTAGCTTGTTTAAAATGCCTGTTATTATCTAGGAATATTCCGCGGTGGTTCACACGCTGTTGTTGACCATTTTTTAATGTTTGACAGGCTAGGTGTTTGACCACTGCACACTTGATGTTAAGCGGTCGAAGATGGTAAAGCAGACCTACCCTGGAATGGTACTGGCTCTCAAGTGAGGCTGCAGGAACACACCGTTAGATGCTTGGCGGCAGATTTTCAACTTGATGTACCCACTATGCTATGGTTTCTTCGCGATGTTTTCCTTCACCGGCAGTTCAAGCTCATTGTAAAACAGGCTAGATGTTTGACCACAGCTCACCTGATGTTAAGTAAAAGTGTGCTCAAAGGTAGTAAATCATCATCATCATCAGCCGCATGACGTCCACTGCTGGACATAGGCCTCCCCCATTGACTTCCATAAAGACCGGTTGGAAGCGGCTCGCATCCAGCGCGTTCCTGCGGTCTTTATTAGGTCGTCTGTCCACCTTGTGGGTGGACGTCCTACGCTGCGCTTGCCGGTCCGTGGTCTCCACTCTAGAACTTTGCAGCCCCATCGGCCATCGGTTCTGCGTGCTATGTGCCCTGCCCACTGCCACTTCAACTTGCTAATCCGCTGGGCTATGTCGGCTACTTTAGTTCGCCTACGGATCTCCTCATTTCTGATTCGATCTCGTAGGGAAACTCCGAGCATAGCCCTCTCCATAGCTCGTTGTGCTACTTTGAGCTTACTAAGAAGGCACATAGTCAGAGACCACGTTTCGGCGCCATAAGTCATCACTGGTAACACACAAAGGTAGTAAATACATCAACATAAAGATATGGAATATGGCATCACATAAGCTTTAAGAACTGATAGAATACTTATATACTTTTTTTTTGTTGTAAATACTTTTTGTCTTTGCCACATTTGTCGTATGTCAAACGACCGTGCCGTTGTCGGTGCCGGCGTAAGAATAGTACCCCACCCTCTCTACCCGTGGTTGCCGTAAGAGTCGGCTAAGGGATGTCATCCGGAAGATGGGCAGCAGCGTCTTCCTTGAACAATCACACCTAACCTTGCGCTCGCCAACCCGCCTGCCAAGCGCGGCGAGTATTGGCAAAACCCCCCCAGGAGGAGTCTATGTCCAACAGTGGACGTCCTATGGTTGATGATATGATATATAATATCTAGACACATAAATGTATATGGTCTAGGAAGGTAAGCGGAGCGTTGGTCGTCCAGCTGCAAGATGGGTCGACGATATCGTCACCGACCGAACCTGGACCAGATTGGCACAGGACCGAGGCAGATGGCATAACAAGAGAGAGGTCTATACCTAGTGGGATAAAGACGGCTGTGGATGATAACGTGGAAGACAGGAATATATGGTTGTAGTAGCTTCTCTCTGCACTTGCATCCCCCTGGCTAAGAGACAATTGTAGGAAGCATAATGTATTAATATTTATAACTGTAAACTGTAACCTAATATGAAAAGAAAGATCCACAAAAAAAAATGCCTTGCTGAGTTTCTTGCCGGAGTCTTCTCAGTTGAAGTGTAATTACGAGCCGGTGGTAGATTCAAACATGTAACTTAACGTTCGTAAGTGCCTTACCAGGGCCTAAACTGAATAAATGACTTTTTGATTTTGATGGTGAAATGTTTATCGTGATGCGAATTGAACGTACACAGCTCTTGAAGCAGATATTCTACGAAATGAGTACCTACCTACTTTTACTTCTTTTACCTCACCTATAAAAACATACTTGTTGTATAATATAATTATTAATATTACAAGGTCTTGCGTAGGTAGAATAGAATATTATACAAAATATACAACAAATTTTATAAAGTAAAAACGTTGTGGAGTTATATTTCTGAGACGACAGTGGCAGTACGAGGCAGTACATAGGAGGTGGAGTTTTGACACGGAGCGTTTTTTTAAAAATGTTTGACAAGCTAGATGTTTATCCACAGCTCATCTGATGTTAAGTGATGATGAGGTCGACGTTGGTAAAGCACACCTAGCCTGGAAAGGTACTGGCTCTCAAGTGAGGCTGCCGGAACACACCGTTAGATGCTTAGCGCCAGATTTTCAACTTGAGGGTGGTAGCTAGCCAGCCGAGTACTAGAAAGTACCCTACCACCACGCTATGGTTTCCTTCACCGGCAGCTCAAGCTCATTGTTGGGGTTTGAACCCACGTCCTTCGGCATGCGCCAACGACAGCGCTAACCACTGAGCTATCATAAAAATACTTATTTATTGCGCTCATTACTTTGAGACAATAGATGGTTAGTCTCAACAGCCCAGTAATTTCGCTAGCTGCAGTACCCTTCAAACCGGAACACTGCAATGTGTACACACTACTGCTTGGCGGCCAAATTTCTGGTACTGCGGTGGTACCTACCTAGACGACCTCCTGCTAAGGAGATCTACCACCGAGTAAAACTCTTGTAACTTGGGCCAGCAAAATAGAAATCCAGTCCAAATAGAGTGCGAAGCGACGGGGAATTGTATTTTTTCATGAAATTTGCGTTTAGAATATAAAATGAAGACTCTAGTATTATGAGAGATCGCATGCTCACCTCTTGTTCTAACTGTTCAGATGTACATTTTTACAATGCCACTTTCTTTCTTGAAGACATTTTTTCCAAAATAAATATCGTAAGACGTAAAGTTAAAAGTACCTATACACTAGGCAAAAGCTATGCTTTGTGAGGGCTCGCGTAGTTTTTCTAACGGGTTTTTTTTATTGAGTTTAGTTCTGTTGCAGTGATGTTAACTCTTTGGTTTTCTAACAGATGGCGTTAGTAGTACAATAACATTCTATCCAACGAATACAAAATAGTTAATGTTCATTTATTATTGGTTAAAATTATTATTTTTTTGACAGATAACACATATAGATATAAAGTTAAATTACTATGTTAAAGCACAAATCTAAAGGCGCGATAGTTTTTCAGTAAAGTGTACCACAAAAATGTTAAGGTTCTGGGATAGTGATAGGGCTCTCTTCGCTCACCCTGATTATTATTGGATTATTACCTAATATACCAAGAACGTGCTAGGAAACTCATTAGCAATGACGGGCTTGTCTGTCGGTTTTTACCAGATACACTCTAAAGAGTGCGTTTTAGATCAGCATGACCTAATCTGCCCATTCTACTATATGACAGCCAGAAACTCCAAGAAGCGAAACCGCTTCATGGTCGATATTCCAAAAACTCGAACTAAACGGTTCGAATCCATCTTCATTGTGCGAACAGCTAAACAATGGAATTTGCTGCTTGGGTGGGTGTTCCCTGATAGATTCAATCTGGGTGCCTTCAAGTCGCGAGTGAATCGGTTTCTTCTAGGCGAGCGTGCTCCACCGTAGACCGCATCTTCGCTTATTATCAGGCGAGATGGCAGTCAAACGCAAGCCTATTTGTAATAAAAAAAACAGCCATGACATTTCTTTTTATCGATATTGTATTATTATTATATATATACTAGCAGCGTCCCGGGGTGTTACTCGCTACATATTTTCGGGATAAAAAGTGGCCTATGTGTTAATCCAGGGTGTCAGCTATCTCCATACCAAATTTCATTAAAATTGGTCCAGCCGTTTGAGCGTGAAGATGAAACAAACACACTCGCAAACTTTCGCCTTTATAACATTACTAGCTGCGCCTCTCAGTTTTACCCGCGTGGTGATGGATGATGATGATGATGAAAAGTATCCTATGTTTTATTCCAGGGCCTCAAGTATCTATATGCAAAATTTCATCCAGATCCGTTCAGCCGTTCTGGCGTGATTGAGTAACAAACATCCATCCATCCAAACTTTCACAGTTATAATATTAGTGGGATTATTTTGAATCGAAATGCAACTTTATTTGTAAGCAGCAAGCGTGTGGCGGAAGTACGACCATTGTTCACAGCCTAAAATAAATTGTAACGTCCGTGTTAATGTTCTGAGAGTTGGAGCACGTTCGTAACTAACAAGTATGTAGTCTGTAGCTAAATAGAGACTTCGTTAATATCCTTGTTTACACCGTACCGTAGCTATGATAGCACAGTGGTTAGCGCGGTCGCTTCACATGCCGAAGGGCGTGGCTTCAATACCCAACAATAAGTTTGAGCTGCCGGTGAAGGAAAACATCGTGAAGAAACCAAACCATAGTGGTAAGGCACTTTTTTTTTATGTTTGTCAAGCTAGACTACAGCTCACCTGATATTAAATGATGTTGTGACCGTTTGCCAATACTCGCCATGCTTGGCAGGCGGGTTGGCGACCGCAGTTAGGTGTGATTGTTCAAGGAAGACGCTGCTGCCCATCTTCCGGATTACATCCCTTAGCCGACTCTTACGGCAACCACGAGTAGAGAGGGTAGAGTACATTTCTTACGCCGGCACCACCACGGCAAACCACTGAGCTATCATCGTTACAAAAATATATTTCATGTAAGATATAACTTTAAAACAATCTTACTATAACACTAAGCTTATTAGCTGCAAATCGAAACTGAAAAATATAGCAACCGATCTCGCTCAATCGATGACTGTTTTGATGCGAGCAGATTGAATCGATGAAATTTTTACCGATACTCTATAGTACATATTGGTACATCACTAGTAGAGATCACGCGCGTGTAATGAAATAAGTTCTGCATTGCGTGCCCCGATCATACGGGAACCCTTACTCAGGGCTGTCACAACAAAAACAAATTTAAAAAAAATTTGGAATATAAAGTACCTATCCCGCTTTTTTACCCGACTGCCAAGGAAGGGTGTTTTTAGCGCGTATCTTGTATGTATGTATGTAAATTTCTTTATTACATCGTATCTTTCAAACGGCCGAATGGATTACGACAATTAAATTATCGTTAGATTCGTCTCAATAAACCGTGTTCTTAGAACCGGTTTAAAAAATCAAGATGGTGGATTTTTGGCGCGAAATAGTAATACGTTAGGATCAAGTAGGGCATTATACAAGTAGGTATATAATAACAATTCTTATTTAAATTTAAACATATCTTCACATCATCAGCTATAGGACGTCCACTGCTGGACACAGGCCTCCTCCTGGGGTGTTTTGCCAATACTCGCCACGCTTGGCACGCGGGTTGGCGAGCGCAGTTAGGTGTGATTGTTCAAGGAAGACGCTGCTGCCCATCTTCCGGATCACATCCCTTAGCCGATTCCTACGGCAACCACGGGTAGAGAGGGTGGGGTACTATTCTTACGCCGGCACCACGACGACACGGCGTTTGGAAGATAGGTTATAAAGAAATTAACAGATATAAATATACAAGATACGCGCGAAAAACATAACTTTTCCTTGACAATCGGGTAAACAGAACTCTAATTTTGTCCAAAGTTAAAATCGAGTAACGGTATGCTTAGCGACAACCCTAAAAAAAGGCACGAAAACTTGTGTTTATTCTTATATTTGAAGCCATATGTACGTATTCATAAATAAACGTTATAGCGAGAAATGGAAATACGTTATTTGCTATAATGTAGATTGTATCGTGTTTTTTTCAATCGATTGATTCGATTTCTTTGGAATAAGTTTTATTTCCTATTCGATTATTGCGGTGTGTCTTTATAAGGCTTGGAATTCGATTGTTAATAATAATGTACCTACTTATGAATGTTCTATCTTTGGAATGAATGTCGGGTTTATTATGTTGTTAGACATTTTGTATTTGTCTGTTAACTTTAAGAGAAATTGTTTATGATATCTCATATCCTACTATAATATTTGACAGCCCTGTTGGCTCATTGGGAGTATGTCTGCCTGAGCTGTGGGGCGTGGGTTCGATTCCCGCTAAGGACAAATGTTTGTTTGGTATAAACAAATCGACCGTAGCAATTAACATTGTCGGATCTACATTTTTGCTATTTTCATTTCATTGCATTAAAGGTCTTGGAATATGTCTAAAAATGCCCCCGAAAATAATTAAATTCCTAAAATCAACCTAATGGTAAAACAATTAAGTCTTTTAATCGAATTTGATCATTTTCGGGGGCATTTTTAGACATATTCTAAGACCTTTAATGTAATGAAATGAAAATAGCAAAAATGTAGATCCGACAATGTTAATTGCTACGGTCGAAATGTTTGTTCTGTGTCTGGGTGTTCTGTATGTATTATAAGTATGTATTTACAACAACAAAAAAAAGTATTTATGTATTCTATCAGTTATCTGACTTCCATCACACAAGCTCTGCTTAGTTTGGGGTCAGATGGCGCTGTGTGTAATGTGTCCTACAATATTTATTTTATTTTATTTTATTAAACAAAGAAAGTATTCTATGCTTAGTATACATTATGGTTATCAGTTGGGAACTCGGTTCTTGAAGTTGTTGACACGTACATTTACCTAGGACAAGCAGTCCAACTAGGTAGGTCCAACTTCGAGAAAGAGGTCAATCGTCGAATCCAACTCGGCTGGGCAGTGTTCGGAAAACTGCGCAGCGTTTTCTCGTCCGAATTACCTCAGTGCCTCAAGTCGAAAGTCTTCGACCAGTGTGTGTAACCTTAAAGTAGTAAGCTTAAAGTAGCACAACGAGCTATGGAGAGGGCTATGCTCGGAGTTTCCCTACGAGATCGCATCAGAAATGAGGAGAGCCGACATAACCCAACGGATTAGCAAGTTGAAGTGGCAGTGGACAGGGCACATAGCACGCAGAATTGATGGCCGATGGGGCTGCAAAGTTCTGGAGTGGAGACCACGGACCGGCAAGCGCAGCGTAAGACGTCCACCCACAAGGTGGACTGACGACCTCATAAAGACTGCAGGAACGCGCTGGATGCGAGCCGCTTCCGAACGGTCTTTATGGAAATCAATGGGGGAGGCCTATGCCCAGCAGTGGACGTTATACGGCTGATGATGATGGTACATTATGAGTTTGTGCTGTCTGTGGAAACGACGCCGACGGCCGCATGGCCGTCCGATACAAAAAATAATAATTGAAGACCTTTCAAAGCGGTTGGTCCTCGCTTTGGTGGTTCTCAGAACTGGCGTCTACTTGTCAAAAGTTGAGCTTAGTACAACGGGGCTATGCCGCCAGTATACTGTTAATCCTACCTCACGGCAGCAATCTCGACTGCGTCTTTGTTTTATAGTAATTTAAAAAAAGAATTTGAGTTTGATACTCCTTCATGCGTAATCTACTTAACGGATCTGGGTGAAATTTTGCATGTAGGTATTTTAGGCCCTGGAATAACATAGGATACTTTTCATCATCATCATCATCCATCACCACGCGGGTAAAACCACGGGGCGCAGCTAGTAATGTTATAAATGTGAAAGTTAAGATGTTTGTCACTCAATCACGCAAAAACGGCTGAACAGATTTGGATGCAATTTGGTACATCACACACATCATCAGTCATAGGACGTCCACTGCTGGACATAGGCCTCCTCCTGGGGGAGGTTTTGCCAATACTCGCCACGCTTGGCAGGCGGGTTGGCGAGCGCAGTTAAGTGTGATTGTTCAAGGAAGAAACTGCCCATCTTCCGGATGACATCCCTTAGTCGACTTAGCAACCACGGGTAGAGAAGGTGGGGTACAATTCTTACGCTGGCACCACTACGGCACAAGGTATACTTTATCATAATCTAATAATAAAATAACTTAAGTTTCATGATTATTGCTTATTTGTTACTTACACGTTTCATTTCTCTATGAACTTATAGCAAGTTACCGCGGACGAAATCGGACGTAAGCTAGCAGATTATAATTTTGTTAGGTTATGTTTGAAATGGGCTTACTAAATTATATATAAAGTCTAGCGTCGGCATGAAGTATAACCAGCAGATGGTCATCAAAGATCTGAACGTGGTGGTGATGGAGATCCTGGGCCAGGAGGAGGCGATTAAAATGTAAATCAGATGTAAATAGAAATAAGGATTGTGTGTTTGCCTCGAGCATTCATGTTCACTGTCGAAGACTCCTTCTTGCGGCGGCGTCGTGTGTCGGGTTGCTCTCTTCCCTCAGATATGGTTGAGGAGGGCGTTGGCTGGCACATGCGTCATACTCGTGCTCGGGTGCTGCTTGCGGGTCGCTGGTCTGCTCGCGGTATACACAAAAACTAGTATAAGATTCATTTGATTAACTTCCTCCTCCTTATATCTATACATAGTATAAAACAAAGCTTCCCGCCGTCTGTACGCTTAGATATTTTAAACTACGCAACGAAATTTAATGCCATCAATAGACAGAGCGATTCAAGAGGAAGGATTATAATGTATATAACATGCATATGCACCACATTAGTATGGACATTACAATCGTGCGAAACCGGGGCGGGTCGCCAGTGTTAATATATAATAGCTAACAGGGCAGTCAAAAGAGATAATTATGTGACATGGTAAAATAATAATAAGAATATATCGATACAATTTCATCGATAAATCGCATCACTAGCATACTCACGTACTCTAACTCGAGCAATGACATTTTCTATAAAACAATTTGTCGTTTGTGCTGAGTACTTTTATTTACTCAAAAGAAAGACGATATACAAGAAAGGTAAGAAAGTTGGTTTAAAAACCTGTCGCTAAAGATCACTCTTGTGCTGAAAAATAATTTTATCCGTCAAGAAATATGGTACGATTATAGCTCAGTGGTTAGCGCGGTTATATCACATGCCGAAAGACATAGGTTCAAGTCCCAACAATAAATAAATATCGTAGGACATATTATTTTTATTAGTACATATTTTAAAACCAATATTTCGTACTTAAAATAAGCTGAAGAATTTAAAAATGCGATTAACATAATTATTTATATTTATTATTTCTAATTAAATTTTAACATATCACTTATAAATATTATTGTAATCCTCTTTTAATTTTCTTTATTTTGATACCCTACTGATAGGTTTTAGTTTTCTTTTTTAATTAACGTAATATATTTCGCGCCTAAAATCCGCCATTTTGTTGTTTTTTTTCCTAAACACCTGCCTTAGAACACTTGGGTTTTTAAGACGGATATAACAATTAAATTAAATTAATTTATTGAGATAAAAACGTATTCTAATCAATAACGATAACGATAACGACAAAACGAAAACAACGATATATCTTAACTGTCAAAATCCATCCAGCCTTTTAGAAGATACCGAGGTAATAAAGAAATTTACATACATACAAGATACGCGCGAAAAACATAACCCTTCCTTGGCAGTCGTTTAAAAAGTAAAAAAAAAATGACATTTATGTTTTACACTTGTCTAACCTATATTGTCTAACAGTTTAAACGGCAAAATGTCAAAAATATAACCTCAAAGTTGAAAAGTCTTTCGTGAAAATAATGTTTCCGGAAATCTAATTCTAAATTCCGTCGCTGGAGGCGCTTACGTAATCTTAACATCTTAACACGAATCTTGTTATGAATAAATCCTGATTAAGCCTCAAAATACGTAATTTTTCTTGCCATTTTTAATAGAATCGCCGGAGAAACTGGCAACTTTGATGAGTTTCCGGTGACAAGAAAAACAGACCGTTTTTCTTGTCAAACCTCCTTCCAAATTCAAAATGAAGTGACCCGATAGTAATGACGTTAAATGTTGGCAACACTGAAGTTTGGGCACTCTAGGGAAGCCCTAAGTTTGGCCTTTGGAAGTTTTGTAAACACAAGGGAGGTTATTATGATTATGATCCATTTATATTTTTTGTATGTAAAAGTAATGAGACGAACGAAACGCTCTCCTTATGCCAAGTCAAGATCACGCCTGTCCATGACCATTGCAGCAATACACAGAACGAGTAGCAAAACAAAATCCAGGGCAACGCTGCTTTGGCAATTATTTGAGACTAGATGGTTAGTCTCAACAGCCTCGTAATTTCGCTAGCTGCAGTACCCTTCACACCGGAACACAGTAATGTTTACACACTACTGCTTGGTGGCAGAATATCTGGTACTGCGGTGATACCTACTTAGACGATCTTTTGCTAAGGAAATGTACCACCAAGTAGTTATGTATTTATTTATATTATGAACACCAACGTTGTGTTCATTATCGCATGACTAAAAGTAAGAAGGTAAAAAGAAGTATGACAGATTAATGTCACAACAATTTTTAGGTGCAGACAGCATGCAATAAAAACAATAATCAATTTATGATTAATACAAAATCAAATGTCAAAGAAATAATCAAATTATAATATCAAATGATGATATCAGTGCCTCCAAAGTCTTCGACCAGTGTGTGTTACCAGTGATGACTTATGGTGCTGAAACGTGGTCTCTGACTATGTGCCTTCTTGATAAGCTCAAAGTCGCACAACGAGCTATGGAGAGGGCTATGCTCGGAGTTTCCCCGAGATCGAATCAGAAATGAGGAGATCTGTAGACGAACTAAAGTAGCCGACATAGCCCAGCGGATTAGCCAGTTGCAGTGGCAGTGGGCAGGGCACATAGCACGCAGAACTGATGGCCGATGGGGCTGCAAAGAGACCACGGACCGGCAAGCGCAGCGTAGGACGTCCACCCGCGAGGTGGACAGACGACCTCATAAAGACCGCAGGAACGCGCTGGATGCGAGCCGCTTCCAACCGGTCTTTATGGAAGTCAAAGAGGAGGCATATGTCCAGCAGTGGACGTCCTACGGCAGAGATGATGATGATGATGAATATCATAAATAAAAATAGAATTATTCAATTTACATGTCAATTATTGTCAGAGAGAAAAAAGACTGTTATAAAAATATCTACGTTTATATGGGTGAACAAGACTATACGAACACGGGGCGTGTCGCTAGTAAGTATAAATCTGTAACGTATCAACTGCTCGGCAAAATATCGTCCCGTATATTCTTACGTACGTATCTCAAGCAGGATTTCCAAGTGTTATCAAATTATGTATGCAAACAAGTATTTGATGAAGGCAGTAAGTGATATGCTATTGCCCCCGTCTTGGCTCGGCTTAGGCCGGTCTCGGGGGCCTTGGCCAATTTGTGGGAAAGGGAGCGAGAGGTACGCCTCTAGAAGGCAAGATTATAATATATCCCATGAGCTTTACCGAATTAGTTTCCAGGAATTATGAAAATTAGTTTTAGTATATTTTTTTTTTATAGCTGACAGGCTAGGTGTTTGACCACAACTTACCTGATGTTAAGTGACGGTGTGGTCGAAGATGGTAAAGCACACCTAGCCTGGAATAAAACTGGCTCTCAAGTGAGGCTGCCGGAACACACCTTTAGATGCTTGGCGGCAGATTTTCAACTTGAGTAAGCCAGCTGAGTACTAGAAAGTACCCTACCACCACGCTATAGTTTCCTCAAGATGTTTTCCTTCACCGGCAGCTCAAGCTCATTGTTGGGTTTGAACCCACGCCCTTCGGCAAGCGAACCGACCGCGCTAACCAGTGAGCTATCATCGATACAATTTTTTTTTTTAGAACGAAGTAATATTTGTTTCTATAGTGTTATGAGTTTCATGACTTTGTAGAGACGAAAGCTAAGTCGTTAGAGCGATCGATTAACACAACGAAGGGTTGTGGGTTCAAATCCTAAGAATAAGCTTGAGCAGCTGAAGGAAAACTACGTCAGGAACCACTTTCTTTTTTTTTTGAGGCGAACGAGACTCTCCCGATGTTCAAAAATAACGCCTGTCCATGACCATTGCAGCGATACACAGAACTTTGAGTAGCAAAACAAAATCCAGGGCATCGCTGCCTTGCGATGTATATGGAATTCGTTGCCTATTTAGGCTTTTTTTAACACTGCAAGATTCATCCGGAAAGCGGTAATCCGTGAATCATTCGTAAATGCAACTTGCTAACTATATTTAGCGAAACCATATTTAATCTCGTGTTTTATACGGGTACTAATAAGCTCTATCCGTCTGCTATAGAGATGAGGTAACACCCGTTTTTGTCTACTTCTACTCCGGTAAATATTATTTAAAATTTGGAAAAAAGTATTTGTTTTGCCTTTGCCTTTCAGACTATTAAATTTTTATGTATGTTACCAGGGCCCTAGACGAGAGTAGACACCGTCGAACGAGTTGGCGGTTAAACTTAAGCTTAATCTAATACATTTCAACGAGCAATTCTTGTATAATATGTATTTTCTGAATCTCGGAAACGGCTCTTAACGATTTTCATGAAATTTAGCATGCAGAGGGGCGATAAATCTATCTAGCTAGGTTTCATTTTTAGAAAACGTTGTTTTATCCGTGTTTTCAGGCAATGAAAAATCAAACAAAAAAATAGTTTGTCATGGGGACTGCTGGCAGAAATGAAAACTTAAAATATGTCACTCGATGGTAGATTTACTTAGCAGGAGGTAGTCTAGGTAGGTACCACTTCAGTACCAGATATTCTGCAGCCAAGCAGTAGTGTGTGAACATTACTGTTTTCCGGTTGAAAGGGTACCGCAGCTAGCAAAATAACAGGGCTGGTGAGACTAACTATTGAAAGTCTCAAAGAAATGAGCATAAAAGCAACGAGGATTTTGCTACTCCAAAGTTTTGTTTATCGTTGCAATGGTCATGGATATGTGTTATCTCTTACTATCAGGAGAGCGTGTCGTTCGTCTTATAAATGTTATATTGAAAAAAAAAACGTCACCATAGCATGTCGGTAACGCGAGACGATAAGTTTTCCCCTACCAAAAATCGTTAATGGTGGCTAAAGAAGTTTTATATCAAAAAAATGCATCCGGAAACTTTTACCGGAGAGTTTTATCCGGCCTAATTAAACTAGCTCATTTCTAGTCCTTCCCGCCATTGTTGACGTTGATGAGTAACGTTAATTCTCACATTCATTTAGTGCTTTCCTGGTAGCGATGTCTTTTACGTTTCACTTACTAAAACAGACGCAAATAAATGAATGCAGAAGCTAGCCATTCTTGCCATATGTGGGGTTCAGGACGTCTCTTGCGTGGAGGTGTTTAGGGAGCTACAGATCCTGTCTTTGTCGTGTGAGTTTATTTACCAGGTAGCCCTGTACACCCATACAAACTTAGTTAAATTTCAACGCCAGGGCGTTCGTAGCACGTTGGATCTTCGTAGTAATAAAAAGAAAGACCAACTAGTAACGCCGTCGCGCCGGCTCGTCAAGTCGGAGAGGTCGGGATACATTCTGGGGCCCGCGGTCTACAACCACGTACCCGCTTCCATTCGGGATGCAGCTTCCATCGCGTGCTTCAGAAGCAAACTAAGACCTTGGCTTCAAGAGACCTTGTTTTATGACTTTGACGATTATTTAAAAATAACAGTTTTTTTATGGCTAACCGGCTACGTATTTGACCACAACTCACCTGATGTTAAGTGACGGTGTGGTCGAAGATGGTAAAGCACGCCTAGCCTGGAATGGAACTGGCTTTCAATTGAGACTGCCAGAACACACCGTTAGATGCTTGGCGGTAGATTTTCAACTTGAGGGTGGTAGCTAGCCAGCCGAGTACTAGAGAGTACCCTACCACCACGCTGTGGTTTCCTCACGATGTTTTCCTTCACCGGCAACTCAAGCTTATTGTTGGGGTTTGAACCCACGCTCTTCGGCATGCGAACCGACCGCGCTAATCACTGAGCTATCATCGCTAAAAATATTGAATTACTAATAAATAATTTAAAAAAATATTGACATTTAGTAATATTGACATTTTCACTACATTGACATATGTTATGATTTTGATATTGTTATGTTATTTTGAAATATGAATGAAAAAATTACGTCGCTTTGGTGTAATTAATAAAATATTTGTATTTGTACGTTTGCAACGATGATAGCTCAGCGGTTAGGTCGGTCGGTTCACACGCCGTGAAAGTCCCAACAATGAGCTTGAGCTGCCGGTGAAGGAAAACATCGCGAGGAGACCAGAGCATGGTGGTAGGGTACTTTAAAATACTCGACTGGCTAGCTACCACACCCAGGTTCCTCACTAGACACAAACCACACCACACCACCACCCCACCATTAGAGGGCTAGTTTTTTGTTCCATACCATGATTCCATCCATGATTCAAATTTGCGTGCGATATATCATGATCATCAGCTTATCAAAGTCCACTATTGACAAAGCCTACTATAAGGTGGCTCATTACGTGGAAGACAAGAATATATGGTTGTAGTAGCTTCTCTCTGCACTTGCATCCCCCTGGCTAAGTGACAATTGTAGTAAGCACAATGTATTAATATTTATAACTGTAAACTGTAACCTAATATAAAAAGAAAGATCCACAAAAAAAAGCCTTGCTGAGTTTCTTGCCGGAGTCTTCTCAGTTGAAGTGTAATTACGAGCCGGTGGTAGATTCAAACATGTAACTTAACGTTCATAAGTGCCTTACCAGGGCCTAAACTGAATAAATTGAGTTTTTGATTTTTGACTGCTGGCTAGGACTCTTCCAAGATACGCCACTCAGCCCGATCTTCGGCTTTTCACTTCCATCCACCGCCAGCTGTCCTACGTATATCGTCACTCCACCGAGTGTTAGGGCGTCCTACGCGTATATTCTACAATATTTTCATAGTCTAAGCGTATCGTAACTTGGTCGACATTACCTCCTATTTCGTTATTTATTCATTATATTTTATTTCACATGCATTCTCCCCTTCATGTTATGTAACCCTACACTTTAATTCACGGAATTTAATATAAAAGGGGTGAAAATGCAATATAAATAATTATATTTACAATAAACATGCAGTCGCTGATTCGATTTGTTGGTTTGTATAAAAAAATGGCAATGACGGATGCCTTTTTAATTGCGTGAAGTTCCTAACTTTTATTAACAATTAAACTAAAACTTTTATGATACGTCGGCAACTGAATACAGAGCTTGTAACGTCCAATTTTCTTGTTCACTTCGGTTTTTGCCATTTTTGTCAAACTAATTCAGTCTTAGTCATAGTCAAAGTCATAATCAAGTCCAGTCCATGCCGTAAAGTAGTGGCAATTGTAAAGGTTTGGCGGAATTTTGGAAGTTCCAGAACTTCATCGAAGTTCGTATTCAAGCTACCACTACTTTACAAGGGCATGACTGGACTAGAGCATGGCTTACTTTGTGACTTCACTATGACTTAGACTTAACATACGAAACACGTCAAGTGTTGCAAATGCACGAACAGCGACGCCAAAAACAAAAAAAAAAAAAAAAAAAAAAACATGCAGTGCTATGGTAATTAACTGATGTGACTTTTGTTTGTGTCGACGTTTTTGTTCAATGACATGATTTTTCACCGATCTAGCCAAGACCGTAACTTATTAAAGCTTATAAAAATTTGTACCAAAAACATCATCCTGGACTCAAACCCGGGACTCTTTGAGACTTTCGATAGTTACCTTTTTACTACCAGACGGCAGGACAAACGCAACCAAAGCGTCACCCGAACATGGTGGATGTTCCCCATAAATAGTTATAGTTTCCTACTAGGCAAGCGTGCTCCATCCTAGATCACATCGTTGCTAACATCAGGCAGGATGTGTTCAAACGCGAAACTATTCCTTATTTAAAAAATAAAATTAGTCCCCTGTAATGTCGCAGTACCCTTCAAATCGGAACACAGTAATGTTTACACACTACTGCTTTGAACTTTGAATGAAACCTAATATTTTTTTATTCATAAATATGACAATTCGTAACTATCGATATTATCACAAATAACGCATTCATGCATCATCCCTTCACCAAGCGGTAGGATTACATGATTTCGATTAGTAGTGATGTGACAATAAATATCGATAAATAAAATTAGTGAAAGTTAACACAAAATTAATTACGAAAGTTTAAAATTTGTAGGATGTGACACTATATGATATACACTGAAAATATAGCATACTATATTGACAGACCTGTTGGCTTATTGGTTGTATATCTGCTTTAAGAGCTGTAGGACGTGGGTTCGATTCCCATTAGAACAAACATTTATGCAGCGATACATGTTTGTTCTGTGTCTGGGTGTTCTATATGTATTATAAGTATGTATTTACAAAAAAGTAATCTGACTTCCATAGTACACAAGCTTTGCTTAGTTTGGTGTCAGATGGCGCTGTGTTTAACGTCCTACAATATTTATTTATATCTCTTGAGTACTCAAAATGAATTTACGCAAAGTAACGCCTTTAATCAATTAACATACAACCAAGTTGAGAACCTCCTCCTTTTTTCAATGTAGGTTACAAATTTTTGCCACAAGTTTTCATACTTCTCAATCAAAATAAGCATAGAATACTAAAGTTTAGACACCTCAATAAAGGTATCTCAATAAAGGCAATTAAAAGAGCATTACAAAAATATATATAAATTATAAATTTGAATAGAAAGGTTTTTTCCTTGAATTATAGCTATTTTAATCGCAATCGGGTTATAGATTTATTAAACTCTTCAGCTTGTTTAAATTGTATTTTCATAAGTTTTTATTTGCTAATGTGTTGACTGAAAGTGCATTAAGTGACATGTCTGTGGGGTAGGAAGTCGTTACTTGAAAGTTACCACAAACATAAAATATTGTTACGGTTGCTAATTGGTACAAGTAAGTTTCACGAAGTTTCGGTTCCGAAGTTGCGAACTTAAGATTTATTGCTTGTCTTAAATATGAAATTTTTGGTTAAAACATTTTAGAACTCTCCAGTTATATTTAAGTGGTCAACTGACAAGTTCACTTTGAGAAATATATAAATATATATTTCTATATGTATATTTATAATTTCTTTATTCTATTATACACCGTGAAAGTTTGAACATCAGCCATATTGATACAGGGGGTTCAGTACTCGATTGTCGTTCCAAATAATTTAAAAAAATAGGTTAATGTTTGACATAATTATCCTGAGCAAAAACAAAAATACGGACACTCAAATCACGCGCACCGAACATGACATGGTAGTCGCGCGCGGTCCCAGATTAGATAACAGTTACTACGCAGTCTACGTATGGTAGTTATGTCTTGCGCTAGCTCGGCGCGTAAGGCCGCGCGCTGTCCATACATTCTGGAGTCTTGGGAAAAACTTTAACCAAGGTTTTCTTAGTTGCTTTTTTGTATTTGTTTCGATTTTATTTATTTATACGTTTCATATGACTACTAACTAACATGTCTTTGAATATTGCTAATGTTCAAACTGTCAGTCCGTATATTCGCATATGTATTTTATTTTGTCTCGTACGTCACAAAAGGCAAAATACTTAGTGGTAGATCTCTTTAGCAGGAGGTCGTCTGGATAATTATCACCGCAGTACCAGATATTCTGTCGCCAAACAGTAGTGTGTAAACATTACTGTGTTCCGGTTTGAAGGGTGTTGCAGCTAGCGAAATTACAGGGCTGTTGAGACTAACCATCTAGTCTTAAAGTGATGAGCGCTGTAGCAGCGATACCCTGGACATTGTTTTGTTACTCAAAGTTCTGTGTATCGCTGCAATGGTCATGGACAGACGTTATATCTTACCATCAGGAGAGCATCTCGTATCATTACTATTACATAAAGAAAAATCTTAGTAAATAAAACAAATAAACAATCAGGGCGAGCGAGGCGAGCCCTAACACTATCTCACGAACTGAGCGTTTTTGTGGTACACTTTACTGAAAAAATATCATGCCTGTGGATTTGTGCTTTAACATAGTAATTTAACTTCATATCTAGATGTGTTATCTATCAAAAAATATTATAACTATTAAAAAAAATTACATTAACAATTTTGTATTCATTGGATAGAATGTTATTATACTACTAACGCCATCTGTTAGAAACCCAAAGAGTTAACATCGCTGCAACAGAACTAAACTCAATACTCAAATATATCGTAGTTAATCTACTTAATACTAGATGACACCACTAGAATCAGGTTGTAAAATAACAACTGTCTTAAAAATTATAACCCGTTAGAAAAACTACGCGATCCCTCACAAAGCTCAGCTTTTTGCTAGTAAATAAGTATTATGTGAGTAGAATTTTATTAATTTTTATACTTAAACGTCTTTCAGAAATTAAAATAACTTATACAATAGTTTTGCAAAACTATCGATACCTGTCATACCTCGATCCATCCCTACCCTAGTGATGTCCCATTATAATAGGCGTTTTGTTTACAATGCCAACTTAGGGGAATCCAAACCACATTACAAAACTGTAACGACATAACCACGCAACCAAACACAATCCAAAACCATCCGTTACTCGTTAGCAATAAAACGCAATTTCCCCCCATCATGAACAAGACCCGTGTTATCAAAGTTGTTCTAACCAGAAAGTCGTAAGCTCCAGTTGTGGTCAGAGTTAAATGGGCCGTAAGATGTAAGTGTTAAAGGTTAGATTGGCTTGTGTCTGTTTAACGAGTTAAGTAGTTGTCAGCGGTTAGCCAGTAGATCGATAAGAGTGTACAGTTCCTGACACTATAGGAGATTTTTTAAGGAAAATAACGGTATTTTGATTGGCGTAAGAATTTTCAGGGTTTTTAGATGATTTATGAGTGAGAAGCTATCATTACAATCATTCTGTTGTCAAGTCTGTTTGTTCTGAAGGGATTAGGTCCAAAATGTACACATTGCAAAATATGCACAGAAAAATATATTTCTCTGTTGGAGCACTTTCCAAAACTTGAATTTCTCACTATTTTTCAATTTTTATTTATATGACAACTTATCTGATGTTAAGTGAAAATGGTAAGCACTTAATCTGGAATAGAACTGGCTCTCAAGTGAGGCAGCCGGAACACACCGTTAGATGCTTGGCCGTAGATTTTCAACTTGAGGGTGGTAGCTAGCCAGCCGAGTACTAGAAAGTACCCTACCACCATGCTATAGTTTCCTTACGATGTTTTCCTTCACCGGCAGCTCAAGCTCAATATTAAGGTTGGAACCCACGCCCTTCGACTTGTGTACCGACCGCGCTAACCACTAAGCTATCATCGCTACAATGGGCACTTCTAATGACAAAATTTAAACCATTTCGGGGTTAAACTGTTTGCTTAACAAATTAGAAAAGTGCTCATTATGCGTAGTGCCCGTTTTGAGAAAGGCTTATTATGAACCAAGTGTACGTTTTAGCCGTGGTGGTGCCGGCGTAAGAATAGTATCCCACCCTCTATCCGTGGTTGCCGTAAGAGTCGGCTAAGGGATGTAATCCGGAAGATGGGCAGCAGCGTCTTCCTTGAACAATCACACCTAACTGCGCTTGCCAACCCGCCTGCCAAGCGTGGTAGCTAGTATTGGCAAAACCCCCCCCAGGAGGAGGCCTATGTCCAGCAGTGGACGTCCTATGGCTGATGATGTGATGTATGTGATGGGAACTGAATTTTCGGAATATTTCTGAATCCGAATCTGGAAAAGTTCCAAAAAAAAACTTTAACATTCGATTCCCGAACTATTTGTCATACCTACTAGTTTGTACGGAACCCTCGGTGGGCGAGTCTGACTCGCACTTATCCGTGTTTTTTTCCAACCTATGTTTTGTAGTTTTTCATAAACATTGCGACGCACGAGGCTTCCACAGTTAAATCGAGTTTCGGATTGCTCCTATGCCATTTACATTTTTATTGTTCAACTTTGTTCGAAGTAATTATAGTTGGCGTTTGTCGTATAGGACGCTTTATGGAGCGGCAGCAAATAGTGACTGCTTCCGAGGCCGTACCGTGGTCTCAACTACAAATATTTTATTGATAACACCAATGTTACAAGTCAATTCCGTAATATCATTTCAAATATATCATTAAAAATGTTTTCAACATTTTTTTTAATGTAACATGAATGAGACGAACGAGGCGCTCTCCTGATGTTAAGAGATAACGCCTGTCCATGATCATTGCAGCGATACACAGAACTCTGAGTAGTAAAACAAAGTCCAGAGCATCGCTGCCTTGGCGCTCATTACTTTGAGACTAGATGGTTAGTCTCAATAGCCCTGTAATTTCGCTAGCTGCAGTACCCTTCAAACCGGAACACAGTAATGTTTACACACTACTGCTTAACGGCAGAATATCCGGTACTGCGGTGGTACCTACCTAGACGACCTCCTGCAAAGGAAATCTACCCCAAGTAAAATGATGACACCAATTACACACATCATCAGCCATAGGTCGTCCACTGCTGGACATAGGCCTCCTCCTGGGGGGCTTTTGCCAATACTCGCCACGCTTGGCAGGCGGGTTGGCGAGCGCAGTTAGGTGTGATTGTTCAAGGAAGACGCAGCTGCCCATCTTCCGGATTACATCCCTTAGCCGACTCTTACGGCAACCACGGGTAGAGAGGGTGGGGTACTATTCTTACGCCGGCACCACCACGGCAAATTAAAAGTAATACAAACGCGGATAAAAAGTAGCCTATGTGTTAATCCAGGGTGTCAGCTAAGTCCGCTTTAAGAGCTGTAGGGCGTCGATTCGATTCCCACCAAGGACAAACATTTTGTGGTACAAGCTAATGTTTGTCCTGTGTCTGGGGTGTTCTGTATGTATGTAATACAAAAAAAAAGTAGTTAAGTATTCTATCAGTTATCTGACTTCCATAGCACAAGCTTTGTTTAGTTTGTGGCCAGATGGCGCTGTGTAATGTCTTACGATATTTTTTTTTATCTGTGTGATATTTAAAATACTAATTTTTATTAATTTGTTGCAGGTAAGTCAAACTGAATGAAATCCACGTTATATGGACTGTAAGTTAAGTTTTTGTATGTTTACCAAGAAACACGAGTAGTAGTGATGATAGCTCAGTGGTTAGCGCGGTCGGTTCGCACGCCGAAGGGCGTGGGTTCAAACCCCAATGAGCTTGAGCTGTCGATGGAAGCTACCATAGCGTGGGGGTACTTTCTAGTACTCGGCTGGCTAGCTACCAAAAAAATATTCAAAAATATCAAGTTGAAAATCTGCCGCCAACCATCTAACGGTGCGTTCCGGCAGCCTTACTTGAAAGCCAGTTCCATTCCAGACTAGGTGTGTTTACCATCTACGAACACATCGTTACTTAACATCAGGTTAGGTGTGGTCAGACACCTAGCCTAGACATTAAAAAAAGTAAAAGCAATTAAGACCACCTACTACTTTTCTTAAGATGTTTTTTTTTTTAACGCTGACAGGCTACCTGTTTGACCACAACTCACCTGATGTTAAGAGACGGTGTGGTAGAAGATGGTAAAGCACACCTAGCCTGTAATAGAACTGGCTCTCAAGTCTGTCTTTAAACTCGCCCGCTGCTCACATTTTGAGAGGGCAAATTGCCACCTTTATCTGTCGGTGCAAAGCGGAGCAATACGCTAATAACTTTTAAGTACCTAATAACTAATCTCCTAGAAACCTAGAACAAACAAGTTTTATTAGATACTTATGTAAGCAGCACAATAAATCACATTGACTAGTCAATTTACTGCGAATAAATTGATGTGTTTTACCATAATAATAAAAACGATATTTTCCTAGAAGATGAATTTATGTTTTTAGAGTAATTCATACATATTTAGGAATAATGAAAACAATAATCATAAAACAATTGATTAAATGAAACTTACGGAAACAATGGTTGCTATGTCAAACGTCATGTCAAATGTTTTTGTTTTTGTTTTGGCATCGCACTCTGTGCATTTTGCCAGTTTCAATGTTTGTTTTTTTGTGTGCAGTCTTCAGTTTCCAGCTTCTTTATAGTCAAAGTCCAGTCCGTGCCATTCAAATCCAGTCATGCCTTAGTAAAGTAGTGGAGACTTTACTATAAAGCTTCGATGGAGTTTTGGAAGCAACACGAAAAGTCATGTTTCACCGCATTATATCACTTTCCTACACTCACGCTTGTAATTCGGCACTTTATGAATAAAACTAAAACACCACTATTTTTATACATAAGGGAACGTACCCATATTAAGTGGCACATTTTTTAAATTTTTTTAGTAAATTAAATTCAAAATGTTTAAATGTCGAAACATGACTTTTTGTGTTGCTTCCAAAACCCCATCGAAGCTTACTTTACTAAAGCATGACTAGATTTGACTGGCACGGACTAAACTTGACCAAGACTGGACTTTGACTATAAATATAAAGAAGCTGGAAACTGAAGACTGCACACAAAAAAAACAGAAACATTGAAACTGGCAAAATTTACAAAGTGCGATGCCAAAACAAAAACAAAAAATCAAATCATTTGACGTGACGTTTGACATAGCAACCATTTTCCGTAAGCTTCATTTAATCAATTGATTTCTGTTTTACAAATCGATACGCTAGCATTAGAATCAACCAGAATCAATCTTAGGGCATGTCTATACAATATCATCTTCGTCTGCGGGTAACACTAAATGTTCGCCCCATGCTTAGCGGATGTCACCCCAGCATATAACTTGAGATGGACCCTTAATGCGCCCTCAGGGATGTCTCAAACGGCCTGGACTCACGCACTGGCCCTCCATATAACACAACACTTTCTTCAATGCATTTCAAATAAATGTATTACATAAATATAATGCGGTTTTCCTATATCACGCTATCTTGAAATCGATTTCATAGAAAATTTATTTAGTTAGTTTTGGCAAGAATGCAAAAAAAATTCGGATGATTATGATAAAATAAAAGTGTTTTATTTATACGCAAATGTATAAACGTATGTTTGTAGTGATGATAGTTCAGTGGTTAACACGGCAAGTTTACACGCCTAAAGGCGTAGGTTCAAACCCCAACATTGATTAAATTCTGGCTTTCAAAGCTGAATTTTACTATCTTTTCAGTTGTTGATTTCCATCTCAGTTGTGTAAAAAACAACCAATCATTTATTGGATGGGATTTTTCTGACATAGCCGCCCGAGGTTAATTCCTCGGTTTGCCCTTCTTAGATTCAGGCTTTCAAAGCAGGTTGCTATACTTTCACTTGTTGATCTCCAAGTCAGTTGTGTACCAATTATTTATAGGGTGGGATTTTTCTGACATAGCTGCCCGAGATTAATTCCTCGGTTTGCCCTTCTTAGATTCAGGCTTTAATAGCAGAATTTTACTATCCTTTTACCTGTTGATATCCATGTTATTTGGAAAACTCCATTAAACTCGTTTAACCTCTGTTATTAATAATTAAGAGAGCAGACAACCGTGAAACGATTATTTTGTTAACATAATTAATATGCATGACAATGTGTGCGCATTGTGATGGTGAATATTCAATATTTCTCGCGTCAAAGATTTCACAATCATAAAATGTGTAGTGTTTGATGTCATCGACAAAGTAATATTGTTTTATGTACATGTATGTATATGTTTTATGTACATTTATAAATCTGATTACTGTTAAGAAAGTAAGCAAATTTTGGAATAAATCAAACCCTAACAATGAGCTTGAGCTGCCAGTGAAGGATAATATCGTGAGGAAACCATAGCATGGTGGTAGGGTACTTTCTAGTACTCGACTGGCTAGCTACCACCCTCAAATTTAAAATTTGCCGCCAAGCATCTAACATTGTGTTCACAGCCTCACTTGAGCCAGTACCATTCCAGGCTAGGTGTGCTTTACCATCTTCGACCACACCGTCACTTAACATCAGGTGAGCTGTGAAACACCTAACCTGTCAACAAAAAAAAAAAAGATTCCGACGAATTGGGAATCCCTCTTTTTTGATGTCGATAAAAAAATAAAACTACGGATCACATCACATCACATCATCAGCCATAGGACGTCCACTGCTGGATATAGGCCTCCTCCTGGGGGGGGTTTGCCAATACTCGCCACGCTTGGCAGGCGGGTTGGCGATCGCAGTTAAGTGTGATTGTTCAAGGAAGACGCTGCTGCCCATCTTCCGTATTACATCCCTTAGTTGACTCTTACGGCAACCACGGGTAGAGAGGGTGGGGTACTATTCCTACGCCGGCACCACCACGGCTTGGTATTAAATAAAAATAAAAACAATTTTGACAGCTGTCATCGTGACAGTACCAAATTGAAAACGCCAGTTAGCAATGGCGGTTGCAAGCTAAACGCATGACGGCAAACAATAAAATGAAGATGTTAATCTAATAGTACGATGTTGATGAATGCAGTGACTGGCTAGTTTGGCTAGGGACAAGCGGTTACAGCAACAAGGCCATATGTTAGCTGCCGTACCCACTGGGCGAAATAAACGCTGCGATTCGAGGCGTACCCGAAATATGTCGCACGTAAGTCTACATAAGTTTTATACAAGCTTTTATTTAACTTGCAATGTATATATCATGTACTAGCGGCCCGCTCCGGCTTCGCACGGGTATAAACCTCAAAAATAACAGTATTTCTCCACTATTTAATGGATGTTATTATACATATAAACCTTCCTCTTCAATCACTCTATCTATTTAAAAAAACCGCATCAAAATGCGTTGCGTAGTTTTAAAGATTTAAGCATACATAGGGATATAGGGACAGAGAAAGCGACTTTGTTTTATACTAGTGATGATGTATGTACGGGTCAAATCTTGCAAGTTAAATGTGACCCACTTCTCGATGTCCGATTGGACTCAAATTTGATACTTATGTATCATCGGTGACAATACAATGGTACCTAGGAGCTGGTCTGATGATGGAGACGGAAAATGGCCATAGGAACTTCTGAACTAAACAAGATAAACCCATCGAAGGCTCGATTGATTCGTCTTGAGGAGCACTTTATGCCTAGACGATATCCAGGGTCTGATGATGAAGCTAGAAGGTGGCCACGGCATCTCTGTGATAAGACAACATAACCCCGCCGAGTTTGGGTTCGATTGATTCGTCTTGAGCATCAATCTCTAAAATACTTATCTACTAAAAAGCTAAAAATAAATTAAAAGTTATAAAATATTTTTAAAACAAGCTTTTATCTGGGACAATGAACTAATAATTTAAAAATAAATTTCTAGTATGAATTTGGCGTGTAGGTACTATACCACCAGTTACAGGTTATAGGTACTTAATATACCTCTGTGCCTCAAGCTTTTAAAAAAATAGGTACCTGCACGTCAAATACTAGATTTTTTTTAAAGGGTTAGGTTCATAGTCCCAGTTAAAAGGTTGTTTTTTAAAAAATACACTTTTATTTTTTTAATTTAATAGTATTGAGACCAACGGTCTCTTATTTATTATATGGTTATTGAATGACGAATTTTTTAAATTCTCAATTTATACTTGAAAAAACGCAGCGTTGTACTAACCCAGTGGGTACCGCTCGAAATTTAACAAAGATTTCTCATTGGAAAGGGGTTCAAATCGCATCGTCATTACAGTTGACTCGGTAATTGATTGAGCCGTGGATCCTTTATGTTATTTTGCTGTTTTCACGCTTAATTCGGTTGATGTAATTTGGACGTAAATTAAAAATAGACAGTGTGTGCGGTAGCATTCCATTGTAAATACCACTTGTGGTCACCAATGTTTGACGAACTGGTCAAACTTCGGTTTGACTCCTCAGTTGTATAAGGCTACGGATGTCGCTTTGGCCGTGTCTGTCTAGCCGTCCGGTGATAAAAAAGTGGAACCAAATTATAGAATTCCAAGGCACAATGGAATGGAACTGGCTCTAAAGTGAGGGTGCCGGAATACACCGTTAGATGCTTGGCGGCAGATTTTCAACTTGAGGGTGGTAGCTAGCCAGCCGAGTACTAGAAAGTACTCTACCACCACGCTATGGTTTCTTCACGATGTTTTCTTTCACCGACAGCTCAAGCTCATTGTTGGGGTTTGAACCCACGCCCTTCGGCATGCGAACCGACCGCGCTAACCACTGAGCTATCATCGCTATAAAAATAAATAATTTTAAAGACTTAATTAAAAGACGTATTTACATCAAAAAGAAAGTTTACTTGATTGATCTGAGTCGTCTTATAGGTTATCTTAGGTGTGCGTCGGCCTTTATCAATGTCAACACTTAACCATTCACAAACGAATTAAAACATCAAAGCTACTTTTGATGTCACAGCACAACTCGTAAACCCGTGTTTCTGCGAAACGCCCGGTTTGGTTAATGTTCGCGTCCGCCATTTTGTTTTTATGACTGTAAATTATATTTTAAGTTTAAATCCTTATCTTTTTATTTGAATGCAGTGTCCTTAATTATTCATAGTTTATTTCATATTCATAGTATGCTAAGAAAATGTGTTTAAATATTTAAAAAATGTAAATATTTCTATTTGTCTGTAACGTTGGATTAGTTTGTGTATTTCGTAAGCATGCAACGCTTTTTTCAGATGTTAACGATTAAAAAAAAACGTTATATTTTCTCTCTAATTTAATCTATGTAATCACGTATTTCATCAACTCTCTTAATATTTGGTTGTGTACAATGTAAATAGATTTCTAAAATTTCGCATCATGCCAAATGAGGGTTTTGTTTTGTTACAGAATTTAAAAAAAAGTTTAATTTCATTTAACCCTGTAAAATCCAATTTCATACTCATAACACAAGGTCTCGAATTGAAGTACAGCTTATTAAAGTACAGAAAGACAACTCTAAACAATTGATTGATTCAGGCGTTACTTTGCGGAAGTTCAATTTTAAGGTATCATCATCATCTCAGCCGTAGGACGTCCACTGCTGGACATAGGCCTTCCCATTGACTTCAATAAAGACCGGTTGGAAGCGGCTCGCATCCAGCGCGTTTCTGTGGTCTTCATTAGGACGTCTGCCCACCTTGTGGGTGGACGTTCTACTTTTGCCGATCCGTGGTCTCCACTCCAGAACTTTGCAGCCTCATCGGCCATCGGTTCTGCGTGCTATGTGCCCTGCCCACTGCCGATTCAACTTGCTAATCCGTTGGGCTATGTCGGTAACTTTGGTTCGTCTACGGATCTCCTCATTTCTGATTCGATCTCGTAGGGAAACTCCGAGCATAGTCCTCTCCATAGCTCGTTGCATTACTTTGAGCTTACCAACAAGAATATAGCTATATGAATATAATTTTAAATATCGTTAAATTTTTTCAGATAAATATTTTTTATTATATTAAATATAAGTGTCGTAGACAAAACGACTTTTAAGCTCATATACACTAAAGATATTAACGTTTATTTAACTTAACAAATTTAAAACAGTACTGTTACAAATTTAAAATAGCTTTATCTATTATTTTCACAGTTAAATTTAAATATATACTAGCAGACCTAGCCACGCGTTGCTGTGGCCAAATTGAACACACGCGTGTAACGTGAAATAAATTGTAGCGCATATGAAACGTTAGGACTTTAAACGTAGCGCCATCTATTGGATACTTACTCAATCCGGTTAATGAATTACCTTACACCGCCATCTATTAGAATTTTATGGAACTCACAGATAATTATACCTCTTTGTCGTATAATAAACAAATAATTTGCAATAAAAAATATTGCGATTATAAATTGAGATATAAACTATCCAATCCCTCAAGTTGGATCAAACAGCACACAGTGTGCAAGATTTGGTTGAAATCGGTTTTGTAGTTGAGGAGTACATCGCGGACAAACAACGTGACACGAAATTTTTATATATAACACAGTTTACAGATGCTCTTAGTATTCAACAGGGCCTGGCTCCTAATTGACAATCTACAAACAGTTTTTCTGTGTTCGTGTGACAGATGGTAGTTGAAACTGGCCAGTCATCGTCTATATTGTTATTTTTGTGGCCCGAAGTAGTGGCGAGGAAAATATTTGTTTGTAATCTTTATTTCGTTTTATGAATTGGATTCAATGTTTTTACTTGTGTTGAAACGTAAGGCTATAATAATATTCTGGATTCGTGGATTCTTCTAGTGGAAAATCTATCTATACGCTTAAAGCGGTCTCTTCCAAGCAAATGGAAAGAATTAGTAGTAACGGTAAAGGACGGGAACGAGTAACATGGACACTTCTTTCTACTATAATACGATTAAGCAGGAAAATGACCTCCTTCACCGCTCTATATCGCTATTATCGAATATTTATGTTATTGTTTTAGATTAAAATTAAATTGTTCATTTTCTAAATATACTGAACAAATGATTTTATTTGCAGTTTATAAAATTCTAACTGTATTATGTGTTTTTAATCCTAATATTATGACTTTTTAATTTAATTCCTTATTAACCTCTATAATAATTATATTATATACTGTAAGACTATTGTAATTGGCGCTTGCCGTATTAATATAAATAAATAAGTAAATAAAGCCTCCAAATACACATCCCCTCTCTCATACACACACAAACACACACACGTACAAACACACACCCATTTATATATAGAAAAACCTCTATAAGTTTAAGTGTAATTATTACTTCCATATAGTATAGCAACTATAGCAGAATTTATTGATATATATATATATATGTATACACAGATATAGAAGAGAGGGATCTTCTTAATACTTACCAAAAGGTTCCAGCCATCAGAGTTATTACGAAGAGTGTGCTTCAGATCTGCATCCTGTAATTCCTCCATGCCCATTTTTCTATCGGACGGCCAGAAGCTCTTAAAAACGCCATCGTTTTATTCGACATTCCAAAAACCCGTACGAAACGATTTGAATCTACTTTCATTGTTCGAACGGCTAAAGCGTGAAATACGCTACCCAAGTGGGTGTTCTCTGATAGATACAATCTGGGTGTCTTCAGGTCGCGAGTGAATCGGTATCTTCTAGGCAAGCGTGCTCCATTGTAGACCGCATCTTCACTTAACATCAGGTAAGATGGCGATCAAAGACAAGCCTATTCATCATTTAAAAAACAAAACAGTTCATAAAAACTGTATTATTCCATACATAATAGTATTGTTTTCTAAATGCCACAAAGTAATGAATAATGACTTGTAGCGATGACAGCTCAGTGGTTAGCGCGGTCGGTTCGCATGCCGAAGAGCGTGGGTTCAAACCCCAAAAATGAGCTTGAGCTGCCGGTGAAGGAATACATCGTGAGGAAAACAAAGCATGGTGGTAGTAAATCTGCCGCCAAGCACTTAACGGTGTGTTCCGGTCGCCTCACTTGAGAGCCAGTACCATTCCAGGCTAGGTGTGCTTTACCATCTTCGACCACACCGTCACTTAACATCAGGCGAGCTGTGATCAAACACCTAACCTGCCAACTATAAATAAAAAAACTAAACCAAGAGCATGTTAGGGATATGTAATTATTACAAATGCATTTCCCTAGAGCTTGTCTAGTGCGCAAGCTACAACTACTAGGTGGTAGTCGGAAACGTGCAGTAATGCAAAACAATTATTCTGTTCTGCAAGTGAACGTCGGCACCTTACGGCTGGAGCACCGTCTAGCGCCCTTTGAGACTCGTACCGTTAGCAAAAACAGCATCTTATGTTACCAAGATACTTAACCTGAGATTAAATAAACTTGGACTACACAATTTCAATGCTTATTTATTTATTTATTTAATAAGTCCGCCAAAACAGTGTACACCAATACATTAAAAAAATGACAATACACAAAATGTCAAGTTAAGTGCCACAGCAATTATAGGCGAAGACGGCATGCATTATAATCAAATATACTGTCAAAATTATTAAAATCAAAAACAATATGTCAAAAACATTAAAACCTAAAAATTCAGTCAATACTCAGTCAAAATTATAATTAAAAGCTACAAACTTAGAACTTTATTGCGATATGTACAAGTGCTTGCAGGATTTATAATATATATATGTATAATTTTGTGCAATCTAATACAGTGGAGCGTCAATTATACAAACGACAGATAATTTTATTATCTAATGAAATTGTAATTTTGACGTGCCTAGTATAACATAAAGTATGTAGTTATAAGGCCAATAAAAATATTCTATTCTATTCATGTCTTATTAAAAAACAATGTCAAATTCAGATACAACGTCAAATTCAAATATTCAAATAAGTACAATAATAATGTCATAGGTCAGTAAAAATAAAAAAAGACCTAAGATGCCGTGCCTCTTGTATCTGACACACTGATGGGTCAGAACTGATAGTTCAAGGTTCAATCTAAAGCTCTAGGAGCCTTAGATTGAACCTTGATCTATCTTAATACAGCCTTTGTGAAGTTACTACATGCAGTAAACTAAGCTATGAAAAGAAAGATCCACAAAAACATGCCTTGCTGAGTTTCTTGCCGGAGTCTTCTCAGTTGAAGTGTAATTACGAGCCGGTGGTAGATTCAAACATGTAACTTAACGTTCATAAGTGCCTTACCAGGGCCTAAACTGAATAAATGACTTTTTGATTTTGATTTTGATTTTGAAGTTTACAAACCGTATCCCAGTTGTGATTGTGCTGATTTTATGATTGCATGCATAAACGTACTACTCACTACTGCATACGAGTGACTCATTAAATCCTTGGGGCTAAATTTGACGTGTATTGAATAGGTAAGGCTACTTTGTTCGATTTGGACTGGAGAAGTCTAACTCGAAGAATTTATATGAGTTTGTTCTAATATCACATTAATAAAGATCAGTCATTCGCAGCCCATAAAAAGTATCGATAATTCGCAATGAATATAATATTGTATGCAATGCGAATGCTAATAGCTATTCTGTCGGAGTGTATATAATAAGATTCAATCACCACACCTCAACCAACAAATGAAAATTCAGAAAAATCCTTATTGTGTTTTATTACATCTTTGATTAACACAAATCTATCACAAATTTATCGAAATTTGGACAGGACACAAATTATACAAAAAATAGTTTTTAAATATTTTTAAATTATTTTTACCTTTTTTGCGAACGCTCCACTCGGTCACTTAGAAGTATTGCACCACAGCCGCGACCATAAAATAAAATAAAAAATATAGGAAACTGGAATACATTATTATTTATGTACCGACGTTGGCCGTTTCGCCGTGCGCCTGCTTTACGAGTTTCAAGGCGACATGTCAGCTTTGAAAATGGAACACTGGAATTATTGCTTTTGAAGTTTTGCTCCAGCTATTGTAATGTAAAATCTATTGCTCAAGTAATTAGATGTGCAAAATGCACCAGCCCACCGCTATTAATATATATCGTCCACTTGTGACGACAGTGTAACATCTCAAAAATCATAATTTTACAGAAAACGGATTTTAAACTTTTAAACATTTTGAGCGCCACGCCACAAACGCGTTCCCGTGTCCTGTACGCCAAGCCCATAGTGAACAAATTGCTTGAATAAGAATCCATGTTTTTTATTTCAATATTTCTCAGTACTTGTGGCTCTAGAGACTTGTTTCTTTATACTCATATGTTGCTGAGATATACTATTTTGAGGAATGTTGAATTAGAATACCAGTAATAATTTTTAAATATTTTTATTTCATATTATTGTGGGCCGGGTGTTTTGTCGCCTATAGACGTCGTTGGCGCTCAGGGCCCGCAAGTGCTAGTCACGTATAGGTGACTTTGGCGCTCAAAAGGTTAAATGTCCATAATAAAGCAAGTGCCGGCGACAATCAGACCTTCGTTATTTTATAAAACCTTAAAGTTTATCTGTATATGTCTCTAATACAGGTATAAACTAACCCCTACTTTGAAGTTTGGATCACGGTTGCCTTGAAAGGGAACAGGTAGCAAATTACACCAAAAATTCATTAAAATATAAAGCTCTGTTTTTATACATTTCATTTGGAGTAATATTACAAAACACGCTGTCCATTGTCAGACACTATATAAGTTATAATATAAAAGCTGAATTTTATATATTTTACTTGAGGAACTATCAAAAGATGTTTTCTCAGAGCTTAAAAGAGGATTACAATTTTTTTATTTTTTTTTTATATCTGGCAGGCTTTGTGTTTGACCACAACTCACCTGATGTTAAGTGACGGTGTGGTCGAAGATGGTGAAGCACACCTAGCCTGGAATGGGACTGGCTCTCAAGTGAGGCTGCCGGAATACACCGTTAGATGCTTGGCGACAGATTTTTCAACTTGAGGGTGGTAGCTAGCCAGCCGAGTACTAGAAAGTACTCTACCACCACGCAAAGTTATATTCAAGTTATAAGTGTATTTTTTTTTTAAGGAAAAGTTTGATTTTCCGCTGCTCTTTCAATTACTTTAAATTACTTAGATAAAAACTAATAATAAAATATATAAAATTAATACTATTTCACATCATCAGCCGGTCGTCCACTGCTGGACATAGGCGTCCTCCTGGGGGGGTTTTGTCAATACTCGCCACGCTTGGCAGGCGGGTTGGCGAGCGCAGTTAGGTGTGATTGTTTAAGGAAGACGCTGCTGCCCATCTTCCGGATTACATCCCTTAGCCTACTCTTACGGCAACCACGTGTAGAGAGGGTGGGGTACTATTCTTACGCCGGCACCACCACGGCACATACCATTTACAAACTTATAAAAACAACTTAATTTAAAAGTCCGTCAGAGGTGGGATATGTGGCAGAATGCTGGCAGCATCGCCACGCTGGATGACAATGCTAAACTTTTGACCAAAGTAGATGCCAGCATTCTGGTCATCTGAAGCCTCCTTAACGTTTGGCCAGGTCCCGATATAGATCGTGAGCGGGCCTAAAGTTTCAACCCCGAACAAACAAGTACATTCTATCTAAATAACTATATTTGTGTTGTTTGAAGTTTTCGGTTTTAAATGCGTCAGCACCTAAATTTAAACTAGCAAAAAGCTGAGCTTTGTGAGGGCTCGCGTAGTTTTTCTAACGGGTAATAATTTTTAAGACAGTTGTTATTTTACAACCTGATTCTAGTGGTGTCATCTAGTATTAAGTAGATTAACTACGATGTATTTGAGTGTTGAGTTTAGTTCTGTTGCAGCGATGTTAACCCTTTGGTTTTCTAACAGATGGCGTTAATAGTACAACATATGTAATTATTTTTTTGACAGATAACACATCTAGATATGAAGTTAAATTACTATGTTAAAGCACATATCTATAGGCGTGATAGTTTTTCAGTAAAGTGTACCACTAAAATGCTCAAGTTGTGGAATAGCGTTGTTGATTAAATTAGAAATAAAAAAAGTGTTTTCCTTTAGGTAATTATAGCTACTTTAATAGCAGTCGGGTTAAAGATTTTTTATTTTGCATGCCTCGTCAAGGCTGAAAATAGAGATACTTACTTTTTTATTTCCGACCTGACCTGTAGCTTTATTTATTCAATTTGAATTTACACCGACCGTCACTTAACATCAGGTGAGTTGTGGTCAAACATAAAGAAACATGTAAGCCATAAAAAAAAAGAAAAAAAAATTGAACAAAAAACAAAAAAGAACTTTTTTAAAAATTAATAATAAAACTGAACACATAGGCTACAAATTGCTACATTTCCTAGTCGCTACAACAAATTGCCTATAAAATATCTTAAAGTAAAAGTGCCATAAAAGGCCTTACGTCGTAACTGGCGACGTAATTTCTTTCAATTTTCAAAAGTGACACTGTTACGGCATGTCGCGGTGCAAGTTGTAAACGGGGAGCGCAGCGAAACTTTTAGAATATGAAGATATAAATTAAAAATTATGTATTTGATTTCAAACCTTTTTGGCTAAGTGTTTTTTCACATTTTGGAGTTAAATTGTATGGAGTTTACTTGGTGGAAGATTTTCTTAGCAGGATGTCGTCTAGGTAGGTACCACCGCAGTACCAGATATTATACCGCCAAGCAGTAATGTGTTAACATTACTGTGTTCCGGTTTGAAGGGTACTGCAGCTAGCGAAATTACAGGGCTGTTGAGACTAACCATCGAAAGTTTCAAAGTAATGAGCGCCAAAGCAGCGATGCCCTGGACTTTGTTTTGTTACTCAAAGTTCTGTGTATCGCTGCAATGGTAATGGACAGGAGTTATCTCTTACCATCAGGAAGCCTCGTTCGTCACATTACTTTTCCTTAAAAAAATCATCTTTTACTATAACTAATTTCGCTTCTGCTTCAAACACACAGTGATGTTTACACACTACTGCTTAGCGGCAGAATATCTGATACTGCGGTGGTGCCTATCGATTTATTTACGATCCCTGCTAAGGAGATCTACCACCTAGTTAAAAAAACGGTCATGTGCGAACCAGACACGTCCACCGAGGGTTCCGTATAAACTAGTAGGTATGATAAATAGTTCGGGAATCGAGTGTTTGGTTTTGACCGTATTTTTTAGTGATTTAATTTTTTTTTGCCGTGGTGGTGCCGGCGTAAGCATAGTACCCCACCCTCTCTACCCGTGGTTGCCGTAAGAGTCGGCTAAGGGATGTAATCCGGAAGATGGGCAGCAGCGTCTTCCTTGAACAATCACACCTAACTGCGCTCGCCAACCCGCCTGCCAAGCGTGGCGAGTATTGGCAAAACCCCCCCAGGAGGAGGCCTAAGTCCAGCAGTGGACGTCTTGATGGCTGATCATGTGATGTGATGTACAGTTTTTCTTTTTTTTTTCTTTATGTGTACTATAAGACAATTCTTCTTGCCAAATATCATAGTTCTAGGTCAACGGGAAGTGCCCTGTAGGTTTTGATTCCCTTGTGAGTGTCAAAGTATTCGGTTTTTCGCGACATAAACGGCTGTAACTTTTTTCACAGCTGCAGGGGAGTACAGATCTTTGTATATGGTTTTAATTTGAACTACCACGCGTTCATGAGATATAATGTTTTGAAAGACGGACAACACAGTGATCCTATTGTCTGTCATCTTTAGCTGACGTAGCGGTGTAAATAAAAGCATTTGCTTGTCGGAATTACTTGTATTTCACAAAATATTTTTAACAATGTTGTCTGTGCTGGTTTTTTATGAGAAGTGGTAAGTTGGTACATAGTGAACTGACAATTAGGCGCGCGCCTACTTTTACTTGTATACTAATTACGTACGACGAGCACAATGCTACTCGCTTTTGCTCCTTAGACACCTATAAGGGTTCCGTTATTTCCCCTTTTGAAGTACGGAACCTTAAAAATGAAGGCCGTCCATTTACATCCATTGTGTCTGCGACCCATGAATTGTTAATCATTGGCGTTTTCTATCGGCGGACCACTGTTGCCGTCCAATAACTATCACTGTAACGCCACCACGGTTCATTGATGCACAGATTATACTGTAGAAACAGAGAGACAACTCTTCTATCTCTCAATAGCGATTTATAGCGATGAAGGGCGTGGGTTCAAACCCCAACAATGAGCTTGAGCTGTCGGTGAAGCAGGCTAGCTACCACCCTCAAGTTGAAAAATCTGCCGCCAAGCATCTAACGGTGTGTTCCGGCAGCCTCACTTGAGAGCCAGTTCCATTCCAGGCTAGGTGTGCCACACTTCGACCACACCGTCACTTAACATCAGATGAGTTGTGGTCAAACACCAAGCCTGTCAGTTATACAAAAAAAAATTGTACTTTAAAAAAATATCTTATGTCACTTCAGAACTCCGTCACGTATTAAACCAATTTGGTAAAGTCTTTTTTATTAATTTTTTATTTAAAACTAGCGACCCACCCTGGCTTCGCACAGGTAATAATCTTATTACCAGCAGATATATGCCACCGCGGACTTTTTTGTAGATCTATAAAAGAGGAATATCCCACCATGCATTGTTTCGTTACATCTCAAAGTCCATCACCATGCAGCGTTTTCGATGAAAGCTACCAGGTGGCTAGACCTTTTCCGACACTTCCAACAATTATCATCATATTTCAACCAATTTACACAAAAATATATACCTAAACCTTCCTCGTGAATCACTCTATCTATTGTTGAAACTCGCATGACAATCCGTTTAGTAGTTTTTAAGTTTATCGCGTACAGACAGACGCGGCGGACGGCTTTTTTAATAATGTGTAGTGATGTACACTTCACAGACACCGGGGTCCGTGACCTTTGTCACCTTTGAATTTCAATATTCTTCTTTTTTTAATACAGGAAAAGAAAGTTAGTTAAATTAATCTTAATCTAGGGTTAAATTACTAGTTTGTGCGTATACCGCTTCTTCTTTATTTAAATGTGTATGCTTTCAGATTGGACCCATAGAAATTTCAACAAAACGGTTGAGCAGCTTAATTTTAAAACCAAAATAACTAGAAAAATATGTCATCTAAGTAAACAAAGTTTGGGCTTACTGGAATGGAGTCTGCTTTTGTTTTTAGGGTTCCGTACCCAAAGGGTAAAACGGGACCCTAAAAACACGTATTATACATTTAAACCTTCCTTTGAATTGAGTACATACATACATACATCATCAGCCATAGGACGTCCACTGCTGGACATAGGCCTCCTCCTTGGAAGGGGTTTTCCCAATACTCGCCACGCTTGGCAGGCGGGTTGGCGAGCGCAGTTTGCTGCCCATCTTCCGGATTACATCCCTTGGCCGACTCTTACGGCAACCACGGGTAGAGAAGGTGGGTATTCTTACGCCGGCACCACCACGGCACAAATTGAATGGAGTCTCTCTGATTATTCATGGAAACCGCAATAAAATCCGTTGCGTAGTTTAAAAGATCTAAGCGTACAGACGGCGGGAAGCGACTTTGCTTCATACAATGTAGAAAAGAGATGCCAATTCAAATATATTAGTGAAAATTAGTTAACTTATACTTCTGTATACCTTTTATTCCGTTCCTACTGGTGGTAGTCGATGAATACTTTAATATGCTTAAGTGTGCCTTGCTTCCGATCAGAGAGTTGAATTGGACACAAATTTATAGTGTAGGGGAAGTCGATTCAAATTATAGTGGTACCGGAGAATGCATATCGACAGCTGAAAAGTACTCGTATATATAGCTATATGCTGCCATTTAAATTTTATTAGACAAAAACTTCAAACACCTCGGACGTTTGGGTGAAATTTTTCTTAACTTTAAACCTCGTTATTGACACCCTAAAGTTCAAAGGTTCAAACAAGAACGAAGTCTTATAAAAATAATGATCAAGAACGTCCAAATCAAAGGCTTAATAAATGAATTGGCTGACAAACTAAGGAAGATAGTCCAGGGTCGACATATCCCAGTGGATTACAGTTCATAGATTAAATAGTAACCAGTATCGACTTTAGTGTACTTACCTACAAGACATTTGAAATATTACTTCTCAACGAGAAACGTGTGGGAGATGAAGAAAATAGTTGCGTTTAAACCAAAAGCCCTTAAGCACATCAACAATTTTTTTTATGGCCGACAGGCTAGTTTTTTGACCACAACTCACCTGATGTTAAGTGACGGTGTGATCGAAGATGGTTAAGCACACCTAGCCTTGAATGGAACTGGTTCTCAAATGAGGCTGCCGAGGGATTATATGTATTTTTGTTGCCGCTATAATAACGAATACTAAAAAACAGAATAAAATAAATATAAAGGGGGCTCCCATACAACAAACGTGATTTTTTTGCTCGATATTGATAACGGCAACAGGTAGACGCTTGAAATATTCACAGAATATTTAGTTATATGTTCACTTTAAAAAATAAATAATTAAATTAAAATAAAATAAATATTTAAGCTCCCATACAACAAACGTGATTTTTGTTGCCGTTTTTATAGATAATGGTACGGAACCCTTCGAGCGCGCGTCTGACTCGCACTTGGCCGGTTTTTATTTTTTCCAATATCAATCAAAATCAAAATCAATAGTCATTTATTCAGTTTAGGCCCTGGTAAGGCACTTATGAACGTTAAGTTACATGTTTGAATCTACCATCGGCTCGTAATTACACTTCAACTGAGAAGACTCCGGCAAGAAACTCAGCAAGGCATTATTTTTGTGGATCTTTCTTTTCATATTAGGTTACAATTTACAGTAATAAATATTAATACATACATTATGCTTACTACAATTGTCACTTAGCCAGGGGGATGCAAGTGCAGAGAGAAGCTACTACAACCATATATTCCTGTCTTCCACGTAATGAGCCATCTTATAGTAGGCTTTGTCAATAGTCAGAGTTGAGCCTATAGTGAAAGTTGTTTATAACCCTTTATATTCTTATTATTCTGGTGGTAAATACCCGACGCTAACCTCCGACATGCGTCGGACACACCACTCGAGTATTCCGCCATGATCCCGCAAATCCCGGACGGTATAAGGCTTACGTCCCGGATTGCGATACGATCTTCCGTTGACCGGGACACACTTATTGGACAGTTGCTAAGTTCTCCACAAAACTGGTACTAAGCGTTAAGCGTCACTTGCGAGCCAGTTCTATTCCAGGCTAGGTGTGCTTTACCATCTTCGATCACACCGTCACTTAACATCAGGTGAGTTGTGGTCAAACACCTAGCCTGTCAGCAATTAATAAAAAAGATAGAGCGTTTTTTTATATTGACACTTAGCTTACGCCCGCGACTTTGACCGTTTTAACTATAGAATTATGTCCAGAGAGAAATGAAACATATGTACCTAAGTAACTAATAAGCAATAGTCAAGAAACTTACGCTATTTTAACCGACTTCAAAAAGGAGGAGGTTCTCAACTTGATTGGGTTTTTTTTTTATGAAGTTCCACCGATTACGCTACTGATCTACTGATACCTACTGATCTGTTTGAAATCGGTGGCTGGCATCAAACATATCAGTAGGTACCTAGCAGATATACCTAATAATACTTTGTAAAGTAAGTTTATTTTTCGCTGTTTAGTGCTGATGTTTCATTATTAGATTAAAATAAAAGATACCTTTAATCCCTAAATAATGTCCCATAAGACAAGAAGAATTATTAGTCAAATAATAATAATACGAAGCCAAACAAAAAATCTAATGAGTACTTGAATCTTAATCTAGTAGTAGTTCCAGTACTTGAAATCTAATAAGTATAGTCGAGGTACTTGGGTCACGAGATAACCGCCATGTGGGATGTTGATTCGACGGTCATTGTGCCGATAGTCGTCACGGTGAACGGTCTTATAGCGAAGAGTCTCGACCAACATCTTTAGAGGCTCTCGCTAGGCGGTTGGGTCAATGGTCAGATCCAAAAGGCAAATGATCCTTGACACGGCGCGCATTGTTAGGAGGTTCCTCACTCTGCAGCCCTAACCTCCGGCAGCTTGAGTTCTGCCCCGCTGCCGGCGGCACCCTAGTTTTTAAGTTTTTTGTATAATCAATTTCTATTATAAACTAGTTTTATTTACCGTGTGAGTATACTGAAATACCCACTGCTTATGTTCTGTTCAAGGGTTATACGGTGTTAGACCCATTCTGCTGTAATCAAACATTGATAAATAAAGCAAGTAATGACTGTGGATATATACGATCATACATTGGAACAATGAATTAAATAAAATGCCAAATAAATTTCATGATACGTGGCCAGATATTGTAAAAAATGGGACCACTTTCGTTTGTATTCCATGTTTTGTAAATATTAAAATTGTTTTACAATTTTGGTGATTGTTTTTTCTATTACAAATAGGCTTGCGTTTGACCGCCAATTCGGCTGATGTTAATTGAAGATGCGGTCTACGGTGGAGCACGCTCGCCTAGAAGAAATTCACTCGCGACTTGAAGGCACCCAGGTTGTATTTATCGGGGAACACCCTTTCGGACAGCAAATTTCATAGTTTAGCGGTCGGATGATGATGGTGGAATTAATTCGAGTTTTTAATTAAAAAATAATGTAGAAGATACCATAGCCTAGTTGGGAGAATGTCGCTTCCAGTCTGGAGGTCCTGAGTTCGAATCCTACGCATGTACTTCTGTTTTTCTTTCTGTTGTTTATTATATTAGTAGGATGTTAAATTTACTTACCCTATGTGTTAATCCAGGGTGTCAGCTACCTTCATACCAAATTTCATAAAAATTGGTCCAGCCGTTTGAGCGTGAAGAAGTAACAAACACGCCCACAAACTTTCGCCTTTATAATTTTAGTGTGATATAGAACACCCAGACAAACTTTTATCGTCACGTTTTGTGACGGTCTAACGGTGACGGTTCTGGTCGGAATCGAATCGACAGCTCTTGAAGCAGATATTCAACCGAATGAGCTAACAGGTATTGGAAGTTGCATATCAATGTACTGGCTTGTGTAACATATGTTTGTCAGTATTTCAAATAAGAATTGTAATGACTTAGTATTGACTTCATACTTGTCACTTGCAGAAAAAATAGGAATATTGACCATGAATATATCTGGAACTAACAGACCACTACTGCTCTTATTATTACCACTATTTTTCCAATAACAGGGTAGTCGTTTGGGTCATAGAAGCTTCGGTCGATAGAAGCATGGGAATAAGCTCTCAAGTGATGCGGCTGATGCAACGTTCTAGTCACGTGCAAAGGTTTTTTTTACTGCACTTAAGGTCCAACACACACTTGCAAATAGAAAAAAAACGCCCCTAGATTTTAGTAATAATAAAAGAATAATTGAAAACCGCTCGAGTGCTTTTGAATAAATGTATTAGACGACAAAGAACATCGTTAGGGGAACGAAATAGTTTTTTTTTTAAAACGCACATACAGACAATGTGAATCATAGTGTATTGAAGTGTGTGGAACTGCTATACAAGTGTGTGTGTGCGACAACACTGACCACGTCTCAGTTGCAAAGCCTTGAGCATCGACGTAAGGTCGCTTGTTTTTAGGGTTCCGTACCCAAAGGGTAAAACGGGACCCTATTACTAAGATTCCACTGTCCGTCCGTCGTCACCAGGCTGTATCTCTGTATCTTTTGTAGCGATGATGGCTCAGTGGTTAGTGCGGTAGGTTCGCATGCCGAAGGGCGTGGGTTAAAACCCCAACAATGAGCTTGAGCTGCCGGTGAAGGAAAATATCGTGAGGAAACCATAGCGTGGTGGTAGGGTACAATCTAGTACTCGGCTGGCTAGCTACCACCCTCAAGCTGAAAATCTGCCGCCAAGCATCTAACGGTGTGTTCCGGCAGCCTCACTTGAGAGCCAGTTCCATTGCAGGCTAGGTGTGCTTTACCATCTTCGACCGCACCGTCACTTAACATCAGGTGAGTTGTGGTCAAATAACTATCAAAAGATACAGCCGTTTATGCTGCAAATCTTCGACACTCGCAAGGGAATCAAAACCTACAGGGTACTTCCTGTGAACTCAGAATCTTGAAATTTGTTACGAAGCAACGTCTTATAGCACAGATAAAGGAAAAATTGCGAAAAGCATAAATTACCATTTAAAAAAAATACCATGATTTTTACTTATATACCTACAGGTTTGTACGGAACCCTCGATGCGCGAGTCCGACTCGCACTTGGCTGTTTTTTTTTATTCGTTGTGTTTTAAAACTCTTTTAATGATATATTTGAAATTATATTACGGAATTTGACTTGTAACATTGGTGTTATTAATAAATTTTATTTGTCTGGTTTCAAGAACTCGCAACATGACATATTGAAAAAAAAAATCGTTTAAAATTACGACTTTTCATCTCACGCCCTCTCAAAAACAAATGGAGAATTTTCCAAATGAGTAATCGGTTACGAATTGAATTAGAAGAGTATTTCTCGATTGGCCGGATTCGATGCTATTAGATTAGGGAGTGGGGTCATTTTGCATTTTCCGATGAAGGTATTTGCATTAGACACGTCATATAAAAGGAATTTGAAGGTTTGAAGCAGCTAGTGAAGTTACCGGGCTGTTGAGACCAACCATCTAATGTCTCAAAGTAATGAGCGCCAAAGCAGCGATGCCCTGAACTTTGTTTTGTTACTCAAAATTCTTTGATCGCTGCAATGATCATAGGTATTTTACCAAGGGCAGGCATTACCTTTTTCTTCTAAAATGTAGACGGGTTATTTGCACGGTAGGTACTCTATATGTTAAAAAGTTTTTCATCGTCTATTTCTGAAGCACACTCAGAAATTAATACGATAATTAAAAAATAAATTAATGACCCCAAGGTGCCGTGGTGGTGCCGGCGTAAGAATAGTACCCCACCCTCTCTACCCGTGGTTGCCGTAAGAGTCGGCTAAGGGGTGTAATCCGGCAGATGGGCAGCAGCGTCTTCCTTGAACAATCACACCTAACTGCGCTCGCCAACCCGCCTGCGAGCGTGGCGAGTATTGGCAAAACCACTACAGGAGGAGGCCTATGTCCAGCAGTGGACGTTCTATTGCCGATGATGTGAAAACGACCCAAATTAATCAATTAAGTTTACCTAGATGACAAGGTTGTCTGGAAGAAATCGCTCTAGGCGATAAGGCCGCCGTTGTACGCCATATATATGTATTAGTCTATGTTGTTTTTGTTTTGTTATTATCTTTATCTCTTTTTTAAGTTTTGTGTGTATGTTTGGTGTATAATAAAGTTGTATTCTATTGTACATATTTTACTACTTATTTTGGTTTAAAAATCAAACTACTGAATCAAACTGATTTTGATGAAATTTTTATGGGACCAATCTGACAGTATCTCTATCCTGTCTGATTTTGCGTTTTTGCATGATTGAGTAGCAAAGATCCTAACATACAAACTTGCATATTTATAATATATATTGTATATATATCGTAATAATTTTTTAATATTTTTTCATGATGATTTTAATTTGACATGATGTACTAAATTTTAATTTATATAAGAATTTAATTTGCACACCGTAATGGTTGACAATAGACTCAAACAATTATTTTAAGACCTTTTTATAACGTTGTCATGCAATTAAAACCTTTGACTTTGACTTAATATTAATAGAATTTCATCCACATCTGCTCAGCCGTTTTTGTTCAAAACTAACATCCAAACATCTTATTTTTTTATAGCTGTCAGGCTTGGTATTTGACCACAGCTCACCTGATGTTAAGTGACGGTGTGGTCGAAGATGGTAAATACACCTAGCCTGGAATGGAACTGGCTCTCAAGTGAGGCTGCCGGAACACACCGTTAGATGCTTGGCAGTAGATTTTCTACTTGAGGGTGGTAGCTAGCCAATCGAGTACTAGAAAGTACCCTACCACCACGCTATGGTTTCCTCACGATGCTTTCCTTCACCGGCAGCTCAAGCTCATTGTTGAGGTTTGAACCCACGCCCTTCGGTATGCGAACCGACCGCGCTAACCACTGAGCTATAATGAGCAATTTTATTTTCTTTCTCTGTTCGGGTCAAATACGGGAGCTGTAGTGGTGAGTGAATTTTGAAATAACTTCGCTGTAGGGTCATGTTTTAATATTACAGTAAGGACGTTTTGTCAATGTTTCGCAAGGCGAAGCAAGACGATAACGATAACGATTTTGACATTTAGATTTTAGATAAGTGGTTATGGCATCAAAATGTTTTTATTTGACAATTTGCCCTAGACATTTGTATAATTTTATTATTTTGACATTTAGATTTACCATATTTTGACATTTGTATAATTTCTTTTGACTTATGTATAACATTTTGACATTTAGATTTACCTTATATTGACACTTGTATAATTTCTTTTGACATTTGTATTACCTTTGACATTTATAAACCTAATTTTTATAAACCTAATTTATTTTGACATTTGAATATATATATATATTTTAAATTGTGAGATAGATATAATTGGTTAGAATAGTCGTTTTTATCTCAATAAATAAATTATAATTATAAATTATAATTATTAATTATTATTATAAGACGAGGCCGCGCGTGCGTTGCACTCAGCTTTGCCTCCTTGATGAAAGCCACCGGATGTGCCCGAAACTAAAGTCAGAGTTTCTGATATAATTGTAAGGTTTTGTGATATAAACTTAAAGTAAAATAGGAATCTTTGATGATGGCAACATTGTTGGGATTTTTTGGGTGGGGCACACTCGACAATCAACTCATCAGATTTAGAGGGTTATATTGTGATTGGCCGTGGTGGTGCCGGCGCAAGAATTGTACCCCACCCTCTCTACCCGTGGTTGCCGTAAGAGTCGGCTAACGGATGTAATCCGGAAGATGGGCAGCAGTGTCTTCCTTGAATAATCACACCTAACTGCGCTCGCCAACCCCCCCAGGAGGAGGCCTATTTCCAGCAGTAGACGTCCTATGGCTGATGATGTGATGTGATGTAATCGTGATTGGAATGGTGAAATCTCGTGTTGTGTTGGATATGATTTGAATTGATTTATGTTAATGATTAAATATATACGATATCTTTGAAGGTAACGCAAAACATAGTTTATGATTGACCCATAGTCTTACAAAATTAAGATAATTGATAAGTAAAACAAAGATTAGCCATTAAAATATATTAAATTATATGTGAGGAGGTAAATTTATCAAAATACATTTTCTATGGCTATTTTTGCTATCTATTGTCACGTAAACGTAATTTGACCTCAAATAAAAATATCATAAAAAAAAAAAAAAAAAAAAAAAAAGATTAGCAAAATATTTTCTTATGTTCTTTCCATACTGTCTATCATTTATACTGTGGCAATTACCCACCCTTCTCTACAACATTATTACCCCATTTCAAAATAGTTACTTCGGTTATAGATTGGCAAGATTGCTTCTGAAGAGGCAATAAAGGTATTTCTAGATGGTGTTGTAAAAAAAAAAGTTTATTTTAATACTCGATTGCTTAAATTAGTTTTTACCCGACTGCCTGACTAAAGTATCTACATGCAAAATTTCATCCAGATCCGTTCAGCCGTTCTAGCGTGATTGAGTAACAATAATCCATCCATCCAAACTTTCAAATTTATAATATTAGTGGGATAGTCTGATATAGTATAGGATATGTAGGGTTATAGGTACGTCTGTCATGGTTTTAAAGTCACGTCCACACTGATTAGCGAGTGTACCCTTATTAATATTCGCGATTCGTATGTTGGGGAGCTATATTAGGGCCTTTCACTGCGTAAACGACGTTATGACACGGACCTCGTGCTTCGAAGAGGCGGTATTATTCTCCTATTTTAAGTTAGACAGGTATTTGACCACCAATTTTAGGGGAATCTGACACCCAGGAATGAGTCTTCCGATAATGGGCTTGAACTGCCGGTGAAGGAAACCATAGCGTGGTGGTAGGGTACTTTCTAGTACTCGGCTGGCTAGCTACCCACAAGTTGAAAATCTGCCGCCAAACATCTGTGTGTTCCGGCAGCCTCACTTATTAGCCGGTTCCATTCCAGGCTAGGTGTGCTTTACCATCTTCGACCACACCGTCACTTAACATCAGGTGAGTTGTGGTCAAACACCAAGCCATAAAAGCTATTAAAAAATTGATTCAAACCGTTTAGTTCGGATTTTTGGAATATCTAAATATATATAACTCAAAGGTGACTGACTGACTGACTGACTGACTGACTGACTGACTGACTGACTGACTGACATAGTGATCTATCAACGCACAGCCCAAACCACTGGACGGATCGGGCTGAAATTTGGCATGCAGGTAGATGTTATGACGTAGGCATCCGCTAAGAAAGGATTTTGATTAATTTTACCCCCAAGGGGATAAAATAGGGGGTGAAAGTTTGCATGAAACTTTGTCAATTTTAAACCGATCGGGCTGAGACTTTGCATGCATTAAGACGTAGGCATCTAGCGCGGGTGAAACCGCGGGGCACAGCTAGTATACCATAAAGCGGTGCCGCTTTTTGAAGTTCCTAGTAACGTGTCTATTAAAAATATTAATTACATTAACAAAAAAATTAATATTGTATTTGTAAACTGTCATATTCACAACCCACCGTTTTGCGCAATCGGGTAAAAATTGGCTAATGGGATGATCTTCGCAATTTCTAAGTCATGCATGCCACCTCTTCTTTGCGTTCCTCTGTGGCATGTCGGCAGTACGATGAATATTCTCGTTAAATATCTGTTATTTGGTTATGATGGTATTGTTTTTGTTATCTGTTTAGTTTGAATGGAAAGCTAGATGGTTAATTCAGTGGAAGTGTGTTCTTATACATTTTTCACATAATCGAAAGGTACTATTCCACACACGCTCCGATTAGCTCCTGTGAGATCCTGCCGTGGTGGTGCCGGCGTAAGAATAGTACCCCACCCTCTACCCGTGGTTGCCGTAAGAGTCGGCTAAGGGATGTAATCCGGAAGATGGGCAGCAGCGTCTTCCTTGAACAATCACACCTAACTGCGCTCGCCAACCCGCCTGCCAAGCGTGGCGAGTATTGGCGAAACCCCCCCCAGAAGGAGGCCTGCGTCCAGCAGTGGACGTCCTATGGCTGATGATGTGTGCGTGTTGTCGAGGAAGGAAAACATCGTGAGGAAACCTTTATGTTACTACATACACACACACACTTTGTTGGTTATTGTTGTCATGTACTTTAAAAAAAACAGTTAGTTGTTTGGCCACTAATTCGCCTGATAGAAAGCGACGGTGCAACCGAGGATGAAGCACGTTTGTCTAGAAGAAATCTATCCACTCTAGCCTTAAAAACGCTCAAATTATAGAATTCTCAAAAACATTTTAAGTTTAGTAGTGTCATGACAGCACCGTCACTTAACATCAGGTGAACTGTGGTCAAACGTCTAGCTTGTCAAGAATAAAAAAGGACATAGTGTAAAAGTGTTCGGTCCCCATGTTAAAACTATTGGCTCAGATAGCTCCCCATTTATTACCCTTCAAACGGTGAAGGAAAACAACAAGAAAAAAGTTCTTGTAGTCATGATATGTACATACGTTGGCCAGCGTGGTAGTCTACGGCGTTAGCCTTCTCATGATGAGACTCATATGCTACGACAAGCGTCGTTGACTATAGTTTCGGACGTGGCCGAAACTATAGTCTGATTATCTGATGTAATTAAACGTGAGTAACCCAGCATAAGTAAAACATAAGTGTTAAAATCACGTCAGTTTCTAAAATAAGTGTCTTCTCTTCTCTAATCTGTAAAAAGTATATTTTTTAATGGTAAAAGGCTATGTGTTTGACTACAGCTCACTTGATGTCAAGTCACGTTGTGGTCGAAGATTGTAAACACATCTAGCCTGGAATGAAATTGGCTTTCAAGTGAGTCTCCCTTAAGACAGCGTTAGGTTTGTTTCAGATTTTTAACTTGTGCTGGCCAGCCGAGTACTAGAAAGTAACCTACCACTTTTTACCACGGTTTTCTCGCGATGTTTTCCTACACACGCGGCTCACGCTTGTTGTTGGATTTGAACCCACGCCTTCCGATCTGTGATCCGACCACGCTAACCACTGAGCTACCATCGCTACATAGTTATATTTATTATATGCCCTGTTTGGTTTTTTCCTGGGTGTAGTGTAGGTATATTTGCGAAGGCAACATGTCATTAAGGTGTACACACACTGGTACAGTTACCGGCGCTCGGGGAGCGATCGCCACGCCAGTGGACTGACATGATCGATATTTATTATTTGTTTGCGTTTCTATATATCATTTTGGTGCGAACAAGGGTTGCCATGCCATTGAAACTTTGAGTAGGTTTATCTACCGACCTGTCCCGGCTTTGAAAAGTACAATTTAGTTAAGAAATTCGATTAAAAACATAGACATTTTTATTTATGCGGGATTACTCACGTTAATTTTATCGGACGTGAGTTCCGTTTTCATATTGGCCAAGTGCAAGTTGGCAGACTTCACATGTCTACGAGAACTTTTTTTCAAAAAATCTCGGTAGTGTTTTTTTCCTCACGATGTTTTCCTTTACCGTTTGAAATGGGGAGCTAGCTGAGTCAATAGTTTTAACATGGGGACAGATAATACTTTTCCACTCTGTCCTTTTTTTATTCTTGACAAGCTAGGTGTTTGACTGCAGTTCTCCTGATGTTAAGAACGGTGCGGTCGAAAATGATAAACACAACTAGCCTAGAATGAAACTGGCTCTCAGGTTTTCTCGGAAGATTTTCGACTTGTAGCAAACCAGCCGAGTACTAAAGAGCTATCGCCATGCTATAATTTCTTCACGATGTTTTCCTTCTTATTTTATTAAACTTAGGCTTGCGTTTGACTTTTGCGTTTCAGGTAATTTTTCCATTCATATTTAAAAAAAAAAACATTAAAAATGTCAAACTCATAACACATGTCATTATAACATTATGTCAAATATAAAATACATATTTATATCAATATGATTAAATGTCAATAAAAAAAAAATACAAAATGTCAATAAAAAAAATTACTTACTAGTAATCAGAGGGTATCAATCAGTTCACTAGATATTCCATTTCTCGTGTGTAACCCAATCAGCGCTTTCTAATGGTAGTCGGATCAGAATAAGTAATAGTTGCTAAGGAGATGTGGAATTAGATCAAGATATGCACTTATGCGTTGGAAACATACAGACTGTACATAGTCTAAAAACAAAACATCGTGAGGAAACCTTAGCATGGTGGTAGGGTACTTTCTAGTACTCGGTTGGCTAGCTACCACCCTCAAGTTGAAAATCTGTCGCCAAGCTAACGGTGTGTTTCAACAGCCTCACTTGAAAACCAGTTCCGTTCCAGGATAGATGTGTTTACCATCTTTGACCACACCGTCACTCAATATCGGGTGAGCTGTGGTCAAACATCAAGCCTGTCAACCATAAAAAAGTCTATTGCAAAGAGCTCGTGGTATCTACAACTAGGTTTTAATACTTATAAATTACTAGGTGGTAGACCTCCTTAGGAAGAGGTCGTCAAGCAGTAGTGTGTAAACTTTAATGTATTGCTTGTTTTTCGGTTTGAAGGGTACTGCAGCGACATTACAGGGCTATTGAGACCATCGAATATCTCAAAGTAAACAGCACAAATATTTTATTGAAAGTTACAAGTCAAATTCCGTACATGTTAATAAAAAAATGTATACATAATATATTTATGTCAATAAAAAATATGACAAAATAAAATATGTCAAGGTAAAATACCTACGTCATTAAATATAAAAAATATTGTCAACGTAATAAAATGTCAAAAAAAAAATGCTTGCAAGTAATATAATCTTTTAGCTAATCGAAACGAAATTTAGTTTTCTATTACTTTTATCGGGAAGATTTTTAGTGTTTCTTAAAGCTCAGAATATTGGTGCAAGTTTGAGACTTGCGTGTCTAATCTATAATTCCAAGTGTCAATTCTGTGCTTGTATTGCGAAAAAGACGCTACCCTTCCTTCCTTCCATCTTCATCTCGCCCCTTATTAGTGACTGGTGTATAGTGCAAGACATAAGCGTATATTTTTTAGTTCAATATATATCTTTTTTCTAGCTTCGTAAGAGTACACTTAAAAAAAAAAACTAAAAGATTTCTTGACACATTTTTGTTTTACTGACGTGGATACTCCGACTGACGTCGGTGACTTATTAGCTGGGAAAAAACTGGGCGTCTTACGTAAGGTTAGGCGATATTTCACACCGGGGCAGCTGCTTGCATTGTATCAAGCACAAGTCCGGTCGTGTGTGGAATATTGCTGCCATCTTTGGGACGGTTCTGCCAAGTACCAATATATATATATATATATATATATATATATAGAATATCCGATATATTTAAACGTGAGTAATCCCGCATAAGTAAAATAAAAATGAAATTATTATTAAGAACAATATTTTGAAAAACAAGTAAAACGCAAGCTTTTTTTTTGATCTAACTCATCTAAGTCCACTAAGACGTTACAGTGTAAAGTAGTAACATAAACCAACTATCACATTCTAAGCAATGTGGGAACTATGGCACTGTGGGAACCAGATAACTGATAGAATACTTGTATACTTTATGTTTACTAAAACATTTTGTAGCGATGATAGCTCAGTGGTTAGTGCGGTGGGTTCACACGCCGAAGGGCGTGGGTTCATACCTTAACAAAGTGAGGAAACTATAGCATGGTGATAGGGTAAGGTATAGCTAGTATTTGGCTGGCTAGCTTCCACCCTCAAGTCAAAAAACTGCCGCCATGCACTTAACGGTGTGTTCCGACAGCCTCACTTGAGAGCCAGTTTCATTTCAGGCTACGTGTGCTTTACCATCTTCGACCACACTATCACTTAATATTAGGTGAGCTGTGGTAAAATACCTAGCTTGTCAACCATAGAAAAAAAAAAACAGAACAGAATAAACATTTATCGTCATATAAATGTTTATCCTGGTGGGAATCTGATTTTAATTTTAATTAATAAATAAATAAATATCGGAGGACATTACACACAGCGCCATCTGAATCCATACTAAGCAAATCTTGCACTATTTTTTTTTTTGTTTGTAAATACTTATAATACATACAGAACACCCAAACACAGAATAAACATTTTGTTTATACCACAGATTGCTTGTACTAAGTAGGAATCGAACCCACGCCTTACAGCTCTTAAGGCAGATATTCTACCAATGAACCAACAGGGCTGTGGGCTTAATGCAATGAATTGCAAAACTTTAGCACTTCCTTGCACGGGGCAGTAATTTTTTCGTAAGTCAGCCGACTTACAGTCGAAATTTGATATCTATCTAATATCTTTAAACGAGCAATCCTTGTATATATGTATATCTATCTAATCTAATATCTTTAAACGAGCAATTCTTGTATATATGTATATATATATTCTGAATCTCGGAAAGGGCTCAAACGATTTTCATGAAATTAAGTATGCAGGAGGTTTTGGGGGCGGTAAATCGATCTTTCATTTTTAGAAAACGTCGTTTTATCCGTGTTTTCAGGAATGAAAATGAATCAATGAAAAACCTAGCAAAGCTCGGTAATCCAGGTACTGTTCCATTAAATCGCTCAAAACTTGTAACTTGGTCGTCTTGTAAATATATTATGTTACCAATTGCTATTCTCGTCACACGCCATCTAACAGGCATTAGCGAACTAGATCGAGTACTGGAGAATACCCTACCAACATGCTGTGGTTTCCTCACAATGTTTACCTTCATCGGCAGCTCAAGCTCATTGTTGAGATTTGAAACCACGCGCTTGAAACGACCGCTTTAACCATTGAGCTATAATTGACTGACTGAGAAATTCATTATACCACCGCTATAATATTGAAGGCCTAGATTATTCCGTGATGTAGTGACAATTCCAGGCCTGTTACTACGAGTAAGTACTACAGCACAATGCAAAAAGTAAAAATAAATATTGTGTAATCCTACCTAATACACTGCAGCGTTCATTGACACACATTCACGCACGCACTAACACACATTGAGCTTGATGCCAGAGGAGGTTTTTAGTCAGTATGGGTGTTGTCAATAATCAAGTCCGACATACCCAGACAAGGCCTGATGATATGTTTAGTTTATTTTCCAAAGCTCTGGAGGTAAAAAAAGCACACATACATACATACACATACTCACAAACACACATACATACACACAGCTATATATTTTGTAGCGATGATAGCTCAGTGGTTAGAGCGGTCAGTTCGCATGCCGAAGAGCGTGGGTTCAAACCCCAACAATGAGCTTGAGCTGCCGGTGAAGGAAAACATCGTGAGGAAACCATAGCGTGGTGGTAGGGTACTCTTTAGTACTCGGCTGGCTAGCTACCCTCAAGTTGAAAATCTACCGCCAAGCATCTAACGGTGTGTTCCGGCAGCCTCACTTGGGAGCCAGTTCCATTCCAGGCTAGGTGTGCTTTACCATCTTCAACCGTCACTTAACAGCAGGTGAGGTGTGGTCAAACAACTAACCTGTCAACTATATAAAAAAAAACACCCGCGCGCGCACACATACATAGACACACGCACGCACACTCACTCCACCCACACACAAACACAACACACACATGTACACACACACACCACACGCGTACACACGCACACACGCGCACACGCGCTAACAAAACACATATGGTTAATACTATTATTTTATACCTTAACATATATTATACTTATTACTACAAAAATATATTACTGCAAAAATATATACTATATATACTATATTACTGCAAAAACTTCATACGGAAGACACTGTATTTTGCGACACAGATATTTCTAGAGCAAAGTCCCTGTTTGCTCGTTGTAATACTCTACTTATAAATAAATAAATAAAATAATCACAACTTTATGTAGGTATATATATTTTTCTTCAATATATATACGAGTATATCCAATAAACATACATTTATTGTAGAAATAAGAAACGCAACGCTTGAGCGATGTTGCCAGAAACCAGAAAGTGAAATCTCCTGGCAAGTGAAGGAAAATCGGCCGGAGTACACGGAAAGCCTTTTAAATAATCTACCTGACATTTCCGGCTGTCACGGAAATCATAATGATTTTATAAGGAGGGGGTTGTCGATATTCTTAGGTGAGGTATTTACTGTATTAACAATTATTCACTTAAGAAGGAAACAGTTCCCGTTAAAAAAGAATTAGACAAATTTGAAATTGTTTATCAACGACTAGGGCATCGAAACTCGGTTCAATTTTGAAAACACGGGTTTTCGGGTCTAAGAGTAATCAAAACCCGGGTAGACCGGTTTTTTCGAGCATTTCGAGCTTTTAATTGTAATTTTTTAAAATACACTAATCTGCGTTTATATATCGATTTCCTACAATGAGTAGAAAATATAAAGAATGAGGAAGAATTTAAATAAATGAAACAGTACTTTACAAATTACAAAAAAGTTTTAATATTTAAAAAAGGGATAAAGATTTATTTTTTCTATTAGCGCGACGAGCTTCACTACACCCTCCCCTCTCCACTGCTCCACACTTCACCCCATTCATGTCCTGAGATGGACGCGCATGCATTGCAACTTGCATGGCTTGTTTTATTGGTAGGAACGTAGCAACGAAGCTACTTTTTACGTAATAAATAATAATTTATCAAAGCGTGTTTTTATTCCATTTATTTATTATTGCATTCGAAGTGGCTTAAATTTAATAAATAACAAAAACATAAGTATTAAAAAAAACCCGAAAAACCCAAGTTTTAAAAATCAAACCCGGGTTTTTTTGTAATCCTCAGAACCGGGAAAACCCGGGTTATTTCGGTCCGGGTAAACACGGGCTCGATGCCCTATCAACGACATAAATTAATTATTATACATTTTTTAATTATATTTTTGACATTATTATTTTTTATTTGATTGACATTTTGATTTTGACGTTGATCTTGTTTCTAAAAACAATTTAAATTTTTGATTTCATAGAATTAATAGTTAATAATTTAAATTAATTAAGTTTAATATTGTCGTAATTCGTAACGTGCGGTACTAATTTGAAATAAATGAATAAATGGCATTCTTTATGCGTACTACTTTGCCGTGGTGGTGCCGGCGTAAGAATAGTACCCCACCCTCTCTACCCGTGGTTGCCGTAAGAGTCGGCTAAGGGATGTAATCCGGAAGATGCGTCTTCCTTGAACAATCACACCTAACTGCGCTCGCCAACCCGCCTGTCAAGCGTGACGAGTATTGGTAAAACCCCCCCAGGAGGAGGCCTATGTCCAGCAGTAGACGTCCTATGGCTGACGATGTCTGTGTGTGTATGTACTACTTTACTAGAACATGGCTGAAATAACAACTAAGATGAAAATAAAGACTACTTAGTAACGCCGTCGCGCGGGCCGTCAAGTCGGAGAGGTCGGTATACATTCTGGGGCCCGCGGTCTACAAGCGCGTAAAAACTGTAAAACTGACTTTTTTAATGACATTTAATCGTATGACATATTTTATAATTGACATATTATATTGTTATTTTTAAATATGTTTAAAAAAATGATACGTAACTTAAGTTTTATCAAAAAAATATTTGTATTTGACCAGACTCGACCTAATTTATGTGGCTTTGTCTGTGACTCAGGCTTGTTTCACTTTATCCTTACTATAAAATACTACGAAAATATTTAAATACTTGAAACTGGCATATACGCAACGAGCGACGCCAGAAATAAAGTGAAAAATAATTTCCCTGCTTTCAAATGACATTAAACGGGTTAAAAAGTTAGTAACAATAAACAAGTCATGTTGGTAGAGTGAGTTTCGTTGTACTGAAAATAATAGGACAGGTAGTCACTGGGGAACGGACTGGACTCTTAGCTTCCCACATAAAACACACAGAACTAGTCACCCACCCCGACTATGCTCGTTTGGGCGGCTTCATTACAAAACATTCAATATATTGCATAATCTATCTATCTAATACCTTTAAACGAGCAATTCTTGTATATATGTATATATATAATCTGAATCTCGGAAACGGCTCCAACGATTTTCATGAAATTTAGTGTGCCGGGGGTTTCGGGGGCGATAAATCGATCTAGCTAGGTTTCATTTTTAGAAAAAGTCGCTTATCCGTGTTTTCTGCCGAGCAAAACTCGGTCATCCAAGTACTATAACATTATAATAGTATTATTTTTAATTTAATACATTTTTTTTTGTTTGTCAAGCTAGTTGTTTTGACCACAGCTCACCTGATGTTAAGTGCGGTGTGGTCGAAGATGGTAAAGCACACTTAGCCTGGAATGGAACTGGCTCTTATGTGAGGCTGGCGAAACACACCGTTAGATGCTTGGCGGCAAATTTTCAACTTGAGGGCGGTAGCTAGCCAGCCGAGTACTAGAAAGTACCCTACCACCATGCTATGGTTTCCTCACGATGTTTTCCTTCACCGGCAACTCAAGCTCATTGTTGGGGATTGAATCCACGCCCTTCGGTATGCGAATCGACCGCGGTAACCACTGAGCTAACATCGCTGCTTGTCAGAATTTGTGAGTGACCGCGGCACAGTTTTTTTTAATGGATGACATACTAGGTGTTTGATCACAGCTCACCGCACTAGGTGTGGTTTACTATCTTCGACTACACCGTCACTTAACATCAGGTGAGCAAATAAAGACTATATATATACGATAGCTGTAGTAATCCACAGTCTACGTCAACTAGTCCATTTGCCCGCGAAATGAAAATGAAAACTAACACAATGAACTACCTACTTAATCATCATCTGGTGAAGAAGCCTCGGTGTCGGAAATCGGTGATAAAACAATGTAATCTGGCCGTGTTTGGGTTTAGTAGAATCAAGTCAGTTTCATATCTTTATTTTATTATGGAAACTGACGTGGTCTTGACACATTTTTGTTTTATTTATGCGGGATTACTCACGTATAATTTTTTCGAAGACTCCGACTATAGTTTCGGCCACATCCGGTGGCCTTCATAATGGGGATAAAGCTAAGACAACGCGCGCGCGGCCTCGTCTTGCTTCGCACTGCGGGCCGCCGCGCAGCGTGACCAGATTTAATTTGACGAATCTACTCACGGTATGGACAAAATCTACTAAATTCTACTAACCAATATGCAGCAATCTACTAAATTGTCTACACATATCCAAATTTGTAAGAATTGAAATAAAAATACATAATAACTTTATACAATTACTTAATGTAATAATTTACAACATTAAATGGACAATTTAGTACTTATTTTAACTGCTACAGAGTGAAAATGATCAACATTATTAATTAACAAACAAACAGTGAAAATTATCAACATTATCAATTATTATTCTGCTTATTATTATCCTGCTCCATCATACAAATTTTTGGAATCCATTAATTTTATCATTCCTTTATCTGGTACAAAATCAATGCAGCCACGATCACTCTGTCGCAGCCCTTCTTTTCCATGGAGTAAACTGGCTACGTTTTTTAATAATATTTATATTAATTATATATTTTATTTTTTTAAGCGAACAACCTGAATACAGTATAACAAACAACAAAGAGCGGCGGGCTTTACTCGTGGTAAAACGTGGGAATCCCCGTTCACAAACGAGAACGAGAGATAAAACGAAGGAAAAATTTTGCTTACCACGAAATTCTAAAATCTACCAAAATATACTGCATAATTTATTTCTACAGACATTAACCTGACGGACCCTAAAATCTACCAAAAAAGTAGAAATCTACTAAATTTGGTCACACTGGCCGCGCGCCTCGCACGTGATGATAGCGGTTGATGCACGGGCGCGAGGGTGGGGGCGGGTAGTGTACCGGGATGTGACGCCGCGCTCTGGAACTCTTCCTCACAGGAGTCCTCCTCTACGATGTCAGGAATGTTCCAACACATAGAGCTCCGCGACGTCTTCATATACTTGTCAATCTGTGACTGTATTTCTTCTTTTTCCGGCGAGTTCCCGTTACGTGTAAATATACCTACAGCAAATTGTTGTGTAGCAAATTGCCTTGCGAATAATTGTAGTAGCTACATACGGAACAGGCAGTGCTTACGTGCAGATTGGCACACGCACTTATGGCCGTTCTTCCCCAGTTTCCCCTACAGTTAATTGTCCGAATAGGAATGGCTTCTATTAGACTTCCTAGAACGTGTTACGAGACCATCGCTAACTTGGTGGTAGATATTTATATCTATCTATCTATCTATCTAATCTAATCTAATACCTTTAAACGGGCAATTCTTGTATATATGTATATATAATCTGAATCACAGAAATGGTTCAACGATTTTCATGAAATTTAGTATGCAGGGGGTTTCGGGGGCGATAAATCGATCTAGCTAGGTTTCATTTTTAGAAAACGTCGTTTTATCCGTGTTTTCAGCCGAGCAAAGCTCGGTCATCCAGGTACTTAATTTTAAATAGTAAAATGGATTATTTACAAAGCAATGTTTTAGTGTCAGTTTAAATGTTTTAAAATTTAATTTGGTAATACGAGGTGGTAATTTATTGTTGTTAGTATTTTGGCATGGCGGCCGTTTTTAGGGTTCCGTACCTCAAAAGGAAAAAACCGGAACCCTTATAGGATCACTTTGTTGTCCGTCTGTCTGTCTGTCAAGACCCTTTTTCTCAGGAACGTGTGAAGGTATCTAGCTGAAATTCATATCAAATACTCAGGTCTACTGTCCCTTGGAGCTGTGAAAAAATCAAACTTCTAAGTCAACTCAATCAAAAAATACAGCTGTTTATGCTGCAAATTTTCGACACTCGCAAGGGAATCAAAACCTACAGGGTACTTCCCGTGAACTCAGAATCTTGAAATATGGTACGAAGCAACGTCTTATATTATAACGTCTGCTATAAGACGTAGAGACCTGGTAGAGATCGCTTTTAACGATAAGGTCGCCACTTGTGGCACTAGCTCATAAGATTATTTTATTTTCTGTACTTTTTATTTTATTTTTGATTTCTATCCATCATCTATAAATACTTTTACTTTAATACATAAACTCGAAATATTCGAAATAATACCAAGTTAGGACAATAATACAATGGTCCTAAATGATTTTTCCTGTTAAAACTTCTCCTCAAATTGTGTATCGGGGCGGCGCCTTGGTAAACCAATATCCGAAACGCCGTGCCCTGTCCATGAGGTTTGTTTACTCATGGCCATCGATATGGTCACGTAGGCGTTACTCGGTAATCGATGAGGAAACCAATAAATAAATAATTGTGGTCGACGCCACGCGTTTCGAATATTTATGGGGGTAGATTTGGTTTGCTATCTAGGTATAGATAATAGACCAAATCTTTTGTTATATTTTATGCTTGTATCCATTAGGAATAAATCGGATTAATTAAGAGATTTTTATGGTTAATTGATTTGATTACTTTTTTTTTATACGCTGACAGGCTAGGTGTTTGACCACAACTCACCTGATGTTAAGTGATGGTGTGGTCGAAGATAGTAAAGCACACCTAGCCTGGAATAGAACTGGCTCTCAAGTGAGGCTGCCGGAACACACCGTTAGATGCTTGGCGGCAGATTTTCAACTTGAGCTTTCAAGTAGCTAGCCAGCCGAGTACTAGAAAGTACCCTACCACCACGTTATGGTTTCCTCACGATGTTTTCCTTCACCGGCAGCTCAAGCTCATAGTTGGGGTTTGAACTCACTCCCTTCGGCATGCGAACCGACCGCGCTAACCACTGAGCTATCATCGCTACAAAACTAAAAATTACTAACGAAACGACTTGATTCGACGTTCATTGTGCGGACTGCTAGACAGTGGAATGCGCTGCCTGAGTGGGTGTTCCCCGTTGGATATAATCTGGGTGTCTTCAAGTCGAGAGTGAATCGGTATCTTCTAGGCAAGCGTACTCCATCTTAGACCGCATCATCACTTAACATCAGGTGAGATGGCGGTCAAACGTAAGCCTATTTCTTATTAAAAAGAAGATCCGTAGACGAACTAAAGTTACCGACGTAGCCCAGCGGATTAGCAAGTTGTAGTGGCAGTGGGCAGGGCACATAGCACGCAGAACTGATGGCCGGTAGGGCTGCAAAGAGACCACGGACCGGCAAGCGCAGCGTAGGACGTCCACCCACAAGGTGGACGTCCTAATAAAGACCGTAGGAACGCGCTGGATGCGAGCCGCTTCCAACCGGTCTTTAAGGAAGTCAATGGGAGAGGCCTATGTCCAGCAGTGGACGTCTTACAGCTGAGATGATGATATAGTTTGCATATTTATACGTAGTTTAAAAAGAAAGAAGACATAAATATGAACATCCATATTTTAGCCTAAACACAGCTCCATATTTTCACAAAACAAAATCCGTCAAACAAAGTGTCCATTTGGTGCGAACAGCCTCCCCGGCCCGACAAGGCCTTTCCATTTGCAGTCTCCCGGGAAACCCCGGACATAAGGCACCTGATAAACTTTGGGTTAGGTACGGATACTGTCTGTTGGTTAGCTAACTTTCTGACCATTTCTTTTTACTGGTGATATTCTAGGTGTCTGACCACAACGGCGGGAAACGACTTGGTTTTATACTATGTAGACTAGCGACCCGCCCCGGCTTCGCACGGGTGCAATGTAGATACAAATTTGGTGCATATGCATGTATTATACATATAAACCTTCCTCTTGAATCACCCTGTCTATTGATGGAAACCGCATCAAAATCCGTTGCGTAGTTTTAATGATTTAAGCATACATAGGGATATAGGGACAGAGAAAGCGACTTTGTTTTATACTATGTAGTGTGATGATGAAATATATATATATATTTTTTTCTACAATATGGGAAGAGGAAATTTAAGTCTTACGACTTGGTTTTATACTATTCAGAGTATTGTAGAGACTAGCGACCCGCCCCGGCTTCGCACGGGTGCAATATAGATACTAATGTGGTGCATAATAATATGCATGTATTATACAACCTTCCTCTTGAATCACTCTGTCTATTGATGGAAACCGCATTAAAATCCGTTGCGTAGTTTAAAAGATCTAAGTGTACAGACGGCGGGAAGCGACTTTGGTTTATACTATGTAGAGCGACCCGCCCCGGCTTTGCACGGATGCAATGTAAATACTAATGTGGTGCATATGCATGTATTATACATATAAACCTTCCTCTTGAATCACTCTGTGTATTAATGGAAACCGCATTAAAATCCGTTGCGCAGTTTAAAAGATTAAACGTACAGACGGCGGGTAACGACTTTGTTTTATACTGTTTTTTTTTAATATACTATAATACTTGTATATATAATCTGAATCTCGGAAACGGCTCCAACGATTTTCATGAAATTTAGTATGCAGGGGGTTTCCGGGGCGATAAATCGATCTAGCTAGGTTTAATTTCTAGGAAACGTCGTTTTGTCCGTGTTTTCAGCAGGTCATCCAGGTACTTATTATAATATTTTCTATTTACGTTCCCATCATACTTCCCAGTAAAATTGGCTCAATGCTGCCAACATTATGAAAGTTTGATACAAACAGGAGGCGGAAGTGACCGAAATCGCGCGAATGGAGCACACTCCTCGCATTTAAGCGATTTGTCAATACTCGACATAGCGCGGCCGAATGGTCTTGATACTGATGAAAGTCATTTTTTTGTGGCTAGGCTAGGCGTTTGACCTTTTTACGTAGTGGTAGATCTCCTTAGCAGGAGGTCGCGTAGGTTGATACCACCGCAGTACCAGATATTCTGTGTTGTAAGCACCAAGCAGTGTGTAAACATTACTGTGTTCCGGTTTGAAGGGTACTGTAATTAGCGAAATTACAAGGCTGTTTAATCATCGAAAGTCTTCAATTATCCATTACCAGCAGGAAAGCGTCTCGTTCGTCTCATAACTTTTACATAAAAAATCTGACGATGTGGTCGTTGATGTTAAACACCTAGCCTGGAACTGACTCAAGTGAGATTACCAGAACACACTGCTTGGCGACAGATTTATAAAGCTGGGAATTACAACTGACTTTGATATGGTAAATTATTATTTGAATAGACTGGATGTTGGTAGCTACAACAGGCTGCTGTCCGAACCCAGTTCTGAAGCAGCCGGGGAGCTTTTCATTTATGTAAGTCGCCTCAAGTGACCTACCTTGATTTTTTAGTGTGTATGCAGGGGAGTGAATGTGTGTATGAAAGAGTGTGTATAAGTATGTGTTGTGTCTAGGTATTATTTTATTAATTTTTACCTATTAAAAAAACTTTCTAGAAAATACGATGGGACTGCCATGTGAATGTCCCAAAAGTCCCTTAACTAAATTGGAATAAAAAAAAATGTTAAATTATTGTAAATATTATTTGTGTATTATCCGAACACACAATTCTCAATATATTGTTTTCGTTCGGTTACACGTTGCATCCTAGTTCTATCTGTCCGTTAATGTCATCCATTATTACATTACGTGAATATGTTTTTCCAAAATAACTCTTTTCTCCCAACTTCTAGAAAAATGGTCCAGCTTACAATTTTACGCGGGTAGTAAGAATGGGTATTGTAACATTTCTATATGCCCTACCTATCTGAACTAATTTGGAGTGATCAGTAAAACACAAAGAAAGTTGAATCGTTACAGTATAGCTACCCTTAAAATGTAGATTTATGCCACCGCATTTTTTTTTTGTAGATCTGTAAAAGAGGAATATCCCACCATGCATTGTTTTGTTATATCTCAAAGAATATTGAATGTTGCTAATGTTCAAACAGTCAGCCCGTATACTCCTATGATAATAAAATAAAAAGAAATGCACGTTAAAAGTATCAAGATCGTTCATTTGGCATTACTGTGGACGAGTTGATCGTCACCATGGGTCGTTAAGTGATTGGCTCTTACGTACTGAACGCACAGTTTTTATGTAGATCTGGACGTTTGGAGTTCTTTATTGACGATTATTAATATTGAATATTTTTTGTTCCATTTTAATCGGAAAGTCGGACCGTAATATATTATTTTTCTTCCTCTCTTTTCATAGACTAACTATCTTTTGTCCGTTGAACTATTTGATATCACAGTGGGTTTTATGAAGAGTACTTTTGGTAGCAATCCCTTGGACTAAGTAGCAATCTATCGTTTGACTTGGTAGTAATCTGTCCTCTTGACTTGGTAGTAATCTGTCCTCTTGACTTAGTAGCAATCTGTCCCCTTGACTTAGTAGCAATCTGTCGTTTGACTTTGTAGTAATCTGTCCTCGTGACTTCGTAGCAATCTGTCTTTTGACTTAATAGCAATCTGTCCTCTTGACTTAGTAGTAATCTGTTCTCTTTAGTAATCTCACAAGCTTTAATTTTGTTTTATGATGCCTCACCTTAATTTTCCTATAATGTTTGAGCCATTTATGCTTTAAATCGCGATTTTTTATTAATGTAAAAGTAATAAGATGAACGGGACGCTCTATTGATGGTAAGAGATAACGCATGCTCATGATCAATGCAGCGATACACGGAACTTTACGTTGCAAAACAAAGCGCAGGGTATTGCTGATTTGGCGTTGATTACTTTAAGATTCCATGGTTCCATTCCATGGTTCCATTCCATGGTTCCATTCCATGGTTAGTCTCAACAGTCCTGTAATTTCACTAGCTGCACCCTTCAAAATGAAACACAGTAATGTTCACACACTACTACTTGCTTATACAATACCTGGTACTGCGGTGGTATCTACCTAGAAGACCTGCTAAGGCGATCTCACATCACATCACATCATCAGCCATAGGACGTCCACTGCTGGACATAGGCCTCCTCCTGGGGGGGTTTTGCTAATACACGCCACGCTTGGCAGGCGGGTTGGCGCGCGCAGTTAGGTGTGATTGTTCAAAGAAGACGCTGCTGCCCATCTTCCGGATTACATCCCTTAGCCGACTCTTACGGCAACCACGGGTAGAGAGGGTGGGGTATAGGGCATCGAGCCCGGGTTTACCCGGACCGAAAAAACCCGGATTTCCCGGTTCTGAGGATTACAAAAAAAACCCGCGTTTGATTTTTAAAACTCGGGTTTTTCGGGTATTTTTTTAATACTTTTGTTTTTGTTATTTGGGTAGTTCTACGATAAGAGGTAACTTGTGCGGCAATCAGTTTAAAATAGATTTTTTATTCTATATGTTGTTATTTTTTGCAATGAATCACATCATCTTAATGTACTTTATTAAATAACATCACGATTAAACGCCCAACTAAAGCACATTTTTCTGCAATTCCTTATAAAGTCTAAAAAAGTCTCTACCCTGGCCTGTCCCCTTGCCGGTTTCAGTTCAACTTGTAGACAATACATACTTTCTTTGTATCAATTGCTAAACTAAAGTGTGTTTAGCACGAATTTTAATAAATATACTTAAGTGTTATTAAGGAAAAATACAACAATATTTATTTATTTTCAATTATTTTTACACTTAACTTTTGTCCCGCTTTTTTTGTGTATCTACCCTGGCAAATTTCGTTGCGCTATTAAAACATAAATATAAGAAGGCCATATTCCAAATAGCGCTCAATGACATCTACCGACGTGATATTAGCCATACAAAACACACGAGCCGTTAGATTGCCGCCATTTTGTTAGTTGTTGAGACGAGACAGTGCGGTGTAGTGGTTTCGCAAGGTGACTGTGTCTCTCCACTGGTAAGTTATAAAAGTTTTAATATTCATTTAATTTATTTGCATTTACTGCCCTAATTTAATAATACTGTAATAGTTAAAGTGTGATATATAATTAACCGAATTATTTCTTATGTCAATTAAAACAATTGAATCTGTCATGGAAACGTCTTTCCCCTGTCGTATTTCCCCAGGCAGTTGTCTTTTCAGGGGAGAGACTCACTGACCAGGGGAGATAAAATGCTTCATAATATGTTTGTGCAAACTAACTCAGAATAGCTAACTTTTATTAACGTCAGTTTTAAAAGACTTTAAAAATTATGGCAAATGAAAGTTCTTCATCATCATCATCATCGTCAACCCTGTTTCACCCACTTCTGAGTATAAGTCTCCTCTGCTGCGCGCCATGAAAAAAATCTTATGATAAAAATATAAAAGAGGTTCTCAGTTTATATTGTTATTGTCTAATATTATTACAGATTATGGCACCATGGAAAAAGTTAACATGTGCAGTAAGATTGCAGAAGAAAGGTGAAGCAGAGACACTGAGATATCAAAAGATTAAAAACAATCCAGAAAAATAAGAATTGCAAAAGCAAAGAAGAGGAAAAATATTTAAATAAGAAGGAGAAAGAAATTAAAAAAACTGTCGTTCAAACGACTCCCTAGAGAGCAACGTAAGTCACGAAAAATATGGAAAAAGAAATCTAGAAAGCGTAGGCAATGACTTGCTCTTCAAAATGTAACCCCGTACTCAGTGTACACTAGAAGACTAGTAGAACTACTAGAAATGTAGACTACTAGAAGTTACATTGTACATTCAATGTACTCAATACTCCGGTAACGCCATCTATTTCAGATGTTGATGATCAAACGCAACAAAGAAATTTTCATAGAACAGTTATAGCTGCCAAATCAGACCGAGTCAGAAGACAAAGATATTAAATCAATTTAAAAAAAAGATGAGATTATTAATAAACTAAAAAACTAAATTAGCACGTTACAAAACAAGGTTACAAAGATTACGAAAGCCTGAAAACTTACACCTAATAGCAAAGTAAAACAAGTGATGAATACTCCAAGTGCCAGTGCGCAGTGCAAAAAAAATCGCTGTTTGCAGAAGTGCTCAGTCAACGATTAAAAGAAAATTATTTAGCTCTCCCAAATGAAAAAAAAAGAATTTTTAAAAGAATGATAAGCGGGAAACTTATGTTAAATTAAAACTTGAAATTTTAACGAAGAGCATATGTATAGGTAATGTAAAAATGATCCTGACTACCACAAGCCTGATTATCACTTAAAAGGCGCTAGTCTACTTAATTAGTATAAATAGAATAATATTTTGTTATTTGTTGAAGGTACAATGGCATGTTAATTTACATATAATATGTTTGTAAGTGACACTAAAGACGCTCTTGTTTTAGATTTTAAAAAGCTGTAATATGATAGTTGTGATTAATTATTTATTATTGATATGATAGTCTGATTATAATTTAAGTACAATGTTTAATAAAAGTCCATTTTATTAATTTTATTCGTTATTTTATTGCGTCAAATTATCTTCCCTGGTCAAATACGTATCTACCCTGATCTTGATGTCTCTACCCTGCCTGATGTATTTACCCTGGCCTTCTAAAAAGTAACAAAATATGTATAAAATGACTTGCCCTTACGTGAATAGGTACATAAATGGGACAAAAATCATGATATATTTGTTTAATTAAAAAACTCCAACTTTTCTTCTTGGCCGCATCCTCTAAGGACTTGAAACCTCTTATCGTAGAACTGCCCATTTATTAAGTTTAAGCCACTTCGAATGCAATAATAAGTAAATGAAATAAAAACACACTTTGATAAATTATTATTTATTACGTAAAAAGTAGCTTCGTTGCTACGTTCCTACCAATAAAACAAGCCATGCAAGTCAAATGGAACGCGTGCGTCCATCTCAGGACATGAATGGGGTGAAGTGTGGAGCAGTGGAGAGGGGAGGGTGTAGCGAAGCTCGTCGCGCTAATAGAAAAAATAAATCTTTATCACTTTTTTAAACATTAAAACTGTTTTTGTAATTTGTAAAGTACTGTTTCATTTATTTAAATTCTTCCTCATCCTTTATATTTTGTACTCATTGTAGGAAATCGATATATAAACGCAGATTAGTGTATTTAAAAAAATTACAATAAAAAGATCGAAATGCTCGAAAAAAACGGTCTACCCGGGTTTTGATTACTCTTAGACCCGAAAACCCGGGTTTTCAAAATTGAACCTAGTTTCGATGCCCTAGTGGGGTACTATTCTTACGCTGGCACCACCACGGCTGATAAGGTGATCTACCACCAAGTAAAGTTTGTAGACAACGATGCTATTTAACAAAATGCCTAGCATAACGATTCCTAGGCTGTTGTTTCATATTTTTAACAAGCATGCAAATGTTTGCGACACTCCAACATGTGACGTGTGACCTACATAATAAAGTTTACTGCAGCGATCGCAGCCTGGCACTGACTCACAGTAGGTATGTCAGATTTACGTCTATATACATATGTTACGGTGAATATCTGAATTACGATCTTCTAGGAGCACCGGTTATTACACTAGGTTCAGTTGGGTGAATCTATTTACCTTTAAACGAGCAATTCTTGTATATATGTATATATATATACGTATATAATCTGAATCTCGGAAACGGCTCCAACGATTTTCATGAAATTTAGTATGCAGGGGGTTTCGGGAGCGATAAATCGATCTAGCTAGGTTTCATTTTAAAAAAACGTCGTTTTATCTGAGTTTTTAGGCAATGAAAAAACGAGCAAAGCTCGGTCATCCAGGTACTATGTAATTATGTATATAGATATATAAAAAAAAGAAAAGTAAAATTTTAAGGGCATCCCCTTCAAACTTTGAGATTGCTGGCTTGGAAGAAGCTAGAAACGCTTTCTTAATTGCATGCCCAGTTCAGAATTTTCCTGTTTCTCCAAATTCACAGAGGAGCTGGGACGACATAAACTGCAAATTGACTTATGCAAATCTTTTGAGCTGTAGTACAGATACGGCGCGTGCTAGGCTTTTGGCCATGGGTACGCATGAGGCCGGCTACTGGCTTCACGCGTACCCTTCGTCAAATACAGGATCATTTCTTGAGCCTGACACGCTCCGAATCGCAACCTGTCTACGGCTTGGGGTTCCGGTCTGCGCTCCTCATAAATGTCCCTGTGGCAGTGATGTCGACAAGCTAGGACATCACGGACTGTCATGCCAAAAAAGTGCAGCCGCTTCTCGAGACATGCCGCACTTAACGATATCATACGCCGGTCCCTTGCCACCGTCAACGTGCCAAGTCTACTTGAGCCAACTGGTATTGCAAGAGACGATGGCAAGAGACCGGACGGTATGAGTTTGATTCCTTGGAAGATGGGTCGGGTGCTAGTATGGGATGCAACCTGTTCAGACACGCTGGCCCCTTCCCATCTACATGGAACCAACAACAGAGCTGGTGCGGCTTGTGAAGCGGCTGAAAAATCTAAAACATGCAAATACAGGGGTCTAGGCTCCGAATATGATTTTGTCCCATTCGGTGTCGAGACCCTTGGTCCGTGGGGTCCTAGCGCTATAAGGCTTTTTAAAGAAATAGCAAAAAGGTTAGTCGACATCACAGGAGACCGAAGAGCTGGCAGCTACCTCGGACAAAGAATTAGTCTAGCTATTCAAAGGGGGAACGCTGCCAGTATCTTCGGAACCTTGCCTAAAGGGACTCCTTTTAATAATATATTTTAGTTATTTTATATTTATCATTTTAATTATAATAATATGTTTAAATTTAATTAGATATATAAATATATATACAATCTGAATCTCGGAAACGGCTCCAACGATTTTCATGAAATTTAGTATGCAGGGGGTTTCGGAGGCGATAAATCGATCTAGCTAGGTTTCATTTTTAGAAAACGTCGTTTTATCAGTGTTTTTAGCCGAACAAAGCTCGGTCATCCAGGTACTTCATGTAAAACAGAAATAAATCTCAATTTTTTTTTCGTGTAATATGGATGGATAGATATATACGTAGATAAACTCTTTAACCAAATATAAATATAATTAGCGTGGTGGTAGGGTACTTTCTAGTACACAGCTGGCTAACTACTACCCTCAAGTTGAAAATCTACCGCCAAGCATCTAACGGTGTGTTCCGGCAGCCTCACTTGAGAGTCACAGTTCTATTCCAGGCTAGGTGTGCCATCTTCGACTACACCGTCACTTAACATCAGGTGAGTTGTGGTCAGACAAGTAGCCTGTCAGCCATAAAATAAAAGTTATCAATATCGAGCAAAAAAAATCACGTTTGTTGTATGGGAACCCCTGAAATAATTATTTTATTCTACTTTTTAGTATTTGTTGTAATAGCGGCAACAGAAATACATCATCTGTGAAAATTTCAACTGTCTAACTATCACGGTTCATGAGATACAGCCTGGTGACAGACGGGCGGACAGCGGAGTCTTAGTAATAGGGTCCCGTTTTACCCTTCGGGCACGGAACCCTAAAAAGCCTAGGTATATGAACTTCCACTAGAAAGTCGTTTTACCTCGAGAGTCGTAAGGTCCCACGAATACCTGCCTCGTGTTTATTTTGATCATTTTCGCGTCTTCAATAAATATATAATGCAAAGCTTCGTGATGCTTAACTTGGACGGGGCACGCGAGATCGCGACAGGCTTCCGTACACGGCATTACCTTCTTCGATTATCTACTATTGTTTTGTTATTGTAATAAGACGAACGGGACGCTCTTCTGATGGTGAGAGACAACGCATATCAATAACCATTGCAGCGATACACAGAACTTTGTCTAACAGAACAAAATCTAGAACAGACTGGTGCTTTGACGCTCATTACTTTGAAATTTTAGATAATTAGTCTCCAGTAATTTCGATAATTCGGTATGTAAAGAAAAAAAAAATACTTTGCTAATTCCAAAACCATTTCGAAATATTACATTCCTGTACATTATTTTTACGTTTAAAACTCTCAAAACTATGAAATGGGGTATATTTCATTAAAATACATAAAATAAACTTGACTTTCAATGAATCCCCTAATGACGTCATGTTGTTCGCTGTGCAAAAGCAATGGCGAACCTAAACAAAAGCTGTCAATGTCAAGTCAACGCAGCGTTGGATTTCGTACTATAATTATTATAGTATTTGTACTACTATTTCATGCTCCGTACTAGATACTATCCATATCTAAGGATAGTACGGAAAAATACTATAATTTCGTTACTTCACTTATAAAATATCAAAATAGGTAAATATGACAACCGTGCATTGCCAAACCACGTAAAAAAAAGTTCATTGGGTTTTTCCTCTTTTTTTTGGCATCATCCCCTGTGCATTCTGCCAGTTCCAATGTTTCTATAAAACAGCTGTAATAGATCTGTCTATTTTTTAAATCTTAAAAGATTTGCCAGCAGCGTTATAGCGTACTAATCCATAGAAAAAAGGAATAGATTAGCTCGCTATCAAAAATTTGAAAACCTATTAAAAATCAACTACCGCATAAAAAGCCAAAATATTCAAATTAGTTTCATAAAATAATGTTTACTATCAGGAAAAAAAAAATACTAAAAAAAACTTTACATACCGAATTGATTGATTCAATTGCGGGAGTTCATTTTAAACGTTCAAGGTATATAATTAGATCATTTCCGCTTAACAGTCGTTTCATTTACAGCAGTGATGAGGATTTAAATTTTAACTAACAATTTTTATTCGAATATTAACTAAAATTTGACAAAAAAAGAAATAAACAAAACACTAATTAAAATAAAATAACCACAAGTATCTATATCCTCTTCTCGCTGCAGTAACCAGTTAGAGACGTGCGTCGCCACTACGCGAAGCATCCTCAAGACGTGTTGACTCTTCGAGCGCTAGGCCGAGACTGAGTAACTCCTTCGAAGCTTGTAGTAAAATCGTCACAACTTTAATTATTCTTTTTTTTTTTATTATTTATTAGTAATGAGACGAAAAAGACGCTCTCCTCGTGGTGCGAGATAACGCATGACAATGACCATTGTAGCGACATATAGAAATTAGTAAAACGAAGTTCAAAGCATCGTTGCTTTGGTGCTCATTACTTTGAGGCTTTCTATGGTTAGTCTATTGAGGACTATTGAGTCCTATAATTTTGCAAGCTGCAGTACCCTTCAAACCGGAACACAGTGATGTTTACACACTGGAGTGGTACTTGCTTAGATGACCTCTGCCAAGTGAACTAATTCTAATTCAAAATAGGTTACTTTTGACCACATCCCGTCTAATGTAGGACTCGTATGGGAATCCAGTGAACTCAGAATCTTGAAATTTGGTACGAAGCAACGTCTTATAGCACAGATAACGGAAAAATTGCGAAAAGCAAAAATTACCATAAAAAATAAATACCATAACTTTTACTTATATATGTACGGAACCCTCGGTGCGCGAGTCCGACTCGCACTTGGCCGGTTTTTCTATTTTTGGTGCACAAGTAGTTTATTTTCTGTAAATAAGTACAATATGGGTCAAAACAAATTTGGAATATAATAGTTTCCTTCTTGCTCCATCCTTGCCCAGTCCCTAGCTGAGTATCATACAGGAAAAAATACTTTTACTAATAGATTGTTTCTTTATTTACAGGTAAGCTGGTGAAAAAGTTGGAAATTTGCATAAATTTTCAACGTGACTACTCAAAGAATATTGAACGGTATTAATCTAAAAAGAAATATAAATGACAACGGTAAATTTATATTTCACATATCAATTGTACCGATTGAGTAATCACATCATCAGCCACAGGACGTCCACTGCTGGACAAAGGCCTCCTCCTGGGGGGTCTTGCCAATACTCGCCACGCTTGGCAGGCGGGTTGTCGAGCGCAGTTAGGTGTGATTGTTCAAGGAAGACGCTGCTGCCCATCTTCCGGATTACATCCCTTAGCCGACTCTTACGGCAACCACGGGTAGAGAGGGTGGGGTACAATTCTTACGCCGGCACCACCACGGCAAGAAGTATATAGAAGTAATGTAATATATACATATAGAAGTACGATCGTATTCTATTAATTATCTGAATTCCATAGTACAAGCTTTGCTTTGTTTTTTATATTTTACAAAAATACAAACCGATAAGTTTTCCTATAAAATTAAAAACTATCAAAACGTTCGAATCGTAAAGAAGTTTTCACTTCAAAATATTAAATATACAGACACACAATCCGATAACTTTTCACTGACATAAACATTGTGGGACATTACAGCCGAATAAAACTTTCAGTCTACATTGACGGAACGAAGCTTCCCTTCGGTTACATAATACAAACGGGGCCCGCAACCAAAAACAGTTCGTAAACAAACGGTACAGGGCGCAAACTGTCTTGGTACTTGAAAACACGATGCTAATGGCTGTCTTCGAAAACCGTATAACTATTACTATGAAAAAAAGTTTACGTTATTTTTTATTACGTAACCTCTATAAGCTTTTGTGTTTTCACTTGTAGCGATGATAGCTCAGTAAATCAGTAACTGGCCATAAATAACAATAATGTTACAGGCAGAAGAGAAGAGGGCGTCACTGCTTTGGCGTTTATTACTTTCAGATTTTCGTTGCTTAATCTCAATTCTCAACAGCCCTGTAATTTCGCTAGCTGCAGTACCTTTTGGTACTTACCTAGACGACCTCGTGCCGCAGTGATGCCGGCGTAAGAATAGTACCCCACCCTCACTACCCGTGGTTGCCGTAAGAGTCGGCTAAGGGATGTAATCCGGAAGATGGGCAGCAGCGTCTTCCGTGAACAATCACACCGCCTGCCAAGCGTGGCGAGTATTGGCAAACCCCTAAGGAGGATGCCTATGTCCAACAGTGGACGACCTATGGCTGATGATGTGATACAACCTCGTGCTAAGGAAATCTACTACTAAAAGTTACTGCTTACCAACAGAAATAACGTTGATGCACACTAATCTCACTTTAATTATATAATTAAAGTAATAACAATTAACTAATGAATTTCATAGGGGCTGAGTTAGTGACTGTAAATAACTATTATAAAGCAATTTGTGACCGCTTTATAATATTAAATCGATCGACAATCTAAAATAGGGGTAATTTGTGAGGCGACAGTGTTTTGGGGGCCTACACCTTACAAATGAAGTAGCACAAGTAATAATTTGTTTTACTTGATAGTAGTCTTGAACAGGAGGTCGTGTGTTCCGATAAAGGGTACTGCAGCTAGCGAAATTATAGAACTATTGTGACTAGATAGAAAGTCTCAAAGTAATGAGCACCAAATCAGAAATGCCTTGGACTTTCTTTTGTTACTCAAAGTCTGTGTGTCCGTATTTTTGTGTTCGCTCAGGATAATTAGGTCAAATATTAACCACCTATTTGTTTAATTATTTGGAACGACAATCGAGTATTGAACCCCCTGTAACAATATTGCTAATGTTCAAACTTTCACGGTGTATAGGCGCGATTTTTGTAACAATTTTATTGTTTTATTTGTATAAAAAAAATATTGAAAAGTTCAACAGAACCCATCTTCATCAAAACAAAAGTTAATGCGTTTTTAATTGTCCCGAAAAAGTTTTAAAACTTTTTTAAACATTGGTCATTTGTCCAAATGTCTAATATCCATTAATAGCTGCTGCCCCGAAGCGACACAGATAATTACGTACGATTGATGATTGGTTCGAACCACAGATTACTACGAACAATACACAAGGTTCGAGCCATACGTTGCTTATTGACAAGTGTAAATTTAGAATTGAAAAAAAAAAAAACTCTATGACCCTTAGCCAAAACACGACTAGGTTTTATATTTAAAGATTAAACTACTGAATCGATTATGACATTTTCATGGGGATCAATCTGAAAGATATCCTTTCAAATAACAAGGAGTTGTACCTTCCATCGTCAGCTCACTTGAATAACTCAAAGGAACATAAGTAGCGGTCTATATGAGCCTATAATATTTGACAAATTATCCACTAATACCTAATAGTTAAGGAGTTATATTTTCCATCATCAGCTCAGCAACATGAGATGGTAAGTATGGGAAGCACGCACACTCACACACACACACACACACACACTCGCACACACTCACACACACACACTCACACACACACACTCACACACACACACTCACACGTGCGTACACATACATTGCAAGTTCTATAAAAGTTTGTAAAAAAAACAGTTTTTAAAGTAGATCAGTCCGGAGGTTTAAGCCACAATAACAGACGTAAGTATGGATTTACAAAAAAAAACTATCAGTTATCTGGTTTCTAAAGCTTTGCTTCGTTTCGGGCTAGATGGCGCTGTGTGAAATGTCTTAGAAACAACAATTTAGGAAATAGTGCAATGCAGTGATGCAAACGCCCCTTGTAATTAGATACTTATACGCCAACGCAAATTATGGAGATAAACGCCAATTCCATTATAAATACTTACTAGTTAATCCATGAAAAGCCTAGCTAATAATAGTCACGGTGACATAAAATCTCTTGCTTATCTATGTGTTCAAAATTGGACTTTACCATCATAGTAATAAAGTTGATTTCGCTTTAGTTTGCCGTGATTAATTAATTGTATGGTAATGAAGTATGACGTCATCGAATCGATAGATTTGTTTTCATTCAAAGGGATCATCTGTCGCAAATGAGAAACTGCATCGTTTTGTTGCCTGATTACGCAAAAATGAGAGCTATGATTAATGTTGTGTTAAATCCGCCACCGAGTATAACAGATTTTATTTATAATTAATAAACTAATAAACGATCAAAACTAGTTAGCGCGACTACCCTTATCGCATAACTGCCCATGTCAAATCTGACAGATAACGTCACCCGTTTTCGCGCAATCGAAACGTCATATCGGGTGACGCATCCAAATTAGCCGATGTTCTGACGTCAGTTGCTGTCGACGAAATACTGTTATTTGTTCTGTGACCGAGTCGGAATCAATTTGTTGAACGAATTTTAGTTATCTGGCTTGATTTTAAAGTGAATTAAGAGTTTTTATTTTGGTGAACGAAAAGGTGTCACATTAAATTATGTTCAAAAACTTGTGTTTTAAGAGCTGTTGGGCGTCGACGGTTCGATTCCAACAAATGTGTGTTCTGTATGTTTTTACAAAAAAAGTATATAAGTATTCTATCCGTGGTGGTACCGGTGCGGCGTAAGAATTGTACCCCACCTTCTCTACCCGTGGTTGCCGTAAGAGTCGGCTAAGGGATGTAATCCGGCAGATGGGCAGCAGCGTCTTCCTTGAACAATCACATCTAACTGCGCTCGCCAACCCGCCTGCCAAGCGTGGCGAGTATTGGCAAAACCCCCCCAGGAGGAGGCCTATGTCCAGCAGTGGACGTCCTATGGCTGATGATGTGATGTGATGTGTGATTCTATCAGTTCTCTGACTTTTCTGGTCTTGGATATGCGATATCTCTTACCATTAAAACACATTTGTAGCGATGATAGCTCAGTGGTTAGCGCGGTCGGTTCGCATGCCGAAGGGCGTGGGTTCAAACCCCAACAATGAGCTTGAGCTGCCGGTCAAGGAAAACATCGTGAGGAAACCATAGCGTGGTGGTAGAGTACTTTTTAGTACTCGGCTGGCTAGCTACCACCCTCAAGTTGAAAATCAGCCGCCAAGCATCTAACGGTGCGTTCCGGCAGCCTCACTTGAGAGCCAGTTCCATTCCAGGCTAGGTGTGCTTTACCACCTTCGACCACACCGTCACTTAACATCAGGTGAGTTGTGGTCAAAAACATAGCCTGTCAGCCATAAAAAAAATCACCTTGTATATTCTTAGATTGTTCCTGTAAAATGGACTATGACATATCTTTAAAAATATCCTTTCACGTCTGACCAGCCGAGAAAGAGTCGTGCATATTTCAACTTTGTCCAGCACTCAGGGACAGATTATGTAAGGGCAGAGACAAAAGTTACGTAAAGGAACCTCCTCGTAAGAGAATCTACCACCAAATATCTATAGTATCTATTGGAGAGGTATACATTCTGGGGCCCGCCGTCTACAACCGCGTACCCGCTTCCATTCGGAATGCACTTTCCATCGCGTGCTTCAGAAGCAAACTAAGATCTTGGCTGCTAGAGACAATGTTTTATGACATTGACGCATATTTCAAATTAAAAGATTATTAAATTACTAGTAAAAAAATTTGAACATTTTATTATATGGACAATAATTTTTATATCAGTATATTTTTATGCTGACATATTTTTGTATTGACATATTTTTATAGTGGCATATTTTTATATTGACAATATTCTTGTATTGACATGTTTATATACTTTGACATTTTGTTTTTATTCCATTGTCATGTTATCAGTATTCTAAAACTTCTAAACGATAAAATGTAATGATATTACGGAATTGACTTGTAACATTGGTGTAATCAATAAAATATTTGTATTTGTATTTGATTATGTATGTCCATGACCATTACAGCGCTACTCAGAACTTTAAGTAGCAAAACAAAGTCCACCAGGGCATCACTGCTTTGGCGCTCATTACTTTGAGACTTTCGATGGTTAGTCTCAACAGCCCTGTAATTTTGCTAGCTGCAGTACCATCCAAACCAGAACACAGTAATGCTTAGACGCTAACCACTGAGCTGACAAACTTCTTACCACCTCTTCGCAGTTATCCATCTATCCATTTCTAATCTGCGCAGGTGATTTTTACCACCATTTGCAGGAGTATAGAAGGTATGGTAAGCAGCCCTTTGTGATGGCCTCTCGTATGGTAATACTGTATTTAGGTATGGTATGAACAATCTTGCCTTTGAAACGAAGCGATTTTTAACCGACATCCAAAAGGATGAAGGCTTGCTCGTTTGACAAATGTATTTAAACCATTTTTTCAGTTTTAAGATTTATTTTTATGGTTGACAGGCTAGATTTTTGACCATAGCGCACCTGATGTGACTGTATGGTCGAAGATGGTAAACACCTAGCCTGGAATGGAACCCGTTCTCAAGTGTGGCTGCCGAACACGCCGCTAGATACCTGGTAACAGATTTTCAACTTGAGGGTGGTAGCTAGCCAGCCGAGTACTAGAAAGTACCCTACCACCATGCTATGGTTTCCTCACGATGTTATCCTTCACCGGCAGCTCAAGCTCATTGTTGGGGTTTGAACCCACGCCCTTCGGCCTGTTAACCGACCGCGCTAAACACTGAGCACTGAGCTAGACTCACCCACCGAGGGTTCCGTACAAAACTACTAGGTATGATAAATAGTAGCATAAAGACCCTAATTATTTTGTATTATTTTTTATTTAATAAACAATATACAGGGTTTTTTCCTTTATGTGTACTATAAGACAATGCTTCTTACCAAATTTCATAGTTCTAGGTCAATAGGAATTGCCCTATCGGTTTTGATTCCCTTGTGAGTGTCGAAATATGCTGTTTTTTTTTTCAATATAAACGGCTGTAACTTTAAAAAAATAACTGAAAAGTTTGATTTTTTCGCAGCTGCCCACTTTTATGGCCCACAGGCTTGGTTTTTGACCACAACTCACCTGATGTTAAGTGACGGTGTGGTCGAAGATGGTAAAGCACACCTAGCCTAGAATGGAACTGGCTCTCAAGTGAGTGACGTACATGGTTTTAATTTCAACTCTATATCTCCAAGCGTTCCCGAAATAGAAGGTTTTGACAGACGGACAACAAAGTGATCCTACAAGGGTTTCCTTTTGAGGCACGGAACCCTAAAAATGGTTAGCCCTGTATCTTAGTAGTACCCCTCAAACTAGAACACGGTAATGTTAAATTTTATCAACTGTTTAACAATAAATGTCTTGTGAAAATTAAAGGAAAGTTGACTGTAAACATTTGGAGCACCTGAAACCCGAGGCCTCGTAATTTCCTTGAGATACGGCTTAATTTAACTTGAAAACTTTATTTATTCTAATGCCCTTTAGAGGTATCCTTTACAATTTATTCTCATTGGCATGCTTGGACGAATAAAGCTGTGGGACACGAAATGAGACACGAATGAGTCGCCACAGGGTCATTCATTTATTACGTAAGGCGATTTATGACTGTTTTCGACCTCCTGTGTAAAGAAAAACCGTTGCCGTGGTGGTGCCGGCGTAAGAATAGTACCCCACTCTCTCTACCCGTGGTTGCCGTAAGAGTCGACTAAGGGATGTTATCCGGAAGATTGGAAGCAGCGTCTTCCTTGAACAATCACACCTAACTGCGCTCGCCAACCCGCCTGCCAAGCGTGGCGAGTATTGGCAAAACCCTCGCAGGAGGAGGCCTATGTTCAGCAGTGGACGTCCTATGGCTGATGATGTGATGTGTGGGTAAAAAAAACCGGCCAAGTGCAAGTCGGACTCATGCACCGAAACTTTTTTCTTTGAAACCATGTTTGACATATTTTTGTTTTACTTACACAAAACTAACGACCCGACTGGACTAAAATATAAAATCTCTACATAATATAAAACAAAGTCGCTTCCCGCCGTCTGTACGCTTAGATATTTTAAACTATTCAACGGATGCGGTTTCCATCAATAGACAGAGTGATTCAAGTGGAAGGTTTATATGTATAACACATGCATATGCACCACATTAGTATCTCTACATTGCATCCCTGCAAAGAAATGAGCGCTAAAGCAACGATGCCCTGGACTTTGTTTTACTACTCAGTGTTCTGTGTATCGCTGCAATGGTCATGGAAAGGCGTTAGTCTTCTAGTATATTCTCTGTCTCTTAGTATCAGAAGAGCGTTTAGTATGTCTCATTACTCTTTAATAATAAAAAAAAAAACACTATTATACTTTTATATTATTTATTTTATTTTATATGGAAAACGAACAGCTGATATTTGGCAAAATAAATAGGATATAAGTGATAACACAAAAGCCAAAAAAGTTTTCACTTATGCTAACTAGATTAGGTTCAAGTGCCCCAAACCCGCACCGGCGCGGGGACAGATGTAAGAATACCATATTATTTAACACATAAATATAAATTGAAAATTTAAACAATATGTTAAATTAAAAACCAGATAAACAAATAATAGATTGACAATAGAATCATAGAAGTTTTATAAAATTTTCATTGCTAATAATCTTTTATTGATATGTGATATTAGTTTCTGAATACGCAGTCGAGTGACATGTCCCGTTATAATTTGTCCGTGGTAGCGAACCCTGAGGTGAGGCGTGGCGATAACTTCGGTGGGGGTGGATCGAAAATTGTTTTCATTTTCGCATTTTGGGCAACAATTATGTGAAATTACTGTCAGGATCATTTACTTAGTTGCGCCGTATTTTTGAAGATGTTCATGGACCCGGCGCAGCGAACGATCGGGTTATGAGGTTCTTTTCAAAAAGTACCTTCCATCGCGTACTTCAAGTAAGAGATTATCAGGGCGAGCGAAGAGAGCCCTATCACTATCTCACAACGTGAGCATTTTTGTGGTACACTTTACTGAAAAACTATCACGCCTTTAAATTTGTGCTTTAACATAGTAATTTAACTTCACATCTAGATGTGTTATCTGTCAAAAAAATAATAATTTTATAACCATAAAAAAAATGAACATTAACAATTTTGTATTCATTGGATAGAATGTTATTGTACTACTAACGCCATCTGTTATAAAACCAAAGAGTTAACCTAAACAGAACTAAATTAAATTTAAAAAAAAACTGTCTTAAAATTATTACCCGTTAGAAAAACTACGCGAGCCCTCACAAAGCTCAACTTTTGGCTAGTTTAATTAGGTACTAAAATATCGTAAGTATTGCAAGACATTTCACACAGCACCATCTATACCCAAACTATGCTTAGTTTAACTTGATTATTCATAATATCTAAGTACTTGACACCGCTTGACACCGGCAAATGTGCAAACTGCGTTCTAGTTGTTTCTAACATTCCTAATTTGTATACTATCTAATATAATATATCGTAGGACATTTCACCGCGCCATCTAGCCCCACTAAGAAAAGTTTGTACTATGGAACCATATTACTGAATATATGGAGTTACTGGCGGGAACGCGGAAAGAGTCGTGTCGCCCCATTGTATTTTATTCCAAACTAGCGTTTTTTCGAGTGTTTGTGTATAAAAATAGTGGTGTTTTATTCATAAAGTGCCGAATTACAAGCTCAAGTGTGGGAAAGTGATATAATGTGGTGAAACACGACTTTTTGTGTTGCTTTCAAAAATCCATTGTAATGGCATGACTGGACTCGATTATGACTTAGACTGTGACTTGTTTAAGTTGATTTTTCATGATATCTAAGTACTTGACACCGACAAATATACGATTAGTAACAAGTACGCTTATAATCCGATACTTTGTGTATAAAACACCACTATTTTTAATTACAAACACTCGTAAAAAACATAAGTTTTTGAAAAAAATACAATGTTGTGACATGTTTTTTCCGTGTCTCGTGTTTCCCGCCAAAACTCAACGAGAACGTTGTAGTTATCCCAACAAACTCCTTTCTTTTATGATATTCAAAATGGCGGTTCCTAAGAAATACTTACGCGAAATATGCAGTGTCTCGCTTGGCATGCCATCGGAATATATTTTAAATCCCTCTTGCATGTAGTCGGATAAATCCCGGTCTCCGAGACGAGGCAAAAACAATATTTGTCATACTTTGATAGATGCTTCAATTTTAGAGATGTGCTGGATGTGAAGTCGATATATCGATATACCGACTACAAACTTCTTCATTGCCTGGCCCTTTTCCATTTTATTTGGGGTCGGCCCCCCGTGTCATGCGTCTCCAGGTAGCTCGGTCCGGGGTCGTCTCTTGGTTGAATTGGGCTTCTTTGAGGTTCTTATTTACTACGGACGTCCATGTGATTGGGGGTCTTCCTTGTCCTCGGGGTTTGGTTTCGATATCCAGCACTTTTCTGGTCATGTGGTCGGATGGTAGCCTCATAACGTGTCCGTACCACTGCAGACGGCTCTCCTGTAGTTTGTCTGGGATAGGTCTTACTTTGAAGGTGCCTTATGTGTGTGTTTCTGACACGATCCAGCTTAGTTACACCACCTGCCCACCTGAGCATCTTCATCTCTGCGCAGTGTAATTGATATTCAAGCTGCTTTTCATACCGACTACAAACTGGAGCGAAGTAATCGCCACGACAGGTTCGTGGCGATTACTAATCAAATACTAATTATTTAATTGTTACAAATCAAATCTAAAAAATAACACCAATGTTTCAAATGAAATCTGTAATATTATAAAAAAAAAACTTTAAAGGGGTTTTAAAATACTAATTATATGTCAATGATTAAAAACAAAACCTCAAAATAAAGTACGTCAATATTAAAACATGTTAATATAAAAACATAGTCAATTTAAAAATACTGTCAGTATAAATAATATTGTCGATATAATCAAAACGTCAGAAAATCATAATTCAATAATCTTTTGGTTTCGGGGGCCTTATCGCTTAAAGCAATCTCTTTTAGGCACCCTTGGTATGGATAGGACTCAGATGTTATGAACATTTCTTTTAGCCCTGGAATGAACATTGTACACTTATACATATAATGTATTTTTTATGATTGTTAGTTGTTTGACCACAACTCACCTGCAGTGAAATTTATCGGGGCAAAGCAAGTATACTTCATCGTATAACATTATAGCTTTCTATCAGTTACGATTGTGTTCTATCATGTATCGATATCGATACAAAATGATCGATAACTATCTGCAGTACAGTCTCAACACTAGCTAGTACAAAGGCATCGTTGCAGGTCCCGTCTCGGCCGGGGCACAAGAAAAACGTCTTTATAACACACCTGGGCACCGCCTTGTGGACCCAACTGCGACAAACTAGTTTTGGTACTTGCTATTAAAATGAGTACCAGTAAAATTGATATAAACGTTTTATTGAGTGCACAAGATATTTAAAAAAAATCATGATGTGTGTTAGGACGTGAACTCGGCCGTGTTTACGTGAACATGTGTACATTTTTGAACACAAGTCCTTTGGATTTCTTTATTTCAAGTCCTTAATGAACGTAACGAATTCTTTGATTCTTTAAATATCGATTGGTGTAAATAACAATTATAACTAGGTGCCGTGGTCGTGCCGGCGTAAGAATACTACCCCACCCTCTCTACCCGTGGTTGCCGTAAGAGTCGGCTAAGGGATGTCATCCGGAAGATGGGCAGCAGCGTCTTCCTTGAACAATCACACCTAACTGCGCTCCCCAACCCGCCTGCCAAGCGCGGCGAGTATTGGCAAAACCTCCTCAGGAGGTGGCCTATGTCCAGCAGTGGACGTCCTATGGCTGATGATGTGAAACAATTATAATGTAACACTAGGTCATCTATACAAATAATTTGATTTCTATGGTTGTGGAAGTATCAAATCTGCTTAGACGCGCTATTTAAGGCAGGTGTACACATCTCTTCAAAAACAATTACGGACAAACATATTAATTTTATAGGTTTGTGTGGGGAGAAAGGAGGGAGGGGGCTTTCTCTTATTTACCGCAAGACACTTGAATATAAATAAGACTCGCTATTGTATTTTGAATTTACTTATAAAGTAGTTTTTCTGATGTAGTTGAAGTAAGCTTGAAAATTCTTTCACTTTTATTTTACAAATACAATTTTTATTGATAACACCAAAGTTACAAATCCGTAAAATCCCACTAATATTAAAAATGTGAAAGTTTGGATGGATGGATGTTTGTTACTCATTCACGCCAGAACGGCTGAACGGATTTAGATGAAATTTTGCATGTAGATGCTTTAGGCCCTGGAATAAAACATATGATACTTTTCATCATCATCATCATTTACCGGATACACTTCGGTTGCACTTGGAGTTGCACGACTTGGTTCCCCCCGCCCTTTTTACTACCGGACGGCCAGACAAACGCGACCAAAGCGTCACCCGTACATGGTGGACGTTCCCCATGTGCGCACTAAGCGCTTCCAATCCACATTCTTTATTCGCACAGCGAGGATGTGGAACTCTTTACCGGAATCTGTGTTTCCCGAAAATTATAATAAGAGTGTCTTCAAATCAAGAGTAAATGGGTTCCTTCTAGGTAAGCGTGTTCCATCCTAGACCACATCGTTGCTTAACATCAGGCAGGAAGTGGGCAAACGCGAACATATTCAGTATTTAAAAAAATAAAAATAAGTGACGGTGTCGTCGAAGATCGTAAACTCACCTAGCCTGGAATGGAACTGGCTCACAAGTGAGGCTGCCGGAATACACAGATGCTTGGCTTTTCAACTTGAGGGTGGTAGCTAGCCAGCCAAGTACTAGAGACTACCCTACCACCATGCCATGGTTTCCTCACGATGTTTTCCTTCTCCGTTTGAAGTCAGCCGCAATACACACATAACTTAGAAAAGACAGAAGTGCGTGCCGTGGGTTTTGAACCCAGGACCTCTAGATTGAAAGCCAGGCGGTCTTTTTTTTACAGAATATAGGCTTGCATTTGACCGCCGTCTCGCCTGATGTTAAGTGAAGATGTGTTCTACGGTGGAGCACGCTCGCCGATTTCACCGATTCACTCGCGACTTGAAGGCACCCAGATAGTATCTATCAGGGAACACCCACTCGGGCAGCAAATTCCATTGTTTAGCGGTTCGTACAATGAAAGCAGATACGAACCGTTTAGGTCTCTCAACTAGACTGCCAAAACTTCTCATGAGTAAATGAAAATTTATCAACACTAACACTATTCAATAGTTCACTAGTGCAATATAGATAGGCTTTAAAATTGTTGTAATTTATTTACTTACTTCTATGTATATAATATATTTCCTTGTATATGTCACTTGCTTTCCTCATATTATTTATATAGATAATGTTTATATTTAGTGTTATTTATCTGTTTGTCTAAATATTGTTTTTGTTGTGTATATTTCTGCATATTTTTTCTTTTTTTATTACCGCCTGTCACTCTCGTGCGTAACGTCACCTGCCGGCCTCGACGGAAGACCAGCGCCGGCTGGTTGCAGTCGGCATTATGCTGAGTTGAGGCCGGTTTGTGGCATAAAATGTATTTCTTTCTCTTTGTTCTTTGTGTGTAATTTAGTTTTGTTTTATCTTTGTTTGTTATTTCTTTTGTTTCTTTTTACCTATTTTGTTAATGTCTAAGAAATTTGTTTTATGTCATAATAAAATATTGTCTATTGTCTATTGTTATTGTCTATTATTCCACAACCTGAGCATTTTTCTGGTACACTTTACTAAAAAACTATCACGCCTATAGATTTGTGCTTTAACATAGTAATTTAACTTCATATCTATATGTGTTATCTGTCAAAAAAATTATTATAACCATTAAAACAAATGAACAATAACAATTTTGTATTCATTGGATAGAATGTTATTGTACTACTAACGCCATCTGTTAGGAAACCAAAGAGTTAACATCGCTGCAACAGAACTAAACTCAATACTCAAATACGTCGTAGTTAATCTACTTAATACTAGAAGACACCACTAGAATCAGGTTGTAAAATATCAACTGTCTTAAAAATTATTACCCGTTAGAAAAACTACGCGAGCCCTCACAAAGCTCAGCTTTTTGCTAGTTATAGTTTTCCAACATACGAGTATACCTTGTTGAAGTCTGAAGTAGTGTGGATTCACGTCACTATTCTAATTCAAAACAATATCAGTTGATCTGAGATATCAATTGAACTATCCGAAATCAATTGAAAACTCGCGAAGGTTGGTTGTTGGTGTCTGTATCAAGCGACATGAGAGCTTTGTTAGGTACTATCCTGATTTAGTATTGGGACAAACGGTATTATACATTCTGTGATGTACTGGGCTGTTGAGATTAACTATTTTATGGCTGAGAGGCTGGGTGTTTGATCACAACTCACCTGATGTTAAGTGAGTGTGTGGTCGAAGGTGGTAAGCACGCCTAGCCTGGGATGGAACTGACTCTCAAGTGAGGCTGCCGGAACGCACCGTTAGATGCTTGGCGGCAGATTTACAACTTGAGGGTGGTAGCTAGCCAGCCGGTAGAAAGTACCCTACCACCACGCTATGGTTTCCTCACGATGTTTTCCTTCGCCGGCAGCTCAAGCTCAATGTTGAGGTTTGAACCCACGCCCTTCGGCATGCGAACCGAACACGCTTACCACTGAGCTATCATCGCAAAAAAAAAAATATACTACCAATGAGCAGTCATAGCCGAGTTACTGTATCTGATAGTACTGCACTGAGTACGTTAGCACTGTCGATTAGAGAATTCGAAAGCAATTCACTCGACAATGCTATTTGACAGTTACAATTGTATAATTCGAACCAATCACCCGTGCGAAGCTTTCAAATCTTGAGCAGATGATAGCTACTTGAAACAATTGTTTGATTGGATAATTCGCGAGATTTTCAACCTTATTGTTCAGAGAATATTCTGGTAGAGAATATATGTGGGAATGTGTGGACAAGTTCATGGGTTCACCAGAGCGTGGGCTACAAGTCCAAGTTCGAGTTGAAAATCTGCCGCCAAGCGTTTAACAGCGTGTTCGGGCAGCCTTACTTGAAAGCCAATCCAATTCCATTCCAGGCTAGATAAAAATAATAAAATGAATTAAAAAACCGGCCAAGTGTGAGTCGGACTCGTGCAGGAAGGGTTCCGTATCTATAAAAACGGCAAAAAAATCAGGTCTGTTGTATGTTTTGTTTTAAATTAATTATTAATTTTTAAAGTGAATATATCACTAAATATTCTGTGCATATTTAAATTTTCCTGTTGCCGTTATCAGTATCGAGCAAAAACGAGCAATAAAATCATGTTTATTGTATGGAAGCCCCCTTAAATATTTATTTTATTCTGTTTTTTAGTATTTGTTGTTATAGCGGCAACAGAAATACATCATCTGTGAAAATTTCAACTGTCTAACTATCACGCTTCATGAGATACAGCCTGGTCACAGACGGACGGACAGACAGCCGGACAGAGGAGTCTTAGTCTTAGGGTCGCGTTTTACCCTTTGGGTACGGAACCCTAAAAACAAATATCGTAGTACATTACACACAGCGCCATCTGACCTCAAACTAAGCAAAGCTTGTACTATGGAAGTCAAATAACTGATAAAATACATATATACTTTTTTTTGTTGTAAATACTTTTAATACATACAGAACACCCAGACACGGAACAAACATTTTGTTTATACCACCAAATGTTTGTCCTAAGTGGCAATCGAACCCACGCCCTACAGCTCTTAAGGCAGATAAATTTATTTATTTATTTATTGACATAAAAACGTTACACAATTATATTTATGTCACAGACTTATGCATTAATAAGAAAAAAGTAAAACATGTCAAAGTGACAAAGTTCAAAATCAAATAAAATGACAAATTCAAATATTATGTCAACTTAAATATAATATCAAATAGAAATGGAATAAATAATCTACCAATGAGCCAACAGGTGTATTTACCATCTTCGACCACACCGTCACTTAACATCAGGTGAGCTTTTTTGACTTGTATTGGTGTTATTAATAAAATATTTGTATTTGAGCTGTGGTCAAACAACTAGCCTGTCAACCATAAAAAAAGCTCATATCCCGGTATAGGCAAACGTTCAATTTCCAATTACTAGACGCGAGAACAATGGAAAATACAAAGGCGATTCGTAAACAGAGCGTCGAGTCAATAAGACTTACGCCATTTTGAAATGGTTTTATGAACAATTAGGCGGAGTATATACTATAGGAAAAATTGGTACAGCCGTATTCAAGTTATGTCACTGAACCTCACGACACAGGACTCCCCTAGTGTGAGGTTTCAGGGTATCCACCATGGAGTATGATATAGTTATTTTAGTTTTTATTAAGTAGTTTATCATAGTTTTTATATATTTATACTCCTTAGTCGTAAGTTCTTATGCCAATAAATTATTATTATTATTTATCTTTACTCTTTAGAGATCTCTCGTTTCCGAGGTAGCATTGCTGTTTATGCGGGCTTTTGGCCAAGCAAAAACAGGGGTATTAATTTATGGTGGGCTGATCTGATGACAAAAATTTGCGGACTATCCTACAAGTATTTAATATGGCTGCTTTTTGCAATAGTATATAGGTGAGTGTATGAATATTTAAAGTTTCTAAGCTTGCTAGGAGTGAATGCGGGACTACACCGGTAGTTGATATAATTATAGGTATAGTCTTGACTGTTTTGACCTTCCATTGTGATTTTATTTCAACGGTTAAGTCTGTATATTTGGCGATTTTTTCGGTGTATGTGCTGGAAATATTTAGGGTGTTTGGCACGGCAATGTCGATGAAGTAAACTGTGTCATTCTTTTTGTCATGGAGTGTGATGTCTGGCCTGTTGAAGTGTACGGTCTTGTATGTGAGAATGGTCCTGTCCCAGTAGAGTTTGTATTCGCGTGAATCTAAAATGATTTCTGGTTTGTATTTATTATTATTATTATTATTATTAAAAAAAAAAAAAAAACAATATACGTCTTCACAGCATTTCATTATAAACCGACAGCGACGAAGCAAAAAATAAGTGTTTTAATATACTTTTATGTATGTATGTACTAGAATTTATGCTATATCGAATCGATTCGATATAGCATAACATAATAAACAGCCTAAGTACTTAGCGTATACCGCGTTGATCACTTAGATAACTTATTCAATTAATTCAGAAACAATTTTAGTCATTTTAACCCCTCCCCTCCATATCCGCAAAGTAACCAATGCTCTTAGTCCTCCCTCCCCCCTATGCTTAAGTAAATATTGCTTATCAACAACAAATACAAATATTTTATTGTAACACTAAAATTACAAATCAAATTCCGTATTATATCAATATAAAATATGTCCCTAAATAGCTAAATTTAAATGGCAGCCTTATAGCTAAAAGTGATCTCTTCCAGGCAACTAAAATAAGGATAAAAACCCAAAAATTTTGTTACAAAATTGACATTACTGTCGTTATCCCTTTTATATTTCCCCACATCCCATCAAAAATAAGCAAAGCAAGGACCCTTTACCCCCCTTTGGTGCTTACGTGATACTTGAACGGTATTATTAAGTTTTATGCCGAAATTCCGTGTACGCTTGCCTTTATAAGCATAACGAAAACAACATATTTTTTTCGTTTAATTGGAAATTATTTTTAGAAATAATTAATACCATTTTGAGTTATTGATATCGCGAATAAAAACACGTCTTATCGTAGAATTTGTGTTTGTTTTCCTTATTAAATATTATAATTTTTTATAGTTAGGTTTTTTTTACCTTCCACCTTTGGTATGGCGTGGTGAGATTTGGCTTCGGGGATTTCTTCCCTTTATCAAAGCTGGGTGTCAGAGGCCACGACCCCTGGGGAAATAGGTAGTTTGGCAGCCCTAGTTCAGGTCAAACATAGTTTCTGACAGACCTATAACTGTCTCTTTCCAACTCGAGCGTGTTCGAAAGAGATAACAGTTCTAAATGAGCGAAGTTCATTAGGCATTTAGTGAACGAAACTGAATCATATTCTTCATGTTTAGTTTCATGCAGGACTGAATAATGCAACAAATATAAATTTACAATTAAAAAAAAACTGACTATGACACAACTAAACGCACTTCTCCAATGAAACAGCGAGGTTTTGGAGTAATCAAAAATATTTTTGTTGATTTTATAAAAACCGCTCGAACGATTTAAAAAAAAATTAAATGGGTACCTTTAAAACATGAAAAGAATTTTCCAAATCGGTTCAGGCATCTTCAATCGTACATTAAAAAAAAGATTCCGACGAATTGAGAACCTGCCCTTTTTTTGAATTTGGTTAAAAACGGAATTATATCCGAGCTTAAGTAATTTTTCAAAGCAATTAAACGCGAAGATATTCAGCAGTTAATCATTAGTGTTTAATTTGTAGCGATGATAGCTCAGTGGTTAGCGCGGACGGTTCGCACGTCGAAGGGCGTGGGTTCAAACCCTAACAATGAGCTTGAGCTGCCGGTGAAGGAAAACATAGCATGGAGGCAAGATTTTTTTAAATCGTTGACAAGATGTTTAAGCACAGTTCACCTGATGTTAGAGACGGTGTGAAGATAGTAACCACCACGCTATGGTTTTCTCATGATGTTTTTCTTCACCGGCAGTTCAAGCTATTGTTGAGGTTCAAACCCACTCCCTTCGGGGTGTGAAGCGGGTTTTCTGTTTCCTATAAACTACAATTAGTACGTATTTAAGGCTAGAGTGAATAGATTTCTTCTTGATCAGCGTGCTCCATCCACGGCCACACCGTCGCTTTCCATCAGGCGACTGAGCTATCATCGCTACAAAACTAGATATAAAAGTATAATAAAAGTAGTTAGAATTTAACAATGTGAATAAAAATGTTCAGATATGTACCAAAATAAACAAACGAAACAGAAATTCAATTTACCTTTTAAACTTTTTACCCAAAATATTTCAAACCAATCTCGATCCATATATTAAACCTAGCAAACCCAATTTCAACATTTGGACATATAAAATAATAATCACGTTTGAAATATATCTCTCTCCCAAAATATAATAATCTAAAACGAAATAAATAATTTGAGTGTAATTTATAATTTAATCACGGACAGTTTTTTTTTTATTTTTCATATCAAATCAAAATCAAAAAGTCATTTATTCAGTTTAGGCCCTGGCGAGGCACTTATGAACGTTAAGTTACATGTTTGAATCTACCACCGGCTCGTAATTACACTTCAACTGAGAAGACTCCGGCAAGAAACTCAGCAAGGCATTTTATTTTTTGTGGATCTTTCTTTTCATATTAGGTTACAGTTTACAGTTATTGATATTAATACATTATGCTTACTACAATTGTCACTTAGCCAGGGGGATGCAAGTGCAGAGAGAAGCTGCTCCTACAACCATATATTCCTGTCTTCCACGTAATGAGCCACCTTATAGTAGGCTTTGTCAATTAACCTCTGCTTTATAAAATATTTGAATTTATTTAAATAGTTGACAGGTTAGCTGTTTGACAACAGCTCACCGTTAGTGACGGTGTGGTCGAAGATGGTAAAGCACACCTAACCTGGAATGGTACTGGCTCTCAAGTGAGGCTGCCGGAACACACCGTTAGATGCTTGGCGGCAGATTTTCAACTTGAGGGTGGTAGCTAGCCAGCCGAGTACTAGAAAGTACCCTACCACCACGCAAATATTCTATTGGTAACACAACATTACAAGTCATTTTTCTCATTCATATTGATTATTTTATTGATTTGGTTGGTGGCATCTTCGACCACACCGTCACTTAACACCAGGTGACTTGTGGTCAAACACCAAGCCTGTCAGCTACAAAAAAAAAAATAAAAAAAATTGCACATTAATAACAGTGCTCTGTGTAAATTATTCCGGAAAAGATGGTGTTTCAAACTTTCGCAATCTTCGGCGTCGTGCTTTGTTAGGGCTAAGACATAAACATTTCATTACGATACAACCCCGCAGTTATAAAATTATGACGTACTATAAAACCTATTGTCCGCGCGTAATGACGGCCCTCGACGTATCGTCGTACTCGCGTATCGTTGGACACAGTTTACGCAGAAGGAATACTTTACTTGGTGGTAGATTTCCTTAGCAGAGGTCGTCTAGGTAGGTACCACCGCTGTACCATATATTCTGCCGCTAAGCAGTAGTGTGTAAACATTACTGTGTTCCGGTTTGAAGGGTACTGCAGCTAGCGAAATTACAGGGCTGTTGAGACTAACCATCTAGTCTCAATGTAATGAGCGCCAAGGCAGCGACGCCCTGGACTTTGTTTTACTACTCAAAGTTCTGTGTATCGCTGCAATGGTCATGGACAGGCGTTATCTCTTAACATCAGGAGAACGTCTCGTTCGTCTCATTACATTTACGTTAAAAAAAAAAAAAAACTTACGATCTTTTTTAAACTAAAAGATTATTAAATTACTGGTAAGTAATTTTTTATCATTTTAGTAATTAAATACATATATGTACTTACAATTATTTTATTGATAATACCAAAGTTACATCAAAATCAAATCAAATCATAACACATGATTATATAATGAAACTGTCAATATAATCATATGTCAAATATAAATTATGTCAATGTGATTAAATGTCAATAAAAATTACAATTACTTACTAGTAATTCAATAATATCTTATTTTTAAATACAATGTTACAAGTCAATATCCGTAATATCATTTAAAATTTATATTATTAATAAAACTTTTCAAGCACTGTTTTAACTACATATCAATGAATAAATAACAAAATGTTAATAAAGTATGTCAATATTTTTTTATGGCTGACTGGCTAGGTGTTTGACCACAGCTCACCTGATGTTAAATGATGGTGTGGTCGAAGATGGTAAAGCACACCTAGCCTGGAATGGAACTGGCTCCCAAATGAGGCTTCCGGAACACGCCGTTAATGCTTGGCGGCAGTTTTTCAACTTGAGGGTGGTTGCTAGCCAGTCGAGTACTAGAAAGTACTCTACCACCACGCTATGGTTTCCTCACGATGTTTTCCTTCACCGGCAGCTTAAGCTCATTGTTGGGGTTTGAACCCACGCCCTTCGGCATGCGAACCGACCGTGCTAACCACTGAGCTATCATCGCTACAAATAAATTACATGACATATTGTTATATTGACATTTTCATTGTATTTTTAAACATGAATGGACTTTGGTGTTATCAATAAAATATTGCTATTTGTATTTGATAAATGCAATGAGCTCCTTTCAGCCTTTTACTACTGTTCCGACCAACCCCATTTTAGCGTGACATGATTTACTGTTTGACCTGTACTGCGATGGAAGCTATAGAAAAGGTTTATAGAATTATGGACATCGACTTTATGGCCTTCTCCTGTTATCGTATGCGCGCAAATGAGCAGAGACGTACTAAGGACTGGGGTGTGGGGCAACAGGCTTGAATTTTTTGTTTATTTTAAAGTATTAATACAGTATATGGGTCGAGATTGGATATGTTGATATTCTAAAAACTCAAACTAAGCGGTTTGGTTCCATCTTCTTCGTACAAACTGCTAAACATTGGAATTTGCTTTCCGAGTGGGTGTTCCCTGATAAATACAATCTGGGTGCCTTCAAGTCGCGAGTGAATCGGTTTCTTCTAGGCAAGAGTGCTCCATCGTAGACCGCATCTTCGCTTAGTATTAGGCGAGATGTCGGACAAAAAAAAATGTTGTTTTTGTGTAACTAATAATATAAATAAAATATTGCTAAGCCTAGCCTAGGTCTCAAACAGATCAGTAGGTACCTAGCAGGTATAATAATACTTTGTAAAGTAAGTTTATTTTTCGCTTTTTAGTGCTGATGTTTTTTCTTGAAGTCGGTTTTACTTTTTTTTTTTAAGTTTGGTTTATTATATTTTTATATGTCGTGTTTCCTGAATTAAATGAATTTTATTTTAGTGCTAAATCTGGCACTAACGGTGCTTGATTTAGCGTCTTTTTGGTAAAGATTACGTGCAACTGATTTTTAAAATAAAATTCTTTTAATATCATACTAATCTATGTATTTTGCCGTACCTTGGACAACAATATTTTGCATTGAAATACCTCTCAAACGTTTCAGGTAAAAAGATTGATGTGGCTTTTCGTGTCAAAGAGTATGTAATATTCATTTGGAACAGCGGGTAACTCGGTGCCGCGTAGTTAATTTTCTATTGAGCCTTAGTAATTAAATTATTTTGCAAAGTTCCATTTTTGCCCCACAACCTTTCCTCGCTACGCCCCTGTACAACTTTATGATTTGTGGTCCACAGAATGAATGGTTTACATGGAAAAACTATCTCACCCTGTCCCACATTTCAGCCATTTTCACTGTAATGGTTTTTAAAATTCAGGATTTCCAGTTTATAAAGGAATATTCGTAAATTTTTAATGGTGTACCAGTGACAATTTTATTTTGCTTTGTGTTTATACATAACTAGCTGTGCCCCGCGGTTTCACCCGCGCTAGATGCCTACGTCATAGTAGCTTTATGCATGCAAAGTCTCAGCCCGATCGGTTTAAAATTGACAAGGTTTATACAAACTTTCATCCCCTATTTTATCCCCTTGGGGGTAGAATTAATCAAAATCCTTTCTTAGCGGATGCCTACGTCATAACATCTACCTGCATGCCAAATTTCAGCCCGATCCGTCCAAAGGTTTGTGCTGTGCGTTGATAGATCACTATGTCAGTCAGTCAGTCAGTCAGTCAGTCAGTCACCTTTGAGTTATATATATATTTAGATTATAGTCAAATACAGACACGGCCGTTACTGAACCCGCTTCCGCTGACCGCGTTTGTTGATTCGTCTTAACACCTCGTGTCATCACATCAAAATTATAAATTTTTGTAGCGATGATAGCTCAGTGGTTAGCGCGGTCGGTTCGCATGCCGGAGGGCGTGGGTTCAAACCCTAACAGTGAGCTTGAGCTGCCGTGAAGGAAAACATCGTGAGGAAACCATAGCGTGGTGGTAGGGTACTTTCTAATACTCGGCTGGCTAGCTACCACCCTCAAGTTGAAAATCTGCCGCCAAGCATCTAACGATGTGTTCCGGCAGCCTCACTTGAGAGTCAGTCCTATTCCAGGCTAGGTGTGCCTTACCATCTTCGACCACACCATCACTTAACATCTGGTGAGTTGTAGTCAAACATCTAGCCGGTCAGCCATAAAAAAAAATGCGAAAGTTTGTTGACTTTGTCTGTTTGTATGTATGTTTGTTTGTAACTTCTTCACGGAGTAACGCCTGAACAGACTTGGATGATATTTAAAATACAGAGAGTTTATACTGTCGATTAATAGGTTTTTTTTTAAATTATGGAATAAGCAGGTGACCCCGCGGAACACAGCTTCAAGAAAAATCTATCTTAATTAACAGACATTTCATTGCATATTTTTGACTGTTTTTAACTTCTTTATGGAGTAAGATCTTGGCTACAAGACGTCACACCGTCTCTTAACATCAGGTGAGCTGTGGTCAAATACTTAGTTTGTGTACTACTACTTTTTAATGTACTGTGACATTTTAACTTTCACAGTTTACTCAAAAATCAAAATCAAAAAGTCATTTATTTAGTTTAGGCCCTGGTAAGGCACTTATGAACGTTAAGTTACATGTTTGAATCTACCACCGGCTCGTAATTACACTTCAACTGAGAAGACTCCGGCAAGAAACTCAGCAAGGCATTCTTTTTTGTGGATCTTTCTTTTCGTATTAGGTTACAGTTTACAGTTATAGATATTAATACATTATGCTTACTACAATTGTCACTTAGCCAGGGGGATGCAAGTGCAGAGAGAAGCTACTACAACCATATATTCCTGTCTTCCACGTAATAAGCCACCTTATAGTAGGCTTTGTCAATTAACCTCGTTACTAAACAGACAGACCTATTAATATGATTTCTGTACATAGGTAAGTGATGTATTTCCCCCCTTCTTCTTTAATTAATAACACCCAATTTGTTCCATAAAATTAATGAACGTCGCCTCACGAGATGGCGTCAAAACAAATTAATATTAATATAAAATCATAATTAAATTGTCAGAAATTAACAATTAATTTCTACATAATGGAAAACAATTATTGTCTTCACCGACAGACGGACAATTTGATTATTAATATCGGGGTAAGAGCTACGGAGTATTGCTATGCGATGACGTCATAATTCTATAAAAGGGCGCCATCTTGGATTTTAAAAATTATTATATACATACTTTGCCGTGGTGGTGCCGGCGTAAGAACAGTACCCCACCCTCTCTACCCGTGGTTGCCGTAAGAGTCGGCTAAGGGATGTAATCTGGAAGATGGGCAGCAGCGTCTTCCTTGAACAATTACACCTAACTGCGCTCGCCAACCCGCCTGCCAAGCGTGGCGAGTATTGGCAAAACCCCCCCAGGAGGGGGCCTATGTCCAGCAGTGGACGTTCTATAACTGATGATGATGATATACATACTAACTACCAGGGACTTTGTTCGCGTTAATCGCGAATTAGGTGCAGAGAGAAATTAAACGTCTAACAAAGAGGCAATAGTCATGAAACTTGCCCTATTTTTTTTTAAACTCTTACTGGCTAGGTGTTTGACCACAACTCACTTGATGTTAAGTGACGGTGTGGTCGAAGACGGTAAAGCACACCTAGCCTGGAATAGAACTGGCTCTCAAGTGAGGCTGCCGGAACACACCGTTAAATGCTTGGCGGCAGATTTTCAACTTGAGGGTGGTAGCTAGCCAGCCGAGTACTAGAAAGTACCCTACCACCACGCTATCGTTTCCTCTCGATGTTTTTCCTTCACCGGCAGCTCAAGCTCATTGTTGGGGTTTGAACCCACGCCTTTCGGCATGCGAACCGACCGCGCTAACCACTGAGCTATCATCGCTACAAAAAAAGAGAAAAGACAAAAGATAAAGAAAGAAAAAGATATAAAAGACATCTTTTATCTCTGAATAATGTTCCTTAAGACGCATCTATACCAAATTTTAAGTGGATACGCCCAGTAGTTCGTTTATCGATAATTCCACAGGAAGCTACATTTTTCTGATATAAAAAGTATCCTCTATGTTAATCCCGATAATAAACTATATGTATGCCAAATTTCATCCAAATCTGTTCATCCGTTTTTGCGTGATTGAGTAACAAACATTCAAACAAACTGTAACATTTGTAATATTAGTAGGACTAGTTGCTATCAGAGAAAAGGGTCGCGTGGAATTTGAAAAAAAAAAAAAAAACCGGCCAAGTGCGAGTCGGACTCGCGCACCGAGGGTTCCGTACAAATCTGTAGTGTAGGTATATAAGTAAAAGTTATGGTATTTATTTTTAATTGTAATTTATGCTTTTCGCAATTTTTCCTTTATCTGTGCTATGAGACGTTGCTTCGTACCAAACTTCAAGATTCTGAGTTCACGGGAAGTACCCTGTAGGTTTCGATTCCCTTGCCAGTGTCGAAAATTTGCAGCATAAGCGGCTGTAGCTTTTGATTGCGTTGGCTTAGAAGTTTGATTTTTTCACAGCTCCAAGGGACAGTAGACCTGAGTGTTTGATTTGAATTCCAGCTAACCTCCACGCATTTCTTAAAAATGAGTCTTGACAGACAGACGGACAACAAAGTGAACCTATAAGGGTTCCGTTTTTTCCTTTCGAGGTACGGAACCCTAAAAAGATGACGTTACGATATTTATTTATATACTTGATGCACCCGCGGCTTTACCCACGTGGTGATGGATGATGATGATGATGAAAAGTTTCTTATATCTTATTCCAGGGCCTAAAGTACCTACATGCAAAATTTCACCCAGATCCGTTGAGCAGTTTACGCGTGAAGGCGTCACAAACAAACAAACTGACATTCGCATTTATAATAGGACTAGCTGTGCCCCGCGGTTTCACCCGCGCTAGATGCCTACGTCTTAGTAGCTTTATGCATGCAAAGTCTCAGCCCGATCGGTTTAAAGTTGACAAAGTTTTATACAAACTTTCATCCCCTATTTTATCCCCTTGGGGGTAGAATTAATCAAAATACTTTCTTAGCTGATGCCTACGTCATAACATCTACCTGCATGCCAAACTTCAGCCCGATCCGTCCAGTGGTTTTGGCTGTGCGTTGATAGATCACTATGTCAGTCAGTCACCTTTGAGTTATACATATTTAGATTGACTGCTGAAAGCAAACTCTTTCTTTTGGCATTGCCGCAGTCGGGTAAAGCACTTAGAGTACAGTACATCGTAATTAACTAATAACATAATAGTTTCTAGTACAATGCGTAGAAATAAAAGCCTAAGTCCTAGACTAGGTTAGGTCGCCGAGGTTTTCAATTACTTATTGTTCTTTTGCCTTTAAAAGTAATATACAGCTGTGATGTATTGAATTAACCTTATCGTGGTGAATGGTAAAGGAGATAGCGATTTGAGAGAACTTATGATTTAAATTAGAGATGAAACGGCGATGATGATTATGATGATGATCCGGCCTGTCCGGCCTAAATTTGAAATCCGACGGATACCGGATAATAAACAAGTAACCGGCCATTTATCGGATATCAATAAATACGACATACATTTTAGAAGCACTTTATTTAATCGGCACAATAAAGAGATTTATAATTTTTCTATTACAGAACAAAGAATATTAATACTCGAACTGCACTAAGGGCATATTATCTCTAAATATATATAACTCAAAGGTGACTGACTGACTGACTTACATAGTGATCTATCAACGCACAGCCCAAACTACTGGACGGATCGGGCTGAAATTTGGCATGCAGGTAGATGTTATGACGTAGGCATCCGCTAAGAAAAGATCTTGATTAATTCTACCCCCAAGGGGATAAAATAGGGGATGAAAGTTTGTATGAAACTTTGTCAATTTTAAACCGATCGGGTTGGAATAAATTTTGCATGACCCTGGAATAAAACATTGGATACTTTTCATCATCATCATCATCACCCATTAGCACGCGGGTAAAACCGCGGGGTGCAGATAGTGATGAATAAAAATCAACTGCGTTCGATGCAGCAAACGGTTTCGTTTGTCGGTTATCCGGCTTCAAGACTGGCCGGATATTAGCTATCCGGTATCCGGTAAAACATATATTCGTTTCATCTCTAATTTAAATCTTAGGTCAAGGATTGAGAGATGGTTTAAGTTTCGCAATACGCACATAACCTAGAAAAGCAGAGGTGCGTGCCATGGGATTCGAACCAAAGACCTCCGCATTGCATGTCAGACAGTCTCCCAACTAGACTGCAGAAACTTATCTTTATATAAGTATAATAGTATAGTATAGTTTTTTTTTTTAGAAAACCGAAATTTTCCTGTGGGGTTTTCGCTCGTGTGAATCCTGGGAACGTTGAATAGCAAAATATAACAAAACAACTCTTTTTTTATTTTGTTTTGAGGTATGGAACCCTAAAAAAAAACAAAAAAAAAAAAACTAAAAAAAATTCATTCGAATCCAAAATTTTAGTGCAATCTTTTAATAATGGTTTGCAACAAAAATAAAGCGTCTTAAGGTATTCGACTATAAGTTTTCTAACCTAACATTTGCAATATAGCTGAATTTTATTTGGAAATTTTGCAAAACGCTCCTCGCTCGTGACTCAACCTTATCACAATGAATTCAGCATTCGTCACCATTGTCCCCTGCCCTTTGTTTCAAGTGAGGCCAGGTGTTCAGTCTGTATTGGCAGTTGAATGGGCGTGTGTGGCTTAGAACGGGGATCCACGATTGAAATTAGAAAACAATTTTTATAATTACAAATACTGGACATGTTTTTTAATGTGAAATTAATGAAACGAACGCTTTCTTGATGGTAAGAGGTAACGCCTGTCCATGACCATTGCAGCGTTACACGCAAAACTTACAAAACAAAGTCCAAAGCATCGCTACTTCGGCGCTCGTTTTTAAAGACTTTCGATGGTTAAACTCGACAACCTTGTAATTTAGTTACCTACAGTACCCTTCAAACTGGACACAGTAATGTTTATACACTACTGCTTTGCGCGGAAAAAAAGGAAAAAGTAGAGAATGATAAAGGAAACAAATCTTTGGCATTCGGTTGTTAAACTAGCCAATCAATATAATATAGCAAATTGCGTAAGCAAATGTTCAGTGGTCACGATTTGTGGACAGGTGGAACAAAAAAAAATGTTGCCAATGTGCTGGCAGATGGTCTAAAGCAGCGGTCGACAACCATTTGGCAGACAGATGTGACAATAAAGTAAAGGCTGGCCTCACTGTGATATTAACCCTAAAAACTTGATCTACGTATACCATATCCCATCATATAATTGGTCAGTACCTGGATGACCGAGCCTTGCTCGGTTTTTTAAGGAACATGAAAAAAACGAGGAAAAAACTATCATCTGGATTCGAGATCGCCCGATTTCCCACCTAAACTACTATAGCCCTGTAGAAGGTGGCGAAATTTACCTTCGTATTCTAATGATATCGTACCAGTTTTTCACTGCCTGAAAAAACGGATAAAACGACGTTTTCTAAAAATGAAACCTAGCTAGATCGATTTATCGCCCCTGAAACCTTCTGCATACTAAATTTCATGAAAATTGTTAAAGTAGTTTCCGAGATTCAGATTATATATAATTATATATACAAGAATTGCTCGTTTGAAGGTATTAGATATCCTGTTGAATAAACAGAAAAAAAACAAAAATGCTGTTAAAAATTATTAAAATATAGGTAATTTAATTCTTATATTATTCATTGATTCAGACGTTACTTTGCGGAAGTTCATTTTGAGTATATTTTTCAAGGTATATATTTAGTCTTTATTGTACACACCAGAAATACAAAAAAAATGTACAGAAAACAAAAGAATCTTATGAAGTAGGTAGGTTAAGTAGCGATGATAGCTCGATGGTTAGCGCGGTCGGTTCACATGCCGAAGGGCGTGGGTTTGAACCCCAACAATGAGCTTGAGCTGCCGGTGAAGGAAAACATCGTGAGAAAACCACAGCGTGGTGGTAGGATACTTTCTAGTACTCGGCTGGCTAGCTATGCTGCCGCCAAGCATCTAACGGTGTGTTCCGGCAGGCTCACTTGAGAGCCAGTTCTATTCCAGGCTAGATGTGCTTTACCATCTTCGACCACACCGTGAGTTGTGGTCAAACATCAAGCCTGTCAGCTTTAAAAAAAGCCCAAAAGGGTAGCTGTTGGTACCTAACCGATAACATCCACGTGCAATAAAAGATTTTGAATTTTGAACCAAATTAAATCGCCATAAATATTTACCAACAAAGTCCCAGAAACGGTAACACTGTCTATGGGGCGAATATTCTAGAAATAGTTCCGATCTCTTTATGTTTTAGACTGAATAATTGGGCTTAAAATCTATATCTCCATTTTCTCTCTATTCCAGGCGGTGGCTGCACATTCCCAGAGAGCTGGACGGGCAGCTGGTTTCAGTCCGGCAACTTTGGCCTTATAGCCATCAACTCTACCCACATACAGTCCAAGGGGGACTGCGCAGAGACAGATGGGAATGACAAGTTCCTTGTATACGACAGGTAAGATTGATATACGCGCCATCTATTGGTGAAAATGGCGAATCGGTTTGGTGATTCGGTTGTCTGGCGTTTACGCAGGCGTATATACGGGTTGACTGTTTGAATATTAGCAATATTCAAAGACATGTTAATGGTCATATGAAACGTATAAAGAAATAAAACAAATACAAAAAACAACTAAGAAAACCTTGGTTAAAGTTTTTCCTAAAACTCCAGAATTTATGGACAGCGCGCAGCCTTACGCGCCGAGCTAGCGCAAGACATAACTACCATAGACTGCGAAGTAACTGTTATCTAATCTAGGACCGCGCGCGACTAACATATCGTTTTCGGTGCGCGTGATTTGAGTGTCCGTGTTTTTGTGTTTGCTCAGGATAATGAGGTCAAATATTAAGCACCTATTTTTTTTAATTTGCGACGACAATTGATTTTTGAACCCCCTGTATCAATATTGCTGATGTCCAAACTTTCACGGTGTATACATCATCACATACAAAAAAATAACAATAATTATTATACGGCTATGGTGAATCGGAGTAATTCTTCGAGCTATGTTCTAGTGTCATGTGTGGGAATAGATAGTGCCACACCCTTTTATTAAGTAAAAGTAATGCGACAAACGTGCGAGGAGGGTTACAGGACGCCCTGAGACTCTGTGGAGTGACGATATACGCAAATAGCCGAACTTCGGGCTTGGTAGCGTTCATTAATAGAGGCATATGTCCAGCAGTGAACTAAAGTGAGCTGATGATGTAGAAGTGGTGGTGAAATAAGGCGAACGAAACCTTCTCCTGGTGGTAAGAGATAATTGCAAAGCAAAGTCTAGGGCATCACTGCTTTGGCGCTCTCTACTTTGAGACATTTGATTGTTAGTCTTATTTATTGTGATTTGTTTAGTTGGTGCAAACCGGAATACAGATCTCATACTGCGGTGGTATCTACCTAGTTGATCTCTTGTTAAGAAGATCTACCACCTTGCCAACTTGCCAACACTTATTACCTTACTGGTATTCTGGACTTTACTATGTTATATCTTTAATTGTATTTCCGCTTATAACTCGTTTTGGTTACAAGAACAAAGGTTTTAATTTAACATAAAACAATTATTTTACTTGTAACAATTAATAATTATTTATCTAAAATAAACATAAAATCTGAAACGAGATTTACAAATTCATTTTTTTAAATAAAAATATATACTTTGGTAAGTAATTACAATAACTATCTCCATATCGTAGTAACCGGCTGCCGACACGTGTGTCGCCTTTATACGAGGCATCCTCGGGACGTGTTGACTCTCCGAGCGCTCGTTCGACAATGACCAAAACAATTTATAAACGGAGGTACATAACTCCAGAATATTAAAAGATGAACTTCCCCAAAGTTACGCTTATATCAATGAAGTGAATTGTTGCCTTACTCCACCTTATTTTTTTTTTTAATATATTTTTCAGGAGCGATGACTGTTACCGGTGTTTGGTCATACACGAAAAACACAAATACGTGTTGCAGTACAAAGAAAGTAAGCATTAACAAGTTATACACTTCAATCGAGATTTACTGTTACAAACTGTGACAACTGTGTGTAACTGTTTACTGTGTTTTTTTATTTTATTTTGTTCTTTGTGTGTAATTTTTTTTTAAATATTTGTTTGTTATGTCTGTCAGGCTAGGTGTTTGACCACAGCTCACCTGATGTTAAGTGACGGTGTGGTCGAAGATGGTAAAGCACACCCAGCCTGTAATGGATTATTTCTTTAGTTAATTCTAGTTATATCTTTCTATCTGTATACCTATATTATTAATGTATTAGAAATTAGTTTTATGTCAAGAATAAAGTGTTGTCTATTTAAGTTTTTGACGTTAAGTTTTAAGGCTTTTAGCGAAAAACGTTTTTCTAACTTCTGAGCTGTTTTCCATTTTTTAGTAAAAAGATTAAATATCGCCTAGAATTATGAAGCTTTTGTGGAAACTGTAAAAATCGACGGATTGTATTTTCAAAACTTTTTTTTTTTCGAAAAGTAGTAGTTTTTTAAAATGTCGAATTACGTGTTTGAGTAACGATAATGATATAATGTGGTGTTACATGAGTAAAATTAAAATTCAATTCAATCTAAATTAATTTCAATTCCGTTCAATTATTACTTAAACACCAAAGGGTGGTCTTTGTCTGATTGTTTATTTTTCTTGTTATTGGCACTCCACTAACCGGAGATGGATCACGCTTGCCTAGGAAATACCTATTCACGTTTTTCTTAAACAACCCCGTTGTACTTAGTTGGAAACAGACGCTTGTAGTAAAGTCATCAGAACTTTATGATGACAAGCCTGGACTAGACTTCGACTTACTTTGTGTGACTTTGACTGTGACTCTCAAGTCTTATTAATATTAAATAAACTATTTTTATATTTTTCCAGCGTACTGCTCACAAAAAGACACCCTGTCGTCGATTTGTGAATTGATCACGGGTGATGCAGCGTTGTACTCAATGTTCCGTAAGGAGCCGCGGCCCGTGCCCCAGCCGTGCCCCTTCCACCCGGCGCCGTTCACGTTCGTGTACAATCGGTGAGCTTACACCTTTTGGATAACAGATGGCGATACTTTCAACGAAATTCAATAGATCTACGTGAAGGTTCGAGATGCCGTTATACTTGTTCCACTTGGCGCCGTCGACAATAGAGAGTGTTTTTTTTTAATTATATAACTAGCAATAAGCTAAGCTTTGTGTGGGCTCGTGTAGTTTTTCTAACGGCTAATAATTTTTAAGATAGTTGTTATTTTACAACCTGATTCTAGTGGTGTCATCTAGTATTAAGTAGATTAACTACGATATATTTGAGTATTGAGTTTAGTTCTGTTGCAGCGATGTTAACTCTTTGGTTTTCTAACAGATGGCGTTAGTAGTACAATAACATTCTTTCCAATAAATACAAAATTGTTAATGTTTTTTTTTTTTATAGTTATATATTTTTTTGACAGATAACATACCTAGATATGAAGTTAAATTACTATGTTAAAACACAAATCTATAGGCGTGATAGTTTTTCAGTAAAGTGTACCACAAAAATGCGCAGGTTGTGGAATAGTGTTATTATTCTATTACGGGCTTCCTTATGACTGCCAACTCGCCTGATGTTAAGCGAAGTTGCGGTCTACGATGGAGCACCCTTGCCTAGACTTAACATCAGATGAGCTGAGTTCAAACAGTAATGTATACACACTACTGCTTGGCAGCAGACTCTTTATGGTTGACAAGCTCTGGTCAAACGACCACAGCTTACCTTATGTTAAGTGACGGTGTTGTCGAAGATAGTCAAGCACGCCCAGCCAGTAATAAAACTGGCTTTCAAGTGAGGCTGTCGGAACATACCGTTGGGAGCTTGGTGGTAGATTTTAAACTGCATGCTAGCTAGCCCAGTACAAGAAGGTTCGCTACCACCATGCTATGGTGTTCCTCACGATGTTTTCCTTTACCGGAAGCTAAAGCTCATTGTTGGGGATTGAACCCACGCCCTTCGGCGTGTGAACCAACCGCACTAACCACTGAGCTGTTATCTCTACAAAACAACTATATCGTTCGTCTTTATTTCTATTGCCAATTACGTTTTTTTTTATGAAATGAAATGAAATGAAATGAAATTAAATTTATTCACTAAAAATAGGGTTTACATTGATGTTATAGATAGGTATTTTACAGATTTAGTTCTCCTATTTTGCCGTGACTCGGCATGTGAATGTGGTCGTCAAAAATTATTTAAATTAAATATTATAAATAAAAAAAAAATAAAAAAAACAATGTCAAATTAGATACATTACAATATATGTCAATATGAAATACAATTATGAAATATTATTTACATTTAAGGGTCATTTAAAAATTCTTTTAAGCTATAATAATTTTTTTCTAATAATCAAGTCTTAAGTTTTTTCCGGAACAATGGATAAGGAAACTCTTTTAGCGATGTCGGTAGTTTATTATATACAGTGATACACATGGCATAGCAATTCTTATGGAACAGTGTCAATCTCGGATGGTGGGCGAAAACAAGCCTCTGTCCATTTCTTGTATTACGTGGAAACAAATCTTTAGCCGTGGTAAACAGACCAGAATGATGACGAACAAATACCGCTATTTCAAAAATGTACATGCAAGTCAGCGTCAAGATTCCTAAATCTTTAAAAAAAGGTTTGCAGGACTCGTATGGACGAATACCTACCATCGCACGTATGCACTTTTTTTGTGATAAGAACGCTTTATCTTTATCTGTCGAATTACCCCAGAGAAGCAGGCCATACCGTAGCACAGAGCTTACATAACCATGGTATGCCAATAACACTGTCTTTCGTGATGCGGTTTTTCGAAGTTTATTTAGAACAAACACAAATCTATTAACCCTAGTACAGACGTTTTTTATTTGATCTTTCCAGTCTACATATTTATCTACTGTGATACCCAAAAACTTAACAGTATTCGACTCGTTCAATTTTGTGTTATCATACATAATTTGCCTAGAGATTGATTTAGATCCATGGGTCAAAAATTGGACGTAATTAGTTTTGGTCAAATTAACTTTAAGATTATTATCATCTAGCCATTTGATAATTGCTTTGATTGTTTTATTAATTTCCATGTCAAAATTTGTATCTTTCTTATTACTAGTTAATATGATAGAAATATCATCTGCAAATAATGTACATTTATATTGAGTAATGTCAGGTAGGTCATTAATATATAATAAAAACAGTAACGGCCCTAGCACACTACCTTGGGGGACTCCGTATCTGTTTATTTGATATGTAGATCTATAGGAACATATTTCAGAATTTTTACTTAAATTAGAAATTTCAACACATTGTTCTCTATGTGATAAGTAGCTCTTTATCCATTCTAAGGCAGGGCCTCTTATACCATAATCATCTAGTTTCTGTAAAAGCAGCGGATGCGATACGAAATCGAAAGCTTTTGACATGTCAAAAAAGACAGCAATAGTCTGCATTTTTTTGTCCAAATTTAAAATTACATTATGTACCAAATGATATGAAGCCAAAGTTGTAGACTTTCCCCTTTGGAACCCGTTTTGCTCTTCTTTGATTACTTAAAACTTGTTCAGAAACTTAGTCAGTCTATTATGCATAGCTTTTTCAAAAATTTTTGACATTATTGGGATCAATGTAATAGGTCTATAATTATTTACATCAGTTCTGTCCTTCATTTTAAAAAGTAGTTTTATAATTGATTTTTTAAGCACACATGGAAACACTCCACTTTCGAAAGAAAGATTTATAAGGTGTGTGAGTACAGGTACAATTAGATAAACACATTTCTTCAAGATGTCAGTCCGTATTTCATCATATCCTACGGAATACGTGTTATTCAGGGACATAACATATGTAACAGTAATGAGTCGAACGGGACACTCTCCTGATGTTAAGAGATAACATTTGTCCATGACCATTGCAGCGATAGACACAGAACTTTGAGTAGTGAAACAAAGTCCAAGGCATCGCTGCCCTGGCGCTCATTACTTTGAGACTAGATGGTTAGTCTCAACAGCCCTGTAATTTCGCTAGCTGCAGTACCCTTCAAACCGGAACACAGTAATGTATACACACTACTGCTTGACGGCAGAATATCTGGTACTGCGGTGGTACCTACCTACCCGACCTCCTGCTAAGGAAATCTACCACCAAGTAAAATTATTAACATTAGTAACGTTTATTTTTATGTGATTCCAGTGGCACGGGCGATTGCACGAATCCCGTGTCTCGTGCAGAGTCGTGCACGGACGATTCCAGGCTGCTCCTGCGCTACATGTCGTGTCCGGACGTGCCCGGCACGGAAAGCAACGGTCAGTAGCTGGTCTTCTCGCTCACACGCTTGCACTGTCTTATTTGACATGAATGCTATAAATTGTGCACATCATCAGCCATAGGACGTCCACTGCTGGACAAAGGCCACCTCCTGGGGAGGTTTTGCCAATACTCGCCGCGCTTGGCAGACGGGTTGGCGAGCGCAGTTAGGTGTGATTGTTCAAGGAAGACGCTGCTGCCCATCTTCCGGATTACATCCCTTAGCCGACTTTTACGGCAACCACGGGTAGAGAGGGTGGGGTACTATTCATAAGCCGGCACCACCACGGCAAAAATAAGCGTGAATAAGCCCTGAATTAATATAGCTTACGGGTTAAATAAGCTATATTAATTCAGGGTGTTAACTATCCTACACCAACATTCATTGTTTCAAACCAAATTTCATCCAAATCCGTTCAGCTGTTTTATTATATCTACTAGTTTGTACGGAACCTTCGGTGTACGAGTCTATCTAACTATAACTAATGAATTAAATATATTCAGTGGAAGAGCTGGTGTGCTTGGCGACCTGGAAGGAAGGCTCCACGCGGTACCTCGTGGGGCAAATCTCGCAGGTCCAGCGCCGAAATGCTCTCGCATCCGACGAAGACACTTACAGGTATGATTTACTGGATAGGGTGACGAACTAATCACTCTCCTGATGGTAAAAAGATAATTTATGACCATTACAGCAGTACCTACTCAGAACTTTGAGTAACAAAGCAAAGTCCAGGACATCGCTGCTTTGGCGCTCATTACTTTGAGATATTCTGATGGTAAGAGATAACGCCGGCCTATGTTCATAGCAGCAGTACTCAGAACTTTGAGTAATAAAACAAAGTCCAGGACATCGCTGCTTTGGCGCTCATTACTTTGAGATATTCTGATGGTAAGAGATAACGCCGGCCTATGTTCATAGCAGCAGTACTCAGAACTTTGAGTAACAAAGTACTGTCCAGGACATCGCTGCTTTGGCGCTCATTACTATAAGATATTCTGATGGTAAGAGATTACGCGAGCCTTTGTTTATAGCAGCAGTACTCAGATTTTTGAGTAACAAAACAAAACCCATCGCTACTTTGCTGGTTATTACCTACTTTGAGATATTCTGATGGTAAGAGATAACGCCAGCCTATGTTTATAGCAGCGGTACCCAAAACTTTGAGTAATAAAACTAAGTATAAATTATAGCTGCTTTGGTGTGTATTATACCATCGACTGCACCTGAACTTTGTTTTGTTACTCAACATTCTGTGTACCGCTGCAATGGCCATGGACAGGCGTTATATCTTACCATCAGAAGATACTCGTTTGAAGAATTATGTTAAGAAACATGTTGTAATGTGAATGCGGCTGGTTTCCAGATGTTTCATCTACAAGGGTCAGCACAACGACAAGACAATGACGTACAACATCGCGCAATCAGGTGACGCGACATGCAACGGCGTGTCGTCAGCTGTCGAGGGCAGTCGAACCATGAAACTCACCAATAGTAAGTTTACTTATTAACCTACAACGCAAAGAGAGCGGTAGATAACTTTATGTAACTGTCGTATTTTTTATATATTTAAAATAGGTTTGCGTTTGACCAAACCATGCATGGTGTTAAGCTATGATCTAAGATTAAATTAGTTTACTAAGAAAAAAACGGATACATCCCATTACATTTACCTTAGAATTATTTAAAAATACGTTAAATGACAAATTTTAAACTATACGATAGGATGTCAGTTTTAATTAAAATGTAAAAAAATATGTATAAATATAAAACATAAATGTAACGTTTGGGCTAGGTTCGTCTCGCCGGGGAGATACAGATTAGGTTTAAAGTCTAATAAATTAAATGTAAACATGTTGTGAAATAAATGTCATCAGTAATTATAAAAGTATTAAGAAAATAAATAAACAATACGAAACAGATGAACAATAAAACAATAATTAATATTAAATATGAAAAACTTAATACTCAATAGTCATCAAAGTTTTCACAATCTTAAAAGGAGCTGTCAACTTTTCTACACCTATTCTGTTGGTCAGTTAATGTTTCACAGTATGTCGGAAAGATGGTCATTAAAGTTTTAGGTTTTACAGTATGTCAAAAAAATAGTCATGAAAATTTAAGATTTCACAGTATGTCAAAAAGATAGTCATTAAAGTTTAAGGTTTCACTGTGTGTCAAAAGAGATGGTTTTTAAAGTTTTAGGTTTTACAGTATGTCAAAAAAATAGTAATGAAAATTTAAGATTTCACAGTATGTCAAAAAGATAGTCATTAAAGTTTCACTGTATGTCAAAAAGATGGTCATTAAAGTTTAAGGTTTCACAGTATGTCAAAAAGAGAGAAATATTCTTTAACTGTTTTTATTTTTATTTTTAGGTGACGATGAGCATAACCGCTGCCACTTCCCAGATTGGATCGTAGAGCATCATAAATGGTTCAGCCTGGACCACTCTCACCAGTACCATTTTACCACCAAGAATGCTACCCTCAAGGTAATTGTAGGAGTTTGGAAGATAGCTCTCCTATCTTTCGTTATACTACGTTACATTGCGATACCATTTTTTTATGGTTATCAAAGGTGTTTGACAACAGCTCACCTGTTGTTATGTTACGGTATGGTCGAAGATTGTAAAGCAAACCTAGCCCGGCTGCTCTCAAGTGAGGCTGCCAGAACACACCGTTAGGTGCTTTCCAATCTGCTTCGAGAGCTGTAGCGTGGGTTCGATTCCCACCAGGATAAATATTTATTGTTCCAGAATGATAAATGTTTGTTCTGTCTGGGTGTCCTTTATCTATTATAAGTAACATTTACAAAAAAAAAGGTATGTAATATACTATCAGTTATCTGGTTCCCTTAGTAAAAGTTATTTGCCGTGGTGGTGCCGGCGTAAGAATAGTACCCCACTCCCTCTACCCGTGGTTGTCGTAAGAGTCGGCTAAGGGATGTAATCCGGAAGATGGGCAGCAGCGTCTTCCTTGAACAATCACACCTAACTGCGCTCGCCAATTCGCCTGCCAAGCGTGGCGAGTATTGGCAAAACCCACCCAGGAGGATGCCTATGTCCAGCAGTGGACGTCCTATGGCTGATGATGATATAAATAAATAAATGAAAATAATATTCAGAACTTTGAGTAGCAAATAAAGCAAGCATCGCTGCTTTGGCGCTCATTACTTTGGGACTTGATGATTAGTCCCTACAGCCCTGTAATTTCGCTAGCTACCAGTACCCTTCAAACTGGAACACAGTAATGTTTACTTGATGGCACAATATCTGGTACTGCGGTGGTTACCTACCCAGACGAGATCTACCACCAAGTATACTGTTAGTTCATATATATTGACACAGTATGATTATTGACAAAGCCTACTATAAGGTGGCTTATTACGTGGAAGACAGGAATAGGTTGTAGTAGCTTCTCTCTGCACTTGCATCCCCCTGGCTAAGTGACAATTGTAGTAAGCATAATGTATTAATATAACTGTAAACTGTAACCTAATATGAAAAGAAAGATCCACAAAAAAAAATGTCTTGCTGAGTAACATGTAACTTAACGTTCATCAGTGCCTTACCAGGGCCTAAACTGAATAAATGACTTTTTGATTTTAATGTTTCAGATAATGAACGGTAACGGGTCGTTCGAGGAGAAGCGGCTGGTGTGTCACTCCATTCTCGAGCAGAAGGATAAAAAACACATCAAACTAGTTGCACACGTTACGCGTGGATGGTGAGGCCACTTCTCTTTGTTTTTGACATCACCTTGTTCATCCTTCAGCCCCGGATGTAATGGCAAACTGCGGCAGATGCCTCCGGCGACAGCTTCGGGGGCGTCATATTCAGTGGCGGGGCAAGACCTTAATTTGATGTGGGCAGGGTAAATTTCGCGAGGCCCTCTTCTCTTCTTCGAACATGTATGTTACTACATTCCATTCATTGTTTGCTGTCCATTGAAACAGTGAAAACAAGGCCGGATAAGGCCACTCTTTAGAAAGAGACAACAGGACTGTGCAGCCCCGTCTGTCTCTGTCTGACCTGTCTCTTTTCTGTAGGTCTGTAATGTAAGGTGCGGTGCCTCAAAGCGAAAACTGTGACCAGATTTCTGGAAAGAGACAGCTACTGGCCGCACGATTGTTTTGTCTCTCTCACGCTTTGCCACCCGTATTAATTTACGCTCAGTCCATTCTCTATGTTTATGTTGGTGGTAGAATATCTGTTGGTTTGTATTATATGGTACGATGTCTTGCCTAGGAGATTTCATCATCATCAGCCATAGGACGTCCACTGCTGGACATAGGCCTCCTCCTGGAGGGGTTTTGCTAATACTCGCCACGATTGGCAGGCGGGTTGGCGAGCGCAGTTAGGTGTGATTGTTCAAGGAAGACGCTGCTGCCCATCTTCCGGATTACATCCCTTAGCCGACTCTTACGGCAACCACGGGTAGAGAGAGTGGGGTACTATTCTTACGCCGCCACCACGGCAAAAGGAGATTTACCACAAGATATCTACCGCCTGATTGTGATTGAAGATTAAGCATGCGGAAACCCCATAATAATCCATAATCCGGGCTGGGTGGTGCTTTACCATCTTCGACCACACCGTCAATTAACATCAGGTGAGTTGTGGTCAAACACCTAGCATGTCATAAAAAAACTGATTTTTTTTTTAATTTTCAGTGAGTCTGGCCACGTTTGCCTTAAGTTCCACCGGCGCGAGGGCAGTGTCTTGGAGCTCCAGCAGGGCTCCGCCATGACGGAGTCCCCGCAGGACGCCTGCAACGCACACGACCACACCTACATCACACTTATTAGTATGTATCCAAACATGACTAACTGATAATATATAGGAATCTTTTTTTTTTTTTTAACGCTGACAGGCTAGGTGTTTACCACAACTCACCTGATGTTAAGTGACGGTGTGGTCGAAGATGGTAAAGCACACCTAGCCTGGAATAGAACTGGCTCTCAAGTGAGGCTGCCGGAACACACCGTTAAATGCTTGGCGGCAGATTTTCAACTTGAGGGTGGTAGCTAGCCAGCCGAGTACTAGAAAGTACCCTACCACCACGCTATGGTTTCCTCACGATGTTTTCCTTCACCGGCAGCTCAAGCTCATTGTTGGGGTTTGAACCCACGCCCTTCGGCATGCGAACCGACTGCGCTAACCACTGAGCTATCATCGCTGCAATCTATGCTATCTTTTGTGTGCACCTGAATGTAAAACAAAAAATAATATAGAGTAACCTTATGGGCTGTATATATACACCAAAGCAACGATGCTGTGGATTTTGTTTTGTGTTCAGTCAGTTCATTGACAAAGCCTACTATAAGGTAGCTCATTACGTGGAAGACAGGAATATATGGTTGTAGTAGCTTCTCTCTGCACTTGCATCCCCCTGGCTAAGTGACAATTGTAGTAAGCATAATGTATGTATTAATATTTATAACTGTAAATTGTAACCTAATATGAAAAGAAAGATCCACAAAAAAAAATGCCTTGCTGAGTTTCTTGCCGGAGTCTTCTCAGTTGAAGTGTAATTACGAGCCGGTGGTAGATTCAAACATGTAACTTAACGTTCATAAGTGCCTTATCAGGGCCTAAACTGAATAAATGACCTTTTGATTTTGGGTTTGTATCACTGCAATGGTCATGGACAGGCGTTGTCTCTTACCATAAGGAGAGCGTCTCGTTCCTCTCATTACTTTTACATGAAAATAACCTGAAGTTAATATAAACAATTTTTGAATGTAGCTTCCCTATACTTCACCGACAGCTCAAGCTTATTGTTGGGTTCGAACCCACGACCTTCGGCGTGTGAAGCGACCGCGTTTACCACTGTGCTATCACAAAATAGCATGGTTGTTAGATCTGTCAAAAATTTGCTTTTTGTTAGTTTTTGGCAATGCACTATGTATATATGCCATTGTGAGGTATTTCGATATTTTCAAGTATTTCTTAAAAAATCAAGTTAAATAAATCTAATTTACAGTCAAAGTCACACAAAGAAAAGTTGAGTCCGGTCATGCCCTAGTAGAGTAGCGGCGACTTTACTAGAAAGTTCGACGAAGTTTTGGAAGCAGCTTTGTAGTGATATAGCTCAGTGATTAACGCGATCGCTTCACACGCCGAAGGTCGTGGGTTCGAACCCCAACAATAAGCTTGAGCTGTCGGTGAAGGAAACCATAGCGTGGTGGTAGGGTACTCTCTAGTACTCGGCTGGCTAGCTGCCACTCTCAAGTTGAAAATCTGTCGATAAGTGTGTTCCGACAGTCTCATTTGAGAGCCAGTTCCATTCCAGGCTGGGTGTGTTTACCATCTTTGACCACACTGTGGTCAAACACCAAGTCTGTCAATAATAATAATGATTTATTTGAGCAAAGAAATATTAATACAGCGAATTTAGTAGATATTACATACACTTATTTATAACTTAAACTATTACTAAAAAGTTTTATAAACATAAGGCGTATCTACCTTACTAACCAACTAACTTCAAACATTAAAAGAAAAAGAGCAAATTGAGGATTTGAAACATGGAAATCCGAAGGACTTTTTAGTGTTCAAAAACACGTGTCCGCGAACACACGGCCGTGTTTTCAACATCATATTAGTGTATTTTTAGTTGTTCTAATTAATCTATGTATTAGGATATATAATTATTAGAATGTAGATATATGTCATAGTTTTGTATTCTCCTATATGCATATCCCCGTTATTGGCACCCCCCGTTTTTTTCTTCCTCTAATCCTTTCTATCCTAAGGTTGCCTGGAAGTGATTGCTTTTAGCGATAAGGTCTTCAGTTGTTACACCTATTAACTAGTTTATTATTTCTGTATTATGTAATTTTAAGTGTGTACAATAAAGAGCTATTCCTTCATTCATTCATTCATTAATTCATTCATTCATTCATTCAACCTTGTAATTCCTAATCTGTGATGTTATGATATTCCAGCCACGACGCTTTCTCCGATGCGTTGTCCGATTGACGGCCGCTATTCCGTCGTGAATTCACTCGCCGACCGTCGCACGCGCCGACAACAGCACAATAGAGGTAATAAACTTTATCACAATACCAACTTACAATCGAAAGTCTCAAAGTAATGAGCGCCAAACAGCGATGCCCTGGACTTTGTTTTGTTACTCAAAGTTCTATGTATCGCTGCAATGGTCGTGGATAGGCGTTATCTCTTACCATCAGGGGAGCATTTCTTTCGTTTCATCACTCTCGTTTTTCTAAATACTTCACATCATCAGTCATAGGACGTCCACTGCTGGACATAGGCCTCCTCCTGGGGGTATTTGCCAATACTCGCCACGCTTGGCAGGCGGGTTGGCGAGCGCAGTTAGGCGTGATTGTTCGAGGAAGACGCTGCTGCCCATCTTCCGGATTACATCCCTTAGCCGACTCTTACGGCGACCACGGGTAGAGAGGGTGGGGTACTTACTATTCTTACGCATGTATCACCACGGCAATAATACAGCACAGTAGCACATTCTCCGAAAGCAACATTGTTGAAAATTGACTTGCTTATCTTCCGGCGGTGTTCAAGGCTTAAAAGTTTTTTTGAGCAAAATTTTTACTTTCCAGGAGATGACTCGTCAGCGGGGGCTCCGCAGCCCGAGTGTGCGGCGGGAGACGAGCACAGCGTCAGTATCGGATGCGGAACTGGTCAGGATACTATCGAGTTAAAATCTTCGTGCACATCCACTGGTGAGAATCTTTACACATAGAATAAGAATCGTTCGTTTGGTTGTCACTACATCGTAGCGATGATAGCTCAGTGTTTTTTTTAATGGTTGACAAGCTAGTTGTTTGACCGCAGCTCACCTGGTGCTCACACAGCCTGGAATGGAACTATCTCTCAAGTGAGGTTGCTGGAACACACCGTTAGATGCTTGGCGGCAGATTTTTAACTTGAGGGTAGCTAGCCAGCCGATCACTAGAAAGTACCCTACCACCACGCTATGGTTTCCTCCCTTATCCTGTTATGCTATGGTTTACTGCTGATTTCATTTATCGTCGCATAAATATTTATTCTGGTGGGAATCGATCTTATAGCAGACATTCTACCTAATAAGCTAATATGGCCGTCAAAGTAATGAGTATCAAAGCAGCGATGCCCTGGACTTTTGCTACATAAAGTTCAATTCGCTGCAATGGACATGGATTATCTCTTACCATCAACAAAGTAAAATATCAATAAGTAGAAAATATTCGCGATAAATAGGCGACACAAGTGGGAAGAGGACGCTTGCCGGCGATCACCACGGGAATGCCGGCCGAGCGGGCGGGGTTAGCAAGTAAATGTCATTGTTTTCTGTTGTGTAGGTTCATGTTCAAATTTAACAGGTTAGCGATTTTTTAATAAAAATGTATTAAGTCACAGAATTGTTCGTGTGTCATATAGATTTGATGTTAGCGAAGCTACGAACAAAAAAGATCGATGTAAGATTTGTTCGTAGATGCGATGTCGACGTCCCTGCACGCGCCGCGCGCTAAACCTGCGTGAATCAACGCTAGCAGGGAAGACGTTCTACTTACTCGGGGCCGCGCGCTTCATGTACTTTGTCATCATGAGAACATTGCGTTTAACTCATTGCTTTCACATTAAAAAAAAAAGATAGCGCTTTTTGGTATTGTAGGCCAAGACACATGTTGCATACCACTTACTAGTTTTGTGTTTTGTCTCAGTGTACACGTGTCACGGAAGCTGGTGGTCGGGGGGTCGCGGTTACGTGGTGGTAAGCGCCACATCTCGCGCCTCGTCACGTCCACGGGCGTTGTGCCTCATCTACTCCACTACCACCAGGAACGGTACGTATTCACCACATAGAAATCTTTATTAATAGCAATTTAGAATAATTATATAAAAATATTTTTTTTTGTTATTCTTCATTCACGTGTAAATACAAATACAAATATTTTATTGATAACAATTTTTATATTGACAATATTCTTATATTGACATGTTTGTATACTTTGACATTTTGTTTTTTTTATTCCATTGACATGTAATCAGTGTTCTAAAAATCTTAAACGATAAAATGTAATGATGTTAGGAAATTTGACTTTTAACTTTGGTGTTATCGATAAAACATTTGTATTTGTTTCCTTTTTCTTTCACTTTAATACCCACACACACTCACACACACACGCATATTTAATTTTATAACACAACACAAGTTTTCACTTAATGTAGGTTACAAGTAATGTTACCTTATATGTTATCTACAATTCGTCGGAATCTTTAATCTTTAAATCAAAAATATTTTAATTATAATGCTACTTAACAAATGCTACTATAATATTGACAAATTCTTAAATGATAAACTTATTCCTAATTAAATTTAAACATATTATTATAATTAAAATGATAAATATAAAATAACTAAAATATATTATTAAAAGTAGTCCCTTTAGGATATAACCTAAAGGGATATATATCTAACCTAACCTTATATTGTATGTTAACCACAAGGTTTAATTAATGTAATTCGTCTTAAGGTAATAAACACTTTTTTAAAACATTAATTTGTTCTTCCAGAGACGGGCGGGTCTAGTTCGCAGCTGGTGTCGATTAGTGCCGTGTCGCGAACTTGTGACCGCGACGTACAGCCCGGGTTTGCGGAGGACATGGCATATAACCTTACACGGAATGGTAAATTAATTCTACACTAACTATAATATACTATTTGTAGGGATGATAGCTCTGTGGTTAGCGCGGTCGGTTCGCATGCCGAAGGGCGTGGGTTCAAACCCAACAATGTAAGGAAACCATAGCGTGGTGGTAGGGTACTTTCTAGTACTCGGCTGGCTAGCTACCACCCTCAAGTTGAAAATCTGCCGCCAAGCATCTAACGGTGTGTTCCGGCAGCCTCACTTGAGAGCCAGTTCCATTCCAGGCTAGATGTGCGTTACCATCTTCGACCTTAACATCAGGTGAGCTGTGGTCAAAAACCTAGCCTGTCAGCCATAAAAAAAAAAAGATCTACAAAAAAGTCCGCGGTGGCATACCCACTGCTGGGCGTGGGCCGTTTCTCGCTGTGAGTAGCTAGCCAGCCGAGTACTAGAAAGTATCCTACCACCACGCTATGGTTTCCTCACGATGTTGTCCTTCACCGGCAGCTCAAGCTCATTGTTGGGGTTTGAACCCACGCCCTTCGGCATGCGAACATATCGCACTAACCACTGAGCCATCATCGCTACAAAAGAGGATATAAGAGAATATAGAAGAGGAGATAGGTTCTATAAAAGATGAATATCCCACCATGCATTGTTTTGTTATATCTCAAAGGGATTAGGCAGCGTTTTCGATGAAAGCTCCCAGGTGGCTTGACTTTTTCCGACACCTCCAATGATTATTCAAAATATTTCAACCAATTTACACAAAACCTTGACAAATTATATACCTAAACCTTCCTTATGAATCACTCTATCTATTGGTGAAACTCGCATGATAATACGTTGAGTAGTTTTTAAGTTTATCGCGAACAGACAGACATATAGACGTAGTGAATGACTTTTTTTATAATATGTAGTGATTATTGACTTTATCTTCCAGGTACTTGCGAGCAAAGTAGCAAATATGGAAGCGGTGCGCGTCGACTCACTTCCGCGGCGGCCATCTTGATGACGTCACTTTTACTGTGCTTCAGATGATAAACCAATCAGAAATTAGTATTCGGTGAACGATTCACTTGTTCTCAAATTGAATTTTTTTAACAGTTCCAAACAGCAGGGACCTTATAATCGTTGTTTAAATTTAATCAATGATCAAAATGTTCTGTCGTTTTCTAGCTCATGTAAAAACAGGATAGACTATTTTAAGCATGGATTAAGTTAACGCTACTTTTATAAATATAGTCCGACACGGCTTATAATAAACGCAGAAAGTTACTATATTTGTCTCTCTTCAACATGAATATTAATTAGTATTCTTCAAAACGGAACACGGTAATTTCTGATACTGCGTTGGTACTTACCAAGACTTAAGTACTTTGTTTTGTCGATATATAAAAAAAAAATGGATATTACTTACTGTAGCAGTTGGCGAAATAACACTCATCGAACCACCAACGAATCAACTAGTTTTTATTGACACTTGTTTTTAACACTTTACACGGCAAATCAAAATCAAAATCAAAAAGTCATTTATTCAGTTTAGGCCCTGGTAAGGCACTTATGAACGTTAAGTTACATGTTTGAATCTACCACCGGCTCGTAATTACACTTCAACTGAGAAGACTCCGGCAAGAAACTCAGCAAGGCATTTTTTTTGTGGATCTTTCTTTTCATCGTCGGCGTCGCGTGACTCGTGTATCATAAGTGATAAGAAATAAATGTAATGTTCCGTTAACGTTTAAAGGATACCACCTACCATCTCGTTGAAGTCTACCGAGTAATTTGACCTAACTAGACCGAAAAAGAAGGTCGCAGTAGCCCTCCGATCGCACGCAGCCGATGTATCCAGAGAGGATAGGGAGCGCCTGTGCAAGAAAACTTACACGGATGCCGCTAAGATTCACTGACTGAATACATTCCATATTCATATTCATATTTTATTGATAACAAAGTTACACGTCAAAAATAATACTACTAAATAATAATTATCAAAATTAATTAATATTAAAATAATAATCTTAAAAAACTATACTACTTTTAAAGTCATAATGTCATCGAACTTATAGAATGCCTGCTCGACAAGCCAAGTCTTTAGTTTTCGTTTATATGATTGTCTAGAGGGAGCGCTTCGAAGCCATACATGCCGATCGTGATCACAGCGTGATAAACTCTTCAACATGAAGCCGTATTAACGTTTGTCTTAAACCGTGTCGCACTGTAAAATATACTTTCACAAATATGTTTAGATATTTTCATATTATTATTTTCTTTTATTTTGTACGAGACTTTGCGTTTAGTACATAAGTTTTGATTGCGTTATGTGCGTCTCTGCTTCGCCTTGCCTTTTTTTTTGTACAGTCGATAAATAATGGTCTGTGCAAGTATGTATTGTTTGTAGTTTTGTTTAAACAAAATATTTGGTTTTATTATAAATGGTTCTGTGATTTAAGCGGCCGTTCAAGTATTACTTAAGTACCAGATTTTATAAGCACCAAAGGTATGGATATGTGGTAAAGGTATGGATATAGAGATGGGGTATCTGAACGGTGATAACGTCAGCAATGACATATAAATTATGCTTATTTTTTTTAAATTGTGTTGGCAGCTATATTAGATAACCGCCCTGTATTACATCAGCTTATTTTGTGTGACTCAGACTGTGACTCACATACGTACTTGATTTTTTATAAAATAAATATAATTTTTATTTATATACAAAAATATAGGTAAAGAACTAACTTGACTAACTTGGTGTTAATTTTCATTGTTTGCACATCTCGTTTTCTACTTGTTCTAATGATGAATCTTCATACTTAAGTTGGAATAAGGCCGCTAGTTAAACCAGTGTTTAAGTAAACATAGAAGGGGGGTATCTTTGCTAAAAAGGGGGAGTGAGGGGTTAATAATTACTCAAATTCTGCTTATATAATACTTGAATGGCTTTGAAAGGCGTGTATATTTTTTCTTCTAATGGATAATAACCTAAATCTTGTGAATTAATAAACCTAAATCGAGAGTGTGCTTCAGAACTACATGGTCTGATTCCCCCATGTCCATTTTTCTATCGGACAGCCAGAAGCTCAAAAAAGCGACATCGTTTCATGGTAGATGTTCCAAAAACTCGAACGAAACGATTTGATTCGACGTTCATTGTGCGGACTGCTAGACAGTGGAATGCGCTGCCCGAGTGGGTGTTCCCCGATGGATATAATCTGGGTGTCTTCAAGTCGAGAGTGAATCGGTATCTTCTAGGCAAGCGTGCTCCATCTTAGACCGCATCATCACTTAACATCAGGTGAGATGGCGGCCAAACGAAAGCCTATCTATAAAAAAAAAATCTCAACCTATATATTTCTCTATTGAGACTAACCATCGACTATCTCGAAGTAAAATAGTTTTATAGTGGTCATAATAGTGATGCCCTGGACTTGGTTTTGGACATGGACAGGCCTTATTACTTACCGTCTGTATGTCGATTACTTTAAACACTCGCATATTCAAATATCCATTGGAGTTAAACAATTTGGCGATAATTAGACATTTCCTTTCGGATTACAACCTTTACTACTACTTCTACCTACTTAAGGGGAAGGTAGCGTCAATTAATTACGTGACGTGATTTATGAGCCCCCTTAGTGAGATGTGAATTTTGATTCGAACTCTTCCCAAATCTCACGTAAGATTTTTCAAAATGCGTATATTTTGTGTTATCAAAATGTACAACATTGTGTTTAATTATTAAAAAATGCTTAAAGTTTAATAAAATAACATACATATATGATACAAGTAATAACATTAAAAAAAAAAACCCCCTACGCAATTAACCAAACATAGCTAAGAACAACAATCTGGCTTTCAAATGAAAAAAACCCGCATCGAAATCGGTCCATCTGTTTGAGAGCTACGATTCCACAGACACACAGACAGACAGACATCGACGTCAAACTTATAACACCCCTCTTTTTGCGTCGGGAGTCAAAAATACTACAATAAGGCACTCAATGAAAATATATTACGTTACTGTTCCCTCCCCCTCCAATTCTCTCCCCCCACCTTTCAACAACAACACATCTCCTCATCACTTAATATTGTACGAGATTTGGGTACTTCTCCGCTCCAAATCCTAACGTAATTAATGGACACCCCATTAGGAGAAATTATGGCACGCCTTTCTGTTTTGAACCAATATGTAGGCTAGGTGTCAACTAAACAATGTCTTAAAGAAACGAAGAAAAGTGATCATTAATGTAAATAAAATAAAAAAGGTATAGAAATGATAAGAAATTGGAGAAAATATGCAATTCTTTATAATGTTACTTATGTAATTTGTATTAATTATTTTTTAAATTAGGCTGTATGCAAAATTATCTATCCCACAGTTTTGAATGCAAAAACTGCGAAGTGTTAAAACTGTGGTAAAAAAAAAAAATTGTGTACAATATTTATAATGAATACATATAATTTATAGAAAAAAAACGCTTTTGAAGTATACACTTGTACTGTATGCAAAATATACAGATTAAAAATAAGTTTTAATATAAGCTAGATAGGCATAATATAGACGAAATGCTCAGCAATTTTTTTTTTCTTTGTATGTTTTTTTTAAGAACACGTCCATACTAATTTAAGCTGTTTTTGGAGTTTACGAACTCTTTAGTTATTTTTTTTTTTAATTTAATTTTTGTACTCTAGCAATTTATTATTAAAGGTATTATCTACAAAGTCACAAATAAAAACTGTAGGTACAGCCGGTTTCGTAGAAATTGATTAATTCAATAGTTAACTAACCGACCGTTTTTTTAAGCGGTCATGATGTGATGCTTTTAAAAACAAAAACTCTAAAACTTAGTTTTACACAAAAACGTTTTAGAGTTAAAAACATAATACACAGATACAGAACAATATAATTATACAAGACACAAATACTAATTATTACTACATATATGCAAACAAATTTATGTGAACACACAACAAACCGGATGTAATTTATTAATATTTACGGAAGATAAATATTTTTTTATGGACAAGAAATGGTGATGGTGGTAGGGTACTTTCTAGTACTCGGCTGGCTAGCTACCATCCTCGAGTTGAAAATCTGCCGTCAAGTACCTAACGGTGTGTTCCGGCAGCCTCACTTGAGAGCCAGTTCCATTCCAGGCTTGGTGTGTTTACCATCTTTGACCACACGTCACTTAACAGGTAAGATGTGGTCAAACACATAGCCTGTCAAAAAAAAATAGTGACTTTTAGGAAGTACCTTTGATAACTTTTTTCTTATTGTTAGTGAAATTAAAAAGTTTTTTTTTTGTTCAACTTAAATAATTGTCATGCTTATAAAAATTATAACAATCTTAGATATCTTGACCAACGGTAGTTTAAAAATATTGCTCATAATGAAAATAGTTTGGAATTTTATTTGTGATATAAAATTATTTTTAGGGATAAATAATGTTTGAACTAAAGGCTTCTCAACTTATTGAAAAAAGAAATAGTAATTAAAATTTTTGCGTCAAATTGTGCGGGACGCATACTAAATGCATAAACGCTGTGCCACTATTGTTTAACAGTTTACCTTACTCCAGTTTTACTACAAGGTGGGAAGCCATTGGTTCCAAGTGTACAGTGAGTCCACGATTGTGAATTTAAAAACATTACCCTCATTTTTGAGCAGTCGTTTAACTGATGATTTTACCATGGAAACGGACGTGGTTTTGACAAATTTTTGTTTTAGTTATGCGGGATTACTCACGTTTATTTATATCGGATACTCCGAAATATAGTCACGTCGGTGACTATAGTTTCGGCTACATCCGAAACTATAGTCACCGACGTTAGCTAGAGTATCCGATATAACAGACTATAGTTATATAATATAACTATAGTCTGTATAATAGACTATAGTTTCGGCCACATCTGAAACTATAGTCGGAGTATCCGATATCGATCGATACCCGTACTATAGAAAATTTATAAAATTATTGAATGAGACAAAAAATACGGCTGCGTTAAAACATAGCTATTATTCGGGATGGTGAATGGATTCTTATTATACATTTTACATCGAAATTTGTGGTGGAATTTAGAAACTCACATACATGAACCCTGAAGACATTACACTACTTTTTGGACAGTCGCGTAAAAATATTTTTATCGTGGGAACACTTACACACATGTAAATATTCACTAGACTTGAGTTCCTGGCATCTTCATTTGTCATTACCTTTTTGTGATAAAAGTCGGTTTAGTTTCTTAAGTCAAACAATTGATCAATGCTTGCCTACTATAATAGTGTTATTTTTAAAAAGAAAAAAAAATAAAAACAATTGTGTAGCCCAAAAGACTATTGTAAATAAAGTAGCTGAATAATTTATATAAAAAAAAAAAACATATTTTGTAAGTGTGAACGCATTTTTAATATAAAAAAATAAACTACAAGATGGAAGTATTAATTTTTAATTACTGATGATAATAAATAGCGATATAGAATATTTAAATGGATATTAAAAGTATTTGTCGTTTTGTTTTTTCAATTTAAATATAAAGGCCCGTGTTCCCGATTAACATGACGATTAATTAATGTGATAAAAATTGTTTTAATGAATTGGTTAATTTAATCGCGTAGTTAAGATTCGGTGAACTTTGGCCGTGTTTAATTTTTTTTTAAAACGGTTTCTAAAAGTGTTAAGTGCACAGATGTTAAAATGTAATTTCACTTAGCGTTAAGGCGGCTTGACTGTTCATTTTTTAATTTATTGTCTATAATGTTAAGAAAAAAATTTCACAATGTGAATAAAGTGCACTAACATTCTATGTAAAAAAAAATATAATACTCTATGGGAACGTAAATTATCGGCTTGTAAATAATTTTTTTAAATAATTTTTCGCCATTTTGTGATTTTGTAATTTTTTTCGCACATTGGGTTTGTATAGGCGGGTTTCCTTTGGCAGCTTTTTTTATTTTTAATTATTTTTTTGGTCACGCTATGGGATACGATTATAACTACTAATATTTAAGCCTATCATTATATTTTGATTACTGAAATATATTTGAAAAAATATTAAGTTGTTTTATTTCTTTCAAAAAATAATCACATCACACACATCACATGTATGTCCAGCAGTGGACGACCTATAGCTGATGATAGGTCGTCCACTGCTGGACGTAGGAGGCCTCCTCCTGGGGAGGTTTTGCCAATACTCGCCACGCTTGGTAGGCGGGTTGGCGAGCGCAGTTAGTTGTGATTGTTCAAGACGCAGCTGCCCATCTTACGGATTACATCCCTTAGCCGACTCGACTCGACTACCACGGCTTATAATAACCACCAATTTTTTATTATTATATGGAACGACAATCGAGTACTGAACCCTGTATTAATATTGCTGATGTTCAAACTTTCACGGTGTATAACCCCTCGCGGTCGGTGATCGATGTTTTATTTATTCTTCCGGTTACAAAAATACAACCCATATATTTGAGTATTTTTATAATTTTTATTTCAAGCACTGGAGAGTTGCAGAAACTTGATATTGGCGTCCGGTTGCTAAGATTGCAGATTCAGGGCTGGAGTATATCTCAAAGTAATAAGTGTCAAAGTAGCGATGCCCTGGACTTTGTTTTGTTGCTCACGAGTTCTGTGTACTGTAATAGTTTCTTACCATCAGAAAAGCGTCTTGTTAATTTGTAATTTGCTATCATAAGGTCAAGGAAGAAAGGAAAACACAATTTTTTTTCAAATATTTTATTTTTTCAATTTAACCAATAAGTTTCCTTAAGCGGTTTAATACAGGTGAATAGCATAGCATAGGTATTTAGAACATGTTTTTACAGCATTCGAAACTTTGGTCATGCGAACAAATGTCACGGAGAAATGTAATGTAATTCTAAATATTTTAAGAAAAAGGATAATAATATTTAAACAAAAACAGCGGTTAAGATACTTAAAACTAAACTAAGGCTTTAGTTGCCAGAACTAAACTGAGGCTTTTGTTGCCAGAACTAAACTGAGGCTTTTATTGCCAGAACTAAATTGAGGCTTTTGTTGCCAGAACTAAATTGAGGCTTTTGTTACCAGAACTAAACTTCGTAAATATGTTGCCGTTTTTTTTATTGCAGACAAAGGCCGCAACTTTTTTAGACTTGTGACCCGGAATTTAAACAAACACTATTGCATTTATTCATACTTATTTATCATTAAGAGCAGCCGCATACGAAGAATTCACAAAAGAGCTCCAACACCTCTTCAGGCTGTCATTCTTGAAGGTTTTTTACTAGTTTGTTTGTCCATTGTATGGGGACGCTCTTACGACTTAATAATGATAACAATAAGGGTTTAAGACATTGCTGATTCGGTGATCATTACTAGATTTTAGTTTCCAAAAAACGAAGTGAATGTATATAATTTGTTCACAGACCAAAAATAAGTATTTATTATATAAGTATATTACAATGCGACGAACACATAAGTGTATACAAGGAGTTTTATACATACTTTCATTTAGATATATGGAAGTATATAAAATGAGAAATGTGAATTTTCCTTAAAACATTATGGGAGTACAAAATTACTTTGGTAAAATATATAATAATATTTTTTTTATTGACAGGCATTCTTATAAATTAATGTTACGCGTAATGCACTATCGAGTAACGAATAATGACTAAATATACAAAATATACAATGAATTTATACCAAGCGTTATTTTTAATTATATTTAATATCATTTAAGTTAATATATTCTGGTATCATTACAGTTATATAAATATATATTTATACGGGAATGTATATGGAGACACGCTAGGTAAAAAGTGTTAAGAAAAAAACAAATTTATATTTTAAAAGTCATGCCGAATCATGTCGTTCATCCCATTTTGGTTAAGATTAGACGGATATAAGACACTTTATAGCATCAAGCCTGCCCCGAAAAGACGCGGTAGAAGGTAAATCGGCGTCCTCAAACGCTGTCAGCTAAAACTGCGGCTAAATTTGCCCGCGGCTTATGATGACGGACGCGGTTATGAACAGTGAAGGTTGCGTCACATAATTATAATCTGCGTCATTAGCTGCCAGTGTGAACAAGAAGCGTCAGTGTGGGGAAGACTTAAATACCTTTCAAATTAAATAACCTGGAGAAAAACAAAACATGTCTATATTTTTATGTGTCTTTTTACCTCTCAAGTCTCGCAAAGTGATATGTGATAACTCAGGTCGACTAGTTATTAGGAGGAATAAACTCATTAACGAAATCACTTTAAAATAACAAATTAAATTTAATAAGCTAATGCCTTTAGCACACTACTGCCGCGATCTCGAACGAAACGAGTGGGTATGCCCCGATAGATACAATCTGGGTGCTTCCAAGTCGCGAGTGAATAGGTTTATTTTAGGCAAGCGGGTTCTATCGTAGACCACATCTTCGTTTAACTTCATGCGATACACAATAAAATATTCTGATTCTGATTCTGAACAAAAGGGAACCATACAGACATGGGCCGTTTCGGCATAAGTTTTACTTTGTACTAGAGGTTGAACTTCGTAACATTTAATATTGAATTGAAAACCAATAAAACGATTTTAAATGTAATAGAGTTGACGCAACCGCGTGTAATGAATATTATGACTCATTAACTGGCGTTTGTATCAGAGCTGTCAAACGATAGCTCTGATACGAACGCCACCTATTGGAAGTAATCCGAACTGGTAATTCCCATACTAAATAACATTTCACATTATTCTTAATTAATTAATTTCAAGATTTGTCTGTTTGTTTTTTTTATATTTCACTAGCTAGGTGCTTGACCACAGCTCATCTGATGTAAGTGACGGTGTGTTTGAAGATGGTAAAGCACACCTAGCCTGGAATGGAACAGGCTTTTATGTAAGGCTGCCGGAACACACCGTTAGTGCTCAGCGGCAGATTTTCTACTTGGTAGCTATCCAGCCGAGAACTAGAAAATATCCTACCACCATGCTATGGTTTCCTTCACCGGCAGCTCAAGTTTATTGTTAAGGTTTAAACTAATCGGTGTGCGAACCGAACACGCTAACCACTATTGTTTCTAATAAATGTTCTAAAGCGAAACGCAACGATGGTGTGCTATAGACATTAACGAATTCATAACAAAACATTGACTAGCTTTTTTTTTACAAACAAGAAATTTCAAATACAAAACTATACAAATATTGTCTAGTAATATAACAAAACTGTAGTAAAAACACTAAAATTTTAATCTAATCAATAATAGAGTTCTTTATACAGAAGCACTTCACATAATAACTATACAAATCATTCATCTATCTATTCGAGCGGTTTTATCGAAAAAGAAACGTCAGAACTATAAAAAACTAAAATTAATTTAAACTGCCAGTGTTATTTGTGTTAGATTCTTTTTCTTAGGGCGTCAAATTAAATTTCTTTTTTTGCGTTGTTTGGTAATTTTTTTTCAATTACTTATCGTGTGGTAAGTCCGCCACACTGGTCATGGCAAACTTCAAACAATTTGAGTTTTTTTTTAAGAACTCTGAGACATATAGGTTTTCTCACGATGTTTTCCTTCATTTCCTTTATCTAAGTGATATTTTTGATCGTTTGATCGTAAGTTGTTCATATAACCTATTTACGAGCGCAAAATCCAATTTTATGAATCTATGATGAACAATTGAACTAGTTTGCAAACAACTCAAGAAATTTTAAATAATTGCGCGACAAGATACCAAATTTAAGGGTTTTTTTTTTCAAAAGCAATTTGTATGTTACTGTAAAAGTCTGAACTATGGTAAATCCTAGACATTCCTTCAAAACCTAAGATTTACCAACTCTAATGGTAACTAAACGCTATTTTTTTATGTTTGCCAGGTAGGCGTTTGACCATAGCTCACCTGATATTATGTGACGGTGTAGTCGAAGATGATAAACACACCTAGCCTAGAACGGAACTGGTTCTCAAATGAGGCTACCGGAACACAGTTGGCGGTAGATTTCAACTTGAATGGTAGCTAACCAGTCGAGTACTAGAGAGTACCACCACCCTGCTATGGTTTTTCCATCGGCAGCTCAAGCTCCCGGTAGAGGTTTTAAACCCACGTTCTTCGCCGTGTGAACCAGCCGCGCTAACCACTGAGCTATCATCGAATTTCATCGAATCATTATATCTTATAGTTGGGAGAAAAACAATCAAAATCAAAGAAATCTTCCGTCAAGCACTTAATGGTGTGTTCCGGCAGCCTCACTTGAGAGCCAGTTCCATTCCAGGCTAGATGTGCTTTACCATCTTCAACCGTCACTTAACATCAGGTGTGGTCAAACAACTAACTTGTCAACCATAGAAAAAATAAAGATTATTTCTGTTGTTTGTATTGTTGCCAATTTAACTTATTGAAAAGTTATTAACTTAATGAAACCCAACCGCCTTAGATAGGACCCTTATTTTTTTAAACGTATTAGTAATGAGACGAACGAGACGCTCTCCTGATGGTAAGAGATAACGCGCCCATGACCATTGCAGCGATACACAGAACTTTGAGTAACAAAACAAAGACCAGGGCATCGTTGCTTTGGCCAGCGATAGTCACGTTATTCATATACTATATCAACCCACGCAGGTAAACCCTAAGATTTACTAACATACGGGCTTTTACTGCAACATATATCGTCCACATGCGACGACAGTGTGACATCTCGAAATATAAAATTTTTCGTTTTACTGATATTTTGAATCGCGATCTCGCGTTCTATCTTTAAAAACGGGATTATTTTTCTCCAATAAACAACAAAGAAAAGGGGGAGTTTGACGGGAACGCGGTGAGTGTCGTGTCGCCCCATTGTATTATTTTCTAAAACTAATGTTTTTTCGAGTTTTTATGCATAAAAATAGTGGTGTTTTATTTATAAAGTGCCCAATTACAAACGCGAGTGTGGGAGAATGATATAATGTGGTTAAACATGACTTTTCGTGTTGCTTCCAAAACTCCATCCAGAAGCTTATAGTAAAGTCGCCACTACTTTACTAAGGCATGACTTGATTTGACTGGGACCGACTGGACTTGATCAAGACTAGACTTTGACTGTAACTATAGATGATAAAGAAGCTGAAAAATGAAGACTACTCACAAAATATAGAAACATTGAAACTGGCAGAATGCACAGAGTGCGATGCCAAGAAAAAAAAACCAAGTAAAGAGAGAAAAGACAAAATATCACGATATAGCGCTGTCTCGTTCGGTGATCTAGTTGGCTTCGACGCAGTGACAGTTCAGTTGTCCCTTAAGCTTCGAGGTGTGTGTGACTCTCGGCTTTCATGAAAAACGTGCCATCACGAGGATACCACGTGGTAAATGTAAATTTCCACATCATCTTCAACGTCACAACTAAACTTACCACCTTGTAAACTTACTCTTCATTGGGAACGTGATAAGATTTTTTTCAAACTCTATATTGAAGTTAATTTACTTCCAAATGTGTTTTTTTTTTTAAATTGATATTTCATTTCAATATTAATTATACTCGAATCACTTCATACATAATAAAGCTATCTTGACAACAACTTAAGAGTTATGTTAGTTTAAAAGCCATTTTCTGTAAAATTATGGTTTTTGAAATATCACACTGTCGTCGAAAGTGAACGATATACGAATTAATTATTTTATTTTATTGATAAATGCAATTAATAAAACGTTATGGTGGGATAACAATTTGGTAGCTAGAAGGTACAAATAATAAATAATAAGTAATACATATTGACCTCTATTTACACTATCACAAACTATTGGTTGGAAAATCACGCTATACCCAGATTTTTGTACAAATTATTCATATTTAAAATGTACTCAGAAAGAAAAACATGGCGTGTTTATCTCAAAAAAAATCTCGACACGTGAATTTAGGTTTTAAGTTCGGTCATTCTCGGCCTAGCGCTCGAAGAGTCAACACGTGCTGAGGACGCCTCGTATACAGGCGACACACGTTTCAGCAACTAGTTACTGCAGCGAGAAGAGGATATAAAGAATATTTCGGATACTTATTTAAAAATTGTCGTCAAGTTAGATAAATATTAAAAGTGTATTCAGATTGAAATTCAGATGATAAAATATACATTAGCATTAAGTCCTCCTATTATACATATTATTTGTTTATGTGCGCGATATATAATTAAAAAACAAAGAAATATTAACCTTACTTTTGAGTAGAAGAATAAAGAAATTCGTGAAAATGCACGCGTCTTTTCTGATCTAGGTAGAAATTTGTGTATTTCTTTTTTTTCTAGAACAGCGATTCTCACTCTATTTTGGCGACGGAGCCTTTTCTGAAATCGAAATATTTGACGGAGCACTAATGTAATCAAAAAATGTTTAATGTGTATGTTTTATTGTTTTATGTGTATGTTTTATTGTCTATGCTCCTGGCTGAAATGTCGCGCTTTCATATTACTACTACTCTTTTACACTTTTAGTTAATTTTTAAACTTTATGTTGGAATATTTTTATAGTAACTCTTTAGCTATTTTATCTATATGACCAGTAGTTTAGAGGAGCCCTCACAGAGGCTTTGCTCTTTGCCTAGGGTTCCGCGGAGCAAACTTTGAGAATAGCGGTTTTAGAAGATATAGAGGTCAATATATAACATTTCAAATTTGTCGATCCGCTACAACTTTGCGTCACTAGGAATCTTACCTTAAACGCCGTTACCGACAAGTAAATTTAATATTAATAAATCATAATACTATAAAATATACATAATTATATATATTTTACGTATTTTTAAGTAAAAAATGGAATGTCATGTGCGCATAAACCGTTCATTCTAGCATAATTAATAATATACATTAAACAAACTTACACCCCAATATTATATAATAGAACACGTCATATTTATATGGGTTATATGTAAACGGACAATTTATTTACATTTATTCACAACAGTAACAAAAAAATACACTTATTTTTTTAAATGATTAATTTTACATTAGCATGATTTTACTATATTTTTTTAAGACTATTTTTTAATGTGTTGGTAAAATATTTTTTTTTTAAATAATTTGCTTCTTCGAAGTGTTTATTATATTCATGTAGCAAACTAATTATCTCAAATATTTTACCAACAAATTTAATTTTTAAAGCTGTCAAAATTTTGGGACGACAATAGCCGTGAAATACATATTTATAATTACATATACAAAAATTATCGATTTTCTGTTTTTTTTTTTTATAATACTACAAAAATTAATTGATTTGTTATAAATAGTTTTATGAGAAAAATAATAATTGGAATCAAAATAGTTAAAATTGCATGATACATTTAAATTTGACTGCCGGCAAGCAGTAGTGTGTAAACATTACAGTGTTCCGGTTTGAAGTGTACTGCAGCGATATTACAAGGTTGTTAAGACTAACCATCGAAAGTCTCAAAGTAATGAGCGCCAAAGCAGCGATGCCCTGGACTTTGTTTTGCTACTCAAAGTTCTGTGTATCGCTACAATGGTCATGGACATGCGTTATCTTTTATAATAAAGATCGTCTCATTACGTTAACATTAAAAACAAACTCAAATATTTATAACAAACCAATAAATCAAGTGCAAACTATTTTCGCTAGACTAAAAACTATGCAATTTTATGGCAGTTGAAATAGAGGGTAGATATTAAATTTAATATATAATACATACAGGATGTCTGGTAAGATAAGTAATTTTGAGACTTTCGATGGTTAGCCTCAACAGCCCTGTAGTTTCGCTAGCTACAGTACCCTTCAAATCGAAACACAGTAATGTTTACACACTACTGCTTAGCGGCAGAATATCTGGTACTGCGGTGGTGTTTACCTAGACGACCTCTATATAGTAGCCAAAAAAGAAAAAATATTATCATAGATGTCAATGTCATATACAGGCCGACTGTTTGAACATCAGTAATATTCTAAGACATGATAGTTAGTGGTCATATGAAACTTATAAAGAAATAAAATACAAAAAAAAATGAATAAAACCTTGGTTAAAGTTTTTCCCAAGACTCCAGAATGTATGGACAGCGCGCGGCCTCACGCGCCGAGCTAGCGCAAGACATAAGTACCATACGTAGACTGCGTAGTAACTGTTATCTAATCTGTGTCCGCGCGCGACTACCATGTCATGTTCGGTGCGCGTGATTTGAGTGTCCGTATTTTTGTGTTTGTTCAGGATAATTAGGTCAAATATTAACCACCTATTTTTTATTATTATTTGGAACGACAATCGAATACTGAACCCTGTATCAATATCGCTGATGTTCAAACTTTCACGGTGTATAGTATTGAGTTTATCACCTACCTGCCTCTAAACCACCTCCAAACATCCTGTATATCTTTTTAATACATATAAATAATTACATATATATATATGCAAAAATACAGCGTTTATTATATTATATATTAGCATTTATCAGTACACAAAAAGGTTTTCTTTACATGGCCGGTTTCGAATCTTTTTAAACTTAAAGTCACCCTGTAGTTTTGGCCTTTTTTTACCCGACTTCCAAGGAAGGGTTATGTTTTTTGCGCATATCTTGTATGTATGTAAATTTCTTTATTACCTCGTATCTTCCAAACGGCCGAATGGATTACGACAATTACGGTATCGTTAGATTTGTCTCAATAACCCAAGTGTTCTTAAAAAACCAAGATGGTGGATTTTTGGCGCAAAATAGGAATACGTTAATTTAAAAAAAAAAAAAAAACCTATCAAGTAAGGTATCTAAATAAAGGAAATTGAAAGGGGATTATAAAAATATGTATAAGTTTAAATTTAATTGGGAACAATAATTTGGTTTAAAACGTTTTTAGGGTTCCGTACCCAAAGGGTAAAAACGAGACCCTATTACTCAGACTTCGCTGTCTGTCCGTCCGTCTGTCACCAGGCTGTATCTCAAGAACCGCGTTAACTAGACAGTTCAAATTTTCACAAATTATGTATTTCTGTTGCCGCTATAACAACAAATACTAAAAACGAAATAAAATAAAGATTTAATGGGGGCTCCCATGCAACAAACGCGATTTTTTTTTGCCTTTTTCATAGGTGGTACGGAACCCTTCGTGCGCGAGTCCGACTCGCACTTGGCCGGTTTTTGTTCCTTTATAAGTCGGGTTGTAGTTTTTTTTTAAACTCTCTACTTGTTTTATACTAGTGTATTTGTTGGAAGATCAGAAAAACACTTTTATATATCAAGACGAGAACTTTAAAATAAAGAAGTGTGTGCTGAACCCTGTTTTGTAAATGACTTTGACAGTTTTTTAACCTTTGTTTTGTTCCGACAGCCTCACTTGAGAGCCAGTTCCATTCCAGGCTATGTGTGCTTTACAATCTTCGATCACACCGTCACTTAACACCATAGTGAGCTGTGGTTAAACGAATAGCAGATAAACAATAAAAAAAATATTATTGACGTATTCAGTTTGACTTAAAAAAAAATTGCTAATGCAAAAATGAAGATATATTGCAACGATAATAGCTCAGTGGTTAGCGCGATTGGTTCACACGCCGAAGGGCGTGGGTTCAAACACCATCAATAAGCTTGAGCTGTCGGTGAAGGAAAACATCGTGAGGAAACCGTAGCATGGTAGGGTACTTTCTTAGGGTGGTAGCTAGCCAGCCGAGTACTAGAAAGTACCACCATGCTATGGTTTCCTCACGATGTTTTCCTTCACAGACAACTCAAGCACAATGTCGGGGTTTGAACCCACGCCCTTCGGCGTGCTAACTGACCGCAATAACCACTGAGCTATCATTACTACAAGTAACACTATCATATGCTTTTGTGAAGAAAGATGACACAACTGTCATTTAGTGCTTAGAAGTACAGGGTTATACGCTTTGGGTATACTGTCCCGAAATGGGGTCATAGTATTCATTATACCATGACCCCGTTTCGAATACGATGACCCTTGTCTACGAAGTAAAAGTTGTTCATAATGTAAGGAGAAACACCTCCTTTCGGTTGAGTATATCCAAAGCTTCAATTGCAAAAACTACAGGGCGACCTCAATTTTGTAACACGTTATGCTTACTAAATACAGCTATAGTAATATGTATATTCTTATATTAGTTTCTTTTACCCAATTTCACTATTTCTATTTAAAGTGACGGATAAATTTTATCTGACAAATATCTAAAATTGGAGCTTTGGTTATTTTGTAAGCTAGCTGAATGTGCGGTACTTCGTAGCCAGTTTGGTAACGCTCGGCCTTTGCCCTCGCATACATATGACCACATTTTAAAGTATCATGATCATTTATAAAAAAGAATCAGCTAAATCGGTTCAGCCGTTTTCAAGTTATGCGCTCGCCAACGAATATTATTGTGTGTATGGAATCTAGTAATATATGTGTGGAATCAAACTAACGGCTGGACGTATTTTGATGAAATTTGGAATGTAAATAGCTAATATCCTGGATTACATTAATTTCGGTAAACAACGATACGCAGCTACAGTGCTCTGAGAAATATTAATTCTTTTTTATATGCGAATATAGGTTTTGAAATCCGCCATATTGTATTTATCGTGACGTCATAGTTATTTTTATTATATCCGCCTCTAGTGTCCCACTAATGGGGAAAGGCCTCCCTTCCTTTCTGCCTTCCATACTGCCCAGAGTTTGGCTTTTGTGGCCTAATGACTGTAGTACAGTATAGTTCGTCAAACCATCATCTGGGTCGGAGTTCGCTTAAATTTTAGGATCATATATAAGGTATATGACCCTAAACTATATAATGTATGGAGGGCTAAGACACATCTATAAATAAGCACTTTGTAGGTCAAAATATAATCAGTAGTTTAAAAAATATCACATCACTCTCCCAATAACGTGAACCTTTTTGTGCTGAAGAGTAAAAAAATATAATTTAAACAGCGGCTAATCAGAGATTGTGTAGCTTAACTAACGAATCATTTAAAATTATCCGTCACTTTAAAATGATAGAAATAGTGAATATAGGGTTTAAGTCATGGGCGAAATACAGTCGAAAATAGAGTGTTTTTAAGTGTTTCGCAAATGCCAAATTGGACTTTATTTACTACTATTAAAGCCGATTTTTAAGTGTCATTAGTGAAGTTAAAATTGGCAACGTTTTTGAACGATTTTGTTTTAATTTTAACTATAGATTCAAAATGCTATATGCGTTTAGACGTAAGTTTTATTCGCAAAACGCCTTAAACTACTCAATTTTTACCCCCGACGCTAATAATAAGACGCAAAGGGGTGTCATAAGTTTGACTTGTGTATGTATTTATGTATATCGTAGCTCCCAAACAGCTGAATTGATTTCGATTATCAGGGCGAACGAAGCGAGCCCTAACACTATTCCACAACCTGCGCATTTTTGTGGTACACTTTACTGAAAAACTATCACACCTATAGATTTTAGCTTCAACATACTAATTTAACTTCATACCCAGATGTGTTATTTGTCAAAAAAATAATACATATAATATACAAGAATTGCTCGTTTAAAGGTATTAGATAGATAGATAGATAAAAAAGGCAATATGTTCGTGAGTGTTTTCGCTATGATTCATGAAAATCTGTTCAGCCGTTTAAAGTTTATCTTTTCTGGTTGATGAATGGACGTGAGCATCTTTCACTGCTCGTTTACGTAATTGATCTACGTGTAGCACAAATTTCATAAAAATTGCAATTAGAAAATGAGGTTTTTTGCGAATAAATCTATACTTAAAGTCTGTAGTAGAACAGGGTATTGCCGAATAAGGTACATCCAGATTAAGGGATATCGCGAATACGGCCGAAAAAGTCATTTTGCGAATAAATCCTTCGTCTACTAAATCTTAGTACAAAAAATTGTGGGCAGATTTTCTAAAAAACTATATTGCTATTTTATACAGGGTTAAAAACTTGAGGTGTGTTAACCCGAAATGGGGTCATTGTACTCAATATTATAAACGACTTTTATACCATAACTAAATCGTGAAAAAAATACCAGATCTTTTATAGAAATAATATAAAGTTGTTGATGAAAGGTAGTAGTTAATTTAATTTTTTCGCAAATGCCAAGTTGGCAATAGTTGTTCATAATGTTAGGTACAATAACCCCCCTTTGGCGTAATACATCCTGACCTTGTAACCATACGGAATAGCATTTTGAAGCAATAATTGGCGATCAACTTTAAATAAGAACACTTTTTAGTCATAAAGATCATTAGTTAATAACAGAAAAAAAAAACAACTTATTTTTACATAAAAAAATTAGGAACATTGTCTAGTCAAAATATTACACCAAACATACATTTTGTCCAAAATTTAAAAAAGTTTCGCCCGAAAGCTTTGCGAGGTCCACAAACTTAGAAACTTTTTTTAAATTACCTAATGCCAAAACAGTTGAGTTGGTTTACCCCCGCTGGGGTCAAACTCATCATAATCAGGCCATTTCACGCATAACAGAGCAATTTTTACAGCAATCAGGCTTATATTTTTAGTAATTCCTTAGTAGTTTGTTCGAAATTAGGCAACTATATATGCATAGCTCCTTATGAAACGATTTTGACTCCCTTTCAGATGTTTTCACCCATAATTTATCATATTCAGGACTTTTTTTTACAAAATTTATGCTTAATTAGCCATTTAGGCTAGAAACACTCCAACCAAAGCATATATTTCACAATAGTTTGGGAAGCCAGCCACTTTTTAACTCTAAATCTGTTTTAACAACATTTACAGTAGAATTTTACCCGAAACGGGGTTATTTCACCCATGATTTAGACTCAGGATAACTATGGAAAGTTATCCCACTATTTTGATCCCCAAATCAGGTTATTAAAACCCCGCCAGGAGATTTTCACCCGAAGGGGTTAATTCGACCGTCATGGAATATTTTTGACCCATAAAGCTATTCAGTAACTTTTGTTAGCCACAAACAACTTTGAATGTCACGAAAGTCAGTTTTTACAAAAACTTTGACCCTCTTGGTCGTTATTACCCCAAAAGGGTACAGGACCTTTGCCATTAGCTTATACAGCACGGCAATTCACACGTATCTCTCGTCTCACGCGATCGAAGTCGCAGGCGTCACGTCTCGGTCGCGCGACAGCAATTCACGTCGATTGTCGCGTAGGGAGTTGTTGCGACGGAGCTCGTCTTTGATAGAACTGTCGCGCGACTCGAGCCCACGACGCGGGGAACATGTCGCGTCGCGGCATTCTGATGAGGACCGTTTTGTGTGGATGCCTGTCGAAACAAAAGACCATAGTTAGGATAAGTATGCCCAGGCTCAGGTAAGTTTTCCAAGCAGTAGTATGTAAACATTACTATGTATCGGCTGTAGCTAGTGATTATTACAAGTCTATGGCCATCGAATATCTCATAATAAAAATCTAAAGCAGTGCTAAACCAAAACCCTGGACCTTGTTTTTACACAAAGTACTGGGTACCGCTACAATGGTAATTTGCAGCGTTTACTACTTACCATCAGGAGAGCATTTCGTTCGTCTAATCATTCTATATCTTTAAGAAGTAAAGCTTGAACTAGAACTATATTTTGCAGAAAATGGAAGGGGCTACTTGCAACACAGTGCATATGATATTAAATTAGTGTACTATTACAGTAAGATTAGCACCCTAATTTAATAGCATTTCAATAGTATAAAGTATTACGTAGTGTTTTATTAGGCTAGACAATTATAAAAATGAATTGGGGACCATAAAAGCTTGTTATTTCAATGACTCTATAGAGACTGAGCATAAGCGAAAACAACAATTTTATCAAATTGAAGGTGGGAAATGCTGCAAATGCGTGAGAAAAAAGCAAATAACAGTGTAGAAATATTAAACAAGCTCAAGAGGTATAATATGCGATAGCTGTGGCTTTGGGAGCCCGGAGTTGTTTTCGGTTATGTTGAATCATTTAAATAATCAGGAAATAGAATAGCAAGGCAATAGAATATTTCAAACTATACATTCAACATTGACGTACCAAACACGGCCCCAAAATAGATAGATGAAGTTACACACTCGAAGAACTAGGAATAAGGATTCCATGTCAAGGTTGGAACATACACGCATGCCTTCATCCAACCCAGGATGCCTGGATCTTAAAAGAATGCTCTCATCAAACCCATGTCTGCTAGAAATCAGTGGCGTGTTCCTGTTATCTCCAATTTCATCTCTCCATCAATGGGGATATTTTTTTTATTTTTTTTTCCATGCGGCCTTTTGGTCGAGTCAAAAGGCGAAATTGGCATTTTACTTTTCCTACATGGTCAAACTTAAGTAACCGTATAGAACACTGTAACATATAGACACTGGTAGGGTGCGTGAAGTTCAAAGTGTCTCCATTTAACAAACCATTACTCTTACCGGAACAAGTGACCCGGTAGTTATACCCGGAGACAACTATCCGATAATACGTCATTCGAAATTAAACTGGTATATTCCGCAGTAAAATTTCGCTTGTGTGACGCAAGCTTCTCGTAGCTGATTGGCTGCCACAATGCATGTTGCCACCGATAGCCGCTTGGAGGTGGCGAGGGTTCTAGTGTCGCCACAGCACTGTATTTGTATATGGAGTGTGCCCTAGCGTGTGGTGTGCTATACTAACCGGGTATGTCCCGGCCGCAGCTCATGATCTCATGGTCTAGGGACGCGGAGGCGGGCTCGGCCGCGCGCCGCCGCCCGCCCTGCTGCAATCCATAGACTGATTATGTTCATACGTAGCTAAAGGCGAATTATGTTATATTTGTCTGACGTGTCGTGTCGTGACCAGTGGCGTAGCACGAGTCACTAGAACCCGGCGAGGATTCCGAATTAGCCGCCCTTTCATTTTTTAAATGGATAACAAAAAATGTAGGGCATGATAGAACTAAACTGAAAAGTAAATGTTCTCACATACAAAAAAAAAAACAAAGTAAGATTCATTTTTAACACTGTATTTTATTCCAGAACTAAACAAACATAAGAGACATGGAATTGAAGCATGCCATTAAAAAAAACTAAAGAGAAAACATAATACAGTAACGGTACGAGAAAAAGAAATCGCTTATATATCAAACAGCTCTTTTGCGTACTACTCATACATCATACATATATCTACTCATAGCAATTTAAACAGAACTACTAAAATTTTACTTTTCTAGTCTTCCTCTCAACATAGCTTTTTATTACATTTTAAATATTGATTGCTTCATTCAATTCTTGTTCCATCGACAATATAGCTAGATTAGTCAATCTCAGCGTACTCATTGTCGATCGTAAGTATTTCTTAATTAATTTTAGCTTTGAAAAGCTCCTTTCACAACTAGCATTACTTATAGCAGCTGTAATTATTTTTTTCCACCACCAGTGAAATGCCACCCCCACCAAAGTGCCGCACCGCACGGTGCGGACCGCACACAACGAATGCTACGCCACTGGTCGTGACGAGTCGTAGCAGTTTCATACACTAATGTCATGAGATTTATATTCGCGTGTCGTGGCGTATTGTGATTGCTTCTAGAATCCCGATCAGGGTCACGGTTCGGGAGCGATTGCGATTGCTTCAAAGCGCAGCTGACACGACAGACTACCATCATGTCAGACAAATAATAATCCGCCTTCTTTAGTTGAACAGGATTTAACGGTAACGCTTCCGAAAACGGGGAAAATACGTGCTAATTACTGAACGATGAAAAAATCTGACCTAGAGGTCACTTAACCTCTAGTAACAGCTGATATTTTTTGTTTAACTTGTTAAATACATTTTGAACTTTCAAAGTAGATTTTTTGCAATGTTACAGACAGAGGAAAAACAAAACATTTGAGTACACAATTCTAAAGAAAAAATAACTGAAAAAAATTGGCAGCCTTATCACCAAAAGCGACCTCTTCTTGTAGAAGACGGGGTGCGCCAATAACAAAGAAAATAAACTAGGCTTACATAAATATAACATAGTCATAATTATTATAAAAATGTCTTTAGGAGATTTAAGTACATACATACAAAAGTTATTGCAAAAACAGTTTTTTTTAATTGCTAAAACTCCAGAAGCGTTACCCATACATCCTGTATTATGTGTCATAAGAATATTAAATAAATATATTGTATCCGTCAGGCTAAGCCATGCAGCGTGGATAGCCCTGTGATGCGTAATTTGTGCTGATATTACGAAGAAAATATAATAAATTGGAATCTTTTCGGTGTAATTCTGAACTCTATTCTAATGTGAATAAGGTTACACCGTTGTGGGCAACTGTCACATTCCCTGAAAATTATTTTAGTTGAATGTTATATATTTGGAAGTAATTTTTCATTCCAAACAAGGAGTGTTTACAATCTTCGCACAAGACATGTTAAACGTTTGAGATGTAATCAAACACCGATTATCAATCAATAAACAGAAACGAAATGTGCCTTAAGAAAAAATACATTTAGTCTCAACGGAATGTATGAGATGGGTTTAGCTTTTTTGTTTGGTAGTAAAAGTTGTTGAAATGTGAGAATACGTAGTCTATTAAAAATATTATGTGACGTAATTAAATAACGTCCAAACATACAGTTTAAATTATAGAGCCATTTGTTAAAATAAATAACATTTAATTTTCCATTATGAATAAAATAACACTTTTGGGGTAATTCCGTCGTTCCGTATTACCCCGATTCAGAATTACACAGAAAGTTATTAAGTCGTTTGATGACCGTTCTGCGTATAATCTAAATAAGTTATTGGTAAATATTTACTTTGTATCCGCTAGATCCGCTTGTGACAGACGAGCTAGAACCGAGTGGATGCGTGCCGTTCTGGAAATAAAAAAGTGATAGTTTTATCATCGCAAGTAAAGTATTTTGTAAATAGTCACTTCTGACAGTCATGGTACAAACAAAAAAGTTTGCCACAATAATATTATAAAGGCGAAAGTTTGGAAGTGTGTCTTTGTATGTTTGTTACTTCGTCACGCTCAAACGGCTGAACCAATTTTGATGAAATTTGGTATGGATGTAGCTGACACCCTGGATTAACTTGGACAGGACCAACTACTTTTCATCCCAAAGTAATGTTCACGTGGGAACAGCGGGTAACACCGAGGGACGGCGCTAGTTAATTTTATAAATGTCGAATGGGTAAAAAAATAGTAATTGCAAAGCTTATTAAGAAATACAGCCACTTAGCTCATCTTTAGCCATTCGACTCACATACAGCCAGTTGGCTCATATAGCTACTTAATCCACGTTTGACAACCTACTCAATTGTTGGTAAACCACAAAGTGTTCAAACACGGAGAAAAACACAATAACAGTTCATTGGCACACCAAAACCATATAAGAATTTAAAAAGTCACAAAAGGCAATTCTATCGCACCTGTGTACTCATAGATGTGTCCAGAAAATCAATACACTAAAGAGAAACAGAAGGAACATTTTCCGATTGCTTATAACCTGTATTATGTACAGTTTATGACAGAAATTATTGTTTTATAAATAATTCGTCCTGTTTTTTTACATAGCCAATTTACTCATATACAGCCATTTGGCACGTAACAGCCACTTGGCTCAACTTACCTGCTCAAGCTGATCTATGGACGTGTGGCTGGTAGGGCTTTTGATCACATCGAAAACGGACGAATCGCTGTCGTGGTCCGATTGCTGAGGTGGAGCTTCTGGACTATCCGGAATTTCCCCTGCCGCTGTAACAATTACACTCATATTAAAAACTTAATATTTTTTTCAAATCATTGATTTATTTAAAATATCTCAATTTGACTTTAGAATATCCTAATTGGCAATAAATAGAAACGAAAAGGCATTAGTTAGAAGCTGAAGGGTTTGTTGTCGCCATTAGCAGTGTCAACAAATTTTACCTAATACATACAAACATATACAAGTACATATACATTTGATTCTTATATAGTTGCTTGGCTCACAGCCAAATGTCTCTTATACAGTCACTTGGCTCATAAAGCCATTTGACTATCACACAGCCACTTGGCTGATAAAGCCATTCGACTATCACACAGCCACATGACTCGTTTAGCTAGCGACGCAGTTACCTGCGGGATGTATGTTTCTGCGTGAGGCGCGCGGTGAGGGTGGGTGCAGCGCGGGGGGGCGGCCTGCGCCCGGCGCGCGACACACGGCCGCCTGCACCACCTCACACACGCGACGGAATCGACGGATATTGCCTGCGAAATATAATCATAAATCCTTAAGGACAAGCTTAGAAAACATCTCGACTTGGCTCGCTAGATGCCATGGGATGTTGACTCAACGATCACTATTCCGATTGTTGTCACCGTCAACAGTCTTATTACGAAAAGCCACCACCACAGACATGCTCTAACGAATCAGATAGCTGAAGCTCAAGGGCTCAGATGTACATAGTCCTGCTATAGTCTATCACCCCTTTAACCTCGACTAACACCTGAAGAGGCATTTTGCTAAGCGGTTGAGTCAGGGGTCAGATACAAAAGAGTCAGATAAAATAATAGGACATTTCGGATAGCTGAAGCTCGAGGACTTAGACTTACATAGATCTGCTATAGTCTGTCACCTCTTTAGCCTCGAATAACACCTGAAGAGGCTTTTTGCCAAGCGGTTGAGTCAGGGATCAGATACAAACGAGTCAGATAAAATAATAGGACAATGGTGATCTAGCCCCAAACTATGCAAAGCTTAGATGGGAACCATATAACTGATACAATACTAAAATACATACTTATAATACATACAGAACACTCAGGGACAGAACAAACATTTATGCACGGCACACAAATGTTTGTCCTGATTGGGAATCGAACCCAAACCCTACAGCCCTTGAAGCAGTTACACTACCAAATGAGTAAACAGTTAATGTGTAAACTGTACTTTTAGGCACTGCGTGAAATGTAACGTAAGGTAGCGAGAAAGAGAAAGAATGAATGAGCAATCAATATGTTTGAAAGAGCGAAAGGATATGAAGCTATGAATGGAACGTAACGTCAATATGAAAGAGATGCCTATATGCGATGTAAGTATGAAAGAGAAAGCTAATTTAGATAACGTGTGAAAGGGATAGTGTAAATAGATTTAGAGATGTGTGAAAGAGAAGAACAATAAAGGAATTAGAAGCAACGACATCTTTCTATTCAGAGACCTTTACAAGAGTTTTGGCGGGAACACGGAAAGAGTCGTGTCGCCCCATTGTTTTTTTTTTCCAAAACTAGTGTTTGTTCGAGTGTTTATGTATAAAAATAGTGGTGTTTTATTCATAAAGTGCCGAATTACAAGCGCGAGTGTGGGAAAGTGATATAATGTGGTGAAACATGACGTTTTGTGTTACTTCCAAAATTCTATTGAAGCTTATAGTAAAGTCGCCACTACTTTACTAAGGCATGACTAGATTTGACTGGCACCAACTCGACTTGAACAAGACTAGGCTTTGACAACAAAGGTAAAAGTTGAAAACTGAAGACTGCTCACAAAATACACAAACATTAAAACTGGCAGAATGCACAGAGTGCGATGCCAAGGATAGAGAGAAAAAAAATTCCTTACAAATGTCATAGTGAAATCAAATGTCAAGTTTTTTTTCTCATTTGAGAGTAGTCTGTACATAGTATAGCCTAAGCTTATAACCCTGAAATAAATCAGTAGCATTAGTGTACCTGATAATAAGGTAAATGTTATTGCATACAAATACTCCTTTCCATTTTCACCCGGTGCTTTAGTTATTGTTGAAATGTCCACCTGAAAACACAAATAAGTTGTTTTAATAAGTTACTTCGTAAATGCTGAGTGGCCAGCCCTAGTGTCAAAAGCAATAGGAACCCGAAGGCCTCTGACATGGCTCGGTTGTCACTTCTCTATAAATAATCTTTTCTCTTATCTATATATCTAATATATATTAAAAAAAACATCAGCATTAAAAAGCGTTTTTTTTTTTTTTTTTTAAAGCTGTCAGGCTTGTTGTTTGACCACAACTCACCTGATGTTAAGTGACGGTGTGGTCGAAGATGGTAAAGCACACCTAGCCTGGAATGGAACTGACTCTCAAGTGAGGCTGCCGGAGCACACCGTTAGATGCTTGGCGGCAGATTTTCAACTTGAGGGTGGTAGCTAGCCAGCCGAGTACTATAAAGTACCCTAGCACCATGCTATGGTTTCCTCACGATGTTTTCCTTCACCGGCAGCTCAAGCTCATTGTTGGGGTTTGAACCCACGCCCTTCGGCATGCGAACCGACCACGCTAACCACTGAGCTATCATCGCTATATTAAAAAAAAAGTATTATTATACCTGCTAGGTACCTACTGATCTGTTTGAAGTCGGTGCTTAGCCTAGCCTAGGTGCCGGTGCTTGGCACCGACTTCAAACAGATCAGTAAGTACCTAGCAGGTATAATAATAGTTTGTAAAGTAAGTTTATTTTACGCTTTTTAATGCTGATGTTTTTTTTCTTGAGTCCGGATTTACTTTTTTTTAAAGTTTTTTATTTTTCTATGTTTAGTTAATTTATGTTCACACCAAGAAACGAACAGTATGAGTCTAGCTAAACTCTATAAGATTCAAAAACGTCTAGTTAGTTAACAGTTCTAAGTAACTGTTATATAATCTGTGTCCGCGCGCGACTGCCATGTCATGTTCGGTGCGCGTGATTTGAGTGTCCGTATTTTTGTGTTTGTTCAGGATAATTAGGTCAAATATTAACCATCAATTTTTTCATTATTATTTGGAACGACAATCGAGTACTGAACCCCCTGTATCAATATTGCTGATGTTCAAACTTTCACGGTGTAATATCCCATTGTAAAATAACTGTATATTACCCAATTTTTGTGAATAAATGATAATTTAAATTACATATTTTTTTTGGCTAGTCATTTCGATAGTGACGAATTTTATATCAGAATCAGTACCTGAAACCTCACATGCCGTTGGAACATCGCTGGCGCGTTCGACCCTCGCTTGTACTCCACGCGAAACGACATGGGAGACAGCACGCTGTGTGACAGCTCCGCTATCTGTCAACGTGACATATTTGACAGTTTGCATCAAAAACAAGTGGAGTTTTGGCGGGAACGCGGAAAGAGTTTTGTCGCCCCATTGTAGTATTTTCCAAATCTTGTGTTTTTTTGAGTGTTTATGTATAAAAATAGTGGTGTTTTATGATTGATCTAAAAACCCCAAGATACACACTCAGCGTTTCAAAAAATATTCCGTCAAGAACGTTAAAAAAGTATAGGATATCGTATTATCGTCAAGTGAAAGAGTTGATTTGTTTTGTTGGTTTTATGACTTAATATAGAATGAAATATGTGTTTTTTTTTTAGATCAATGTGTTTAATTCATAAAATGAGTGTAGGAAAGTGATATGGTGAAACATGAATTTTCGTGTTGCTTCCAAAACTCCATCGAAGCTTAGTCGCCAATACTTTACTAAAGCACGACTGGATTTGACTGGACTTGACCAAGACTGGAATTTGACTATAAAGAAGCTAAAAACTGAAGACTGCACAAAAAATACAGAAACATTGAAACTGGCAGAATGCACAGAGTGCGATGCCAAGAAGAAAAAGAAAATATAAATTTACAATTAAAAAGTCGACACATATAAGCTCGAACATGGCTAGATTTTAGGTATTATGGTTTAAAAATCAAACTGAAAGTCCTTTAAAATAAAAATATATAAAACACATTATGTATCCCTATAAAATTTTGATGGTTGCCCTCAATTATTCTAGGATCCCATCATCAGATCCTGACTTGGTGCCAATGGGACCACCTGGAAAGGACATAAAAACACTTTAAAAAAAAAAAAAAACGAATCAGTCATATTAGAACATACATTAAAAAAAGAATCAGACGAAATGAGAACCTCCTCCTTTTTTTAAAGTCGGTTTAAATTTAGTTTATAACAATACTCACACTGAGGAAGGCGTGTATCAAGTCCGCCTTGACAGTGGCGAGGGGCTTGCCCTTGACGAGTGCGGTGAAAGTCTCTTCCTTATCAGCTGACAGCAAGAGCGACCCGAACCATGACCGCTTCGTCAGTTCCGGGGAAGATTCCGGTGTTAGATGGACTTCTTCAGACGACGCTAGAAATATTTAACTTAGTTAAAATCTAAATAAAAGAAATCAAATGATCACACAGAAGGGCGTGGGTTCAAACGCCAACAATGAGCTTGAGCTGCCGGTGAAGGAAAACATCGTGAGGAAACCATAGCGTGGTGGTAGGGTACTTTCTAGTACTCGGCTGGCTAGCTACCACCCTCAAAGTGAAAATCTGAAAGCATCTAACGGTGTGTTCCGGCAGCCTCATTTGAGAGCCAGTTCCATTCCAGGCTAGTGTCCTAGGCAGTGCTTTACCATCTTCGACCACACCGTCACTTAACAACAGGTGAGCTGTGGACAAACACCTAGCCTGTCAACTTTAAAAAAAAAGTCGGATTATAGATTATTTTTAAGCTTGTTGTATATATTTTGGTACACGACTCACCCTGCATTTTCCGCCTGTGAAATCGCGGCGAACCAAGAAACGAGTTCTTGATGGTAGCGAGACGCACGCGCCACGGGGCCGCCGCGCCGCCCGCGCCCCCGCCCGCACCGGACACGCCTGTCAAAACACACGACGCTGTCAATGTCAAAAATAATATTCAAAACTTATTCATTACATGCCCAAAAAAAGATGTTTTGTAGCGATGATAGCTCAATGGTTAGCGCGGTCGATTCGCATGCCGAAGGGCGTGGGTACAAACCCCAATAATGAGCTTGAGCTGCCGGTGAAGGAAAACATCGTGAGGTAACCATAGCGTGGTGGTAGGGTACTTTCTAGTACTCGGCTGGCTAGCTACCACCCTCAAGTTGAAAATCTGCCGCCAAGCATCTAACGGTGTGTTCCGGCAGCCTCACTTGAGAGCCAGTTCCATTCCAGGCTAAGTGTGCTTTACCATCTTCGACCACACCGTCGCTTAACATCAGGTGAGCTGTGGTCAAACAACTAGACTGTCATCGATAAAAAAAAAGTTGTTTAATGTTTTCAGGGTTCATGTATATGTATCCCACTAATATTATAAATGTAAAAGTTTGGATGGATGTTTGTTACTCAATCACGCCAGAACGGCTGAACGGATCTTGATGAAATTTTGCATTTTTTTTAAATGTAACAGTAATGAGACGAACGAGACGCTCTCCTGATGTTAAGAGATAACGCCTGTCCATGACCATTGCAGCGATACACAGAACTTTGAGTAGCAAAACAAAGTCCAGGGCATCGCTGCCTTGGCGCTCATTACATTGAGACTAGATGGTTAGTCTCAACAGCCCTGTAATTTCGCTAGCTGCAGTACCCTTCAAACCGGAACACAGTAATGTTTACACACTACTGCTTGGCGGCAGAATATCTGATGCGGTGGTACCTACCTAAACGACCTCCTGCTAAGGAAATCTACCACCAAGTAAAATACATGTAGATACTTTAGGCCCTGGAATAAAACATCGGATACTTTACATCATCATCATCCATCACCACGCGGGTAAAACCGCGGGGCGCAGCTAGTATTATACATGTGTAAGTTTAGATGGATGGATGTTTGTTACTCAATCACGCCAGAACGGCTGAACGGAACTGGATTAAATTTTTCATGTTAACCATAGCGTGGTGGTAGGGTATTATCTAGTACTCGCTACCGCCCAAAATTGGTCCAGCTGTTTGAGCATGAAGAAGTAACAAACATACAAACACACACAAACTTTCGCCATTATAATATTACTGCGATACAAAACACCCAGAATAAATATTTATCGTCACATGTTTGTCTTAGTAGGAATGGAACCTATGCCCCACAGCTCTTGAACCAGATATTCTATCAAATGAGCTAACGGGGACAGTAAAAGGCAGTTACTTTGACTTAATAGTAGTTAGGATTAACTGACAAAGAAGTAGCTATAAGTATGCTAAAAACAAACACACCTGTAATTGTTCCAAGATTGGGGAATAGAGACGGTTGAACTGTCGGCTGCGCCGTGCTCGGGGGCCCGGGCAAAGACGACCTCTCTCGCACTAGAAAGAAATAGAAAAAAACACATTTATACAACACACGGCACATTCAAGCAGAATTTAAATAGATCTGAAGATAGAATGTCTGCAAAAGTCAGCAAAGCTCTTACTCCCCCCCTACTATGCTTACGTGAACATTGGTTTAAATAGATATAAGCCCTCCCGTTTGTCTGCAAAAGTCAGCAAAGCTCTTACTCCCCGCTACTATGCTTACGTGAACATTGGTTTAAATAGATATTAACCCCACCCTCCCGTTTGTCTGCAAAAGTCAGCAAAACTCTTACTCCTCCCTACTATGCTTACGTGAACATTGGTTTAACTATGTAGCTTTATCGCTAAAAGCGATGTCTTCAGGCAACCAAAGAATCGGGAGGATTCAAGAACAAGTAGAAAACGAGATGTGCCAATAAGTAAAGCCAGTTCCATTCTACTATTTTCGACCACAATATAACTAAACATCACGTGAGCTATGGTCAAACAACTAGCCTGTCAAACATAAAAAAAGGATAAATAAAAATTAAAAACAACATCCTTGCTAAATAATAAGAAAATTAGTTTTTTTTTTTCAAAAAAATTATAAGCCTTTGTTTATCAAGATGTTCAGGTATTTAAAAGTTAAGAAACTTGCATACATACAAACATATATGAACTCTCACAACTTTTTGGGCAGTCGTGTAAAAAAGAAGGGGAGGGGGGGGGGGGGGGGGGAGTCTTGGACTCGACCGTGTGTAGGTACGTGAAATTTAAACACTAATGAAATGGCAAAATCCAGATAGCTTAGCTAGATCGGTAGACACTCACCTCTGTGTGTTTGTGAGGGGCTGTGCGGTCTCACCGCTACGGATGAAGACACCATTGGTGATTCGTTGATGATGATCACCGCCTCGCCGGGCTCTCCACCTGGAATGATGATTTTTTTTTGGACGAATAATCTTGCATTTGGCCGCCATCTCGCCTCATGTTACGCGAAGATGCGGTCTACAGGGCTTGAAACCGGTTTCAAATTTACCGGTAAACACCCGGTTAAAAACGTTATTAAGGTTATTTCGCTCGGAGCGCGAGCGTTATGAAAACCTTTTCAAAAACCTTTATAAACCGGTTTATTCCGCGAGCTCGTGCGGTCTGCCGACAGAGGCGCGCGGGGTGCGGCGGGATAGATCCTTCTTCATAGTAGTGGTAGGTATAGGTAAGTCAAATGGAAAAGAACGAATCCTTTTCGTTCTATACCGGTTTTTCGAGCAAAACCTTTTGAATATTGTTCTTTACATTAACCGTTTTATTTAGAGGTTTAGTTCGAACAGAACGAAATAATAAAGTTCGTATGTATTTTAAGCGAAACCGGTTTGAAAATTTTTCCGGTTTCCAAGCCCTGGCGATCTACGATGGAGCACGCTCGCCTAGAAGAAACTGATTCACTCGCGACTTGAAGGCACCCAGATTGTATTTATCAGGTTGTCGGGAAGATAATGCTATTGTTTAGCGGTTTGTATGATGAAGGTAGAATAAAACCGTTTAGTTCGAGTTTTTGGAATATCTACCAAGAAGTTGTGTCACTTTTTAGAGCTTCTGGCTGTCCGATAGTAAAAATTTGACAACTGCTATACTGCAGGGCGCAAACATATTCTAATTTAAAAAAAAAGTTAATGAAATTAGACGAACGAAACGCTCTAATGATGGTAAGAGAAACGAATGTCCATAACCATTGCAGCGATACACAAAACTTTGGGTAAAAAAAAAACCGGTTAAGTGCGAGTCGGACTCGCGCAAAAAGGGCAAAAAAAAACATGTCTGTTGTATGGATGTCACTTAAATCTGTTTTTTAAGTATTTGTTGTTATAGCAGCAACAGAAATACATCATCTGTGAAAAATTCAACTGTCTAACTATCACGGTTCAAGAGATACAGCCTGGTGACAGACGGACGGACAGCGGAGTCTTAGTAATGGGGTCCCGTTTTACCCATTGGGTACGGAACCCAGGACCAGGCATCGCTACTTTAGCGCTCATTACTTTGGGACATTCGAGTCCTGTAATATCGCTAGCTGCAGTACCCTATAAACCGAAACACAGTTATGTTTACACACTACTGCTTGGCGACTAAATAAAACATACAGAACACCCAGACACAACATTTATGGTCGTCACACAAATATTTTTCCTGAGCTAGAATTGAAACTTAGACGACCTTATCCTAAGATCTACCACCAAGTCAAAACATATTATAAATTAAAAATTGATATTTATTTTTTAATCTTTATATATAAAAATTTCGTGTCACGTTGTTTGTCTGCGATGAACTCCTCAACTACTGAACCGATTTTAACCAAATCTTGCACACTGTGTGCAGTTTGATCCAACTTGAGAGAGGTTAGTTAACATCTCAACTAGCTATGCCCCGCGGTTTCACCCGCGCTAGATGGCTACGTCATAGTAGCTTTATACATGCAAAGTCTCAGCCCGATCGGTTTAAAATTGACAAAGTTTCATACAAACTTTCATCCCCTATTTTATCCCCTTGGGGGTAGAATTAATCAAAATCCTTTCTTAGCGGATGCCTACGTCATAACATCCACCTGCATGCCAAATTTCAGCCCGATCCGTCCAGTGGTTTGGGCTGTGCGTTGATAGATCACTATGTCGGTCAGTCAGTCAGTCACCTTTGAGTTATATATATTTAGATGTATAATCGAAATGATTTTTTTATTGCAAATTGTTTGATTATACGACAAAGAGGTATAATTATCTGTGAGTTCCATAAAATTCTAATAGATGGCGGTGTAAGGTAATTCATTAACTAGTTTGAGTAAGTATCCAATAGATGGCGCTACGTTAAAAGTCCAAACGTTTCATATGCGCTACAATATATTTCACGTTACACGCGTGTGTTCAATGTGGCCACAGCAACGCGTGGCCGGGTCTGCTAGTTGAATTATAAATTTATACTATATTTATGTAATATCAAATATAGATTTGTTTTTAATTTATTTTGTACGATTAAACTTAACAGATTTTTTTAATGACGTAAAATTTATACCAATAAATTATTTTGACTCTGTTCGAATAGCAAAGTTAAATAATTATTTTCTACACAAGTTAGTTTCCAGTACTTACTGATGTTTAGACTTATTGTGGGTCCCGTCGAGTTCGCCCTCTGGTGGTGATGCTCGCGTATCGACGGTGAGGCTGGAATAACAATTTCATTAATATAAAGCTCATTAGAGACTTCCTTTATTTGATTTCAACCCCTAGGGTCCTATACGCTTTTTCCAAAACAAAAAGTAGACTATGTATTAATCTAGAATATAAACCATCTGAATTACAAATTAATGAGCTATTACAGAATACAGTACAGTATTATTGCCGTGGTGGTGCCGACGTAAGAATTGTACCCCACCCTCTCTGCCCGTGGTTGCCGTAAGAGTCGGCTAAGGGATGTAATCCGGCAGATGGGCAGCAGCGTCTTCCTTGAACAATCACACCTAACTGCGCTCGCCAATCCGCCTGCCAAGCGTGACGAGTATTGGCAAAACCCCCCCAGGAGGAGGCCTATGTCCAGCAGTGGACGATCTATGGCTGATGATGTGATTACAGCGTAAATAAGTAGGATTATAACGCGCGTTTGCTCATGCACACACACACACACGCACACCGATATGCACACATACACGTAAGGTAAAATGCGCGCGCATGCATATGAACACGCACTGTTATGCACACACACGCGCTGATATGCACACTAATAAGAGCACACACGCACACTAACACACACACACACTCACACACCCCACATAAACACACTCACTCACACATATGTACACACACATGCACATTGATATGCACACACATACAAAGACACTGATATACATACATACATGCACACTGAGATGGGCACACGCACGCTCGCATGTACGCACGCACACACGCGCACGCATGTATACACGCACACGCACACGCACGCATAAAAATCGATATTTATTTTATCAGTTACTAGTTTTATACCGCGATAACTCAAGATATAAGCTAACTCTGTTAATTACATTCAAATCCTTCAAGCCGTATCAGTGTAAAGAGTCCGTGTCTACACAGGGAGACGGTGATTGGGGGTCAGTACCATTCTAATTCTACCCCTTTCGTTGGAGCAATCGTGCTATTTGAGGAATAAATATGCAAATTGTGCGTTTTCTATTGCATATACAAGGGGGAGTGTTCTGAAGAATTATTCGATCTTATGCCGGCGTCACGGTTCCATCCCCGCACTAGCTGCCATCGTTTAAAAGCTCATCCACATATAATAGACTAGCTGTGCCCCGCGGTTTCACCCGCGCTAGATGCCTACGTCATAGTAGCTTTATGCATACAAAGTCTCACCCCGATCGGTTTAAAATTGACAAAGTTTCATACAAACTTTCATCCCCTATTTTATCCCCTTGGGGGTAGAATTAATCAAAATCCTTTCTAAGCGGATGCTTACGTCATAACATCTACCTGCATGCCAAATTTCAGCCCGATCCGTCCAGTGGTTTGGGCTGTGTGTTGATAGATCACTATGTCAGTCAGTCAGTCAGTCAGTCACCTTTGAGTTATATACATTTAGAGATTCATGGAAATCGCACACTGTGCGATTCACGCGATCCTTTTTGCCATACACTTGCAAATTGTGTTATGATCTTCCTTCTTCCGTATTCCCGCGGAGTTACAACATTGGGCTCTTCAAAAGGCGTGTAAACAGAATCTTAAAAGGTCGGCAACGTTTTTGTAGTGCCCCTGGTATAGCAGGTATCCATAGGCGACGGTGATTGCTTACCATCAGGCAACCCGTCAGATTGATTGCCACCTATGGCATAAAAAAGCAATTGTGGATAATATGTGGAAGCGGCGCAAAGCTGCTATTCGTTACGGCCGAACTGCCAATAATGCATGGCTCGGATGCCAGGATTATGTACGCCCCATGGGGCAAAACAGTTTCAAATGGAATCAAACTCTCCTAAAAGTATCAAACATACATGCAAACAGACAAAACTTCGCATTTATAACATTAGTGTAACGATGTGTGAAACGTCAAACAATATTTAGTCGCTTATTTATTCATTAGTGAGAAATGAAATCTATATACAATTTTAATTCTCTAGATGAAAGTTATGGATACATTAAAAAAATATTTTAAATACCTAAAGGTGATCCTGGAGTAGCGGGGGTTCCGCCCAAAGACGACACGCGATGTGGCGTGTGACCTGCTGTTGATATAAAACGTTAGTAGCAAATACCACAGTACACTAAGAACAGTAGGTCATCTTCATAGAAATTGGCCGGTTGAATGTGTGCGTGCGTACCGGGCGCCGTGTACGTACACACTGCCACGCACACATTAGCATAATCTCGGGGAGACTCGGGTGCCGGCAGTCAGGGCCGTGAGTTTGGTCGCGCGCCAGTACGCTGCACGCGCGCTCGCGCCCGCCTGCTCTCACCGGCCACTTTATTATTTATACTTTATCGGCCATTTTGTTTAGCGCAGTTTTATAGTGCTGCTCATAATACGGAAATAATATTCAACTAAATATAAAAGTGACAACCCTAAGCGTCAACGCAAGAGTAGGCTATTAACTCGCCGACCGGCCTAAGATGAACTACTTTTCTCAGTGCACTTTGCAAACTCTTTATTTTACACCTTTTAGGGGGTATTTTACCTAGGAGGTAATGGGGTAACATACTCTCTCAAAAGTACAGATAATATAGGAATAATAATGTGCATGTACAAATATTTATTTTCCTATGTGAACTTTTTTTTTTTTAACGCTGACAGGCTTGGTGTTTGACCACAACTCACCTGATGTTAAGTGACGGTGTGGTCGAAGATGGTAAAGCACACCTAGCCTGGAATAGACGTGGTTTTACACATTGTTTTACTTATGCGGGATTTTACATTACGCGCGGGCGAAGCAAGACGAGGCCGCGCGCGTGTTGTACTCAGCGTTGTCTCCATGATGAAGGCCACCGGATGTGGCCTAAACTATAGTCGCAGTTTTCGATAAATGAAACGTGAGTAAAACAAAAATATTTATTTATTTCATAGCACACATTACATAATATAATAATATTAATTTCAATTCAATATACATCAGATTTGTTTTACATTCCAACACTATGTATGACTCATGATTATCGACAACCTAGCATAGTCTACTGCTGGATAAATGTCTCACTCAGGTCAAGCCACTTAGCCCGATCTTCGGCTTTTAGCTTCCAGCCACTGCCAGCTATACGTATATCGTCACTCCGTCGAGTCTCAGGGCGTCCTACACTACGTTTGCCGATACGCAGTCTCCAATCTAGAACACGTCTACCTCAGCGGTTATCGGTTCTGCGACAGATATGTCCAGCCCATTCAGCTTGCTAATACGCTGAGCTACCTCTGTGACTTTAGTTCTCTAGCGAATTACTTCGTTCCGGGTATGATCCATATTCATATATTTCATAAAATTGTATTTACATGTCAATAATTACATAAATTAAATTAATCACAATTAATTAACGTCATTTTTATAATAATACATTAGAATAAAGAAAATACATTTAATAAAAGACTTTGTACAAATGTACGTTTTTAATAATTATAGTCAGAGAAATGCCGAACATAAATCTTTCCATAGCCCTGAGACTCGATGGAGTGACGATATACGTAGGACAGCTAGCGGTGGACGGAAGCGAAAAGCCGAGGATCGGGATAAATGATACGTCTTGGGTGATTGCCTATGCCCAGCAGTGGACTTCGATAGTCTGATGACAAATATATCCCATACAAAAAAAAACTAATGCGGTAAAACGGGCTAATTTATTATCCTGCCACTAGATGGCGTCACTCTTTGTGCGTGTTCCAGGCTAAATTAGCTTTAAGTTGGCCACTCCATAGAAGTAAAGCGACAAAACAATAAATAGCGCTTCTTTGGCTGAATTTTTTAGATTATTTATATTGTTTTATTGTTTTGTCGCTTAGAACTCCATAGAAGTAAAGCGTAAATATATATATATATATATATATATATATATATATATATATTAGATTAAAAAATAATCAAGTCGCTGCTTAGTTTTATTTTTCAAAACTTGTGTTATTTCCAGTGATTTAATCACAAGTATTGTGAAGTGTTTGTGTTGTTTTCAAAACTACCCTCAAAACTTTTAATAAAGTTACTGTCTACTACTTTACCAGGGGCATGACCAGACTTGACGTTTAATTTCTTTACAGACGTTTTTATAACATTCATTTGATTTTTATCGAAACACTTGAGGCACTGGCAAAATGCATACATTGGCACGATGGACAAAACAAATTAAAAAAAAAAACAATCAGTATATGTGCGCTTACCAGGCGGTGAAGCGGAGAGCTGTGGACTGCTGCGACCATCGTGCCGTCGACCAGACGCCGATCTGCTACTAAAAACGAGAAATATTAATTTAACTAAGATTTATTCGAACATGCGTCATACTCGTGATCGGGTGCTGCTTGCGGGTCGCTGGTCTGCTCGCGGTATACACACAAACTACTACTTTAACCCTAGTTAAGACTTAAGTTTCCTCTTCCCATATTGTAGGAAAAAAAATAATATATATATATAATATTGTATAAATTCAAGTTAATAAAGGTCACGGACCCCGGTGTCTGTGGAGTGTAATTTTCTAAAAAAAAAAAAAGATTTATTCGATGAAAAAAAACAATTACATTAACAATAAAAACAAACAAACTATTAACAATTAAATTTAAACAATAATTGCAAAGTTGCAGTTGTACTTCATCGAAATTATCTCACACACACACACACACACACAACCACACACACACACACACTCACACACACTCATATTTTCAAATAAATCTTTGAAATCCGCCGTTTATTATTATAAACTAGCTGCACCTCGCGGTTTTACCCACGTGGTGATGGATGATGATGATGATGACTTGTTTTTTAATGCAAATTGTAAAAAAATATATTGTGAAATAGGTATACCTGAATTGGGAGCGTCGTGGCGTTATCGGAGAACCCTCGCTTATTTGACCGAAGTGCGCAGACTGACCGTTCACCTGAAAAATACATACAAAATACTTTGTAGCGATGATAGAACAGTGGTTAGCGCTGTCAGTTCACACGCCGAAGAGCGTGGATTCAAACCTATGAGCTTGAGCTGCCGGTGAAGGAAATGGGAACCGAATTCGAACCCAAGACCTCCAGATTGGAAGCCAGACGGTCTCCCAACTACGCTGACAAAATTGACAAAGCCTACTATAAGGTGGCTCATTACGTGGAAGACAGGAATATATGGTTGTAGTAGCTTCTCTCTGCACTTGCACCCCCCTGGCTAAGTGACAATTGTAGTAAGCATAATGTATTAATATCTAGTACCTGGATAACCGAGCTTTGCTCGGCTGAAAACACGGATAAAACGACGTTTTCTAAAAATGAAACCTAGCTAGATCGATTTATCTCCCTCGAAACCCCCTGCATACTAAATTTCATGAAAATCGTTAGAGCCGATTCTCGATCGATTATATATATATATATATATATACAAGAATTGCTCGTTTAACACGTTCATTGCCACGCCAAAAATATAGGACATACGCAGATGGCCGAAATTGAAAAAAATCGTTAATGCGATTTATTGGTCTAATAATACTTAGGTATATATATTAATTTTGTTGATATATTATATACTAGATCGTATTTTATATTTACATATTTACATCACGCGACGTCGCGTGATCGGCCATAGCCAATGAGTTTACTATACTAATAGGCCGCTTCACGCGACGTCACGTGCTGCGGCATTGAACATGTTAAAGATATAGAATAGATAGATAGATAGATAACTGTAAACTGTATAAATTGTAACCTAATACGAAAAGAAAGATCCACAAAAAAATGCCTTGCTGAGTTTCTTGCCGGAGTCTTCTCAGTTGAAGTGTAATTACGAGCCGGTGGTAGATTCAAACATGTAACTTAACGTTCATAAGTGCCTTACCAGGGCCTAAACTGAATCAATGACTTTTTGATTTTGATGATTTTGCTGAAACTTCTATATATGAAACAGAGAAAAAAAAACAATCAAATCAGTGTGAGAACATTGTAGTAGTGTGCGTTACCCGGCAAGTGTCAAGTCGTTTCCTCGGCGGGTCGAGGGGCGCGGGCGGCGCTGGCGGGCGTGGCTCGTCGTCTCTCGCCGGCCTCCGTCTCTTCCTCTCCAGTAGAAGGAAGTATATCACTTTCTCTGTATTATGACTGGAATAAAAATTATAATGTTATCCTAATACAGTGGAGCGTCGATGTATAACATAGATAATAATAATAAACGTGCGATGCCATAAAAAAACAAAAAAAAAAACACAGTGAAAAAAAATTACTTACTGTGGACTAAGAAGCTCCTGAATTAATTTATCTCTCTGCTTGAAACATCCCAGAGAGCATATCGCCTGAAAACAAATTTATAGATTACATTAATAATAAGCAAATGTAAGAGATAACGCCTGTCCATGACCATGGCAGCGTTCAGAACTTTGAGTAACAAAACCAAGTCCTGGGCATTGCTACTTTGCATTTGCGCTTCCGTGCAAGCCGTGGTGGTGCCGGCGTAAGAATAGTACCCCACCCTCTCTACCCGTGGTTGCCGTAAGAGTCGGCTAAGGGATGTAATCCGGCAGATGGGCAGCAGCGTCTTCCTTGAACAATCACACCTAACTGCGCTCGCCAACCCGCCTGCCAAGCGTGGCGAGTATTGGCAAAACCCCCCCAGGAGGCCTATGTCCAGCAGTGGACGTCCTATGGCTGATGATGATGATGATGATTTGCGCTTCACAATATTTTGATGGTTAGTCTCAACAGCACTGTAATGTCGCTGCAGTATCCTTCAATACTGGACATAACAATGTTTGCATATTACTGCTTGGGGGGGCAGAATATAAAAGTGATATCAAAATCCGTAGGACGTCCATTTCTGGACATAGGCCTCCCCCATTGACTTCCGCAAAGACCGGTTGATGGAGAGTATGCCCTGTGTCTAGTATGCACTTCGCAAAACACCTACTAGACACACTTCAGAACAGCAATATGTTTAAAATCTTACATGTGTGCGAGAAAGGATTCTCGCAAGGAAATTTGGAAACACGGGAACACAGAGCAAACATGCGTCACTTCGGCATTGCTGCGATGCTTTGGTACGCAGGCGGCAAATCTAAATATATATAATTCAAAGGTGACTAACTGACTGACTGACTGACTGACATCTGTCAAGGTGTCAACATCTGACAGTGATCTATCAAGGCACATCACAAACCACTGGACGGATCGGGCTGAAATTTGGCATGCAGGTAGATGTTATGACGTAAGCATCCGCTAAGAAAGGATTCTGATTAATTCTACCCCCAAGGGGGTAAAATAGGGGATGAAAGTTTGTATGAAACTTTGTCAATTTTAAACCGATCGGGCTGAGACTTTGCATGCATAAAGCTACTATGACGTAGCCATCTAGCGCGGGTGAAACCGCGGGGCACAGCTAGTAGTATATAAAGCGCCGCTGTCAAGCAGGATTATTCAGTCTCGACTATTTGCTCGAAGAGTCAACACGTCCTGAGGATGCCTAGTGTAGAGACGCAACATATAACGAAGGATATAAAGACTTGTGGTTATTTTAATTAGTGATTTGTGTTACTTATAATTAGAGTTTTATTTAAATTAGTTTTTTCTTGTAATTAGTGTATTGTTTGTCTTTAAGTTTATGTCTAATTTTAGTTAAATATATTAAGTAAAGTTTCGATTAAATATTTTAAATTTTGTTAAGTTAGTTAAATTTAAATCCTCATCACTGTTGTAACTAAAATATATACATTAAAATATATACTTTGAAGATTCAAAATGAACTTCCGCAAAGTAACGCCTGAATCAATCAAGTATGTATGTGAATACGTTTTCAAACACTAAGAAGTTTTTTAGGTTTCCATGTTTCAAGTTCTCACTCAACGTAATGAATTCTTTGATTATTTAGCTATCAAGTGGTGTAATTACATTTAAGATGTAGATGACAGATATGTAGCTACAACACCAAACTGTATCCTTCGATTTTGTTATAATTAATTTCTAAATTGTGGATTTAAAATAAAAAAAAATTGACACTTATTCATGCCAAAAAAACAGATATTTGAAAATATCGACAAAAAAAAATGAGCAGTGGGAAAAACTTAGAACAAAATATACCTGTAAGACATCAGGATCTAGAGCCTCAGCGGATGGTAGAACCCTGGTCTGCACCACCTCCATCATGGGCAGTTCTTGTTCCAACTCTCCTCGCCCACCAGCCGTCACCCAAGGGTGTCGGGTTATTTCTGACAGCTAGAAATAGACAATATTTAATTTAAGGAGATATTTTCTTAAAACAAAATATTTCGGAGGACATTATACAGACACAAATACATTGAAACTGGCAGAATGTACAGAGTGCGATGCCGAGAAGAAAGAGAAAAAACCCGCATTGTAGGGACGGGAGCCCATACCGGCCCGTACCGTTTTACATCCAAAATTCAAAAAGTTCAGTCTTTTATTAAAGGCTGTGTATTAAATGTTGGTCTCATCAAATTGGTATTCAGCTACCCTTTCGGGCATACAATATTTAGTAGGTACTTATTAGGAATCATTTATTACCAATTTATTATTTTATAATTACATTAGTCTAAAATAAATATATACATTTTTATTTAATTAGTAAATACTGCCTGTGTTCCCGTCCCTTCCTGACCAAACTTGATATGAACCTATTTGGATACACTTTCCAGTAATCAACTTACATAGATAGAATACCTCAGAATATTTTCCTTCACCTTTGCTAGTAACAATATATCAACCCCAATAATGAACTTGAGCTGCTGGTAAAGGAAACCATAGCGTGGTGGTAGGGTACTTTCTAGTACTCGGCTGGCTAGCTACCACCCTCAAGTTAAAAATCTGCCACCAAACACCTAACGGTGTCTTCTGGCAGCCTCACTTGAGAGCCAGTTCTAATCCAGGCTAGCTGTGCTTTATTAACTTTGACCACACTGTCACTTAACATCAAGTGAGCTGTGGTCAAACACCAAAATTGCCAACCATAAAAAAACATGTTCTTAATTTTTCGGCAGATTTTCAACTTGAGGGTGGTAGCTAGCCAGCCGAGTACTAGAAAGTACCCTACCACTACGCTATGGTTTCCTCACGATGTTTTCCTTCACCGGCAGCTCAAGCTCAATATTGGGGTTTGAACACACGCCCTCCGGCATGCGAACCGACCGCGCTAACCACTGAGCTATCATCGCTACAAAATATATAGTATGTACTTTAATAATTATTACATTGAAGCCAAGCCTTTGGAGTAGGTTTGGTTTTTAAAAACAAGACTTAACTTTCTGGTTTACATTTAATTTATATAAATCTTTTTCACTATGTATACTCACAGTCATCCGTTTCTCAGGGTTGACCTCGATCATGCCTCGCAGCAGCTGCTGGCAGTCCGGCGGAACAAAGTGTGGCACATGGAATACCCCCCTCTTCACCTGCAAAGTTATTTAAGAAAAACTTAATCAACTTGTAGCATGCCAAAAAGACAATAAATATATTAAAATTAAAAATAATACAATTTTTTTTAAATACAATTTAAACAGCTTTTTCGCTAAAGTGAATATGCCACTCTGGTGACATTAATTGTTTATCATTTAGTTAAATTCTATTTAGAATGATTTTAAAGTGAGTCTAGTTATTCTAATTGATTCCGGGCACAATCCAAAATGTGGTCCATTGTATTGCAAACTGGGCAGTTTGAAGTGAGAGATTATCCTATTAAATATTAAAACTTATCACATGTAACATGTCTGATGCGTAATCTCAAGGATACTAAAGTTTTATAGCGATGATAGCTCAGTGGTTTGCGTGGTCGGTTCGCATGCCGAAGGGCGTGGGTTCAAGCTCCAACAATGAGCTTGAGCTGTCGGTGAAGGAAAACATCGTGAGGAAACCATAGCGTGGTGGTAGAGTACTTTCTAGTACTCGGCTGGCTAGCTACCGCCCTCAAGTTGAAAATCTGTCGCCAATCATCTAACAGTGTGTTCCGGCAGCCTCACTTGAGAGCCAGTTCCATTCCAGGCTGTGCTTTACCATCTTCGACCACACCGTCACTTAACATCAGGTGAGTTGTGGTCAAACACCAAGCCTGCCAGCTATGAAGAAAAAAAAGTGGCATAAAATAGCACGTCAGATTATAAGATATGGTTTTATTTTCTACTAACTTTATGCATGTTACTTTATTAATATTTAATATTAGTAAAATAATTTCTATAATAATAGTATTATAGAGCACATTCTTCGGCCTCATATCTATATAAATCTTATTCATACTCAGTGGTTGATTTACACATTTTCCAAAGGTTAATAAACTCAAACTAAATGATTTGAATCTACTTTTATTGTACGAACAGCTAAGCAATGGAATTTGCTACCCAAGTAGGTGTTACAGACATACAATTTGGGTGCCAAGTTGCGAGTGAATCCATTTCTTCTAGGCGAGTATGCTCCACCATAGACCGCACCTTCGCTTAACAACAGGCGAGATGGCGATCAAACGTAAGCCTATCTAATATTTAAAAAAAGTATAGACTGTAAATTTTTGTAGCTTTTATCTCTATATTGTTAGTTCCTAGATTTGGTTTACAATACAACAATTTGGTTCCAATTGCACAAGAAAAAGATTTTTTTGGCAGAAACTTTTACTACTTAGTGCCTTAATATGCTAAAATAGGCTAAAAAATCTTTTAAAAAAAGAATCAAAAGAAGACATAATTGTTTCAAGTTTTAAGTACTGTAAAGTACACAAATAGCCTTTGGCACTTAAGAGTATTAGGTATATTATGTAATAACTATTCATTACAAATTAGTTCAAATTTATGAACAGTACAATTTTACACATTTTGCACATTTATATATAGAACTAAAAAACTGGCATTACAGTATTTTAAAAACTAGATTTTGTTTTAAGTGTTGAAGTTAGTATCCGTAGTTTCAATGTTGTTTACCTTTTATTCAATACACTGAACGAAACTTTACCCAAGAATAATAGTGTAGACTTTTTAAGTATAATTTTTACCTTTTCGAGTAACTGGCGTAAGTTATCATCGTCAAACGGCAAAGCTCCAACGAGTAACGCGTACAGGATAACACCGCAGGACCACACGTCTGCTCGTCTTCCATCGTATTTTTCACCCTAAAACAGCAATTTCTTTCATAAAGCGAAAAGAAAAACATTTTTTACTATTCAAAATTTCAAATCGTACACAAATAAACAGAAACAGATGATATTTTTTTTTTTTTTAAATTTGCTACATCGGGCAGCGGGCAGACTAAAGCTATAAAGCCATACTGCCTTGTCTTCAGTTTTTGCAATTCATGTCTTACATCTATACTTACAGTGAAAGTACAGTCTTGGTCAAGTATAATCCGTACCAGTCAAATCAAGTCATGCCTTAGTAAAGTAGTTGCGACTTTACTATAAGCTAATAAAACTCTTTCTCACGTTTTTACTTGTGATTCCTCTGAGTTTGCAAGCATCGAACACGTATGGCCAACCAAACAAAAATACTTCGTACATGGCCTACCAAACAATATTACCCGTTATTACATAGATTACCCGAATCAAGGTTAATAAAGTTAGCCATAGGTAAAACGAATACGATAAAATTTTGCAAGGCCAAGGAGAGAACGGCATCAGTTATAATCGAATTATATTTTTTACAATTATGTACTATTAACACGAAATTACAATCTAATGGGCGTCAGTAGAGATTACATTTTCTGAACTAAAAAAATAATTTTTACAACAAATATCGTACCAAAAAAATTTATACATAAACAACAAAAATGTATAATCCAGTAAATCTCATCTTTTCGCTACGTCAAAAAGAACGTCAACAAATTTAATGTTTTTTTTTTTTAAACTGAATAGGTTCGCGTTTGACCACATCATGCCTGGTGCTAAGCAACGGTGTGGTCTAGGATGGAACACGCTTACCTAGAAGGAAACTGCTTACTCTTGATTTGAAGACACTCATATTGTGCTTTTCAGGAAACACAGATTCCAGCAAAAAGGTCCACATCCTCGCTGTGAGAATAAAGAATGTGGATTCGAAGCGCTTAGTGCATATACGGGTGACGCTTTGGTCGCGTTTGTCTGAATGTCCGATATAGTAAAAAGAGGCAGGGGGGACTAAGTCGTGCTACTCCAAGGCAAAATTCCCGAAATGTATCCGGTAGTAAGCCGATAGACAGGAGATCTCACGTTGATGCTTAATTTTTGTTTCAACTGACATAAAATTTCGATCATCTTTTTTGGTAGAATTAAAATGTAACTCTGGCAACTTTAACCTTGACAGTGCTTCTCCGAATGGGTGCCACAGGCGCTGCAATCCAACAAAGTTTAGTAGCCGTCACTTTTCAACCGTTGCGCGAAAGGGCAATATTCAAACATCCATCAATGAACGAGACAGAGGATGTAACCGAAATTATTGTAGCGATTTTGTAATTCGTCGTACAATATTGATAATTCATCAACGACGGTAAACCGTTGCTTTGATTTCACCCGAACGTTAAATTTAATTTTGGTAAAAACAAAGTGATTTGTGTATGTGAAACCAAAATCAGTCAAAATGAAGTCCGCTAAATCGAAACAGAGGTTAAACGAGATACGAACGCCTGCCAGGAGCAAACAAAACTTGGCGCAAGGGGAGCGAGATCCGGTACAAGTATTTTGCCGGTTAAGACCTTTGCAAAAAGAGTCTGATGTGGCTTGTATGAAGATTGTATCTCCCACGACGGTATTATTGACTCCGCCGTCCACTGCCATCAGTTATAGAAACGAAAATGCCAAATGTATGAAGTACACTTTTAAAGAAGTTTTCCCGCCTGGTACTAATCAGCAGGACGTGTTCGATAAAGTCGCCTTGCCCCTCGTAGAAGGACTCCTCAAAGGTAAAAATGGTTTGCTATTCACTTACGGCGTCACTGGAAGCGGGAAAACGTTCACGATGACGGGTGAGCCTCAAAATTGTGGCATTTTACCACGAGCTTTGAACATCATCTTCAAAACGATTAATGATCTTCAAGCGCACAAATATGTCTTTAAACCTGATAAAATGAACATGTTTGACGTTCAAAGTGAAGCCGAAGCCATGTTGGAAAGGCAGCAGGAGCTGCACCGATTTAGATCTGGCAGGAAAAATAACTCTAACCCTGATCTGGCTATGTCTTCAACGGACATCACGAAAATTGGGGGGATTAACGAGGACAATCAATATGGGGTATTTGTTACTTACGTAGAAATCTACAACAATTGCGTGTTTGATTTGCTTGACGACAGCCCTCCAAGCAGGACACTGCCAGTAAAGCTGATAAGGGAAGATGCCGCACGCAATATGTATGTTCATGGAGTTACAGAAGTCGAAATCAAATCAGCTGAAGAAGCCTTTGAAGCTTTCTATATGGGCTTGAAACGAAAAAGAATGGCTCATACGACTCTAAATGCTGAATCTAGCAGAAGCCATTCTGTATTCACTATACGACTTGTGCAAGCTCCTGTTGATGAATTGGGAGAAGCGGTAATCCAAAATAAGGATGTCTTATCTATCAGCCAGTTGAGTCTTGTAGATTTGGCTGGCAGTGAGAGAACAAATCGCACAAAAAATACAGGAATGCGGCTAAAAGAAGCAGGTAACATTAACAAGTCTCTAATGACGCTCAGAACTTGTATGGAAACATTGAGAGAAAACCAACTCAATGGAACTACTAACATGGTGCCATATAGAGAGTCAAAAATCACCCATTTGTTCAAAAATTTCTTTGAAGGAGAAGGGCAAGTCCGAATGGTTGTATGCGCAAATCCAAGAGCTGAAGACTACGATGAGACAATTCAAGTCATGCGTTTCGCAGAAATGGCTGCCGAAGTTGAGGTTACTAAGCCACAAATTCATGATATTGGAGCCGCTATTGGGCTGGTATCCGGCAGACGTAAGGCTAATAAACTTTTCAATGCTGCCAGAGATAATATAGCCAGGGCAGAGGCGAGGGACCTTGAGCTTGACCTAGGCTTGGTGTATAGTTTGGGACCTGACTTTCCGAGCCTAGACCTGAATAGTTCCCAAGCTGATCATGTAATTAAGGAATTGATGGCGCATTTAGAAATGCGCATCAGTCGCCGTGAGATACTAAAACGAAGCAAACAGCTTAAAGATGAACGACTTCGATCTGCCATGCTGGATTTGGAAAAAGAGTCCATGGAAATTCGTTCAGAAAACGCTTCATTAAAAGCTCAGTTAGTTGCCTCAGAACGCAGAATACGAGCTTTAGAGGAGCGTTTGACAACCACTGAAAGCACAGCGTTAACACACCAGAGAAAACTCAACGAAATGACCGAATACACAGCTGCCGTAAAACGCGAGCTTCAAGACAAAGAACTACTACTGAGCCAAAACAAATTAGACAAAGAAAAGCAGAAGAAGAATCTTGAACGAAAATACAATAACAAAATTGCTGTCGAACACGAAAAAGCAAAAGAAGCAAACAGTGAAAAGGAACGACTTAGAATGGCAGCTGAAGACAAAGAAAACAGACTCCGCATTATAGCTGAAGCTCTTAATATCAACGACCGTGGAGACCACAACCTAGAATATGTAAAAACTGAAATGGGAGCACAGAGAAGTCGGGAATTTACCCCTGGATCAACACCTAAAGCCCTGCCAGCACATTTGCTGACACCATTCACAAGCTCTGTGCCTCAAGCGAGTAAAAGAGAAGATACTCCTGCATCATCCCGTCGTGGTGTTGCCGTAGCTAATCCTAGACACCGTCGTTCTCTTTCAGCTGATGGTAGAGGCTGGATTGAACATGCTCCGAATAACAGAGTCCCCATGGGCACAGTCATGAAACCCTCGATTGTGAACAGCAAAGTCATTAGCAAATTGACTCATGTCAAAGACATTGCCAATTCGAAGACTTCAAAATACTGCTTGATATCCCAAGAGCAAGACACCGATGGTGAGTTAGAAACTAAGCTATACAAAGGTGATGTAGTGCCGACATGTGGGGGTGGGGCCCAAGTTATTTTCAATGATGTTGAAATGTTGAAGCAGTTTTCACCGAACAAAGAAAGGGATAGCCATTCTAATTCTCACAGAGCATCGGGGACATCTTGCGCTAGACATTCAGGTAAAAGACGTGACACTGCTTGTTCTCCCCCACAGACACCATCTAATACTAGTAAAAAGCAAAGAGTTGACGATGAATAAGCTTCTATAAGGGATACTATGGATGGTAGTATAAAGTTTAAATAAGGACATTGTACTTATCATTATGAACAACTAACCGAAGTCTCAAATAAAAGACAGTTGCTCAAGCATGTTAATATGCGAGAATTACAAATTATGTAAATGACAGTCACTTTTCATACATATTTCTATCATTGTATGTAAGACAGTCACTTTTCATACATACTTCTATCATTTACATAGAGCATAATAAATAAATGTATGTACCTCTTAACCAAATGTATAGAGCATCTAGTATTTTTGCTATTCCAGGATAGAACTGACAGTTAAAATTGTTCAAAATAATTAGTATATTGCACTTCTTTCTGCTTAGTGCTACCTTTCTGCGTAACCTTGTACATACATATAGTGTAGATCTTTCTTTTCATTGTTTTGTATTTTTTTTAGATCTGAAGAAATGTTTAAGGAAGCTTCTTCCGCTTTAGTCATAAATTGATTTTGTCAACAGTTAGGTAAATATATTTTTTGTTTAATGCTCTACTGTGACCTTTTAATGCCAGTTAAGTTAGATGATCAAGAAAAAGCAAGGGTCAATAAGGTTAGCTAGCTACGATAGCTAGCCTCGGGCATAGCCATTAAAACAAATTAATTTATAGGTCCGTTTGTACAATTATAAATGCGAAATATGTGTAAAAGTGCCACATATTTTGAGAATCTCAAAATATGTGATAGTCACCCCACTCAAGCCTATTTATCAATTGTCTGTCGACAATTGATTCAATGATATGTTTCATCAACTTAATTGAACTTAAGGGTCAGCGAAGGAAGTGGCACACAGACTGTTTGTTGTAGTCCAATAAGTTGACCTCATTAATATAATGCAGTCTTCATTTAAAATGAGTGCTGAAAGATTTTTTTTTTTGTTGATTGTGTGACAAATACATGATGTAAAAATATAACCATATGTTGTACTCTTGGATTTAAAAAAAGATTTTTTTTTTTTTAAATCTTTGATAGGCTAGGTGGTTTTGCCGCAAACCGCCATAGGCTAGAAGTCATTTGTGAAGACCAAATCTAAATATATAATCATCATCATCAACGCAGCGCCTAAACCAACCTTAAATTTTGGCAGTTGATGCATTTTATATTTATTTCAGAGGTGTCAAAGGCGTGGGTTAGATTCCCACCCAGACAAACATTTTGTTGTATAAATAAACGTTTGTCCTGTAGGTGTTCTAAGACTTCTGTGTATTAAGACCAATTTTGAAGGATATAGTGGACACATTGCTACAATCAATCGGGATGTGTTAGTGTCTTGGAAACTGTGTGCACGTGTACATTTTTGAACACTAAGTCCTTTAGTGTTAGTACCACTACTTTTACGTTAAAAAAAAATTGAGTCTTGAAAGATATTGGTCCATTTATTATGAAACAGCTATTTTGGTCTTATAGTAAAAGTTCACAGTGTTCAGTGTACAATGAGCTCCTTTCGGATATACTCCCGTTCTGCGCAACCGGGTCGTAAATAGTTATGTTACTGAACAACCTCTAGAAAATTAATTTGCTACAAATTTTGTTCTATAGCTTACAAATCTTACAATACATTCCCCAGATACAATACATTCATTTTTAGCGGTGATAGCTCAGTGGTTAGCGCGGTCGGTTAGCATGCCGAAGGGCGTGGGTTCAAACCCCAACAATGAGCTTGAGCGCCGGTGAAGGAAACCATAGCGTGGTGGTCGGGTACTTTCTAGTACTCGGCTGGCTAGCTACCACCCTCAAGTTGAAAATCCGCCGCCAAGCATCTAGACGATGTATTCCGGCAGCCTCATTTGAGAGCCAGTACCATTCCAGGCTAGGTGTGCTTTACCATATTCGACCACACCGTCACTTAACATCAGGTGAGCTGTGGTCAAACATCTAGCCTGTCCACCACAAAAACAATATTAGATAAAAAATACAAACAATACATACAGACAAATAATTTAAAAAAAACATATATAATTGATTCGGCCTTACTTATAATATAAACTTATTGATTTTAACCTGACACCATGGGCTTTAATTATAATTGTTGCTTAAAAATAATTTTCACTTAAAATACTCTCGCGTGAAATGTCAGGCGCGAGACAAGCTACTGTAAGCATAGATTAACTTTAAGCAACGTTTATAAGTACATAGTTAATAAAATTACTAACATTTTCTATTTGAATTCTTTTTTTTTGTAATTTTTAGTAAGTTGCGCTAAGTTTTTCTAGAGATATGTAAAAATTAACAAAAACATGTACTTAATTAGTTGATTTGATTATGTTTACTTGGCGTATAACTTTAATTTTGTTAATAACTTAATTTGTAAGTCCGGTTTGTTGATTTTAACTTTAGTGTGGGTATATTAAATGCCTTTATGACAATATTTATATTTTATTTTATTGTTTAGAAGCCAAATAACTTAATATATTTTCACTTGGTGGTAGATTTCTTTAGCAGAAGGTGGTCTTGGTAAGTACACAGTACACTAAGAACAGTAAGTTATCTTCATAGAAATTGGCCGCTGCTGGTTTGAATGTGTGCGTGCGTACCGGGCGCCGTGTACGTACAGACTGCCACGCACACATTAGCATAATCTCGGGGAGACTCGGGTGCCGGCAGTCAGGGTCTTGCCGTGAGTTTGTTCGCGCGCGTTCCAGTACGCTGCAAGCCCGCTCGCATTCGCCTGCTCTCACCGGCCGCTTTATTATTTACACTTTATCGGCCATTTTGTTTAGCGCAGTTTTATAGTGCTGCTCATAATACGCAAATAATATTCAACTAAAAATAAAAGTGACAACCCTAAGCGTCAACGCAAGAGTAGGCTATTGACTCGCCGACCGGCCCAAGATGAACTACTTTTCTCAGTGCACTTTGTACCGGCGTACCGTTTGTAAAAAGTGGAATCATACAAATTGTCTGCGACATATACAAAAATACATTTGTGAGTTTTTTAAACTATCTGTAGCGATGATGGTTCAGTGGTTAGCGCGGTAGGTTCGCATGCCCAAGGGCGTGGGTTCAAACCCCAACAATGAGCTTGAGCTGCCGGTGAAGGAAACCATAGCGTGGTGGTAGGATACTTTCTAGTACTCGGCTGGCTAGCTACCTAGTTATCAAGTTGAAAATCTACAGCCAAGCATTTGACGATGTGTTCCGGCAGCCTCACTTGAGAGCCAGTTTCATTCCAGGCTAGGTGTGCTTTACCATCTTCAACCACACCGTCACTTAACATCAGGTGAGCTGTGGTCAAACACCTAGCCTGTCAGCTATAAAAAAAAAACTCAAACGTTGGATAGAGGGCGTCACTACCTAATTTCTGCCTCGGTTTAAAAAAATGGTAGATCCGGTGGTGACGCAATGTAGGTGCAAGACATCTGAAGAAGAGATATCATCCTTAAAAAATAATGTTGACCCTTATGACGTTCACTTAACAGACCGTAACCTAAATATCGGTGAGATTCTAGGCAGGGCTTGGAAACCGGAAAAAATTTCAAACCGGTTTCGTTTAAAATACCTACGAACTTTGTATTTCGTTCTTTCCGAACTAAACCTCTAAATAAAACGGTTAATGTAAAGAACAATATTCAAAAGGTTTTGCTTGAAAAACCGGTATAGAACGAAAAGGATTCGTTCTTTTCCATTTGACTTACCTATACCTACCACTACTGTGAAGAAGGATCTATCCCGCCGCACCCCGCGCGCCTCTGTCGGCAGACCGCACGAGCTCGCGGAATAAACCGGTTTATAAAGGTTTTTGAAAAGGTTTTCATAACGCTCGCGCTCCGAACGATATAACCTTAATAACGTTTTTAACCGGGTGTTTACCGGTAAATTTGAAACCGGTTTCAAGCCCTGATTCTAGGAAAATATATTGGTAATGACCTTCATGACTTATTGGTCTTAATAAGTATTTCCTGCTACACATTAAGTCAATTTATGTTGATCTACTTACCTCTTATCTTAATAACATTGTTGTGCTGTTATCGGTATCTTTTAGGCAAGCGAGCCTCATCTTAGACCGCATCATCACTTAACATCAGGTGAAATGGCGCTCATATTTGTGTCCTATGTCGTATTTCCTAGCTGTAGTATCCTTCAAACCGAAACACAGTAATGTTTGCACCCTACTGCTTCGCGGCAGAATAGTATTGCGGTGGTACCTACCTAGACGACCTGCTAGGTCTACCACCAAATAAATATATTTAATACTAGCGACCCGCCCCGGCTTCGCACGGGTGCAATGTAGACACTAATGTGGCGCAATGCATGTATTATTATACAGTACCTGGACGACCGAGCTTTGTTCGGCTGAAAACATGGATAAAACGACGTTTTGTATATATATATATATATATACAAGAATTGCTCGTTTAAAGATATAGATAGATAGATATGAACCTTCCTCTTGAATCAGTCTGTCTATTGATGGAAACTGAATTAAAATCCGTTGCGTAGTTTAAAAGATCTAGGCGTACAGACGGCGGGAAGCGAATGGGTATAGTAAGCTATCCTTAAAAGGTAGATATATGCCACCGCGGACTTTTTTGTAGATCTATAAAAGAGGAATATCCCACCATGCATTGTTTTGTTATATCTCAAAGGGATTAGGCAGCGTTTTCGATGAAAGCTCCCAGGTGGATTGACTTTCCGACACTTCCAACAATTATCATCATATTTCAACCAATTTATACAAAACCTCGACAAATTATATAATATACACCTAAACTCTCCTCATGAATCAATCTATCTATTAGTGAAACTCGTATGATAATCCGTTCAGTAGTTTTTGAGTTTATCGCTAACAGACAGACAGACGCGGCGGACTACATTTTTATAATATGTAGTAACTAAATTAGAGAAGAGAAGAAGTATCTCATCAAAAAATAAGTTATGGTTAAGTCCAAACCATGTTTAAATAAAGTTGTGGTGATTTTACTAGAAGCTTCGATTGTCATGTTTCACTTCATATCACTTTTCATAAATAGGTACACGAAAAACACAAGTACCTAATTTCGATTCACATCATCATCGTCATATCATCATCAGCCATAGGACGTCCACTGCTGGACATAGGCCTCCTCCTGGAGGGGTTTTGCCAATACTCGCCACACTTGGCAGGCGGGTTGGCGAACGCAGTTAGGTGTGATTGTTCAAGGAAGACGCTGCTGCTGCCCATCTTCCGAATTACATCCCTTAGCCGACTCTTACGGCCACGGGCAGACAGGGTGAGGTACTATTCTTACGCCGGCACCACCACAACAAATTTCGATTCGAATCACTCTAAATACAAAGGCGAAAGTTTGTGAGTACACGTGTTTGTAATGATTGTTACTTCTTCGACGGCTGGACCAATTTTAATGAAGTTTGGTATGGAGGTAGCTGACACCATGGATTAACATATAGATTTTTTATCCGGAAAATATGTAGCGGGTAAAACCGCGGGGCGCAGCTAGTGATAAATAATTCAAAGCGGTGCCATGCATTTTGGAGATCTTGTTAAATTTGGTTTATTAAAACTTATACTACTCTGATCCGCTGAATAATTTCGCTTGCGCGATGCAGACATCTCGTCGCTTATTGGCTTACGCGACGAATGTTGCCGTCGATAGCTGCTGTTTGTAGTGAGGTCGCTAGTGTTGCTACAGTAATATTGTTTTTGTGCTGTTATATTGTACTTACCCGTATAACCTCAGGGCAGGCGTAATGAGGGCTCCCACAGGAGGTCTCAAGCAAACTGCCCGCTGGCTGGAGGGACGCCATGCCAAAATCTGCAATCTTTATGTTGTTCCGTTCGTCTAAAAGGAGATTCTCTGGCTTCAGGTCACGGTGGCTGGAATTAAACGTGAGAAATAATTTAACCTTATACCATAATATGTATGATTTCGCATTTTACATACGACGTCATCTGTATACAAACGCTCGCTGTTATGAAATATGCCTAAGGCAAAATGTAAATTGCCTCGTCATTATATAATATGCCGCAACATTTTGACGAACAATCAAACGCCGTTTACAAACTGCCGCGGAAAATTGAAATATTTAGTTCTATTTCTCAACACGCGCGTCGCTGCTGATCAAAACAAAAAAAAAATGGCTTCGAATAGTGGTTGCGTAACACAAAAAAACAGTGCAATTTTTATGTTATTTTTAAGTCATTTATTAACATGAATTAAGAAAATTTTACGTTTCACAAACGGGAGCTGTGAAAACGTCGTGGACAAATGACAAAGTTTTTGAGGTTATTCGGTACGTCAAAAACGATAAGGTGTCCATGAAATCTGGTACTCAGAAGACTGCGAAATTTTATTAGTGCAAAAAGTATGACGTAAGGAGGGCAACCTCCTTGTACCGCTAACAAGGAGACGGTTACTTTAGGAAATATTTCATTTTTAAGTTTATTAAAAAGTAACCTCAAATGAAAACATTTGTAGGTTTACGGGATGTACAGCCCCTCGTAATATCTTCAATTTTCTTTCTGGCGGTGGTTTCCCCTGTGGTCTCTGTACTAACATAAGTACTTAGTTAAGTCACAATACATATTGTGACATTTTTAACTGGAGAGGATGTGCTAACAAATTTCTGCCCCGATTGAAAAAAATGTTAGATCCGGTGACTAACAATATACGATCTTGCTCAGAACAATCGTCCCGATTATTTAGCCGATATTCAAACACTTCTTTGTTGTAGGAAAATACATTTCGTTGATGCTTACCATATAGAGTGGCTGTGGCAGAAATCCAGGGCAGATATAATCTGTCTGAAGAACCGACGCGCTTCCTTCGGCGTAAGTCTTCCCTTCTTCACGAGATAATCAAACAATTCACCGCCGCTTACGTGCTCTAATACTAAATACCTGGAAAATGAACAGAATTTATCATTACTAGGGTTCCATACCTCGAAACGGGGTATTGTCAGTTGTATATTTACCAGCAGCAAAGTAAGTAAAAATCTATTAGTAGTACATGTTCGCGATAAATAGGCGATTCAAGTGGGATGAGGCGGTGCGGTGGGGGCAGAGGACGCTTGCCGGCGATCACTAAGCGAGTGCCGGCCGAGCAGGCGGGGTTGGCACGTAAATGTCATTGTTTCCTGTTGCGTAGGTAGGTGGTCATGTCAAAACTTAATAGTTTAGTGACTTTTAATAAAAAGGTATTAAAAAGTCACAGAAGTTTACGTGTGTCCTATAGATTTAATGTTAGCGAAGCTACGAACAAAGAAGATCGATCGAAGAGAGAGTCATTAGACTCCTTTATTGTCAAAGCCTACTATAAGGTGGCTCATTACGTGGAAGACAGGAATATATGGTTGTAGTAGCTTCTCTCTGCACTTGCATCCCCCTGGCTAAGTGACAATTGTAGTAAGCATAATGTATTAATATCTATAACTGTTAACTGTATAAACTGTAACCAAATATGAAAAGAAAAATCCTCAAAAAAAATGGCCTTGCTGAGTTTCTTGCCGGAGTCTTCTCAGTTGAAGTGTAATTACGAGCCGGTGGTAGATTCAAACATGTAACTTAACGTTCATAAGTGCCTTACCAGGGCCTAAACTGAATATATCACTTTTTGATTTTGATTTTATCTACGGAAATACCTTTGCAGTAAACTAGTAAGTAATATAATCGATGCCAAGCAACAAAATTATATTAAAAGAAATACTTACAAATATTTTTTGTTTTCATAAACATCGGAAAGTCCTAAAACGTGTGGATGCTCTATCAATTTCATGATTGCTATTTCTCGTTCCACCTGGAAAAAAAACAGTTTATTTTAACGCCATCTGTAATTTTCTACAAAACTATTATGTTACATATCAATGAAATGACAATAATATCGCCATCCGACAAAAGATGTCGCTTTTATAATATCATCGCGTTTAGTTTCAACTTTATAACGATTTTTTTTTTATAATGAATAGTCTTGCGTTTATTTGCCATCTCATCTGATGATGCGATCTACGATGGAAGACGTTTGCCCAGAAGATACCGATTAGAAGACACCCAGATTGTATCCATCAGGGAACACCCACTCGGGTAACGTATTCCACGCTTTAGCCGTTCGAACAATGAAAGTAGATTCAAAACGTTTTGTATGGGTTTTTGGAATGTCAACCATGAAACAATATAGCTTTTTCGAACTTCTGGCCGTCCAATAGAAAGATGGGGGAATTAGAGCATGCAGATCATGCATGAGATGAAGCACACTCTCCGAAATGAATCCGATAAAAAACCGATAAACTGGCAACTTTATGTTTTATTAGAATTTGAAGTTTTTTTGTATATTCACCTTCATTAACACGGATTCGCTTAGCTTTTCTCTGTTTATAATTTTGATGGCGACTTTCTTCCCCGTTACGCAGTGGACTCCTAATTTCACTAAACCTGAAAAAAATATTAAAAATTACATGAAATTACATCTAAGTACAAGAGGTAATAAAAGTCGAGCTGTACAAAAAAAAACCGGCCAAGTGCGAGTCATATTCGCGCACCGAGGGTTCCCATCAAACCTGTAGGTATATAAGTAAAAGTTATGGTAATTTATGATTTTCGCAATATTTCCTTTATCTGTGCTATAAGACGTTGCTTCGTACCAAATTTCAAGATTCTGAGTTCACGAGAAGTACCCTGTAGGTTTTGATTCCCTTGCGAGTGTCGAAAATTTGCAGTATAAACGGCTGTATCTTTTGATTGCGTTGGCTTAGAAGTTTGATTTTTTCACAGCTCCAAGGGACAGTAGACCTTAATATTTGATTGTAAGAAAAAGGCTGTACGAGCCCATTTTAACGGAAAAAAAAACATTGGGAATGGTTACGCTGCCTTGAGACGATATCCAGGGTCTGATGATGAAGCTAGAAGGTGGCCACGGCATCTCTGTGATAAAACAACATTACCCCACCGAGTTTGGACTCGATTGATTCGTCTTGAGGAGCAATCTCTAAAATACTTATCTACTAAAAGGTTTCGGATAAGTTTTTTTTAATTGTTGTCAAGTTAGTTAAATTTAAATTTTCATCACTGTTGTAACAGAAACGATTGTTGAGCGGAAATAAACTAAATATATACCTTGAACACTTAAAATGATTTTTCGCAAAGTAACGCCTGAATGAATCAATTACTTAGGAGGTTTACTTGGTGGTAAATTTCCTTAGCAGGAGGTCACCTAGGTACCACCGCAGTACCAGATAGATATTCTGCTGCTAAGCAGTAGTGTGTAAACATTACTGTGTTCCGGTTTGAAGGGTACTGCAGCTAGCGAAATACAGGGCTTTTGAGACTAACCATCGAAAGTCTCAAAGTAATGAGCGCCAAGGCAGCGATGCCCTGGACTTTGTTTTACTACTCAAAGTTCTGTGTATCGCTGCAATGCTCATGGACAGGCGTTATCTCTTAACATCAGGAGAGCGTCTGGCTCGTTTCATTACTGTAACATAAAAAAAAGGTATTCTAAAGGCAAAAAAGGCAATTCTACTTGATACAGGTATCAAGAAGAAGTATTGAAGTCTGAGAATCAGGTAGACCTACTACTTACTTCAGTTACTTTATTTGCTTGTACATTTCCACTGAAATGTAAGGCATTATATTACATCGTTTTCTGTTATTTTTTCACATCTATAGAGCTGAACGTTCTTGTGAAAAATATTTGTAGCTATTTTTTTTACCTGTCTGTAAACTTTATTACCTCGTATCTTCCAAACGGGTGGATGGATTTCGATTAAGTATCGTTATTTTTGTTTTAAAAATCTAAGGGTTAAGTAATTGTTTGAAAAAAAATGGCGGCTTTTTGTCGCGAAGTATATACGTTATTTTAAAAAAAATTACCAATCTATCGAGTAGAGTATCAAAATAAAGGAGACGATTACAAAAATATATATAGGTATATATGTTATGTTTAACTTGAATTAGGAATAATACATTTTATTAGTGTTAAAAAACTAAAAGTGTTTTTCCTTTAATTATAGCTATTTTTATTGGCAAACGTAGCGTAGGACGCCCTGAGACTCGATGGAGTGACGATATACGTAGGACAGCTGGCGGTGGATGGAAGCGAAAAGCCGAAGATCGGGCTGAGTGGCGTGACTAGGTGAGGCCTATGTCCAGCAGTGGACTTCGATAGGCTGATGATGATGATGATGATGATGATTTTAATCGCAGTCAGGTTTTAGATTTTATAAACTTTTTTTTATAACTCTTCAGCTAGTTTTTTTTATGGCAAGACAGACTAGGCTTTTGACCAAAGCTCACCTGATGTTAAGTGACGGTGTGGTCGAAGATGGTAAACACACCTAGCCTGAAATGAAACTGGCTCTCAAGGCTGCCGGAACACACTGTTACATCTATGTTTGGCGGCAGATTTTCAACTTATTTCAGATTATCATGCGAGTTTCACCAATAGATAGAGTGATTCATGAGGAAGGTTTAGGTATATAATTTGTCAAGGTTTTGTGTAAATTGGTTGAGATATGATGATAATATTGTTGAAGTGTCAGAAAAAGTCAAGCCACCTGGGAGCTTTCATCGAAAACGCTGCCTGATCCCTTTGAGATAGATCAAACGCCCCGTATAAATCCGTGCGAAGCCGGGGCGGGTCGCTACTAAACTATATCCAGTAGATAAGTTGCAAAATGCAAAAGTATACAGTACACAGTTTCTTCATACTTTGGCATCGTTTTCGGGCAAAGTTTTTACGAGAAGCCCCAGATAAAGCGCGATTGGAGGGATGAATAAATAATCAGTAAGAGTCTTCAGGGAGGGAGTATCGAAAGGTTTCACTGTGTTATGGAAACGAAAGAGCTTCAGGTGTCGTTGAACCAGATTTTGGTTTATTTCCGCCCATCTACAGCGCTTTTGGATTGTGCTATTTTTATATATTTAATTTAAGACTAGCAACCAATCACGGCATTGCACGGGTATGTATTATTCATATAAACCTTCCTCTTGAATCACTCTATCTATTAACAGAAACCGCATTAAAATCCGTTGCGTAGTTTAAAAGATCTAAGCGTACAGACGGCGGGAAGCGATTTTGTTTTATACTACGCTACACAGGCACTGTAGTCCGTGACCTTTGTCACCTTTCGTAACGTATTCCACGTTACAATTAACATTTTTTTTTAAATTGTGTATTCGGTTTTTTCGTCTCTTTAACGATCTTTGTCAGATATTAGACACTGTGTTGAAAAGTGCACTTACCTACCTACTTACGTATTTTCAGTCGGGTATTCATTCTACAGCAGTCATGCCGTGTTTTAACAAAAAAATGTTCTGTACTTTTACTCGGTGAGTGTCTAAATAGTTTATACTGAGGGGTAACTGTACCTAACCCAACTTCATGGAGTACCAAGATCAAATAACGAAACGTTTAAAATTTCACAAGTTAGGGACTCGTTGCTTTTTGCCCGCTCTGCCATTCTACTGTTACATCATAGTCTACGACAGAACCTTATCCCGACTTTTTTCCTTTTTTTTTGTCAAGCAGTAGTGTGTAAACATTACTGTGTTCCGTGTTTCCTGCAGCTAGCGAAATCACAGGGCTCTTGAGACTAACCATCGAAAGTCTCAAAGTAATGAACGTCAAAGCAGCGATGCCCTGGACTTTGTTTTGTTACTCAAAGTTCTGTGTGTCGCTGCAATGGTCATGGATAGACGTCTCAATAAAATAAAGATGGTAAAGCACACTTAGCCTAGAATGGAACTGGCTCTCAAGTGGGGCTGCCGGAACACACCGTTAACCTTTTGAGCACCAAAGTCACCTATACGTGACTAGCACGACAACCTGTGCGCCAACGACGTCTATAGGCGACAAAAAACCCGGCCCACAATAATATGAAATAAAAATATTGAAAAATTATTACTGGTATTCTAATTCAACATTCCTCAAAATAGAATATCTCAGCAACATACGAGTATAAAGAAACAAGTCTCTAGAGACACAAGTACTTAGAAATATTGAAAAAAAAAACACGGATTCTTATTCAAGCAATTTGTTTACTTTGGGCCTTGGCGTACAGGACACGAGAAAGCGTTTGTGGCGTGGCGCTCAAAAGGTTAAATGTCCCTCTCTTTTGCCCTCCCCCAAATCCGGCCCTGTACAAGGCAGTCTAAATACAATCAAAAAAGTAGCGATCATTATTAATACTGGCTATATTTATTACATTGACGGTTTGTTGGCAACACATTTCCGTAATCATAATTATGTTACAGGTTGTTCCCTTTATTCCTTCTAATATCGGAAATAATGATGATAAATAGTGCTCCGATGGATCACCACACGGGCGTGATACAAGCAATCCAGCCTAGCGTATCTCTCCCCCCAGTAGCTGACAAGCAAAGTACCAGCAATTTCTTTAATATAAGTAAGTTATCAAATCTTTTAGTTGGTGGTAGGTTTCCTTAGCGGGGGTCGTCTATGTATGTTGCCAGGTGTCCGGATAAAGCCGGACATAGTTAGGCTTTTTGATAGCGTGTCCGGCCAAAATAAACTGTGTCCGGCGTTAGGCTTTTTACATTTCGCAAACAAACGAGCGCCGAGTTTGGCCGAGCGCAGGCGAGTCGACAGTCGGTCGCTCCCGCAGTCCGCAGTCCTGTATCACGAACAGACAGACAGACAGACGCGACGGACAAATTTGTTTTATAATATGTAGTAATTAAAAAAAAGCGAATTTCGGTATGTAAAGAAAAAAAATACTTTACTGATTCCAAAACCATTTCGAAATATTACATTCCTGTACATTATTTTGACGTTTAAAACTCTCTAAACTATGAGATGGGGTATATTTCAATAAAATACACAAGATAAACTTGACTTTCAATGAGTCCCATAATGACGTCATGTAGTTCGCTGTGCAAAAGCAATGGCGAACCTAAACAAAAACTGTCAATGTCAAGTCAACGCAGCGTTGGATTTCGTACTATAATTACAGTATTTGTACAACTATTTCATGCTCCGTACTAGATACTATCTATATCTAAGGATAGTACGGAAAAATACTATAATTTCGTTACTTCACTTATAAAATACCAAAATAGGTAAATATATCACCCGTGCATTGCCAAATCACGTAAAAAAAAAGTCTATGGGTTTGTCCTTTTTCTTTTTGGCATCATACTCTGTGCATTCTGTCAGTTCTAATGTTTCTGTAAAACAGCTGTAATAGATCCATCTATTTTTTTAAATCTTAATAGATTTGCCAGCGGCGTAATAGCGTAATAATCCATACAAAAAAGTAATAGATTAGCAACATTAAGAAGCTTTGATAAACAAAATTTTTACTTCATGTCAGTTGTCAAAGTCAATCAAATGTGTTAAAATATTCTTTTTTGTTTTACATGGCAAAGGCCTACTATGGATATTCAGCCAACCTCATGACGTCATCGCTATCAAAAGTTTGAAAACGTATTAAAAATCAACTACCGCATAAAAAGCCAAAATATTCAAATTAGTTTCATGAAATAAAGTTTACTATCAGAAAAAAATATAAAATAAATACCAAAAAAAAACTTTACATACCGAATTGCGTCACATTACTTTCACATAAATAAAAAGTTTTTTTTTAATGATTTTATATTTTTATAAGAATAACTAGCTGTGCCTCGCGGTGTTACCCGCTACATTTTTTCGGTAACAGCAACCTCCATGCCAAATTTCATCAAAATTTATCCAGCCGTTTGAGCGAGAAAAATTAACAAACACACTCACAAACTTTCGCCTTTATAATATTATATAGCCTTTACATATTACTAGCTGCGCCCCGCGGTTTTACCAGCGTAGTGATGGATGATGATGATGATGAAAAGTATCTTATGTTTTATTCCAGGGCCGAAAGTATTTACATGCAAAATTTCATCGAGATTCGTTCGCCGTTCTGGCGTGATTGTGTAACAAACATCCATCCATCCAAGCTTTCGCCTTTATAATACATATTAGTGTAATTTCCTATATTTTGTGGGTCGTCGTTGAAATTCCCTGCCCCGGAATTGATGAAAACACTTGACACACCAAACAAACTGCCAAAGCTCGTCAAATACTTCCTGTGGCAGTGTTGGTCAACCTTTCAAATCAATTCCACACAGAACGGGGTCGCGCAAACAAAACTAACGGAAATAAGTTTGCAGTTTCAATCGCGTACTAAGTTATATATTTTAACCGTCTACATAAATAGAAGGGTGTTAGTATAAATTTACTGTTTTTTTATGTAAAAGTATTGAGATGAACGATACGCTCTCCTGAAGACATAGCACCTGTCCATGACCATCATAATTTTGAATTGCAAAACAAAGTTCTGGGCATCGCTGCTTTGGCGCTCATTACTTTGAGACTTTCGATGGTTAGTCTCAACAGCCCAGTTATTTCGCTAGCAGGGACCCTTCTACTCGGAACATAGTAATGTTTGCACACTAGTGTTTGACAGCAGAATATCTAGTAATGCGGTGGTACCTACCCAGACGACCTCCTGCTAAGGAGATTAACACCAAGTAAATAGTATAGTAATGCCGTGGTGGTGCCGGCGTAAGAATAGTACCCCGCCCTCTCTACCCGTGGTTGCCGTAAGAGTCGGCTAAGGGATGTAATCCGGAAGATGGGCAGCAGCGTCTTCCTTGAACAATCACACCTAACTGCGCTCGCCAACCCGCCTGCCAAGCGTGGCGAGTATTGGCAAACCCTCCCCAGAAGGAGGCCTATGTCCAGCAGTGCACGATCTATGGCTGATGATGTGTGTGAAATAGTATAGTAATAGTAAGTACTTAATATTTTTAGATCTCCCGTCTGCTTTTAATCAGTTACGTGTTTTCAATTCTTGGATGCCTAGAAGAGGTCGTTTTTAGCGATAAGGCAGCCATATTGTGATACTAGCTCTTAAATCTGTCACCAAGCATCTAACGGTGTGTTTCGGCGGCCTCATTTGAGAGCCAGGGAATTAAATACATCGTCTATCAAAAGTTATACATAAGTATTGTTCGAAAGTAACATTGATAGAGAAGCGTGTAAAGACCCGTGCTAGGAATTATGTGTAATGGCATAACAATGTCCCCCGCCGGACAAGAAAAGCACTACATGCACGTCATAAACAATAAACAAACTAAAAATAAAAGTAAAACCGACTTCAAGAAAAAAACATCAGCACTAAAAAGCAAAAAAATAAACTTACTTTACAAAGTATTATTATACCTGCTAGGTACCCACTGATCTGTTTGAAGTCAATGCTTAGCCTAGCCTAGGTGCCGGTGCTTGGCACCGACTTCAAACAGATCAGTAAGTACCTAGCAGGTATAATAATACTTTGTAAAGCAAATTTATGTTTCGCTTTTTAGTGCTGATGTTTTTCCTTGTAGTCGAATTTACTTTATTTTTTAAAGTTTGTTTATTTTTAAATTTTTGGTTAATTTATGTTCACGCCAAGAAACACTTGAACGGTGTGAGTCTAGTTATACTCGCTAAGATTCAAAAACGTCTTACCAAAATCAATCACATCGTCCACGTAAACAAAAATTTTCATAAAATGAAAACAACTGGGCCAAACTATGTTAATATTTTATGGGACCAAATTGCAACTATTCCGCATCGAACTAAAGTTGGAATCACGTAAATCGGATCATAAATCTCAGTTATTGGTGTACATACACTAAAAAAAAAAACAATCAATTTGAGAACCTCCTTCTTTTTGACGTTGGTTAAAAATAGTATTAATCTAGAAAAAAGAAGCCTTATTAAACACTAGCTGTGCCCCGCGGTTTCACCCGCGCTAGATGCCTACGTCATAGTAGCTTTATGCATGCAAAGTCTCAGCCCGATCGGTTTAAAATTGACAAAGTTTCATACAAAGTTTCATCCCCTATTTTATCCCCTTGGGGGTAGAATTAATCAAAATCCTTTCTTAGCGGATGCCTACGTCATAACATCTACCTGCATGCCAAATTTCAGCCCGATCCGTCCAGTGGTTTGGGCTGTGCGTTGATAGATCACTATGTCAGTCAGTCAGTCAGTCAGTCAGTCAGTCAGTCAGTCAGTCACCTTTGAGTTATATATATTTAGATAGATATTAGGATGTCTTTAGAAAAAAATAGCACATTAGTCCATAAAGGTTCGCTAATTTTTATAATTTTTAAACGGCTAAAAGACTTTTACGAATCATGGCTAAAAACACTATTTGCTTTTTTTCCAGGCCCGTTCTTAACGAACACTCTTCTCCAAGCTATTGCAGAAGAATCAGAACTCAAGAAGCGTGTACAGCGCTACAGGGATATCGAGAAATAATATATATGCATTTAGTTATTAGCACACAATATGATCCAACTTGTTTTCAAAGTTTGAGATTATCGTATTTTTAGGGTTCCGTATCTCAAAAGAAAAAAAAGGAACCCTTATAGGATCACTTTGCTGTCTGCCAAGGCCCTTTTTCTCAGGAACGCGTGGAGGTATCAAGCTGAAATTCATATCAAACACTCAGGTCTACTGTCCCTTGGAGCTGTGAAAAAATCAAACTTCTAAGCCAACGCAATCAAAAGATACAGCCGTTTATGCTGCAAATTTTCGACACTCGCAAGGGAATCAAAACCTACAGGGTACTTCCCGTGAACTCAGAATCTTAAAATTTGGTACGAAGCAACGTCTTATAGCACAGATAAAGGAAAAATTGCGAAAAGCATAAATTACCATAACTTTTAATTAAATACCTACAGGTTTGTACGGAACCCACGGTGCGCGAGTCTGACTCGCATTTGGCCGGTATTTTTAAAAAATATTTTTTGCCCCTTCAGGCAGTCTAAAGCTGTAAAGTCATACTGCCTCGACCTACGTTATAATATACGATAGAAGGAAATATGTATATAAATAATATCATACGTTTACTCTACGTTTACGTTTATGTCCGTCAGTACGTATGATACGTGTTGACGTAAGCCTACAGAGTTTTTTTTTTCCTCTTTCTTCTTGGCATCGCACTCTGTGCATTCTGCCAGTTTCAATGTTTCTATATTTTGTGAGTAGTCTTCATTTTTCAGCTTCTTTATCATCTATACTTACGGTCAAAGTCTAGTCTTGATCAAGTCCAGTCGGTCCCGGTCAAATCAAGTCATGCCTTAGTAAAGTAGTGGCGACTTTACTAATAAGCTTCTGGATGGAGTTTCGGAAGCAACACGAAAAGTCATGTTTAACCACATTATATTTATATCATTCTCCCACACCCGCGCTTGTAATTCGGCACTTTATAAATAAAACACCACTACTTTTATGCATAAAAACTCGAAAAAACACTAGTTTTAGAAAAAAATACAATGGGGCGACACGACGCTCACCGCGTTCCCGCCAAAACTTCACCTACAGAGTTAATTATAAAAGTATATAAATGTCGTATTTTGTGTTTATAGCTGACATTAATTTGTTTTCTCTCCTCCAGTTTTGACATATCAGTTTTTGCATTCTGCCAGTGTTGAACATTTTATATTTTTTAGTGTCTTATAATATAATAAAATAGGATAGTACTTTTGTCGTTTGAATGTTGGTACAAAGTACGACCATAATCTTATAAGCTCATTCTCCGAAGCGTTGTCCTATAAATAACAATAAACCTATTTTTTCATAAGTATTCTTACCTGTCTGTCCCTTCCCTAGCGTTTTCTCCAGTCTGAAAGGGCCAACATACTGGTAGGCCTCCGTGGCCGTCGCAGACCCACCGCTTTCCATCTTCAGTCTTCAACGCGTTCCCAATAAAAAACATTAAAACACCGGCGCATATCTAGTCCTTCATATCGATATCGACACCAGCATCGTGTCCCATCACTACAGTTTCAAATTTGGAACACTTTCTGATTGGACGGTCATGCTGAATTTATTTTCACAGTTTATTTTGAAATATCTAAATATTAATAATTTATATTTTATATTGTAGGAAGTTGTTGAAATAATTTCAATGCCTTTACATTCACAAATGTTGTCTTAAGCGGTTTTGTGAGCAATGATGAAAAGTGCAAGCAACAAATACTGTTAGATATGTAGCTATATTTCCTTTTACCAGCGCTACGATGTCAGCAAAGTTATGCTAAAACCAGGTTCAATCATCAAGCACTACATATTATAAAACAAAGTCGTCCGCCGCGTCTGTCTGTCTGTTCGCGATAAACTTAAATACTACTCAACGGATTATCATGCAAGTTTCACCAAGGAAAAATTGGGAGAAGCATAAATTACCATTAAAGAAACCATAACTTTTACTTATATACCTACAGGTTTGTACGGAACCCTCAGTGGAACTCGCACTTGGCAGGTTTTTCTATATAGGAACAGGAAAGTTAGTGAAATTAATGTTAACCTTTAAAATACTAGTTTGTGTTTATATCGTAAGCAGAGCAAGCAACGCTCGAGCACGAGTATGACGCATGTGCCAGTCATCGCCCTCCTCAACCATATCTGAGGGAAGAGAGCGCCCGACACACGACGCCGCCGCAAGAAGGAGCCTTCGATGGTGAGCATGAATGCTCGAGGCATCCACACAATTCTTATTTCTATTTACATCTAATGATTACATTACATTTGCATTTGACAGTAATGTTTACACACTACTGCTTATAGGTAGGATAACTGGCGGTGGACGGAAGTTGACGATCGGGCTTATCTTGGGAGAGGCCCATGTCCAGCAGTGGACTTCGATAGGCTAAAGAAGACTGATGAAAATAAATACAGTCGAACATAGAACCTCCTCCTTTTTTGAAGTCGGTTGAAAAGTAGTAAGTTTGAAAGGTTAGTTATTAAAGAATTAAGTATTCTCGAAATGCTATCCAATTAACTAGACGCCCACGAAAGAGTATCACCCCAATATTTGGGCAATAGCTCATCAAATGAAATGTAAACTTGGGAGTGGTGTGGATAGGTAGGTATTGATAATTTAATTTACCTTACTCATTAATATGTTTTTGAAGCCTTTTAATATAGTTAAAAGTATGCAAATTATACATAATTATTTAATTTATAATTTTGATATTAACCAAATAAACACGATTATATTAGACACTGATCTGAGGGTAAACTGTTCATTCGCATAATTTCACTTGTCATTTTATTCCGCTTACAAATATTGTATTATTAGGCTCCACTGTACAATATGACCCATTGATTTGAAGCTTCACAATTTTTTCACATGTAAAACTCCTTCTCAGTATAAGCGTACACAAGATCGCGAAGTGCGAAAACGCATAGTTTTCGAGAAAAAAATTCTTAAACTTTCATTAATTTCTAAGTAATTTGCAATAATTTGCCACATTTAAGTTGCCACAGGTTATGTAGCAGTTTCCCTCTTTTTACGTTTCAGTTATTGTAGAGTTGTGTTCGTTAATCTCAACCTCAAGATCACAGATTTTATTTTTTGGGAATTTTTTCTTTTTTTTAAAGAAAATGCGACGAATTTTTAAAGAAAGTTTCAGGATTTTTTTTTGGGAATTTTTTTCTCGGAATCTATGGATTTCCGCGTTAAATGGTTTTCAAAAATACACTATAAACTACCTAAAAAATTTTTATTTAATAAGCGATGCATCATATTGTACCGTGCTTCCTTTTGTTATAACACTAACTGCGCGCCGCGATAATATCCGCTACATTTTTTCTTTAAAGTAGCTAATCACCTAGCGGTATGAAATATACTTAACGACCTGTTCTCATACCTACCAAATATACATTAAAAAAATCATACAAACCAGTCGAGCCGTTTCCGAGGAATGCGACCACAAACATCGTGACACGAGATTTTATGTATATAGATTTTGATTTTGTGATGTATATAGTCATACTTTTGGGTGCGCAATTTTTTGTAATGTATTAGTAATTAGACGAACGAGACGCTCTCTTGATGGTAAGAGATAACGTCTGTCCATGTCCATGCAACGATACACAAAACTTTTAGTAACAAAACAAAGTCTAGGGCATTGCTGCTTTGGCATTAATTACTTTGAGACTTTTGAAGGTTAGTCTCAAAAGCCCTGCAATTTTGCAGTACCCTTCGCGTATTTTTATAATGCGTATAAGTCGGCGTTTGACCACCAACTCACCTGTTAGTGTAGTCAAAGAGGAAGCATACAGACTTGGGAGATACCTGACCTAGCTACACATATATTTGAGTTTTTTTTAAGACATTTCTTACATGTAGGTTTTTTCACGATGTTTTCCTTTACCTTTTGAAGTTAATTAGAAAAAGCAGAGGTGCGTGCTGTTAGAACGAAGTCAGAAGCCAGACGGTTACCCAATCAGGCTGCCAAAACTTCAACAACTCAAAAAAAAAAACATTATTTTATATGACACTAGCGGCCCGCTCCGGCTTCGCACGGGTATAAACCTCAAAAATAACAGTATTTCTCCACTATTTAATCGATGTTATTATACATATAAACCTTCCTTTTCAATCACTCTATCTATTAAAAAAACCGCATCAAAATCCGTTGCGTAGTTTTAAAGATTTAAGCATACATAGGGATATAGGGACAGAGTAAGCGACTTTGTTTTATAATATGTAGTGAGTAGTGATTTATTTATTTATTTATTTATTTATATTATGAACACCAACATTGTGTACATTATCTCATGACAAAAAGTAAGAAGTACAAAACAATTACACAGTAAATGCCACAACAATTATAGGTGCAGACAGCATGCAATAAAAACTATAATTAATTCATAATCAATACAAAATTAAATGTCAAAGTTAAATAATAAATTAATTAAATAAAATAAAGTGTAAAATAATAAAATCAAAAATAAAAATAGAATTATTCAATTTACATGTCAATTTTTGTCAGAGAGTGATCGCAAAGATCTCTTAAAACTGTTAATATTGTCACCAAAAATATCTACATCGATTGTCCTGGACATGGCATTATACTGGCGAGTCATCCTAGACAAGGGTGCATTGAAACCCAGGTTAGAGCGAGAATTGAGTGTACAAAAAATATTGAAACGCGATACTCTGGGCAACGTACGAGGATTGGTCAGAGATAGTTCTGAAAGCAAATCCGGGGTGTCCAGTATTCCGTTCGCCAGTTTGTAAAGGTAAGTATTGTCCAATGTGTGCCTACGATGTGTGAGTGAGTCCATCTTAAAGTGCTCAAGTCTAGCATTATAGCTCTTAAGTTCCTTGTCAAGACAACACGAGTAGGTCAAGTGCCACATAAACCTCTTCTGAACGCTTTCTAAACTTTTATAAAACCGTGATAGTGAAGTGATAAAACATATTGTACAGATTTTAGTTCCATGGGCACCCAAACTAGTTGAAGACTGTGTGTCAGGTGACAGTGGCCTCTCCTATTACATGATACATAATTATGACTAATAACAAAATTATAATGCTATATGATTTCCAAAATTAGGGCAAATGATATTATGCGAAAGATTATAGAATCATTTTATAACAACTATAGTGACTAGAGATATTTTCTAGTACTTTAGGAATGTAATTTTTTTCGAAAGGTATGATTTCCAAAGCCTTAGGCTTGGAGCGGTGCCAGGGAACTATGCCGTAACATCGTCACTGTAATGAGGTCTGACTTGCGAGACATGAAGGCCTATATTTTTATATGAAAAAGGAAATAAGTTAAAAGCTTTTAGAATGCTTCGAAGATTACAACAAAGTCTTATATGTTCTAGAGAAACTACAAGCGGTTTTTGTTTGTTTTTAGAGTTCCGTACCACAAAAGGAAAAAAACGGAACCCTTATAGGATCACTTTGTTGTCCGTCTGTCTGTCTGTCAAGACCCTTTTTATCAGAAACGCGTGGAGTATCAAGCTGAAATTCATATCAAATACTCAAGTCTACTGTCCCTTGGAGCTGTGAAAAAATATAACTTCTAAGCCAACGCAATCAAAAGCTACAGCCGTTTATGCTGCAAATTTTCGACACTCGCAAGGGAATCAAAACCTACAGTACTTCCTGTGAACTCAGAATTTTAAAATTTGGTACGAAGCAACGTCTTATAGTACGGATAAAGGGAAAATTGCGAAAAGCATAACGTACCATTGTATTGTATTGTATTGTATTGAACCCTCGGTGCGCGAGTCCGACTCGCACTTGGCCGGTTTTTTTAATAAATGAAAGAGAAAATTTGGAGAAAAAAGGAAAAATTAATGTATATGAAAAGGAAAGAGAATTAAACGACTAAACTTTTAGAACGCTTCGAATATTTCAACATAGCTATAGATGTTTTAGAGAAATTACAAGCGGTTTTTAACAGTTTTTTTTATAGATGAAAATTTGGGTAAAATGGACAAGTCTTAAAAAGGGAATAATATTTTCAGGGAATAAGTCAGTCTAGAACGTTGCACAAATTGGTTTGAGACGAACAACGGCAATAATATTATTATTTTGTATTCCCTCCTAGTTGAATAAATGAATAACACTTCGTACCTGGTAAGGTAGCGCTCGGACTTTGCCCTCGCGTAAATCTAACCTCATTCAAAATATCACGAACATTTTAAAAAGAGTCAGCTAAATCGGCTCAGCCTTTCTCAAGGTAAGCGTTTATCGTTTGATTTTTATCTAAACAGATTTTATTTTTATATTTTTTTCATGTAAAAGGAACAAGACGTACGAGACGCTTCCCTGATTGTAAGAGATAACGTATGTCAACGCATTGCAAAATAATACCAAATTACATCTATCTCCCAATCAAAAGCCAAAATCATAATAATTATAATCTAAATATAAATTAAACAACAAAAAAAATCTCCAGATGTTAAAATAAAATATGTTTAAAAATATATAAAACGTTATACAAATGTCAAAACAAATTATACAAGTGTCAATATAAAGTAAATCTTAATGTCAAAGTAATAAAATTATACAAATCAAGAGCAAATTGTCAAATAAAAACATTATTAATGTCACAATCAGTTATCTAAAATCTAAATGCTTTTTAGCCCCTATCCCATTGGTCAATTAGATTCACAGAATATGTATGTTAAAGAAATGGTCATAGATATTTGTTATTTAATAAAACTTTAAGGGGAAACATATCCAAAAGAACAAACGACAAAAGTAAATAGATATTATGACCTTACATTACCTTTAACCATAATAGTTTCATGGTCAAGTTGTATGTAGTAGGTACTTAGAAGAATTCTAGCAAAGTCTCTTTGTAATCGACTAAAAGGCCTGTCAAGAACATCTATTAGTTCATTGCTGGAAAGAGTATCCAAGGCAGCGTTGGTGGGACCATATCAAATTTGTTTAGGCAGGGATGGAAACACGGGCAGGGAAGAACAGCGTATGTAGTAAAGGGCCCCTCAAACCTACGCCTGGTTAGCAAGTCTTACGCACTATATAGGTTCTAGTCCCTGCAATGCGATGGACCTGTCACTCGCCAGTTAAAAATTTTCGTCATTTTTACATGTAAAGGAAATCGAAACGAAACCGTCAGTTTTTGTTAAAAGCACGTGTAAATGCTCCAATTGGACATATATAAATAATTAATTTTCATATAATTTTAAACCCTGTTCATGTTCTTATAGTAAAAATTCGAGATTACCATTTTTTTTCTGCCTAAGATATATTTAGATATTTGTCAGTGTTATTTTAAGAAACAAAAATATGGCGACTGGTTATTTCTAGCAAATCGTAAATTCTAAAATTAAAAAATAATGTAGAGTGTTTGCTAAAACAAGATTCAAATGGGAATCAATTTAGCAATAGCATTGATTTTTTGCTCACATATTTCTTATTTTTTTTAATGATTGGATAAAGGCATTGAAATTATGTTTCATATTGCACATAAATAGTTTAGTCGAAAATCCGCAATCCACTTACTAAATTATTTAAACACAACACAATCTATTAATAACACAGCTTTCCGCAAAGGTACACTGCACGTCACAGAAAAATCAATAGTTACAACACCACGCTTGGAACGCATTGTTTTTTTGTGTGCAACGGAACGCATCAACACATTTGAACTTAATAACCATTTTATAATAAAAATTGTACGTTTTATAAAAATTGGCGTATGTTACATAATAATTTTTTTGATTTGGAATGTTTTTCGAGCGGTGATATTACGCTCGGCGATCGGAGGCGGTCGGGTACCGTCGGATATTTCCGAGAGGGTGAGTGAGTCATTTACCCTGTGTAGGGTGGGTTTGCGTTTCGTTTCACGCGAGGGTTGGTTTCACGTCAAGGTGATATAAATAGCTGAAAAAAAAACTAGTGTAAATATGATGCATTTTGAAAACATTGATTGGTAATATTGTCTAATAAAAATAGTAGAACTTGTTTAATAAAAGTATCAATAAATAAGTTTTGGCTGCTTGCTACGAAACGTATCCATTTGTTTTAAGGCTTAACGCGCATGTGTGATTTAAGGCATTTGAGAAATTTAGTTGAACTTGAACAGTATTTTATAGTTTTAAAAGGGAATAAGCGAAACGACAAGTAAACATATCTGAATTCAATTACGAAATATCAATTCAATTCTTTTACGAAAAGATATCCCAAACAAAATCTTAATAAAACATTTGTGGTCAATATATATAGGGACATATAATATGCAGTAAAACAATAGCACTTTGACGATTATTTAAATACTAATACCGTGGTGGTGTCGGCGTAAGAACGGGGTACTGTTCCTACCCTCTCTACCCGTGGTTGCCGTAAGAGTCGGCTAAGGGATGTAATCCGGAAGACGGGCAGCAGCATCTTCCTTGAACAATCACACCTAACTGCGCTCGCCAACCCGCCTGCCAAGCATGGCGAGTATTGGCAAAACCGCCCAAGAGGAGGCCTATGTCCAGCAGTGGACGTCTTAAATGATGGCTGATGATGTGATTATTTAAAAATAAGAGATTATTGAATTACTAGTAAGTAATTATAATTTTTTATTGACATTTTTTTAATGTAAATGTTCATAATGATTCGAACGAGACGCTCTCCTGATGTTAAGAGATAACGCCTGTCCATGACCATTGCAGCGATACACAGAACTTTGAGTAGCAAAACAAAGTCCAGGGCACTGGCGCTCATTACTTAGAGACTTTTGATGGTTAGTCTCAACAACCCTGTAATTTCGCTAGCTGCAGTACCAGGACATCTTGGCGGCAGAATATCTGGTACTGCGGTGGTGCCTACCTGGACGACCTCCTGCTAAAGAGGTCTACCACCGAGTGAATATTGACACATAATTTATATTTGACATTATTATTTTGACATTGCCATTCCGTGCTCCGTTCCGTAAGCAGTGTTGATCTGTCCTTATCAACCCTGCATCATCATCATCATCAGCCTATCGAAGTCCACTGCTGGACATAGGCCTCTCCCAAGACACGCCACTCAGCCCGATCTTCGGCTTTTCGCTTCCATCCACCGCCAGCTGTCCTACGTATATCGTCACTCCATCGAGTCTCAGGGCGTCCTACGCTACGTTTGCCAATTCGCGGTCTCCACTCCAGAACACGTCTACCCCAGCGGTTATCGGTTCTGCGACAGATATGCCCAGCCCATTGCCACTTCAGCTTGCTAATACGCTGAGCTATGTCTGTGACTTTTGTTCTCTGGCGAATTACTTCGTTCCGGATACGATCCCTCAGAGAAATGCCAAGCATAGCTCTTTCCATAGCTCGCTGAGCGACTTTGAACTTTCGGACCATTCCCGCTGTGAGTGTCCACGTTTGGGCTCCGTAGGTCATGACAGGTAGAACGCACTGATTGAAGACTTTTGTCTTTAGACTTTGTGGGATGGATGACGAGAAGACTCGACGTAGTTTTCCAAATGCTGCCCAGCCCAACTGAATTCTTCTGTTGGCTTCACTTTCAAAATTGTTTTTACCTAGTTCGAGCGTCTGCCCTAAGTAAATATATTTTTGAACAATGTCTAAAGTGAAACCATTTATGGCAACCGGTCCCGGAACAACGTACTCGTTGAACATGACCTTGGTTTTATCCAAGTTCATCCGGAGACCGATGCATTGAGAAGAATCATTAAGACTGGTCAGCATCAATTGTAAGTCCTCCAGCGATTCAGCCATTATGACGATGTCATCCGCAAAACGAAGGTGAGAGATGTGCTGGCCATTAATGTTGATGCCTCGCCCTGCCCAGTCCAGCGTATTGAACATATCCTCCATTACGTTTGAGAACAATTTCGGGGAGATAACATCCCCTTGCCTCACGCCTCGACGAAGGTGGATATGTTTTGTTTGCTGGTTCTGAACTTGAACGGTCATCGTTGCGGCGTCATACAGACACCTCAGCACCTCGATGTATCGCCAATCTACCTGGCATCGCTGTAAAACTCCAGAACAGCCCAAGTTTCGACCGAGTCAAAAGCTTTATCATAGTCAACCCTGCATAGTTTTAATCTTTCCAGCAATTAATTTATATTTATTTCATCGCAGGCCTGTCTTTTCATAGATTATAGAGTCTAGCTGGAATTCTTCTTTCTTTCTTCAGTTTTTTTATTTTATTTACAATAAGATGAGCATATAGACACACGCATATGCGCTTACACTGACACACACACGCACACACACAAACTCACACACACTCCCACACTCACCATCACACACACACACAAACACTAACACGTAGGCACACACGCACACACACACACGCACGCACAATCTACGAACTGCAGGCAGATTTCTCTCAGATTTTTGTATTATTTCTTCTTCTTTAATATTTATCTTTGGCAACATATTATTTATAGCGATAATAGCTCAGTGGTTAGCGCGGTCGGTTCGCATGCCGAAGGGCGTGGGTTCAAACCCCAACAATGAGCTGTCGGTGAAGGAAAACATCGTGAGGAAACCATAACACGGTGGTAGAGTACTTTCTAGTACTCGGCTGGCTAGCTACCACCCTCAAGTTGAAAATCTACCGCCAAGCATCTAACGGTGTGTTCCGGCAGCCTCACTTGAGAGCCAGTTCCATTCCAGGCTAGGTGTGCTTTACCATCATCGACCACAACGCCACTTAACATCAGATGAGTTGTGGTCAAACACCTAGCCTGTCAGAAAAAAAAACATATAAATTCAAAATCACTATTGTTTTATTAGACATATCTTGTTTTAGGAGAAGCCACTCTGGCTCCTGACACACAGTCTTTGACTAGTTTGGGAGCCTATATGGAATTAAATCTATTTGTACTATATTTTTTATGTCGAATAAAAATTATTATTATTATTCTTGCTCTTAATTCAACAATTATTCTACAAAAAAAAAAACCTACTGGTTTGGCCCGATTGTTGTTATTGTTCAAGTCTTCTGTTTTGTCTTATTTAGTTTTGTTGTTGGTGATTATGTTTTTATATGTATGCATTTGTTAGACCTACTAGGGCTCACCGGAAGACCAGCGCTGGTCATACCACCTAGTATGGCCAACATTATGCTGAGGTGAGCCCTATTTTGTATGTAACTGTTAGTCTTTTGTTTGTTTTATGTTTTTCGGTGTGTTATGTACAAAATCAAATTATTTTCTTCCTTTCTTTCTTTCTTTCTTTCAAATACAATTATATTAATAATAACAACAAAATTACAGGTAATTTTTCTATTCATATTTAAAAACCAGCTGTTACCCACGTCTTCGTCCGCGTGGACATTAACAAAATATCTCAAAGGGATTAGCTAGCGTTATCGTTGAAAGCTCCCAGGTGGCTTGACTCTTTTCAATTCATCAATTATCATCATATTTCAACCAATTAACACAAAATCTTGACAAATTATATACTTAAACCTTCCTCATGAATCACTCTATCTATTGGTGACTCGCGTGATAATCCGTTCAGTAGTTTTTAAGTTTATCGCGAACAGACAGACAGATGCGGCGCACGACTTTGTTTTATAATATGTAGTGATAAGTGATGTCTTTCAGTAAATCCATTGGTATGGGATAGCATCCAAAACCTCTACAAAAGATAAGTAAGTAGTGAGAGTTTCTTATTATTCTGTAAAAGTACATGAGGAATTGTACACGTTTTAAAATTATTCTTACCATACCGGATGCTACGAACTTGCCTTCATTAGAATTTACCATTGCATTTTATTCAGTCATAGTTCGAGCCAAAATTAACAGCAGATTCTTTAAAAAAACTATATTGGTTTATGTTTGATCATAGTCTGCCTGATAGAGCAGTAGTGCGGTCTAAGATGAAGCACGCTCACTTAGAAAAAACTTTTTTTGTATAAACTAGCGACCCGCCCCGGCTTCGCACGGGTTCAATGCAGATACTAATATGGTTCATATACATGTTTTATACTTGTAAACCTTCCTCTTGAATCACTGTGTCTTATAATTCCATTAAAATCGCATTAAAATACATTGCGTTGTTAAAAAGAACTATGAAATTTTGCATTGCAATTCAATATCAGTAGCTGGATGACCGAGCTTTGCTCGGCTGAAAACACGGATAAAATGACGTTTTCTAAAAATGAAACCATTAAGATCGATTTATCGTCCCCGAAACCCCCTGCATACTAAATTTCATGAAAATCGTTGGAGCCGTTTCCGAGATTTAGATTGTATATATACATATATACAAGAATTTCTCGTTTAAAGGTATTAGACATATCAAATTGAGCATTGTCATTGCTCGTTTAAAGGTATTAGATAAAGAAAAAATACTGTAACGGTAACTGTATTTTTTTTATTTAATCATAAAAAATAGGGTCTTTATGCAATAAATGAGGGTTGAAGTAAGTTTACAGAAAAAAACGGAACCCTTATAGGATCACTTTGTTGTCCGTCTGTCTGTCTGTCAAGACCTTTTTTCTCAGGAACGCGTGGAGGTATCAAGCTGAAATCCATATCAAATATTCAAGTCTACTGTCCCTTGGAGCTGTGAAAAAATCAAACTCCTAAGCCAACGCAATCAAAAGATACAGCCGTTTATGCTGCAAATTTTCGATACTCGCAAGGGAATCAAAACCCACAGGGTACTTCCCGTGAACTCAGAATCTTGAAATTTGGTACGAAGCAACGTCTTATAGCTCAGATAAAGGAAAAATTGCGAAAAGCATAAATTACCATAAAAAATAAAAAAATACCAATACTTTTACTTATATACCTACAGGTTTTTACGGAACCCTCAGTGCGCGAGTCTGACTCTCACTTGTCCGTGTTTTGTTCATACATTAAGGTACTATAGCGTACTTAAATCTTACAATTTAAAATGCTACAGACACTGAACGGTTAAAAAGTTTGGCACGCACTACATATTGTCACATTGTATTCAGTACTTATAGTATTATAGAGTCGATCGAAAATCAGTAATATTTAATTTATTTTATGTTTTATTAATAAGGTTGACTTTTAACATCAGGGGTAAGCAACATTTTCCGTAGTTATTTAAATTAATTTTAGTCCAAAACTACTAAGCTTTTTTTTTAAATTCTAAATAGGATCGCGGTTGACCACACCCTGCCTGATGTTAAGCAGTAGGTCTAAGATGGAGCACGCTTAGCTAGAAGAAACCTATTTACTCTAGATTTGACGACAACTATATTGTAGCTAACTGTGTAGAGACGGTACTAGAAGCAAGGGGCGGCAAACGAAACGTTGGGAAGATGACATAAAAAGAGTAGCCGGTCCAGAGTGGATCCGAATGGCTAAAGATAAAGACCTATGGAAATCATTAGAGGAGGCCTTTGTCAAGAGACAAGCTGTTTAAAGGAAAATACACCGAACGCCGAAACTTAATAATTGGACAAATTACTTTAAGATAAACAACATGTTTTAAATTACTAATTCCAACTAATTTGTAAACAGCAATAAAGGCTTATTATTATTATATATTGTAGCTAACAGGGAACACAGATTACGGTATAGAGTTCCACACCAAAAATAGAAAATAAAGTACAAAGAATAATTAACAATGAGTATAGGATAGAAAAATGTTGAGAATTACTGGCTAAGTAATATTCATGAAACCAATAGTATCGTTTCAGGGTGAACTCAACCGCCACAGCACATTTATTTTTCAAAAACAGAACACGTGGTTTTGTAACGGTAAGTCAAATATCAAATTTTTCCACAACTTACTTTTAATATGTGTCTTAAACATAAAAAGTAAAATTTTAGTAAATATTTTTCCACTAATCTTCGTTTGGCGACAAGCCCGCGATTATAAAAATATTCAATAACAAATATTTCTTGGTCTTTTAGAGTAGAGCTCTGGTGCGCGAAACATAGCGATGATAGCTCAGTGGTTAGCGCGGTCGGTTCGCATGCCGAAGGGCGTGGGTTCGAACCCCAACAATGAGCTTGAGCTGCCGGTGAAGGAAAACATCGTGAGGAAACCATAGCGTGGTGGTAGGGTACTTTCTAGTACTCTGCTGGTTAGCTACCACCCTCAAGTTGAAAATCTGCCGCCAAGCATCTAACGGTGTATTCCGTTAGCCTCATTTGAGAGCCAATTCCATTCCAGGTTAGGTGTGCTTTACTATCTTCGACCACACCGTCACTTAACATCAGGTGAGCTGTGGTAAAACCTGTGGTACCTGTGGTACCTGTCAGCCATTAAAAAAAAACATAGTTTTTATTTTAAATTTAATTTCCTTATCGGGCAGGCTAAAGCTGTAAAGCCATACAGCCTCGTCTTCGGTTTTTCAATCATGTCTAACATCTATAGTTACAGTCGAAGTCCAGTCCGTGCCAGTCAAATCCAGCCATGCTTTAATAAAGTAGCTTCGATGGAGTTTTGGAAGCAACACGAAAAGTCATGTTTCACCAGATTATATTTTTTCACACATATTTTTATATATAAACACTCGTATAAACGCTGGTTTTGGGAAAAAATACAATGGGGCGACACAACTCTTTCCGTGTTCCCGCCAAAACTCCCAACACAGTTCGCCAGCCAGTAGCACAGATAAAAAAACAAATCGAGAGATTTTCGAAAAGAAAAAGATAAATAATAATTATAACACTTTATTGTTCACACACATTACAAAAAATTAAAATGCTTAACACTAATGCAATTTAGTTAGCGGCCTCTGACTATGTGCCTTCTTGATAAGCTCAAAGTCGCACAACGAGTTATGGAGAGGGCTATGCTCGGAGTTTCCCTACTAGATCGAATCAGAAGTGAGGAGATCCGTAGATGAATTAAAGTAGCCGACATAGCCCAACGGATTAGCAAGTTGAAGTGGCAGTGGGCAGGGCACATAGCACGCAGAACTGATGGCCGATGGGGCTGCAAAGTTCTGGAGTGGAGACCACGGACCGGCAAGCGCAGCGTAGGACGTCCACCCACAAGGTGGACAGACGACTTCATAAAAACCGCAGGAACGTGCTGGATGCGAGCCGCTTCTAACCGGTCTTTATGGAAGTCAATGGGGAGGCCTATGTCCAGCAGTGGACGTCCCACGGCTGAGATGATGAAGTAATGTGACGAAAAAGCGATCTCCTGATGGTAAGAGATAACGCCTGTCCAAGACATGGCAGCAATACACAGAACTTTGAGTAACAAAGCCAGGGTAACAAAAAAGTCCAGGGCGTCGCTGCTTTAGCGTTCATTACTTTTGCATATACGTAACCACAGAACTAGTCCGAAATAAATTTAAGACTTACTTTTTTTCCAGGTAACGAAAAATGGAGAATGATTCTAAGCAAATCTCGGATGAGCGATATGAGATTATCATGAAAAGATATGCCAAGTTTCAAAAACAGTTGGACCACGGAGAACCTATCAAAGTAATTGAGCGTTTAATGAAATCTATTTTGCAAGTTAACAGATCTGAGCTTATTATAAATATTACTTTTTCTTTGCAAATCTATTGAAAAGGAACGCAATAATTGAAATTTAAATGTGTCAAATGCCGTGGTGGTGCCGGCGTAAGAACAGTTCCCCACCCTCTCTACCCGTGGTTGCCGTAAGAGTCGGCTAAGGGATGTAATCCGGAAGATGGGCAGCAGCGTCTTCCTTGAACAATCACACCTAACTGCGCTCGCCAACCCGCCTGCCAAGCGTGGCGAGTATTGGCAAAACCCCCCCCGTCCAGCAGTGGACGTCTTATGGCAGATGATGAACTAAAGCCTTCAAAATGGCCTCTTCACAAATTTGTATGTGATTTTCGGTACATAAATTTGGAGTAAACATTATAACTATGCAAGGGGTCATTTATTATGTTTAAATTAAATTTCATTAAATAACAAAAAGGGTTTATGAAAGACTTCCTTAGAGAAATTAGTGGATTCCAGATATATATCGGACATTTTCTAGCGATGGTAGCTCAGTGGTTAGCGCAGTCTGTTCGTACGCTGTAATGCATTCAACCCGACAATAAGCTTGAGCTGCTGGTAAAGGAAAACATCGCGAGGTAACCATAGCGTGGTGGTAGGGTACTTTCTACTACTCGGCTGGCAAGCTACCATCTTCAATATAAATCTGCCGCCAAGTATAAAACGATGTGTTCCGGTAGCTTCGGTTGGATCCACTGCCCAATCCAAGCTAGATGTGTTTATTGCGCAGTGACTGAGCTATCTCTACAAAGCGGTCGACAACGACTTTCTAAGCTTCATTGCTTATTTTACTTTGTGGTAGATCTCTTTAGCTAAGCAGGAGGTCCTTTAGGTAGGTACCATCGCGATAACAGATATTTCACCGCCAAGCTGTAGTGTGTAAACATTACTGTGTTCTGCAGCTAGCAAAATTACAGTCGCCTCCATTGCTTTAAGACTTTCAATGGTTAGTACCATTGGAAGTCTTAAAAAAAACATTACTCTGTACCTAAACTACGTCCTGTGACACGTAATGTAAACGTATGTACTAGCTGTACTGACATAATCATAAATTTGTTTTTGTAAAGGTTATCTAAATACTATATTTTTAAAGGTCTTCGACCCACTATCACAACATTTATTGGAAGAGTTGGAGTTGATCAGAGCGGCGAGCAAGGACCTACAGAAGAAAAAAGAAGAAGACCTCAGTAAAGCGGCGGTAAGCTATAGGTCCTACTACATTTCTTTGTTCGCACAGAGAGAATGTCAAACTATTCAAAAATTGTTTTGAGCGCTATCTGTCGACGAATAGTTACACTACAATTTACGCATAGCTAGGATTGGTAGTTTTAGCGGGTACACAGATGATCACTCATTGTACTGTTTTCTAATAATATGATTAGGTATATTTAATATAGTAAAATGTGCTTAGCTACACATTACACGTACACGAGAGTGAGAAAGTGAAATCATGTGACGAAATATGTAATTTTCGAAGCTAGGTACTTTGTTTGGGCATGACCGCATTAGACTTTGATTTTTAGTTTTGCACTTGAAGTATCGAAAATCGAAATACTTGATACTGGCATTATACACAAAGTGTGATGCCAAAAATGAAGAAAAATAATATTTTTAGCGACATCTATTGACGAATAGATAGAAGTCATTTAAAAGCACTTTATAGAATGTTTTTTGTTGTTGTTGTAAATACATATTTTTATACATCCAGACTGAACAAACGTCTATGCCACAGAAATGTTTCTTCTGAAAATCGAACCTGCAGCCTTGAGCTTTCAAAGCAAAACTACTATTAATTGAGCTAACAGGGCAATCGTGCCGTCTTACGTAACATTTTTAGACACCAGACCAGCTAGATGCTTGACACCAGCTCACCTGATGTTAACTAACGGTGTGTTGAATGGAACTGCCTCTCTATTGATGCTACCGGACCACCGTTAGGTGTTTGGCGGCAGACTTTTAACTGTCGTGTGGTAGCTAGCCATTCGATTACTAGAGTACCCACCATGCCATGATTTCCTTCATCGGAAGCTGAAGTTCATTGTTGATTGTGAACCGACCGCGTTAACCACTGAGCCACGGCGTCGGGAAGCGACTGTTTTATATGTAGAGTCTAGCGACCCGCTCCGGCTTCGTACGGGTGAAATATAGACACTAATGTGGTGCATATGCATGTATTATACATATAAACCTTCCTCGTGCTGTCTATTGATGGAAACCGCATCAAAATCCGTTGCGTAGTTTTAACCATCTAAGCGTACAGACGGTGGGAAGCGAATGTTTTATACTATGTAGAGATTTAACACTTTCCTACAACGAAATATGTTTGATTCATTAAGTAACCGTTTATAATTAACTTGTTTTAGCAAGCTGCCCAGCAAGCAGAAATGGAGGCTAAATCAAAGGCCGAAGAGGCTGTCAAAGAAGCAGAAAAGGAAGATGCTTGAATGAAATAAAACATTAATGTAACTTTATTATATACATAAAGAATTAAGTAATATTTTATTTATTGCTGTTAATTATAATATTTGCAATAGTTACTTATTAAAAATACATGATCATAATAGTATAGTTGCATTTTTTAAATCTGTTTTAATTTCTACATCTGGGCAGTAATAGGACTTTTTGCCACTCAAGTTATAAAACCACGAAAAAGCTACTAATGATATCGTGCGTCCGCACCTTAAGGTTCACAATTGCGTAGCCTTTTCGCCTAATTGTAATGGCAATTAAAAGCTCACAATACCCCAACATAACCATGGAAGGGTATTCCCTCAACTCAGGAACGTGTCAAGTTGATATTCATATCAAATACTCAGGTCTACTGTCCCTTGGAGCTGTGAAAAAATCAAACTTCTAAGCCAACGCAATCAAAAGATACAGCCGCTTATGCTGCAAATTTTCGACGCTCGCAAGGGAATCAAAACCCACAGGGTACTTCCCGTGAACTCAGAATCTTGAAATTTGGTACGAAGCAACGTCTTATAGCACAGATAAAGGAATAACTACGAAAATTTTACCATTAAAAAAAATACCATAACTCGTGTTATGTCAAGACAGCCCTGTTGGCTCATTGGGAGTATGTCTGCCTGAGCTGTAGGGCGTGGGTTCGATTCCCGCTAAGGACAAATGTTTGTTCTGTGTCTGGGTGTTCTGTATGTATTATAAGTATGTATTTACAACAAAAAAAAAAGTATTTATGTATGCTATCAGTTATCTGACTTCCATCACACAAGCTCTGCTTAGTTTGGGGTCAGATGGCGCTGTGTGTAATGTGTCCTACAATATTTATTTATGTCTCCATGGAGTGGATGTAAAACGAATGTAATAAAAAAACAAAAGTATAATTGTTTTTATCTTATTTATTACAAAATAAACTACCCTAAGAATGTATAGCTTCAATAATAGGGCTAAATAATAAAACACAGATCGCTATAAAAGAAAAACCGCAGCGGCGAAATAAAAATTGTAATGTGAATCAATCCTAATTTATTGTAGTTACATACGGGATTAATGTAGATTACCTTCAATAAGCGTAATGTGACGTAAATTACATTTTTTTTAAATAAATCAATGTCGAATCGGTTGTCAACATTACCAATCCCCACCATTAGTGTCATTCCAGTTTAGGTATGTCCGGTCGCACTTCCTCACCGTGAGGATTATGGCGTAGGGTTGCCACTCGCTCGTACGCTATATCAAGCATTCGTTGCAAACAAATAAGTAATTTGAATTGAATACACACTTCATATCTTTGATTGATTTTTATATTTATATCAGCGAGTTGCGACTGTGTACTTGCAGGTTTTCCTATGAACTCTCGTGCTACGCGATAAGTTTCAATTTTGCGTGCAAGCCGACGGTCGTATATACGGTAGTCTATACGTTTTCAAAGTGGGAGGTATACGTTATGGTGTCGCAACTACATATTTTTATACATCCAAAACTATTATTTTATTACACCACTCTTTAGTGAAAGGACCAAAGAATTGTTACATTGAACGAAGACTTGAAATTTGTGTTCAAAAACGTACACGTATTCACGAACCTTGTTTACGACACACCTCGATTGTTTTATACCTAAACTCAACTTTTGTACACAAGTGATCTTTCTGCACGCTATTGCTTATTCTAAGGTAAGTAATTTTTTTCGTAATGTTGGCAGCGTTTTGACAGTTCCGTTCATCTTATACAAAATAGTGTTAACAAGGGAACAAGGGAGTAAAAATATGTTCACATTACAATAAATTATTTTCACTAAGGCAATTTTCTGTATATCAGCAAAAAATACCTTATATTATAAGGCTTACGAGTTAGATTCCAATAATACATGTAAATGATATTAATACAACCGTCTTACAAACTAAAATTAGATAATAGTAAATATGTAACAGATTTTATTGAAAAATTCATATGGTTCACTGTGATTTTATGAATTAGAATTTTAGAAATTTATATCTAAAAAAAAATCACTTATAACATAAACATATTGATTGAAAAAAAAAAATGATTTTGTTTTGGGTAAATAATATAAGGCCCAATCGCACTGACTTAGAATCGAGATATGTCGATGGACAGACAAAAAGACGAATGCAACGTGCATTCGTCTTATTGTGATGGTAGAAATTTATATATTATTTTTGTGAAAATACATGTCAATATGCTATTTACAAAATTGTCGTTGCGCTGTGTTGCGCGTCGATACTATGTCAATGGGAATTGAGCCTAACACATGAATAATATAAATTCATAAGTATGTTTGTATCTTCTTGGTTCAAATCAAATATGAATGGTAATGTGTATATAATAAATCATTTTGTATAATAATTTTTTGATTTGTGATTTTGTATAAAAAACGAGACAGCACATTTGTAAGATTATGCCAGGCCTATATATAACCAGCATTATAAAAAAAATATGTATTTGCCAGTTGAAATGCATTTTTCATTTGTCCTGCAACACATTTTCCAGAAATTTATTGTAAAACTATAAAAATAATAATCATTCATTTTATAGACTATAAAACCAGTATTGATTGATAGATTAATGCCATTTTTTTTAAATAAAATATTGACATAGAAAAAACAAGAAAAACATAGCAAACGGCCCTATTTCATGTATGTTTTTCACACCTACTATTCAAGTCGACACTTTACTTTTAATGAGTGCAAACTGCACCAATCTAATGAGCAGTTGTTTGTACAAATAATTTTATAGAACAAGACATTTAATGAGCATTTTTTAGTGTAAAACATTTAATGAGCATTTTTATTGCAAAAGTTTTACAGAACACATATTTGATGTATGTCTGAAAAGTATGAATGGAAACAGTATGTAAAATAGGGCTCAGGTTAGCTTTTATTTCCATTTATATATGATACAATAAATAGTCTTCCATCTATGATAAGATACAATATTTCAAATTTTTTTTACAATACAGTATTAGCATACTGTATTGTAAAAAAAATTTGAAATAACCTGGAAATATTATAAAATCCCATAACAGACCAAGCAGTCGAATTAATTGATCTTAATTGTATTGTTAAGTCCAGCAATGGAGTTGCATTTAGTCTGACTAGACGACTTAGCATTCAATGGTATCAGGTTATAGATTCCTGTCGCTGCAATGGAAAGACAGGACTGGTTTTTACTTGGTGATAGATCTTAGCAGGAGGTCGTATAGGTAAGTACCACGGCAGTACCAGATATTCTGTTGTCAAGTAGTAGTGTGCAAACATTAATACTGTGAGTACTGCAGCTAGCAAAATTACAGGGCTGTCGAGACTAAGCAGTGAAAGTATCAAAGTAATGCTAAAACAGCAATGCCCTAGACTTTGTTTAGCTATTAGGGATGTTTTTTTCCCTTGGTACAATAAGCTCTATAAGTACTACAAGTTTGTGTACACAACTAATTTTGATTCGGAGAATTTCTTGTCAAAGTTTTACATTTGTATAATAATGATTTATCTGTCACTAGTAAAGTAATAAAAAGTTTACATTAGCTGTCCAAAGATAAAAATAAATTTAATAAAGTTTTCAACAGTAAAATCTGTTACTTTTACATACATTTATTGCTAAGCGACATAAAAATAATTCATCAAGAGTGTAAATAAATGTGGTAGATATTGGAATAAAAGTTTTGTGTTATTGTCTCTTATTTAGCACTTATTGTGTCTTACCACTGTACCAACTACCACCTGATGTAGAAGCCATAGGTTTCCGAAATACAGTACATTTTCAAATACATACAGTTTCAATGTGTCCAAAATTTATACTAATTAAATTCATTTTGATTTGATTTGAAAGTATCCATCATGAAAGAAAATACTTTCATATACTTGAATGGTCTCATTCAACACACAGGTGGTTGGTTATACATGTTTTTACTTCAATAAATAAAGTAAACACTATTTTTATGCTTTTTATTCTCTCGATCACAGTATTTTATATTAAGGCATATTAATTAGGTACTAAGAACCATGCACATAATATGTTTTATTTAATAATATTTAAAAATAATTAAATGCAAAGGAGAGATTGCTACAGCCTTATACATATACATACGTCTAGTATTATAAACATATTCTAACAGATTTGAGTGAAATTCGGATAGTAGATAACTTATAGGCTTGAGTTACATACAGATCAGTTTTTATCCTGTAAGATAGTAGGTAAACTACTAGGGAAAAAATAAGTTACCTTAATGTTGCTTTTTGAAAAATAAAGTTTATAGCTGAAATAACATTTGATACCACATTAATTTATACCCTTGTGTCAGCTATTACAGCATTATGAGTTATCTGTCATAACTTCTTCGTCATCCTCTTCTGGTTCAGCTAAATCGGGATGACACACTCTGATATGAAGATTTAAGTTGATTTTGACGATGAAACTTTTCCCACAAGTCGTACATTTATGCGGTCTCTTAACATCGTCATCAATATGAGGAGGATGCGCTCGAGCCATGTGAGTTCTGAGTAAGGAAGAGTGTAAAGTACGATCACACTGCGTACATTTGACAAGACAATCGATTGGCTGACCCTCATGTGTCTGACGATGCTTCTCCATCGTTATTTTAGAAACAAACAATTTCTGACAAAGATCACATTTGAAATTCTTAACTTTAGTATGTTTCTTCATGTGAAGTTTCAAACAATTCTTAGTGGGAAACATGTCATCGCATTTCGAGCACTTGAACTTTTTGATATCATTATGCAGCTGCATGTGTAGTTTCAAATACGCTTGTCCAGTGAAGCTCTTGCTGCATATTTCACAGTTGATCGTGCTGACTGCGGAGTGTGTTTGCATATGGCTTTTTAGAAACTGTGCAGCGACGAAACTACGGTCACAGATCTCGCATATGAACTTCTTTGAAGCTGCGCCTTCGTGTTTGCTTTTATGTATATCCAGATGGTACTGAGAATTGACTTTAACATCGCACTGATCGCATTTAAACTTGCGACGCTTCTTAGGGCCCGTTTTAGGTATTGGGACAGGCTCGGGTTCCATTGGCGGCTCGTCTTTGTCGCTGCCGTGGAATTTCTTATGAAGTAAAAGGAATTCCATACCTTCAAATGTCATCTCGCAAACGTTACACTGGTAACGCTTCATTATCCTGTCGTCGCCTCCGTTGTATTGCTCAGCCATTTTTTCGTGCTTTACTGAACTTTTGTCGCTTGTCGCAGGGTCCATCATACTCTTCATCCAGTGATCCTGTATACCACGGCCTGACTTGGTGTCCATTGGTGACGCTTAGCTAGCTACGGCTACGGCCGCATCGTGAATTTTTGTATTGATCTGTGTACAGAAACGCGGAATCTCGCGTAAAATGTATAAATTGGCGCGAAGATGATTTAGAAAACACTAATCGCGCATTGTTTACTCGTTTTGTCGGCTTTTTCACGCAATAATTATACGGTTAAAACAAAGCGAGCCTTGTTACTGTACCATAAATTCCAAAAGAGAAGCGAAGCGCGTTGCTTTTTTTCCAGTAGTTCAATGACAGCAATTTTTTTGTTGACATACTCGTAGTTGCCAGAGCACAAAATGATTTCTACCACAACTTACTGATTTTCATTGTACAAGTTCTTTAATAAAATTTAGAATAATAAATAGTATACTATTAATAGAATAGTATTCATCGGTTTTCAAAAATAAGAATTTTCCGTGAGATTATGGCCAACAAACTGTACTCGGGCCTTCTTATTTCTCATAACATACATTGCCAGTAAACTAATGAGCATGTAAGTTATGGAAACGTGTACGTTTTTATTCTGGAGTACTGAATGAGCTTATATAAATCCTAGTGTTCAGTATCTATATTCTGTCTATTCCAAAATTAAAGTTGTGTTATTTAAGTTTTCACGCTCGTTGACCTGCTACAGATAATATAATACTATTAGAGCGGTTAGATTTGAATGAATCGCAATGCAGATATTTTTTTTATAACTGGATCATAGCTCACTTGTTATCAAATGACGTTTGAAGATGATTTAAACCTAGAATGGGAACCGGCTCTTTAGTGGTGTTGCTCAAAAATACTGTTAGTGCTTGGCGACAGATTTTCGAATTGAGGGTGGTAGCTGGCCAGCAGACCTACCTGCATGCTATGGTGTCCTCGACGTCGTTGTTGACGGCAATCTTTCCCAAAATCGAATGTTATAATATGAACCGCTCCTTGCATTTAAAATTAACACATACAAATATTTAAAGGCTTGAGTAAAAAGTGAAATGCAACAAATCTCTACATATTTTAAAACAAAGTCACTTCCCACCGTTTGTACGCTTAGATCTTTTAAACTATACAACAGATTTTAATGCGGTTGGCATCAAAAATCACGAGTAATTCAAGAGGAAGGTTTATATATTTAATACATAGCTATGCAAAGCCACGGCGGGTCGCTACTTTTAAATAAGTCATAAAGAATGTTATGGGTGTTGTAATAATTGAACAACTACTAGAGACTGTTTATTAGTTATTTTATTAACAAGTACAAAACATATCTATTTACAGCACTACTATCTAATATCAGTACTTTACACTATATAATTTTTGTTTCATTTCTCATCTACATTTTGGAAGGAAAAGACATCAATAGGCCATTTAAATATGCTTTATGTTAACATTTTTTTTTTAAATTACATATAGTCTTGCGTTTGGCCACCAACTAGCCTGATGTTAAGCGAAGATGCAGTCTATGCTCACCTAGAAGAAACCAATTCACTTGCAACTTGAAAGCACCCAGATTGTATCTATCAGGGAACACCCACTCAGGCAGTAAAACCTATTATTTAGCAGTTCGACAATGAAATATTATAATTATTTGTGCACAATTAAAGGTGACAAATACAATAATATCAAGGTATACTTTCAGAATTATTAATTTATTTTTATGGTTGACAGGCTAGGTTTTTGACAACAGCTCACCTGATGTCGAGTGACAGTGTGGTCGAAGATAATAAACACACCTAGCCTGGAATGGAACTGGCTCTCAAGTAAGGCTGCCAGAACACACTGTTAGTTGCTTAGCAGCAGATTTTCAAACTTGGAACTTAAAAAATCTAATCGGCACCCACATGGAACATTTTTAAGCATTATTTTCATGCATTAAAGCATGCTTAAAAATTTCATCATATTAACAGACTGTCATTTTCTAAAGATAAGTAGATTAAATTTATGTTGACTAGTATTACTGCAATGTAGGAGAAACATTTTTGCCGAGAACATTTTCTTTGTATTTTAGTTTCTGGACATTAGTCGGATCTTTTAGAGCTTCTTCTTCTGTAAGTCGTTCCATTCTCTGCTCTTGAATGGATTCTGAAAAATAAATCATCAAAATGATTACATAATGTTTACTTCATTTATGTAAATTTAACAGATCCAATAAAAAAAATTATAGGCACATTCTTATTATTTCTGAAATGGCAAAAAACTATAAGAAACAGAGTTGCACAAATATCTACCAAAACAAGAAAGACTGAATCCAATTGATATCAATTGCATGCTGCTAGAAAATAGTTGAAATTTTGGATTTAAAAATATCCTGTAAATTCAATTGGCGATTGATAGGATAATGGAAACTGCATACAAAATATGGAAGACGTTACATTAATTATATATATACTTTATAGATATTGTTTGTTGTTTATGTGGTCTACTTACTACTGTAAGGTGTATATCTATCAGACAAAATGCTTTCCAAATTGTAGCCTATAACTCCAACTACAGCGGCTATTGGCATTACGATGTAAGGAGCATTACTTCTCAAGAAATGCATAAATATTGGCCACATCTGAAAGAGGTTAGTTATGTTTTCGATGAGATTTAAAATATTACTTAATATGTTGGAAAGGAAGGCTAATTTGAATGATTTTTAGTATATTGAAACAGATGAAGTGAGCGTACTTACGTTTGTGATGTAGTTTCGTATATTATGGCTTCTTGCTTATTTATTTTCTAAGTTTCATAACACAGTTGAAGCCGAATTAAACCAAAATGTTACCTACGAAAAACAGCTGATGAGAAACTGACAGTGACATATGTGATTGACGTGAAAATATATTTAAAAAAAAACTTAAGCGTTTGGTTTTAGCACAGAGCGGTTTAGGGCTATTTTGATTTAAAGTATTTCTTTATTTTATAGTTAAACACTGCCGCCGAAATGAACAGTACAAAATCAATATCCCTACGCTTAGTTGTTTTGTGTATACGCAAACTACACTTCTGCCTTAAAACATTACTACGGCGCCCATAACATCAGCTAACAGCTTAGTAGAATTCGTAATATTTGTACTGGTTACTTTGATGGTAGCTGCCGCAGCCAATACGCTAATACAATAAGTGGAAAGGCGCGATCGGAGACGAATTGAAGCCCTTCACAGTAAACATAAGTTGCCTTTGCTATGATGTTGGTTTTTATTAGCGCCAATAATAGTCGTAGTTAAAATTGTCGTATTTCGTTTTACTTTGCAAGTGACGGCAGGCCAATTGAAAACATAACCGCGATTCAATTCGATATAGTTTGAAATCAAAATAATAAGATAAGGTCATTAATTTGTCATTACTATTATAACTACAAATGTCGCAAACTAAACTAATTAACTGTTTTTCACATGTACATTCGATAAATAAAGCTTTAACCGACCTAAAACTTTTACGTAACTATGTCCAAAATATTGTTCAAATTAAAAGATATGCATCTACAAAACAGAAGACCGCAAGTACAGTTTATCGTACTATGAATATATTTGATCGAAAAGCAAAGGCTTTGCAGAGGGAAAGGGCAGCGCAAAGGGACGATTATCACTTAGCAGAGTACATCAAAGAAGAGGTTGGTTGGCGGACTGCGGATAGGGTTTTTGATATAAAAAGAACGTTTAAAAACGCTGTTGAGCTTGGTGAGTTACTGTATTATGTGAATACAAACTAATATCGCAAATTGAGCTTTCAAAAACTTACTTAAAAAGTATTCTACAAACTAGAAATTGAAAGGCATCAGTAGCTCCACAGATTGCTTCTGATCTTTAAATGAGTTATGCTACCTGCAATACTTTACTGATTTATAGTAAACATGGGTATTATTTGCATACCGAAGGGCGTGGGTTCAAACCCCAAGAATGAGCTTGAGCTGCCGGTGAAGGAAAACATCGTGAGGAAACCATAGCATGGTGGTAGGGTACTTTCTAGGACTTGGCTGGCTAGCTACCACCCTCAAGTTAAAAATCTGTCGCCAAGCATCTAACGGTGTGTTCCGGCAGCCTCATTTGTTCTAGTTCTATTCCAGGCTAGGTGTGCTTTACCATCTTCGACCACACCGTCACTTATCATCAGATGAGTTGTGGTCAAACACCTAGCCTGTCAACCATTAAAAAAAATATATACTATCAATCAATAAACTATTATCTATAGATGTATGTCATGTGAATAGAGTTAATGTCAAATTCAAATTCTGGTATTTGGTTTTAACTCAAACAGTAACTACCTATTTCAGGTGCAAGTAGAGGATATGTTTCCCGTCACTTCATACCAGAAAGTGTAGAGAAAGTAACATTATGTGACACATCACAGACTCATCTAGACAAAGCGTTAGTCGGAGACGGTGTACAGTTTGAGAAGGTTGTCATGGATGAAGAAAATTTTGATGTGAGTGAGTAATGCTTTTTTTGATGAAGAGAATACCCTGAAATGTAAAAAAAAAAATTACCAATATCTATATTTCTTCTAAACAACTCGGTTTAAATCTACTTTTATTGTACGAACAGTTAAACAATGCTATTGCTACCTAGGTGGGATAGAGATCCCTGATAGATACGATCAGGGTGCCTTCAAGTCGCGAGTGAATCGGTTTCTTCTAGGCGAGCGTGCTCCACCGTAGAACGCATCTTTGCTTAACATCAGGCGAGATGGTGGTTTAACACGGCTTGCGTCCGCAGTCGCTATAGCCATTTCTAATATATAAAAAATAAAAATATCATTTTTGTCACCTTTTTTTAATTACTATCTATGCGAAGGTTGTCTGGAACAAATCGCTCTAGGCGATAAGGCCGCCGTTGTATGCCATATATGTATTAGTGTGTTGTTTTTGTTCTTATCTTTTTTTACCCGACTGCCAAAGAAGGGTTATGTTTTCTTTATAACATTAAATCTTCCAAACGGCCGAATGGATTACATCAATTAAGTTATCGTTAGATTCGTTCTAGGCTCAGCGCACTCTGCGCTCGCCACAGTCCGGTGACGCTGTAGAGGCCAACTGGCCAACAGCAAGAGTCATTCATAAAAAAAAAAAAAAAAAAAAAAAAAAAAAAAAAAAAAAAAAAAAAAAAAAAAAGTTAGATTCGTCTCAATAACCCAAGTGTCCTTAGAGGTGGTTTAAAAAAAATCAAGATGGTGGATTTTTGGCGCGAATTAGTAATAATGTATGTTAATTTAAAAAAAAATAACGAAACCTATCGAGTAGGGTATCTAAATAAAGGCAATTAATAGAGAATTACAAAAATATGTATAAGTTATATTATATGTTTAAATTTAATTAGGAATAATAAATATTTTTCCTTTAATTATAGCTATTTTAATCGCAGTTGGGTGATAGATTTTTTAAACTCTTCATTAAGTTTGTATATTATAATGTATGCATGTTTGCTGTACAATATAGTTATAAGATGTGTATAAGACAAAAACTTTCTCCAAAAAAGATTTTGTAGAATATGGATGTCTTTCCTTTCTTAGTAAAAATGCTTTATTTCAGTTCCCCGATAACAGTGTAGACCTCATGGTGTCCTCTTTGATGCTTCACTGGGTGAACGATCTGCCAGGAGTGTTCGATAAAGTAATGAAATGTCTCACACCTGATGGAGTAAGTAACACACTTATGTATATCTCAAAACTTAGTATATTTCATTGGTAGATCTCTTAAGAGCTCGTCTAAGCAGGTATCACCGCAGTAGAATATTCTGCTTCCAAGCAGAGGTGTGTAAACATTTCTGTGTTCCGGTTTGAAGGTTACTGCAGTTAGCAAAATTACAGGGCTGTTGAGACTAACCATCAAAAGTCTCAAAGTAATTCTATATATCGCTGCAATGGACTGGAATGCAAGGAGACCAAGTCGTGCAACTTATTTTACTAACTTAGCGCCTAGCCTGTCAATCATAAAAAAAAAACTCGAATAAACACAAGTAGAAAATAATACAATATAGCAACATGTCCTTTGGAGTTTTGGCGGGAACGCGGTGAGCGTCGTGTCGCCCCATTGTATTTTTTTCTAAAACTGTTGTTTTTTCGAGTTTTTATGCATAAAAATAGTGGTGTTTTATTTATAAAGTGCCGAATTACAAGCGCGAGTGTGGGAGAATGATATAATGTGGTTGAACATTACTTTTCGTGTTGCTTCCAAAACTCCATCCAGAAGCTTAAAGTAAAGTCGCCACTACTTTACTAAGGCATGACTTGATTTGATTGGGACCGACTGGACTTGATCAAGACTAGACTTTGACTACAATGCTACTACTATAAATGATAAAGAAGCTGAAAAATGAAGACTACTCACAAAATATAGAAACATTGAAACTGGCAGAATGCACAGAGTGCGATGCCAAGAAGAAAGAGAAAAAAAAAAACATACCTTTCCGCGTTCCCGCCAAAACTCCCTAAAACTTATTTTTGCATTTTGTCTATGGATATTTTGCAATGTTTATTTATCTATGTCCAGGTGTTTTTAGCATGCGTTTACGGCAGCGATACACTGTTAGAGCTCCGGCAGTCAATTCAGCTAGCGGAGACGGAACGAAAAGGGGGTGTATCGCCTCACATATCTCCTTTCACTGGAGTGCGGGATATAGGCGGGCTACTCACCGCGTAAGTTCTTTTTACAATACGATACATTGTTTTGTTGGTAAAACTAAAGCTACACTCATATTTTAACAGTAACATGTCCAAAAAGTAACATTAAAATGTAAATATAGAAATATTTTAATAAGAGTTTATATAATTCCCCCTATTTTTATAAACAGTCCCACTGCTGGGCGCTGGTCTCTTCTCTACTCTTCTCTAAAAAGTCAAAAAGTCTATAAACTCTCTCTTTTTTATATTAGAAATGGGCTACGTTTGACCGCCATCTCACCTGATGTTAAGTAATGATGCGGTCTAAGATGCAGCACGCTTACCTAGAAGATACCGATTCACTCTCGACTTGAAGACACCCAGATTATATCCATCGGGGAACACCCACTCAGACAGCGCATCGCATGGTAGCCTATCTGGCTACCATACCATATCTGGCTACCGTTTTGGCTTGGTGTTTGACCACAGCTCACCTGATGTTAAGTGACGGTGTGGTCGAAGATGCTAAAGCACACCTAGCCTGGAATAGAACTGGCTCTCAAGTGAGGCTGCCAGAACACACCGTTAGATGCTTGGCGGCAGATTTTCAACCTGAGGGTGGTAGCTAGCCAGCCGAGTACTAGAAAGTACTCTACCACCACGCTATGGTTTCCTTCACCGACAGCTCAAGCTCATTGTTGAGGTTTGAACCCACGCCCTTCGGCATGCGAACCGACTGCGCTAACCGCTGAGCTATCATCACTATAAAGCCGAAACGTCGTATTAAAAAAAAGTAAATAAATGTAATGAGACGAATGTGACGTTTTTGTTTTACTTAATTCGGGATTACTCACGTTTTTGTCTCACCTGATATGGCCGAAACTATAATCGGAGTTTCCGATTAAATTAAACGTGAGTAATTCCAGATAAATTAAATAAAAATGTGTCAAAACCACGTCAGTTTCCACAGTACGAATGAGACGCTCTCCTGGTAAGAGAACGCACGTCCATTGACCATTGCAGCGATACACAGAACTTGAGTAGCAAATTGGCAACGCTGCTTTCGCGTATAATTAATTACTAGTAATTTAACTAATAACTGTTTGGCCGTGGCGGTGACGGCGTAAGAATTGTTCCCCACCCTCTCTACCCGTGGTTGCCGTAAGAGTCGGCTAAGGGATGTAATCCGGAAGATGGGCAGCAGCGTCTTCCTTGAACAATCACACCTAACTGCGCTCGCCAACCCGCCTGCCGAGCGTGGCGGGTATTGGCAAAACCCCCCCAGGAGGAGGCCTATGTCCAGCAGTGGACGTCCTATGGCTGACGATGTGATGTGAATTTAACTAATAACTTATTTAGTTTTAAATAATCGTCAAAGTCGTAAAACAAGGTCTCTTGTAACCAAAATCTCAGCTTGCTTCTAAGCTCGCGATGGCGCGGTGCATCCAGTCCTGGATTTGTCAATAGGCCATATAGGCCGCGGCCTAGGAGCGGCTGCGTCCTAGAAGCTGCAGATTTTTGAGGAATCAATCTCTATCTAATGTTTACCCTAACGGCTACGAATTGTTCTGGTAAAAGAAGTTTAAAACGTGTAAAAAATTATCAAAGGTTTTCATTGTCTCAAGAAAAAATGAATTCTTTGGTTCTTCTCTACATAGAAGCAAAGATAATGAACACCATAAACTATGATGATATTATAGATGATTTTGCTATTTAAAAGTCCCGTAATTTTTTATTAATGCCATTTCTTAATGACAATTTTTTTTTTTTTAATTAATTAATTTAGATCCTTTCTTACTACATATGGAAAATTATTATTTTAGAAAGGTACACGGGGCGGCGGAAATAAAGTGGCCTACACTAGTAAACAATATAAATCCGGCACTGGGTGCATCCCGAACGGAAGAAATAATATATTGTAGGATATATATATTGTCGGACACATTACACACAGCGCCATCTGACCCCAAACTAAGCAGAGCTTGTGTGATGGAAATTAGATAACTGATAGAATACATAAATACTTATTTTTTTTTGTAAATATATACTTATAATACATACAGAACACCCAGACACAGAACAAACATTTGTTTATAGCAAACAAACATTTGTCCTTGGCGGGAATCGAACCCACGCCCTACAGCTCAGGCAGACATACTCCCAATGAGCCAACAGGGCTGTCAATACAAATAATACAAGTATAATGACTCTCCACAGCGCTGGTTTCACGCTACAGACAGTAGATGTGGATTCTTTAACGATATGGTATCCGACCGCGTGGGAAGTGATGCGGGACGTTCGGGCGATCGGAGACAACAACGCAGCATTGAACAGGTAATAAATAAATATATCGACCGTAGCAATTAACATTGTCGGATCTACATTTTTGCTATTATCATTTCATTGCATTAAAGGTCTTAGAATATGTTTAAAAATGCCCCCGAAAATTATTATTTACGAAATTATTATCAGTAGGTACCTAGCAGATGTAATAATACTTTGTAAAGTAAGTTTATTTTTCGCTTTTTAGTACTGATGTTTTTTTCTTGAAGTCGGTTTTATTCTCAGTTTTATTATACAATGGCAGTAATGCAAGGGAGTTTTTTGGCGGGAACGCGGGAAGAGTCGTGTCGCCCCATTGTATTTTTTTCCAAAACTAGTGTTTTTTCGACTGTTTATGTATAAAAATAGTGGTATTTTATTCATAAAGTGCTGGATTACAATCGCGAGTGTGGGAAATTGATATAATGTGGTGAAACATGTCTTTTCGTGTTGCTTCCAAAACTCCATCGAAGCTTATAATAAAATCACCACTACCTTACTAAAGCATGACTAGATTTGACTGGACTTGACCAAGACTGGACTTTGACTATAAAGAAGCCGGATACTGAAGACTGCACACAAAATATAGACACATTGAAACTGGCAGAATGCACAGAGTACGACGTCAAGAAGAAAAGAAAAAAAAAAGTTATGCAAGGCGTAGCTGTCAAACGACTCTTCAAACTTTTTTTTAAAATAATGAATAATGTTTTTTCAGACCTCTACGACTTAACAAAACTGAACAGTTTGCTGCGGCCGCCATTTACGATGAAATGTATGGCAAGGTGTGTGCTGTTCGTTTTTTTTTAATAGTTGGCAAAGTGTTTGAATTGAAATGAATGAATGAATAACTCTTTATTGTACACACTTAAAATTACCTAATACAGAAGAAATAGACTAGTTAATAGGTGTAACAACTGGCGACCTTATCGCTAAAAGCGATCTCTTCCAGGCAAGCTTAGGATGGAAATGATTAGAGGAAGAAAAAAACGGGGTGTGCCAATAACGAGAATATGCATATAGGAGAATACAAAACTATGACATATATCTACATAATAGATTAATTAGAATAACAAAAAATACACTTATACACAATATATAAAATTTATATTATTTAAATATAAAATAAATATTGAAGAAAAAAAATATTGAAATGTTAGCATATCAATTTGCGAGTTTCGTGTAATTCGTTTATAATTTCTAATTTCCGGCATCCTCACTTGAGAGCTAGTTTTATTCCAGGCCAGGTTTGTACACGTACTTCGACCAGACTTTAACATATTTTTTTTATTTCAAGGATTTTCCGGAAAAAAATTCCCGCGGTGTTCCCGCTACTTACCAGATCATTAACTTTCTGGGTTGGAAACCTGATCCTACACAGCCCCAGCCCATGACGCGAGGATCTGGGGAAGTTTCCCTGAAAAACCTTCACAAGATAGACGAGATAATCACCGAGAAGACCAAAGTGAAGTTAGACCAAGAGGATATGAAGTGATTTGTTATAACGCCATCTAGGGATAGGGGTTTGGAACTATGTACTTATTTATATTAAAAGCGACATCTAGTGTCAGCATAGGAGTTGTAGATATACTATCTACAGGGTTGTTAATAGGGCATCGAGCCCGGGTTTACCCGGACCGAAAAAACCCAGGTTTCCCGGTTCTGAGGATTACAAAAATACCGGGTTTGATTTTTAAAACTCGGGTTTTTTTTAATACTTTTGTTTTTGTTATTTATTAAGTTTAAGCCACTTCGAATGCAATAATAAGTAAATGGAATAAAAACACGCTTTGATAAATTATTATTTATTACGTAAAAAGTAGCTTCGTTGCTACGTTCCTACCAATAAAACAAGCCATGCAAGTCAAATGGAACGCGCGCGTCCATCTCAGGACATGAATGGGGTGAAGTGTGGGGCAGTGGAGAGGGGAGGGTGTAGCGAAGCTCGTCGCGCTAATAGAAAAAATAAATCTTTATCACTTTTTTAAACATTAAAACTGATTTTGTAATTTGTAAAGTACTGTTTCATTTATTTAAATTCCTTTATATTTTGTACTTATTCTAGGAAATCGATATATAAACGCAGATTAGTGTATTTTAAAAAATTACAATAAAAAGATCGAAATGCTCGAACAAACCGGTCTACCCGGGTTTTGATTACTCTTAGACCCGAAAACCCGGGTTTTCAAAATTGAACCGAGTTTCGATGCCCTAGTTGTTAAGCTTGGGGTGGGAGTTTTGGCGGGAACGCGGTGAGCGTCGTGACGCCCCATTGTATTTTTTTCTAAAACTAGTGTTTTTTCGAGTTTTTATGCATAAAAATAGTGGTGTTTTATTTAAAGTGCCGAATTACAAGCGCGAGTGTGGGAGAATGATATAATGTGGTTAAACATTACTTTTCGTGTTGCTTCCAAAACTACACCCAGAAGCTACGATTACTAAGCTAAAATTGAACCGAGTTTCGATGCCCTAGTTGTTAAGCTTGGGGTGGGAGTTTTGGCGGAAACGCGGAAAGAGTCGTGTCGCCCCATTGTGTTTTTTTTACAAAACTAGTGTTTCTTCGAGTGTTTGTGTATAAATATAGTGGTGTTTTATTCACAAACTGCCGAATGAGGATCCGTAACGTTTTTAGTTGAGGATGCAGATTTATAGAGCTAAGAAATGCATAACATAGAGTGCAAAAATTTTTGTTCTACGACCAAAATTGACAAAGTTATTTTTGTTGCGATGATAGCTCAGTGGCTAGCGCGGTCGGTTCGCATGCCGAAGGGCGTGGGTTCAAACCCCAACAATGAGCTTGAGCTGCCGGTGAAGGAAAACATCGTGAGGAAACCATAGCGTGGTGGTAGGGTACTTTCTAGTACTCGGCTGGCTAGCTACCACCCTCAAGTTGAAAATCTGCCGCCAAGCATCTAACGGTGTGTTCCGGCAGCCTCACTTGAGAGCCAGTTCTATTCCAGGCTAGGTGTGCTTTACCATCTTCGACCACACCGTCACTTAACATCAGGTGAGTTGTAGTAAAACAACTAGCTTTTTAAGATTATGTTTATGAGAATGGGAATTTGGACGTTGAAACACAGCGTTGAAACTAGGTAAATTTTAAGATTTTTGAAGATTCTTAGCTCTTATAAAAAAAACATATATCAAAAAATCAAAACAGAGGGGCATGAAACTAGCAAGTATCTACTTCCTATCTAAAAATTATTGCTCTAGTATTAAAATCCTGGAAGGAAAATGGGGAAAACGTTTGTATGAAGAAAATGACGACTTGTTTCCTCTTAATAAATTGGCAAATCATGTCGCCGCCGCTCTGTCGCATCGTGGAGTAACAGTGCCGGCTACGCGCGGTTCCGTCACAGTGACGTCACACGTACAGGCGTACATTGACTTCTAGCAGCAAGAACTGCATATGTTTATTATTTAATATCTTCGTAAGTAATGGTCCATTTTGGATAATTCAAAAACATGTATCATTCTTAAGTCATAAAGAATAACTATTGAATTTCCTATAACTTTACTGATCCTCATTTTAGTAATATTTATTGAAAATAAATAACAATAATGTTATAAAAGAAATCTTACAATTACAATTTGAATAAATGAAGCTATATAATTAATATGCCGTGGTTGCCGTACGAGTCGGCTAAGGGATGTAATCCGGAAGATGGGCAACAACGTCTTCCTTGAACAATCACACCTGACTGCGCTCGCCAACCCGCCAGCCAAGCGTAGCGAGTATTGGTAAAACCCCCCCCCCCCAGGAGGAGGCCTATGTCCAGCAGTGGACGTTCTATGGCTGATGATGTGATGTCATATAATTAATTATTATTATTAATTCCAAAACTAGTGTTTTTTCGAGGGTTTATGAATTATAATTATTTAATGCCAAATGTATAATGTGGTGAAAAAGCATTTTCCGTATTGCTTCCAGGCTCCATCGAAGCCTGTAGTAAAGTCACCACAACTTTACTAAGGCTTTTGACTGGCACGGACTGCACTTGATCAAAACTGGACTTTGACTATAAAGATTAAGAAGCTGAAGACTGCACACAAAATACAGAAACATTGAAACTGGCAGAATGCACAGAGTGCGATGCCAAGAAGAAAGAAAAAAAAAAGTATAAGATTGACATAAGTTGTCGATGTCACGTGGTCAGCGTCAATCCCGTATATTTTTGGCTCTTCTATTAGCGTTGTGGTACTTTGTCTAGGCCCTCTGGATCCGCGGCTGAATCAAATGCTATAAATATTGTAATCGGGTAGTTGTTCGTACACCCAATCCTCATCACTGCCTGGGTCTTCATCATCAGCGTACTCCGTCACCACGTGAATCGGTTCTGAAACAAAGTATACTGTTTTACTCGATTGTAGATCTCCTTAGATTAGATGACATGATGAGATAGATGACAGCCCTGTTGGCTAATTGGAAGTACCTATCTCTGCCTGAGCTGTAGGGCGTGAGTGCGATTCCCGCCAAGGACAAACATTTTATGGTATAAACAAATGTTTGTTCTGTGTCTGGGTGTTCTGTATGTATTATAAGTAAGTATTTACAAAAAAAAATATGTATTTATGTATTCTATCAGTTATCTGACTTCCATCACACACGCTGTGCTTAGTTTGGGGTCAGATGGCGCTGTGTGTAATGTGTCCTACAATATTTATTTTATTTTATTTATTTATTACCATAGTATATTCTGCCACGAAGTTGTTTTAAGATTTGAGCTTAAAAGGAAAAAAGAAACCCTTAAAAGACCCTTGTTCTCAAGAACGCGCGGAGGTATAAAGTTGAAATTAATATCAAATACTCGGGTCTGCGATTCGTTGGAGCTGTAAAAAAATCAATCTTTAACTCAAATGCAATCAAAAGATACGGCCGTGTATATTTTGTCACTCGAGAGAATCAAAACCTACTTTTCCAATCATGAAATTTAGCTAGAAGCAATGTTTTATAGCATATATGGGCAACAACCGGCCCGCCTCGGCATTTGACCCGGCCCGCGAGACATTTTGAAATTTCGCGCGAAGAGAAATACAAACAACTGAGAGAGTTAGCGAGAAGAATTGTTTGCATTTTTGGAAGTACATATAAATGCGAACAATTTTTCTCGATGATGAAGACTAATAAGTCGAAATGCCGTAAGAGAGTCACAGATGAAAATCTGGAAAACTCGTTACGCCTCTGTACAAGTGGATTTTGAACAAAGTTGTTTCTGAAGTTCAAACACAAATATCACATTAACCGTTACACGTAAATTTACTTCACCAATAACCTAATAAAATTGGGGTTTTGGCGGGAACGCGGCGAGCACCGTGTCGCCCCATTGTATTATTTTCTAAAACTAGTGTTTTTTCGAGTTTTTATGCATAAAAATAGTGGTGTTTTATTCATAAAGTGCCGAATTACAAGCGCGAGTGTGGGAAAATGATATAATGTGGTTAAACATGACTTTTCGTGTTGCTTCCAAAACTCCATCCAGAAGCTTATAGTAAAGTCGCCACTACTTTAATAAGGCATGACTTGATTTGACTGGGACCGACTGAACTTGATCAAGACTAGACTTGGACTGTAACTATAGATGATAAAGAAGCTGAAAAATGAAGACTACTCACAAAATATAGAAACATTGAAACTGGCAGAATGCACAGAGTGCGATGCCAAGAAGAAAGAGAAAAAAAACCTAATAAAATTGGCTTTTTTATTTTGTGTTATGGCCCGCGACTGCATTAATATAGTAAGTTTGGCACGCAACTAGCCAAAGGTTGCCCATACCTGTTTTATAGCATAAGTAAAAAGGAAAATTTGTTGTTAGATAATTAATTGATTCAGGCGTTACTATGCGGAAGTTAATTTTGAGTGTTCGAAGTATATTTAGTGTATTTCCGCTTAAAAGTCGTTCTGGTTACAATAGTGACGAGGATTTCAATTACAATTTGTTATACTTGATGACAACTTTAAAAATCTACCCGAAATATTACCTAAACTCATCGCTATAAAAAGTTTGAAAACGTATCAAAAATCAACTACCGCATAGAAAGCTAAAATATTCAAAATAAAGTTTAGTATCAGTAAAAAAAACTAAAAACCGGCCATGTGCGACTCGGACTCGCGCACTGAGGGTTCCGTACAAGTAGGTATACATATAAGTGAAAGTTATTGTATTTTTTTTATGGTAATTTATGCTTTTCTCAATGTTTCCTTTATCTGTGCTATAAGACGTTGCTTCGTACCAAATTGCAAGATTCTGAGTTCACCCTGTAGGTTTTGATTCCCTTGCGAGTGTCGAAAATTTTCAGCATAAACGGCTGTATGTTTTGATTGCGTTGGCTTAGAAGTTTGAATTTTTCACAGCGCCAAGGGACAGCAGACCTGAGTATTTGATATGAATTGCAGCTTGATACCTCCACGCATTCCTGAGAAAAAGGGTCTTGACAGACAGACAGACAGACGGACCAAAAAGTGATCCTATAAGGGTTCCGTTTTTTCCTTTTGAAGAACGGAACCCTAAAAGTAGTTGTCAAGTTAGATAAAGTTTCATTTAAATCCTCACCACTGTTACAATCAAAACGACTTTTAAACGGAAATAGGTACATTAAATCAAAACCTTGAACACGCAATTTGTTTTGTAGCGATGATAGCTCAGTGGTTAGCGCGGTCGGTTCGCATGCCGAAGAGCGTGGGTTCAAACCCCAACAATGAGCTTGAGCTGCCGGTGAAGGAAAACATCGCGAGGTGCGTGGTGGTAGGGTACTTTCTAGTACTCTGCTGGCTAGCTACCACCCTCAAGTTGAAAATCTGCCGCCAAGCATCTAACGGTGTGTTCCGGCAGCCTCACTTGAGAGCCAGTACCTTTCCAGGCTAGGTGTGCTTTACCATCTTCGACCACACCGTCACTTAACATCAGGTGAGCTGTGGTCAAACACCTAGCCAGTCAACTATAAAAGGTGCATCACATTTTTTTAGGCGATCTTGATATCAATCTATTTATGACGCGTTGTATGATTGCCATTGAGTTAACATTGCTACTATGTAATAAGGGTTTCTGAAAATGATATTACCTGGTTCGCGTGGGGTATGTGGTAATGGATGTAATTGTTTCGGCTTCGTTGGTGGGGCTGCAAGATTAATACAAAAAATATGTATATTTTGTTGTTTTGTTTATTAAGTATACTTTTTTTTTAACACTTAATACATTCTGTTAGTGACAACTGTTTTATATTTTCAAGTGTCATTATCACATCATCAGCCATAGATCATCCACTGCAGGACATATGCCTCCTAATGGGGGGTTTTGCCAATACTCGCCACGCTTGGCAGGCGGGTTGGCGAGCGCAGTTAGGTGTGATTGTTCAAGGAAGACGCTGCTGCCCATCTTCCGGATTACATCCCTTAGCCGACTCTTACGGCAACCATGGGTAGAGAGTGTGGGGTACTATTCTTACGCCGGCACCACCACGGCAAGTGTCATTATACAAGTGTAAAATTGAAATTTTATATTACCTCCGACCTCATCCAGATAAAAGCTAAAATAACCAAACATAGCTAAGAACCACCGCAAGGAAACTGGCTTTCAAATGAAAAAAAAAAACACATCAAAATCGGTCCATCAGTTTGAGAGCTACGATGCCACAGACAGACAGACACACACCCACACACACAGACAAACAGACAGACATCGACGTCAAACTTATAACACCCCTCTTTTCGCGTCGGGGCTCAAAAATGAGTTTAAGTCCCAGTCAAAGTCATAAAGTATAAGTCAGAATCAAGTTCAGTCTGCCCTAATACTTTTTTCTTTTTTTTATGGCTAGTTTGGCCACAGCTGACCTGATGTTAAGTAACAGTGTGGTCGGTGAAAGATGGTAAACATACCTAGCCAGGAATGGAACGGGCTCTCAAGCGAGGCTGCCGGAACACACCGTTAGTTCCTTGGCAGCAAATGGAACATATGACCATAAACTCGAACTAACTGGTTCGAATCTACCTTCATTGTACGAACCGCTAAACAATGGAATTTGCTGCCCGAGTGGGTGTTCCCTGATAGATACAATCTGGGTGCCTTCAAGTCGCGAGTTAATCGGTTTCCTCTAGACGAGCGTGCTCCACAGTAGACTGCATCTGCGCTTACCATCAGGCGAGATGGCGGTCAAATGCAAGCCTATTTGTAAAATAATGCAATACAGTGACATTATTTTTCCACATTGCCGCTATAGCACACGGGTTGCCTGATGGTAAGCAATCACCCTTGCCTAAGAACATCTGCAATACCATGCACACTATAAAATTCGTTGCAGACTAGAGATGAAACGGATAATGGTTTGGCCGGATACCGGATATTCGGCAAGCTACGAGGCTGGAGCGCCGGATATCCGGCTACCGGATATTCGGCTGTTACTGTTTCAATGAAATGGCAAAGGATAATAGTAGTGATCGCGATCAAGAAAAACACAATCCAATTGCTAACGAGAATGCCTTTTTCTTAAAGACATCTCGAATCGATCGCAATCACGACCCATACATTTGGTGGTCAGCTAATTTGAATCAGTACCCGCAGTAGTCAAGGTTTGCTAGAATTTATCTTTCAGCACCTGGCAGTAGAGTTTACAGCGAAAGGCTGTTTTCAGAAGCTGGTCTGGTATACGAAGCCAAGCGGAGTCGCCTCTTACCAACAAATATACCAACAATTTTAATTTACTGTCCGTAATCCAGCCGTTCACTGAATTACTATCCGGTATTCGGCCGGATAGTGAAAACAAGGCCGGATAGTTACCGGATATCTGTTTCATCTCTATTGCAGACCTTTTAATATTCTATTAATACGCCTTTTGCATACTTACGTGGTTTGGGTTTCGGAGGCATGACTTCTCCCCAGGGGGTTTTGGTTTTGACGGGTGAGGCATCTCGTGGTGGTAATCCTGGGTTAAACGGCTTCACTCTTGACCTTAGGGATCCCGTTGGACCTGGTGGTTCTTCGTGTATTTCCTTTTCTTGTGGCGAGGGAAGTACTGGTTTTGTTGGTACTTTAGCTTTGAATAGTGAAGGTTTTTCTTTCGGCATTGGTGGTTCGTTTGGTGATAATTTTTGTTTTGGTATTGTTGTTTCATTCGGCCATACCTTTTGTTTTGGTATTGTAGTTTCGTTTTGCCATGTTTTTTGTTTTGGTATTGTTGCATTTGGTAATTGTGGTTCGTTTGTCCACAATTTCTGTTTTGGTATTGGCGGTTGGGTTGCGTTTCGTCGTGTTTCTTTTGGTATTACGGGGGATTTTGCCAGTATTGGTGGGGGTACGGGATTCAAGCGGACGCCTTTTTCGACGGCTGGGAACAAGAATAAAAAAAAAGTTATACTTGAATTTTATTAATCAAATCAAGACCACAGACAGTACTGGGCCAATAACTACTTATTCAATTTTTACCTTGTTTTAGTTGTGAATTGAACGGCGTCGCAACATTGGTAATGGCCGAAACTGGAAGTTCGACCTTCGGTTTGGATTGAGTAAAAGCTGGAAAATATAAAAAAAAATATATAATAAAAATCTTACACGTATTAAACTATTATCTAGATAAGAATTGGCTTCTACTTTGCCCTGTAATGGCACAATTATGGCTGTCATATTATAAAACAAAGTCGTCTGTCTGTCTGTCTGTTAGCGATTAAAAACTACTAAACGGATTATCAAGCGTATTTCACCAATAGATAGAGCGATTCATGAGGAAGGCTTAAGTATATAATTTGACAAGGTTTTGTATAAATTGGTTAAAATATGATGATAATTGTTGAAAGTATCAGTCAGTTTAAAGTCTTTTATTTGTGTGTATATTGTTTGTAGTTTTATTCGTAGTAGTGTGTGTGTCTTTTACCTGACTGCTACGGAAGGGTTATGTTTTTCGCGCGTATCTTGTATGTATGTAGGACTGTAGGTATATACAATTTTATATTATCTCGTATCTTCCAAACGGCCGATTCGTCTCAATAACCCAAGTGTTCTAACATAGGTGTTTGAAAAAAAAAAAAAAAAAAAATGTCGAGTAAAAAATATCTTTTTTTTTTATTGATGACAGGCTTGGTGTTTGACCACAACTCACCTGATGTTAAGTGACGGTGTGGTCGAAGATGGTAAAGCACACTTAGCCTGGAATGGAACTGGCTCTCAAGTGAGGCTGCCGGAACACACCGTTAGATGCTTGGCGGCATATTTTCAACTTGAGGGTGGTAAGCTAGCCAGCCGAGTACTATAGAAAGTACTCTACCACCACCTGAGGTTTCCTCACGATGTTTTTCTTCACCGACAGCTCAAGCTCATTGTTGGGGTTTGAACCCACGCCCTTCGGCATGCGAACCGACCACGCTAACCACTGAGCTATCATCGCTAAAAAAATCTTGAAATATTTTGACGGTACCGATTTCATTAAAAAAAAGCTGTCATATAGGTATTATAAATGTAGCTTACCTCGAATTTCCACTTTTGGGACTGATATTTCCTTGATGACTTTTGGCTTTGTTTCTTTTCTAACTGGTGGTGGGGATTCAACAGCTAAAAAAAAAAAAAAAAAATTTGCTGGATATATTTTTAGTGTAGGTACCTATTCCAGGATAGTGGTTGTTTTGTTTACAGTAGTGACAAAGATTTCATTGAAATATTTATCTATCTTGACGATAATTTTTAAATGTTATCCGAAATATTTCTAAATCCGACATAATGTCTTAATCTAAATAAATTAAAATAAGTACAAGGCTGAATACTGCACACAAAATACAGAGGAATTGAAACTGACAGAATGCACAGAGAGCGATGAAAAGAAGAAAAAAAAAATTAAATTTTTTTTTAATTTTTTTTTGGTCGACGAGCTACGTCATCACATCTCACCTGATGTTAAATGAGGGTGTGGTCGAAAATGGTAAAGCATATCTAGCCTGGAATGGAACTGGTACCCAAGTGAGGCTGCCGGAACACATCGTTAGGTGCTCGGCGGCAGATTATCAACTTGAGGGTGGTAGCTAGTCAGTCGAGTACTAGAAAATACCCTACTGCCATGCAATGGTTTCCTCACGATGTTATTACTTTACTTGGTGTGAACCGACCGCGCTAACCACTGAGCTATCATCGCTACAAAAGATGTAGATAGATTGGGATCCACAGATCACAAACAGAACAGTAATAATAAATATTTATCATTTTATTCTCTGGGGACAGGGAATTGACCTATTTTAAAGTAATCACCGTTTTCCTTAATGACCAATAACGGGGAAAACAAACATTAAAATGGATTTAAATTAAATATAAAATATTATGCATAGCTTATATTTTTCTGCCGTGGTGGTGCCGGCGTAAGAATAGTACCCCACCCTCTCTACCCGTGGTTACCGTAAGAGTCGGCTAAGGGATGTAATCCGGAAGATGGGCAGCAGCGTCTTCCTTGAACATTCACACCTAACTGCGCTCGCCAACCCGCATGCCAAGCGTGGCGAGTATTGGCTAGGAGGAGGCCTATGTCCAGCAGTGGACGTCCTATGACTGATGATGATGATATTTTACTTGATGGTAGATCCATAGCAGGAGGTCGTCTAGGTAGTTACCACCGCAGTACCAGATTTTGTGCCGCCAAGCAGTAGTAAACATTACTGTGTACTGCATCTAGTGAAATTACAGTGCTTTTGAGACTAACTATTGAATGTCTTAAAGTAATGAGCGCCAAAGCGGCGATGTCCTCAACTTTGTTTTGGTGTTCAAAGTTCTGTGTATCGCTGCAATGGTCATGGATCTTTGCTTAAGAGATTATGTTCTGTAGGTACTGTAGTGCCGGATTTATATTTTTTACTAGTGAGAATTCACACTCCAAGAACCCGTACGAAGCGATTTGAATCTACTTTCTTTGTTCGAACGGGTAAAGCATGGAATGCGTTACCTGAGTGGGTGTTCCCTGATGGATACAGGGTGTCTTCAAGTCGAGAGTGAATCGGTATCTTCTAGGCGAGCGTGCTCCATCGTAGATCGCATCTTCACTTAACATCAGGTGAGATGGCGAAACGCAAGCCTATTCATCATTAAAAAAAATATAAAAAATTGTGTAGGCCACTTTATTTCCGCCGCCCCATGTACCTTTCTAAAATAATATTTTTCCATTTATAGTAAGAAAGGAACTAAAGTTAATTAAAATAATGATTAGTCATTAAGAAAGGGCATTAAAGAGACAAGAATTACTATTATTATTAGTAAAAATACCTGATTGATAATTTTCGATACGAATAAGTTTCTATGAGAATTCAACGTATTAGTATAAAAAACCACGAGACAACCGGGGAACTTATTTGACTTTTATCCTCTAGAATTAAGTGAGCTTCCTCTAAAATCTGCCGCCCCTAGGACGCTGCCGCCCCTAGGCCGCGGCCTATATGGCCTATTGACAAATCCAGGACTGCTGTACTGTGTTACTTATTTCTTATTCAATATTACCTTCATAGACTTCTTCCGCGGGAATTGGTAATGGTGGTCGTTCTTTTATGTGGTCCAGGGTGCTTCTTTTATCCAGGGTCGAGGTTTTGCTGTCTAGAACATTGAGAACAAAAGTAAATAATACAAGACTTTTATCCACGGCTTCGCTCTCTTACTTTCGATAGGGTAATTTTAAAAATAGCTATGATTTGTTGCGATGATAGCTCAGTGGTTAGCGTGTACGGTCACATACTGAAGGGCGTGGGTTCAAACCCCAACAATGAGCTTGAGCTGCCGGTGAAGGAAAGCGTCGTGAGGAAACCATAGCGTGGTGGTAGGGTACTTTCTACTTCTGCTGGCAAGCATTTAATAGTGTGTTACGGCAGCCTCACTTGCTTTGCTATTTTTATGGTTTCTAGGTGTTTGACCACTGCTCATCTGACACCTGATGTAACGGTGTGGTCGAAGATGGTAAACACACCCAGCCTAGAATGAAACTGGCTCTCAAGCGTAGCACTCCGGAACACACCGCTAGACGCTTGACCACCATGTTATGGTTTCCTTACGATGTTTTCCTTTCCCAGCAGCTCAAGCTCATTGTTTGTTTGAACCCACACCCTTTAGCGTGTGAACCGACACGCTTACCACTGGGCTAGCATCGCTACAAAACTTCGACTTATTTATAAAATACTTGCTTACTTCGTCCACGTTGAGTTAAGAATTGTTCCTGGTCACCTAGCGGTATGATATACATATACTTTAAGACCTATTCTCATACCTAATTGGTAGGTATAAGTAGGTAATAATACATAAAATAAACAAACTTAAAAAAAAAAGTAAAACCGACTTCAAGAAAAAAACATCAGCACTAAAAACTAAAGTTATTTACAAAGTACCTGCTAGGTACCTACTGATCTGTTTGAAGTCGGTGCTTAGCCTAGCCTAGCTGCCGGTGATTGGCACCGACTTCAAACGGATCAGTAGGTACCTAGCAGGTATAATAATACTTTGTAAATAGCTTTTGTTTTTAGTGTTGATGTTTTTTTCTTGAAGTCGGTTTTACATATTTTTTTTAAGTTTGTTTATATTTTAATTTTAGTTAATTTATGTTCACGCTAAGAAACATTTGAACAGTACGAGTCTAGGTAGACTCGATAAGAGTCGAGAACGTCTTGCCAAAGACAATTACATTGTCCACGTAAACAAAAATTTTCATAATAAAATGCTCACAAAATGAAAAAAACTGGGCCAAACTATGTAAAATTTTTATGGGACCAAATGGCAACTGTTCCGCATCAAACTAAAGAAGAATCACGTAAATCGGATCATAAATCTCAGAGTATTCGGTGTACATACATTTAAAAAACCTATTACATTGAGAACCTCCTCCTTTCTGAAGTCGAGCGGTTTCTGAGGAGTGCGACCACAAACAGCGTGATTTTTATAAATATAGGAGATGTTTGACAATTAGTAAAATGTCTAAATTATAATGCTAATTTGACATCAAAACTAACCTGTACCTGATACATCTTCATTTTTATTTTTTCTTCTCAGCAAGGAGTTAATTGCTCTCCAAGTACTCGAGGAAGGAGGGTCCGACGTTATTGGTGATGACTTTAACGCCGTTTCTATAATATCATTATGCAATGTTTAGGTTAAATCAAGTTAACTTGGTTGATCTCCTGAGGAGGTCGTCTAAGTGCCACCGCAATACCAAAGTTCGTACCAAAATTTACATTAATTTTCAACTTTTTTTATTTTTCGGAATTTTCCATTTACTTGTGCTGTAAGACCTTGCTTTTAACTATAATTGACAAATCTAGGTCAACCGGTAGTACTAGGTTTTGGGTCTTACAGCACAAATAAAAAGTTGAAAATTAAGGTAAATTTTGGTACTTACAAGTTTTCGTGAAAATCTAAATTCCAACCATTACAGCACACACACATTTAAAACTTAGCCACCAATAAAAATGATACCAATTTTATTATGGCGGTATAATGGGTGGTACGGCACCCTTGGCGCAAGAGTTCGATTCGCACTTTTTTACTTGGTGGTAGATTTCCTTAGCAGGAGATCGTCTAGGTAAGTACCACCGCAGTTCCAAATATTCTGCCGCTAAGTATCATCATATCGTGTATAAACATTACTGTGTTCCGGTTTGAAGGGTACTGCAGCTAGCGAAATTACAGGGCTATTGAGACTGACCATCTAGTCTCAAAGTAATGAGCGCCAAGGCAGCGATGCCCTGGACTTTGTTTTACTACTCAAAGTTCTGTGTATCGCTGCAATGGTCATGGACAGGTGTTATCTATTAACATCAGGAGAGCGTCTCGTTCCTCTCATTACTGTTACATAAAAATATAAAAAGACTTGACTGGTTTTTTTTTTACCACTATGCGTGTGTAAGGGTTAAAATGCGAAATCTCGATGTTGACAAGTCAAAATCACTTTGTCACTCACTTTTTCTCGGTAAAGATTCTACGGGAGGTGGATCAGGAGCAACTGAAAAGGAAAATTTACGATTTATTCTACTTTTACGACATTGTTATAAATATGTTAATGATTATAACATAAGGAACAAAAAAATAAATATCATTCAACATTACACACAGCGCCATCTATCCCTAAACTAAGTAAAACTTGTAGGTAATACGGGAACCAGATAGAATACTTTTGTAAATAAGTACAAACAGAACACCTAGATACAGAACATACGTCATTGTTCGTTAGAGATATGGTAGTCCTGAGTGAGTTTTTTTTTTATGGTTGACAAGCTAGTTGTTGGACCACAGGTCACCTGATGTTAAGTGACGGTGTGGTCGAAAATGGTAAAACACACCTAGCCTGGAATGCTATTGGCCCTCATGTAAGGCTGCCGGAACACACCGTTAGGTGCTTGGCGGCTTTCAACTTGAGGGTGGTAGCTAGCCAGCCGAGTACTAGAAAATACCCTACCACCACGCTATGGTTTCCTCACGATGTTTTCCTTCACCGGCAGCTCAAGCTTATTGTTGGGGTTAGAACCCACGCCCTTCAGCATGCGAACCGACCGCGCTAACCACTGAGCTATCATCGCTACGCTACGGGAATCGAACCAACGCCCTTCAGCTCTCGAAGCAGACTTATTATTATCAATGAGCTAACAAGGCAGACAAACAACGCAGCAAATTTTTAAAATTACTGTATAGATTTGCGTTTAACCGCCAACTTGCTTGTTTTTTTTAATTCTAAACTTTGCGTTTAACCACACCCTGCCTGAAGTTAAGCAGTAGTGCGGTCTAAGATGGAGCACGCTTACCTAAAAAAAACCTATTTGCTTTAGATGCGAGCCGCTTCCAACCGGTCTTTATGGAAGTCAATGGGGAAGGCCTATGTCCAGCAGTGGACATTATGTGGCTGATGATGATGATGATGAGCACACCTCGTTTTAACAACATGGCTGCTTAATTAACCAATATTTACTTAAGCATAGGAGAAAGCAGTGAGAGCTTTGCTTACTTTTGCTGACAAAGGGAGAGGTTATTAAATACTAAAATTCAGTTTACGTAATACTTGAATGGTCCCTAGGACAGCTGGTGATGGATAGAATAGAAAAGTAGAAGATTGGGCTGAGTGGCGTGTCTTGGGAGAGGCCTATGTTCAGCAGTGGACTTAGGCTGATGATGATGATGATGATTGTTAGTTTTTACCTCGAATGTTCTCCAAGACCTCATATATAGCGCTTTCTCTTGATTCTGGGAATAGAACTTCTTTTTTCTTGAGGCCCGGCATCGTACTGTAGCGTACTTAAAAAGAAAAACTTCAAGTTATATCACGGATATTTTTATTATTAAGTTGAAGAAAAGAAAGTTTAATTTGGCCGTATCTTAGCAGGAGGTCTTCTAGGTAGATACCACCGCAGTATCGCTATGTTCTGCAACCATTACTGTGCTCCGGTTTGAAGGGAACTGCAGCGACAATTTAGGTCTGTTGAGACTAACCATCGAAAGTCTCAAAGTAATGAGCGCCAAGGCAGCGATGCCCTGGGCTTTGTTTCACTACTCAAAGTTCTGTGTATCGCTGCAATAGTCTTGGACATGTGGTATCTCTTACCATCAGGAGAGCGTATTGTTCGTCTTATTACTTTTACATTTAAAATGAAATCTACAACTAAAAAAGTATCCTGTCAGTTATCTGGTTCCCGTATTACAAGCTTTGCTTAGTTTGTTCGCTTTATGAAATGTCTGACGATATTTATCTATTATCTTACCTTTAAACGAGCTATTCTTGCTTTCCGTGAGATTCTCACATGATTCGTGTGATTTTCGTGAATCTCGGAACCGGCTCCAATGATTTTAATGAAATTTAGTATGCAGGGGGTTTCGGGGGCGATAAATCGATCTAGCTAGGTTTCATTTTTAGAAAACGTCGTTTCATCCGTGTTTTCAGCCGTGCAAAGCTCGGTCACCTAGGTACTTTATAATAAACTACCTTACGCCCACCTTAACTTTAGAATTAGGTTCAGAGAGAAATAAAACGTAGTGTTCATGGACAGGCGTTATCCCTTACCATTAAGCGAGTGTGTTGTTTGTTTAATTTCTTTTACTTAAAGAAAACACACAAAACAAACATCAGGGTTTATCACAATAATGTTTGTTCTGATTGGGAACCGAACCCACGTCCCGTAGGTGTTCCACTACCACCAAATGTGTCAACAGGGGATTAGTAGGTATACATATATATACAAATACATATTCGGGTTGACTGTTTGAACATCAGCAATATTCAAAGACATGTTAGTCACACATATTGGTCATATGAAACGTATAAAGAAATAAATTCGAAACAAATAAAAAAAAAAACTAAGAAAACCTTGGTTAAAGTTTATCCCAAGACTTCAGAATGTATGGACAGCGCGCAGCCTCACGCGCCGAGCTAGCGCGAGACATAACTCCCATACGTAGACTGCAGTACCTGTTATCTAATCTGGGACCGCACTGCTTGTAAGTACCTACCTCGTTTCTACTTGTATCGTGTGCTAGCGCAGTAGTGGCAATTTTGCCCGACGCTACCCCATGTCGTTGAACTTTGATTAGTGTTGGTATAATCTGTTTTTTCATACTTTACCCGGCTGAGGATAGGCAAAAATACCTACCATGGCAGCACACTAGACATTGTTCACTATCAATGGTAATTATCCGGTAATCGCGCGAATCAATCAGTGGCGAGTGACATGATTAGATCGGCGCGCGCGCTAAGACTAAAGTGGGTCAGGTTCACGGCCACGGGGGTAGAGGTGGAGGGGAAAGTTCATTGAACTTTGATGTGTCCCTACTTTACTACGTTGCGCAGTGTCCGCGCGCGACTACCATGTCATTTTCGATGATTTGAGTGTCCGTATTTTTGTGTTTGCTCAGGATAATTAGGTCAAATATTAACCTTTTTATTTATTATTGGAATGACAATCGAGTACTGAACCCCCTGTATCATTATTGCTGATGTTCAAACTTTCACAGTGTACATCTGTTGGAGATCTTACCTGTTTGTTTAGTATCTGCTGTATTTTCTGTTGTATTCGACCAATTTGCTTCACGACATAGTTTTTTTGCTGCAAAAATAACTTGATTTAGATATAATTTTTGTACTTTTGGCATTTTTAACCCAGCATTTTTTTCCATGGCGTTGTAGAGACAGGAACCCGTATAATGCTACGGACTTGCCACCTATATAGGAAAAGGTTTAAGGAGCCCATTTACAAACGCATCAACTCTTAATAAATAAATATCGTAGGATATTTCACACAGCGCCATCTAGTTCCAAACTAAACAAAGCTTAACCGGATAACGGATAGAATACTTCATATATTTCTATCTTGAAATACTTTTATATGTTTTAATGAATCGAAGTATTATTTTGTAGCTATGATAGCGCAGTGGTTAACGCGCACGGTTCACACGCCAGAAGGCTTGGGTTTGACCTTAAGCTGCCGGTGGAGGAAAACATCATAGGGAACCATAGCATGGTGGTAGGGTAGTTTATCGTACTCCACCTTGGACTTTGTTTTGCTACTCAAAGTTCTGAGTATCGCTGCAATGGTCATCATCAAGCGCTATCTCTTACCACCAAGAGAGCGTCTCATTTGTCTCATAACTTTTTACATAAAAAAGTGAAGTTGCCGGAATCAAGGAAGCCGCAATCTGTTAGGCGGCAGATGAATGATTGCAGCGCGGTGTTGTTATATGGTGTTGTAATACGCACCTTTTTTCTTATAATGCAAGATACAGCCGGTCTGGATGATTATGATAAGAAGAACTATTAAAACAATAATTCCGAAACAAATGTAGCCCCACGTCACAGTACCTAAAACTGAAAATATAATACATAAGACAAATACAAATATTATTGTACTATACCCGTACAGTCTCGGGAAAGAGATGATTCAAATGGACTGTATGAGGTGCATCTAGGACCAGGTGGGAAACGGATAGTCTATCCCCGCAAGCTGTTGAAGGTATAAGAAAAAACTCCCTCAACCTTCAATCCACGGCCGCCTATACGGCTTCAGCTTTCGTCGCGGGCTTCGTACGATTCTAGCATGGCTAGAACTGCTGGTGGTCCAAATCTGTTCGCAACTTGACGGCACAATGTCACGGACACTGGTTTCGATGATTCTAGATTAATATTATGCGCGCGCGCCGTGAGCAGGGAATGTAACGTACATCCGATCTCGACCGCAACGACAGAGCTTCTCTCGATCGACGGTTGCAAATGTGACAAATTGACGGAGCAAATTTCCGTCTACCCTCTATTGCTTGCTGGGACCGAACAATCATACTGATAACACCAATAACAAGTCAAATTCCGTAATATCATTTTAAATATATCATTATAGTCTAAGATCCGGTATAAGAAATATTTCATCTGTTATTGATTAATGATAAGAAATAATTTGATAGATAATATACACATTGACACGTCGCAAATAGGTTCCCTAGCTAAATTGCGTGTGGGACCATTCAAGATATTACATAAGCAGAATTTTAGTAATTATTAACCCCTCCCTCCCCCATGTCAGCAAAAGTAAGCAAAGCCCTTACTTTCCTCTCCTATGCTTAAGTAAATATTGGTTTAATTAGCAGCCATTTCGCTAAAACGTGGTGTGCCGATAACAAGGAAAACAAACAATCAGCATAATTTATACGACTTTGCTGACATTATCACTATTCAGATCGCCTCATCTCCAATGTCGTCAAAAATAAGCAAAGTAAAGACTCCCCCACCCCCCTTTGGTGCTTACGTAATACTTGAACCCATGTCGAAAAATATGACATAATTAAATTTTTCAAAATACTGATAGCTCAGTGGTTAGCACGACACACACCAAACAGCGTGGGTTTAAATCCCAAGAATGAGCTCGACTTTCCGATGGAGGAAGACATCGTGAGGAAACCATTCCAGAGATTTTCACTCAACATCAGATGAGCTGTGGTCAATAACCTAGCCTGTCAACCATTAAACAAAACCGACAGACTATCCACATCACGCTGATGTGGTAAAGTGACTTAAGTGGACTATGTCTTGACTTATTCAGTCTGTGACTTATTTTTTGACCACACCGTCATTTAAAGGTATTGGCATTTCACCGTCTGATTGAGTTTAAAGATACTTACCGCCGTTAGACATCACCTGAAGTACAAAATTACTGTTTAAATTGATTTTGGTGTTCAGAGACGCGTTAATATATCTTTCCGTTACTATGTAAGTGCATTCCCATTTACCGTTGAGTTCTTTTGTTATTCTTTTAGCCATTGTTACCTGCAAAAATATATATATTTACACTTTTCTTCTTTTCCGTCTAGCTATGTATATTCCTGGCCCTTTTATCTTTAACTAATACACCGTGAAAGTTTGAACATCAGCAATATCGATACAAGGGGTTCAGTACTCGATTGTCGTTCCAAATAATAATAAAAAAATAGGTAGTTAATATTTGACCTAATTATCCTGAGCAAACACAAAAATACGGACACTCAAATCCGCACCGAACATGACATTTTTGGTGCGTGTCTATGTATTTGTAAGTACCTGGTTGACCGAGCATTGCTCGGCTGAAAACATGGATAAAACGACATTTTCTGAAAATGAAACCTAGCTAGATCGATTTTTCACCCCCGAAACCGTTTCCGAGATTCAGAATATATATATATATATATACAAGAATTGCTCGTTTAAAGATATAGATAGATAGATATAGATAAGGTTGACGTGTACGAAATATCCACACGTGAAGGAAAAACATCGTGAGGAAACCATAGCGTGGTGGTAGGGTACTTTCTAGTACTCGGCTGGTTAGCTACCACCCAAGTTCTCAAGTTGATAATCTACCGCCAAGTATCTAACGGTGTGTTCCGGCAGCCTCACTTGAGAGCCAGTTCTATTCCAGGCTAGGTGTGCTTTACCATCTTCGACCGCACCGTCACTTAACATTAAGCGAGTTGTGGTCAAACACATAGCCAGTAAGCGTAAACAAAAAAAAAACCCTCAAAAAATTATTTCTGTATAAACCTTCCTATTGAATCAGTCTGTGTATTGATGGAAACTGCATTAAAAAACCGTTGCGTAGTTTAAAAGATCTAAGCGTACAGACGTCTGGAAGCGACTTTGGTTTATACTATGTAAAGATAATATTTTATTGTATACTATTACTATAGTTTGACAAGGCCCTTAAAGAATTAGGAACCTTAATCTTAATGAAAATTCAATTAAACGAATACACATCATCACATCATCAGCCATAGAACGTCCACTGCTGGACATAGGATTCCCCCTGGGGAGGAGTTTTGCCAATACTCGCCACGCTTGGCAGGCGGGTTGGCGAGCGCAGTTAGGTGTGATTGTTCAAGGAAGACGCTGCTGCCCATCTTCAGTATTACATCCCTTAGCCGATTCTTACGGCAACCACGGGTAGAGAAGGTGGGGTACAATTCTTACGCCGGCACCACCACGGCAAACGAACGAATAGCTTACAACAAATACTTACATTCAAGAATGTCTTCTGTTGTTGAACTACTTTGCAAGATAAATTCACCGAATTGTTATACACTCGGCAACTGTAAAAATATTGCGTTTATTTTAAACTAGCTGTAACAAAAAGTTTATTCAGTTTTCAGTTCAAAAAGTATCCTATGTTAATGTTAATGTTAATCCAGGCCATAAACTGTATGTGTGCCAAATTCCACCTAAGTCCATTCTGTAGTTTTTGCGTGAAAAAGTAACAAACATCCATCCATCCTCACATACTTTCACATTTATAATATACTGCGCCCCGCGGTTTTACCCGCGTGGTGATGGATGATGATGATGAAAAGTATCCCATGTTTTATTCCAGGGCCTAAATTATCTACATGCAATATTTAATCCAGATCCGTTCAACCGTTCTGATGTGATTGAGTAACAAACATCCATCCACCCATCCAAACTTTCACTTTTATAATATTAGGGGGATTTCTACTAGCTGACCCAGCGAACTTCTTATCGCCTAACAGGCAACAGACTACTGACAGCAGCACCACCGTACCTGGTCTAACTGTGTTTTCAAAATTTCATCCTCATCATTCCAGCCCTTAAGAAGGAAAATGACAAACACACGAAGAGAAGATTTATATATATATTATTAAGAAGATTAGGTAGGTACCACCGCTATACCAGATATTCGGCCGTCAAGCGGTAGTGTGTAAACACTAGCAAAAAGCTGAGCTTTGTGAGGGCTCGTGTAGTTTTTCTAAAGGGTAATAATTTTTTAAGACAGTTGTTTTATTTTACAACCTGATTCTAGTAGTGTCATCTAGTATTAAGTAGATTAACTACGATGTATTTGAGTGTTGAGTTTAGTTCTGTTGCAGCGATGTTCACTTTTTGGATTTCTAAGAGATGGCGTTAGTAGTACAATAACATTCTATCCAATGAATACAAAATTGTTAATGTTCATTTTTTTATGGTTAATTTTTTTTTGCCGGATAACAGATCTAGATATGAAGTTAAATTACTATGTTAAAGCACAAATCTAAAGGTGTGATAGTTTTTCAGTAAAGTGTACCACAAAAATGCTCAGGTTGTGGAATAGTGTTAGGGCTCGCTTCGCTCACCCTGATTACTGTGTTCCGGTTTGTAGCTAGCGAAATTAGTGTGCTGTTGAGACTAACCATCTCAAAGTAATGAGCGCCAAAGCAGCGATGCTCTGAACCTTGTTTTACTACTCAAAGTTTATTTATTTTTTTTTTTTTTTTTTTTTTTTTTTTTGATTTTTTTTTTTTTATTAGGGGTTATAATATTACTAATGGACCCTGCACTAGGAGAACCTGTATCGCAGGGGCCAAATACATAGATTCGCTTACTAAATTAAAAAGTGAACAAAGTACTACGGTGCGATTGGTAACAATATTTGTAAACAAAAAGGAATTATACAAAAAAAAAAAAAAAAAGTAATAATAATAAAAATTAAGCGTAACATGAGACATGAGGTGATAGTGTAGCGTGTGTATGTTTAAGTGCGTGTATGCTCATAGTGTAGCGTGTGTATGTGTATGTTTAAGTGCGTTTATGTGTGTATGTTTAAGTGCGTGTATGTGTGTTGGGTGTGTGTGGGTGTGTGAGTGTGTGTGTGATTGATTAAATTAGCACTATTCAGGTGACAATCTTTAATAGATTCTCAGTTTCCCTATAGGTAAGGGAGTGTAAATACTTGAAAACTATGTGTTTACATTCTCTAACTGATTTATATCTTATTGCACATTGTTTAGAAATTTTGTTATAAATATAAGGGTATCTAAAGTCCGGGAGACGTTGTGCAAATGCTGTTTTAACTAGCGGTTCATGGACGCGAGGAGGTCTTCTCTTAACTAGTGAATCGTCGAGAGTAATTAACTGTTTCCGATGCATAGTTAGGGCTACTCTGTGAATATAAAGTTGACGAACGCTCAGCACCCCTGAAACAACATATAAATCTACCGTCGGGAAGCGGTACGGAAGCTTCTTCATTACTTTGAGCACTGCGCGTTGTGCCCTCTCTACTTCGAGCATTGCTGTAACTCCAGCCCCTCCCCAAATAGTTAGGCAGTAGGACAGAATTGACTCGCATAGGGCCAAGTAAACCATGCGCAGTACTTCGCCGCTTGCAGAGTTCCGCAGTGATTTCATCACGTGTATTAGTTTGCGTACTCTTTTTCCTAGATATGTTATGTGGGATTTGAATGAAAACTGTTCGTCAATTAAGACCCCTAGGTATTTTATCGATTGTGTGCGGGTGATGGTTTCATAGTTGCAGTGGTTTACGTTAAAAGAAGAGTGAATTTTAAGAATCAGAAAAGGATCAGGTTCCGAAGCTTTGCTTATATGGAAACAAAGATATTTAGTTTTGCTAAGGTTCATTGTGAGAAGATTATTGTCCAACCAGGTTTTCAATTGTGCCATGCCCAATTCTGCCTCGTCAAAAACTGCCTTCCACGTTTTTCCATAAAATAGTACGACTGTGTCATCAGCGTAGCAGATAAGATCAATCTCATTAGAGCAAGCCAAGTGAATGTCATTGATGTATAAGGTAAAAAGTGTGGGACCAAGGACGCTACCCTGAGGGACTCCAAACTGGACAGGTGATGTATCACTTGTGCTGTCACTTATCCTAACACACTGACTTCTTTGACAAAGGTAGCTCCGAAACCATTCTAGTGCCAAACCTCTGATTCCAGTAAGTTCTAATTTTTTTAACAGAATTTTTACCGATATTGTATCAAAGGCCTTGGCCAGATCCAGAAATACACCAATTGATTTATGACCCTTGTCTAACCTAGTCGTCACCCTTCTGGACAGTAGTTCAACTGCATCTTCAGTCGATTTCCCTCGTCTAAATCCAAACTGGTTATCAGAAATTATATTGAACTTCTCGAAATAAGCAGTAACACGATGGTTGACTACTTTCTCCAGGAGCTTGGAGAAGGTTGACAGGAGTGATATTGGTCTGTAGTTTTCTGGGAGATGCCCAAGTCCACTTTTGTGGATTGGAGTCACGCTTGCCAGTTTCCAACGTTGAGGAAAAACGCCCGTAGATAGGCTGATGTTAAATATATGAGTAAGAGGCGTAATTATGTCACATTTTATGGCCTTTATCAGACACGGCTTGATCCCATCTAAACCAGGCGCACTATAATTTTTTAGTCTGCTGATGAGTGTCCGGACCTCATATTCATCTGTTGGTTGTAAAAAGAATGATTGAGGTGATTCGACAAATCTGTGATTTAACTCATCTGCTAGGTCTGCTTCAGTTTTGTGGAGTTTAGTGAGCACTTGGCTAGCAAGCCGAGATCCAATATTTGCAAAGTACTCATTGCAGTGATTTGTTGATTCTAGAGTGCTTGATTTGCATTTAAGTAGTTCCGCAGCCGGTGAAGCTCTATTTGGGCTTTCAATAATAGTCTTGATAGACTGCCATAACTTTTTTGAGTTATGCTTATTAGCCTCTAGCTCTTTGCTCTCATGGTCACGCTTCAGCTTGTGTAGAAGGTTGTTAAAAAAGTTTCTGTACCGGTGATAGACCAGTTTCCGCTTGCTGTCCTCCGGGTGTTTTTTAAGATCTAAGTGCAAGCTATCGCGATGCCTCATACAACGTATGAGGCCGGGAGTGATCCACGGCTTCAGAGCAACATCCAGAGCAATTTAGATCACCAACACTATACACATCACAACATTTAAAAAATCAACAACATAAAAAAAGAAAACTAGATGTTATAGCAATTAGAGGTGACGACAACATGCATAAAATTATGTTAACAATTAATTAATTTAAAAAAAAAAAATACGAAATGCCAATATTATACATAAATGTCAAGTTAATTTAAAAAAAGTCTTAACTAAATAATCAGTACATATAATAAAATATTAAATTAAAATTAAACAATATGAAATAACAAAATTAAAATTTTAAAATTATATTATATCATTTTAAATTCAAATTGAGATAAAATTTGGAAATGTCACGAAATTAATAAATATGTCAAGTTTATTTTAAGTCAAGTTAAACAATACAAAATTGAAATCAAATAATATAAATTAAATTCAAATAATATAAAATAATAATAATTCAAAATTCAAAAAGTAAATAATTTATGGTGCCAAGGATTTAACAGATTGTTTGAAGGTAAATAAACTGTTGGAAAAGATATCAACACTGCCAATACACATATTGTTGTGTTGACGTGACAGTCTGGCTAGAGGAGCGAAGTGTCCCAAATTGGAGCGGGAATTCGGGGTACAAAATAAACCAAAACGTTGTGAAGACCTATGCAACCTGCGCGGTATGTTGAAGCCCAACTCAATCAACAAGTCAGGCGTGTCTAGAATACCATTAGCGAGTTTGAACAAAAATAAATTGTCGAGTGTGTGCCTGCGATGTACTAAGGATTCCATTTTAAAGTATTTTAGTCTAGCGTCATAACTATTCAGAGTCTTTGCAAGGAAGCAGGAATAGGTCAAGTGCCACATGAATCTCTTCTGCACTCTTTCCAACTTCTTTTTGTAAACTTCGTAGAAAGGGTTCCACACAACGCTGCAGTACTCCAAACCGCTTCTTACTAAAGAGTTGTACAGCATGATTTTGACGCTGGGCGACTTAAAGTCTCTGCAGTTGCGCAAGACGAAACCGAGAGTTTTAAACCCCTTTGACACAATGTTGTCTATGTGAATATGAAAACGGAGTTTACTATCCAGCACCACACCCAAATCTCTAATTTGGCTCACATTAGAAATCAAATTACCATTTATAGTGAAAAGAGGATTGACAACAAGTTTGGTTTTTCTAGTGAAGTGCATTGCGTAACATTTAGACACATTCAAGGTCATTTGGTTGATAGCACACCAGGAGCTTAAACGGTTAATGTCTTCTTGTATTTTTGCTACATCACTACTAGTGTTCATGACTCTAAAAATTTTTAAATCGTCAGCGAATAATAAGAATTGTGAGTACTTAAAACAATGATTAATGTCGTTAATGAAGATGTTGAAGAGCAATGGACCCAAATGTGAACCCTGTGGCACGCCAGAAGAAACTTGAAAACAATCCGATGACTCGCCATTTACAACCACAGCGGATGTCCTATCCTGCAGATACGACTCACACCAACTCAGCAGAGGCTCTGCAATACCGTACATAGAAAGCTTACTTATAAGAAGTTGATGGTTAACTTTATCGAAGGCCTTGCTGAAGTCGGTGTAAATAGCACCTACTGATGAACGCTGGTCGAGGATGTGCGAAATTTTATCGATAAATTGGACAAGATTGGTTACTGTTGACCGTGATTTAGTGAAACCGTGCTGCTCCAGAAGTATAATACTTTTAAAATGCCATGAAAGAATGGGCATTAGCAGTCTCTCAAAAATCTTAGCAAAGACCGGTAAGATAGAAATAGGCCGATAGTTGTTAACGGCTTCTTTGTGTCCATTTTTATGTAGAGGTACAATCAGAGCCTTTTTCCATACAGTTGGAAAGACGCCAGAACGCAAAGATGCATTAAATATAAGTCGCAAAGGACGAACCAAACCGGGAGCAGACATGACTACAAACTTAGATGGAATGCCATCGGAACCCGCTCCCTTTGAAGGATCAAGTCTCTTTAAAACTTTTAATACCTGATCGTCCTTGAACTCAACATTCGTTAAGAAGTTGCCAATAAGAGCCGGTGCAGCACCTGAAACCGTGGAAGTGTTAATGTCGGATTTGTTATATACCGACGCAAAGTTATGTGCAAACAGGTTAGAAATATTTTTGCTACCTACTGCAGATTTCTCTTGCAGATACATTTGAGCAGGGTAATGGCTACCATTGTTGCGTTTTCCTTTCACAAAAGACCAGAAAAGTTTGGGATTAGAACGCAAGCTATTTTCCAGACATGTAATGTAGTTTTTATAACAGATGTTCTTCAATTTATTGGAACGAGATTTAGCCAATTCGAATGCCAATTTGTCACGTGGGTTGTTGTTAAATTTTCGAAGCTTCTGGCGGTACTTAAATTTTTCTCGTAATAGATTAATAAGGTCGCGTGAAAACCAGAAGGGGTATTTCTTGGACCGAGTCTTGGATTTAGGCACATGTTTGTTTATTTCTTCACGAATTATTTTATAAAAAGAAGAAACCATGTCGTCTACCGAGCTACAACTCGCAAATTCATTGTCCCAATCAACTTCACTTAAGTCACGTATAATATTCATAAAATCAGCCTTGTAGAAGCATAGCTTTACACGATTGGGTGAGGATAAATTTACATTGGCCGCTAGAGAAAATGAAAACTCCAAAGGTGGATGAAATTGATCGACCTTAGACAAGGGAGACAGACACTCTTTAACATTAATGACAGCCTGAGAACTCAATACTAGATCCAAAGTATTGCCCTGGTAGTTAGATATGCGATTATATTGTGTAAGATTATTAAGCAAAGCAAATTCGATAAGCATACCTGACATCGTGCTCATTGATTCACTGTGAAGCGCAGAAACATCATCAAGAGAGCACCATGGGATCTTTCCCATGTTGAAGTCTCCCATAAAGGCCACATTATCAATTGCATGCCTCTCTATGACTTTGTTAGAGTTATTAATAAACTCCAATAAAACCCCCTTGTTCAAAGGCGACGGCAGATAGACAGCACAAAGATACAATTTGATTGGCTTACCATCGGGACCTTCAACCTCCAGGCATATCCACAGGTCGTCACATCTGGATTCAGAACAAGTGAGGCGCCTAGAACACCAGTCTCTAGAAACTGCCACAAGAACACCCCCACCGATGGATTTATGTGTATGAAAACTATTTGAACTACCGCTCCCAACCACCCGGTCTCTTCTATAGACCACATAGCGATCATCAAAAAGCTCAGAGTCGTAAAACGAGTCATTTAACCACGTTTCCGTCAACACAACAACATCATAGGAGTTACAGATTACATTGTTAAAAAGATTTACAGTTTTCAGCCTCAACCCTCTAACATTTTGGTAATATACATTTAAAGAGATAGATACGGAATCTGAAATGTGATTAGAATTGTACATAAAATTAAATAATTATGTGAATTAAACAAAAACTTTTCCAAAAATTACTAAATTGTCAATTTCCGAAAATAAAAGCAATCTAAGTCAAGGATTTTAAGGTATCTTCGGAGCGGATGTGAATATAGCCAGAAGTATCACTTTTCCTAAGAAAAATCTTTCCGTCACGCACCCAGACAAATCTATAGTTAAGTTGCCGAGCCACGCGACGCGCAGCGGCGTGCAAAGATTTGACCTCTAGTGTGAGATGCTCCGTCACAAACACGGGGGTCTTCTTCAGGCCACCAATGCCTAGGTGGCTCGTGGTCAACTTATCTGTCGGATTGTTCCGATTGTATTTGACCACTGATGCAAGAAACTCGTCGCGAAGACGTCTACTACTGAACTTTGCTAGTATAGATCTAGGACGAGGATTCTCGTTATTTAGTTTAGCAATTCTAGAACAATATTGAAGGTCCGATTCAGCTACAGGACATTTAATTACTTTGCCCAATTGTAGGACAGTATTGTATAAATTTTCGCTTTTATTTTCAGGGACACACTGTATTTCAATATTGTTGGAGCGCGAGAGTTGTTCGATTAGTTGCAAACGGCGGTTCAAGTCCTTATTGGTGGTTTGCAGCACCTCGCAGTCCACTTGTAGTTTAGCAATCGAAGCTCTATGTGACTCGTTTTCGCTTCTGAGTTGGTCGTTCTGCGTGAAGTGGAAGTCGAGTGACTCCTCGAGACTCACAAGTTTCAGTTTAAAGTCGTTAAGTTGAGTGTTGAACTTCCTGTCTAGTTCCTCTCTAATGATGTCGCGGATATTTTCAGCTGAGATGCAGGAGCACTTACAGGTATTTTGCGGCCTTACACGCTGAGTTACAAACTCGTCAGTCGGCGCGGGCGCCCGTGGTGGCGGTGGCGCTGCCACCAATGCGGCGCTCGTAGCGAGTTTCTGCGACGGGTTTGATGTGCTACGAATAGGGGTGTTAGAATTGTCACCCGGTTTCGGCTCCTTACACCGGCACGTAGGGCACACCCACGACTCCTTGAAGTCCTTCGAGAATCCGCTAAAATCCTGCTTATTAAAGTTCAGGCACGTATAGTGGTATTTGTCGGAGCAACGGCAACATAGCAAGAAATTAATTCCTTTGACTTGGTTATGGCATCCAGCGCATTTTTGTACATTCATTGCTGAGTTATAAGGAGACAACTATAAGACACTCAACAACTCGTCGATGTACAGAGTACTAAATCAAGAGATGGAACGACGGCGTAGGTCGCGCCCAGAAAGTCGTAAGCGCCGTGCAGAACGAGGCGCTTGCGCGTTCTTGCCAAAAGCTTTAAGAATATTGCGAGACACTGACAAAAAATGATAACTGTTGTAATTATTATTGTAATTGATTTAATTATTATTGTAAAGTTCTGTGTATCGCTGCAATGGTCATGGACAGGCGTTATCTCTTACTCAGGGGAACGTATCGTTCATCTCATTACTTTTATTATAAGCATGTATTTACAAAAAAAAAAGTATTCTATCAGTTATCTGACTTCCATTGTTTAAGCTTTCCTACGATATTTATTTACTAGCTGCACCCGCGGTTTTATTCGCGTTGTGATGGATGATAATGATGAAAAGTATCCTATGACTTATTCCAGGTTGTAAAGTACCTACATGCAAAGTTTCATCCAGACCCGTTGAGTAGTTACGCGTAAAGGTGTAACAAACAAATTATATAAAAAAACTTAAAAAATAAATAAAACCGACTTCAAGAAACTTCAAAAAACATCAGCACTAAAAAGCGAAAAATAAACTTACTTTACAAAGTATTATTATACCTGCTAGGTACCCACTGATCTGTTTGAAGTCGGTGCTAAGCCTTGGTACCGACTTCAAACAGTAAAAAGTATATTTTTTAATTTTTAGTTAATTTATGTTCACGCCAAGAAACACTTGAATATGAGTCTAGCTAGACTGGATAAGATTCAAAAACGTCTTGCCAAAGACAATTACATCGTCCACGTAAACAAACATTTTCATAAAATGAAAACAACTGGGCCAAACTATGTAAAATTTTTATGGGACCAAATGGCAACTATTCCGCATCAAACTAAAGAAGAATCACGTAAATCGGATCATACATCTCAGAGTAATCGGTGTACAAACATTAAAAAAAAACAATCAAATTGAGATCCCCTCCGTTTTGAAGTCGTTTTTTTTAAATGTTTGACAGTCTATGTGTTTGACCACAGCTCACCTGATGTTAAGTGACGGTGTGGTCGAAGATGGTAAAGCACACCTAGCCTGGAAAGGAACTGGCTCTCAAGTGAGGCTGCCGGAACACACCGGTAGATGCTTGGCGGCAGATTTTCAACTTGAGGGTGGTAGCTAGCCAGCCGAGTACTAGAAAGTACCCTACCACCACGCTATAGTTTCCTCACGATGTTTTCCTTCACCGGCAGCTCAAGCTCATTGTTGGGGTTTGAACCCACACCCTTCGGCAAGCGAACCGACCGCGCTAACAACTGAGCCATCATCGCTACAAAAAAATATTATTAAAAGGTTAAAAACTAGTTAGGATTATAACTAACCTTCCGGTGCAATCTGTAGTTATTTTTTTGTTCAAGTGATTCACCCTTATATTTAGATCTTCATATTCATTTATGGAGAAGTTTTGCTTTGGATCATAATTTTCGGAAGTCAGGTTAGTATCGATAGACAGGGAACCTGGAAACAAAAATGACGAATGTAAATTTTGAATTAAAAAACCCCGTCATCATTACTCTCTCCAGAACTCGTTGGTAGATCTCCTTAGCAGGAGGTTATCTATGTAGGTACCAGCACAGTACCAGATATTCTGCCGCCAAGCAATAGTTTGCTTTTTTTGCCGTGGTGGTGCCGGCGTAAGAATAGTAACCCCACCCTCTCAACCCGTATTCAAGGCATTGAAGCATTTTTGGAACAAGCGAGACATTGCTGATGAATTTCTTAGCACGTTTCTCGATGCACTCCAACGCCTCAAGCTGGTCGATACGTTCCAAAGGTGAAAACATACTCCATGTATGGAGTGACTCAAACTGGAGATACTGTATCAACATAGAGTAAAATAGGTAAAAAGTTCATAAGAACAAGTCACATTATAATATTTGTGGAAGAAACTGAGTGAACCAATATCACGGAGCAAGCACAGCACCTAGATTGATTCCAGGTCGTCGAAGAGCCCAAAAGGTATGTTTGCTTTCTTTTTTTTAAATGTAACATTAATGAGTCGAACGAGACGCTCTCCTGATGTTAAGAGATAACGCCTGTCCATGACCATTGCTGCGATACACAGAACTTTGAGTAGTAAAACAAAGTCCAGAGCATAGCTGCCTTGGCACACATTACTTTGAGACTAGATGGTTAGTCTTAACAGCCCAGTAATTTCGTTAGCTGCAGTACCCTTCAAACCGGAACACAGTCATGTTTACACACTACTGCTTGGCGGCAGAATATCTGGTACTGCGGTGGTACCTCTAGACGACCTCCTGCTAAGGAAATCTACCACCAAGTTTACTTACTTGCACTATTAACACACAATTGCACTAAAAACAATTTAACTATTAATGAAAACATGTTCGTTAATAATCATTTCTTTGTTACACTGACAAAGGATGGGTAGGAAACACCCAATGCGATAATTAGGATGACCATCATTTCTTCCCGTATATGTGTGTTTCCCGTTGCGGGAGGAGTCTAATAAAATATAAATAAAATATAAATATTGTAGGACACATTACACACAGCGCCATCTGACCCCAAACTAAGCAGAGCTTGTGTGATGGAAGTCAGATAACTGATAGAATAAACAAATACTTTTTTTTTTGTAAATACATACTTATAATACATACAGAACACCCAGACACAGAACAAACATTTGTTTATACCAAACAAACATTAGTCCTTGGCGGGAATCGAACCCACGCCCTACAGCTCAGGCAGACATACTCCCAATGAACCAACAGGGCTGTCACATTAATTAATTAATTAATAGTAGAGACACGATCAAAACTATGCGGACTTTGGGGTCGGGCTGCTTCTCGGGTTTTCCGCGAGCTTAGTTGAAGCAGGCAATGTAGGTTGCGGTAATGTATAGGCGCGTTTTGCCGTACGTTTCTCATCCGTACGGTCAAATAATACAAACTAAATAGATTAAACTAACAAAATAAATAGATTAAAAAACATTTACACAATGTCATTTCGTCAGTGTAGGAAATGCGTTTTAACATGGCTAATCCAACTTAATTACGAGCAAACTGAGCATTTACTTAATCACGACTTCAACATTGGTAAGCAGTTAAAATATCCATCATAAATAAAGAGATATAAATGTATATGTTGGACTTAATCTCTTAATCTTAAAAAGAGAATGAATTAAACATTAAAAATTCACATTATAAATATGTATAACGTATATTGTATAAAGATGTGTATGTGTGTGTAACGTGAGGAAATGTTTTTGTATTATATAATAATATAAATAATATAGAAATAATAATAATAAAAATGTAAGTACTTGAAGAAGCGGTCTCTCCTAATACAGGTTTATTTATACTTAACAGGAGAGGCCGAACCCATGTAAACTAATTGAGTTAATTCAAGAATAAAGATTATTTGTATTGTATTTGTATTTGTAAATAATGAAACTATTTGGTTTTCTTGTTTCATTGTGGAAACTGACGTAGTTTTGACACATTTTAGCACGTCTAATTTTATCAGAAACTCCGGCTATCATCATCATCATAAGCCGTATAACGTCCACTGCTGGACATAGGCCTCTCCCATTGATTTCCATAAAGACCGGTTGGAAGCGGCTCGCATTTAGCGCGTTCCTGCGGTCTTTATTAGGTCATCTGTCCACCTTGTGGGCGGACGTCCTACGCTGCGCTTGCCGGTCCGTGGTCTCCACTCCAAAACTTTGCAGCCCCATCGGCCATCAGTTCTGCGTGCTATGTGCCCTGCCCACTGCCGCTTCAACTTGCTAATCCGCTGGGTTATGTCGGCTACTTTAGTACGTCTACGGATCTCCTCATTTCTGATTCGATCTCGTAGGGTAACTCCGAGCATAGCCCTCTCCATAGCTTGTTGTGCTACTTTAAGCTTACTAAGAAGGCACATAGTCAGAGACCTATACTGTCCGGCTATACTTTCGGTCAATTCCGATGGCCTTCATCATAGAGATAAAGCTGAGAAAGACGTGCTCAAGCTCTCGAGGCTTTGTCTCCATGAAGCCACCAAATGTGTCCAAAACTATAGTCCTAATTTTTTTTTGTTACGTAAGTAATATAATTTAAATGTATTCAAGGTCAGTGTGAATAGGTATCTCTTAAGCTAGCGTGCTTCATCTTCAACCACATAATTGCTATGCTTTGGGTATTTTCTAGTACTCAGTTACCACCCTCAAGTTGAAAATCTGCCGCTAAGCACCTAACGGTATGTTCCGGCAGCCTTACTCAAAAGTCAGTTCTATTCCAGGATAGGCGTGCTTTACGATCTTCGCCACCATCACTTAACATCAAGTAAACTGTGGTTAAAAACCTAGCTTGTCAACCATAAAAAAACCATCAAGCTAGTTGGTAGTCAAAGCGTTGATTCACGCAGGTTTAGCGCGCGGCGCGTGCAGGGATGTCGACATCGCATCTACGAACAAATCTTACATCGATATTTTTAGTTCGTAGCTTCGCTTGCATCAAATCTATTAGACACAAGTAAAATTCTGTACCTTTTTACTGAAAAGTCACTAACCTATTAAATTTCCTACACAACAGAAAACAATGACGTTTACCCTTCAAACCGGAACACAGTTATGTTTACACACTACTGCTTGGCGGAAGAATATCTGGTACTGCGGTGGTATCTAACTAGACAATTTTATAAGATCTACCACCATATAGATATGAATGTTTTTTTCTTTTTTTTTCGTATAATATGAAAAAAACATTATAATACTTATTTTTGGGCAGTCCTGTAAAAAAAAGTATTCGTTTGTATGTGTTTCCACGTGTCCGTAGAACTGCGACCTCATGTACACCCTTCTACTTAACCATTAACATTCAGGATAAAACCGCTTGTTATCCTTTAGCGAGCTTATTCTACAGTTATTTTAATAACAAATCACACAAAATCGTTTTAATGACTAATTTAATACAATGTAGTTTTTCCTTTAACGTAATTTTAGTTACATATTAAATATTTTACTTTATTACTTGGACTAGCTGGTTTTTTATACGAGTATACTGTGCCGTGGTGGTGCCGGCGTAAGAATTGTACCCCACCCTCTCTATCGTAAGTTGCCGTAAGAGTCGGCTAAGGGATGTAATCCGGAAGATGGGCAGCAGCGTCTTCCTTGAACAATCACACCTAACTGCGCTCGCCAACCCGCCTGCCAAGCGTGGCGAGTATTGGCAAAACCCCTCCAGGAGGAGGCCTATGTCCAGCAGTGGACGACCTATGGCTGATGATGTGTGTGTGTGTGTGATACTGTCACACTGTTGGGCGTGGGGCTCTTCTCATTGTGACTGGGGCACAGAACAGATAATAATACTATGTATAGAACGGACACTGTTCTCTCCCACACAATCGTAGCTTTCTCTCCCAGCATGTGATTCTGAGCTGTCTAGGAGCCGATTTGAGCATGGGACGCGCCACACGCACCACGCGAACATGCTAATTATATCATAGACCATGCTAATTATACCATAGACCATGCTATTTCCTTTTAAAATGGGGTATGGTATGGTTTGGAGTCAATTGAGAAGCGTGCCAAGAGACTCATCAGCAACGACTCCCTCGTTCAAGCTAAACTTCATAGTCTTAAACATCGTCGAAAAGTTTCTAGTTTATCGGTTTTATATCGGATTCATTTCGGAGAGTGTGCTTCGGATCTGCATACTCTAATTCCCCCATGCCCATTTTTTCTCTTTGCCGGAATCTGTGTTTCTTGAAAAGTACAATATGGTTAACTTCAAATCGAAAGTAAACAGGTTCCATCTAGGTAAGCACCATCCATCAATCCTTCCTAGGTTTAACATAAGACAGGATGTGGTGAACGTGGACCTATTAGGCAATAAAAAAAAAAAAAAAAAAAAACTTACTCTAATACACATGCTTGAGCGCTTCTTACAAGCTTAGACTTTTTTATGATTGACAATTATAGTGTTTGACCACATCACTTAATGTTAAGTGACGGTGTGGTCGGAGATGGTGAACACACCTAGCCTGGAATGGAACTGGCTCTCAAGTGAGGCTGCTGAAACACATCGTTAGGTGCTTGGCGGCAGATTGTCAAGTTGAGGGTGGTCGCTAGACAGCCGAGTACCAGATAATACCCTACCACCACGCTATTGTTTCCTCACGATGTTTTCCTTCACCGGCAGCTCAAGCTCATTGTTGGGGTTTGACGACATCATCACATCACATCATCAGCCATAGGACGTCCACTGCTGGACATAGGCCTCCTCCTGGGGGGGTTTTGCCAATACTCGCCACGCTTGGCAGGCGGGTTGGCGAGCGCAGTTAGATGTGATTGTTCAAGGAAGACGCTGCTGCCCATCTTCCGGATTACATCCCTTAGCCGACTCTTACGGCAACCACGGGCAGAGAGGGTGGGGTACTATTCTTACGCCGGCACCACAACGGCACCTTGACGACATATCTGATTATAAATTTTTAAGTAATAAATAGTTTTAAAATCGTATTAAAAGTTAAATAAAACATAGTTTACATACAAAGTACCTACATTCTAGACAATATGAATCTAGACAATTAGTAATAATTATATTTTAGTGGATAAGCTTTAGTAGAATTTACTAGAAATAAGTTTAAAACATTAGGTACCTTCATACATATAATATTAAATTAACTTCGGATTAAATGGAAGTTGTTTAAACATTTTACGAAGCGAGTTTGCTCGCAGCTAGGGCATCGAGCCCGGGTTTACCCGGACCGAAAAAACCCGGGTTTTCCCGGTTCTGAGGATTACTAAAAAACCCGGGTTTGATTTTTAAAACTTGGGGTTTTCGGTTTTTTTTTAAATACTTTTGTTTTTGTTATTTATTAAGTTTAAGCCACTTCGAATGCAATAATAAGTAAATGGGATAAAAACACGCTTTGATAAATTATTTATTATTTATTACGTAAAAACTAGCTTCGTTGCTACGTTCCTACCAATAAAACAAGCCATGCAAGTCAAATGGAACGCGCGCGTCCATCTCAGCACATGAATGGGGTGAAGTGTGGAGCAGTGGAGAGGGGAGGGTGTAGCGAAGCTCGTCGCGCTAATAGAAAAAATAAATCTTTATCACTTTTTTAAACATTAAAACTGTTTTTGTAATTTGTAAAGTACTGTTTCATTTATTTAAATTCCTTTATATTTTGTACTTATTCTAGGAAATCGATATATAAAAGCAGATTAGTGTATTTTAAAAAATTACAATAAAAAGATCTAAATGCTCGAAAAAACCGGTCTACCCGGGTTTTGATTACTCTTAGACCCGAAAACCCGGGTTTTCAAAATTGAACCGAGTTTCGATGCCCTAGTCGCAGCGATTTACTCACGTGAAAAAAATGTAAATAATTATGTATTCTATCACTTATCTTACCACCATAGTACAAGCTTTGCTTAATTTAGGGTCAGATGGCGCTGTGTGTAATTTCCTACGATATTTATTTATTCTCGCTGAATGTTAGTCGCAAACAATCCATGCACAAAAATATCAAATATTTAAAATTTAAATTTTACAAGATATTTTCATTATTTCTTGTGAAAATTTGGGGCCGTCCCCCTGCCGCCGGTACTCTACGCCAGGGGTCGGCAACCTTTTGACAGGCAGGCCACAAGGTGGCAAAATAAAGTAAATGCGGGCCTCAGTTGCAATGATATTCCTAGAAGCTTAATATACCTACGTACAATTGGTCATATCCCACAGAAAAGATAGAAAAAAAAAATGCTATTGAAAGTTGTTAAAATAAAGGCAATATAATTCTTATACTTGTAATGTTTTCTATTTAGAATCTATAATATATAGGATATTTATGACCAATTTACAAAACAATCACGGGCCGCAAGTAGGACTTCCGCGGGCCGCGAGTTGCCGACCGCTGCTCTACGCCATTGATTGCAGCGAATAGTTTGACACAATAAACGAGATTTTTGCTTTACCTTCGTGTGACCGAAGGTTAAGAAAAAAAAAAGGCTCATTACGTACTCGTAGATATTTTAAAAGATCTCTTATAATGAGTATTTAATGGCGAATGTTTTAATTGTTAACAAAGAATAAATTTACGTTATATAACCTGCCGAATGAAATAACCAAAAACGACCAAATTTCTATTTTTAAAACAAATTATTTAATTGATTGAATCAGGCGTTATTTTGTGGAAGTCCATTATGATATATTACTATATTATTATTATTATTTATATTATTTGGATATAAATACTTGTGGATTTTATTTAAATTTTAATTAGTGTTTTATTTTAGCTTTTAAGTTAATGTGGAATTTAGTTTTAGATTATTAGTAAAGTTCCGTATAGGTTTTTTTATTATCATTAAGTTTTTTAATAAATATTTTCAAGTGTTTCATATCTATGTCAAGTTTTTTAAATTTAAATCTGTTTTTTGTTGTAGCTGGAACGACTGTTAAGCTGAACTAAACTAAATATATCTAGAATACTCAACAAATTATTTGTTTACTGGTTAACGCTGTATTTGACAAATATAACAATTACAACAACAACGACAATTTAGCGATGATAGCTCAGTGGTTAGTGCGGACGGTTCGCATGCCGAAGGGCGTGGGTTCAAATCCTAACAATGACCTTGAGCTGCCGGTGAAGGAAAACATCGTGAGGAAATCATAGCGTGGTGGTAGGGTACTCTCTAGTACTCGGCTGGCTAGCTACCACCGTCTAGTTGGAAATCTGCGCCAAGCATCTAATTAATGACACTCATTACTCTGAGACATTGAATGGTTAGACTTTAAATTTTTTTTAAATGCGGGTACAGCAAAGCGCATCAAAATATTCCTAGAACATAATTCCCGAACGCATATTTACTAGTTCGTTCTAAAACCGTATCGCAAAATATGACTTTGGAATCGCAAAGTAATCTCTACAGTTCAACAACGGAGCCACCATCGCGATTTTTCAACATATCTGACAGCTACGCGTGAAAAATCGAAACTTCATCATTTGTTCACGTCCACAGATAACATTAGGTATCCGAACGCACCAGAGTCCTGGCCAGACGATGGGGCGACAGCTCTCCCGCGCATGCGCCCAACACACCCTTCAATCGCCAGATACAAAATGGCTACGAACTGAACGTCTCTCAATTGATTTTTTTACCATCTAACCAGTTTTCAGTACAACAATCCGTATATTTAAAAACAGAACTAAAAACCTACAACAAAACAACGTTACGGGAGACGCGAACAAAAATAGTAACATACATAACCTGTGTGCCTAATGTCTACCGAAGCCGTGTTACAAGAAAAAAGCTAATGTTCTCTTTTTAAATAGTTTAAATGTGCAAAAGACATATGTGCCATAGTTTATTTTCGTGGGTGTCGATGTACGAGGTCCTACCATCTCACGGTGAGTACTTTCAGCCCATTAATTTAGAATCCAGTTTAAAACGGTACGTGACCTAAAAATCTAGGCTTAATGCAGTTAGTAACAGTGTCGTTCACTAATACAGTGTTAAATAATGTAGTTGTTATTTTACACATATCTTTCTTCGAACCGGTACACACCCTGTGTTTAAAAAAAAAGTAAAATTAAAAAACAAAATCTATGTTTCCGTATTCGAATTTCGAAGTTCGCGTTTGAGATTGGAATTAGAATTGTGCAATAGGATGATTTAAAAAAAGAGCTATTATGACATAATACATAATCGTCAATGATCATAGCTGTGGCTTTCCCAGAATTTTGGGAATCGTGTCTCCCTTTCCTTCGCGCGGCATCTGTCCTTGTCTAACGCCGCTCGTGAATGGGTATTGGGCATGCGCAGTGCATTCACAGTCGTGAAGAAAATTGGTGATAATTTCGTGAAAAAACTCGGGACCTAACCCCGAAAAAGAGGATTAGGCCGCATTGAAAACGCAACTTTATCTGTATTAAACTAAAGCCTATTTTATCTAAAACTTGCAACTGAAACGTATTCTTACGTAAAGAGAATAAGATTTTAATATGATTCATGTTTATTGTACGGAAGAATACCATAATATACGAAGTTTTTTTTTTTTTCTATCGACCTTGGCAGCTTGCCCGGTTCATAGTAAAGGGTTAACATAATCGATATTTTTTATAAGAAAAATTTGTTTGTTTTTTAAATTTTGGCTTATTGTCGCGATAGTTAGATGAATACTATTTTCGTAAATAGTAAAAAAAAGTTCTTTTTTTTTTTAATTTTGGCTTCGCACGTATTTTACACATTTTGCTTAGGCACTGTGAAATACTAAGCGATCAGGATAAACTAAAGAAATAATTTAGTGTAAAATTTAGTAAATAACTAATAATATAAATTTATAACGAAAACATAATTAACGTTAACTTCATTTGTTATTAAAAAAAAAGATTTTCGTTATTTAAAAAAAAGGAAAAACATTTTTTTTTTGGCTTCACGCACCGTTGTGCTTTGTCACCATATTTAGCCAAAGCGAAGTGAATAGTATTTTTTTTTTAACACTTTTATGTGACTTCATTTTGAATTTGTTGTATAATTATTGTATGTAGGTAGTAGGTATTAAAAGTTTATTTATATTGCATGTATGTGCTGTATTATATTTTTAGTTAGTAAAATAGTTTGTCGGTACTTAACATTAGATACTTATACTATTTATACCGCTGGGGTGGACGTGTTCTAGAGTAGAGACCGCCAATTGGCAAACGTAGTGTAGGACGCCCTGAGGCTAGATGGAGTGACGATATACGTAGGACAGCTGGCGGTGGATGGAAGCAGAAAGCCGAGGATCGGTCTGAGTGACCTGTCTTGGGAGAAGCCTTTGTCCAGCAGTGAACTGCACAAGGCCGATGATGATTTAATTCTAAATATTTTTCTTTCTTTTCCATATAATCTCTTTTAGAAAGAAATTAAAGAACCAACGACCAAGTGTAGTAATTATACTTGCAATTCTTTTTTTAAACACAAAGATGCGGCAGATAAAGATATTGCATTCACAGCGCAAAAGAAATGCATAAGGGCTATCTGTGGTATTCGTCAAATAGAGTCGTGTAAGCCATATTTCAAGAACCTTAATATTCTAACGCTTCCCTCTCTCTACATTCTTGAGGCATCTCTCTTAGTAAGGTCTGAAATCGGAAAGTATAAGACGCTTCCAAGCACTAGGCACAGGAACAAACTATGTCGTCAAAAAGCCATAACTCAACTTCATAATAAGAGCATTTTTTGTATGGGTATTGAATTGTATAATGAATTGCCAACAGTAATAAAGGCCAGTTCTGTATTTGTATTCAAAAGAAAACTTAAAACATTCTTAATAGATAAGACATATTACTCTGTAAAAGAATTTATTGATGATAAGGTAAAAAATATTTAATAAGTATTGATATTTAAATAAATTGAACTGATTGACATTTTGTAATTGACTTCGTGACATAATTAATTAATCCAAAATTGACATTTAATGTAATTCTATTTCATCCAATTTTTGCACATCCAATTCTAGGTTAAGTATGGTCTAAGTGCCTTTTTAATTTATGTACCAACATTTTGACACCTGTACTGAGCAAATAAATATATTTTGATGTTGATTTTTGATTGTTTTTTTATGTTTACAGGCTAGTTGTTTGACCACAGCTCACCTGATGTTAAGTGACGGTGTGGTTGAAAATGGTAAATGTATATACATACCAAGCCTGGAATGGATTATATGAGCATATTAAGATGAAACACTTAGTTTTAAAACACTTTGTTTTTATGTAAAGGTATTGAGACGAACGAGATGCTCTCCTGATAGTAAGAGATAACCCATGTCCATGACCATTGCAGCGATACACAGAACTTTGAGTAGCAAAACAAAGTCCAGGGCATCGCTGCTTTGGCGCTCATTACTTTGAGACTTTCGATGACAATTCTTAATAGCCCCGTAATTTTGCTAACTGCAGTACCCTTCAAACCGGAACACAGTAATGTTTACACACTACTGCTTAGCGGCAGAATAACTGGTACTGCGGTGGTACCCACCTAGACAACCTCTTGCTAAGGAGATCTAGCACCAAGTAAATGTATTATGTTGCTTCCAAAACTCCATCGAAGCTTATAGTAAAGTCTCCACTACTGGATGACTTAGAAAGGATTTGACTGGCTCGGACTGGACTTGACCAAGACTGGGCTTTGACTGTAACTAAAGATGTTAGATGAATTGCAATCGAAGACGAGGCAATGAAGATAAAGAAGCTGAATTCTGAAGACTGCACACAAAATACAGAAACATTGAAACTGGCAGAATGCACAGAGTACGATGCCAAGAAGACAGAGAAAAAAAAACAGTTAAATAGTGATAAAGTTAGACGTAATAAAATAAATTGAAACTTTTTGTTAGTTAATAACGAGTATGTAATCAAGTTAATAGGTAATTAAATGTATTCATTATAATAAATCTAAATAGTACCTATATGTCATAAATAACTCATTATAACCAGGGGCGGACCATGAGTTTGTGGGGCCCCGGTGTACTACTTAGGGGCCTGCCTAAATAATCAATCAATTGCCCTTTTGTTAAAAACCTGTTTTCGAAAATGTTTACTAGGTACACAGCTTAGGAAAAAAAGAGGGCAATCAAATAGTTTATTTATTTAGTAGGTATGCCTTAGACACACAAACAGCAACCGAGAGACATCATAGCAAAAGAAATCAACAGGTTATATGTTTTGCATTTTTGCGTAATCGCAATTTACGGAAAAAAATAATAAATTATTTAATCGATAGTTTAACATTGTTGTCCTATATTTGTTTTCTATTTACGACATCCTGGAGAAAGAGTGCTCCGATTAACAGTTTTAAGATATTATAATAATTAGGGAAAATATCAACAAGTTTCTTTTCATAAAATAGCAAAAAAAATTCACTGCATTTTGTTTTCAATGGGGGCTGGAGGCCCTATAGATCCGCCCCTGCTTGTCAGATAATATCTGTGGCTATCGCGGTCGGTTCAAACTCAAACAATGAGCTTGAGCTGCCGGTGAAGGAAAACATCGTGGAATTAAAAATCTATAAATAAATAGATATAGAAGATTATTCAAACACAACCCTTTTTGGCTTCGTCGCGTCTAGAGGTAAGAAGTAACACTTGAAGCATTTTGTTTATTTCGATTCATGTTTTTCTTCGTGATATCCAAAACTGAAATGCAACATAAAAAATTTATTAGATAAATATATTTGGTGGTTTTTATCAGAAAACATTTTAAGATAAAAAAGATTTTATCTAATTGTATCAGAATTGGTTCAATTTCTATCGGTAAGTGTAATTTCTAACCGACTTCCAAGACACAAGCGCTTGCGGGCAAGATGATTTTTAATTATTTTCGTTGTACTTCCATGTGAGATAAAACAATATTTTTACAAGTTTTTATTTAACTTGTTTGTTTGGGTCAAATCTTGTAAGCCGAATTAGAACCACTTCCACTTATACTTGGTGGTAGCTCTCTCTTTTGCAGAAGGTCGTTTAGGTAGGTACCACCGCAGTACCAGAAATTCTACCACCAAGCAGTAATGTGTAAATATTACTGTGTTTCGGTTTGAAGGGTACTGCAGCTAGCGAAACTACGGGGCTGTTGAGACTAACCATCGAAAGTTTCAAAGTAACGAGCGCCAAAGCAACGATGCCCTGGACTTTGTTTTGTGACTCAAAGTTGCTAGCTTAACGGTTTTTATCGGATTCATTTCGGAGAATGTGCTTCAGAACTACATGGTCTAATTCCCCCATGCCCATTTCTCTATCGGACAGCCAGAAGCTCAAAAAAGCGACATCGTTTTATGGTCGATGTTCCAAAAACTCGAACGAAACAGTTTGATTCCACGTTCATTGTGTGGACTGCTTGATAGTGGACTTGTTTTAATATTGTTCGTTTTGTAACTAAATATTAAATTTTAAATCATATAAATATGTTTTTTTCACATAAATAGTTCAAAAAACTGTAAAAATGTGAATCGTCTATAAAAATAAATCCCGATGTGCTAAAAAAACAGCGCATTATAATAATAAAACATACCTGAAAATTAAATAAAAAACATAAGTACAATAAGGGAGAAAACAAAGTTATTTTACTGTAAATATATACCAAATGTCCTAAATATAAAAAGTCAAACTAATGTAATGTCATAATATTAGTCAGAATGTCAAGTAATTAATTTATTTATTTATTTCAAAAACACACAAAACAGAATGCAATAACAATTAATTACAACTCAAAATTCAATTTACAGATCCGTATTACATTCCAAAACTATGTATGTCTAGGCGCATTTAAAATTATATATTTAGAAAGTCACTAGAGAATTTTTATTATTTGCTTTGTTTCGGTTGAACTACCAGTAGTGAAAGAAAAGCGTTTATAAATCGTTACAATAAAATGACTTTACAAATTATACAATAAAAACTTTTTTACGAAATACGTCTTTGTAGTCGGCCAGTTAGTTATCACCTTCAGGTTGAAAATTTACCGCCAAAATTTAATTTACTAGAGAATTAATATAAAAGTTAATTATGTTATTGGTTAATTAGGATTAATTAAATTTATAATAATTTATCTTCCATCAAAAATCAAGACCAAAATCAGTTTATTTGTAAGAATATTGTCTTAAATTGTAGGTAAAATATTATTGTTAAAATTATAAGTTTCAAATATTCTACCTTAGTAGTTGTACAAATATTTTTAGATAGATAAACAATTATTTAAGCGTGTCATTTAAAAAGTCATTAATATCATAATAATCACTTGTCCATAAGAAATTTAAATAATTTACATTTAAAGCTAAAGGTGTTTAATTCTTTAAAATAATCTGGCAATTTGTTATATACAGTGATAATTCCATATCCATATTTCATATTTTCTGTTCTAATTATCCATATTTTCCTTAATTGTATTATATCCTTTTAATAAATAATTAAATAAATATCTTATACCTTGAACACTCGTATCAGCTTTAAATCAGAACACGCAATCGCTTATGCCTTAGAGTCCACAAGTTGTGTCAAAAAGCCGGTGAAGCATATCTGATCTTTAGTCTACCACCGCTTGCCGTCGGAGCACCATCGCGCCGCGATAGTCGCGTTATAGTGATTAGATAAGTGACAGTGATAGTGAAATATTTAGTGGAAAAAAAAATTAATTGATTTGAACTGAGGAATATCCGTGAAATAATTCCAAGGATTGTTATTCCGGTATGTTTAATAGAATTTTCTGTACAAATACAAATCTTTTATTGATATTACCAAAGTTTACAGGTAATTTTTCCATTCATATTTAAAAATATCAAAATCATAACATGTCAATATAATGAAAAAGTCAATATGTCAAATATAAAATATGTTAATAATTCAATATGATTTAATGTTAATAAAAAAAATACTTAAGAATTTTCTGTCCAATGGAAATACAAATCTTTTATTGATGACACATAAGTTTATAGGTCATTTTTCAATTCATATTTAAAAATATCAAAATTATAACATTATAATATGTCAATATAATAGACAATATACTAATATGTCAAATATAAAATATGTCAATATGATTAAATGTCGATAAAAAATATATTAATTACTTACTAGTAATTCAATAATGTTTAATTATTATATACGTATTTATATAATTCTTCTGTGCAAGAATTATATAAATAGTGTTTGTCACTTAACTCCTCCTAAACGACTGCACCGATTTGGATGAAATTTTGTGTGTATATTTCAATGGGTTCCTGGATGGTTTAAAAACATAATTGGACCCGGTAGGACAGTTCCTAGATTATTGGTATTGATAACTGGCTGTCTGACTATAGAGTATAGAAGTTAGCTGCATCGTTGAATGTACAATGAAAAGGAAGAGGAAAAAGTCATATGCAAGGTGTGTTGTAGAGTTCTCTCTCTCTAACAGACATCAGAAAACATTCATACAGATTTTTTTTTGATTTCTATAAGGTAACAAAAAATAAAAATTCTGTTCCCAAATTTGCCGCCCCAAAAATCTGCCGCCCTAGGCTCAAGCATACTCAGCCTGCTGGTTAATCCACCACTACGAGGTAGCCTCAGGACATGTTGACTCTTCGACCGCATAGTCGAGAATTTTTATGCAAAACTGCGGGTTAACATCTTGGGATGTATAATAATACAGTATTTTATTAATTTAACTAGCTTGCGCCCGCAACTTTTTCCGCGTTGACTTAATAAATAGGTTCAGAGAGAATTGAAACGTACAGGGTGTGGCGTAATGAGTGGATAATCCTTTACCGACGGTTGGGGGGCATCGCGGCTGTTCGGAAAATTACAATTTGTATTCAGTAAAAGAGTCACGGTTTTCGAGTTACTGGGCATTTTTGAAAATTTTAAAAAAGTAAGTCCTTTACTCACTCTTTTTAGTGCCAAATTTACAATACAAAGAATTTTCTCAGTCTGTTTTCTGAATAGTAACAAAAGAGCAATACTTGCGCTACTTAATTACCCAGATTAATATAAAGGATACCGTTTATTCCGGAATAATGTTCCGTAAGACACATCTGTACTAAGTTTCAAGTTACGTCTTGTAGTCAGTTTTTTGATAATCCCACAGGAACTTACTACTCCCATTATTAAATATAAAATCTATACTTGGTGCAGGAGGTCGTCTATGTAACAGGTTATGTCCTTCTGTGAACAGGTTATGTTCCAGAAGGAAACGGCAGAGCGCCAACGAGAGGTCACTACAGACCTCTCAATGCGCCGCCGAAGACCCGGGCGTCGGAGGAGGATTCATGCCCTCCTCCAACCCCCATAACAGGGGCCTTGGGCAACGGACTCAGGGGAGTCCGTCGCCCAAAAAGAGTAGCCCCTGAGGTAGCGCGCGTAGTGTTTCCGCGCGTCCCTCAAGGAAAAAGGGGTGGAGGCCCTCCAGCTCCACCCCTGACAGGGAAGGGTTGCAGGGGACCAACGCCGTCAGGGCCGCGGATGAGTGCGAAAGCGTTCCCGTAGCCCTGGCACATAGGCGTCAGGCAGAAACACCCCAGGGTTTTTAGTGGGTAGGCCGCCACTTGGGCGGAGAGTCCCACATAACCACCCTGCTTCCCCCGGAGCGGGTGGTATCCATTAAGGATTTCCCTGGGCAAAAAAAGGAGGTCGTCTATGTACCACCATAGTACCAGATATTCTGCCGCCAAACTGTGTTCCGGTTTGAAGGGTACTGCAGCGACATAACAGGGCTGTTGAGACTAACCATCGAAAGTTAAAAGTAATGAGCGCCAAAGCAGCGATGATATAGACTTTGTTTAAACAAAGTTCTGTGCATCGCTGATACACAGATAGTAGCTGTAGTCGGGTAACTTTGTGTGGACGGCCCTAATATATCGATAAATGATATAACGATGTATGAGTAATTTTTTTGTAGAAGTAAATTACAGATTTCTTTATCTTATCTAACTGATATTAATAATGGTTTCATACGAAATATTTCTGTAAAATTACGTTCCTATTTGCATTTGTCATATATATTTATTTACTAGCTGCGCCCCGCGGTTTTACCCGCGTGATGATGGATGATGATAATGATGAGAAGTATCCTATGTCTTATTCCAGGGCCTAAAGTACCTACATACATACCTACGTACCTACGTACATGTGTTTTACAGTGTATGTGTGTTTGTTTGTTTATATTTTCCACCATAGCGCCGAAGCTAGCGATGATAGCTCAGTGGTTAGCGCGGTCGGTTCGCATGCCGAAGGGCGTGGGTTCAAACCCCAACAATGCTTGAGCTGCCGGTGAAGGAAAACATCGTGAGGAAACCATAACGTGGCGGTAGGGTACTTTCTAGTACTCGGCTGGCTAGCTACAACCCTCAAGTTGAAAATCTGCCGCCAAGCATCTAACAGTGTGTTCCGGCAGCCTCACTTGAGAGCCAGTTCTATTCCAGGCTAGGTGCGCTTTACCATCTTCGACCACACCGTCACTTAACATGAGGTGAGTTGTGGTCAAACCTAGCCTGCCAGATATAAAAAAATACAAATAAAAAATACTAAATTTCACCCAGATCCTTCGAGTAGTTTAAAACAATCAAACTTACATTCGCATTTATAATATTAGTTCGGATTAGAGCAAGCTTTGTATGATTGCCAATAATTTAATTTATTAAAATTATTAATGACAGGTCAGTTGCCTTTAAAAAAAATCCATTAATGCGTCTCCTAAATTTAGACTAAATTTTTTCAACATGAATAGGTATTATATAACAAGATAATGCTTAAGTGATTGATACACAGATATAAAACTACATCAAACGATAAATGACTCACGTTGATAAAGTTTTATAAAACTACATACGTATATGTATATGTAATTATGTATATACCATACATATACAGTGCCGTGGTGGTGCCGGCGTAAGAATAGTACATAATCTACATATATTTGATGTATAATATAGTTATATTCTATACTAGCTGCGCCCCGCGGTTTTACACGCGTGGTGATGGATGATGATGATGATGGAAAGTATCCTATGTTTTATTCCAGGGCCTAAAAAGACAAAGTTTATCTATTTTCAATACCAGATGCGTTAAAAGTATTTATTTTGATATAAGGATCAATTTGTTATTACCAAATGTGCGTTAGATATTAATCATAAATTTTTATTGTATTTATGGTTCACTGTTTTGGCGATAATGGCTTACACATAAAAGATAGATATATGCTGTCGCGGACTTTTTTGTAGAACTATTTAAGATAAACATTTCTATTGTACATTATATACGTGTAACTCCAACGGTTTTTGCGGCGCACGCCAGAATAGCTCGCAGAAGGCAAATTTTTTTCCTACTGACTTGACACTTATCGTTATATTTTGGATAATTCACACTATATTTTCATAATTTATAACCTATGTGTTATTCTGATGTGTAAGCTATATTATTGGAAAATTTCATCAAAATCAATTCAGTAGTTTTTGCGTGAAAGAGTAACATCCATTCATCCATACATTCTTACAAACTTTCGCGTTTATAATATTGGTAGGACTATTCTATTCTAAAGAAGCGATGCCTTGCACTTATTTTTGTTACTCAAAGTTCTGTGTATCGCTGCAATAATCATGGACATACGTTATCTCTTACCATCAGGAGAAAAAATCGTTCGTCTCATTACTTTTACATAAAAAAAAAAACTATATATTATTTAAACTAGGGCACAGTGGCTTGTTCTAAGCGTGGCATCCAGTTCCGGTTCGTACGCTTAATTTAAAATTACTCCATGTTTAATTCACTATTTCCGGTTAGTCAGTTAACAGTTTATCCCATAGTTGTGTCGAACTAACCAAATCCGGTGAGTTAGTTAGTCTTAACTAGTGTTATCTGAGTTTAATTCCAATGCCATACGCATATGCTAGCGACTTGCTCCGGTTTCGCACTAGATCAATGTAGATAAAAATGTTGTGCATATGCATGTATCACTACATAACTATCACTATCACTACATAGTATAAAACAAAGTCGCTTTCTCTGTCCCTATATCCCTATGTATGCTTAAATCTTTAAAACTACGCAGCGGATTTAGAAGCGTTTTTTTAAATAAATAGAGTGATTGAAGAGGAAGGTTTATATGTATAATACATGCATATGCATCACATTAATATCTACATTGCACCCGTGCGAAGCGGGGGCGGGTCGCTAGTAATATTATACAACAAAGTCGTCCGCCGCGTCTGTCTGTGTGTTCGCGATAAACCAAAAAACTACTGAACGGATTATCATGCAAGTTTCACCAATAGATAGAGTGATTCATGAGGAAGGTTTAAGTATATAATTTGTCAAGGTTTTGTGTAAATTGGTTGAAATATTATGATAATTGTTGGAAGTGTCGGAAAAAGTCAAGCCACCTGGGAGCTTTTATCGAAAACGTTCCCTAGCTGCGCCTCGCGATTTTACTGATGATGGATGTTGATGATGATGATAAAAAGTATTTTGACAGACCCGTTAGCTTACTTGGTAGAATATCTGCTTCAAGGACCACCTGGACACACGTTTATGTGACGATAAATATTTGTTGTGTGAATGTATGTATTATAAGTATCATCATCATCATCAGCCATAGAACGTCCTCTGTTGGACACAGGCCTCCTCCTGGGGGGGTTTTGCCAATACCCGTCACTCTTGGCAGGCAGGTTGGCGAGCGCAGTTAGATGTGATTGTTCAAGGAAGACGCTGCTGCACATCTAGCCCCAAACTAAGCAAAGCTTATATGGGAACTGATATAATACTTATAAACTTTTTTTGTTGTACATCTATATCTTTAAACGAGCAATTCTTGTATATATATATATATATATATATATATATATTCTGAATCTCGGAAACGGCTCCAACGATTTTCTTGAAATTTAGTATGCAGGGGGTTTCGAGGGAGATAAATCGATCTAGCTAGGTTTCATTTTTAGAAAACGTCGTTTTATCCGTGTTTTTAGGTAAGGAAAAACTGCTACAATATCATTAGAATACGAAGGAAATCGGGCTGTCAAGAATCCAGAAGACCCCGGTTCGAGTTCAGATGAGATTACTATTTTCTCTTTTTTTTTTCTTCAAGTTTTACTATTATTGGGAGACCTTTATCAACGCATTCTACATGAACGAGCTTTAAAAAAAAATAATACGATAGTAATTACATTAGTAAAGAAACCGAAATTTGCAAATATTTTACAAAGATAAAAGTCAGATTAATAATCAACTTAAACTGAAAAATATGACTCTAGCCGACATCTATTGGCGAGTAGTAATACTATTAATAATTTCTAAGCTTTGGCCATCTGCATAAACAACAACTTAACTTTTTTTACCGACACAGCAACACTAAAGCTACTTGACAATAGATGGCGTTGTTAAGCAACACTAAGTCAATGAGTGTTTGGTTTGCAATTAGACCAAGAAAATCAATCTTCTTTCTTCTTACTTTTATATTAAAATAAATCGCCGTGCCTTAGTCTCGCTAAAACTCAAAAACGGCTTGACCGATTTGAATATATTATTTTTGTTTTCTTCGCTACAGTTCAAGGTAGGTTTAAAAGGAAAAATAATAGGGAAAATCCAAAAGAAAAGCTATAAAATAAAGTAAAATAATAATGGTAATTTTGTGTGGAAAGTCGTCTAAATGACGTGCTATGCACATGATATCGTCAATTGTCACAATATACAACGGTAATTATTATTTAATTTGATGACATCTGGCGGTGTGTAGTGACAGTAAAAGTCTATTCCCGCTAACCGCTTACAGATGGCGTTAGTAGGATTTCACATTCGTAAATAACGACATTAGTTCGAGAAAATGCTGGCTATTGTATTCCACTCACTTCGAAATATCAAATAATTGGAATTAAATGCAATATTCAAATAAATAAAATTAAAGTGACACAATTAAATTACAAAATAACACCTTTACATAATAATATGCATTGTATGTATATCAGAACACCAACTTTTAAAGTTTCTGTTTGTTTGTTCCGGCTAATCTCCGAAATAGCTGGGTCGTTTTTGTCGGTACTTTCATGTCCAGTAAGGAGTAAGATAGAACATTAATCCAGAAAAAAAATAAGGACGACATATATGGAACAGTATGTATACCTATATCCACGAGCATGCTTTTGATAGAATTTGTACAATTCATCCTGATAATCGAGAATATTATTATCTAAGGATGTTATTAAATGTAAAAGGGACCAACTTCTTTCGAAAGTCTCAAAAACGTGAATGGGTTTTTATAAGTCATGATATCAAGCAGCATGCCTTGCACTTGATTAAAGCAGCATTGCATTTGAATTGCAAGAATTATTCACCACTGTATTTGTATTTTGCAATATTGCTAATCCCTCAGAGGTATAGAAGTTTAATTTAATTTCATGGAACACCATACATCAAACGACGACATACATAAATGCTCATTTGGAAAACTTTATAGTGCTCTGTTATTTTCTTAGGCCGCAATACTCTTCCTCATTATGGTTCCATCTTTACAAGCCACGAATGGGATTGTTGAAAAATTTAACAGTCGAATTTTGACCCAGTTGAATTTTAACCCAATCGAACTTTAACATACGATAAATCAGAATAAACCAAGACTAAATAACGAATCAAATCAAGTTTACCAACTTTTCATTGATATTGTGAATGCTAACTCTGGTGGTGTATATTCTTTAGACGCTCCAGGTGGTATGTCAAGACATTTTTAATAAATAGTTTACTGGCCAAAATACGTTTAGAATAAAAAAATACTATAGCAGTTGCTCCTTTAGAAACAGCTGAAATTTTCCATCTTAGAGGTAAACAGCACATTTCATGTTTAAATTACCAATTAGAAGAGTAGCGCATATGGAAAATCCTGTCTGCAGTACATCGAAAAATAGTCATTAAACCAAACTAGATTGTGTATTTGTATTGTGGGACGAATGCACTATGGACTACACACTACACTATGCACTATTAGATCAAGGCAAGACCTAAGAAGTACCTAACAGGCGTTAAATCCTTACGTACGGTTACATAAGTGTCTATGTCTCCAAAAAAAAAGCAAAATTTTATCGAATATAAACTTTATTTAAAAGGAAACATTTAGTTGATTCAGAATATAACAATATTCTTATTGACGTTGGAAAAGTGTGATGTCCAGAAGTGAATGAAAAAAATGATATAGAACTACTTACCGATCTTTGTTAGGATGTGAAGGATGGAAGGAGGAGGTGAAAATGTATTTATACCACGAATTCCTACAATGCCATCAAATTTTCATTTGAATTAAAAATGTGCAATTTCCTATCAATTACAGCTTTACTATAATAATCAACAAGTCACAAACACAAGCGTTGAAAATTTTTAAAATCACCAAGCTCTGATTTGCCAGCAAGCGTAGGAATTGGAACGTAGTGTCTTGGAAGTCAAATTATTAGGCCATATAAGAAACACCTTACTACGCTTTAAAATCAAAATCGCTGATGTCAGCCACAACCGGATGACAAAAGTGGGACTGGGCGGGCCACGTTTGTCGCATGTCGAAATATCGCTGGGCGAAGGTCACCACAGTTTGGACCCCAAAATTTAAGCAACCTCAAAGTCAATCCAGGCCGAAGTGGTGTGCCGACCTAAATTGTCACGACAGTCACTGGACCACCAAAGCCGAAGACCGGGCAGTCTGGAGTCCTTTACTCAGCAGTGGGACAATAGAAGTTGAGAAAAAAAGATTTGAAAGTAAGAAGAATGAGGTTAAGTTTAGTTTACAAAATTTAACGCGAAGGAAGTAGCTGGTAAACGCTGGTTTTAAAAAAGTCTTCATTTTAAAATCTATTTTAGGTGATAGGAGGTGCTTCAACGGTAGTTCTATATATAATTTACAACAAAAAAAACGATTTACCCAACAAAAAAACCGAGCAAAGCTCGGTCATCCAGGTACTACATACTTATATGCCGTGGTGGTGCCGGCGTAAGAATAGTACCCCACCCTCTCTACCCGTGGTTTCCGTAAGAGTCGGCTAAGGGATGTAATCCGGAAGATGGGCAGCAGCGTCTTCCTTGAACAATCACACCTAACTGCGCTCGCCAACCCGCCTGCCGAGCGTGGCGAATATTGGCAAAGTCCCCCCAGGAGGAGGCCTATGTCCAGCAGTGGACTATCTATGGCTGATGATGATGATGATACTTATAATACATACAGAACACCCAGACAACAAATATTTATCGTCACGTCACGTAAACGTGTGTCCAGGTGGTCCTTGAAGCAGATGTTCTACCAAGTAAGCTAACGGGTGTGTCAAAATCCCACTTAATATTATAAATGTGAAAGTTTAGATGGATGGATGTTTGTTACTCAATCACACCAGAACGGCTGAACGGATCTGGGTGAAATTTTGCATGTAGATACTTTACGCCCTGGAATAAAACATAGGATACTTTTCATCATCATCATCATCATTCATCACCAGTAAAACCGCGAGGCGCAGCTAGTATTTGTAGCGATGGTAGCTCAGTGGGTAGCGCGGTCGGTTCGCATGCTGAAGGGCGTGGGTCCAAATCCCAACAATGAGCTTGAGCTGCCGGTAAAGAAAAACATCGTGAGGAAACCATGGTAGTGGGGTACGTTCTAGTACTCGGCTGGCTAGCTACCACCCTCAAGTTGAAAACATGCCGCCAAGCATCTAACGGTGTGTTCCGGCAGCTTCACTTGAGAGTCAGTTCCATTCTAGGCTAGGTGTGCTTTACCATCTTCGACCACACCTTCACGTAACATCAGGTAATCAACAAACACCTAGCATGTCAGCCATAAAAAAAAATAAGTATTCTATTTAGTCAAGTTAATTGTAGTTTGGGAAGGATGAGCACATACGAGTATAAATCAGAAAGTCGAGAATTATAAATTACGTGGACTCTGAATCAATATGACCTACATAGATTTCCATGTAAGTAGGTAGACATGCGTCACACTTTCTTCTGCAAAATTATACGTTACAGTCATCTATAGCTGTGAGTATCCTGCTTGAATAAAGATATCAAACGTGATGATCGTCTGACTAAGAAAACATATTGATAAATTTATTTAACGAATTCAAATATAAGTAAAGCTTGTACCGATCATAGCTCAGTGGTTAGCGCGGTTGGTTCACACGCCGAAGCAGTTTGAGCTGCCGGTGAAGGAAAACATCGTGAGAAAACCATAGCGTGGTAGTAGGGTACTTTCTAGTACTCGGCTGGCTAGCTACCACCCTCAAGTTGAAAATCTGCCGCCAAGCATCTAACGGTGTGTTCCGGTAGCCTCACTTGAGAGCCAGTTCTATTCCAGGCTTGGTGTGCTTTACCATCTTCGACCACACCGTCACTTAACATCAGGTGAGCTGTGGTCAAACACTTGGACTGTCAGCCAAAAAAAAAAAAATTCGCGCACTCCCCGAAATGAATCCGGTAAACTGAATGCAGTCCATTTCACGCATTTAACAGCTAGCTCGGAAGCTATTAAATTAAATAAATAGTAGAACGTAGGCCGCTAGTTGCGACAATTGTTGCTTAGAACGTGTCGGAGCCAATCCTATTCAGCTAAAATTGAAACGGTTCTATTTAAAGACACGATGGAATCGGAATGAATCAGTTTTTTGATGACATGTATGCATGCAGGAGGTCGTCTAGGTAGGTACTAGAGTCTAGGAGATCCGAAACGAACTAAAGTAGCCGACATAGCCCAGCGGATTAGCAAGTTGAAGTGGCAGTGGGCAGGGCACACAGCACGCAGAACTGACGGCCGATGGGGCTGCAAAGTTCTGGAGTGGAGACCACGGACCGGCAAGCGCAGCGTAGGACGTCCACCAACAAGGTGGACAGACGACCTCAATAAGACCGTAGGAACGCGCTGGATGCGAGCCGCTTCCAACCGGTCTCTATGGAAGTCAATGGGGGAGGCCTATGTCCAGCAGTGGACGTCGTACGGCTGAGATGATGATGATGAATGCAAAACAACCACAAGTGCAAATTATTTAGTTTTATATTTATCTACTAGAAATAATGCCTTCTGGCCTATATATTTCATGCAAAACAACTACATCTTAAAATTATCATTTTGTAGCGATGATGGCTCAGTGGTTAGCGCGGTAGGTTCGCATGCCGAAGGGCGTGGGTTCAAACCCCAACAATGAGCTTGAGCAGCCGGTGAAGGAAAACGTCGTGAGGAAACCATAGCGTGGTGGTAGGGTACTTTCTAGTACTCGGCTGGCTAGCTACCACCCTCAAGTTGAAAATCTGCCGCCAAGCATCTAACGGTGTGTTCCGGCCTCACTTGTGAGCCAGTTCCATTCCAGGCTAGGTGTGCTTTACCATCTTCGACCACACCGTCACTTAACATCAGGTGAGCTGTGGTCAAACACCTAGGGTAGGTCAGACATTAAAAAAAAATGTGTAAAAGATAATTTTAAAATTAATAAATTTCAAAATTGGTCTCATTTTTCACTCTAACAAAATCAAAGGCAAAGTCAACAAAACACGGTCATAGGCATTAAAACAGTTGAAGACCGTTTAACTCATAGCCCTTCACAAAAAACAGAAGACAAAGACACGATCGAAGAAAGCAGGTTGGCCCGGTTAGTCAACGGCCTTCGAGTGAAAGTACCGCTGCGTTTAGTACTCAGGTACCGACTTACGAAGCAATATATCCAGTAGCCAGTACAGTGGAATCTCGATAAGTCAAATGTTGATACAAGAAGTTCGAAATATAAAGGATTTAATTGCTAAATTAGCCGTGTATTTGGCGTAAGAATAGTACCACCCTCTCTACCCGTGGTTGCCGTAAGAGTCGGCTAAGGGATGTAATCCGGAAGATGGGCAGCAGCGTCTTCTTTGAACAATCACACTTAACTGCGCTCGCCAACCCGCCTGCCAAGCGTGGCGAGTATTGGCAAAACCCCCCCTAGGAGGAGGCCTATGTCCAGCAGTGGACGTTCTATGGCTTATGATGTTAATTGCTAAAATTTTGACTTAGAAAGGCGCGATTTCCAAGTATATTTTTCAAGTTGTAGAGTCAAAGTTAAATAAAAATTCGACTTTTTTTCTCTTTCTTTTTGGCACCGCTGTGCATTCTGCCAGTTTCAATGTTTCTGTATTTTGTATGCAGTCTTCATTTTTCAGCTTCTTTATAGTCAAATTCCAGTCTTGGTCAAGTCAATCCGTGTCAGCTAATCCAGTCATGCTTTAGTAAAGTAGTGGCGGCTTTACTATACGCTTCGATGGAGTTTTGGATGCAACACGAAAAGTCATGTCTCACCATATCACTTTCCCACACTCGCGCTTGTAATTCGGCATCACTATTTTTATACATAAACACTCGAAAAAACACAAGTTTTGGAAAAAAATACAATGAAGCGACACGACTCTTTCCGCGTTCCCCCAAAACACCAAAATTCGACTTATTCATAGTTTATAGCCAAATAAGTATTTGGGATACTTTGGATTTGGGGGAGAGCGGGGCTACTGCTTTGGGGCCTCCACAAGAGAAGAGCCCCCAGAATAGAAATAAAAAATATATCCAAACATATCGACAACTTACAATGTACAATGAGCAAACAATATTGGAATGCAATTTTTTTTTTTCGAATTACTGAGGATTACGACTTAGCGAAGTTGCACTGTATAACGTATTCAATGCCTACCAACATTGAGAGAAAACTTGCTATTTTTTTAAAGTAAAAGTTTTTTTTTATTGTCGACAAGCTTATTTGGCCTCAGCTGATCTAATGTGAAAAGACAAGAAGATGGAATGGATGGAACTGGCTCGCAAGTGAGACTTCCAGAACACACCGTTAGGTGGTTAGCGACAGTTTTTAGCGTTCCGTACCCAAAGGTGACCCTATTACTAAGACTCCGCTGTCTGTCCGTCTGTCACCAGGCTGTATCTCATGAACCGTGATAGTTAGACAGTTGAAATTTTTACAGATGATGTATTTCTGTTGCCGCTATAACAACAAATACTAAAAAAACATTATAAAATAAATATTTAAGGGGGGCTCCCATACAACAAACATGACTTTTTTGCCGTTTCATAGATAATGGTACGGAACCCTTCGTGCGCGAGTCCGACTCGCACTAACTCTTATTCGCATGTATAATGTTATAAGATAAGATTAGTAGTATCATCACTACTTTTTATTAAAAAAAAGTCATTCTCCGCGTCTGTCTGTCTGTCCGATAAACCTAAAAACTACTGAACGGATCATCATGCGAGTTTCACGAATAGATAGAGTAATTCATGAGGAAGATTTAGGAACACAATAGTTTGTCAAGGTTTTGTATGAATTGGTTGAAATATGATGAAAATTGTTGGAAGTGTCGGAAAAAGTCAAGCCACCTGGGAGCTTTCATCAAAAACGCTGCCTAATCCCTTTGAGATATAACAAAACAATGCATGGTGGGATATTCCTCTTTTATAGATCTACAAAAAAGTCCGCGGTGGCATATATCTACCTTTAAGGGATAGCTCACTATAGCCCATTCTATCTTTTAAAAAAAAATTCACGTACTATGCGTTAATTGGAAAGCTATTTAGACGGATACTATATTAAATTCTTATCAACTCAAACATACTACCCGTGCAAAGCCGGGGCGGGTCGCTAGTATTATATAAATAAACAATATATAAACTATACTTGCGGTAAAGTTTTATAGCGAAAACTAGCTGTGCCCCGCGGTATCACCCGCGCTAGATGCCTACGTCGTAGTAGCTTTATGCATGCAAAGTCTCAGCCCGATCGGTTTAAAATTGACAAAGTTTCATACAAACTTTCATCCCCTATTTTATCCCCTTGGGGGTAGAATTAATCAAAATCCTTTCTTAGCGGATGCCTACGTCATAACATCTACCTGCATGCCAAATTTCAGCCCGATCCGTCCAGTGGTTTGGGCTGTGCGTTGATAGATCACTATGTCAGTCAATCAGTCAGTCAGTCAGTCAGTCAGTCAGTCAGTCAGTCAGTCAGTCAGTCACCTTTGAGTTATATATATAGCGAAAATACGTTTAACACAAACTTTCGCCCGTATGATATTGCGTTTTTCAAGTTACATCACAAAGCACACAATTCTCGAAGATAAGTACTTAAAAAGAATTACATTGACCAACTAAATGCCTACAAAATGATGAACGTGGGTAAAGATCATGGGTCCAAAGTATACTAGGGTATCCGGAAAGAGTTAAAGCTGAAAGGGGCCCATTACGAACATTGATCGTTTGGTCGTGATTGGTCGTAGACCGCGGGCCCCAGCATGTATACCGACCTCTCCGACTTGACGAGCCGGTGCGACGGCGTTACAAGCTGGTCTTTCTTTTTATTGCTGCGGAGATCTAACGAGCTGTGGACGCCCCTGCGTTGAAATTCATCAATGTTCGTGTAGGTGAATAGGGCTACCTGGTAAATAAGTTCACACGGCAACGGTAGTATCTTGAGATCTCTAAAAAGCTCCACGCATGAGACGTCGTCCTGAACCCCACAGATGGCACGCACGGCTCTCTTCTGCATAACAAACGCTCTATTACGATCGATAATTGATTGAATCAGGCGTTGCTTTGCGGAAGTCCATTTTGAGTGTTCTAGGTATATATTTAGTTTATTTCCGCTTAACAGTCGTTCCAGCTACAACAGAAAAGAGGAACCTACCTATAACTACCTATAACTGCTGCTGCAATAACCACTTGGTTATTGCAGCGAAGAGGATATAAATACTTGCGGATTTTGTTTTTATTTTAATTAGTGTTTTATTTAAGCTTATAAGTTAATGTGAAATTTGGTTTTAGATTATTAGTAAAGTTCCGAATAGGTTTTTTAATTATCATTAAGTTTTTTAGTAAATATTTTCAAGTGTTTCATATATACGTCAAGTTTTTTTTTTTTTTTTTTAATTTAAATCCTCTTTTCTGTTGTAGCTGGAACGACTGTTAAGCGGAAATAAACTAAATATATACCTAGAACACTATTACGATCGGCTGCGCGGCCCCACAACTCCAGCCCGTACGTGATGTTACTGTGGGCGGTTTACACCAATTACACTAATAATAAACATAAAATTAATTTTAGTCTTAATTTGAAGAAATGACAAATTGTAATAAAAAATAACAAAAATAATTACTCACAATTCAATAAAAGTCAAAAACATAATGCTTTTTTGGCGTAAATTTTTTTTTAATGACAATTATAAAGCCCCTTCCGGCTTAGACCCTTTCCGAATAGCCCGGTGGACTTTAACATTGTTTTTGTGTAACCAAAAATCGAAAGTGTCCGTCTCTACAATTACACTTTAGTAGGCCAAATGGAGTCTATCAGATTACTCATCTCTTTTTCGCAAGTAGAAAGTAGGTGATGCGCGAGCAGGACAAATATAGTTATCTGTTTGCAGTTAAAATTTATGACTTTCTTTACTTTTACTTGTTAGAAATCCATTTTATTGTAATCTTTACCCTTTGGCTTTTGTATTTTATTGTTGATATTTATTTGTAAACACTTGCTAATATTGTTAACTAGCGATCCGCCCCGGCTTCGCACGGGTAGTAAGAATGGGTATAGAAAGCTATACTTAAAAGGTAGATATATGCCACCGCGGATTTTTTTGTAGATATATAACAGAGGAATATCCCACCAAGCATTGTTTTGTTATATCTCATATAGATTAGCCAGTAAATTGATCAATTGACGATTTTGTAAAGAAATTTATCGATATCGATACATGAAAGACTTACAAAAAAAAAATGTAAATTTATGTTCATGCCAAGAAACACTTGAGCAGTATGAATCTAGCTAGACTCGATAAGATTCAAAAACGTCTTGCCAAAGACAATTACATCGTCCACGTAAACAAACATTTTCATAAAATGAAAACAACTGGGTTGGGTTTAGCAACTATGTTAAATTGTTATGGGACCAAATGGCAACTAATTCGCATCAAACTAAAGAAGAATCACGTAAATCGGATCATTAATCTCAGCGTAATCGGTGTACATACATAAAAAAAACTACCGATCAAGTTGAGAGCCTCCTCCTTTTTGAAGTCAGATAAAAATGTGTGAAATTTTATTCTCAAGTATATATTGAACGTTTTAGTCTTAGGACCAACAGTAGTGGTATAAAATGAAAAAAGAACCTGATTTTAGCTCCTTTCATCCAAGATGTCACAGTATTGAGACGAACGATACTCTTTCCTGATGTTAAGAGATAACGCTTGTCCATGACCATTGCAGCGATACACAGAACTTTGAGTAGTAAAACAAAGTCCAGAGCATCGCTGTCTTGGCGCTCATTACTTTGAGACAAGATGGTTAGTCTCAATAGCCTTGTAATTTCGCTAGCTGCAGTACCCTTCAAACCGGAACACAGTGATGTTTACACACTACTGCTTGGCGGCAGAATATCGGGTACTGCGGTGGTACCTACCTAGACGACCTCCTGCTAAGGAGATCTACCACCAAGTCAAATACGGACATACGAACATGTTATCTTTCTCAAACATATTCGTAGATCAAATATTTGCTTAGCACACCTTTCTTTACAAAAGTTTTATGCGAAACTAGCTGCTTCCCGGAGTTTCGCTTGCTTGAGTTTTCGTAGCGATGACAGCTCAGTGGTTAGCGCCAAAGAGTAATGTAATATAGGTTAGCGCTGTCGGATCAAACGCCGAAGGGCGTGGGTTCAAATGTCAGTGACGGAAAACATTGTGAGGAAACCATAGCGTGGTGGTAGGCTATTATCTAGTACTCGGCTGGCTAGCTACCACCCTCAAGTTGAAAACCTACCGCCAAGCACCCGGCAGCCTCGTTTGAGAACCAGACCATTACCGTCTTCGATCACACTGTCACTTAACATCAGGCGAGCTGTGGTCAAACACCTACATTGTCAAACATTAAAAAAATAAGTCGCCACTACTTTACTTTCAGGCATGACTGGATACATAATATGCGTAAAATATCTATTATTACTGGCAAATACACAAACTGCGACGCCACAAACGAGGAAAAAAAGGTGACTAACCATAATTTCGTTTTTTTTACTCTTTCTTCTTGGCATCGCACTCTGTGCATTCTGCCAGTTTCAATGTTTCTATATTTTGTGAGTAGTCTTCATTTTTCAGCTTCTTTATCATCTATAGTTACAGTCAAAGTCTAGTCTTGATCAAGTCCAGTCGGTCCCAGTCAAATCAAGTCATGCCTTAGTAAAGTAGTGGCGACTTTACTATAAGCTTCTGGATGGAGTTTTGGAAGCAACACGAAAAGTCATGTTTAACCACATTATATCATTCTCCCACACTCGCGCTTGTAATTCGGCACTTTATAAATAAAACACTACTATTTTTATGCATAAAAACTCGAAAAAACACTAGTTTTAGAAAAAAATACAATGGGCGACACGACGCTCACCGCGTTCCCGCCAAAACTCCCATAGATTCGTTACAAAACCTTACCTTGCCAATCATCCTTTCCAAACTTTTTCGTAAAGAGTTAGCTGACGCGTACGTATCTGGCTGAAAAAAAGAAAAAAAGTTTGACCGCTTAAGTATTTGTCACATGCCATTATGCCACACCGTATCTGATATCTAGAAATCGACGAAAATAACAGGATAAATACGATAAAACCGTTGGAATTTCACACAATCTACATTGCAAGGGGAAGGCCGCCCAATTACGTACGATTCCCACAATGAATTTGCCCGTGAAATTCAAGAAATACTTCAATCGCTGAAAGCGCTCCCTGACGTTTGTTTTGTAAGAGAAAAGTGCGACTTTTTTACAACAAACTTGCGGTGAGAACTCATTTTTCAAGTATTAACAACAGCTGTTGATATAATACACATCTATAATTGTTTGATTCCAGGCGATACTTTGCGGAAGTTCATTTTGAGTTTTCAAGGTATACATTTAGTGTATTTCAGCTTAAAAATCGTTTTGATTACAAAAGTGATGAGAATTTAAATTAAAATTTATTATCGTGACGACTATTTAAAAAAAAAATATCCGTAATACTTAATACCTAAACTAAAACACTACATGTCTTATTTTTATTAGTATATTTTTTTAATTTACATTACAACATCTTCCGTATTTTCTTAACCTATATCGTGTTTTCCATTCTTAGTTGCATGGAAGAGATCGCTCTCAGCGATAAGGCCATCACTTGTGGCACTAACCCGTTAGAATCTTTTGTTTTCTGTGCTTTATTTCTATTTTTGGTGTGCACTATTGTGCAAGAGTTTCTATATAAACTTTAAATGAACTAAAATAACTTATTAAACTTGTAACTTAATTTTATTTTGAACTTTACATGTTTTTCTGTTTACTGTTTAAAAAAAAAAAAAAAACTTATAAATTAATGCATAAGTCTGTGACATTAATCTAATTGAGTAACGTTTTAAAAAAACAGTGATTTAATTGTTTTTGTTTTTTAATTATTTCTTGTGTTTATTGTAATAAACTACTGTTAAGCGGATTTATATACCTTGAACATTCATAATACACATCGGTTTTGGATGTAAAAATTTACTAAACGTTCGATTTCAACGCATAAGTGCTTAAATTTTCTGGTCACATACTGCGAACTGTTTCAAAGGATAGTGGGGCAAATCGGGCCCTATATGGAGTGGTTATTGTTAGTGAATGCGTTATATCCACCTGACCCAGCTATGGCCTAAAAAGTCCGCGGTAAGAAGTATACAGTTTGATCGGGAACTTCCGTTTCTATTATGGTGGTCGATATGAAATTTAATACTTTTTAGGGTTCCGACTGTCTGTCAGCAAAACCCTGGAGTTTGTTAACACTGCGCACGGGTTAACATGGGGCTTTTGATCTATCTCAAAGGGATTAGGCAATGTTTTCGATGAAAGCTCCCATGTGGCTTGACTTTTTCCGATACTTCCAACAATTATCATCATATTTCAACCAATTTACACAAAACCTTGACAAATTATATACCTAAACCTTCCTCATGAATCACTCTATCTATTGGTGAAACACGCATGATAATCCGTTCAGTAGTTTTTATGTATATCGCGAACAGACATACGTTTAACCACATTCTGCCTGATGATAAGCAGTAGTGCGGTCTAAGATGGAGCACGCTTATCTAGAAGAAACATATTTATTCTAGATTTGAAGACACTCATATTGAAGACATTTTGCTACTCAAAGTTCTTTGTATTGCAGCACCAGTCATGGACAGGCGTTATCTCTTACCATCAGGAGAGCGTCACGTTCGTCTCATTACTTTTACATAAAAATATATACGTGTCCAACGGCACCATATAATAGATGTTAACCTTACAAAATAAGGATTATTTTCGTACTAAGGTTGCCTGTAAGAGATCGCTTTAAGCGATAAGGCCGCCAGTTGTTGCATTGCCTGTTATTTCTTGTGTGAAGAACAAAGAGTTATCTTAACGATATAACGTCAAATATGTGTTGAATATGTTCTTAAGATTCTTATCTGTGGGGCTGTTCGAGTATTACGTAAGTACCAAAAGGGGAGGGAATATGTCTTTGCTTTGCTTATGTCAGCCATGTCATATAAATTACTAGCGACCCGCCCCCGCTTCGCACGGGTGCAATGTAGATATTATTGTGGTGCATATGCATGTATTATACATATAAAACTCCTCTTCAATCACTCTATCTATTAAAAAAAACCGCATCAAAATCCGTTGCGTAGTTTTAAAGATTTAAGCATGCATAGGGATATAGGGACAGAGAAAGCGACTTTGTTTTATACTATGTAGTGATGATATTGAAGTGATGCTGATGTTAATTTTCTATGTTATTATATCATGATCCAAATATTATTATATTATACGATAGATAATTAATATTTCTCCCGTTCACGTAAATAAGCTACAATATTCACGGAAACATTAAAATCCCATCACACGGAAGCTTTCGACGATGTCTCCTTGAAGTACATAAAATAATGATTTAACGATTTGAATTCTTGAAATGCGACGGGGAAAGTTGTTAAGCAAATATTTTGCACATGACTGTAATTCTTTGCTTCGTTTTAGAGAGTTTTGGCACAGTACACTAAGAACAGTAAGCCATCTTCATGGAAATTGACCGCTGCTGGTTTGAATGTGTGCGTGCGTACCGTGCGCCGTGTACACTGCCACGCACACAACATAATCTCGGGGAGACTCGGGTGCCGGCAGTCAGGGCCGTGAGTTTGGTCGCGCGCGTTCCAGTACGCTGCACGCGCGCTCGCGCCCGCCTGCTCTCACCGGCCACTTTATTATTTACACTTTACCGGCCATTTTGTTTAGCGCAGTTTTATAGTGCTGCTCATAATACGGAAATAATATTTAACTAAAAATAAAAGTGACAACCCTAAGCGTCAACGCAAGAGTAGGTTAACTCGCCGACCGGCCTAAGATGAACTACTTTTCTCAGTGTACTTTGGTTTTGGCGAATTCAAAACACGGCAACGCTACGCATTTCAATTCGAAGGATTATTAGTTTTTTTATCAATCTTAGGGTTAATGCCAGTTAATTTGGTAGATGCTGAATCCTTGCTGAATCTTAGCCACCGTTTAGAATCCTGTATAGGTAAGTTTTATTTTAAATTACAAAATTGTTTGTATTTAAAAAATATAAACTTATGTAAAAGTAATGAGACGAACGGGACGCTCTCCTGATGGTAAGAGATAACATGCCCATGGCTATTTTAGCGATAAACGACAAACAAAGTCCGGGGCATCGCTGCTTTAGCGCTCATTATTTTGAGTCACAGATTTTCAACTTGAGGGTGGTGGCTAGCCAGCCGAGTACTAGAAAGTAGCTTGCTATGCTATGGTTTCGTCACGATGTTTTCCTTCACCGGCAGTTCAACCGGATACATTTCGAGGAGCGCACGTAAGAGCTCTTTGACATTCCATTCTCTCCATTCCACAACAAAACAAGTACAAACGGCACACTACTACCCATTCCTTGTGGACGTTATCAGTAGTCGTACGCAGCGATTCGGCTCTACCTACTCGATGCGTACAGCCCATGACTGAAACACATCGCCTTTCTTTCTTGCTAGCTACAATTTGGACGCATTCCTGCAAACTACGATTTGTTTTAAATCAACGTGCTCTATCCTCGGCTGCACCGTCGCTTTCTATTAGGCAAGTTGGTGGCCAAACGTAGATTTATTTCTATTGTATACATCCTAATCCTAAACCTCCTAAACCAATATTATAAACGCGAAAGTTTGTAAGAACGTATGGATGTATGTTTGTTACTCTTTTACGCAAAAACTACTGAATGGATTTTGATGAAACTTTACAATAATATAGCTTACATATCAGAATAACACATAGGCAATAAATTATAAAGATATAGTGTGAATTATCCAAAATATACAGCGACAGCATATATCTATCTTTGATGTGTAAGCTGTTATCGCCAAAATAGTGAACCATAAATACAATAAAAATTGTTAATTTATTTCTAACGCACATTTGGTAATAACAAATTGATCCTTATCTCTACATAGTATAAAACAAAGTCGTCTGCTGCGTCTGTCTATCTATCTGTCTGTCTGTCTCAATTCCACGCGGACGAAGTAGCGGGTAACAGCTAGTATAATATATATGTATATATGCCAGCGGCCCGCCCTGGCTTCGCACGTGTAGATATACATACATAGGTATTTAATAAATATGCATATTTTAGCATTACAAAGTACATTTTCACAATTAGTTAAGTGCGGAATTTGCGGGTAGAATAAGTAAGTAAACAAACAAAACGATGTTATCTCAATTACAGAGGTTAATGCATAAAAAATTCACTCGCTGCCTCAGTTATAGATATAACTATAACGATAAAATCGAAAGAACGAATCCTAGATATAGAGGATTGCTTCGTCCCAATAACAGAGGTAATTCAGTGCCAAAGTGTTGGGACCTCAGCATGAGTTCCAGTTATGGAGGTTTCTCACTTATCCAGGTCCCACTTAAACAAGTTTCACTGTACTTTAAGGTATATGATATTCTGGACTTTTTTGTAGTTTCAATTTGCTCTATAAAACTGTGGAACATCACTTTGTTCTATTGTCAATAGTTGTCGCGACGCACGTGAATTAAGATTTCGGTAAATTTTTCATAGCTTGGGTTACATTGTCGAAGTTTTCATACGGATTCCTAATTGTTTTTTTAAATAAAATATAGTTGTTCATAACAGATAATGTAGTATTCTAATGACGGAAGAACTTTTTCAGATCCGTCCGGTAGTTTTTTTTTGTCGGAATAGGTTCGCGTCTGTTCATATCCTGCCTGATGTTAAGCAACGTTGTGTATGGAACAAGCTTACCTAGAAGGAACCTGTTTACTCTTGATTTGAAGACACTCTTATTATCATTTTCGGGAAACACAGATTCCGGTAAAGAGTTCCACATCCTCGCTGTGCGAATAAAGAATGTGGATTGGAAGCGCTTGGTGCGCACATGGGGAACGTCCACCATGTACGGGTGACGCTTTGGTCGCGTTTGTCTTGCCGTCCGGTAGTAAAAAAGGGGCGGGGGAACCAAGTCGTGCAACTCCAAGGCACAATCCCCGAAGTGTATACGGTAGAAAGCCGTTAGAGAGGAGACCTTATATCGAAGTTCAAGGCTTTGCAGCCGAGACATAAAAAGCTGATAGACAGGAGACCTTATGTCGATGTTCAAGGCTTTGCAGCCGAGACATAAAAAGCTGATAGACAGGAGACCTTATGTCGATGTTCAAGGCTTTGCAGCCGAGACATAAAAAGCTGATAGACAGGAGACCTTATGTCGATGTTCAAGGCTTTGCAGCCGAGACATTAAAAGCCGTTAGAGAGGAGACCTTATATCGAAGTTCAAGGCTTTGCAGCCGAGACATAAAAAGCTGATAGACAGGAGACCTTATGTCGATGTTCAAGGCTTTGCAGCCGAGACATTAAAAGCCGTTAGAGAGGAGACCTTATATCGAAGTTCAAGGCTTTGCAGCCGAGACATAAAAAGCTGATAGACAGGAGACCTTATGTCGATGTTCAAGGCTTTGCAGCCGAGACTTTACCGAAGTGTCTCATTTTGCCTATTAATTAATCTCTTACAGAACAACCTAAGTTCGGAGTTAGTTTTTAGCCTTAGTTTCGGAGCCTTTTCTAATATTTTTTTATGGCTCACAGGTTTTTTTTTTTGACCACAACTCACCTGATGTTAAGTGACCGTGTGGTCGAAGATGGTAAACACACCTAGCCTGGAATGGAACTGGCTCTCAAGTGAGGCTGCCGGAATACACCGTCAGATGCTTGGCGCCAGATTTTCAACTTGAGGGTGGTAGCTAGCCAGCCGAGTACTAGAAAGTACCCTACCACCACGCTATGGTTTCCTCACGATGTTTTCCTTCGCCGGCAGCTCAAGCTCATTGTTGGGGTTTGAACCCACGCCCTTCGGCATGCGAACCGACCGCGCTAACCACTGAGCTATCATCGTTATATATAATACTACAAGGGTTACCCGCCTCGGCTGCGCACAAGTTTACGCGCGGCTTTTGATATATTTCAAAGGGATTAGGCAGCGTTTTCGATGATTTTTCCGACAATATCGACAATTATTATCATATTTCAACCAATTTACACAAAACCTAGACAAATTATATTTCTAAACCTTCCTTATGAATCGCTCTATCTATCTATCTAAATATATATAACTCAAAGGTGACTGACTGACTGATATAGTTATCTATTAACGCACAGCCCAAACCACTGGACGGATCGGGCTGAAATTTGGCATGCAGTTAGATGTTATGACGTAGGCATCCGCTAAGAAAGGATTTTGATTAATTCTACCCCCAAGGGGATAAAATACGGGATGAAAGATTGTATGAAACTTTGTCAATTTTAAACCGATCGGGCTGAGACTTTGCACGCATAAAGCTACTATGACGTAGGCATCTAGCGCGGGTAAAACCGCGGGGCACAGCTAGTCTATTATAACTCGCATGATAATCCGTTCAGTAGTTTTTAAGCGTACAGACAGACAGACTGACACGGCGTACGACTTTATTTTATAATTATGTAGTGATGATTACAGTGTTGATAAAACACACTTTTACTTATGGAAATGGTATCAAGCTATCGTGTGTATTGCGTGCACAATAACTTAAAGTAAAAGTGTCAGGAATGCTTTACGAATGACAACGGAAAACATGCTTGTTTATTTATTTTTAATAACTTTTTGTATAATAGAACATGGTGGTGCCGGCGTAAGAATAGTACCCCACCCTCTCTACCCGTGGTTGCCGTAAAAGTCGGGATGTAATCCGGAAGATGGGCAGCAGCGTCTTCCTTGAACAATCACACCTAACTGCGCTCGCCAACCAGCCTGCCAAGCGTGACGAGTATCGGCAAAACCCTCCCAGGAGGAGGCCTATGTCCAGCAGTAGACGTCCTATGGCTGATGATATGATGTGATAATAGAACAGATATTTTTACGTTTCTAATTATAGGAACTCTAGTATTAAGTAGAAGTACGAGTAAAATACATTTTATATAAAGACTTGTTTATGATAATAGGTAATTTATGCACAATAATGTAGTTGTTTCTCTTAATTGTTTTACCAGAAAGTGCAGAAGCCAAAAAAGGAAGGTTAGCAGGAAGGAAGTAGAAAATATATTTGAACTGTATATGTATGTCCGTTCCTATGTTCTCTCGTAACTATTAAATGGCTGAACCGATGTTAATGAAAAGTAATAAAATGGACAAAACGCTCTCCTGATGGTAAGAGATAACGCATGTCCATGACCATTGCAGCGATACACAGAGCAAAACGAAGTCCAGGGCATCGCTGCTTTGGCGCTCATCACTTGAGACTTTCGATGGTTAGTCTCAACTCTGTAATTTAGCTAGCTGTAGTAAACCCTTCAAACCGGAATACAGTAATGTTTACACACTACTGCTTCATGAGGAAATATCTGGTACTGAAGTGGTACCTACCGAGACGACCTCGTGCTAAGTTTTAGCGATGATAGCTCAGTGGTTAGCGCGGTCGGTTCGCATGCCGAAGGGCGTGGGTTCAAACCCCAACAATGAGCTTGAGCTGCCGGTGAAGGAAAACATCGTGAGGAAACCATAGCGTGGTAGTAGGGTACTTTCTAGTACTCGGCTGGCTAGCTACCACCCTCAAGTTGAAAATCTGCCGCCAAATATCTAACGGTGTGTTCCGGCAGCCTCACTTGAGAGCCAGTTCCATTCCAGGCTATGTGTGCTTTACCATCTTCGTCCACACCGTCACTTAACATCAGGTGAGTTGTGGTTAAACACCAAGCCTGTCAGCGATTAAAAAAAAACAAAAAAGTAGATCTACCACCAAGTTATTATTATAGTTACAAAATTTCCTACCAAGTTAAAAATGATATGTTTATCGAATCTTCATGTCTTATTGTTTCAGGTCAAACAAAACAGCCATGTTAGCGACCAGCAAATACTAACCCGACAACAAAAAACTACTGGACCAGCGCATGGTGTAACTCTTCGCGCCACAGATAACGCAAAAGTTTGAAAACAAGATGGCGTCCGTGCTCGGCGGCCATTTTGGCCCTGGCAGCCAGGAATACGTGCCAGTGGCAGAGTTCTACGCGGACAAGAGCGTGTTTGTCACCGGAGGCACTGGCTTCATGGGAAAGGTAAATTTTACTATAAAATTGACGTGGTTGTCTCACTTTTTTTTTATGGCTTACAGGCTAGGTGTTTGACCACAACTCACCTGATGTTAAGTGACGGTGTGGTCGAAGATGGTAAAGCACATCTAGCCTGGAATGGAACTGGCTCTCAAGTGAGGCTACCGGAACACACCGTTAGATGCTTGGCGGCAGATTTTCAACTTGAGGGTGGTAGCTAGCCAGCCGAATACTAGAAACTTGCGTGGTGGTAGGGTACACCACCACGCAAAATTTCCAAAAAAAATTTACAAAAATTTAATTTGTAATATCGGATACTCCCGACTATAGTTTCGGCCACATCCGTTATAATTAAATGTGAGTGATCCCGCATATTTGCCGTGGTGGTGCCGGCGTGGTTGCCGTAAAAGTCGGGATGTAATCCGGAAGATGGACAGCAGCATCTTCCTTGAACAATCGCACCTGACTGCGCTCGCCAACCCGCCTGCCAAGCGTGGCGAGTATTGGCAAAACCCCCCCAGAAGGAGGCCTATGTCCAGCAGTGGACGTCCTATGGCTGATGATGAATCCCGCATAAGTAAAACAAAAAGGTGTTTTTTTTTTTATGTGAAACAATACACTCTCCTGATGGTAAGAGATAAAGCTTAACCAAGACCATTGCAGCTATACACAGAACTTTTGAGTAGCAAAACAAAATCCAGGGAATCGCTGCTGCAGCGCTCATTCGTTTGAGACTTTATATGGTTAGTCTCAACAACCCTGTAATTTGGGTACTTAAAGTTGGCAATATGTATATTTTTTAATTACGCCACACTATTTCATTTTAAAATATCAGCTTATATTTATACCTACCTACTGTGTTGTTTCAATCTTTCGTATTACTGAATTTTGTTTTAAGTTTTAATATTATTAATAATAATTTGTATTTGACTAAAACATTCACATGCTTACAGTATGGCAAGCGGACCTTTTGACTGTTAGAGGTATCCGCTGTTTATCGGCAATGACGTTATACCCTATTGACTGATAGTGGTTATACTTCCCACACGCCACAAATATCTTATATCTTTAAGCGAGCAATTCTTGTATATATATATATATATATATATATTCTGAACCTCGGAAACGGCTCCAACGATTTTCATGAAATTTAGTATGCAGGGGGTTTCGGGGGCGATAAATCGATCTAGCTAGGTTTCATTTTTAGAAAACTTCGTTTTAACCGTGTTTTCAGGCATTGAAAAACCGAGCAAAGCTCGGTCAACCAGGTACACATGCTATGTGCACATGCACTGTCGTCATATTTATTAATGTTCAATTCATATCTACCATCTACCAATTGGGTGTTAATGCAATCGTTCCTGCCAATCACAGACGTAAACAACATGAATAAACGACAAGGGTTAAGGATTCTGTTAATATTTGCTTCCTTGTTTACAGGTGCTAGTAGAAAAATTGTTGAGGAGTTGTCCAAAAATCAAGAAAATCTACCTTCTAATGAGACCGAAGCGAGGACAAGATGTGGCATCAAGACTCACCGAACTTACACAATCACCGGTATGTAGATAGTGTATAGCGGTTGTGACGAAAATGATCTCAAATTCTAATGAATGCTTGAGCTGCCGGTGAAGGAAATCATAGCGTGGTGGTGGCGGCGTAAGAATAGTATCCCACCCTCTCTACCCGTGGTTGCCGTAAGAGTCGGCTAAGGGATGTAATCCGGAAGATGGGCAGCAGCGTCTTCCTTGAACAATCACACCTAACTGCGCTCGCCAACCCGCCTGCCAAGCGTGGCGAGTATTGGCGAAACCCCCCAGGAGGAGGCCTATGTCCAGCAGTGGACGACCTATGGCTGATGATGTGATTTAAAATTTTCGTTATTGTCAAATGTTTTTTTTGTAAATGTCACCGTTGAACTCCATTCTTAGTGAATAAAATACCACCATTTTCAATCGTTTCAACTATTTCTTACTGCCTTTTTTCTTCAAACAGTTGTTCGAGACGATGAGGAAAGAGAGGCCTCAGGAGCTGACAAAGATCGTACCTATAGTCGGAGACATTACCGATCCAGAATTAGGTATCAGCGCGAAAGACCAAGCCATGCTGTGTCAAATGGTTAGCCAATGTTCTAATTCCTATTCTTATTCAAAGTAGGGGCGATAAGTCCTGCACTGACGTCCCGCTTGGGTCCTGTCGTTGCAACTTCAATAGATTTTTTGTAATCTTCCTGTTAAGAATTGGAAGTCTTCCATGGATAAGCCAACATTATCAAATTGTAATCGACTATTTAAAAATGGTAAGGAATCATTCTAAACCTAATTTCGGCATCGTACACCCCAAGCATATGGCCCTAAATATAAATACAAATATTTTATTGATGTCAAAGTTACAGGTCAATTTTCAATTTCAAAATCATAATACATGTAAATATAATGAAAAATCAATGTAATAAAACATGACAAATCAATATGTGTAATATGCCAATGAAATAATTATAATTACAAGTAATTAAATAATTACTTATTTTTAAATAATCATCGAAGTCGTAAAACAAGTTATCTTGAAGCCAAGATCTTAGTTTGTGAAGCTCGCTATGGATGGAAGGTGCATCTCGAATGAAAGCGGGTATGCGTTGTTGACTGCAGGCCCCAGCATTTATACCGACCTCTCCGACACGACGATGCGCTAGCGTAACCAGTAATAAAAAGAAAGACTTATTTTTATTACTGCGAATATTTATCGTGCTGTGGTAAATGTCAAGACAAGGGCGTGTGGAAATTTACCTATGTTTAAATGGGTAAACAGTGCTACTTGGTAAATGAGCTGACACGGCAAAGGCAGGATCCGTAGCTCCCTAAACAACTCCACGCACGAGACGTCGTCCTGAACCCGACATATATGTGTATAACTGTGTACATAGCTCCATGCAAGGGACGTCATTATGTTTTACTTATGCGAGATTACTCACGTTTTTAAATTATATCTGATACTCCGACTATAGTTTCGGCCACATACGATGGCCTTCATTATGGAATCAAAGCTGAGTAAAACGCGCCCGCGGCCTCGTCTTGCTTCACACTACGGGCCGCTGTGCCCGCAGTGCTGTATAGTACGTGAGTATTCCCGCGTAAGTAAAACAAAAATATGTTTAAACCACGTCATTTTCCATTGTAAAAGAGAGGTAGTCTTGAACCCGACATATAACTATATAATAGTATACATTCTTCTCATGTCTTCATTCTATTTGACATGTATTCTCAATGGCTATCATACTTTCCAGGTATCAATAGTGTTCCATTCGGCTGCGACGGTGAAATTCGACGAGAAACTAAAGCTATCGGTCACGATCAACATGCTGGGGACTCAACAGCTGGTACAACTCTGCCATCGCATGATGAAGCTTGAGGTGAGGGTCAAAAGGTATACTTCTATACACGGGGTTTCAAATACGAAGAAGTGAAACAGTGGCTAACGCAAAATAATACGAAACATGTATAGAACGTGGCGCCATCTAGTTCTCCGCACAACACTAGAAATTATCTCAAAGGATAATAAGTCTTAAAAAGAAGTAGAGTTATATACTATTCTAAAAATAATCCGATTTCCCGTAGTACTGTTTTTCTATGGGAGGATATATATATATATGTATTATAATTATGTACAAGTCATATATAGGGTTGTGTTTGGGATGTACTTATCCGAAAGGAGTCATTGTATGTTTGAAGTGAAAACTTCTTTAGGAGCACTGTGCACTTTATTTTGTGGGTATTGAATTATACTGAGCCGTCACGCTCGGCTATGTAACGCTCGTTCGAGTAAAGTCGGCTCTCGTCGGCTAAGGAAACGAGAAAGCTATAGCCAACGTGTCACTGCTATAGTCACTCGGCGACTGTTACATGAGAGAGTTTTCACTTCTGTCGTGTGCTCTTAAGCACGCACTAAGTTTTTTTTAATGTAACAGTAATAAGACCAACGAGACGCTCTCCTGATGGTAATAGAATAACACTTGTCCATGGCCATTGCAGTGATAAATATAACTTTGAACTTTATGAACAACTTTGGACATAACTCTGAACTTGCGAAAACAATATCATTTGTTTCATTCATGTAATGAAGAAATTCACAATATTTTTTCTGTAAAACACGTGATTTCTTTTCGCGATTTTATACTTTTACCCATAGTAAGAATTGTTCATCATCATAAGAACAGTAATATAATCCTTTCACTTTAGTAAGAATCCTAGCTTAATACCCTGTACAAAAAGAAGAAGCAACCTTCGCGGTTAAGTGTTTCCCTTCTTTTTTATGACAGACAAGACAAGACATGACAGACAGTGTTTGACCACAGCTCACCTGATGTTAAGTGACGGTGTGGTCGAAGATGGTAAAGCACACTTAGCCTAGAATGGGACTGGCTCTCAAGTGAGGCTGCCGGAACTCACCGTTAGATGCTTAGCGACAGACTTTTAATTTGAGGGTAGCTAGCCAGCCAAGTATAAGAAAGTCACCACTTTTGTTTCTCACACCTTCCTTACACGCTTCATATCTTTAATAATGTATGTATGTAGAAAGATCTTTCTTGAAAGTACTTTGACTGATGTCCCCAGGCATTAGTCCACGTGTCGACGGCGTACTGCAACTGTGAGCGTGAACGTGTGGAAGAGACGGTATACGCGCCGCCAGCGCTGCCCGAGCACGTGGTCACTCTCGTGCAGACGCTTCCCGACGAGCTCGTCGACAGAATCACGCCCGATCTAGTCGGTGAGTGCTCCTTTCACTTGGGATTACGTTTAATTTAGCCGACGAGTGCTCCTCTCGCTAGAGATTACGCTTGATTTAGTCGGGGAGTGCTCCTCTCGCTAAAGATGCGTTTGATGTAGTCGGTGAGTGATCTCCTCACTATAAATTAAGCTTGATTTAGTCGGTGATTGCTTCTCTCGCTAGGGATTACGCTTGATTTAGTAAATGAGTGCTCCTTTCACTATGGATTACACTTGATTTAGTCTGTCAGTGATCCTTTCGTTGGTAGTTACGCTTGATTTAGTCAGTGAGTGCTCATCTCACTAGGAATTACGCTTGATTTAGTCGGGGAATGCTCCGCTCGCTACAGATTCGTTTGATGTAGTCGGTGAGTGATCTCCTCGCTAAAAATTACGCTTGATTTAGTCGGTGATTGCTTCTCTCGCTAGGCATTACGCTTGATTTAGTCAACGAGTGCTCCTTTCACTAGGGATTACGCTTGATTTAGTTTATGAAACCTCAAATTAAGAAGTCCTTATTTTCATTGTTATTCGGAAAGGGTAGATCATTTTGCACTTACATTCTTTTTAGCGGTGTATTGTACATTTCTTAAAATGTATTATAAATTTTTGGAATTCCTTGTGCGTTTCTTAGTATTCATGCATTTCCTGTGAGTTTATTCATTTATTGTCTATTTTTAAGGTTATATTGTGCATTTCTTGAGGTGTATTGTGTATTTCTTAGAATGTGTTGTCCATTAAGGGTTTATTGTGCGTTTCCTGAAATGTGTTGTGCATTTCTTGGGTGTATTGTTCATATCTTTGAAGTGTTGCGCATTTCTTGAGATGTGTTGTGCAAGTGTATTTTGAATTTCTCTGGTTGCATTGTGCATTTGAACTAACTTCCTCATGTTTTCCATTACAGGTGACAGGCCTAATACATACACGTTCACGAAGGCCCTGGCGGAAGACATGCTGATCAAGGAGAGTGGCAACCTACCCGTTGCCATCGTTAGACCATCGATCGGTGAGGGACAACCCTAATTTAAGTCTTCTTAAGTTTTTTAGCCAGTGTCAAGTATGTCGATATTTTTGAGTTTTTTTTTTGTGATAAATCGAGTTAAATAAATCTGAGTCATTAAATCGGACTCTACTTCGAATTACAATATCGGAGGACATTACACACAGCGCCATCTGACCACATCTGAAACTAAGCAAAGCTTGTACTATGGAAGTCAAATATCTGATAGAATACATTTATAATTTATTTTTAAACGACTTCAAAAAAGGAGGTGGTACTCAATTAGACAGGTATTTTTTTTATGTTTCTTACCTCAGAACTTTCGAATGTGTGAACCGATTTTGATAATTCTTTTTTTATTTGTAAGCTGGTGCTTTTGTCCAGTTCTGACAATGGCATCCATGAGAAAACCATATGAAATCGTTTTTTTTTTGTTAAAGTTTATTGTAAATACATACTTCTAATTGATACAGAACAAACACTTGTTTATACCACAAAAATGTTTGTCTTGGTGGGAATCGAACCCACGCCCTACAGCTCTTGAAGCAGATATACTACCAATGAGCCAACAGGGCGTTTTGGCTAAGGTTGTAGGACAAAAGTCGTTTGTTTTAATGTACAAATTATGCCTTTAAAAAGATGCTGACTGATTAACAGTATAACTGTGTATGTTCAAGTCAAGTTGTTATAAAACATCTTAACGTTGACACGCCATCGCGCGTCATCGCGTACCTATTTGGCCGAAAGGAGAAATTGTACTGCGTGGAATTACCAAATATAGGTACTAACTTGACCGATTCGTAAGATTCTTAGAAAAAGTGATATATTTTTATATGATTTTATTCTGTGACCATAGAACGGACAGACAGACATATAGATAAGCTTAACTATTATAATAAGGTTTAGCTAAGATTAGTCCCGTCTCGTTGACTTATGTTATCTCACACTAATGTCAGAATATTTATTTACAATTTTGCTACAATTTACAAAGCGATTTATTACATTTTTTTTAAATACCATTTTTTGGTAATTTTCGTATACTCGTATACAAATGAGTGTATGAGTAATGTGCTACTTGGTGAAAGATTTCCTTAGCAAGAGGTCGTGTAGATAGGTACCACCGCAGTACCAGTTATTCTGCCGCCAAGTAGTAGTGTGTAAGCATTTCTGTGTTCCAGTTTGAAGGGTACTGCATCTAGCGACATTACAGGGCTGTTGAGATTAACCCTCAAAAGTCTCAAAGTAATGACCACCAAAGCAGCGATGCCCTGAACTTTGTTTTGCTAATCAAAGTTCTGTGTATCGTTCATGAACAGGTTTTATCTCTTACCATCAAGAGAGCGTCTCGTTCGTCTCATTTTACACTAAAATAAAGTAACCTAATCTTGAGGGAATAAAAAGTTGGAATGGATGAACATGCTTGCGTTTGACCGACATATCGTATGATGCAAAAAAAATCTCCAATTAAATTTAGACGGCTGTATCCTATGTTGAATAAAATTTGCTTATCAGCCGTTCGGAACCCAGTGCCTTACTGGAGCTACAAAGTTAAACATAACTGATAAGAGATAAGATTTCATATCACGAGACAAGCTTACGCAACCATTATCAATCATTATACGGTGCATTTGATAACGTTGTGTCACTTCACAGTTAGATAGCATTTTTTAAACTTCTGGGAAAGGTGAAACGATATCCGTTTCAAAGGTAGGCATTGACTCATCGAACGTGTAAACACTTTGGTGTTCGAAAGTAATTTTTGTTACACTTACTTTTAATTATATCGTAAACTTCGACTATAGTTTCGGCCACATCCGCACAACATAAACTAGCTATTTTCGTTGCTTGGCTAATAGACATCTGATTCTTTAATGCACGTGAAATTTCTTGCCGAAAACATATAGGTACCATTATATATATATTGCATATAGGGTTTGTCACGTTTCATTCTTATAAAGTTTACCAGCTGTGCCCCGCGTTGTTACCCGCTTTTTCCACGTGAACACTATATTTTTTTCGGGATAAAAAGTAGCCTATGTGTTTATCCAGGGTATCGGCTACCTCCAGAGGCGGATTAAATGGGGAGGGCGCCCCAGGCAAGCACCTCATAGGCGCCTTTCTAACAGCCATATTAAAAACATTACTAACTTCGAAAGAACGAGGAATCGTCTCATTGCATAGCTGGTAGTTGGTGATTATACTATTATGTGAACAAGTGAAGAACATCACGACGCTTTGCTATATTAAAGAAGATGCGGTTTCGATCACTGTTCATGATCGCGCATCCCGTCGTAACTGCATAGTTTGCCTAGGGATAATCCGCCGCTGGCTACCTCCATACCAAAAATCGTCGAAATTGGCCCAGCCGTTTGAACGTGAAGGACCAACAAACATATAAACACATTTAGACACTCACAAACTTTCAAAGCAATGTAAACTATCAACATGCAATAAAATATTGAGTATTGATTTCTTGTGCATTTTGACTGTTCATAACGAGAGAGAGAGTTCATAACACACTGTCGCATTTTTAAATTTGACATTGGCAAATAGGAATTCAACTCTAATTGCGTCGCATTCGTCGGTTCTCGTTCATAAATGTTTTCTGATTCTGATTCTGAAATGTATCAGTCACGTTTGTAAACGAGACTACGTTACATGCTAAGAGAATAAAACTCTTGATTTTGATATGGTTATCCTCATGATTACATTCTTTATGCATTAAAAATTACTAAAGCCGTAGGTACTTTTCGATACTAGTGTTCCTTATCAAGGATATTTTTTTTTTATCAAGGTTGGTCAAGGCCGTGAATTGGAATTTTGATTACATGTCCAAAATTGGTTTTTAGACATCGTTAATTTCAATTGTAGATATACACGTTTCTATGAAATCTTTTTCACTGCTAAAAATATGCTTCACAAGCAAATCCCACTATCTCACTAATATTATAAATGTGAAAGTTTGGATGGATGGATGGATGGATGGATGAATAGATGGATGGATGGATGTTTGTTACTCAATCATTTTGCATGTAGATAATTTAGGCCCTGGAATAAAACATGGGATACTTTTTATCATCATCATCATCCATCACCACGAAGGTAAAACCGCGGGGCGTAGCTAGTAATGTATATATGATGAATTGATTGCCTTGTTAGCTAATTTGTGCTTTAAAAACAGAAGATCCAAACTTAATTTCCACCAGGACAAACATTTGTGTGACGAGCACAAATACTCGTTTTCTTCTTATTTATAAGTGTTATATATTTGCAAAAATATATGTATATATTAATATTCTTTGTTTATATGTAAAAATAATGAGACGAACGAGACGCTCTCCTGATGGTAAGAGGTAACGCCTGTCCATGACCATTGCAGCGATACATAAAACTTTGAGTGACAAAACAAGGTCTAGACTTCTAGAGCATCGCTGCTTTGGCGCTCATGACTTTGAGATATAAGATGGTTAGTCTCAATGCAGTACCCTCCAAACCGGAACACAGTAATGTTTGCACACTACTGCTTGGCGGCAGAATATCTGGTACTGCGGTGGTACCTGCCTAGAAAACCTGCTAAGCAAATTTACCACTAAGTAAATTCTATCAGTTATCTGGTACCCACAGTACAAGGTTTGATAGTTTAGGGTTAGATGGAGATCATTGAAATGTCCTAGGATATTTATTTTATACAAACATTTTTTTCTTTCTATTGTTTCTTTACATGAGTACAGAAAGAGGGTAATGTTTTTCGAGCGCATTTTTTAAGTCGTTCGACGGATTTCAACATTGAAGGTGTCATTAGATTCGTCTCAGATTTGGAAATGACATTAGGTTTATATCAATAAGGCGTTCCCGTTGCCGTGGTGGTGCCGGCATAAGAATAGTACTCCACCCTCTTTACCCGTGGTTGTCGTAAGAGTCGGCTAAGGGTAACGATGTAATCCGGAAGATGGGCAGCAGCGTCTTCCTTGAACAATCACACCTAACTGCACGCGCCAACCCGCCTGCCAAGCGTGGCGAGTATAGGCAAAACCCCCCCAGGAGGAGGCCTATGTCCGGCAGTTGGCGTCCTATGGCTGATGATGTGTGTCCGCAAAATATGTTCAAATAAAAGTTTACACGTTTATTTTTTTGATGTAGCCTTTCGCTCTTTTTAATAAATTCTATTTTTATTCCAGTGCTCTCATCAGTGCGAGAGCCGGTCAAGGGATGGGTGGACAATTGGAACGGTCCAAACGGCATTATCGCGGCTGTCGGGAAGGGCATCTTCCGGACGATGCTCGGGACGGGGACGCGGGTCGCTGACCTCGTCCCCGTCGACACGGTCATCAATCTCATGATCGTGTGCGCATGGCGGACGCACCTCAGACGGTGAGTTACCCACGAAGAAATTAAAATCTATTATAGATAATGAGTGTTAGCAAGATGATAATATTATTATCGTGTTGTTCCAGAGGCGAAGGCGTGATCGTCTACAACTGCTGCACCGGTCAGCAGAACCCAATCACGTGGCAGCGGTTCGTGAAGACTAGCTTCAAATACATGCGGAAACATCCCTTCAGTGAGTATATTAAGTTTCATTATGACAAAAACTGACGTGCTTTTGACACGTTTTTGTTTTACTCACGCGGGATTACTCACGTTTTATTACATCGGATACTCCGACTATAGTTTCGGCCACATCCTACATTTATTTAATTGTTAATTTGATTTTGTTGAATTTGATTTAGTTTAATTTTTTTTGACTTGTAACAAGCGATTAAAATAGCTATATTACGGGGAAAAACTTTTTAAATTAAATTTAAATATATTACTTGTATGTATGTATATATTTGTAATCCTGTTTTAATTTCCTTTATTTTGATATCCTACTCGATAGGTTTTGGTTACTTTTTTTAAATTAACGTATTAGGTATATTTCGCGCCAAAAACCCGCCATTTTTTTTCAATATCTACCTAAGAACACTTGGGTTTTTAAGACGAATATAACGATAAGTACCTTAATTGTCGACATCCATCCAGCCGTTTGGAAGATACGAGGTAATAAAGAAATTTACAAACATACATACAAGATACGCGCGAACATACCCTTCCTTGGCAGTCGGGTAACAAAATTGATACCAATGAAGAATTTGAATTAAACTTAAAAGCAGGTATATGTTCTCCGAATTCACCACTGACTTTGCCAAGTGGTTATAGATATTTGGACCCATTCCTAATACACTTTTATTGTAGGTACAGTGTTAATACTTTTAATTTGTTTTCTTTACAGGCGAGGTGGTTTGGTACCCGGGCGGTGATATAACCAATAACAGATTGAAGCACGGAGCTTTATCCTTGGTTCAACATCGAGCGCCAGCCATCATCATGGATCTCGCGTCACGTGCCGCTGGCAGGAAACCCATGTATGTTTTTTACAAGCTTTTATTTAACTTGCAATGTATGTAACTATGTTTGTTTGGGTGGAATCTTGCAAGTTGAAGCAAGCAATAATGCAATATTTTTTTTCCTCCTCAGGATGGTCAGAGTCCAAAATAAGCTCGAAAAAGCGGCCGCGTGTCTCGAATACTTCACGACCCGCCAGTGGTCGTTTGCGGACGACAACGTGCAAGCTCTATGCGCTTCGCTGTCGGCCGAGGACCGTCGTGTGTTCGATTTTAACGTGAGGAACATTGACTGGGACGCGTACATAGAATCCTACGTGCTCGGGATTAGAAGGTTTCTGTTCAAAGAAAGCCCGCAAACGCTGCCCAAGTCACGGACTGTACTCAGAAGGTAAAAAGTAATAAATATCGTAGTGCATTTGACACAGCGCCATCTAGCCACAAACTAAGCAAAGCGAGTTCCATATAGCTGATGGACTGTACTCAGAAGGTAAATAATAATAAATATCGTAGTACATTTGACACAGCGCTATCTAGCCACACACTAAGCAAAGCAAGATCCATATAGCTGATGGACTGTACTCAGAAGGTAAATAATAATAAGTACCGTAGGATATTTGATACAGGTCCATCTAGCCCCAAACTCGTTTAAAATAGATTTCTGCTACGACAACATACGCAAAAATCAAGTGCAATAGTTTTATTTTATATTCACGGGCTATTTACTCATATTGATAGAATGTTATCGTATGTAATTTTATTTATTTTTAACTAAACAGAACATTATACGCCTGATATCGACCAATACATGTTTTTGACGTAATATTTTTTTTAGTGTTCAAAGTAATATAAATAGACAATTGAAGTTACCCTATTACCTACATACTTACCTAAGCGCTATGGCTTAGTATTTGACTTCGCTCGGCGAGTTACGAGCTACATTTATTTTGTTACGTTAATGATGGTCAGTCAATAATAGGGGAGGTTTTTAGTGTGATTATTTTTATTACAGATTACACATAGTCCACATTTTAACACAAGTGGCGGCTGTTTTCTTCCTGTGGCGATTCCTGTTCTCTCGTTCCAACACACTACGCAACTTCTGGCGACGCATACTGGACTTCTTAACGAGGGCCGCCCGTCTCCTCGCCATAGCCTGATGAAGCTTAAACAATTTACAAAGTAACACACTGTCGTTGACGTAGCCCCGTATAAACGCTTCCGGCAGGAATGGCGACGTTTCCGGTTTTTGGTGGCAGTTCACATGTGGGTAGTTGTGAAATGCTGAAGCATAAGGAACAGTTAACAGAAATAATGCGTGCAAAGATTCGGTAACAAAAGAAGAGAGAAAAACAATCACATGATATAACTTTGTAAAGCTAACTACTAATAAAGCACATTTCATTTATTGAAAATAAAATTATTATAACGTAGTATAACTGAACGTTTAGATGCTGTGCGTTATAAGATGTTGACAGTTATTTGGTCAACTATAAACCGAAAATGCTGCCATTTCGACTTTTGACACTCAAGCTGACGTTTGTCAAAGAAAAAAAACGGGATTTCATAAACACCAATAGAGGTTATAAGGCAGATCATAACTCAAAACATTTTTCCTTCAAGCTTCCACGGGGCTATTTTACGCTTCCCATTGCAACTAAACGATTTTTTTTAAAGGAAGTTGGGTTGTTTTTTTATCGCGTGGTATATTCCCTGAATGCTAGTTAACTAAGATAGTTCTGTTACGAATTGTTATTAAGTAATCGTGATTCCAAATAATTTTGTACCTATATTACAGCTCAATGGTTATCTAAAAATATTATTAATAAAAAAATAATATGGTAAAAAGTTCAAAACACTGTTAATGTCGCATAGTTAGAAACTGTACCATAGTGTAACGCTGTTAACACTTAGATTAGCTAAGTTTGTGCTATGTTTCTTTATCCAACAAAATATATTCTAGACGGCCTGTTACATTGCAGCGTATTGTTGGACGGTTTTAGCGATTGCTCTTTGAAATTGAAATCTTCAGTTTAGTAACAAACATTTTGAACAGGCCGTTTAAGATAGATGTCTGCCACAACGACGACATACGCAAAAATCAAGTGCAATAGTTTTATTTTATATTAATGGGCTATTTACTCATATTGATAGAATATTATCGTAGGTAAACTTATTTATTTTTCACTTAACACAACATTATACGCCTGATATCGTCCAATACATATTTTTGATTTAATATTTTTTTAAGAGCTCAAAGTAATAAAAATAGACAATTGAAATAACTAGTCAAACGATCATTGATATAACAAATTATATCTTAACTAGGCAAATGTGTAAAATACAGTTTGTTTTTCCACTAATTTATAAATTTTATGAAAAAAATAGTTACATCATCTTTTATACTAGATTTCAAGTGGTAATATAAAAACTTATTTAGATATCGTTGTTATCATTTCAAATTATTTAAGCAATCAAGTTTGAAATGCCTGACGTAACATAATTTATGCGACTAGTTAATACTAGATGATGTAACGAATAAAATTATATGAAATTTTGAAGTGCGCGGATGGTTAGAGGCTAGAAATATGTAGTTTTTGTGAAAATAATAATTATTAATAAATGAGAATTAACATTTAAAAGTTCACGGCGCAAGCAAACGGCATTACTCTCATTATTTTCAATTCTTCAATTACACCTATTTGAGCTGCATAGTCACGAAATCGGCTAATATTAATGATCACAAACATGACATTAAACTAGATATTTATGAAAAAAAATGAGATTTGAACATTCACATTATACTGAAAATAAATTAAAAGCTCAATTTAAACAAATTCAATAGCTCAACTCTGTTAAATTACCTAATTCAACTTAAAAGGTAAATTAATTCCATAGAAAAATTTTTCTATTTATAACTAAAAAGATCCTAACTATGACTTTGTTGTCAATTTTGTTATTCCATTACGTTTTTTTATTCTATAGTTTCCAGATTGATCTATTATAAGTGTTCCTCCAAATAGGGGTGCTAATCAGAAAAATGGAAATAAGTGTCAAAAAGCTGATTAAAATGTAAAATGATAGTTCTTAATAATGCATAGGTTATTAAATTATGATCAATATTACGGAATAAAAATAATATCACTGTAAACTGAAACTTAGAGAAGCAAATCGTTTGTTTACATGGACGATTTAATAAAAATAATTTAAATAATTTTTTTGGTAGCTAAAAAAATTACGAATCATGTTTTCTAGACCGATAAAAAAACTGTTATTCAAGAATATAACAATAAATCGTGAGAGTATATAACAAATCATAATAGTTACTAAATCACTTTAGATAACTGTTGGTCCCAGATTTCAGAAAAGGTTCAAAATTTTGACTAAATTAGTTCAAAATATTGCGGAAACAAATTGCTCTCTACTATAAGCGATTCAACCTTATTTCCTGAAAAGTTGCTTCCTTTACTAATGTAGGAATTTATTGTTTTTATAAAAAAATCTTTTGGACTTTAGAAATTTACGCTAGATACCTTTATTAGCTATATTTAAAATACTGGCCTTGACAATTGTTTTTTAATTATTTACCCATCGTCTTAAACGCTAGATACGTATACCTACTTATAACCTTATAGGTTATTAATTAAGGTATATTTATGAAACTTTTGGAATATCGATACATATTGTACCAGCGTTCCTTTGACTTCTTCCACATTTTTCGCGCCCTTAACGTCTACCATAAATGCTTCCCCATTTGTCCCTACACAAGTTTTGGTGTAAGTTTTACTTCTTAAGTAATGCCTAAGTTTTTACGACGTGTTAATTAAGTGTTAGCATTTTTCTTAATATTTAAGTCTAAAGCGAGACGCTTTCGCTCTTGATTCGCGTGACATTTTCTAAACGTGGAATGGATTGTGACATTTTGAATGATATTTGTCGGATTCACTATGTTTTCATCGTCAGAGTGACTGTCTTCATTTAAAACCATTATATCGTTAATATATTGTTAACGCAACACTAACCTCTTCTTCCCTTTCTTATGATAGTTTAGCTCTCTTACGTTTTTAGTACTACTGCCATAAAAATACTAACTACAATAGTGTTACAGCTTGTGATTAGTTCGAAAGTGTCATGAAAAGATCCATTCCTTACTTCCAGTGTTGTATATTTTGTTTGTTTCGTTAGTGATGTAAAGAGATTATTGAATGGGAACGATATCTTGATATTGAGTTAATTGGTAAACTATATTTATTTATTTATTTTCTTTATTAATTCGTAACGATTGGTTCAACAAAAGGCAATTTCCAAACTGTATAGATGTACTTTTGGTAAATGATATCTAATTTCAAAAATATTGTGTCTAAACTTAATAGATATAACGAAAAAAATTGAAGAATAGGATAGTTTATCAATTAACTTAATTTTTTTAAGGACGTAAGCGATATCATTCGCGTGTAAGTATTTATTATATGTACATTTTGAAAAAAAAAAAAGGATTTTCTGTCTTCAAATGTTTTATTTTAGCAAGCTTGTAAAGATTTTGCGTTGGTGAATGCTTTTTGTATTTTAATTAAGATTATATTTAAAAATTGTTTGGGATCGTCAAGCGCGGGGAAAAAATTACGCCTGTGCTATTTATTGTATTTATTATTGTATATAGATTTTAGTTGCCCAAAGTTAAATCCAAATACATTGATGCGAAAGTATTTATTATTCATTTTAATTTATTTCAATGTATTTATGTATATGATAGGAATATTTCGGGGTTGAGTATGGTATTCGCCGGTTTTCGAATGATTATCACTATTGAAGTTATCTTCTACATAATTATAGTACCTATACATAACAGAGTGAAATGTGTAGATCTTTAAAAGGCTCTAAATAGAAAGTCAATGAAGTAAAGGTAACAATAAATATTTCAAAATTAAAACATGTTATATTAGTATTTCTGCCACTGGTCTTAAAAACCAACAAATATTAATGAAAGCAAACTCCAATTTTAATTAAAAAAAATAGTGTATTACTTTGAGAATAGCTGATAGCAATATAGCACTAAGATATGAGACCATAATTGTTCATTAAAAACAATGATGTTTGAACTGTGAAATTGAAAGCTAATACAAAGTAAACGAGTAAATATATTATAAAGGTAAGAAGTTCCAAGCCCTGACCGAAGACTGGCTGCTAGGATGAAATCCAATAATTGTTACTGAAGTGATTTTACTAAAAAAAATCACCAACTCAACAGACCCATCGAAATCTGAAATCTCCTTGAATTAGCTAAATAGAATATGTCACGTCATATGATCGTTCGAAAACCAGCCGAAAAGCTTTTGAGATAAAGTTTGTTTTGCTTAGGAGCCAAATGAAAATAGATGAATGGTATAGCCGTAAGGTCTTGGAATGTTACTAGTGTTGACCGGTCAATGCTCAATGTTTGATTGTCAATGTCTCTTTTTAGCTTAGTTTGTTGTCAAACTGTAACTGCTAAGTTCTTCTAACCATCAATGAATTTAAAAACCACATGTTTGCAAACATTACTGCTGTGTTTTAGTTTGAAGGGTATGCAAGTAGCGAAGTTACAGTGCTAATGAGTCTCAACATCGAATGTCTCAAAGTGGGTAATGAGTTGCAATGTAGTGATGACCTGGACTCGTTTTGCACCTCAAAGTTGTGGATCATCAATTTCATGAAAGAGTCTTGTTTAGTCTCATTACATTTCTGCCATTGAAATTTAATGTTGCTCATTATCAATGTCACGACACGGGATGATATTATACTGACTATTTACATTTTAAAATGCTGAGCTACGCCTTTCAAAGGTCTACTAAACATGATTCCAAGTAATACTTATTAGTAGCAGTATTATTATCAGTCTGATATAATCACACTGCTGTCTGTTCCCTCATTTCAGACTGCTCGATCCTTTGGTGGGTCCATTGTTAGCCGTGAAAGTTTAAATCATCACGTTACCCTCTGGGTTGACCCTGGGGTTTTTTAAATTTGTTTATACTACAGTCTAGTCTACTAGTCATGTTATTATTAATTCTAAAACATTTCTGAGTATGCTTGCGAATTTGCACGATCTGATTCCCCCTGTCCATTCTACTGTTGGATGTCGAAGCACAAAAATGTGACTTCGCACATCAACACAGGTGAAATTCACCGTGTGGGTGTTTTCCGATAGTTACAATCTAGGTATCTTCAAGTAACTGGTTCGGTTTCTTCTTGTTTCGTTGACAGCTTCTTCGCTTAACATCAAATGAGATGGCTATCAAACTCATATCACAAAATGAATTCATCCTAATCCCTTTAATTGTTCAGCTTACTTCAGGCAGATGCTACGTGTGGTTGCGATTAAAAATGAAACCATCACCAAGATCGCGATAGTTTGGGGCAATCTCTATGCAAATGGCGTTTTGATGAACCTAAAATATGGGTCCAGTCGAAGTCGTGGCTTAGATAACATTAATGACCTGCGCGCATGATTTCTGTCAAGACATTATTGATGATTCATTTTCTTAAATTTTTTTTTTTGTTAAACAGACCAAACCCCAATGATATTTACGGAAAATAAGGATAGTAATTAAAAATATTAACATTCGAGCAAGTTGTGAAAAAAAATCTGAGGGTAGAACATAATAACTAATACAGTGAAAAGGACAGCACCATACACAGATGTAAGCTAAAAAGAGACGGCGATAGAGTGCAGACAACGCGTCTCGGTGATAGGACGGTATATACGTGTGGGAGGGTTTATTTATTATTCCATATATTAAAATAAAAACAATGTAAAGTTTAGTATGTATGTTTCATTGAATACCTTGAAATATTCCTACTTTCCTTTAGCCTTAGATATCCTAAAATATATATTTTATAACACGGTTTTGGAACTGTACGATTGCTTGTTGGTTCGAAGATAACTGAAGACTCCTTGATTTTACAGTTTCACATGAAACATAAACTACATGGCAACCATATAAGAAAGGAATTTAGTTAGATCTATTTTCCAAGGTCATGAGTCATCTAGCGCCATCTAGACGCTACTCTCTGCGTTATTTAGGGTTACATATTTAACGGACACCGTAGTAGTGAAGAATCAAAGCAATAGATGGCGCTTTTTTTAATGAATTGAGATAAATGTGTAGTCGAAGATAAACTCACCTAGCATGGAATGAAACTGGCTCTAAGGTGAGGCTGTTGAACAACATTAAGTGTTTGGCGGCAGATTTTTAACTTGAGAGTGGTAGCTAGCCAGCTGTATAGGTACTCTACCGCCATGCTAAAATTTCCACACGATGTTTTCCTTCACTTAGCTCAAGCTTATTGTTGGGTTTGAACCCACGCTCCTCGGCGTATGGTTCGAACGTAAACTACTGAGCTATCATCGCTACAAAAGTTTGTGTGTTAAATTCTTTATTTCATTCTTACAACTAAATAATATGTGCAGTCGAGTTGGGTAACTTTTAATTTCCGTATAACTTTGAATAGAACTGGTTTGAAGATTCATTTTTAAAAGACACTTTTGATAATATGTCTTGATTATCTACATGAAACGAAACAATGAAATATTCTAAATGTCAAATGCTATAGCATAAACTTGAGTATATAGTATCCCCAAGTTAAAAGTAAGTTTTTAACTATGACAAATTTATTTATTTTGTATATTTTTTCTATTAAAAAAAAAAACAATTCAATCTTACCTAAATCACATATAAAGCCTATAACAAAGGATTTATTTTTCCAAAATAACTTAGATCAAAGTTACTAAAAAAAAGTTAACTTTAACAGCCGCTAAAACGTCAATTTCTCATACATTACTATAATAAGTCATCATTTATGCTATTTAATTTAAATTTAGAGTATGAAAGAACAATACAGAGTACAATATAGTAAGACCGTTTTTTTTTTTATAATGGTAAAAATCTGAGAATAGTATTTAAAAGTTACCCAACTTGACTATACAGTAAGAGGACTTAATGCTAGAGCATTTTCTACAAGTCATCCTCACAGTATAAAGTTGGGTCAATGAAGTGAGTGTTACGATTACATCAAATAGCACTTAAGTCTTTAAAGTAATCTATGTAAATAATATTACCTATATTGGTATATAAAAGATATATATAATAAAATAAATAATAATATATTTACTTAGGGCAGACGCTCGAACTAGGTAAAAACAATTTTGAAAGTGGAGCCAACAGAAGAATTCAGTTGGGCTGGGCAGCATTTGGAAAACCACGGCGAGTCTTCTCGTCATCCATCCCACAAAGTCTAAAGACAAAAGTCTTCAATCAGTGCGTTCTACCTGTCATGACCTACGGAGCCCAAACGTGGACACTCACAGCGGGAATGGTCCGTAAGTTCAAAGTCGCTCAGCGTGCTATGGAAAGAGCTATGCTTGGCATTTCTCTGAGGTATCGTATCCGGAACGAAGTAATTCGCCAGGGAACTAAAGTCACAGACTTAGCTCAGCGTATTAGCAAGCTGAAGTGGCAATGGGCTGGGCATATTTGTCGCAGAACCGATAACCGATGGGGTAGACATGTTCTGGAGTGGAGACCGCGAATTGGCAAACGTAGCGTAGGACGCCCTGAGACTCGATGGAGTGACGATATACTTAGGACAGCTGGCGGTGGATGGAAGCGAAAAGCCGAAGAGTGACTTCTGTGTGACTGAGTGGCGTGTCTTAGAAGAGGCCTATATCCAGCAGTGGACTTCGATAGGCTGATGATGATGATGATGAATAAAATAAAAGGTATGTTTTTTAAATAATCTATTTATTCAGTTATAAGATTACGTCTCACTTCTGCTTTCAAGTTTATCAAGTTTGAGATAAGTTGCCCTATTATTATAAATTTGCTTCCTTTTGTGTATTTTAATTTGATGTGATAATAGATTTTTTCTATCTTTATATAAGTTGCCACATATATCACATTTATGTGGTATGCAGTCTGTATGTTGAGACTGTATATGTTTTTTTAAAACCCCATTCTCGTAGAATGATTTGTGGCAAGCGTTGCATTTGAATTTCGGCTCTTCATGTCTTCGTAGATGATACCGTAGATTATTTGTATCGAGGAACTTTTTAGAGCAGACTGTACATTGATAATTGTATTCCTTTTTATGGACACGTTTTATATGGACTTGTAGCAAGTCTTTGGAACGGCCTTTATACGGGCACACTTTACATTCAAAAGGCAATATGTTTTTATGAATAATTCTGTGTTTATAAAAAGAACAGAATTTTTTAAATGTTTTTCCACATACTTCACACACATAAAGAGATACGGAATCCGGTAGATGTATTAAAAGATGATCCGCTATAGAACCTTTTTTGTAAACTTTTCTACATATACGACATCGGTACTGTGGCTTTTTGTCTGCAATGAAAACTTTTTCGTAGTATTTGCTGTACAAAATATCTTTTGTTCTGACTTTGTTTAGTTGTTCTAATGTTAGAATGGGTATTTCAGAATTTTTGTTGATTTCTTTCATTTCTAACGATACAACTGAATTGCAATTAGTATCTTCTTGGTCCAACTGTTCAAAGACTCGTACTCCATTATTTTTACTTTGATCAATATCTTCGTTACATTCTTCCTTATGCAATGATGAAAACGTTTGCAAATGACAATCATAATCTATTTGATCTATGTCTTTGAATTCTTTCTTCATTCTTTTTTTCAATGGCGGTGAAGTTATAGAATCTCGTCTATATCTTGATTGATGTATCAAGTTAAGATTGCTATTTACATTTAGATTTAAACTTAATATTTTAAGTTGCAATTGACTTTTCATAGCAGTTTTTCTTAACTTAATCGCTGTATCAAGTGCATCGGAGCAAGACTGACACAGGTTTTGCGGGTAAGTATCTTTGGTACTTATGTCAATGTTGCAAATTAACTTCAGATAATGTGACAGTGGGAAATCTAAAGGGTTGTTCTTGCTGAAAACTGATATTTCTCCTTGCTGGAGGCATACTCGACAACTTTTTACCATGGATGGCATTTTTACTATATTCCTGATGCAGACTGTGGCTTTGGTATAACTTTGTCTGAATGTGGTAGCTTATTTATCCATACAATGGAGCATTTCCTGTAACCATAAAAGATTGTTATGTTATACCTTGTCAAGACATGTTTCATTTAGTAATAAGAGGATCAAGAGATCCTCTTGCCAGGAAGAGATGACACTAGGATATAGAACTTTGAGTAACAAAGCAATTTGTGACGTCTCTACTTTAGCGCTTATTACTTTTAAACATTTGATGGTGAGTCTCAATAGATTTGTAACATCACTAGCTTTCTCTTCAAATTCTGTAATTCTACAAACCATTGGCAGAACTCTGCTTTCAGGAACACTCCAGGTAATGCCGAGTACATTTTCCACTGTATTGATACCTCATAGAAAACTTCCTGCATAATTAGATCTATCACCTATTAAACAAAATTAAAAATACAGTGCCATGACAGCCGGCTGACAATAATCTTAATTTCTTTTTGTGGAGCATAAGTTGTAGCAACTCATTTTTGTCTATGCTTAAATCCCATCATCAAGCTGAAAACAAGTTTGATTTTATGTTTGTCAGTTCCATTCCAGGCTAGATGTGCTAACCATGAACTTAGATCACACCGTCACTTAACATCAGGTGAGCTGTGGTCAAATGCCCTAGCCTGTTACATTCAGAAAAAAAAGTATGCACTGACATAAAAACACAGAATTAAATATACAACAGCCACATTACACTGTTTAAGTGGCTATGTAATTTCATAGAAGTGAGAAGTAGAATACGAAATTACAAAGCTAAAATCACCTCATCAGAGACAATAATAATTGACTACTGGTTTCATGTTTCATTACTTAATATTTTTTACACGATGATCTCTATGGTCTCACTGAACTTGTGAATTCAAGTAGTGCTATATCAGTGAATACAACATTATTTACAGATTCTGCGTGTAGCGCAAATTTGCGAATGACTTGTAATAAAATTGATGACACTTATACCTAAATCGTGCGCTGTAAAGCCAGTTTTACTGTAGTAAGCTTGCTTGGCCCGAGTCTTGGGTCTCAGGTTTACATAGCTCGGACTAAAAGGAAGTTTACTTGGGTTTTACACAAAATTTTATATGAAAACCTACCCATCATTAATCTCTCTAAAACCACTTAATAAACTTATTTGATTCTACGTATGAGATTGCTATTTAGTTTTATATTTTATTAGATTAGAATCTCAGCTACAACCAAATTATGATAGAAATTTTATTTACTTTAGTAATAACGCGACTCAAAATCAAAACAATCAAAACATTGATTTTATTTTTAAGTTTCTTGTTTTATGTTTTTGACGTCGCACTTTATGTATTTGCCAATGGCAAGCGTTTCGATATTTTTAAATATTTTGTAAAATTTAACAAATATAAGTCACTGTTGAAGTCAAATAAAGTCCAAAAGATAAAGTGGTAGATTCCAGTCAAGTCATAGTCAAGTAGTAGTTAACTTTACTACAACCTTCGATGGAATTTCAGAACTTTGAACCAACAAGAAACGTTATATTTCATAACTTTATTATTTTTATTAAACACTTGAAAAACAGAAGTTATGAAAAAAAATACAATACGGCGACATGATTTCTCTACATTCCCGCCAAAACTCTATTAAAATATTTCTGCAACTCAAAACCAAAACCATGACATTTGTATTTCTGACGACCTGAGCTGACGACAGATCCTATTTTTTTTTTTCATTTCTTACAACTCACTGTGTATTTAGCCAGTGTCGAATATTTAGATTTTCCCAAATAAGGCAAGGTAGTCAAAACTATACTGATAGTTTCGACGGAGTTTTGGAAACAACAGGATAAGACAAAAATCATGTTCCGTCATATTATTTATTACTTGTCAACGCATACCTGTGAGACATAACCATTTTCAAACATTAAAAACTTACCGTCCGTTATATGAAGCAGCTTCATCTTCATTCGTGCTATCAAAACAGGACTGACTGCTTTTCGCCATCGTCAATACTTCCATCTTAATTCGGTATGTAAAGAAAAAAAATACTTTGCTGATTCCAAAACCATTTCGAAATATTACATTCCTGTACATTATTTTGACGTTTAAAACTCTCTAAACTATGAGATGGGGTATATTTCAATAAAATACACAAGATAAACTTGACTTTCAATGAGTCCCATAATGACGTCATGTAGTTCGCTGTGCAAAAGCAATGGCGAACCTAAACAAAAACTGTCAATGTCAAGTCAACGCAGCGTTGGATTTTGTACTATAATTACAGTATTTGTACAACTATTTCATGCTCCGTACTAGATACTATCCATATCTAAGGATAGTACGGAAAAATACTATAATTTCGTTACTTCATTTATAAAATACCAAAATAGGTAAATATAACACACGTGCATTGCCAAATCACGTAAAAAAAAAGTTCATTGGGTTTGTCCTTTTTCTTTTTGGCATCATACTCTGTGCATTCTGTCAGTTCTAATGTTTCTGTAAAACAGCTGTAATAGATCCATATATTTTTTTAAATCTTAATAGATTTGCCAGCGGCGTAATAGCGTAATAATCCATACAAAAAAGTAATAGATTAGCAACATTAAGAAGCTTTGATAAACAAAATTCTTTACTTCATGTCAGTTGTCAAAGTCAATCAAATGTGTCAAAATATTATTTTTTGTTTTACATGGCAAAGGCCTACTAGGGATATTCAGTCAACCTTATGACGTCATCGCTATCGAAAGTTTGAAAACGTATTAAAAATCAACTACCGCATAAAAAGCCAAAATATTCAAATTAGTTTCATGAAATAAAGTTTACTATCAGAAAAAAATATAAAATAAATACCAAAAAAAAACTTTACATACCGAATTCTCACCCACTGGAGTTATTATGCCAAAACCCCTTAGCCTTGCTCCTGTACTTTATGGAGCTGTGTTGGCTCCGATAGATGGCTGCTGGTAGGAGAAATGCACAATATACCTACCATAAGCGGGACGTAAGCAAGCGCAAGATTTATCACCCCCATTCTGAACAACAAGAACAACCGGTAACTTGATAAATCCTTCGATATTTAAGTACATATACTGGCTTTAAACAATGACCGGAAAATACTAAGTAGGTATATGACGTTTAAAAAACACGGAATAATTATCTAAACTTTGTATTACAAAAATAAAAAGCGTAAAAGGCAAGCGTAATGAACAGTAAGTACTTAATTACGTACCGCACTGAAAGACATCAAACTCAAGAACAATTGATCAGAAATTGCGAAATTCTTACATAATCTGTCAAAATTAAAATAACAACAATTTCTTCATAAATATGCAAAATGACTAATTAATAGTAAATTTTTCTATCGGTTACGTAAGTACCTATTACGTAATTATCACAAATTGATTTATGCTAAATCCTTTAGAGCTTTACATGGAAGCAGTGGCTAATTTATCAACAGGCTGACCAGACAGCGGCCTTTTAGATTAGTTTATTTTATTTATTAGTTCCTCTGAAACACTGTAGTTTGTATGTTAGGATGTAATTTGTAGATAGTTTATTTATGTAAATAAAAAATTGTATATTTGTTAGTTGTAAGATGTATGCTAGCAATCCCACTAAAATTATAAATATGAAAGTTTGGATGGATGGATGGATGTTTGTTTCTCAATCACGACAGAACGGCTGAACGGATCTGGATGCAATTTTGCAAGTATATAGGTACTTTAGCCCCTGGAATAAAACATAGGATACTTTTCATCATCATCATCATCCATCACCACGCGGGTAAAACCGCGGGGCGTAGTTAGTAAAGAATAAAGCACTTAATTTAGTGTGGAATTTGAACTAAATTATTTGATTTAAAAAATAATCGAATTGCGAGGGCGGCTAAAATGTATTTATCAACCTACATAAACTTGGGAGACGTTATCAATCCGCCACTGCATGGAAGTCAATTGAAACTATTTTCTCGATAATTATGTACACAAATATTCTTCACTAAGATTATAATCGGATTATTTTGTAATTACCTACTATATAGTTATATTTAACCATTATTTAGTTTAGCTATTATCTTGTATGTGGTTTATAATTGAAGTGTATGTATACTTGATTAATATATTTATTTATTTGAATGATTGCTTTGGTATTATAATAAAATTAAGAAAGTTTTAATTCCCGCCTTAAACGTTATATCAAAATAAAATTGTTAATTGCCTAGTTTAAGATTTAAAAAAAAGTGCAATGAGTTTTTTTTTTGAAAATATTGCAAACAGTGCATCAACATTACCAACTAGAAAGATAGGAACTAGTAATTAGTATAGAATAGAATTATTATCAGCGTAGCTAAACCGATTTCGATAAGGTTAATCCGTGATAGCACCAACTGTGGGTACTTCTTCAGTCTTCTTGACGCTTTGACTCTCATAATTATATTCCACGAATCTGAAAAGCAAAACAAGATATTTATATTTAATTCAAAACTCAAAACTCAAAGTGCTTTATTTCCTTTAGACCTTACAGGACTCTTGGACACGTCACACGTCACAAATTATAAACATACTTAAAACTAGGAAATAAAGTGATCACTTTGATCTTTCGTTCACTTCAATCTTTTTGAGGTAAAGTAAAGAAGCGAACAAGAAACCTTTACCTTCTTAGATTGTTAGTTTTCGAGTTGGAGCAAAACTCGTCCCAAGCTTTTTTATCGTCTAGATAATCTGATATTTTGTAGTAAGCCTTTTTACATAGGATATTTTTGACAATTTGTTTGAATTTATTTATTGATAATTTTTGCAACTCACTAGGAGTTTTGTTGTAGAAGCGTATACATTGCCCTTTAAAGGATACATTTATCTTGTTTAGCCTAGTTTTGGGCACAGCAAGTTTATTCTTATTTCTAGTATTTAAATTATGTATGTCGCTATTTTTAGGGAAACGATTGATATTTTTATGAGTGTACAACAAGTTTTCATAAATGTATTGACATGGTACTGTCATTATGTTTATTTTTTTGAATTTATCACGTAGGGATTCTCTGGGACCCATATTATAGATTGCACGAACAGCCCTCTTCTGCAACACAAATACGGTGTTTATATCTGCAGCGTTCCCCCACAGCAGTATGCCATAAGACATAATACTATGGAAGTAGCTGAAATAGACTAGTCTAGAAGTATCAACGTCTGTAAGATGACGGATTTTTTTGACTGCATATGCCGCAGAACTAAGTCTCTTCGATAGCTTATCTATGTGTGGGCCCCATTGAAGTTTACTATCGAAGGTTATTCCCAAGAATACGGTATTGTCTATAATTTCTAATGTTTCTCCTTTTACGTTTACATCAGCCTTAACTTGTTTTACATTAGGTAGAGTAAATCTTATACATTTTGTTTTGGTTAAGCAAAAGATTATTGACATTAAACCAATGGACTACTTTTGAGATTGCATTATTCACATCGTCGAAATTCAAAAAACTTCTTCTTCTTCCAACCATTTAGATCCTTTAAGCTACGCAACGGATTTTAATGCGGTTTCCATCAATGGACAGAGTGATTCAAGAGGAAGGTTTATATGTATAATACATGCATATTCACCACATTAATGTCTACATTGCACCCGTGCGAAGCCGGGGCGGGTCGTTAGTTCTAACTAAAAAGTAAAAAAAAACAACCATTTTTTTTTTTTCACGGAAGACATTTTGAAATAATACGCGTACACTTTGTCACTTCCTCAACCGAAACAAATATAAGGGGTAACCGTTAATTAAGTAAGCTCAAAAAGGGGGGGGGGGGGGACAGGTCCAGTAAAATCTGGTCAATTTTCATTTACACTGAGGAAGGCGTTATTAAAAGTTTTACGACAACTTTAATAGTACATTGTTACCCTAGAGGTGAAAGCAACTAATTTAGTCCTGAGACAGGATTTGGCCAATAGTTCGAGGGACTAAATAAGTCTCTAATTCGAGGTAAACACTGTGCTTTTCATTACGAATACAAGGAAAATAAAAATAAAAACAAGAAACAAAAAAAAAACAAATGAAGAACGGATTGCCGCTTTCCCGCCAATTTTTTTTTTGTTGCCGGCTAGCTATTCAGCCATTGTTATTCATTTTCATCATTGAAAAAATTGTTAAATATTTTCCCGTAATCTATGTTATTTTAAAGAAATAGTTGAAAGTAAATTATAATAAAGTCATTAAAAAAAAAAACTTTAATGAATACTTAACTTTATGTTATTTTAATTTTACATCGCGTTGTAATTGAATGGCTGTATAAAAAGTTGGAACATGGTTCACTAAAAATGTGAAAATAGAACTAGTTTTTTTGACAGCCCTGTTGGCTCATTGGTAGTATGTCTGCCTGAGCTGTAGGGCGTGGGTTCGATTCCCGCCAAGGACAAATGTTTGTTTGGTATAAACAAATGTTTGTTCTGTGTCTGGGTGTTCTGTATGTATAATAAGTATGTATTTACAAAAAAAAAAAAAAAAGTATTTATGTATCCTATCAGTTATCTGACTTCCATCACACAAGCTCTGCTTAGTTTGGGGTCAGATGGCGCTGTGTGTAATGTGTCCTACAATATTTATTTATTTAAAAATAATTTGACAGCTGTCAGTTGACAACGATTCTCCCAAGGGCTGAATCTGAATGGTATTACTTTCAACCCGCTCCTCAGGCAACTACAGACCTAACTCTAAAATTTGCTTCTTAAAAAACTTCCTAGCTTTCAAAACTCCATGGAAGCTTGTTGTAGAGTCACTGTTACTTTATTAAGTCACAACTGGACTCGATCAAGACTTAGGCACTTTTCGTGACTTGATTTTTATAAGAAACTTGATTGTATCGAAATACTTGACACTAGCAAATGCACAAAGTACTACGCCAAAAACAAAGAAGAAAAATTTCATGGCCGTTACTAATTAAATATAAAAACATTTGTTTCGAGCTCAAAACAAATGTTTTCACGAATTTATTCGTAAAATGACCTTTCCGAATTTGGTATGCGAGCGAAATACAAGCTAGAACCAAAAAAAAAACATTACTTCTCCAGCGGCGGACATAAGAAATGTCTTATGTTTCTCGGCATAAAGAGGTCTGCTTGCACTTTGCAAGCGTCTCTTGCGTATTCTTCGAACTCGTGCTGAATGTCATCTTCCACTGGGGGGCCGATGCCGGGAACCGCGTATACAACGGTTATCTGAAAACGATTTTAACTATATCCCTGTATCTCTACATAGTATAAAACAAAATCGCTTCCCGCCGTCTGTACGCTTAGATCCTTTAAGCTACGCAACGGATTTTAATGCGGTTTCCATCAATAGACAGAGTGATTCAAAAGGAAGGTTTATATGTATAATACATGCATATGCACCATATTAGTGTCTAAATTGCACCCGTGCGAAGCCGGGGCGGGTCGCTAGTCTCTACATAGTATAAAACAAAGTCGCTTCCCGCCGTCTGTACGCTTAGATCTTTTAAACTACGCAACGGATTTTAATACGATTTCCAGCAAATATGTACACAGTTTTAAGCAATAAAGATTATCTTATCTTATCTTATCTAGCAACAAACAATGTTTCAAGAGAAAGGTTTATATGTATAATACATGCATATTGTAGGGCCTTTGATGATATATGACTAACTTTGGTGATATCAATAAAAAATTGTATTACACTAATATAATAAAGGCGAAAGTTTGTGTGTTTGTTACTACTTCACACTCAAACGGCTGAACCTATTTTGATGAAATTTGGTATGAAGGTAGCTGACATCCTGGCTTAACACATAGGCTATATTTTATTCCGAAAATAAAAAATGCAGCGGAAAACACAGAGCAGCAGCTAGTATAAAATAAATAGAATTCACTCATTGAAAATACCCCCTGCGCACGTCAGCGCTTACCTCTGGTATAGGAGCTTCTTCTTCCTCCACCTCTTCGATTTCAGGTACAATAACTTCCATGTTATCATCGAGGAACTGTTCCAGAAGGTTGCGGATCATTTCAACCTCTTCCGGCTTGGCCTGGGGAAAATTAAATTAAGGCGATATACGTGAAAGAAGTTTCAGCTGCGTAGTTGGGAGACCATCTCGCTTCCAATGTGGGAGTCTTGGGTTGGAATCCCATGTAACGCAGATCTATATTTTGTAAGTTGCATATTTCCGCTAACGTCAAACGGTGAACGCAAACATCTTCAGAAAACATACATAACAAAAAGCTCTTAAAAAAAACAGTTCTTAAAGATGTATAAAGACAGCCAGCTCGCACTTAGCCAGAGTAGTGGATTGTGGTCTTTCCCTTCTCATAATGTAAAGAGGACCACATCCAGCAGTGGGACAGTTTAAGTCCAGGCCTAATCCAGAAGGTTTTAAGGGAATCACAATTTAAAAAAATCAGCAAAAAGATTATTAATCGTGATTATACCTGCATGGTCCACCGTCGTTTTTGAAACCCGATTACAATAATTTTACCTTTTTCTTCTTCAAGTCTGGATCAGGCAGGATCGCTATCTGTTCGTCAATGTAAGCCATAATCTCCCTCTCAATGTGCTGGACTATGAACTCACCACTGGTGGTAGACATCTGACGTCCTGCCACCATACCTGTAAAGCACAAACAGCTACAAAACAACTAGGCAACAGCTGAAAAATGCCAAAATGGGTTCCGAATGTACCTACTGAATGAAAGACGGCAAGAAAAAGTCCAGGGCATCGCTGCTTTGACGCTCATTACTTTGAGACTTTCCATGGTTAGTCTCAACAGCCCTGTAATTTCTCTATACCTAAGTGAGGTAGAAGCTAGTACACCGAATTATGTTTCGTTTAACACCTATCATATGCCTTTACAGACCAATAAAATCATTATTTCATTAAGATTTTAGTAAGAATTTATTCAGATGGTTTTGTAGTGATTTCAGGTCTAACAACAAGAACATTGTTCTCATATTTCATCACACCAACAGCCATAGGACGTCCACTGCTGGACATAGGCTTCCTCCTGGGGGGGGTTTTGCCAATACTCGCCACGCTTGGCAGGCGGGTTGGCGAGCGCAGTTAGGTGTGATTGTTCAAGGAAGACGCTGCTGCCCATCTCATATTTAATCCCATGAAATTTGCAGATTTTTTTAAATATTTATGTAATCGTATAGTAGATAACTTAAGTCTAACCCAAGTCGTAGTTAGCGGACTTGAATTTATCCACGAACGCGGCAATCTCTTCAAAAGTAATTTCTAAGTCTGCTACACGTTCTTCTCGCGCCGCGTACAACTAGGAAGGGACAGGACAATAAGGATTATGGTGTGGAACAACAAGGTCTTATTGTTTGTTAGTATCGGGACAAACACACACAGATACATATATAAATAAATTAACGAGGCTTGGTATAAAATTCATGAATAGCTTCTAATGATTATTATTCATTATCAAAGCTACGCTACTGAATTAGGAAATTACTTCATTGATAAGCAATACTATCTTCTCTTGTTCCGTTTCTTCTACTTCCACTACTTTGCCTTCCTCATCTAATTTCATTGACCTGGTCTCTTCCTCCTCAACCTGCTCTTGGTCTGGAGGCTCACCTGCAGTTATTATATTAATCAGCCCAAATTGGGACAGGCTGTTCGACCTTGTACAAATACAAATTTAATAAAAGTATTACATAAGAAGAAATTTAGTATAAAAGTAATATGTCCCTACAGGCCCAAATATTATAAATTTTAAGAATGTAGTCTTCTACGATAAGTTAATGTTATAAAACAGCACATAACCGTAAAATTCGTATGGTATCTCTGCTTCTTCTTCATCGTAGACGAATATCTCTATTCCGTCTTTCTTCTTCTCTACAATCTTAATTTCTTCTTTCTTGGGAGCGGCTTCGTGGAAAACAAGTTTATTTATAATATTTTTAGTATAATCTACAATATAATCATTGGCCTAGTATGAAATATGATGATTGTAATAATGATTTATGAAAATATTGAGACGAATTTTATAGCAAATAAAAAATAGGAGGAATCCAAAAATAAATCTGTCGCATATAAGCATGTACCTAACGTTGTTTTGTTTTTGACCAATTTAGTGTAATTATAAAAACTTATCATACTTGGTGTGATTATTAAACTTGTCAAAATGAGTGAAATGATTAAATGTGTCTAATTTGGTGCAGTTATTAAACTTATCAAACTTGGCGTGGTTATTAAACTTGCAAAAGTTAGTGAAATTATTAAATGTGTCAAACTTGGTGCGGTCATTAAACTTGTCAAACTTGGTATCGTTATTAAACTTGTCAAAATTAGTGAAGTTATTAAATGTGTCAAATTTGGTGCAATTATTAAACTTGTCAAACTTGGTGTGGTTATTAAAATTGTCAAACTTGATGCGGTCATTAAACTTGTCAAACGTGGTAAGGTTATCAAACTTGTCAAAATTAGTGAAGTTATTAAATTAATGTGTCAAATTTGGTGCAGTTATTATTATTATTTTTTTTTTAAATATCTTACCGTCCTTTATTGTCTCTTGGGAAACTCTAGCTGTACTCGCCTCTCTCATCTCTTTTAATTTTTTCTGTGAACATAAATATAACATTAAAATGGACTTGACAGAAGAATACAGTTGGGCTTGGCAGCTTTCAGAAAACTACGTCGAGTTTTCTCATGACACTTCCCACAAATTGTCAATACGAAAGTTTTCAACCAGTGCGTTCTACCCGTCATGACATACGGCGCCAAAACGTGGACACTCACAGCTGGAACGGTTCATAAATTCAAAGTCGCTTAGCAAGCTATGGAAAGGGCTATGCTCGGTGTTTCTTTAAAGAGCCGTATCTGGAAGGAAGTAATTCGCCAGAGAACAAAAGTCACCGACATAGCTCAGCGTGTTAGCAAGTTGAAGTGACAGTGGGCTGGTCATATTTGCCGCAGAACCGGCAACCGTTGGGGTCGAAGTTCTAGAGTGGAAACCGCGAATCGGCAAACGTAGTGTAGGACGCCCTGGGACTAGATGGAGTGACGATATACATAAGGCAGTGGCTGGAAGCGAAAAGCCGAAGATCGGGCTGAGTGGCGTATCCTGGGAGAGACCTATGTATAGCAGTGGACTATGCAAAGTTGTTGATGATGATGAATATGTACTTGAATTAAGTAAAAAAATACATTTTATTTTTCAACTTTTTTTAAAGATGTCTTCGCTGCCACCATGTTTGTATGCCACAGTGTTCATCGAGTCGTGAAAAATGTTATCGTGTTGAATTTAGCCACATTTTAGCAAAGAAATAAACTTAATTTAACCTAGTTTTCTTAAAATAAAAACACATAGAAAACCATTGCGTTCTAAGGAAAAAAAACTATAGGTATTTAAGTAAGATTATGCTAAATATTACTAGCTATTTGAAAATCAAAACTAACATCAATATCTTGACTTCTTCGAGGTTGACCTGTAATAAAATTATATAATTAATTAATCTTTTCGTTTTTGGCGCTGTACTTTATGCATTTGCCACATTATTCTTTTTGTTTTTGGCGCTGTACTTTGTGTATTTGCCAGTTTCAAATGTTTCAATGTGTGAAATTTTATTAACAAGTTAAATAAGTTATTTTTATCTAATAGTAATGAAACGAACGATACGCTCTCCTGATGGTTAGAGCTCAACTCCTTGCTGACAAGAAAGCTAAAGAGGAATATGAATATGGAGTAGATTATGTTCTAATGTCCAAATAACACTTACCTACAAATTCTTCGTCCTTTTTTGGCATCGCACTTTATACATTTTGCCAGTGTCAAGTATTTAACAAAATTATTGAAAATTCAAGACTTTAGACAAAAAGTCTTTAACCAGTGCGTTCTACCAGTCATGACCTACGGAGCCGAAACGTGGACACTCATGGCGAGAATGGTCCGTAAGTTCAAAGTCGCTCAGCGAGCTATGGAAAGGGCTATGCTTGGCATTTCTCTGAGGGATCGTGTTCGGAACGAAGTAATTCGCCAGAGAACTAAAGTCACAGACATAGCTCAGCATATTAGCAAGCTGAAATGGCAATGAGCTGGGCATATCTGTCGCAGAACCGATAACCGCTGGGGTAGACGTGTTCTAGAATGGAGATCGCGAAATTGCAGACGTAGCGTAGGACGCCCTGAGACTCGATGGAGTGACGATATACGTAGGACAGCTGGCGGTGGATGGAAGCGAAAAGCCGAAGATCGGACTGAGTGGCGTGTCTTGGGAGAGGCCTATGTCCAGCAGTGGATTACAAAAGACTGATGATGATTGAACGGTACACGGTACAGTCACCTGAGTAGTCAACTTTTAGCTTTTTTATGCGTTAACATGAGTTATCATGATTATTCCTTACTTATTCATAATTTACTTTTGATTGTCATGTAAGCATTATAAAGTAACCTTTCCGTTCCCTCGCATAGTTTTCCCTCTCTATCTGCCCCAGTCTCTCCATAGAGGGAGAGCGCTCGATCCTGCCAATGGTTGGCAAATTTAGCCGCTGGCTGAGTCTGGCTGTTCTGGCCACATGAGCATCGATCAGGTCTACCCTCTGGAGCTGTAGCTCTTCCGTGTCCCCTTGCCAGAAATCGTCGGATGCGGACTGGAAGAGTGTGGAAAAAGAGGGCAGGATTTATGGAAGGATAATGGGACAAGATATTACAGAAAGGGACGAGACATAATGAAGTTTCGGGAACCTAGTTGGGAGACCGTCTGGCTTCCAATCTGGAGGTCCTGAGTTCGAATTCCACGGCGCGCACATTTGTCTTTTCCAAGGTATGTGCATATTGCAGATAACTTCAAACGGTGTAGGAAAACATCGTCAGGAAAACTACATGACTGAGAGTTCTTAAAAAAGAATGTTTTCGAAAATGTGTAAAGTCTGCCAACCCACACTTGGTTAACGTGGTGGACTATGGCCTTATCCTTCTCACAATGAGAAGAGACCCAGCAGTGGGCCAAAAAAACAGGGCTGACTCGGAATAGGACAAGATAATACAAAAAGGGACGAGATATTATTGAACGGAAAATGTTACTAGTCAGAAATCATAACAACTTTGTTTTGTATGTATCAATTATGTATTTAATTTGCTGAAATCGTCCGATATATACGGGAAACGTGTTGCATTTGGTCAGGATATTACAGAAAAGGATGAGATGTTGTTGAATGGAACAAGATATTCTGCTTTGTAGCATCATGTAAGTTTCTTGGAGGAGAAGTTTTCAGAACCAAATCACTTTTAAAAACCAGCGTCCAACATTCCTACTTTGGCGCTCATTACTTTTAGAATAGAAATTAATATAGTTACATTCTGTTTTGTATGTTATTAAATAAATGAAATGAAAGAAGCGGATGAGACATTATAGAATGGAACAAGATATTATGTTTTTTAAGCACACGATATTATAACGATTGGTCGGTTATCTACTGTTTGTAGACGTAAATAGATGTTATAACTAACAAAATCATATAATTAAACTTACGCTGGTTTTTTCTTCGACCTCTTCCGATTGCTCTTCTTCTTCGCTCGGCTCTGGTTCTGGAGCCTGCCCTGTTAAATGATAAGTAGATATTTGATATTACCATAGACTAATATATACTAGAACCGTACAAAGCCCATAAACAAAAGTTACCCTCGCGATATCCATTGAAGTACCGCACGTCTTTGGAAGCGTCAATTTTTGCTAAGAACTTGTACATGATCAGGAAATCCTTGAGTGGAATAGATGCTGATCCGCCATCAGGATCCTTGGTCAACGATTCGCATAGCAAGATCATTGTGTGGGTCAGATTCTGTAAACAAACTTTTTTTATGATTTAAACTGACGTGGTTTTGATACATATTTTTTTTCTGCTCGATTTTTTTCTGTCCGAAGCAAGACGAGACCGTGAGTTGTACTCAGCTTTGTCTCCTTGATGAAGGCCACCGGATGTGGCCGAAACTTTAATCGGAATCGGAATCCCGCGTAAGTAAAACAAAAAGCTTTTTTATGGTTGACAGGATAGGTGTTTGACTACAGCTCACGTGATATTGAGTGACGGAATGAAGACGACAAAAACACCTAGTCTGGAATGGGACCTGGTTCTCAACCGAGGCTACAACCTAACGGTATATTCTGCTATACCTATGTGACCCCGCGTACAGCGAATTTCAATGAAATAATAAAAACTTTCAGTAGGAACTCATTGGTCTGAAAAAGTTACGAAACCGGCCAGTGTTTAGGTTTTGTGTTCCAAGATCTAAATAAAAAACTAAATTATTGATATTCCTTAAAATAATGAAGCTTTTACTTGGTGGTAGATCTCCTTAGCAATAGGTCGTCTAAGTAGGTACCACCGCAGTATCAGATATTCTGCCGCCAAGCAGTAGTGTATAAACATTACTGTGTTTCATTTTGAAGAATACTGCAGCTAGCGTAATTACTGGGCTGTTGGAACTAACTAACAAAAATATATCAAAAATTAAAAGTAATGAGCGACAAAGCAGCGATGCCTTGGACTTTGTTTTACAACTCAGTTTTCGGTATCGCTGCAATGCCCAAGGACAGTATTGGACAGGCGATATCTCTTACCATCAGGAGAGCGTCTTGTTCGTCTTATTACTTTAACGTTGGAAAAAAACTGCTATGAGTAAAGATATTCCCTTTTTTTAAAAATTAGAAATAGGCTTACGTTTGACCGCCATCTCACCTGATGCTAAGTGATGATGCGGTCTAAGATGGAGCACGCTTGCCTAGAAAATACCGATTCACTCTCGACTTGAAGACACCCAGATTATATCCATCGGGGAACACCCACTCGGGCAGCGCATTCGACTGTCTAGCAGTCCGCACAATGAAAGTGGAATCAAATCGTTTCGTTCGAGTTTTTGGAACGTAGACCGATGAAACGATGTCGCTTTTTTGAGATTCTGGCTGTTCTATAGAAAAATGGGCATGGGGGAATCAGACCATGTAGTACTGAAGCACACTCTCCGAAATGACATTCCATGCCTACGTCATATGTAGTAGCTTTATGCATGCAAAAATTTTGCGTGGTGGTAGGGTACTTTCTAGTACTCGGCTGGCTAGCTACCACCCTCAAGTTGAAAATCTGCCGCCAAGCATCTAACGGTGTGTTCCGGTAGCCTCACTTGAGAGCCAGTTTTATTCCAGGCTAGGTGTGCTTTACCATCTTCGACCACACCGTCACTTAACATCAGGTGAGTTGTGGTCAAATATCTAGACTGTCAGCTATTAAAAAAAAAAAAAAAAAAAAAGTCTCAGCCCGATCGGTTTAAAATTGACAAAGTTTCATACAAACTTTCATCCCCTATTTTATCCCCATGGGGGTAGAATTAATCAAAATCCTTTCTTAGCGGATGCCTACGTCATAACATCTACCTGCATACCAAATTTCAGCCCGATCCGTCCAGTAGTTTGGGCTGTGCGTTGATAGATCACTATGTCAGTCAGTCAGTCAGTCACCTTTGAGTTATATATATTTAGAGATAGAAGATAGATATTGCATAAAAATTTCTGTTATAAAAAAAGAATTCAAATTGAATGTTCGATGTATGACACATTACCGAAATATCGATCGTTGATTGGCAGACGCTAGCAACCAATAAAATTACTTTGTGCCAATAAAAGTGTTCCTAAGAAAGAAATGAACCAATAGATGGCGCTGACAGCAAAAATAAATCGTATTTGTTATTGGGCTATTGGCTGTCAGTGTTATTATCAATTTTCGCATCATGATGGAAATTATCGTACAATCTGCGTACGATAGTAGTGTACCATCGTACCATCTCAGTCATGAAACTATCGTACGGTTCCGAACGCCGGCGCATAAACGTATTACTAGCGTATTTAGTACTGTCGAACTTGCAATCATTTAAAATTTCGGTGAGCGACGATTTGTCCTTAGTGCATGAATTTACCTTAGTAAGCAAGCCGGCAGACACAGCAATGAAGTGTAGGAACGGCACCGTTTCTTCTCGTAAATAGACCTCGCAGATGCACAGAATCCGGTTCAGCTCATAAGGGTCGAGGCAAAACCCACCCCATGCCGCTTTCACCACTGGCAATGGCAATACTTCCATGCTTGACAGCTGTCAATGGACAAAGAGATCGAATAAAAGAGGTATCGCGGATACATCCTGCGTCCTACACATTGGCGAGAACGCGGAAAGAGTCGTGTCGTGTATTTCTTTCCAAAACTACTAGGAGGGATCAAAAAGTAGTGAGAATGAGATAGAATATAATGACTATTGATAACTTAACAATTAATTTAATTATTTATTAATTTAAACTCAGAGTCTTTCTACAAACCGAGTCCAGCAATTATCGAAGGCTTCAATCCCTTTCAAAAAAAAAGTTTTGTCTTGGTCCTGCAAGCTCTCCACGGCATCCATCACCTCGTTGTCGTCTTCGTACCTGTTCCCCCTTAAGTATTCTTTCAATTTGGGGAGCAGATAAAAATCGCTAGGTGCCAGATCTGGTGAATATCTGGTGGTCAACCAATTCGAAGCCAGCTTGCTGAATGGCAGCCATCGCAACTGCCGACCTGTGCGTGGGTGCGTTGTCGTGATGAAACAGCACGCCCCTTCGAAGTTTCTCTCTCCTTTTCTCTTTGATGGCATTCCTCAACTTGGGAATTAAAGCTGCATAATATTGGCCTGTAATAATGGTTCCACGCTCCAGGTAATCAATCAACAATATCCTTTCTGAGTCCCAAAATATTGAGGCCATAACCTTGCCAGCCGATGCCACGGCACGAAACTTCTTCGGAGTCGATGATGATGGCCGTTTCCATTGCAAAGATTGCTGTTTTGTCTCGGGATCAAAATGATGGATCCATGTTTCGTTCATTGTTACGAAACGAGACAAAAAGTTTTCAGAATCTTCTTGAAACTTGTCCAACAATATCTTCGAAATGTCAAGTCGATTTTGTTGCTGACTGTCGGTTAACATTCTCGGCACCCATCTTGCAGAGACTTTTCTCATATTCAAAGATTGTTTCAATATGTATTGAATACTTCCATATGAAATGCCCGTTTCTTGAATTAAGTATCGGATGGTAACTCTTCGATCGCTCAATTCAATTTTCTAGACTTTCGCAACATTTTCTTCGGTGACTGACGTCGGTGGACGGCCGCGACGATGTTCGTCTTCCGTTCTCGTTCTCCCTACTCGAAATTGAGAACCCCACCTTGCGTCAGTGGAATACGGCGGAGCAGACTATCTTAATGTTGCCTGCAAATCGCAATGAATCTCTTGCGTCGTTAACTAAGGGCTCGCACTTCGCACTTTTTTCTCCATTTTAGAGAACACGTTCCGACACGAAGCAAACAAATGACTACATTCAGAAAAAAACAAAAGAGAATCGAAGATTTTTACGATACTTAACATCAGGTGAGCTGTGGTCAAACAACTAGACTGTCAAAAAAAATGTACAGAAAACAAAAGAAGCTTATGTGCCTAGTGCCTCAAGTGGCAGCCTTACCTTATATCGACCGTAGCAATTAACATTGTCGGATCTACATTTTTGCTATTTTCATTTCATTGCATTAAAGGTCTTAGAATATGTCTAAAAATGCCCCCGACAATTATTAAATTCCTAAAATCAACCTAATGGTAAAATAAATAAGTTTTTTAATCGAATTTGATAATTTTCGGGGGCATTTTTAGGCATATTCTAAGACCTTTAATGCAATGAAATGAAAATTGCAAAAATGTAGATCCGACAATGTTAATTGCTGCGGTCGATATATTGATTTTTCTATAAATATACTGGCAGTAAAAGGTAAAACAGTTGGAATGGGATTTTTTAATTTTTTGGTTGTAATCTCACCTGTATAGCAAGGACCTTAAGGCACCCCCTAGTTAGGCCTCCCTCAGTGCTGTAGACAGGATACTCAAGCCGTAGCTTCACGGGTGGCGGCCGGTGGGCCGACAACGCTTTGAAATACTCGTACGACCAGCGGAGTAGATCGTAAGGTTGCGTTTTTATAGCGGCTGAAAAAAAACAATATACTGCTCGAAGATGGTAAGCACATCTAGCTTGGAATGGAACTGGCTCTCAAGTGAGGCTACTGGAACACACCGTTAGGTGCTTGACGGCAGATTTCCGATTTGAGAGTGGTAGCTAGCCGACTGGCAGCTCAAGCTCGTTGTTTTTTTTTTGTAGATCTTTCTTTTCATATTAGGTTACAGTTTACAGTTAGGTATAGATATTAATACATTATGCTTACTACAATTGTCACTTAGCCAGGGGGATGCGAGTGCAGAGAGAAGCTACAACCATATATTCCTGTCTTCCACGTAATAAGCCACCTTATAGTAGGCTTTGTCAATTAACCTCTGCTTTATAAAATCTTTGAATTTATTATAGGTCATTTTAGTTACCTCAAGTGGGATTTTATTATAGAATCTAACGCAATTCCCGAGAAAAGACTTATTAGCTTTAGATAACCTGAATCTAGGTGTCACAATTTTATCTTTATTTCTTGTGTTAAAGTTATGGCTTCTGTGTTTCAGCTGTGTTTCGTATCACGTCATCTAGACCGTACTTATGTATATTTTACCTTTGCAATATCGCTTCAGAATGTAAGGAAACTTAGGAGGAATCACAATCTGCTGAGAGCAGTACATCTGCTCAACTAATTCCGGCATTTTGACTTCTTTTTAGCGCCTTCTAAAACATAAAAGCAATACCCATATAGAACAGTCACTGATTAATTCAGGCGTTACTTAGCGGAAGTTTTTTTTTATGTAACAGTAATGTGACGAACGAGACGCTCTCCTGATGTTAAGAGATAACGCCTGTCCATGACCATTGCAGCGATACACAGAACTTTGAGTAGTAAAACAAAGTCCAGGGCATCGCTGCCTTGGCGCTCATTACTTTGAGACTAGATGGTTAGTCTCAATAGCCCTGTAATATCGCTAGCTGCAGTACCCTTCAAACCGGAACACAGTAATGTTTACACACTACTGCTTGGCTGCAGATGTTTGGTATTGCGGTGGTACCTACCTAGATGACCACTGCTAAGGAAATCTACCACCAAGTAAAACCTTTACCTTACGCTCAATACGTGTGGCGGTCTCCACTCGCTTAAAATCAATAATTGAAAATTTAACTTACCTACCAATAGTTTTCTCCACAGACAACTAAATTGTACAATAAACTCAGCAAAATAATGCTATAAATAACAGAATCAAACCCGATAGCTCAAATACTAACTGAAAATGACAAGAATTTTGTTGTTTACATGATTGTTGTCAAGGACAACGCTAACCCGATGTCAAAGGAGTTCAAAGGAAATTGGGGTAAAATTGAACACTGGGGCAAAATATATTTTATTATTTTATTAAGTACGAATTTTAGTTCGTAAAAATGAAATGACTCTCATACTTTATCCTATACTAAGAAAAATATTCTGGATTAACATATAGGATACTTAAGTATATTGTGTTTGTGTAATAAATATATTGTTGTATTAAATGGTGGTTATTAAGATTCAAGATTAAAATATCAAAATATCAATCACAATCAAATAGTCTAAATAATTAAAAGAATATACAGGGTAATAACCCAAATAGAAGTTTGTACCGAACATTGTCAATTTATACTATGGAATCAACCCTGTTTTTTTTTTTTTTTTTTTATAGCTGACAGGCTAGATGTTTGACCACAACTCACCTGATGTTAAGTGATGGTGTGGTCGAAGATGGTAAAGCACACCTAGCCTGGAATAGAACTGGCTCTCAAGTGAGGCTGCCGGAACACTTCGTTAGATGCTTGGCGGCAGATTTTCAACTTGAGGGTGGTAGCTAGCCAGTCGAGTACTAGAAAGTACCCTACCACCACGCTATGGTTTCCTCACGATGTTTTCCTTCACCGGCAGCTCAAGCTCATTGTTGGGGTTTGAACCCACGCCCTTCGGCATGCGAACCTACCGCGCTAACCAATGAGCTATCATCGCTTCAAAAAAAATTGCAACATAATCAGTTGTACTAGCCTATGTTTTGCTACTAGCCCATGAATGTAGGTCATAAGAATGTACCTAAGTACATCGAACTAGAGAAAATGTTTTGTCTAACCTAGATATCGTGAGAAACGTGATTCTCTAGCTATCAGCCGTTTCTAATCAACATAAAATTCAATCTATACAAAAATTCACTATGCCAATAAAAATTTTCACGGTTAGTTTCACTTGAAAAATAATCAACGACTAGAATTTAATTAATGTTTTGTCGATAATAATTTATTTTAACGCCATCTAGCGGCATCCCCCCGAAGCACGTCGTCAGAATCAATCGGCCGACCTGTCGCGCTTCGAGAAGAAAAAAAAAAGAAAAACCTGTTTAGTGTAGTGACTGTGACGTCTATCAGTGTTTTTGTGTCGTGTGTTGCACAAAGCGCTCGGTGCTTTTTGTTTTCGTGTTTTTAATACGAGAAACTATATAAATTTTCGTCTCAAAATACATTATTATCGACACAAATTTGCACAATTCCAGTAACAAGTGTCGATTTTTTGGTTTTTCAAGTGTTAAGTTTTGTCATCTGATACACTGATGGGTGAATGAAATATAACTCTGATAGTGCTTGTAAATACGGAAAAAATGTGCATTCAGTGACATTCATTTGTGATAGAGTGTTATAATATTTATAATGTATCAAAACGTTTCTACCGTGTACATTGTCACAGAAAAATAATTAAGAAATGGGTGACAGATGGAAACATCCATTCAAAGTGAAAATAAAAACATTTTTAGTGATTGTAAGACTATGGATGTGATTACGGATTTGTCTCCTTTTAGTAAGTACCATTTGACTTTCTAACACCTATGCAGTTATGTTAGTGTGCAGTGATAGGTGGGAGGTAGAGGGGTTAGGCAAGGCCCTTTAAATGGTGACGAAAACTAGCCAACATTCCACCAGATATCGACACCAGTTTTATTTTATTAACAAAAATGACAAGCTTTTCGTAAATGAAATAATGATAAAAGCACACTACTTAAGTAGATTTTAAAAGTATAAATATAATTAGAAGTTATAGTTACTTAGATTCTTAGACTTCGTGCGCGAGCCCCACTCGCACTTGGCCGGTTTTTTTAATTAACAAAATGCCGTACTTACGATTAAAAAAAATTACAAGCTTTTTAGAAATGATAAAAGTACACTAATTCAGTAGAAATTAAAAGTGTAAATATAATTGGGGGGTAATTATAATTTAGGAGGGGGGATGTAACTTAGGGGTGCTTATTTTAGTGTGCAATGAAAACTAGGCAAGGTTCTTCAATTGGTGATAAAACTGGCCAACATTCCACCAGACAATCTTTAAAAATAAAAAAAGGGGGGATTAATTATAATTGAGGGAGTATTTAGGGGATATAATGGCAGACACTTAGGGATGCTTAAGTAAGCGTGCAATGACAACTAGGAAGGTTCTTCACTGGTGATTAAAATTGACCAACATTCTACCAGTTACCAACACCAAAATAATATTTGCTTATTTTTGCTTTGGTGACATTAGGGAAGGGGGGATCTAAATGGCGATAACGATCATCATCATCATCATCAGCCGTATGACGTCCACTGCTGGACATAGGCCTCTCTCATTGACTTCCACAAAGACCGGTTGGAAGCGGCTCGCATCCAGCGCGTTCCTGCGGTCTTTATTAGGTCGTCTGTCCACCTTGTGGGTGGACGTCCTACGCTGCGCTTGCCGGTCCGTGGTCTCCACTCCAGAACTTTGCAGCCCCATCGGCCATCGGTTCTGCGTGCTATGTGCCCTGCCCACTGCCACTTCAACTTGCTAATCCGCTGGGCTATGTCGGCTAATTTAGTTCGCCTACGGATCTCCTCATTTCTGATTCGATCTCGTAGGGAAACTCCGAGCATAGCCCTCTCCATAGCTCGTTGTGCTACTTTAAGCTTACTAAGCAGGCACATAGTGAGAGACCACGTTTCGGCGCCATAAGTAACGATAAGCAATAATAAAGATTACGACAGCAATGTAATATTATACCTTTTTTTTTTCTTTCTTATTTTTTGGCACACCACGTGTTTTACAAGTTCTGGGATCCTCTCGATATTTACAGTGTTAAATAAAATTAAGTGCCAAGTAACAGCCGTGAGTTGGAGGTTGTTATACAATCATTTATTTAAGGGGGTAACTCGGCAACAACGCGCAAAATTAAATTTTATTTCCTTAACTAGGTATGTGTACGTAGTCTAACTCAATTTTAAAATATTTACCTGTTCTTTTATTGTCTACAACAGTTGTCGGAATATAATATAACGTAACAATTCGGGTGGTCTTTAGCTAGGACCACGAATTTAAGAGGAAACAAGGCGTCATTTTCTTCATACAAACGTTTTCCCCATTTTCCTTCCAGGATTTTAATACTAGAGCAATAATTTTTAGATAGGAAGTAGATACTTGCTAGTTTCATGCCCCTCTGTTTTGATTTTTTGATATATGTTTTTTTTTATAAGAGCTAAGAATCTTCAAAAATCTTAAAATTTACCTAGTTTCAACGCTGTGTTTCAACGTCCAAATTCCCATTCTCATAAACATAATCTTAAAAAATAAAACGCACAGGCAAAGAACACATCCTTCTTATTTACTTGTTAAAAGAAATACTAAAATCGGTCTAAATTTGGAGGAGGAAACAGCGGAATACGAAACCTCGATTTTGCTCATTTTATTTCGGGTTAATGAGCCTGAGGTGCTGTTGTCCCTTTCGCTCAGTATGTGCGTACATACGGTGCTGCGTGCGGCGCGACAGAAATAGCTTGGTGAAATACCTAATTTTCAAATATCTCAGCTAACTGCTTTCCTCTTAAGCAGGAGTTTAAATACGCAACTTCCAATTTCGATAGCGCCTCTATTACCTACCCCTCGTGTCAAAAATAACAGGAGGTTACCTTATTTTTCATGTAAGAGTAACATGAACAATAAGATTAACATGTACGTAATGTTATTTAAAAAATTAAGTATACATTATGTTATGATTAGCGTTGACGGCTCAGTGGTTAGCGCGGTAGGTTCGCATGTTCAAACCCCAACAATGAGCTTGAGCTGCCTATGAAGGAAAACATCGTGAGGAAACCATAACGTGGTGGTAGGGTACTTTCTAGTACTCGGCTGGGTAGCCAGTTCCATTCCAGGCTAGGTGTGCTTTACCATCCTCGACAACACCGTCACTTAACATCAGGTGAGCTGTGGTCAAATACCTACCCTCTAAGCCATAAAAAAAATATTACAGTGAAATTATAGTACCTAATTGAGTTTTGAGTTGTAAAATAATGCCGAAGATTCTCCCCACGGCACTGCCATCACTGCCTGTAAGTCGTTTTTTTTTGTCTTAGGCTAAACAATAAAAATTAGTACCTGGTCGACCGAGCATTGCTCGGCTGAAAACATGGATAAAACGACGTTTTCTGAAAATGAAACCTAGCTAGGTCGATTTTTCGCCCCCGAAACCCCCTGGATACAAAATTTTATGAAAATCGTTGGAGCCGTTTCCGAGATTCAGAATATGTATATATAGGTATACAAGAATTGCTCGTTTAAAGATATAGATAGATAAAGTTCGAAAATAAAAACCTACCTACCTACTTATTTTTTACGCAAAGTTTATTTACGTCAATTGGTGCAAAAAACGTTCTGACGTAATGGTCACTTAAGTCGATTTTGCAGTATACTAAAATCATAGTATCTAGGTAGTAAACAATTCGTCATAATTACCTTTACGTCGACTTAGCACTACCAAAGTAATCACGGATCGCCCGCGGTATGAGGAGGTAGGTGGAGGCGGGTGTCAGCGCAAGGACCCACACGTGATCAGTGCACACGAGATATGTCGTGTGATAATTATCCATTGACGTAATAGATTTGCGTTGACTTAATGGTTTTGCATGTATCAATGCATTTATGAACTGCTTATATTAAAAACATTTTTTTTTAAATCATTTAGATAATTAAAATGATAGAATTATGAGGTAACGAACTAGATGTTTTAATGTCTTCTTTATACTCTGAAGAATTTCGATCTTTAAAAAAGGAATAATCATTGTAAGCTATTTGTTTTGCTTGGCTGCCAATTTTATTCCCAATTTTTTTTTAACGATTCTTCTTGGGATCGATCGTTTGTTTGAGCTTGTCGTGTGTATCTTCCTTCAAAGCGCTTGGAACCAATAAGTCGACTACTGAGAGTTTTGGCGGTAACACGGAAAGAGTCATGTCGCCCCATTGTATTTTTTTTCCAAAACTAGTGTTTTTTCGAGTGTTTATGTATAAAAATAGTGGTATTTTATTCATAAAGTGCCGGATTACAATCGCGAGTGTGGGAAAGTGATATAATGTGGTGAAACATGACTTTTCGTGTTGCTTCCAAAACTCCATCGAAGCTTATAAATAAAGTCACCACTACCTTACTAGGTAAAGCACGACTTGATTTGACTGGACTTGACCAAGACTGGACTTTGGCTATAAAGAGGCCGGAAACTGAAGACTGCATACAAAATATAGACACATTGAAACTGGCAGAATGCACAGAGTGTGATGCCAAGAAGAAAAGAGAAAAAAAGTCGACTACTCGCCACGAGAGCCGCGAGCGCCCCCCCCAAGCGCTTGACTACCCGACAACACCTGAACGTCACATTGCCCCACCTACCTCCTCATTCCGCGGGCGATCCGTGACTACTTTGGTAATGATATAGTTACTTGCGTTCTCGGCGGCATCCCGCGCACAACTGACCAATCAGCCGTTGTTGCCACTCTGGCACTCGCGAAATTTCCATAAGTGCCCTCTGGAGCCAAATAGCCGAACTAGGGTTATGTAGTTCTTGCACCGGGTAATTTTTTTTATTTCAAGACTTGTGACATCATCATCATCATCATTTACAGCCCGTAATCGCCCACTGCTGAGCATAGCCCTCTCTTCTTGTACGCCATTCATCCCAGTCCTGTGCTAACCTTGTCCAGATTCGACCCGCGACTTTTACGATGTCGTCGACCCAACGAGCTGATGGGCGTCCGACGCTTCGTTTCCCAGTTCGTGGCCACCAATCCGTCAACATTTTAGTCCACCTGCCATCACTCTGCCTGACATGTATACTTACTTACCTGTGACATACTTACGTAAAATTAAAACAAAAAACAATTGCGTCATTCTTGCAGCGGATGTGCGATGTGTTAATCCAGGGTGTCATCTACCTCCATACCAAATTTCATCAAAAGTGGTCTAGCCGTTAGAAGTAACAAACATACGAACACACAAACTTTCGCCTTTATAAAATAAGTAAGTATACATTAAGAAGAAAAAAAACAATGATTTTTTTTTATTTCAAAAACCAATGGGAGAAAATCGGGAGAAGCCCGATAACTTAAATCAAGTACAAAATGCCAAGAGCAGACTAATTTGTGTATGTGTGTGTGTTTGACATTATATAAATTATAATATAGGTAATAACATTTATTTTTAAACACACCTGTGTAATTGAAACGGTAAGAAATAATTAATTTCCGGTTCTGAATTATAACACAGATATAAAACAATAACCTTCATTAACAATTTTCAACATCTGGTTTAGCTCTCCTTAGCAGGAGGTAGGTACAACCGCAGTACCAGATATTCTGCCGCCAAGCAGTAGTGTGTAAACATGACTGTGTTCCGGTTTGAAGGGTACTGCAGCGAAATTACAAGGCTGTTGACTAACCATCGAAAGTCTCAAAGTAATCAGCTCCAAAGCAGCGATGCCCTGAACTTTGTTTTACTACTCAAAGTTACTACTGTGTATCGCTGCAATGGTCATAGACAGGCGTTATGTTTTACCATCAGGACGGCGTCTCGATCATCTAATCACATTAACATAAACATAAATTTACATAAACGTAAAAGTTTTTCTTACCAAAATTAATAAAGACATTCCTATGGTTACGTCCACAGTGCCGTGGTGGTGCCGGCGTAAGAATAGTTCCCCACCCTAAACCCGTGGTTGCCGTAAGAGTCGGCTAAGGGATGTAATCCGGAAGACGGGCAGCAGCGTCTTCCTTGAACAATCACACCTAACTGCGCTCGCCAACCCGCCTGCCAAGCGTGGCGAGTATTGGCAAACCGTCCATCATCCGTCGCGTCTGTCTGTCTATCTATCTGTTTGTTCACGATAAACTTAAAAACTACTGCACGGATTATCATGCGAGTTCACCATTAGATAGAGTGATTCATGATGAAGGTTTAGGTATATAATATGTTAAGGTTTTGTGTAAATTGGTTGAAATATGATGATAATTGTTGGAAGTGTCGGAAAAAGTCAAGTCAACATTTCATCGAAAACGCTCCCTTTCAGATAGATCAAAAAGCGCAAGCACAAGTGCGCAGCCGGGACGGGTCGCTAGTTGATCATCATCACTTCACTATCACTGTCACTTCATAGTATAAAACAAAGTCGATTTCTCTGTCCCTATATCCCTATGTATGCTTAAATCTTTAAAACTATGCAACGGATTTTGATGCGGTTTTTTAAATAGATAGTGTGATTGAAGAGGAAGGCTTATATGTATAATAACATCCATTAAATAGTGGAGAAATACTGTTATTTTTGAGGTTTATACCCGTGCGAAGCCGGAGCGGGCCGCTAGTAATTATTAAAATAAGAATGTGGCCACCATTTCGGTTCAACTTAGGCGAAATGGGCAAAATTAGCGAAAGAGAACGCTCATGACATGACGCCAGCACCTGATCTATCAAACTGGGAAACCTGCTCCGAGCGACAGCTTCAGTGGGTGCCAAAATCATAAACACAAATATTTTATTGATAACTCCAAAGTTACAGGTCATTTTAAATCTAATTTCTTAATATCATTATCATCATCATCAGCCGTATGACGTCCACTGCTGGACATAGGCCTCTCTCCCATTGATTTCCATAAAGACCGGTTGGAAGCGGCTTGCATCCAGCGCGTTCCTGCGGTCTTTATTAGGTCGTCTGTCCACCTTGTGGGACGTCCTACGCTGCGCTTGCCGGTCCGTGGTCTCTTTGCAGCCCCATCGGCCATCAGTTCTGCGTGCTATGTGCCCTGCCCACTGCCACTTCAACTTGCTAATCCGAAATCTAATCTTAATATACCTACTTGAAAAAAAAAGGTTGTTTCACAAAGCGCCTAGCATCCAGCGCACGTTGTTCTACCGATTATTCATTTGATTTCAAAACGCACAGCTGGTTTTGTTACATATTTCCAACGTTACGAAAGTATCCTAAGTTGATTGCAGGGGGAAACGCCGTCGCATCTAGAACTAGGTGCTATATGAGCGAGCTGGATTAGCATGGGGGGTTTTTGAGGGTGAAAAATCGATCTAAGTTTCATCTTTAGAAAAACACGGCTTTCCGAGTTTTTACATTTTAGTACCTGGATGACTTAAGGAACTTGAAAAAAAAGGGGAAAAAATATTCACCTGGATTTGAACCGGGGTCTTCTGGATCGCCCGATTACTCACCTGAGCTATTATAACCTTGTAGAAGGTAGCGAAAACCTTCGTATTCTAATGATATTGTAGCAGTTTTTCATTGCCTGAAAACACGGATAAAACGACGTTTTCTAAAAATGAAACCTAGCTAGATCGATTTATCGCCCTCGAAAACCCCTGCATACTAAATTTCGTGAAAATCGTTGGAGCCGTTTGCGAGATTCAGAATATAGGTATATATATATTTATATACAAGAATTGCTCGTTTCAAGGTATTAGATATCCACCATGCGAGCAGATACTATCTGGACAATGAAAGGGTACTTATTCTTCGGGTTACAAAAATGCCACCCATATATTTTTGAATTTTTTAAATTATTTCTTTCAAACACAATAGCAGTTCAGTAGTTTTTTTAGTTTATCGCAAACAGGCAACCAGACAAGCGGCGGACGACTTTGTTTTATAATATGTAGTGATTTAAACATGATTGACGTCATCTTTTACAGTTTAAAAACATCCTAAAGCATAAAGTATTATACTTATAAAAATAAGTTTAGTACGGTTCTATAAATACATAAGTTTCTATGAAATCAAACTTGTTATGGGTACCAAACTTGAAACTAGTTGTTTTGTCGTGACTGCCAGTGAAGCCAGTTCGTGACGGTTCACGCGCTCATTTGCGAAATCCAGCATTTGTGAGGCTGAATGCTAATATACCTATTTATGTTAATAAAGCAAATATAATTGAATGTCGCCTTTATTGCACCTGTTTAAAGCTGATAAAATTCCGACGTGTTTATTTTAAGATTTACAGATGTAACAGATGAAAACATATAAATGTTAGATACGCCTAATTTGATACGCTTCGTCGATCTTTTAAAGAAACCAAATGATAATTTCCTGTGTATTAACGTAATACCATAGAATTTTAAGTTAAATGAAAATAAAAATAATTTATATACGAGATGATACGAAAAAAAAAATCGGCCAAGTGCGACTCGGACTCGCGCACCGAGGATTCCGTACAAACCTGTAGGTATATAAGTAAAAGTTTTTTTATGTAATGGTAATGTATGCTTTTCGCAATTTTTCCTTTATCTGTGCTATAAGACGTTGCTTCGTACCAAATTTCAAGATTCTGAGTTCACGGGAAGTAGGTACCCTGTAGGTTTCGATTCCCTTGCGAGTGTCGAAAATTTGCAGCAAACGGCTGTATCTTTTGACTGCGTTGGCTTAGAAGTTTGATTTATTCACAGCTCCAAGGATCAGTAGACCTGAGTATTTAATATGAATTTCAGCTTGATACCTCCACGCGTTCCTAAGAAAAAGGGTTGATAGACAGACAGACGGAAAACAAAGTGATCCTATAAGGGTACCGTTTTTTCCTTTTGAGGTACGGAACCCAAAAAAAAAAGATTAAAGAAAGTTAAAAATAAATTTTAGTAAGGATTTGCCGTGTAGGTAGGTAGGTACTTATACTACTCGTTACAAGTAAAAAATTAGGTACTTACTATACTTCTATGCTTCAAGCTTTTAAGAATATGAGTACCTACAAGCGAAATATTAGAATTTATTTTTAATGATAGTTCATTGTCCTAGATAAAAGCTTGTGTTTAAAAATATTTTTTACTTTTATTTTATTTTTAGTAGGCAAGTATTTTAAAGAGTGCTCATCAAGACAAATCAATCGAGCCCAAACTCGGTGGGGTTATGTTGTTCTATCACAGATATGCCGTGGCCACCTTCTAGCTTCATCATCAGACCTTGGATATCGTCTAGGCGTAAAGTGCTTCTCAAGATGTTTCAATCGAGCCCAAACTTGATGGGTTTATCTTGTTTAGTTCAAAAGTTTCTTCTTCCGTCTCCATCATCAGAACAGCTCCATCATTGTATTGTCACCGAAGATACATAAGTACATCTTTATGTCCAATCGGACATCGGGAAGTACGTCTAACTTAGCTTGCAAGATTTGGTTACAGACCCACAGACAACTGGACAGGAACTAAATAAAAGCTTGTAAAAAATACTTACTTTAAAACAGAATCTGTTATTGTAATCTATATGAGGAAAAAACATTAATTCAATAAAACTACATCATAATATTTTTTAACACGCCTGAGTCACGTGAAATGGATAAGGAAAAACTTTCGGTTCTTACTTTGTAGACACAATTTACTCTTGTAGACTTAGAAACAAGAGCGGTTCTATATAAGGGCTTTTTGGGCTGTAGCCCAGGGCCCTGTGGATATCAAGGGCAGCGTTGCCAGACGTCCCGATTTTTAAATCAAAATTAAATGTCCCGCGCGGGACAGGCTCAGTCCCGCTTTTCGGGAATAACTCGACCGTGCGTGCAGCGTGCTGAGGCAGCGCGGGCGGGGGCACAGACAAGCGTGGACTGGCCGAGATAAGCGCGCGGGAGAGAGAAGGGTTCGTCACGGTAGGGTAAATCTGATTTAAAATATCATATTTTTATTAAAATACATTTTCTATGGCTATTTTTGCTATCTATTGCCACGTAAACGTAATTTGAACTCAAATAAAACGATAAATATTTAAAAACTTCTGATTATATATTTTTTTTTACTATGTCCCGCTTTCGACGAAAGAATCCCGCTTTTTTCAGTCAAAAAGTTCCAAAATCCCGACTTGGCAAAAAAATCTGGCAACGCTGATAAAGGGCCCCCGGCTCCCATTGAAAACAAAATCCAGTGAAATTATTATGCTAAGGTATACATCAAAAGAAACTTGTTAACCTTTTCCCTAATTATGATAAGTACCTGGTTGACCGAGCATTGCTCGGCTGAAAACATGGGTAAAACGACGTTTTCTGAAAATGAAACCTAGCTCGATTTTTCGCCCCCGAAACCCCCTGGATACAAAATTTCATGAAAATCGTTGGAGCCGTTTCCGAGATTCAGAATATATTATATATACAAGAATTGCTCGTTTAAAGATATAGATAGATATCACCATTAGATAGAGTGATTCATTAGAAAGGTTTAGGTATATAATATGTCAAGGTTTTGAGTAAATTGGTTGAAGTATGATAATAATTGTTGGAAGTGTCGGAAAAAGTCAAGCCACCTGGGAGCTTTCATCGAAAACGCTGCCGAATCCCTTTGAGATATAACAAAACAATGAAAGGTGGGATATTCCTCTTTTATAGATCTACAAAAAAGTCCGTGTAGCTTACTATACCCATTCTTACTACCCGTGCGAGGCCAGAGCGGGTCGCTAGATAAAACTGTTGGACAGGCTAATTTTTTTTTAAACGATTGGTTTTATATTAATCACAAACCATTTCAACATATAAATACATTTATATCAACGTACTTTCTCTATCTGTAATCTTCTAGACCAATCGACTAATGCATCCTGTTTGTACTACTAACTAGGTAATTTAAAACAGAGACTAAACCAAAGACGGGTTCACATAATGACTCATCAATAGATTTGGCGTCAATAAAAGGTCATTCGGTTGAAGTTGTTTGTCCAAGTTGTTTTTGTTGCTCACATGAAATTGATTCTAAAAGCTAAGATTTTAGCATGCTTTTGCTTTACCCGTCTGCCAAGGAAGAGTTATGTTTTTTCCGTGTATCATTTTCTTTTTTAATACTAATAAATTTGTGACCACCAGCTTGCCTGATGGTAAGCGATGATGTGGTCGAAGGTAAAGCAAGCAAACTTGAAGATATCTATTCACTCTGAGCTTGAAAATATCTAGATTATATCTCTCGGGAAACAAGGAAGCTTGTTCCATTCCTTGGCCGTACGGATGAGAAACGTAGAGTCAAAACGTTTGGTACCCAAGGAAATTCCACTATGTAAGGGTGGTAGTGGGCCGTCTTTCTACTTGTCCTGTAGTAAAAAGGGGATGGAAGTACAAGGTCGTACAGTTCAGTAGCACATTCTCCGAAATGAATCCTGTAGAAAATGTACAGACTTGCTACCGTCCGGCGGTGTTTAAGGCTTAAAAGTTTTTTTTTTCTACTAACTTTTCATCACCAATAAGTCGAAGAACACGCCGCTCTACCGAATCAAGAGCTTGAAGTTGGTACTTGGCAGAACCGTCCCACAGTAAACTAAATAAATTTATCTTGTGTGTATGAACATTTCTTTATTACCTCGTATTTTCCGAACAGCCGAATGGATGGCAATTAAGGTATCGTTAGATTCGTCTCAACCCAAGTGTCTTGAGAGGGTCACGGTATTTATTACACACTAAGAGAGGTTTCGCCTTTGTTAAGGCCTTTGTCAAGAGACAAGCTGTTTAAAGAAAAATACACCGAACGCCGAAACTTAATAATTGGACAAATTAATTCAAGATAAACAACATATTTTAAATTACTAAATCCAACTAATTTGTAAACAGCAATAAAGGCTTATTATATTATACTAGCGACCCGCCCCCGCTTCGCACGGGTGCAATATAGATATTAATGTGGTGCATATGCATGTTTTATACATATAAACCTTCCTCTTCAATCACTCTATCTATTTAAAAAAACCGCATCAAAATCCGTTGCGTAGTTTTAAAGATTTAAGCATACATAGGGATATAGGGACAGAGAAAGCGACTTTGTTTTATACTATGTAGTGATAGTGATTATAATTATATTATAAGAGAGGTTTCGCACTACGTCCGACACGAATCAAAATATGGTATTTCGATGAGATAAGACATAAATAATACGACGAAATAAAAAATTAACCTAGAATACTGGTCAATACAAGCTGGATCTATACCAATCCAAATTACCCTTTAACTTCCATTGGGGCTCGATGTTCGTGCGAACATGTCAATTGAATAATGATATGAGAAGGATGTCAAGGAGCGAAGGTACAGCAACCCTAGATGAGGACACAATAGCTGGTCGATTCTGGGTGGACGGCTGGCGGTCATTATCTACTTGCTGTCGCCATTGTGGGAGACGGGGCGGCTTAAGGCACAAGAAGTAGCGGAAGTAGATCGAGTAACCTTGACTGCAAGTTTGTGCCTTTGCGTGATGGTAGAGTACTTTCTAGTACTCGGCTGGCTAGCTACCACCCCAAGTTGAAAATCTGCTGCCAAGCATCTAACGGTGTGTTCCGGCAGCCTCATTCGAGAGCCAGTTCCATTCCAGGCTAGGTGTGCTTACCATCTTCGACCACACCGTCACTTAACATCAGATGAGTTGTGGTCAAACACCTAGCCTGTCAGCCATAAAAAAATAAAAATAAAGTAAAAGTATCGCTATTATCAATCAAAACATTACCAGAGCTCGCAACCCACTGTGGTAATTGTTAACAGGCCTCCCATGAGACCGGCCTGGCTTTTTTGGGGCCCATTGATGACAAAATTTGTGAAACAAAGACTTTGAGAATTATATTTGTTACAAGCTAAATTTTTCGGGATAAAAATTAGCCTATATGTTAATCCAGGATGTTAGCTACATTCAAACCAAATTTCATAAAAATTGGTCCAGCCGTTTGAGCGTGAAAAATTAACAAACACGCTTGCACACTTACAAACCTTTGCCTTTATAATATAACTAGCTGCGCCCCGCGGTTTTACCCGCGTGGTGATGGATGATGATGATGAAAAGTATCATATGTTTTATTTCAGGGCCTAAACTATCTACATGAAAAATTTCATCCAGATCCGTTCAGCCGTTCTGGCGTGATTGAGTAACAAACATCCATCCATCCATCCAAACTTATATTATAGTCTTTTTTTTTTAAATAATTAATAGGCTTGTGTTTGACCGCCAACTCGCCTGATGATAAGCGAAGATGCGGTCTACGGTGGAGCACGCTCGCCTAGAAGAAACCGATTCACTCGCGAGTCTTAACTTATATAGTGGGATTAGTGTGATTATACCTACGCAAATAAATATATTTGAATTTATTTTATAGTAGACTAAGATGTATTTGTCGAGATCGGACGAGATGGTATGGGATACCACATGCGTTGATACTTTTGAACTTTGGGTCACATTTGCCCAGAACGCAGTTTTAAAAAAATATTACCCGTTAGAATAGTACCCCACCCCCTCTACCCGTTGTCGTGAGTCGGCTAAGGGATGTAATCCGGAAGACGGGCCGCAGCGTCTTCCTTGAACAATCACACCTAACTGCGCTCGCCAACCCGCCTGCCAAGCGTGGCGAGTATTGGCAAAACCCCCCCAGGAGAAGGCCTATGTCCAGCAGTGGACGCCCTATGGCTGATGATGTGATGTGTGTGATGTAAGAAGTTTGATTTTTTCACAGCTGTAAGGGACTAAAGTTTTTTTTTTTTTTTTTTTTTGAATGTCATGTAAATTTGCGTATATGGTTTTAATTCCAACTTGATACCTCAACGAGTTCCTGAGATAGAAGGTCTTGACAGACGGACAACAAAGTCTGTTTTTCTCCTATCGAGGTACAGAACTCTTAATAGTAAGGAGAATTGTTTTTGAATAAAAATAGTTCTGTTTGGTCAAGTGCCTTGTTCCTGTAACTTGCACCACAGCCGTACCGACCAGCGGTTGGCATGGGCTTATCTGTCAGCAGTGCTGTGCGTCGAACATCTACGCACCAAAACCAGAGGTATTTCGGACGGTACAAATACATAGCGTTCTCATGAATCATAGGTCTTGAAAACAGTGTTTGTGGAGGTACTGGGTTTCAACTTATACTAAATTATATATTTACATAGTGCTAGCGACCCGTTGCGACTTTGCACGGGTGCAATGAAGATACTAATCTAGTTCATATGCATGTATCATACATATAAACTTTCCTCTTGAATTACTCTGTCTAATGATGGAAACCGCATTAAAATCCGTTGCGTAGTTTAAAAGATCTAAGCGTACAGATGGCGGGAAGCGATTTTGTTTTATACTGTGTACAGACTAGCGACCCGACCCGGCTTTGCACGGGTGCAATGTAGATACTTATGTGGTGCATATGTATGTATTATACATATAAACCTTTCTCTTGAATCACTCTGTCTATTGATGGAAACTGCATTAAAATCTGTTGCGCAGTTTAAAAGATCTAAGCGTACAGACGGCGGGAAGTGATTTTGTTTTATACATACACGGCCGAATGGATGGCAATTAAGGTATCGTTAGATTCGTCTCAACCCAAGTGTCTTGAGAGGGTCACGGTATTTATTACACACTAAGAGAGGTTTCGCCTTTGTTAAGGCCTATGTCAAGAGACAAGCTGTTTAAAGAAAAATACACCGAACGCAGAAACTTAATAATTGGACAAATTAATTCAAGATAAACAAAATATAAATTAAATTACTAATTCCAGCTAATTTGTAAACAGTAATAAAGGCTTATTATATTATACTAGCGACCCGCCCCGGCTTCGCACGGGTGCAATGTAGATACTTATGTGGTGCATATGTATGTATTATACATATAAACCTTTCTCTTGAATCACTCTGTCTATTGATGGAAACTGCATCAAAATCTGTTGTGTAGTTTAAAAGATCTAAGTGTACAGACGGCGGGAAGCGACTTTGTTTTATAGTATGTAAAGATATCTCCACTCTAGTTTAGGTTTGCAGATTTTTCTGCTATCCTAAAAGTAGTCTATGGCTTTTATTTAATGTAAAAAATAATGGGACGAACGGACTGTTCTCCTGATGGTAAGAGATGACGCATGTCCATGACCTTTTCAGCGCTACAAAGTAACAAAACAAAGTCCAGGGCGTCGCTGCTTTGACGATCTTTACTTTGAGATTCTATGGTTAGTCTCAACAGCCCTATAGTTTCGCTGCTGCAGTACCCTTCAAACCGGAATACATTAATGTTTGCACACTACTGCTTGGCGGCAAAATATCTTGTACTGCAGTGGTACCTAGATGACCTCCTGTTACGGAGATTTACTCCCAAGTAATATACTTTTAAGTTTCAATTAGCGGATTAGCAAGTTGAAGTGGCAGTGGGCAGGGCACATAGCACGCAAAATTGATGGCGGATGGGGCTGTAAAGGTCTGGAGTGGAGACCACGGACCGGCAAGCGCAGCGTAGGACGTCCACCCACAAGGTGGACAGACGACCTACATAATAAAGACCGCAGGAACGCGCTGGACGCGAGCCGCTTCCAACCGGTCTTTATGGAAATCAATGGGGGAGGCCTATGTGCAGCAGTGGACGCCATACGGCTGATGATGATGATGAAGTTTTAATTTCTTTTTCGAAGTGGGAGGTCGTTCAGGTAGATATCACCAAACTACAGATAGTGACCATCGAATATTGGAATGAGCGCCAAAGCAGGCATGGACAATTTGTTTTGGTACTTAAAAGTTCTGGATAATGCTGCAATGGACAGGCGTTATCTCTTACCATCAGGAGAGCATTTTTTTCGTCTTATTACTTTTGCGTATAAAAATCTTTTAAGGCACATGTACATGTACCTATATTGGCTAATCATCATCATCATCATCAGCCGTAGGACGTCCACTGCTGAACATAGGCCTTCCCCATTGATTTCCGTAAAGACCGGTTGGAAGCGGCTCGCATCCAGCGCGTTCCTAGGGTTTTTATGAGGTCGTCTGTCCTCCTTGTGGATGGACGTCCTACGCTGCGCTTGCCGGCCCGTGGTCTCCACTCCAGACCTTTACAGCCCCATCGGCCATCAGTTCTGCGTGCTATGTGCCCTGCCCACTGCCACTTCAACTTGCTATTCCGCTGGGCTATGTCGGCTACTTTAGTTCGTCTACGGATCTCCTCATTTTTGATTCGATCTCGTAGGGAAACTCCGAGCATAGCCCTCTCCTATTTGTACTACATATTGGCTAATATGTAGTAGGTACAAATGCACGTTGCTAGGCGAATTCTGTCATCACTTCGGCTAGCAACGTGTCCTGCCCAGATATACACAAATATTATTGTTTGAATAGTGTTAGATTAGATATAGAATAATGTCAATACTAAAATTAATATAATTTACACAAGAATGTTTATTACTGTTCTAACGTCCAAGCAAATTAATGTGTTATCTTTTGAAATGAAACTTGACCCACAAATTTAGATCGACGCGTAATTAGCGAAAATTTAATACAACAAAACATTAATAATAGTGTTATCTATTTAATTATATTGAAGCTTTTCATTCATTTAGGTATCTTCATGTTTTACTTGGTGGCAGATATAAGTAGGTACCACCGCAGTACTAGGTATTCCACCACCACGCAGTAGGATGTACACATTACTGTGTTCCGGTTTGAAGGGCTAGCGAAATTACAGGGCTGTTGAGACTAACCATCGAAAGTCACAAAGTCACACATCATCATCAGCCATAGAACGTAGACATAGGCTTCCTCCTGTGGGGGTTTTGCCAATACTCGCCACGCTGGGCAGGCGGGTTGGCGAGCGCAGTTAGGTGTGATTGTTCAAGGAAGACGCTGCTGCCCATCTTCCGGATTACATCCCTTAGCCGACTCTTACGGCAACCACGGGTAGAGAGGGTGGGGTACTATTCTTACGCCGGCACCACACGGCATAATATTACTGTGCTGTATTAACCGAAGAATTTGCTATCAGCACATAAATTATACAACAGCACAGGTGCGTATTAAGTACAATGGCGTGGTTACAATCTGCTGATTTCGTTTTGTCCATTGTCTCAATATTTTCCTAAGATCTCGTGGGAATGGTGGTTACCACAGTACATTATATGGGTAAATATGTTTGTGGCAATCACTGATTAATTGTACTATACATATGTATACTGTATAGCGTCATCCAGAACACTCATTCAACCTATCAAAGCAGTGTAAAAAAAACTTACTAGTAATTTAATAATCTTTTTAGTTGAAATATTCATTACTTAGTGATGCCTACGTCATAATAGCTTTATGCATGCAAACTCTCAGCCCGATCGGTTTAAAATTGATAAAGTTTCATTCAAACTTTCATCCCCTATTTTATCCCCTTGGGGTAGAATTAATCAAAATCCTTTCTTAGCGGATGCCTACGTCATAACACCTACCTGCATGCCAAATTTCAGCCCGATCCGTCCAGTGGTTTGGGCTGTGCGTTGATAGATCACTATGTCAGTCAGTCAGTCACCTTTGAGTTAGATATATTTAGAAGATATATTTGTTATAAAACAAGGCCTCTAGCAGCCAAGATCTCAACTTGGTTCTGAAGTACGCGATGGAAGGTGCATCCCGGACGGAGGCGGGTACACGGTTGTAGACCGCGGGCCCCAGAATGTATACCGACCTCTCCGTCTTGACGAGCCGGTGCGACGGCGTTACTAGTTGGTCTTTCATAGTCGTCCACCGCGTCTGTCTCTATCTGTACTCGATAAACTTAAAAACTACTGAATAGATTATCATGCGAGTTTCACCAGGAGATAGAGTGATTCATGAGGAAGGTTTAGATGTATAATTTGTCAAGGTTATGTATAAATTTGATTGAAATATGATGATAATTGTTGGAAGTGTAGAAAGTCAAACCACCTGGAAGCTTTCATCGAAAACGCTAATTCTTTTGAGATATAACAAAACAATGCATAGTGGGATATTCCTCTTTTATAGATCTACAAAAAAGTCCGCGGTGTGATATATCTACCTGTTAAGGATAGCTTACTATACCCATTCTATCTGCAAAAAAAATTGTACAATGCGTTAATTGGAAAGCTATTTAGACGGATACCGTATTAATCCTTATCATCTTAAATACGTTAGTAACCTCAAGCATTTCATGCACATTATTGTAATCTTTTAAACCAGGGGTCTGCAACCTTTTGACAGGCAGGGGACACAAAGTAGCAAAATAAAGTAAATGCGGGCCTCAATTGCAATAATAACCCTAGTAGCTTAATTATACGTCTGATTGGTCAAATCGCACAGAAAAGATAGGAAAAAAAAAAGCTATTGAAAATTGTTAAAATAAAGGCAATATAATTGTTATACTTGTAATGATTTAATATTTTAGAATCTATAATATTTTGGATATTATGACCAATTTACAAAACAATCACGGGCCGCATCTGGCCCGCGGGCCGCGTGTTGCCGACCGCTGCTTTACACCGTACAATTTAATTGCGTTTCTCACATAGATGACGGGACTCGCTTGATGCAATCACTCCCGCGCCGCGCCTCTCGCCGTCTCCCACTGATTTTAATGCGGTTTCCGTCAATAGACAGAGTGATTCAAGAGGAAGGTTTATATGTATAATACATGCATATGCACCACATTAGTACTTACATTGCACCCGTGCGAAGCCGGGGCGGGTCGCTAGTAAATAAAATTAAAAAAACATCTGACTACAAAAATTCTTATTTTACTTTTATGAAATCTTACACGATCATAAGAGAGTCTCGTTCTACTTTTATATAAAAAATAGGTCAAGAGCCTTCGACATGTATATCGGAAAGTCTCCAAAGAGGCCTTGAGGCTTCCGTCGCGGTTCACGAATGTATACCTATATTTGTATACCATTGTCATGGGTATTGGGTACGCCCTGAATGCTATGGAATCTGCTACGAATCGTCGCTGACAGTTAGATCGCGTAAACTATAGACTCTGGCCATTCTTCCATTGCCCGATGATTTCAAAATCAAATCAAAATAAAATATAGTAATATTTATAAAAAAATGTAGGTTAATATTATGCGATGATCGAGACATTCTCCCGATGGTAAGAAATAACGCCTGTCCATGACCATTGTAGTGATAAATATAATTTTGAATAGCAAAACAAAGACTAGGACGTCGCTGTTTTGGCGCTCATTACTTTGAGACTTTTGATGGTTATTCTCAATAGCCTTTCAGCAGCACCTTTCGAATTAGAACCAATGTCAGGAAAATATCTATAAGTAGAACATCTTCGCGATAAATAGGTGACACAGGACAAGACACAACTTTAACAATAGAACTGACCCTGGCATCGGAAACAATATTTATGATTTAAGTTTATTTGAAATGAAATATTGTGGCAGCTGTAATTCTGGCTCACCTGTGTAGTGTCTAGCCAATGATAATACAAATTGATTCTAGTGCACACAATATAAAGTTTCTATCTATCTATCTATAAAATAAAGGAGGCGTAACTAATTTGTCAATAAATGAAATGGCGATGTAACCGATTGCAGATATTTTAACAATTTTTTTTTTTATATTAAACCTTGACTCGAATCTTCACAGCTTCACTACACAAAAAGGCCAAGTGCGACTTAAAACGCGCGAAATGAGTGTTCCGTACAACCGGTGCTAATTAAAAAGCACGACATCTAACGGTCCACCAATTTTTAATACGACATAACGAAAAAAAACCTTGGCCCGAATAACAAGCAAAAACACGGAATCGCGTTCCTGACCTCTCTGGTAGAAAAAAAAAACAATTTTCTGCACTGCTGCACGAATGCACATTATAATTTAAAAAAAAAAAACTTTTTATTCTGTGGCATTGCTCATACAATTTCATTTAAAATTGTGTACTCAAGTTCTTAGTTGTCGTGGTTACACTGTAATTGAAGGGTATTGCCAAGGCTATGCGCTCGTGAATTATACAGCTTTGCGTATAAAGTATTGTTTGGTTTGCATTTTTTATTTAAGTTTTTACTAGCGACCCGCCCCGGCTTCGTGTGGGTGCAAACTAATTAGGCGATGTGATTATATCAAAATTCAAGATGTGAGATATTTATTGATTCCGTACAGTATGCCGTGGTGGTGCCGGCGTAAGAATTGTACCCCACCCTCTCTTCCCGTGGTTGCAGTAAGAGTCGGCTAAGGGATGTAATCCGGAAGATGGGCAGCAGCGTCTTCCTTGAACAATCACACCTATGATGATGATGACTATGGAAACTGACGTGGTTTTGACACATTTTTGTTTTACTGATGAGGGATTATGTACGTTTAATTATATCGCATACTCCGTCTATAGTTTCGCCCCACACCCGGTGGCTTTCTTCGCGGAGACAAAGCTAAGTACAGCGCGCTCGCAGCCTCATCTTGCTTCGCACACTTCCTTTATCACATCATTAGCAATAGGACGTCCACTGCTGGACATAGGCCTCCTCCTGGGAGGGTTTTGCCAATACTCGCCACGCTTGGCAGGCGGGTTGGCGAGCGCAGTTAGGTGTGATTGTTCAAGGAAGACGCTGCTGCCCATCTTCTGTATTACATCCCTTAGCCGACTCTTACGGCAACCACGGGTAGAGAAGGTGGGGTACAATTCTTACGCCGGCACCACTTCCTTTATAGTAATCGAAAAAACAAATAAATTTTCCGCCTAACCTTTAACAATTGATAAGAATCACCATAAACTTCGAAATTGCTTGTTAACTAAACGTCAAGTCCAAAAATTTGTCGTTAAACGACTGTAAGTCTAAAAATTAGTCGTTAAACTACCAATTAAAGATTATGACGCATTAATAAATGATCAAATCGTATTTTAACCGTTTAATTTATACGATATCGTGACTGCATTGTCCTTTCTCGTGACACGGCTGGAATGGGGGGATGGCATGATTTTTTCTGTACAGGAGGATTCCTCAATCACTAATTTCTATTCTGATAAACATGTACCACCTTACAAATATGTACAACTCTAACGATCCTAGTAGCCCTGACGATTTTTGTGTCTCCAAAAATTCTAGTACCTAGTTGTGACGATTCTAGTTATTCTGACTGCGCGTGTAGCTCTGACGATTTCATTAGCCCTAACAGATCTAGTATCTTTGACGATTCTAGTATCTCTGACGGCAGTAGCAGCTTTGACGATTCAATTAGCCCTGACAGTTCTAATATCTTTGACAAATCTAGTATCTCTGACGGCAGTAGCAGCTTTGACGATTCAATTAGCCCTGACAGTTCTAGTATCTTTGATGATTTTAGTATCTCTGACGGCAGTAGTAGCCGATTCCATTAGCACTGACAGTAACTTCCAGACGAGGCTTAAGTAAATGTCGCTAAATGATCTCTCGTATGTAGGAATTATGTAGGTATTTCAAACAAAAACTCAAATGCGTAGTTTCTCATAAATAAGAAATATTTCGATACCTAAATACATTTTATTATTTAAAAACTCTGTGAGAATCTTCAAAATATACCGAATTTCCATTTTAATGAAATATACCTATGAACCTGCACTCGAGAGCGGTTCACCTTGACTTCTTTATACTGAACACGTTTGAAATCTTTTAATGATATTAGGTTATTTTAAGGTTTTAAGACAATTTTAGTATTTCACTAATTGACTTTGGTCATTATTTCTTTTTGGTACGTAAAAGTACTTTGTTCTCGATCAAGCGCTCGAAGAGTCAACACGTCCTGAGGATGCCTTATGTAGAGGCGAAACACGTGTCGGATTAAATTTTTGTCGGGTTTTAGTTTTAAATATTAAGGAATATTTCGGATATATATTTAAAAAAAGGTATCAAGACAAGTTATTATCTAACTATCGAATAATTCAAAGTAATGAGCGCCAAAGCAGCGATGCCCTGGAAATTGTTTTGCTACTCAAAGTTCTGTATATCATTGAAATTGGCATTGACGTTCTCTTACCATCAGGAGAGCGTCTCGTTCGTGTCATTACATTAACATTTTTTTTTTAATTCGCTATTGAAATTCGCCATCAAAACCAATCTTTAAAGGGCTTGTACACAATTTTTTTTTTAAATGAATGGTTATTTGTGTGAATGTTTTGTTCAATTGATTCATCATCTGACAAGGATGTGTATATTTTATTTTATAATAGTTTATTATTTATTTATTATTATTAAGTAGTATCATATTTATTTGTTTGCAACCACAACTCATCCACTATAAAAATAGAAAGTGGTTTAAACAAAATTCATCACGAAATCAAGTCATGTATGTTCGAATCTAGAAAGGATTCGTTGATCTTAAAAAACATTTTCGAAAAAAATAACTTTTTGTAATAAAACAACCTGTATATTAATAGTTTGCTTTGACAATACGTCAAAATTTGACGTTACAGCGAAGCGTCGCGTCAGCACGCGTTCCTAATTTGAATCCCTGCTCTCTGATTGGCCGAAAACTTTACCCATAGAGGGGGCAGTTGGCTCCTCCCACATTTTACAGTCACCCTAAATACGTCATGTACTGAAATATTGTAGAACCTTTTCACAGTTAAAGCGGTCTTTGAATACCTTTTTAAGGTTGACAGGCTAAGTGTTTGACTACAGCTTATGTGATGGTCCTGGAGTGTAGTCCTGGAATGGTACTGACTCTTAAGTGAGGCTTCCTCAATACACTGTTAGCTTGGCGGCAGTTTTTTTTTTACTTCGAAGATACTTCTTCATAGCTTATTATTGGACAAAGGTAAGGCAAGCCACGGCTGATCGTGTATGATGATGAACCGCTAAGCGTTGATCCGGATAAAGATGGTAAACATTTAGCGTGAAATGGGAACTGGCTATCAAGTGAAGCTGTCGGAACAACTTTCAATTTGATGGTGATAGCTAGCCAGCTGAGTACTTCACGATGTTTTCCTTCACCGTCAGTTCAAGCTCAATTTGGCAGTTATTTTTAGGCTTCCGTACCCAAAGGGTAAAAACGGGACCCTATTACTAAGACTTCGGTGTCTGTCTGTCCGTCCGTCTGTCTGTCACCAGGATGTATCCTAAGAATCGCGATAGCTAGACAGCTGAAATTTTCACAAATTATGTGTTTCTGTTGCCGCTATAACAACAAATACTAAAAACAAAATAAAATAAATATTTAAGGGGGCTTCCATACAACAAACACGACTTTTTTGCCTTTTTCATAGATAATGGTACGGTACCATTCGTGCGCGAGTCCGACTCGTACTTGGACAGCGATAGCACTTGGCTCTTGGCACTTGCCTTGGATAGGCTTGCGTTCGATCGCCATCTTGCCTGAAGGGTAGAAGATGCGAACTACGATGGACTACGCTTATCTAGAAGAAATCGATTCACTCGTGACTTGAAGGCACCTAGATTGTATCTAGTTGTCTAAAACACTTGATTTTATCACCTATCTGTATAATTCATCACAAAATCTATCAAAAAAAAAAAAAATTAGAATCTATCTCTAAATATATAAGACTGACTGACTGACTGACATAGTGATCTATCAACGCACAGCCCAAACCACTGGACGGATCGGGCTGAAATTTAGCATGCAGGTAGATGTTATGACGTAGGCATCCGCTAAGAAAGGATTTTGATTAATTCTACCCCCAAGGGGATAAAATAGGGGATGAAAGTTTGTATGAAACTTTAGTAGGCATCTAGTGCGGGTGAAACCGCGGGGCACAGCTAGTTTGTAATACAAATTTATTTTCTTCGAATATGTGAAACGACATTTCGAATTCGACTTTGACGATTATTTAAATATAAGTTAATTTACATTTAATCATATTGACATATTATTATTTTGAAATGTATAATGTTACTAGCTGACCCGGCGCACTTTATATTGCCTAATAGTCAACAGACAAACCAACAGCAGCGCTATCTATCGGGTCCAATTGTGTTTTCAAACCATCCATGAACCCATTGAAATATACACACAAAATTTCATCCAAATCGGTCCAGAGGTTTTGGAGGAGTTAGGTGACAAACACACGTACAGAAGATTTATACTTTTAAATATGAATAGAAAAATGACTTTGGTCTTTGAAAATATTTGTAATATAAATATTTTCCGATATATTTTTTTTACTTATATATATATAATATTATGACGTCGACAACGCTGTTTCTGTTTTATACTATGACAAGGTACCGTAATGGCATTGAAAACGAATTCTTGTTGTTAGGAAACGTGTTAAATCGATGGCGGTTAAGCCAAAGTCAATCATTACTTTCACGTTTCGTTACTTGCTATTTAGACTAAACTTCTTTGCATTCTATGGTATCGTCGGGTTACGTGTCCACCGCAAAGGGGACTATCTGTACCTGCTAGCTTGCACATATGACTATTCAGCTTGCAATGACCGGTTACTAAAAGACGAATTGCCGTTTGGGGGCTTGGGTTCAAAAAAATAAAACGAATAAAAATGCATGAAATAAATCGTAATAGCGATGATAGTACAGTGGTTAGCGCGGTCGGTTCGCATGCCGAAGGGCGTGGGTTCAAACCCCAACAATGAGCTTGAGCTGCCGATGAAGGAAAACATCGTGAGGAAACCATAGCGTGGTGGTAGGGTACTTTCTAGTACTCGGCTGGCTAGCTACCACCCTCGAGTTGAAAATCTGCCGCCAAGCATCTAACGGTGTGTTCCGGCAGCCTCACTTGAGAGCCAGTTCTATTCCAGGTGTAGGTGTGCTTTACCAACTTCGACCACACCGTCACTTAACATCAGGTGAGTTGTGGTCTATCAACTAGCCTGTCAGACAAAAAAAGAACATGAAAGATGTAAAAAAAACAGCTGGTTCATTTGATTATACGCATTACAGAACTAATCTTCTGGTTTTCTTTTTATAGTAAACTAGCGGCCCGCTCCGGCTTCGCACGGGTATAAACCTCAAAAATAACAGTATTTCTCCACTATTTAATGGATGTTATTATACATATAAACCTTCATCTTCAATCACTCTATCTTTAAAAAAAAACCGCATCAAAATCCGTTGCGTAGTTTTAAAGATTTAAGCATACTTAGGGATATAGGGACAGAGAAAGCGACTTTGTTTTATACTATGTAGTTGGTGAGAATGAAGTAGTGCCACTACTTCATTCTCGTCAATTTCTATCCTATAGTGAATATTCATGAGAGCCAAGCCCTTCAGTCTGATCCAAAATACATATAATTGTATATGTATTCGCCTCTCATTATTTTAATATTATTAATGTTAATATTTTAACTTTTCGGGGAGGGTTTGAATCCCCCAAACCCTCCCCCTTTTTACGCACGTGGTAGAGCATATGCTGTGGCATTGCAAAGCCACAGAACTGGAATCTTCACTAGATGAAGCAGCTTGTTCACTATCCACGTCTATATCACCGCAACAGACTGATGCATTTAGCTATCATGCATAACCATCTCACCCACTGGAGCTACTATACCAGCGGCCCAGAGCCTCGCTCCGATACTTCAAGGACTAGGTCTTCGGTAGGCGCTGGTAGGGGGAAATGCACAATACATCCCAAACGGGACGTCAGTGCAGGACTTATTGCTCCCATTCCGAAAAAAAAAAGAACTTTATAGGAAAGCCTGCTGCTCTGATGATGGTAAGACGTAATTCGTGGCTATAGAATTTCGAATCAGCATTTTTTTGTTACTCAAAGTTCTGGGTACGGCTGGAATATTATTTTATTTAAGTAACTTAAAATCTGCGTATTCTTATTAAAGTTATTTATTGAATTTTTATAACCACAGTTTAACGTGATTAAATAACTTGAAGGTCCAATCGTTGCAATCTCAATAGATTGTTAGTTATCTTCCTATTAAGATGAGAAAAGCGGTCTTAGCATGTTTGCAGTCGTCTTTCTTACCCCATAGGTTTTGTTTTCACAGGTTTGATGTCACAGGTTTTGTTGCCACAGTTTTTGTTCCCAAAGGTTTTGTTGCCACAGATTTTGTTGCCACAGGTTTTGTTGCCACAGGTTTTGTTGCCACAGGTTTTGATGTCACAGGTTTTATTGTCACAGTTTTTGTTCCCAAAGGTTAAATTTTGTTGCCACAGGTTTTGATGTCACAGGTTTTGTTGCCACAGTTTTTGTTCCCAAAGGTTTAGTTGCCACAAATTTTGTTGCCACAGGTTTTGTTGCCACAGGTTTTGTTGTATATAAAGTTCTTATTTATACAAAATAAAAATGCGTGATTGTTTGTATGTACATCACATTTAAACCTCCCTTATGACAGAGTTCTCACGGTAGCGGTGGATATCACGCGCTAACCTGCAAGGGTGCGCACTGATCGGCGGTGACCTTTGCCGTGGCAAATTGTAAACGTTTATTGTAATTACTAGTATCAATATTAGGTAGGGGTGACCGCGGGAGTGTGTTTAGTCCATCCCTAATCAAATCTTGATGGAAAATTTACGCATTTGTTCATAGCAGGAGGCCGTCTAGGTAGGTACCACCGCAGTACCAGATATTCTGCCGCCAAGCAGTATTGTTTAAACATTACTGTGTTTCAGTTTGAAGGGTACCTACTGCAGCTAGCGAATTACAAATACAAATATTTTATCAATAACATCAAAGTTCCAGGTAATTTTACAATTTATATGTAAAAATAACATTAAAAGTATCAAAATTATAAAATATTATGTCAATATTCAATATAATATTGGACTGCCCTGTTGGCTTATTGGCAGTACATCCGCTTTTAGAGCTGGGTGTCGGTTCGATTCCCACCCAGGACAAACATTTTGTCGTATGAACAAATGTGTGTTCTGTGACTGGATGTTCTGTATATATTATAAGTATATATTTAAGTATTCTATCAGGGATAGATTCCCGTTGTACAAGCTTTATATAGTTTGGGGTCAGATCGCGCTGTGTAATGTCCTACTGTATTTTTTAAAAAATAATATGTCATTTATAAAATGTGCCAATATGATTAAATCTTAATTAAAAAAATATAATTACTCACTAGTAAAACAATTCTTATTTTAAAAAATCCTCAGTCAGTAACACAAGGTCTCTTGAAGCCAAGATCTTAGCTTGCTTCTGAAGCAGGCGGTGGAAGGTGCATCCCGAATGGAGGAATGGAATTACAGGGCTGTTGTGACTAACCATCGAAAGTCTCAAAGTAATGAGCGGGAAAGCAGCGATGACTGGATTTTGTTGTTTTACTTAAAGTTCTAGATATCGCTGCAATGGTCATGGACAAGCGTTGTCTCTTACCATCAGAAGAGCTTCTCGTTCGTTTCATTAAATAAATAAAAAATGTTTTGGTATACCTATTTATCCAGTCAAATACAATAAACCCTTTTTTACCCTTGTTTTTTGTTCAGACCACGTCGTCTCTATCAGGTAACCATGGAGATGTTAGGTCGATCTATGCAGCCTTCAATGAACTTGATGCTAACGCAGATTAAGAAAGCAAGAAAAAACATTCTTATTTGTTTTTAAGCACGTCTCTAGTACTCGGCTGGCTAGCTTCCACCCTCAAGTTGAAAATCTGCCGCCAAGCATCTAACGGTGTGTTCCGGCAGCCTCACTTGAGAGCCAGTACCATTCCAGGCTACTGTGCTTTACCATCTTCTACCACATTGTCACTTAACATTAGATGAGTTGTGGTCAAACACCTAGCTTGTTTAAAAAAAACTATAGAGTACTTTTTCGAGTTCCGTACCCAAAGGCTAAAACGGGACCCTATTACTAAGACTCCGCTGTCTGTCCGTCTGTCACCAGGCTGTATCTCATGAACCGTGATAGTAAGACAGTTGAAATTTTCAAAGATGATGTATTTCTGTTGCCGCTAAAAAACAAAATAAAATAAATATTTAAGGGGGCTCCCATACAACAGACATGATTTTTTTGCCGTTTTTATAGTTTTTGGTACGGAACCCTTCGTGCGCGAGTCCGACTCGCACTTGGCCGGTTTTTTTTTATCATAAACAGGGTCTCTACTCATTTTGAAAAGGGTAAGGCCATAGTTCGCCACGCTGGCCAAGTACAGGTTGGAATTCACACATTCGAGTTTTAAAGAAATAACACCATGCTATGGTTTCCTCACGATGTTTTTCTTCACCGGCAGTTTAAGCTCCTTATTGGGGGTTTGAACCCGCGCCCTTCGACATATCATCCGAACGCGCTAACCATTGAGCTAACATCACTTCATCCCACTCATATTATAAATGTGAAAGTTTGGATGGATGGATGTTTGTTCCTCAATCACGCCAGAACGGCTGAACGGATATGGATGAAATTTTGCATGTAGATACTTTAGGTCCTGGAATAAAACATAGGATACTTTTCATCATCATCATTCATCACCACGCGGGTAAAACCGCGGGGCGCAGCTAGTAATGCTATATTTATAAAAAAAAATCGAAGAGAATAAACTTCTTTGGGCGTTGAGCGATATTTTGTAAACTTTAAAAAAAATTTAACAGTAATGAGATGAACGAGACGCTCTCTTAATGGTAAGAGACAATGCAAATCCATGTCCATTGCAGCGATACACAGAACTTTGAGTAACAAAACAAAGTCCAGGGCATCGCTTTGGCACTCATTACTTGGAGACATTAGATGGTTAGTTTCAACAGCCCTGTAATGCCACTGCAGTGCAGTTTTAGTAGCGATGACAGCTCAGTGGTTAGTGCGGTCGGTTCGCATGCCAAAGGGCGGGAGTTCAAACACCAACAATGAGCTTGAGCTGCCGGTGAAGGAAAACATCGCGAGAAAACCATAGCGTGGTGGTAGGGTACTTTCTAGTATTTGGCTGGCTAGCTACCACCCTCAAGTTGAAAATCTGCCGCCAAGCATCTAACAGTGTGTTCCGGGAGCCTCACTTGAGAGCCAGTTCCATTCCAGGCTAGGTGTGATTTACCATCTTCGACCACACCGTCACTTAACATCAGGTGAGTTGTGGTCAAACAACTAGCCTGCCAGCAATAAAAAAAAAGTAACCTTCAAACCGGAACACAGTAATGTTTACACACTAATCCTTGGCAGAATATCAGGTACATACATACCTAGACGATCTCTTTCTAAGACATTCATCATCGGATGATGATAAAACTAGAAGGTATAAGTGATTGGGCTTAGGGGAACGAAGTCGTTTTTTTTTTTTAAATTATGACCATTTTTACCCATAGCAGCTGTATTGTGGACACGGTCGATTGCTACCACCTGACGATGGCTAATCAACCCTTGACAAGCTCTATTGGTCAACGGTAACGCACCACTTACCATTTTGGTTTTGGGGCTAAACATACGTGAGGTTTACTCCTGTGTAGATAATATAGCAGATATATTTTTTACCAACTTTTTTCCCCGACTGCCAAAGAAGGGTAATGTTTTCGCGCGTTGAATTTCTTTATTACCTTGTATCTTGCAAACGGTCGAATGGGTTACGACAATTAAGGTATTAGATTCGTCTCGATAACCCAAGGGTGTTTTGTAAAATTTAAATTGGTTTAAAAAGTTTTTTCCTTTAATTGTAGCTATGTTATTCGCTGTGGTGGTGCCGGCGTAAGAATAGTAACCCAGGGTGGGTTACTATTATTCTACCCGTGGTTGCCGTAAGAGTCGGCTAAGGGATGTAATCCGGAAGATGGGCAGCAGCGTCTTCTTTGAACAATCACACCTAACTGCGCTCGCCAACCCGCCTGCCAAGCGTGTATTGGCAAAAAGCCCCCAGGAGGAGGCCTATGCCCAGCAGTGGACGTCCTATGGCTGATGATGTGTGTGTGATGTTCTTCGCAGTCGGGTTATAGATTTTTTAAACTCTTCAGCTTGTTTATAGATGGTTAGGTGTTTGACCACTAACCCAGGGTCTTTTCAGTATCAACTGCCTATCGTATGGAGCTCTGGGCTTTCGGTAGGTTAGATTTTACCACCCATTTGTTTTTTTTTTTTACAACGGACTAGGCATGTGTTTGTATATAATACATATGTATATCTCCTACAAAACTATTTGTAAGACTAAAATTCTCAATTTAAGTAATTTATTCCTCTTTAAATATTACAAAGCTTATCACAATATAAATCAACACGAAAATATACTAAATCCTTAACCTGAAATATATTCACTGCCCCTTGTAACTACCCCCATCGGAAAATCTATTCACACTGCTCCCTGATTGGTCGAAATTTTCTCTATATTCGTCAATGCGTTTCGGAAAAACTAAAAACTGATTTGTATATCCGTCTCGCTCGTTCACGTGACGGTTAAGGTTGAATGTCTCGTTCGCACGCAAGGGTTGAAACAACGCGACGGCCAACGCCAGTGTCTTCCAAGTTTAAACTATTGTCGGACGTTTATTGAACAAATAGAGGTTTTTATTTTAAATAAAGAACGCGCTGTCCACCATTGTTTGAGGCCAGTGTTTTACAAACAATTGTATAATCGGTTCCAAAACATCGACACGATTTTGCGAGTGTTTTAAAAAAGGTTATCGTAAAAGAGACATTGAAAAACGAAAGCATTAAATGTATTTACATTTAAAACACTTCGATACAACGTCCGACATACTAATACAGTGAAAAGTGAAAACGACATTCTTCGTAAAAAACGTAAAAACTCTTTCGTTCGCACGTCTATCTTTTTTTTACAACGTGCCAGTGTTTCCTCCTTTAGTTTCGTTTTTTGCCAAACGTGCCAGTGTTAAACTTTTTTAAAGGTACACAAATACCGATGAATTTTTGACATTCGATTTTTTTAACTTTTATTCGACATGTGTCACTTGGGGTCTAGGGATGTGACATAAGATTGTAAATAGATTAAAAATGACCAGTGATTGAGTGAAGATGGAATACTCGTGGCATATGGAGGACGGACAAGAATCTAATGTGAGGATAGCGAGAATTCAAACCAGGAATCAAGGTATTTTAAACCCCCGACGTGAACAAAGGACAAAGTTTTACGTGGGTCTGTCTGTAGCTATGTTTTCATTGAAATAAGTAAATTTCCTTTTTTGAAGTCATTTGATTAATCTGCAATAGCTGAACCTATTATGATATAGTTTTTTTTTTGCTTTTTTTTGTGACAAGCTATGTGTTTCGCCGTCAAGCAGTACTTTTTAAATATTACTGTGTTCCGGAGGGTACATCAGCTAGCGATATTACAGGCCTGTTGAAACCAATTCAGCGATGCCCTGGACTTTGTTTTGTTACTCACGAGTTCTGTGTATCGCTGCAATGGGCATGGACAGGCGTTGTCTCTTACCATCAGGAGGACGTTTCGTTCGTCTCATTACTATTAAACAAAAAAAAAAATTACCTACAGGTCGAAATTTGGTAATAAAGCTTTTGGTGTACTTATGTACCTTCGGTGACAATACAATTATATGGTACCATTGAGCTTGTCTGATGATGGCCATAGGAACTTCTGAACTAAACAAGATAAACTCGAGTTTGGGCTCGAATAATTCGTCTTGAGGAGCAATCTCTAAAATACTTATCTACTAAAAAGTATAAAGAAAATTAAAAGTAAAAAATATTTTTAAAAACAACCTTTTATCTGGGACAATAAACTAAAAAGTTAAAAATTCTAGTAAGTATTTGGCGTGTAAGTACTTACCTATAAAAGTTTGAGGCACTACCCGTTACAGATTAGGTACTTACTATACTTCTGTGCCTCAAGCTTTTAAGAATATAGGTAAGTACCCACACGCCAAATACTTACTAGAATTTATTTTTAAATTTTTAGTTCATTGTTCCAGATAAAAGATTGTTTTTTAAAATGTTTATTAACTTTTACTTTATAACTGATGAATTTTTTTTAACTTAACACAGGCAAGTCGCTTAATTACAAAAAATCTTATAAATATACTTTGAATAAATACAGCTATATAATTTAATTAGATACAAACTTTATTGTGCAACAAAAATAGAAAAAAAAAAAACTAAAAATTCTATACTTCGATAATATTTTCGTTTACTGCGAAACCTCGCTATTTCATTGGAGCAGTGCGTTTATAGTTGGCCTAAAGGTCATGAAGTCGGTTTTTTTTAAATTGTAAATTTATTCATGTAAAACTAAACGCTCTTCTAATGGTAAGAGACAACACCTGTCCATGACCATTGTAGCGGTATCCAGATCTTTGAGTAACAAAACAAGGTCCACGGCATCTCTGCTTTAGCGTGCATATTTTGAGACATTAGATGGCTAGTCTCAATAGCCCAGTAATGTCGCTGCAGTACCCTTTAAAGCGAAACAGTAATGTTTACACACTACTGCTTGGCGGCATCTGTAACGCGGTGGTACCTACCTAGACGACTGCCTGCTACAGAGATTTACCACCTAAAAGCTATCTATCTATAGTCCAAAGCATCGATTCCCATAGTGGTCTAGGTGGACCCCCAGGGGTCCACGGGAGAGTCGCCGGGGGTCTACGTTGGCGTGGCAAAAAAATAGAGGTTCGCAATTCGTAAGTGGGGGTCCACGAAAATGTATCTGGTTTCGATAGTGAAGAACTATAATGTTGACTTGACTTCCTATCAATGTAGGTTGATAATATTTTAAGAAGCTCAGCGACTGTTACTTTTAAACACTTGCATATTTCATATTCAGTACAATGTACAAATGTACAAAGTGTTACAAAACTTTTAACTAAAAACAAGGAGCAGATTGAATATCATAGAACGGGGAGATTTGCGGTTATTCCTAACAAAACTGAAGCCAAATATTGATAATTTGCTGCAAATCCACCGGAACCAGTAAAATTTTTGAAAGTGGTCTGTGAGAAAAAAAAGTTTGGGAACCTCTGGTCCAAAGCTTTAAAAACAATCTCGTAACAAACATAGTACAAAGTACAAACAAAACTTCACATTTCCTTGTAGCTTTACGTTTAAGTCAGAAATAATTCCGAAGTTTTTAAAAGTAGGTTAGGTTTTATATTCAATTTTAAGTTGCTCCTAATATTGACCTAGAATTGCTAATTCAACACGAATATCTAGAAAGTCACCCCGGCGAGCGGTCGTAGCGTATTTCAGCCAGTTCGTTGACAAATGGAGCGTGTATGAATGGCACTTTCGTTCGAAATATGAATTCAAATAAAAAAACGTCAAGTTTGTGTGGGTAAAGGTTATGGGTTCCGTATAGGGTTTCCGCTCGAGAATTCTTTAGAAATTTGTCTTTAGGCGAGACGGGTTTATTGTTTGTTGTTGATTTGCTAATTTAAAACAAAATAGAACAAGCTGTAGAATTTAAAAAATCTATAGCCCGAGGGCGACTAAAATGGTTATAATTAAACTTTTTAAACGAATTTATTATTCCTAATTAAATTTAAACATATAGCTTATATATATTTTTGTAATCCTCTTTTAATTGCCTTTATTTAGATACCCTACTTGTTAGGTTTGGTTAGTTTTTGTTATTAACTAAATCGCCAAAAATTCACCATCATGATTTTTTTAAACCTCTAAGGGCACTTGGGTTATTGAGACGTATCTAACGATACCTTAATTGTCGTAATTCATTCGGCCGTTTGGAAGATACGAGGTGATAAAGAAATTTACATACATGCATACAAGATACGCGCGAAAAACATATCCCTTCCTTGGCAGTCGGGTAATAAAGAAAGAAGAAAAGTAGTCCGCGTTTTTTCCGTTGACAAACTAGATGTTTGACATAATGATGTATGTGTAATATGTTTTGTAGCGATGATAGCTCAGTGGTTACCGCGGTCGGTTCGCATGCCGAAGGGCGTGGGTTCAAACCCCAAGAATGAGCTTGAGGTGCCGGTAAAGGAAAACATCGTGAGGTAACCATAGCGTGGTGGTAGGGTACTTTCTAGTACTCGACTGGCTAGCTACCACCCTCAAGTTGAAAATCTATCGCTAAGTACCTAACGGTGTGTTTCGGTGGTCTATTCCAGGCTAGGTGTGTTTACCATCTTCGACCACACGGTCACTTAACATGAGTAGAACTGTGATCAAACCTAGCCTTTCAAGCATATAAAAATGTGTTTTTATATTTTCAATTGCTTATGAATATGCATAGAAACTTCCACGAATATGCCTAAGTTTTTTCGTTCGGTAATTTACTATTTATCTAGGAACTCTGCATAACCACCAAGTATCAGGTTTCTTGCGGTATAAATGGCTAATGTAGCGTGTACACTGCGAACCGATGTCAGCGGAAATTTGTTTTTGCTAAGAATTGAGGCGCTACCTGAGTATATATCTGATAATTCAAATTCTAAATGATGTATTTCAGACTTTTAGTCAAGTTGAAAATCTGCCGCCAAGCATCTAACGGTGTGTTCCGGCAGCCTCACTTGAGAGCCAGTTCCTTTCCAGGCTAGGTGTGCTTTACCATCTTCGACCACACCGTCACTTAACATCAGGTGAGTTGTGGTCAAACACCTAGCCTGTCAGTCATAAAAAAAAAAAGAGTTTTACTCCATAACGAGTAGATTAAAAATAATATTAATAACAAGAATCTCGTGAAAGCTCTGCACGTTGACTTGGCTTACGAGCTAACCGCGGGATGTGTATGTGGGATGTTGATTTGACGATCATTGTCCCGATAATCCCGTGAGAGGCCGTGGTGGTGCCGGCGTAAGAATAGTACCCCACCCTCTCTACCCGTGGTTGCCGTAAGAGTCGGCTAAGGGATGTAATCCGGAAGATGGGCAGCAGCGTCTTCCTTAAACAATCACACCTAACTGCGCTCGCTAACCCGCCTGCCAAGCGTGGCGAGTATTGGCAAAACCCCCCAGGAGGAGGCCTATGTCCTGCAGTGGACGTCTATGGCTAATGATGTGATGATGTGTGTCCCGATAGTCACGGTGAACGGTCTTATAGCGAAGAGTCTCGACCAACATCTTAAGAGTCTCGCTGGACAGTTCGGAAGGGTCAGATCTAAAAGGCACGGCGCCCATTTTTAGGACGTCCTCACTGCAGCCCTGACCACCGTCAGCTTGAGCCCTGCCCTGCTGCCGGCGGTACCCTAGTTAATAAAAATTAAAATCATTTTTAAACCTAAACAAACTTATTTCCTACTAAAATATTCTTATAAGTGTCATAGTTAATACTTTGAAGATTTGTGACATGAATGATGTCACAGTCGAGTCTGGCACTGTCGCCGGAGCAACTGCCCCGGACGCGGGACAGCATCGAGGCGGCTAGTTTGCGGAGTGCCGCCGCAAACTAGCCCGATGCACTGCACTACCAAGACAGCCCCAACAGCACCAGCAACCACACATTCCACACACAAAAAGACGAATACATATAGCTCAATTGGCTGCCAAAAAGCAGGGTATCTTTTCAAAGCTGCGACGGTACTTCACGCCAGAACAGTTGCTCACTTTATACCATCGATCATGCATGGAGTACTGTTCTCACCTTTGGTACGGATCAGCCAAGTACCAGGTTGAGGCGTTGGAGTCCATTGACAAACGTACTAAGAAACTAATAAGCAATGATTCCCTTGATCAGAAAAGACTTCAAAGCCTTGCCTTCGTAAAGTTGCTTTCGGTTTTCTACCGGATATACTTTGGAAAATGCGCTTCAGATCTGCATGACCTAATTCCACCCTGACCAGACCAAACTATCGAACAGTCAGGAGCTTAAAAAAGCGACACCGCTTATCGTACGAACCGCTAGACATTGGAAATTGCTGCCCGCGTGGGTGTTCCTTTATAGAAACAATCTGGGTGTCTTCAAGTCGCGATTCCTTCTAGGTGAGCGTGCTCCATCGTAGCCCGCATCTCGCTTACCATCAGGCGAGATGGCGGTCAAACGCAAGCTTTTTTTTATAATAAAAAAACAACCATATATTCATTGCAACCATATATTTGGAAATCAAAATTATTATTAATATTATAAAGGGGTGTTGTGTTCATTGAAGCAAGTGATTTGTCATTAATAGTTAATAGGGGCAAATAAAGGGAGGGAGCAGGTGGAAAACGATTTGCAGGTAAAATTAGGGATACATGTAGGTAGGTAAATGCATCGCTTTTATAGACAATAGACAACAATTTATTTGCGACATAAAAACAATATACAAACATTAATAAATCAACCTAAATCTATTTTCTTTTATATTTTAAGTTGTTATTTGTATGTTAAAATTTTAATAATTTTTTTGTAAATATTGTAGGAAAAATATATTGTAGGACACATTACACACAGCGTCATCTGACCCCAAACTAAGCAGAGCTTGTGTGATGGAAGTAAGATAACTGATAGGATACATAAATACTTTTTTTTTTGTAAATACATACTTATAATACATACAGAACACCCTTATAATACATAAAACGTAGGTACAGCTAAGTAAATTAAAACATGTAGAAAATAATAATTGTGTCAATAAAAAATATGTCAGTTTCAAAATAGTATCAATAAAAATGTCAAAAAGATAATTTTATAATCTTTTAGTTTAAAATATTCGTTCATAAAACAAAGTCTCTAGCAGCTAAGATCTTAACTTGGTTCTGAAGCACGCGGTGGAAGGTGCATCCCGGACGGAGGCGGGTGCGCGGTTGTAGACCGCGGGCCCCAGAATGTATACCAACCTCTCTGACTTGACGAGCCGGTGTGACGGCGTTACTAGTTGGTCTTTCTTTTTATTGCTGCGAAGATCCAACGTGCTGTGGATGCCCCGGCGTTGAAATTGATCAAAACTCAACTCAAAACTCAAAGTGCTTTATTTCCTTTAGACCTTACAGGACTCTTGGACACGTCACACGTCACAAATTATAAACATACTTAAAAGTAGGAAATAAAGTGATCACTTTGATCTTTCGTTCACTTCAATCTTTTTCGATCTATCTTTCTCGATCTATCTTTGTATGGGTAAATATGCTCACACGACAACGGCAAAGACAAGGTCTCTAAAAGCTGAAAATCTATACTTATCAAGACGTAATTCGAAATTGAAATAGATGATTTTTAGTATCGGAGATATTTTAGGTCGCTGTGTCAACAAAGTTAGCTTTTGCCAAAGACTACTAGAAACTAGCCAAAAGCTGAGCTTTGTGGGGGCTCGCTTAATTTTTCTAACTGGTAATATTTTTTAAGACAGTTTTTTTATATTGAATTTAGTTCTGTTGGAGCGATGTTAACTCTTTGGTTATCTAACAGATGGCGTTAGTAGTACAATAACGTTATATCCAATGAGTACAAAATTGCTAATGTTCATTCTTTTTAATGGTTATAAAATTATTATTTTTTTGACAGATAACACATCTAGATATGAACTTAAATTACTATGTTAAATCACAAATCTAAAGGCGTGATAGTTTTTTAGTAAAGTGTACCACAAAAATGCTCAGGTTGTGGGATAGTGATAGGGCTTTGCTCGCTCTGCTTATTTTCCATATTCGTCATGAAAATATCCACGAAATTCAGACGTCATCCAAAATACTGAAAAACTATATCAAAATTATCTATACCTATAATTATTATCGAGTAGAGTTGAATTTCAGTACATCATGACGTCAGCCTCCAGATTGAATAACTAACTACGTGTCTGGTCTAATCGACGTAAAACTCTCTGCACTTGCATCCCCCTGGCTAAGTGACAATTGTAGTAAGCATAATGTATGTATTAATATTTATAACTGTAAATTGTAACCTAATATGAAAAGAAAGATCCACAAAAAAATGCCTTGCTGAGTTTCTTGCCGGAGTCTTCTCAGTTGAAGTGTAATTACGAGCCGGTGGTAGATTCAAACATGTAACTTAACGTTCATAAGTGCCTTACCAGGGCCTAAACTGAATAAATGACTTTTTGATTTTGATTTTGAAAAGGTCGTGCAAATTTAAGATTCTGCGCTATCAAATTTTTTTACAAGCTTTTATCTAACTTGCAATGTTTGTTAAGGTCAAATCACAACTTTGCGTCAATGTTGTCGATGTTTTGCGTGTGTGAGTTATTTGAAGCTTTTTCTAAATCTCATAATCAAGCTTATGAGTTTCTTATCACGTTTGTCAATGGACTCCAACGTCTAAAGCTGGTGCTTGGCCAAAGGTGAGAACAGTACACTATGCATGAACGTACTTCTGCTTGGTTTAAAGCAATTGTTCCAGCGTGAAGTACCGTCGCACCTACAAATAAAATAAAGAATGTTTGCATGATTTTTGTTTTGCTTTCAAGTTAAATATCGATCTAAAAAGTAGCGTTTTGTATCCAAATCAGTTCACACTGTTGCACTGTTGAACGTGGGTATTTTCTTATTGTGAGAAGAATAATAAGATAATAGAGCACGAAGATTGCAGATAGAGGTTACAGATTTTCAACAGTGGTAGCTAGTTTGTCGTTCTATCACGTTCACCTCGCCTGATGGTAAGCGAAGATGCGGTCTACGGTGGAGCACGCTCGCCTAGAAGAAACCGATTCACTCGCGACTTGAAGGCACCCAGATTCTATCAAGGAACATTTAACAAAAAAATTAAAGTTATTTAGCGTTTTTTTATGGTTGTCAGGCTAGCCTTATGTTAAAATGGTGTGGTCGAAGATATTTTTATTTATTTTGTGGTTGACTAGCTGGGTGTTTGACTACAGCTCACATGATGTTGAGTGATTGTGGTTGAAGATGGTAAACATCTAGTCTGGAATGGAACTGGCTCTCAAGAGAGCGTGTCGGACACACCGTTAGATGCTTGACGACAAATTTTTCAACTTGAGAGCGGTAGCTAGCCAGCCGAGTACTAGAAACTATATTACCACCATGTTTTCCGTCACCAGCTCAAGCTAATTGTTGGGGTTTGAACCCACGCTCTTTGGCATGTGTTGCAAAAGTTCAGAAAAAGATTTTTAAAAAGTTTTTAGAACAGCCATCTTTACGATCTTTATCTTCAGGTAAAGTTTGTTGATTGCAGGATATGATTTTTATTCGAATCCTGGCGATTGGTGAATTGTCAAGAAGTAGTTCTGTTCACCTGCCACCCCTAAATCCACCCCTGTTAATAAAATCATACGGTTGACTGAGCTGGAGTATCGATATACTAAATTGTAATAATTGTGTGAAATCCTGCTCTGTGGCGTATGTCGTGTTTGGTCATCCGTGAAACGCTCGAGCGTTTTTCCTGATATGTCCATAAAATTAGGGTACCGTGGATAAAATATGAAACGGCAATACTTCAAAGCTAGTGCAAATCTCGTGTCACAGTGTTTGTGGCCAAACTCCTCCGAAATAGCTCGACCAATTTATATTAATTTTTTATGTATATTTGGTAGGTATGAGAATAAGTTGTAAAGTATATGTCATACCGCTAGGTGATTAGCGATGATAGCTCAGTGGTTAGCGCGGTCGGTTCGCATGCCGAAGGGCGTGGGTTCAAACCCCAACAATGAGCTTGAGCTGCCGGTGAAGGAAAACATCGTGAGGAAACCATAGCGTGGTGGTAGGGTACTTTCTAGTACTCGGCTGGCTAGCTACCACCCTCAAATTGAAAATCTGCCGCCAAGCATCTAACGGTGTGTTCCGGCAGCCTCACTTGAGAGCCAGTTCTATTCCAGGCTAGGTGTGCTTAACCATCTTCGACCACACCGTCACTTAACATCAGGTGAGTTGTGGTCAAATACCAAGCCTGTCAGCCAAAAAAAATTTTTACAAAAATTCTTAAGAGGAAACAAGTCGTCATTTTCTTCATACAAACGTTTTCCCCATTTTCCTTCCAGGATTTTAATACTAGAGCAATAATTTTTAGATAGGAAGTAGATACTTGCTAGTTTCATGCCCCTCTGTTTTGATTTTTTGATACATTTTTTTTTATAAGAGCTAGGAATCTTCAAAAATCTTAAAATTTACCTGGTTTCAACGCTGTGTTTCAACGTCCAAATTCCCAATCTCATAGACATAATCTTAAAAAAGTAAAACGCACAGGCAAAGAACACATCCTTCTTATTTACTTGTTAAAAGAAATACTAAAATCGGTCTAAATTTGGAGGAGGAAACAGAGGAATACGAAACCTCGATTTTGCTCATTTTATTTCGGGTTAATGAGCCCGAGGTGCAGTTGTCCCTTTCGCTCAGTATGTACGCGGGTTCTGCGTGCGGCGCGACAGAAATAGCTTGGTGAAATTCCTAATTTTCAAATGTCTCAGTTGACTGCTTTCCTCTTAAGTAGTAGATCAGTAATGTAGCGGGCAAACCACGGGGCGGAGCTAGCTGTTTTATAAATATATAATTTAAAAATAAATATACAAGAGACTTCAAGAGACCTTGTTCTATGACTTGACGATTATTTATTTAAAAATAAGAGATTATTGAATAACTAGTAAGTAATTATATTTTTTTTTTAAAATAACATTTAATCATATTGACATATTTTATATTTGACATATTAGTATTTATTGACTTTTTCATTATATTGACATATGTTATGATTTTGATATTTTTAAATATGAATATAACAATGAAAACAAAGTTACAGGAACTTTGGTGTTATCAATAAAATATTTGTATTTGTACAAGATTTTGTCGTATATTTTGACGCTCAATTACAATCTCATCTCATTTACTTTAGGGATGACTGGTAGAAAATGCGTTAGCATTAAGTCCTTCGTTTATAATTTTCATAGTTTTAAGTGTGCAATGAAAAATTTAATAAATAAATTTTACGTACACCGAGAAAATTTCAGTCGCCTAGCTTTTATACTCTGGAGCTTCTTATTTTAATATCTATTTGGCTCTTACGAAAAACTTCACTTGTTGTAGATCTCCTTAGAAGAGGTCGTCTAGGTAGGTACCACCGCAGTTACAGTTTGACAACTACTGCAGTTAGCGAAATTACAGGGCTGTTGAGACTAACCATCGAAAGTCTCAAAGTAATGAGTGCCAAAGCAGCGATGCCTTGGACTTTGTTTTGCTACTTAAAGTTCTGTTTAACGCTGGAATGGTTATGGACAGGCGTGATCTCTTACCATCAGGAGAGCGTCTAGTTCGTCATTTTATTACTATGTTATTGCGCAGACATACGTAGCTATTTCCTGAGTAGTACAGGGGTAGTAGTTACTATAAATAAAACGTTAATCGTAATCATGACATAAACGCAATTTAAAAAGTGTTTTTGCACATACGGTATCAAATTACTTTTTCACGGAACCCGTTTTCATTCCAGTTGTCACATAATTTGCCTTTTTTCGCACGCATACGCTTCCGCTATTAGCAATCGTGTATTTGCCAGGTGTTCCTTGGGTTTATTCGATGTAAACAGTAGGTGTTGAATGTTAATTATAAATGCTCAAAGCCTAAACTGTTTGCGATTAAAATTATTTAGGAATACGTGGAATGTTTACCTTCATTTAAGGTTTTAATGCTTGTATGGATTCCTTTTTAACCCCTGACTCAAACAGTGGGAAATGTCTGTTTATAACGATGATAGCTCAGTGGTTAGTGGTCGGTTCACACGTCTAAGATTGTGAGTTCAAAAACAAAGAACATCGTACCTCTCAAACAGCAAAATATTGATTTGAGGGGGAAGTCTTTAAAACATCCCACATGCGTTGGGACGCAATCTAGGTATTAGAAAAACCGTTTTAGATGGCCTTCCTTGCTCGCTCCTTCTTATCCCGGAATACTTCAACCGCCTACGACAACGTTGGCCGTACGACGTTACGGTCTGCTTCTTCTTAAAATGTATGGTCGGTCGCTCCACTTCAAGCCATCCTGAGCCTTATCCCCCTTTTAGCAAGCTTCTTTGTCAAGGGATTCTGATACCGTTTTGTATTGCCCCGGTATTAAGGCAAATACTGTGCTGATTGTATCTTGTCATATTCCAGGTCCAGGATTCATCGAGGAGCTGGACTTCGAAGCGTACATGGGTCCTGTCGGAGAGGGTTGCTACACTCCACACACACTGGAACCTCGAAGGACTGGGTATGTACCTCATCATCATCATCAGTATGACGGCCACTGCTGGACATAGGCCTCTCCCATTGATTTCCATAAAGCCGGTTGGAAGCGGCTCGCATCCAGCGCGTTCCTGCGGTCTTTATTAGGTCGTCTGTCCACCTTGTGGGTGGACGTCCTACGCTGCGCTTGCCGGTCCGTGGTCTCCACTCCAGATCTTTGCAGCCCCATCGGCCATCGGTTCTGCGTGCTATGTGCCCTGCCCACTGCCACTTCAACTTGCTAATCCGCTGGGCTATGCCGGCCACTTTAGTTCGCCTATGGATCTCCTCATTTCTGATTCGATCTCGTAGGGAAACTCCGAGCATAGCATATGTACCTGGTACAGGTAAAAACTAAATGGCGCTATGTGAAATGTTCTACAATATTCTATGATTGTGAATATTTTCTCTTACTCTGTATTTGGTAGACCGATGCCAAAAGCAAAAAAATGTCTTATGCGCTAAAAATTTCTTCCAGAGGTCACCAGCTACCGGAAAGTCCGCCAGACTCCGGCTCTGAGAACCCGTACAGCCCGTCCGAAGCCCAGATGTCTGCCATATCGGTTCCCCCAGTCCTCAATTCCGACTACATGCTGGTGCATGACCATCTACCACCACATGAGATCCTGACCCAGAACGGGGAGTACATTTACGAGGAGTTGAAGAATGATGACGTTCTGAGGAGTAATTTGAATGATGTGGTGGTATTACCACAGGTAAATTTTATTTTACCCTATTTCCATTTACTGTATTGTTACGCCCCGTGGGTTCACTCGTGTTTTCTGGGATTATTTTAATTTACATGGGTAACAAACAGCTAATTAATAACAATATTTGTAGCGATGATTTCTAGTACTCGGCTGGCTAGTTACCTAGCTGACTAGTTAATTATAGTGCCTTAGACACAAACAGCAACTGAGACACATTATCGCAAAACAAATCTACACGTTATGTGTACCTACTTACATTTGATACATTAATTATAAATCAATATCTTTTTGTAGCAATGATAGCTCAGTGGTTAGCGCGTTCGGTTCGCATGCCGAAGGGCGTGGGTTCAATCCCCAACAATGAGCTTAAGTTGCTGGTGTAGGAAAACATCGTGGGGAAACCATAGCGTAGTGATAGGGTACTTTCTAGTACTCGGCTTGGCTAGCTACCACCCTCAAGTTGAAAATCTGCCGCCAAACATCAAACATCTCCGGCAGCCTCACTTGAGAGCCAGTTCCATTCCAGGCTAGGTGTGCTTTACCATCTTCGACCACACCGTCACTTAACATCAGGTGAGCTGTGGTCAAACACCTAGCATGACAGCAATTTAAAAAAAAAAATTGCATTTTGCGCCGCAAATTCCTTTATTTGTTCATCACATTGTAAGTCCTTTGTTAAATCACAATTTACGGAAAGTAGTCGATAGTTTGACATTGTAGTCCTATATTTGTTTCCTATATACGACATCCTGGAGAAAGAGCGCTCCGCTTCATAGGCAGTGCAACGTTAAAAACATTTTAAGATATTATAATAATTAGGGAAAACACCAACAAGTTTCTTCTCATAAATTAGCATAAAAATTTCACTGCATTTTTTTAATGGGGCCCTTTATATCCATGGGGTCCTGGGATGCAGCCCAACAAGCCCTTATGTAGATCCGCCCCTGCCTCCTGCTAACGTTTTTTATTTTTCTATTCTATGTTTATCTTCCTCATGACATTCCAGGATCCAAACATAGTGGAGTTGGGCATCAGGTCGGTGCGTCATGACCTGGATCTGGAAGGAATGTACCAGAACAGATATCCGCAGCTTGGATTGGAACAAGGCATGATCAGGTATGAGTGGAAAAGGAATTACAATGATTAATTCCAGGCGTCACTTTGCGGAAGCTCATTTTGGGTGTTCAAGATATATATTTAAAGTATTTCCGCTTAAAAGTTGGTTTGGTTACAATAGTTATGAGGATTTGAATTAAAACTTCTTTAACTTTTTTTTTAAACTAACCGACATATTATGTAGAAACTCTTTATTGAGCACACAAAAAGTAATAAATTGCCAATACTCGCCACGCTTGGCAGGCGGGTTGGCGAGCGCAGTTAGGTAAGATTGTTCAAGGAAGACGCTGCTGCCCATCTTCCGTATTACATCCCTTAGCCGACTCTTACGGCAACCACGGGTAGAGAGGGTGGGGTACTATTCTTACGCCGGTATCGTTAGAATCCTTACACCATCTCGAGTAACACACGCTATAAAAAAAAACATTATTCATTCGAGTTTTTTTTAATTTTCATAATTAATCATGTTAAACTTTGCTTATAAAAAAAATATTGGATAAGAACGCGCGACATGATTTTTCTGCGTTCCTAAACTCTTGCTTAAAGTTAGTCAATGCTTAAGATAACTAACCATTACTTGTTTCATTAGCCCACAGCTGGTTGCAATCGGCCATGAAGGCCTGACCCCCGTGTACACAAGCCTTCAGGAGCCCAACCCAAAGAGAAGAAAACATGAAGAATCACACAATGTGAAATGTGAACCAGGTAACTTACATAGATTCCGAGTAAATTTTGATGAGAAACTTCTTTAACACACTAAAACATATATTCCAGTATAGAAAATCGTATCTGAAACGAAGTAATTCGCTATATAGAAGCAAGCTGAACTGGCAATGCTGGACATATCTGTTGCAGAACCGATAACCGCTGGAGTAGACGTGTTCTAGAGTGGAGACCGCGAATTGGCAAACATAGCATAGCATGGCATTTACTTGGTGGTAGATTTCCTTAGCAGGAGGTCGTCTAGGTAGGTACCACCGCAGTACCAGATATTCTGCCGCTAAGTAGTAGTGTGTAAACATTACTGTATTCCGGTTTGATGGGTACTGCAGCTAGCGAAATTACAGGGCTATTGAGACTGACCATCTAGTCTCAAAGTAATGAGCGCCAAGGCAGCGATGCCCTGGACTTTGTTTTACTACTCAAAGTTCTGTGTATCGCTGCAATGGTCATGGACAGGCGTTAACTCTTAACATCAGGAGAGCGTCTCGTTCGTCTCATTATTGTTACATAAAAATAAAATAAAAATTGCGTAGGACGCTCTGAGACTAGATGGAGTGACGATATACGTAGGAGAGCTGGCGGTGGATGGAAATTAAAAGCCGTCGGGCTGAGTGGCGTGTCTTGGGAGAGGCTTATCCAACAGTGGACTTCGATACGGTGTTGATGATGATAATGGATTATTCTAAAATTTTGCCAGATTTGAATGCTCAGATCAAAAACTATGCTCAGTTTGAATGTATAGGGTATTGACAAAATACTTACGTCATACCAAGTGACACGACCTATATTTTTTTGTTCGTTTTTGGCATGTCTTTCATGTTTGAAGTCTGAAAATCTTAGATGTCCATCACTGGGGGACTTCCCACTTTTGAGTCTTGAATGTTTTTTACTACTTTATGTTTAAAATCAAGGGCCCTTCGACAGAATTTGCTATGGGCAAATGCCGCGGTTGCTTAATCCGGCACTTGCTTGCTTGATTGATCTTAGTATTCTTTAAAATGCTGAACGGCTGTTATTTTACGCCGACGTGCTCTGGACTTCAGCCCGAGTGGTAGTCGCGCCGACTGGACCTCCAATTATGCGTGTCTGACTTGTTCATTTTAAACCCCGACGCAAAAGAGGGGTGTTATAAGTTTGACGTCGATGTCTGTCTGTGTGTGTGTCTGTCTGTGGCATCGTAGCTCTCAAACAGATGGACCGATTTCGATGCGGTTTTGTTTACATTTGAAAGCCAGTTTCCTTGCGGTGGATTAATTGCGAATGGGATTTTTAATTTTTAATTTAATTACTTGTCTTGTACAGCGGCACTGTCTCCGGAGTCGGCGGTGGCTCGGGCTGCGCCCCCGTCTGTGGATGGCTCGGAAGCGGGCGACGACGTGCCTTTGCAGTGCATAAGGTTTTCCGCCTTCCAGCAGCCGTCCTGGCATTCGCTACTAGACTGCAATTTGAAGCCGCTGTGAGTACTACTTCTACAAAGATGACCGTGAAATAATTAGTACTGTGGAATAAAAGTCACAAACAATGCAGTTGTACTGAGAACTTTGATTAACATAACAAAGTCCAGAGCATAGCTTTGACCCTTTGAGACATTCAATGGTTAGTCTCAATAGCCTGCAATGCCTTTCAAATTGGAACACAGTAATGCTTACACACTACTGCTTGTTTCACATCATCAGCCATAGGACGTCCACTGCTGGACATAGGCCTCTTTCTGGGGGGTTTTGCCAATACTCGCCACGCTTGGCAGGCAGGTTGGTGAGCGCAGTTAGATGTGATTGTTCAAGGAAGACGCTGCTGCCCATCTTCCGAATTACATCCTTTAGCCGACTCTTACGGGTAGAGATGGTGGGGTATAATTCTTACGCCGGCGCCACCACGGCACTCCTTGATTACGACAATTAAAGTATCATTAGATTCGTCTCAATAACCCAAGAGATCTTAGAAGTAGTTTGTAAAAAAATGGCGGATTTTTGGCGCGAAATAGTAATACGTTAATATAAAATAAAGGAAATTAAAAGGGGATTACAAAACTATATTCAAGTTATATGTTTAAATTGAATTAGGAATACAAAATGTGTTTAAAAAGTTTTTTCCTTTAATTATAGCTATTTTATCCGCAGTCGAGTTATAGATTTTTTTTTATTTTTCTCATCAGCTTGTTTATCCTAAAAACTTTTTATGAAACGTGTTATTATTTCTTCCAGACAACCTCCTTCGTACGTGGTGGGTGCTGACAAAGGCTTCAACTACTCACAGATAGACGAAGCATTCGTATGTCAGAAGAAAAACCATTTTCAGGTAGGTATCCTTCATAACTTGCTTAAAATAACTTCTGCATAAAGCAATGAAATAAGGTGAGGTGAACTGTGGTTAAACACCTAGCATGTCAATCGTAAAAATAAGACGGCTTCTTAACTAAGTTGCAGAAACTTGTCAAGTCTGAGCCTAATCTTTTTATTCGTCTTTTTAACCGACTCCATAACAAGGAGGTTCTCAATTTGACTGGTACTTTTTTTTATGTATGTAAACCGATTACTCTGAGATTTTTTATTCGATTTACGTGATTCTTCTTTAGTTTGATGCGGAATAGTTGTCATTTGGTCCCTAAAAATTTAACATAGTTTGGCCCAGTTGTTTTCGTTGTATGAATACTTTTAACCGGCTTCATTTTATAAGAATTTTTGTTTACGTTGACGATATAATTGTCTTTGGCAAAACGTTTTTGAATCTTATCGAGTCTAGCTAGACTCATACTGTTCAAGTGTTACAACAACAAACAACAACACTTAACAAACTTAAAAAAAACACTTACTTTTAATAGTATTAATAATAGGTAATAGGTAATAACAAGCACCGGCACCTAGGCTAGGCTAAGCACTGACTTCAAACAGATCAGCTAGGTACCTATACCTAGCAGGTATAATAATACTTTGTGAAGTAAGTTTATTTTTCGCTTTTTAGAGCGGATGTTTTTTTTTTCTTGAAGTCGGTTTTTCTTTTTTTTTTTAAGTTTGTTGGTTGTAAATTTATATTTGAAATATATACTTTATCTTCATCCTAACAGGTGACATGTCAGATACAGATGCAAGGAGACCCTCATTACGTAAAGACCAGCGAAGGTTTCAAGAAGATCAGTAATTTCTGTCTCCATTTCTACGGAGTCAAGGTAAAGTGACACTTTTCTTACAAAATAAAATTACCATCTTCGACCGCACCGTTACGCATCTGGTTGGCAATGGTCAAACGCCTAGCCTGTCAGTCATAAAAAAAAAGTAATGTGACCATTTGAATTTTTGTCAAAACGGGACACTTTTACGGTAATCTTCACTTTCATTGTTAACATGACATTGACGACGAATTTTACAGATGTCCACAATTTATTTCCGAAATAGATTATAATTATATACTCCTTTTTATTTTTTATTGTTTGATTGTGTTGAAAAATTTCCACCGAACGATTTTAGTTCCAAATGTATAGATTATTCCAATATACGCTAAACTTATAAACTTATGTAAACTTATCCGCTAAGCTAAACACTGCGGCCTTAATATTTTTTATGAATTGTTATATCATGTTGGCTTTTCTGTGACTAGAAACGGTAAAATATCGCGTTTAGAAGCTTTACCTAGGGACAACGGGACGGAGTAGCAGCAAATTGGACAGTCCCGTTCAAAACGAGACGTATGGTCACGTAATGATAACATTAGTCGGGGAAGCCAACGGAACGGGACTAGGGCATCGAGCCCGGGTTTACTCGGACCGAAAAACCCGGGTTTTCCCGGTTCCGAGGATTACAAAAAAACCCGGGTTTGATTTTTAAAACTCGGGTTTTTCGGTTTTTTTTAAATACTTTTGTTTTTGTTATTTATTAAGTTTAAGCCACTTCGAATGCAATAATAAGTAAATGGAATAAAAACACGCTTTGATAAATTATTATTTATTACATAAAAAGTAACTTCGTTGCTACGTTCCTACCAATAAAACAAGCCATGCAAGTCAAATGGAAAAAAAATTTAAAACGGTAAAAATTTAATTTATTTTCGTGGTTTCAGGCTGAAGATCCAAGTCAAGAAGTAAGGGTAGAACAAAGTCAATCGGATAGGACAAAGAAACCATTCCATCCAGTCCCGTAAGTAAATTTTTCAAACTGCAAAATATATTATTTGAATTTGAAGTGAAGCTTCTCTAGCCGTTGAGTTTGTTCTGTAAAAAAACCGGTTAAGTGCTAGTCGAATTCGTGCGCCGAGGGTTCCGTAACTACCCAATATACCGCCATAATAAAATTGGTATCATTTTTATTGGTGGTATGGGGGCAACCTTTAATTTTAAACTTTTTTTATTTTTTGGAAGATTTCCTTTATTTGTGCTGTAAGACCTTGCTTTTTGCCAAATTTCGTGATTCTAGGTCAACGGGAACTACCATATAGTTTTCGACCCAAAACCTATAGGATACTTCCAGTTGATCTAGAATTGTCAATTTTGGTTAAAAAAAAAAATCCCATAATTTTTTTATTATTTTTTATTTCATCATATGTATATTTTTTTTATATTTGACATTTTTATTTTTATATTTGACATTGTTTTAGTGTTGCTTTTCTTTTTAATAATTTCTTATTGTATTTTAATTTTTATGTAATGTGAGTTTTTAATGTAATTGGCTAGACCGTTTTTTTGACTCAATAAATATAATTTAATTTAATTTATAGCTATTTTAATCGTAGCCGGGTTATAGATTTTTGAAACTCTTCAGCTTGTTCTGTATTTTTTTGAAGTAATGTTTTTGACTTAGCCAGCGTATTAGCAAGTTGAAGTGGCAGTGGGCAGGGCACATAGCACGCAGAACTGATGGCCGATGGGGCTGCAAAGTTCTGGAGTGGAGACCACGGCCCAACAAGTTGGACAGACGACCTAATAAAGACCGCAGGAACGCGCTGGATGCGAGCCGCTTCCAACCGGTCTTTATGGAAGTCAATGGGGGAGGCCTATGTCCAGCAGTGGACGTCCTACGGCTGATGATGTGTGTGTGCTGAGTGATGTTTTTAACACGTAATTTGTTTCGATCTGTGGACTTACAGCATAATTTTGATCTACGTTTCAGAGTGGAACTGCGTCGGGAAGGAACAAAGATCACCGTTGGTCGTTTACATTTCGCCGAAACGACTAACAACAACATGCGCAAGAAGGGACGACCAAATCCCGACCAGCGCCATTTCCAGCTGGTGGTCGCTCTGAGGGCTCACACGTCGCACGCCGACTATATCATTGCAGCTCATGCCAGTGATAGAATAATTGTCAGGGTAAGTGACCTTAATCAATTGAATTCCACTATAGGATCGCCAGGAAAATGAAAAAAAAAACCGGCCAAGTGTGAGTCGGACTCGCGCACCGAGGGTTCCATACAAACCTGTAGGTATATAAGTAAAAGTTTTTTTTAATGGTAATTTATGCTTTTCGCAATTTTTCCTTTCTCTGTGCTATAAGACGTTGCTTCGTACCTTTCAAGATTCTGAGTTCACGGGAAGTGCCCTGTAGGTTTTGATTCCCTTGCGAGTATCGAAAATTTGCAGCATAAACGGCTGTATCTTTTGATTGCGTTGGCTTAGAAGTTTGATTTTTTCACAGCTCCAAGGGACAGTAGACCTGAGTGTTTAATATGAATTACAGCTTGATACCTCCACGCGTTCTTGAGAAAAAGGGTCTCGACAAACAGACAGACGGACAACAAAGTGATCCTATAAGGGTTCCGTTTTTTCCTTTTGAAACCGTACGGAACCCTAAAAACCGTCCAAGTGCGAGCCGGACTCGCGCATGAAGAGTTACGTACTATTATCTATAAAAACCGCAAAAAAAATTACGTTTGTTGTACGAGAGCCCCCTTCAAATATTAATTTTATTCTGTCTTTTAGTATTTGTACTTATAACGGCAACAGAAATACATCATCTGTGAAAATTTCAACTGTCTATATCTCGGTTCATGAGATACAGCCTGGTGACAGACGGACGGACAGCGGAGTCTTAGTAATAAAGCTAAATAAAGCTGGGAGCTTTCATCGAAAACGCTACCTCCCTTTCAGATATAACAAAACAATGCATGGTGAGATATTCCTCTTTTATAGATCTACAAAAAAGTCCGCGGTGGCATATATCTACCTTTTCAGGATATATTACTACATTCTTACTATCCGTGCGAAGCGGGGCGGGTCGCTAGTAAATGTATAAAAAAAATAATGCAACCTCAAAATAATACAATAAAAATTTGGGAGCATTAGTTTCGTGGACACCGTGTGTGCTGTGTACATTTTTGAACACTAAGAGGTCCTGTTGATTTCCATGTTTCAAGTCCTACACTCGACGGAACGAATTCTTTAAACTTCTTGCTATTTCTATTACATTTCGGATGTAGATGAAAGTGTAGCTGCAATACCTAAATATATCCCGTTTTTTGTTATCATAATAGAATATCAAATTGAAAGACATATTCACGTCAGAAAATTTCTTTGACAGGCATCGAACCCTGGCCAGTTTGAATCAGACTGCCCGGAGAGTTGGTGGCAGCGAGGCGTGTCGGAAAACAGCGTCCATTTCAATGGACGAGTCGGAATAAACACCGACAGGCCGGACGAGTCGTGCGTCGTTAACGGTGAGTCCAGCCGACTATAGGGTTAGTAGCTTAGGGTATACTAGCCGAAACAAATATTATAAATAAATAAATATTGTAGGACACGTTACACACAGCGCCATCTGACCCCAAACTAAGCAGAGCTTGTGTGATGGAAGTCAGATAACTGATAGAATACATTTCTTTTTCTTTTTTGTAAATGCATACATACTTATAATGCATACAGAACACCCAGACACAACAAACATTTGTTTATACCAAACAAACATTTGTCCTTGGCGGGAATCGAACCCACGCCCTACAGCTCAGGCAGGCATACTCCCAATGAGCCAACAGGGCTGACAAAACCTGTTGTTTACTTAATGACCTGTAAATTTGGTGTTATAAAAATATTTGTATTTGAAAGGTCATTGTACTTGTTGTTATGAATACCATTTATAAAGGCACAACACAGAACAGACATAATTATTACATCCGAGGAAAAATCATCAGGTGAGCTGTGGTCAAATACCTAGCCTGTCAAGAAAAAAAGAACACCCCAAACTTTTGTAGCGATGATGGCTCAGTCGTTAGCACGGTAGGTTCGCATGCCGAAGGGCGTGGGTTCAAACCCCAACAATGAGCTTGAGCTGCCGGTGAAGGAAAACATAGCGTGGTGGTAGGGTACTTTCTAGTACTCGGCTAGCTGCCACCGTCTAGTTGAAAATCTGCCGCCAAGCATCTAAGTGTGTTCCGGCAGCCTCACATGAGAGCATTAAATTTCCTTGTCTAATTTAATCATTGCATTGTAGGCAACCTCAAGGTTATGGGTCAAATTCTTCACCCTTCTGATGCGAGAGCAAAGCACAATATCGAGGAGTTGGACACTGCACAGCAACTGAAAAATGTCCAGAATATTAGAGTGGTGAAGTAAGTATTACCAAAGTACTTGGAGCGCGCGGCCCCGAGTAAGTAGAACATCTTCCCTGCTAGCGTTGATTCACGCAGGTTTAGCGCGCGGCGCGTGCAGGGATGTCGACATCGCATCTACGAACAAATCTTACATCGATCTATTTTGTTCGTAGCTTCGCTAACATCAAATCTATAAAACACACGTAAACTTCTGTGACTTTTTAATACCTTTTTACTAAAAAGTTACTAACTTATTAAATTTGAGCATGAACACCCTACCTACACAACAGAAAACAATGACATTTACGTGCTAGCCCCGCCTGCTTGGCCGGCACTCGCGTAGTGATCGCCGGCAAGCGTCCCCCGCCCCCGCCGCGCCGCCTCTTCCCACTTGTGTCGCCTATTTATCGCGAAGATGTTCTACTTATAGATATTTTATTTACTTTGATTATAATTAGCGTATAAACGAAGGAACTAAAATTCGTTCAAAAAGCGCCATCTTTTGATAATACAGTGAAACTTGGTTAAGTGGGACCTGGATAAGTGAGAAACCTCCATAACTGGAACTCATGCTGAGGTCCCAACACTTTGGCACTGAATTACCTCTGTTATTGGGACGAAGTCAAACCTCTATATCTGGGATTCGTTCTTTCGATTTTATCGCCTTAGTTACCTCTATAACTGAGGCAGCGAGTGAATTTGAGTGAACGCAAGCCTATTAGTTATTAAAAAAAAAAAAAAAATGCATTAACCTCTGAGATATCATCGTTTTGTTTGTTTACTTACCTATTCTTATTCTACCCGCAAATTCTACACTTTTTTGAGCTCCAAATGACCTTCAGTTTTAGTTTTGCTCTACTATCTACGGATGTTTATTTGAAAAATGCCGATACGAAAGCTCAAATCGTTATCAGTACGTGTAAAACGTTATTTTATTGAATAATCGCACCTCTGTAACTAAAATAACCTCTATTCTGACCTCTATTAATGGAACCCTCTGTAAATGAGACAGGTATATTTATTTATACCTGGATATCTGCAACACTGGGTAAGTGGAATACCTCTATAAGTGAGACAAAATTGCAGGTCTCTTGATGTCTCACTTAGCCAGGTTTCACTGTATAAACCACCTATTTTTTATTATTATTTGGAACGACAATCGAGTTCTGAACCCCCGGTATCAATATTGCTGATGTTTAAACTTTTATGTGACTGTCCAGGTTCAACTATGACCCGTCATTCGCGGAGCATTCCGGCCTAGTGGGTTACGACCCACTCGGCCCGCGACCCGCGCTCGACACCGGCGTCATAGCACAGGAGGTCCGCACCGTGCTGCCGGACGCGGTCCGGGAGGCAGGCGACGTGGCCTTCCCTAATGGAGACACTATCACCAAGTTCCTCGTAGTTAACAAGGTAAGTGATGAGAGTAGGGTAAAATGGCCAAGATTGGCACAGAGGAAGATAGTATAACAAGAGAGAGGCATATACCCAGCAGTGGGATAAAGAAGGCTGTATGATTATGATTTTGTAGCGATGATAGCTCAGTGGTTAGTGCGGTCGGTTCGCATGCTGAAGGGCGTGGGTTCAAACCCCAACAATGAGTTTGAGCTGCCGGTGAAGAAAAACATCGTGAGGAAACCATAGCGTGGTGGTAGGGTACTTTCTAGTACTCGGCTGGCTAGCTACCACCTTCAAGTTGAAAATCTGTCGCCAAGCATCTAACGGTGTGTTCCGGCAGCCTCACTTGAGAGCCAGTTCTATTCCAGGCTAGGTGTGCTTTACCATCTTCGTCCATACCGTCACTTAACATCAGGTGAGTTGTGGTCAAACACCAAGCCTGTCAGCCATTAAAAAAAAGTAAAAAAAAATGTTTTGCCAGAAAAGGCATATAACTTTTTACCTTGTTTATTGATTAGGCGTGAATTTTCTTCTAGGAGCGTATTTTCATGGAGAATATAGGAGCGGTGAAGGAGTTGTGCAAGGTGACAGGGCTTCTGGAATCAAGGGTAGACCAGCTCGAGCGCGTCAATAGGAAGTTGTGTGGTCGTGGGTTGCAGCGACGGGACAGTTCGCGGTCCAGTGGTAGCAATGGTAAGTCTTTTTAACTCGGCTTTTAAAAAGGAGGAGGTTCTCAATTCGTTGGAATCTCTTATTTTACCCCATAACTCTCTATTATTAGAGAAATTCTATTTTTGTTTAAAAGGATTTAGGTACTTCCCAGGTAGTCCCATTGGCACTAAATCAAGATCTGATGATGGGATCGCAGAAATATCGAGAGCAATCCTCAAATGTTATCACATCACATCATCAGCCATAGGACGTCCACAGCTGGACATAGGCCTCCTCCTGGGGGGCTTTGCCAATACTCGCCACGCTTGGCAGGCGGGTTGGCGAGCGCAGTTAGGTGTGATTGTTCAAGGAAGACGCTGCTGCCCATCTTCCGGATTACATCCCTTAGCCGACTCTTACGGCAACCACGGGTAGGGAGGGTGGGGTGCTATTCTTACGCCGGCACCACCACGGCCAACGTTATACGGACACATAATATAGTTTCTAAAACTATTCAAGTAGTCTCATGTTGGTGAGCGGATGATGAAAAATGAAACTCCTTAACTATTATTAATTTAGTGGATAATTCTTTAAATATTACGTATAGACCGCTACTTATGTTCCTTTGAGTTATTCAGGTGAGCTGGTGATGAAAGGTACAACTCCTTGTTATTTGAAAGGATATCTTTTAGATTGGTCTCCATAAAAATTTCATAATCGATTCAGTAGTTTGATCTTTAAACCTAAAACCTAGCCGTGTTTGGGCTTAGGGTCATGGAGTCTGCTTTTTAAAAGTTGTAAATTTATTAACCCCTGACGCAAATAGAGGCGTATTTTATTAAATAACATATAGGCTTGCGTTTGACTGTCATCTCGCCTTATATAAAGCGAAGATGGAGGACGCTTGTCTAGAAGAAACCGATTCACTCGCGACTTGAAGGCACCCAAATTGTATCAAAAATCAAAATCAAAAAGTAATTTATCCAGTTTAGGCTCCTGGTAAGGCACTTATGAACGTTAAGTTACATTTTTGAATCTACCACCGGCTCGTTATTACACTTCAACTGAGAAGACTCCGGCAAGAAACTCAGCAAGGCATTTTTTTTGTGGATCTTTCTTTTCATATTAGGTCACTTAGCCAGGGGATGCAAGTGTAGAGAGAAGCTACTACAACCATATATTCCTGTCATCCACGGAATGAGCCACCTTATAGTCAATTAACCTCTGCTTTATAAATTGCTTCTGCTTTATTTATCAGGGAACACCCATACAGGCAGCAAATTCCAATGTCTAGCGGTTCGTACGAAGAAGATGGAATCAAACCGCTTTGTTCGAGTTTTTGCAATATCAACCATAAAGTGGTGTCATTTTTTAGAGCTTCTGGCTGTCCTATAGTAGAATGGATCATGCAGGTCTAAAGCGCACTCACCAAAGTGTATCCGGTAGAAAACTGACAGACATGCAACGTTGCGTCGATGTTCAAGGCTTTGACGCCTGTTCTAAACAAGCGAGTCGTTGTTTATGAGTTTCTTAACGTGATATAAGTTTAAAGTGTATCGTTATATCGTAGCTTCCAAATAGTTGGACCGATTTCAAATAATTTTGACGTAAAACGCCAAAATTTATCGGCGCTGTGATCACACGCAGCAAGACGCATTTAGCATCGCGCACTAAAGTATTAACAACAGAAAACATCACAAAAAAATGTTACCACAATTGCCTATGTTATTGGCCGTTACGATATTAAATACAATGAAGTAAAAACCTATATTTTTTCTGGTTTCTTTTTACAGATTCACGCTACAGCGCCGCGTCGAACTCCTCAAAATCCCTATACAGCGATGGCAACATTTCCATAGACCAAATCCGCGATATAGCCCGCAACATCCGCAAACACGAGTGTTGTCATAAACTGTCACACCACTCCCCAAAATACACTCGAAAACAGTGCAAAAACTGCCACAGCTACTCTAAATATGGAAAATATTATAACTACAACAAAACTTGTGTCAGATACCATAATAAAGATCAAATTAAGGGTGATAATCCAACGTACGTCGATACTGAAAGTCCCTCGGCGAAAACTGAGGAGACCATAAAGAAAAAAGATACTTGTCTATGGGTAAGGAGCGAGGAAGATTTTTCATATGGCAATAGATTGGGATTTTGTTGCCGGAGGAAGGATTATTCGGATGCAAGCAGTGAACTGATATCTAATAAATTTCTGCAAATCGTCATTACTATTTTGATATTTATTATGGCGGTTTGGTAAGTATTCTTTTATTTTTATTTTTTTGTTTTATACGAGTAGTTTAGGCCACCGGATGTGGCCGAAACTATAGCCGGAGTTTCCGATAAAATTAAACGTGAATAATCCCGCATTTGTAAAACAATTTTTTTTTTTTTTTGTTATTCCGAAATTAGCTACACTCAGCTTTGTAGCGATGATAGCTCAGTTGTTAGCGTGGTCGTTTCATACGCTGAAGGACTTAGCTCAAATACCAACAATGAGATTGAGCTGCCGGTGAAGGAAAATATCGTGAGGAAACGTACTTTCTAGTACCCTGCTGGCTGGCTACCACCCTCAAGTTGAAAATCTGTGCAGTAACAGTGTGTTCCAACAGCTTTACTTGAGAGCCAGTTAGTAGTAGCCATTCCAGGCTAGCTGTGTTTACCATCTTCGATTACACCTTTACTTAACATCAGGTAAACTGTGGTCAAACACCACGTCAACCATTGTAAAAAAAAAAACCAATTTCAAAAGAAAAGAAAGACGTTTAAAGTATTACAACATCCTTTCGACTTAGCTTGTCCAAAACCAAAACGCTGGCCACTATTTTGCCAAGCGTTTCAATATTGCCAGACAACGTGGCAATGGAGTCAGCGTCATAGAATCTATTCCCATTGATATTTTATTTAAATTTATGGGCTCTTCGATAAATAATTCCTATAAATATTTTTTATGTACATTAATAATAATTGACTGCCTTGTTAGTCCATTTGGTAAATAAAGTTTTGCTTCGAGAGCTGAAGGATGTAGGTTCGATTCCCACTCAGGACTAACATTTGTATGATTAAAATAGATGTTTGTTCTGTGTCTGGGTGTTCTGTACGTATTATAAGTATGTATTTACAAAAGAAAAAGTATTTAAGTATTCTGCCAGCTGTCTGGTTCCCAAAGTACAAGCTTTGCTTAGTTTGGGCCAGGATGGTTCTGTGTGAAAATGTCCTCCAATAATTATTTAGTACCTGGATGACCGAGCTTTGTTCGGCTGAAAATACGGATAAAACGAAATTACTAAAAAAGAAATCTAGCTAGATCGATTTATCGCCCCCGAAATGTAGATGGCTACATACTAAATTTCTTGAAAATCGTTGGAGCCGTTTCCGATAAGAATTGCTCGTTTAAATGTATTAGATTTATTAATAAGATTTCTATTCAAGTTGTATTATATAACCCGAATAAACATACATACATAAAATATATGCTTTCGATTTTAATTTTTATAATTTTAACTTTTTAGTCTCGTAGTAATGTCGGCGCTGTATTTCCGCGAGCACCAGGAGCTTATAACAATGAAGGAGTCACGGATGAGCGAGAAGTTTCCAAACTACCCGCATTACGGGAAACTAAACGGCGCAACCGTGCATCGGACGCCGCCGGACCAGAATCAAATACAGGTGAGAACAGACCCAATATCAACAAATGAGTAAAATGATCCTAAGTTTTTGGAAATATATTAATCACTAGCTTACGCCCGCGACTTCGTACGCGCTGACTTTAGAATTGAGTTCAAAGATAAATTATATAGAATTAATCAAAATCCTTTCTTAGCGGATGCCTACGTCATAACATCTACCTGCATACCAAATTTCAGCCCGATCCGTCCAGTGGTTAGGGCTGTGCGTTGATAGATCACTATGTCAGTCAGTCAGTCAGTCAGTCACCTTTGAGTTATATATATTTAGATTGTTCTGAAAAATCGCAATCGTTAAAATACTAGTTGAAAATAACGTTACTGTTAACGTTAACGTTAGTCATTAGTAAAACGAAGCGCGGCGCTTTGTATTCTGCTTTGACCGAAACTATAGTCTTTAGTATAGTTTGTGGCCGAAACTTGTAATATAAGATGGATCCAGCTAATAACACCCTTTCATTTACCTTTGCTATTAGGATGTCAATTTAAAATTAGTAAATTTTCCCAACGTAAACTCGCTATAGATAAGTTTATAATGTTTAGATAAAAACTGAACAATTACTCTGTATTAATTATAGTTCGTCGTGGTTGCCGTAAGATTCGGCTAAGGGATGTAATACGGAAGATGGGCAACAGCGTCTTCCTTGAACAATCATACCTAACTGCGCTCGCTAACCCGCCTGCTAAGCGTGGCGAGTATTGGCAAAACCCCACCCCAGGAGGAGGCCTATGTCCAGCAGTGGACGTCCTATGATGATTCAACTTCCGAGAGGTCCTTGAACTAAAAGTTCTACTGATTCTTGACTGACTCATATCCGGAGAAGTTCTAACATAACCCCAAATTTTATCAAAATCGATTTAGCTACAATGACATCTCAATAACTAAAATTCATCAAATCCGTTTCTCCGTTAATATCACCTCTCTCTATTTCTCGCCGTTATGACAAACTATAGCAGGAGTATCCGACATAATTCAACGTGATTCCCGCATAAGTAAAACAAAAGCTTACTACTTTTTCTGAGTCTTGACATATTTATGTGTGTTTGCAGAATTCAAAATCATCACAACATGCAATAGCAAAGAAAACTGCTATAGGTAATCAACTATTATTAATTAAACATAATATAGTTATAAGTTATATCTTTGCTATTTGAGTTATACTAATTATCTGTTCGAACGGCTAAAGAGTCGAATATGTTACCCGAGTGTTTGTTCCCTGTTGGATACAATCTAGTGCCTTCAAGTCGCGAGTGAATCGGTATCTTTTAGGCAAGCGTGCTTCATCGTATATCACATCTTAAATTAACATCAAACGCAAGCCATGACCAATTAAGAGTTTTGTAGCATGACACATGTAATGGATGTACTTAATTTTTGATTTTTTTAATCATAATTTTGAAGAATTTCACAGTCATTTACAAAACAATAACGCAGATTGGTTGGCCTCTTTGCTGACACCTGATTTAATTATTATATTTTACAAACAAAACAAATAACAATCGATTTCGTGCAACAAACATATTTTTTCCTCTTTCTTCTTGGCATCGCACTCTGTGCATTCTGCCAGTTTCAATGTTTCTATATTTTGTGAGTAGTCTTCATTTTTCAGCTTCTATATCATCTATAGTTACAGTCAAAGTCTAGTCTTGATCAAGTCCAGTCGGTCCCAGTCAAATCAAGTCATGCCTTAGTAAAGTAGTGGCGACTTTACTATAAGCTTCTGGATGGAGTTTTGGAAGCAACACGAAATGTCATGTTTAACCACATTATATCATTCTCCCACACTCGCGCTTGTAATTCGGCACTTTATAAATAAAACACCACTATTTTTATGCATAAAAACTCGAAAAAAACACTAGTTTTAGAAAAAAATACAATGTGGCGACACGACGCTCACCGCGTTCCCGCCAAAACGACAAACATATTTAATATCTACTGGTAAAATCCAAGACTAGGTTGTAACTTAAAATATGTGTACATAGAAAAGCAAGACTGGCACCTAAAAAGTTAAAAAAACATGACTGCCGGAACTAAAAAAAATTCTATATACATACGAAAATGGTGGTAAAAAAATAATTTTATTTATAGAGATAAAAAATGGTCCAGCCAATTACATTAGAGTCTAACAATCAATTACATTATAATTAAAACAAAAAGCAAAATATAATTACGAAAATTAAAAAAGAAAAACAGAAAAATATATAAATCAAGATGACCAATAATAATACAATAATAAAAAAATATAATATAATAATTACGAATGTCATAAAATCAAAAAACTAAATGTCCAAATTGTCATCAGAGACTAGATATAGTGTTATTGCAACGATCCCAATTTTAACAATAACCATATGTATTACGGAAACTAAATATGTATCTTGAACACTTAAATTTTATTTTGTTCTCTTGTATAGAATTCGTTGTATAATAAAAATATCTGGATGATCGAGCTTTGCTCGGGTGAAAACACGGATAAAACGACGTTTTCTAAAAATGAAACCTAGGTAGATCGATTTATCGCCCCCGAAACCCCTGCATACTAAATTTTATTAAAATCGTTGGAGCCGTTTCCGAGATTCAGATTATATATATATATATATATATACAAGAATTGCTCGTTTAAAGGTATTAGATATATTCGTTAAGTTGTCTCATTGTTGAACAGAGAAAGGACTTCACAAGACGACCGCGGAATACGTCACAAGCACGTCTTCGGAGCCTCCGCACGTCTCTACTACACCACACACCAATAAGAACTTCGTCAGCAATCTTGTCATCAGTAAGCATTTTGATGTTGATCTTATTTATACTAAGTACCTGGATGACAGAGCCTTGCTCGGGTGAAAACACGGATAAAACGTCGTTTTCTAAAAATGAAACCTAACTATATTGATTTATCGCCCCCGAAACCCCCTGCATACTAAATTTCATGTAAATCGTTGGAGCCGTTTCCGAGATTCAGATTATACAAGAATTGCTCGTTTAAAGGTGTAAGATATAATAGGCAGGAGACATTGTGATCAGTCTCCGATTCGCTGGATTAACCTTATTACAAAGATTACGCAGTCCACTGCAGTAGTGTGCTTGCAATGAAAGTCGCCACAAGTGGAGAGACATCGCGCGAGGTGCAGCTGCCCTGGTAACCAGCAGTGACGGCAGGACGCAACCCTGTCCCGTCTACAGCGTCTTTCTTAGTCAAGAAAATACTAATTGAGTTTTCCTATGAAAACAAAACACGTTATTAGATGGTAATCCTTAGCAGGAGGTCGTCTAGGTAGCACGGCTTATGACATTCACCATCGAATATTTCAAATTAATTAGGAAAAGCGACGATGCCATTGATTTTGTTACCCAAAGTTCTGAGTACCGCTACAATGTTCATGGGCTTATCTTTTACTATCAGGAAAACATCTCATTATTTTTTACTATAAAAAGTAAATCGATTTACATAATACAAACAAATAATTAATGTTAAATCGCGCTCGTTTTTGGCATTTTAATCCCCTTAATCTTTAAGGCAATAATATTTATTCAATTTGAGTGACCTGTTAACTCAATTGAAGCTTGAGCTCAAGGCGTGGGTTCAGTTACCACCCAGGATAAAAACATTTATGTGACGCTGTTTCTGGGCGTGCTAAATGTATGTATTCTCTACTCTACTCTACTTTAAAAAAAAGTATATAGGTATTCTGTCAGCTATCTTATAAGGTTTCCTTGGTTTTTTCTAATTTGAGAATAGATGGCGCTGTGTGTAATATCCTACAATATTTATATTTCCTTTTAACAGATACTGTCCAAACTTCACTGCCACCGCCAACTGAAAGAGCCATCTCCATATCGAGGATGGCAGATGTTATAGGAAACGGATGTAACTTCGCGCTCAACACTAATAACGAATTGGACCCAGAGTGTCAGGTAGCTCATATTGTGATGTAGATATTTATAGTTTTTCTCAGAACACCTGTTTATTCATGTTAAATTTTGCATATAAAAGAAATAGAATTGGTCTCGGAATGACACCTTGTGGTACACTTAAGCAAGTGAATTCGTTTTATCTCAATTTGATGCGACATATTAGTAAAAGCTCAAGGGTTGGTTCGTTTGTTTAAGGTTTTTGTCATAAAAGTGATTCTAACCCATATCAGCTGCCGGTTAGCTGCTGCAGGAAAATATCGTGGGGGCTATATCTTGGTGTACATTATACTAATCGGCTAAATACTGTCAAGTTACAAGTTATAGTTGATCACCTAGCAGAAATGTGCTCTGGCTGCTTTATTTGAGAACCAATTTCCATTCCGGGTTAGGTGTTGATTTTCTTTCAATATAAAATCACTTAAAATCGCTCACTACCGAACTTATAACACATGTTTCTTTTAAATTTAAAATCTCAAATTCAGGGAGCAATGTCATTAAAAGCCTGTACCAAAACAGTTTAACTAAAAATTTTATATTTTTGTTCACGCTGCATAAGGATTTTGAACGGATATCTCTTTGGATTCACTCTTTACTGGTAAGGTCTAGCTAACTATAAATATTCTAAAAGTCTTTACAAGTTTTAAAAAATCTTGCAATTTTAACCTTTGAAACAAAAAGAAAGTATTATTTATGTGACATCGTAGCTATGATTACTATGTAAGCTATGATACTTTCTTTTTGTTTCAAAGGTTAAAATTGCAAGATTTTTTAATGATGGTATTTAATGAAAATTTGACCATTTATGTAAAAGTTGTGAACTTATTTTAGAATTGATCGATTTTAATTTGTAAAAATCTTATTTTTTTTACAGTCTTCTTGTGGCCTTGACCCACCTCAAACTTACGAGAATCAAGAGCCTTTAGAGCGGAAAAAATCAGACAAAGAATTGAACGACACTTTCGCGCGACCACTCGAACCAATCCAGAAAGACAAACTACCTGTAATACCAATCATACCAGAAAAGAATAACTCTGAAACTTTGCAAAAAGAGAATGAATCCTTCAAAATAAGCGAAGACCTAAACGGGGAATCGAACTATTTAGATGGATCTAAGCAGAATGCGACGGATAATATAAGTAGAAGGATGAAAAGAGAGGTAAGATTTAGACGGGAGACGGAGGAAATGAGCTCGGATGAAATGGGACTGGATCAATCCAGAGAATTGTCTGGAGTGAATGGTAAGTTCAAGCAACATACTTAAAAAATATATTGCACTCTAGCTTTTTAGTTCTCCAGACATTCTAGCCTGGATTATGTTGCAGAACATATCTTTAGATTTATTTTATTAAAAATCTTTGTCATCAATTGGTTAAAAGAAAACGTTTTGTTGAATTAAAATACCTTGGTAACTAGTTACTTAATAAGCTTAGACCTTAGTAATTCAGTATGCGAAAATCAAAGTAACTTTGCCTGAAATTAATTTTTCGTTATTTATAATTTGTTTACATTGGATTTGCAATATCTTCCAATCTAGTCCTAAGATGAAATGAGATACTTCATTATTGGTCACACCATTTACAAAAATGAAATACTTAACTATTCGTATAACAACCAGCAATCTTATCGCCAAGAGCGATCTCTGCCAGGTAACCTCAGTATGGCTTTTCATCAGTTTATCTTCATAAACCTTAGCTAGTTTAACATTAACGCTTTATTGTTCCATTAACTAGAATGTGACACCGTTCGGTTCGGCATCACCCTCAAATCGACCAATACCTCGCTGTTCTCCGAGAAGGTCTGCGCGAATACCGTCCACAACTTCAGCTACACCGTGCCGCTGTCGCAGTGTCTTAACCATAAGAACATCGACATTACCTTCAAGTAAGTGTTTAAGAATAAGAATAAACTTTGTGTGTGTGAGTTGTGTATGACTGTATCAGCAGATCCTAACTCCATCTTTCCGATTGAAAGTTTTGATGTTTTCTGTTTTAACCGCTGTACTTACCATTTTATATTTTTTCTCATTTTTCTACTAATTATCCGACTGCCAAGGAAAGGTTATGTTTTTCAGGCGTATCTTATATTTATGTATGTATGTAAATTTCTTTATAACCCCGTATCTTCCAAACGGCCGATTGGATTACGACAGTTAAGGTTTCGTTAGATTCTTCTCAATAAACCAAGTGTCCTTAGAGGGTGGTTTAAATTTTCGGCGCGATATAGTACTTAATAAGTTATTTTAAAAAAATACCATGCCTATCAAGTATCTAAATAAAGTAAATTAAAAGGGGTTTACAAAAATATAATAAAATATGTTTAAATTGAATTAGGAATAATTAATTGGTTTAAAAAGATTTTATTCGCAATCGGGTTATAGATTTTTTAATTTATAGTGTTTTGTGTACAATGAAGCCCCGGTTGCTGTCTAAATGTGTCAAAACCACGTCATATTCGATAATAATGTCATCCATTTTCCAGAACAACAAAACTGAAAGATTTCCGTCTCTGCGACCTCCATTGCATGCACGACGACCCGTCAAAGAGCTGTCAGCGAACTGAGATGTCAAAACCAATTCTATCGGGTGACACTTACATTTTCAAGGTGGCGTTAGACTGTAATATCGATCGAGCGATGAAGATTAGAGCCGTTTTCACTACTGGCAAACTGCATTTCACCGCTAAAGTAAGTATTTTAATACTTTTTTTTTAAATGGCTATGTGTTTGACCACAGCTCACCTGGTGTTAAGTGACGGTGTGATTGAAGATGGTAAACAGACCCAGCCTGGAATAGAACTGGCTCTCAAGTGAGGCTGCCGGAACACACCGTTAGGTGCTTGGCGGCAGATTTTCAACTTGAGGGTTGTAGCTAGCCAGCCGTTTTAATCTCATATAAAACAAATGTGTTAGTAAAGTTTTTAAGAAGAAATGAGTTTTTTTACGTCATATGTCAAGTCGCTTCATTGTATTGTTTTCAAAAACATATGTTTTTAGAGTGTTTATTTATAAAAATAATTATACAACATGACATTTCGTGTTGCTTCCAAAATTCAATAGAAGCTTGTAGTAAAATTGCCATGATTTACTTTGTATAATTTGAATGTGTTTCGAAGTTTTTTTTTTTGGGCTATTTGCATCAAATTCTTGAAAATATCAAAATACATGACACTGGCAAATCCCCAAAGTGCAATGCTAAAAAGAACAAAGAAAAGAAAAAAAGGCGACGTTGACAATGTCACATTTGAAAATTATATAATAACCGAGCTCAGATCAAACATTACTAACCGAGCATCTGTATCGAAAATGATGTAATATGTTATAAATCTTTTTTTTTTTTTACAGGACCTCTGCTACAACATGCCTGAGCCAAAAATACCTTTCGTTGAATACAACGTATATATACAGAGACATTGTCAAAACTAGACGAAAAGGAATTCCGTTATCGAACGGCTGCCGGAGGTATTGTGCCGAAGCGCTAAAAGTAATTCCGAGTAAGATATAAGAGTAGGAAAGACCAAAATCTCTTCGGAGTTGACAAAACTCAAAGAACTTAGAAAAGATAAATTAAAATCTATTCCGATTATAGAATTGAGTTGGTTTGCATTAGAATAACTTTCATATATATACTCTAAAACTTTCTGTGACCGACTTGAGCAAGAATTTGTTTTTTGATTCTTTTAATAGTTGTCAACAAATTGTTAGTTCAACATTGAAGGCATATTGTTTTGACGTCTTCGACTTGATTAGCCGATGCGATGGCGTTACTTATTGTTCTTTCTTTTTATTGCTGCGAATATAGAACGTGCAATGACCGCTGCATTCTCGCGTTGGATGATTAGGGACATTTACTGAGTTAAAGGATCTCTCCCCTTTATCTTCATTTGTCGCCCTAGTTCGTTCAAAAACTTTCTTATCTTTTAATTCTATCGTCTCGCTGTTACAACAGCACTTAACTTTTCTCTAAATCAATCAATCACATTTTAATCTTAAAACAAATTCCAAGCTTCTGTACAATTCCGACAAAACGTCTTACATTTTTAATTTGAGTCTCATTCCTATGAAAAAATGCTTCTATTTCTTTTATTGCAATTACAACTTTGATATCACTATACATTTTTTAGGTTCTATAACAATTGTAAATTATTTATATAATTAATATATGAAGTGTTACATTCTGATAGAGATAATTAAAATACAAATGTATAATTATACAATTCAAACTACAGTAATCAAAGAATTCATTGTGTTGCGTGAGTACTTGAAACATGGAAATCTGAAGAACTTCTTAGTGTTCAAAAATGTACACGTGTTCACGAACAAAATTATAACATGTCAAATTATTTTGATTTGTACTCAAAAGGCATTGGTTAATACACTTTTGTTTTGAAAGTCTGATTTGAAATTAGTAACTAACACTTTTATAATGTATCTGTTGAAATATCAAAATATATTTATTTATTTATCTGATATGAAATTCAATACAATTGGTATACATAACAAAGATAAATCTTTAATCTTCTGAACTTATTGCGGTATGTTTGACAGATCAAAGTTACTTATCATAAAATTGAGTTTCAATGATCTTTACAAAGACACAAGTAATGTAATAATACATAATTACTCACGACAAAAATCTGATATTTAATATAGATTCGGTCACATCCATAGTAAACTCGAACGTTCCGTGCCCGTGAAGTAATAAAATGTGGGAAAGAGATGACTATATAACGCTCTCTATTGCGCTTGTAGTTATTATAGAAGGCAATAGTGATGTGCCACTTTTATATCGATGTTCTGACTATAAAGCGACACGTCAAGATATGGCATAAATACAATAACATCTATAAAACAAATAAAATCATAAATAGAATGTTTACCGTAGGACATTTCACACAGCGCCATCCAGCCCCAAACTAAGCAAAGCTTCTACTGTGGGAACCAGATAACTGATAGAATACTTACATACTTTTATCGTCATATAAATGTTTGTCATGGTGGGAATCGAACCCACGCCCACAACACTAGAAACAGATATTGTACCAAATAAAATATGTACATTACACTGTGGTAATAATAAACACAGAACAAACAGAGATAAAAACTCCTATTTAGATTTTTTATGGCATACGGTGCAACGGTGTGGTCGAAGATGGTAAACACATCTAGCATGGAATGAAACTGGTTCTTAAGTGAGGCTGTCAGAACACACCGTTAGTGCGGCAGATTTTCAACTTGAGGGTAACTTAACCAGTTGAGTACTAGAAAGTACCACCATACTACGCTTTCCTCACGATGTTTTCTTTCCTTTCGACGTGTGAACCGACCGCGCTATCATTGCTACACTTTCAAATACATGCACATTATTGAAGAATTAAATAACATTGTATCTGACTACTATAATCTTATCTTCGTTCGAGTCACCATCACTATGAACACAGCTATCATATAATTTAGATCTTACAACGCACTACATCTAATTCAATCGATAAATAACCAGTTATCGATGATGGGCGCACCGCATGTCATCTCCCTAGTGTATCGATGATTTATGGCCTCGTGGGCAGAGACTGTTTGACTTTACCGTAGACACCTTTATTAAGGAGTCTAAATCAAAATACGACGTGTGCGCGGACTCGTCCTTCCTCGTCTTAGCGTGTAGTATTTTCTTCGACGTATGTGGCCGAAACTATAGTCGGAGTATTCCACATAATTAAACGTGAGTAAAAACGTGTTAAAACCACGTCAGTTTCCATAGTATGATAAATAATGAAAATTACAAAATATTTTATTATTGATTATATAAATCGAGTTTTCTCATGTAAATAAAATTGTTTTTATGTTTTATTCTTAAGACTGTTTTAATGGAATTGGTTTTTTTAAATATTAATTTTTAAACTTCAATTAGTCATAAATCGGAGGTGGTAATTATTTTGTATTTAGTACATATTTTGGAAATTTATGTAAAAGTATTTCGCAGCTTTATTTTAGGATATTAATAAGATATGTAAGTGTAATACTCAAGTAAGGAATTAGAATATTTAATAATAATTATAATAATATTTTTATGGAATTATAATGGAGCCATATCACTTTAAATAATTATTTTTTACAATTTATACTTAATTCAATTTCACAAAATAAGAGAGATAAAAATAATTTAAGATCGTTACTGTATTTTTTTATTTAGTCCGCCTTGTTTTTGTGGCGAATTTATTATTTTACGATAACAATGACTTATTGTTTATAAATGTTTATTTGAAATTATATTGTGTATATTTTACATTCCATGCCAGTACTTAATTAGAAATATAATCTGAATTACTATAATAGATTTAATTTTGTATTATTTTATAATTTTCAAAAACAGCATTACAAGTATATATATAATATCTAGCCATTTAAGGTTAAACGTTAGGTCCCGCTAAGCAACTAATCCCACAAGATAGAACATCTTCCCTACTAGCGTTGATTCACGCAGGTTTAGCGCGCGGCGCGTGCAGGCCTGTCGACATCGCATCTACGAACAAATCTTCTTATCTTTTTTGTTCGTAGCTTCGCTAACATCAAATCTATAAGACGCACGTAAACTTCTATGACTTTTGAATACCTTTTTATTAAAAAGTCACTAACCTATTAAATTTGAACATGAACACCTACCTACACAACAGAAAACAATGACATTTACGTGCTAACCCTGACTGCTCGGCCGGCACTCACGTAGTGATCGCCGGCAAGCGTCCCCCGCCCCCACCGCGCCGCCTCTTCCCACTTGTGTCGCCTATTTATCGTGAAGATGTTCAACTTATTGATTTTTTACTTACTTTGCCAAAAGTGTGTGTTTTATTCATCTTACTTTAATTAGCGAGATATTAACTTATTTAAAATTATTTTTGAGTTCTTAGATATGTTATAAGCACATATCAATAAGAACATGTTAATACCCAAACTTTTGTGTATATAGTAACCAAAACTTAATTCTTGTAAATTGAAACAAATCATACATAAATCGCTCAATGCTAAACAACCACAAAAGTTTTCGGTTCTTATTTATCTACTGCGAATTTATCAGAATAATACAATGTACTTCTACACTGTATAATTATATTGGTTTCGTTATAATAAAAGCCTATATGAAAAGTTAAAACCATAACAGGAAAGTCTATATAAGTCAAGCAAAGTTTGTATGGCTAACGTTTAACCTTAACACAATACATTGATACAATAATACACAACAAAATACTTGTTTAAGATTAAATTCAGTATCCAGTAAAAAAAAAAAAAAAAAAACAGCTTTACGTTTTACTACAATTATATATTTATGACATAAAATAAAATATTAATTTGTAGAACTAAGATTTTTTTAAATAACTTTAAGACGTTCTCAGATATGTAGAAAATAAATTGTAGTTGATATTTTCCTTTATTGTATAAAAAATAAATTTAACGTTTTCAACCAAAAAACGACACGAGTTAACATTTTATATCTTTATCTCTTTCTATCGTTAGCGTGAGTAATCTATCTTTAGCGTGAGTAAAAGAGAATAAAAATCAGCTGAATGTCACGAAACTTATGAATTGGTAACATTAAGGGCGTAATGTAACACTAAAGGCCTTACTTCACAAGCTGAAGAGTTTAAAAAATCTATAACCCGATTGCTATTGAAATAGCTTATAATTAAAGGAAAAAAACTTTTAAACAAATTTATTATTCCTAATTAAATTTAAACATATAACTTATATATATTTTTGTAATCCAGTTTTAATTGCCTTTATTTTGAGACCCTCCTCGATAGGTTTTGGTTATTTTTTTTAAATTAACTTATTATATTTCGCTTCAAAATCTGCCATTTTTCAAACACCTACCTAAGAACACTTGGGTTTTTAAGACGAATAATATAACGATACCTTAACTGTCGAAATCCATCCAGCCGTTTGGAAGATACCGAGGTAATAAAGAAATTTACATACAAGAAACGCGCGAAAAACATAAGCCTTTTTTGGCAGTCGCGTAAAAACGTAGCAAAAATCAATATTTATAATGTCAATTTCTCATGTGAATTCTCAGTAGATTATATTTAACTCACGTTTGTAGGTAAGTACCTATTCTATAGATAAACTTAATTGCTTACTGAAAATGTCACCTAATAAGGAAGTTCTAATAAGTTTGTCTGTAAAGAAAAGTTTTCAAAATGAATTTTCCGGGATATTCATTAGCATGTATTAATTTAAATAATACAAATAAAATTTTAACAAAAAAAAAACCGACTTCATATGGTTTTTCTCATGGATGCCATTGTCCGAACTGGACCAAATCCATACGGGAATCACCAGCTTTCAAATAAAAAAGGAATCATCAAAATCGGTTCTCCCAGTCGCAAGTTCTGAGGTAACAAAACATAAAAAAAAACATGTCGAATTGAGTACCCCCACTTTTTTTGAAGTCAGTTTTAAATGGTATTAATTTAAATAATAAAATGGAATGCTTTCAAAGTAATGCCAGTACACACACCGTCACTTACGTCAGGTGAGCTGTAGTCAAACATCCAACCAGTCAACCATTAAAAAAAATCGATATATATATCGCTGCTGTACCAATTTTCATATAATTTATATCGTGAATTTTTTCTAGCAAATTTCTATACTAGCTTTATGCTACTTAGTTGTTACTTGAAGCCCTAATCTTTGTAATGTGAACTTTCGTTTATTCTTAGTCGAGGTATAAGGAATGTATTTATCACTACAATAGTTTTTAGCTAAATGTAATTTTACGTAAGTGTCCACAAACTTGTAATATGTAAGGATTACAGAATAAAACATGTAGCTGTTAAAATTTTGTTTTTATTAATTGTACTTAAGAATATTCCTACGTCATTACATATTATAAAACAAATCTATCCATCTTAATACTTTTAAACGAGACCCACCCACCTAGACGACCTCTTCTAAGGAGATCTACAACCAAGTGAAGTTTTTCGTAAGAGCCAAATAGATATTAAAATAAGAAGCTCAGAGTATAAAAGCTAGGCGACTGAACTTCTCTCGGTGTGCGTAAAATGTATTTATTAAATTCTTCGTAACTAAAAAACTGCACTTAAAACTATAAAATTTACAAAAGAAGGACTTAATGCTGACGCATTTTCTACCAGTCATCCTTAAAGTAAATGAGACGACATTGTAAGCGAGCGTCAAAATATATGACAAAATCTTGTATATCTAATCTATATCTTTAAACGAGCAATTCTTGTATATATTATGTATATAGTACCTGGTTGACCGAGCTTTGCTCGGCTGAAAACACGGATAAAACGACGTTTTCTTAAAATGAAACCTAGCTAGATCGATTTTTCGCCCCCGAAACCCCCTGGATACAAAACTTCATGAAAATCGTTGGAGCCGTTTCCGAGATTCAGAATATAAATATATATATATACAAGAATTGCTCGTTTAAAGATATAGATATATGTAATCTGAATCTCGGAAACGGCTCCAACGATTTTCATGAAATTTAGTATGCAGGGGGTTTCGGGGGCGATAAATCCATCTAGCTAGGTTTCATTTTTGGAAAACGTCGTTTTATCCGTGTTTTCAGCCGAGCAAAGCTCGTTCATCCAGGTATTATATTTAAAGTAGATAATAAATATGACCATAGAATAACAATGAAGGAATCTTGGACTTTATTTAACCTGTTTGACAAGAAAACAGAACCGGTTAGTATGGGAAATGTGTCCACGTTGTTTTTGACACTGGACAAGACTAGCGGTTTCTGTCGCTATATGAGAAGATTTTTCACCCGACTGCCAAATAATCTTGTATGTATGTATTTCGTTTTATTACCTCGTATCTTCCAAACGGCCGAATGTATTACGACAATTATGGTATCGTTAGATTCTTCTCAAGAACCCAGTGTTCTTAGATAGGTGTCTGAATTTTTTGAGTCTGGTAACCTCAAGTGGGTACTTAACCAGACTCAAAGTAAATATTGAGTGTTTACCTGAGGTGTTTTACATTAATGACACTTCCAGATATCCTATTGGACTCAAACTTGATGTAGTTATCTATCTTCGGTGACAATACAATGATATGGAGCTGGTCTGGTGTTTTTTTTATGTCTGACAGGCTAGTTGTTTGACCACTACTCACCTGATGTTAAGTGACGGTGTGGTCGAAGATGGTAAAGCACACAAGGCCTGGAATAGAACTGGCTCTCAAGTGAGGCTGCCGGACACCGTTAGATGCTTGGCGGCAGATTTTCAACTTGAGGGTGGTAGCTAGCCAGCCGAGTACTAGAAAGTACTCTACCACCACACTATGGTTTCCTCACGATGTTTTCCTTCACCGGCAGCTCAAGCTCATTGTTGGGGTTTGAACCCACGCTCTTCGGCATGCGAACCGACCGCGCTAGCCACTGAGCTATCACGCTACTACATGATGGAGACGGAAGATGGCCATAGGAACTTCTGAACTAAACAAGGTAAACCCATCGAAGTTGGGCTCGATTGATTCGTCTTGAGGAACAATCTCTAAAATACGTATCTACTAAAAAGTTAAAATAAATTAAAAGTAAAACAATATTTTTTTAAGCAAGCTTTTATCTGGGACATTGAATTAAAAATTTAAAAATAAATTCTAGTAAGTATTTGGCGTGTAAAGCTTGATGTACTACCCGTTACAGGTTAGTTACTTACTATACTTCTATGCCTCAAGCTTTTAAGTATATAGGTAAGTACATATACGGCAAATACTACATAGTTCATTGTCCCACATAAAAGTTTGTTTTCAAAAATATATTTTTAATTTTAATTTATTATTAAACATATCTTAAACTTACACTTAATAGTATACCTAATATTCACGAGCTTATAAAAATAAAAGACGTCAAAGACGAACGTAAAACAACCCACGAAGAGGAAGTGTCAACAGAATGCATGCAACGTTACCACACTGAATTGGATAAAATATACTCGAAAATGTCGAAATACTGGCAAATGCACAACGTACAAAGACAAAAACAAAAAAAAAAGAAGTAACACATTGCAGTACCTACGTAAGTTAGAATTCCATCCGAGGTACAAACTAAATCAAAACATAAAACCTGTTTGCGGGTGACAAGGGTTGGACTGAGGGCAAAAGGGGGCGAACATTACTGAGATGAAACTTCTTAGTATCATGATATCACCGTGCGGTACGAGAGACGGGATTCTGTGCATTCCTTTGCTATGGACGTGACTTGCAAACACATCAACATCGTCGCAAAGTTGCTATTTTATCGGGTTTTTTCGGAGCTTCAGAACTCTAGAAACTTCTAGAACTTCTTTAGGTATGGCTGTCCGATAGAAAAATGTGCATGAGGGACCTTGCTAATTTTTCTATTGTACTCAAAAACTTAAAAAAGCGACATCGTTTCGTGGTTGAATGATTCCACGTTCATTGTGCGGACTGCTAGACAGTGGAATGCGCTGCTTGAGTGGGTGTTCCCCGATGGATATAATCTAGGTGTCTTCATGTGGAGAGAATCGGTATCTTCTAGGCAAGCGTGCTCCATGTTAGACCGCATCATAAATTAACATCAGGTGAGATAGCGATCAAACGTAAACCTGCTTCTTATGTAAAAATAAGTTTATCTATCTAATACCTTTAAACGAGCAATTCTTGTATATATGTATATATTATATTCTGAATCTCGGAAACGGCTCCAATGATTTTCATTTTATTAGGTTTCATTTCTAGAAAACGTCGTTTTATCCGTGTTTTCAGCCGAGCAAAGCTCGGTCATCCAGGTACTTTTCATAAATTGGGATACAAAAAAAAATAATTAATGGACGTCGTGAGCCGAACAACTCTCTCTCCTGATGGTAAGAGATAACGCCTATCCATGACCATTACAACGATATACAAAACTTTGAATAACAAAACAAAGTCCAGGGCATCGCTGCTTTGGCGCTCATTAGGTACTTAATTAGACTTTCGATGGTTAGTCTCAACAGCCCTGTAATTTCGCTAGCTGAGTATCCTTCAAACCGAAACACAGTAAAGTTTACACACTACTGCTTGGCAGCAGAATATCTGGTACTGCGGTGGTACCTACCTAGACGACCTGCTAAGTAAATCTCGCACCTAGTAAAAGGAGAGTAATCAAGTAAGTTTGTTTTCAATGGGGACTTAAACCCTTAAACTGTTGCCCAAAAAGCCTTTATATAGATACGCCCCTGCTCGCCCCTAACTGTCCTTAGTCCGGCCTGCGAGTCTCCACATCTCGCTAGAGTATTGGACATTGAACGTTTGCGCGCACGCAACTAACTAGTCTCTGTTATTTGGAAGCCTACTATAATTCAGTCGTGTCACTAAAATAGTGAGGAACGCGCGTCGATTTGTGAAAAGAAAGTGGTTGTGACTTTATTATATTCTAGGTAAGTCTTTTTAAAATATACGCTTCACAGACACCGGGGTCCGTGACCTTTGTCAACTTCGAATTACATTGCAATGAGAGGGAAGTTTGTTAACTTAATCTTGGGTTAAAGTACTTGTAAGTATATATACCTAATGTGACTATACGTCCCGTTTTGAACGGAACTGCCCCTTTTTCTGCTACTCCGTCCCGTTGTCACCAGGGAAATCTTCTGGACGCTAAATTGTCCCGTTTTTAGTTACAAAAACGTCAACATGATATAAAAATTCATATAAAAAACAAGGGCCGTAGTGTTTAGCTTAGCGGATAAGTGACGGATTGGAATAATCAAAAGATTTAAAACTAAAATCGTTCGGTGGAATTTTTCTATACTTCTATGCAAGCAATCTGAACCATTTTTGACCAAAATAAAGCATTTTGTTATACATAGGTAACTATCTTATTAGCGTAGCACAATTGAAAACCAGTATAAAATAAATAACGTGAATAAATTGTGGAAAAATCCGTCGTCGATGCTGTGTTTATTTATTTATTTAATTCATAACATACAAAACAGAATGTAATAATAAATTATTTCAATTTTCAGATCTTTATCACATTACAAAACTATGTATGTCTTATTGCGTTATATATACACATATTTAAAAAGTCACTAGACGATTCATATGAGAGCTAATTATGTCATTAGTTAGTTGGGATAAGAATTATTAATTTAATTAAATAATAATAGGTCAATTATACGGTCAAATAATTAAAAAAATTGTCAACTATATTTTCTAATTAAAATTTAAAAGAATCTTAATTTGTCTTTGAAAGTGGTATAGTTTTAAGTGGAAGATATCGATGTTTCTGTTAGAGACGATTAGGATTTCATTGCATTGACGGCTCATTCTGACAATAGGGTTATAATAGGAATGTGTTGTTGGAAAATATTTATAGACTAAACATAGGTATGTTAATAATGAAAGTGAAGATTACCATAAAAATTTACCGTTTTGAATAAAAATTCAAATTGTCACATTGATGTACGTGAGCAGACCAGCGACCGGCAGTTTAAACTTTGAGCTATTTACTTTTCCCAGCTTGAGGAATTCGAGATTTTTTCTGGTACTACGGTAAATGGAGACGTAATGCGACGCGGAACGATGCTACTACGGGGGGGATATAGTGGGTTATGGTTCATTGTACTACTTACTTATTTTCGCATAGATACTTACTATAATATGAATAAAATGAAGATTACATTTGATTTGCTGAAGAATTTGCTAACGCGCATCAAAATTAAAAAAAAAGACTTGGAAAAGTTTGTAGGTACGCTTGAAAACATCTTTACGTACTTCACTATCACTACTCATCGTCACTACATAGTATAAAACAAAGTCGCTTTCTGTGTCCCTATATGCCTATATATGCTTAAATCTTTAAAACTACGCAACGGATTTTGATGCGGTTTTTTTTAATAGATAGAGTGATTGAAGTGGAAGGTTTATATGTGTAATAACATCCATTAAATAGTGGTGTTATTTTTGAGGTTTATACAAAATAGACAACACTGAATTTGCGATCCCATAAATTATTGTACACCTATTGTACTAACGACTTGCTCCGACTTCGCACGGGTTCAATGTAAATAATAATATGATGACAGCGTGGAATGATTAATAATATTTATATTAAGATTTAGGGCAGTTTTGATCTACATTAAATGCAAAAAGTAATTAATTGGATAAGGAATAATACTGTATTGTTTAAAATAGCTTCGCAAATAGCCCATTTTTTTTAATGTAAAAGATATATGGTTACTGTGGGCTATCCTTAGGAGATAGACATACACTATCGTGGACTTTTTTGTAGATCTTTTTAAGATATACAGTTCCTTAGTATATTATTTTTATCTATCTTGTAAGGTTTAGCCAGCGTTTGCAATGTAAGCGCACAATTTTTTTTACGACATCACATTATAAATCTACTATATATATGCATGTATTATACATATAAACCTTCCTCTTGAATTACTCTGTCTATTAAAACCGCATTAAAATTCATTGCATAGTTTAAAAGATATAAAAGTAAGACCGCGGGAAGCAACTTTTTTTAAAATAATTTATAGAGACAAATGTCGTGGTGGTGCCGGCGTGAGAATTGTACCCCACCCTCTCTACGCGTAGTTGCTGTAAGATTCGGCTAAGGGATGTAATCCGGAAGATGGGCAGCGGCGTCTTCCTTGAACAATCACACCTAACTGCGCTCGCCAACCCGCCTGCCAAGCGTGGCGAGTATTGGCAAAACCCCCCTAGGAGGCCTATGTCCAGCAGTGGACGATCTATGGCTGATGATGATAGAGACAAATGAATACTGGATTTGTTTTTTCCAAGTTTCTGAACTGGTAAAAGTTTTGTTTGATGGTAAATCTTCTTAGAAGGTCGTCAAGATACCGTGAACGCTTGAACAAGAACACTGTTTACTTTGGATTTCCATGTTTCAACTTAAACACCTCACTCCGTAGTGTTTACCACATGTCTGTGTGAATTTGTGAAATTAGTATTTATCTATTACTTATAGTGTGACGTTATACAAAGAATAACGTTTTTCAATATACCTGTAGATCCGTATTTGTTTAAAGACAATATGGCTGTCCAGAACGCGCATATCTAGGTATGTTTTCTTGTTTCGTACGTGAAATATTCAAATTCAAATTGTTTATTTTGTATAGATCAGCGCTTTGCGTGGTTGGTAAACATGCGGGGCGTAAGTTCAGATCCTAAAAACCGGCCAAGTGCGAGTCGGACTCGCGCACCGAGGGTTCCATACAAACCTGTAGGTATATAAGTAAAAGTTATGGTATTTTTTTTATGGTGATTTATGCTTTTCGGAATTTTTCCTTTATTTGTGCTATAAGAAGTTGCTTCGTACCAAATTTGAAGATTCTGAGTTCACGGGAAGTACCCTGTAGGTTTTGAATCCCTTGCGAGTGTTGAAAATTTGTAGCATAAATGGCTGTATCTTTTGATTGCGTTGGCTTACAACCCGTCCTTGGCAGTGGGGTACAAAAACTACACGTAAATATTAGTAAAAACTGCATTAAAGATCATACCGGATTCTTAAATAAGAAGGCAATTATATGTCTATTTACGATACCAACAAAAACTTAGAATCGCATAAAAACACGATTATAAAAATATAGGTACACAAAGAAGTTAACGTCAGTGTCTGTTGTTTTTATGGCTCAAGACGTAATTTCTGTTAACACGGAAATAGGTTTGCGTTTGATCACATACTGCCTGATGTTAGGCAACGATGTGATCTAGGATGGAACACGCTTAACTAGAAGGAATCTTTCTACTTTTGATTTGAAGACACTCATACTTTTCGGGAAACACTGACTCTGGCAAAGAGTTCCACATCCTCGCTGTGCGAATAAAGAATGTGGATTGGAAGCGCTTAGTGCGCACATGGGGAACGTCCTCCATGTACGGGTGACGCTTTGGTCAACTTTTTTTTTAACGCTGACAGGCTAGGTGTTTGACCACACCTCACCTGACGTTAAGTTACGGTGTGGTCGAAGATGGTAAAGCACACCTAGCCTGGAATAGAACTGGCACTCAAGTGAGGCTGCCGGAACACACCGTTAGATGCTTGGTGGCAGATTTTCAACTTGAGGGTGGTAGCTAGCCAGCCGAGTACTAGAAAGTACCCTACCACCATGCTATGGTTTCCTTACGATGTTTTTCCTTCACCGGCAGCTCAAGCTCATTGTTGGGGTTTGAACCCACGCCCTTCGGCATGCGAACCGAGCGCGCTAATCACTGAGCTATCGTCGCTACAAAAGTAATATTAGCCCAGGGCCCCAAACTCAAAGTCCGCCCCTGCGTACAAGACTTTAGTGTTCTATACGCAATGATCCTACCATCCTACCTTCTACCATCCTTCCTACCATCCTCCTACCAATATTATAAACGCGAAAGTTCGTAAGAATGTATCGATGTATGGATGTATGTTTGTTACTCTTTCACGCAAAAACGACTGAATGGATTTTGATGAAACTTTACAATAATATAGCTTACACATCAGAATAACACATAGGCTATACATTATAAAGATATAGTGTGAATTATCCAAAATATAACGATAAGTGTCAAGTAAGTAGGAAAAAAATCTGCCATCTGCGAGCTATTCCGGCGTGCGGCGCAAAAACCGTTGGAGTTACACGTATATAATGTACAATAGAAATGTTTATCTTAAATAGTCCGACAAAAAATCCCGCGACAGCATATATCTATCTTTGATGTGTAAGCCATTATCGTCAAAATAGTGAACCATAAATACAAAATAAATTGATAATTTATTTCTAACGCACATTCGGTAGTAACAAACTCCGTCTCCGACCCTAATATCAGAATAACATAAAAACATTGAAAATTGACGAAAAAATAACATACTTTCTATCATCATTATTACAATTTTCCATCACACCGCGGGGCGCAGCTAGTGTACTATAAAACCTCATTGTCTATACGTACAAATCTTATCACGTCACCCCATCACAATTTGCATTTAAAACTTTTAGTGACAAATTTCAAGTAACAATACAAAATCCAGGGCATCGCTGCATAAACCTAGACGCGGTCAACTGTGAGTCACGCTTTTGTGGTTATACAGGTAATTTTCTTACTTAACTATCGCTTACAAATTATATTTACAATGTTTCCACATTTTGCTGGAATAGAACCGTACTGCAGTTAGCGAAACTATAGAGATACATAATGGATTGAACGTCTCAAAGTAAGGGGGCATCCATTTATTACATCATCATCATCATCAGCCATCATTTAAGACGTCCACTGCTGGACATAGGCCTCCTCCTGGGGGGGTTTTGCCAATACTCGCCACGCTTGGCAGGCGAGTCGGCGAGCGCAGTTAGGTGTGATTGTTCAAGGAAGACGCTGCTGCCCATCTTCCGGATTACATCCCTTAGCCGATCCATTACTTTACATCTATTTATTACGTGAGATATAAATAAAAAACCGGCCAAGTGCGAGTCAGACTCGCGTACAAAGGGTTCCGTTCCATTATCTATAAAAACGGCAAAAAAATCATGTCTGTTGTATGGGAGCCCTTAAATATTTGTTTTATTTTAATTGAATTATTTATTTTTAAAGTTAATATATAACTAAATATTCTGTGAATATTTCAAGAGTCTACCTGTTGCCGTTATCAATATCGAGCAAAAACGAGCAAAAAAATCATGTTTGTTGTATGGGAGCCCCCTTAAATATTTATTTTATTCTGTTTTTTAGTATTTGTTGTTATAGCGGCAACAGAAATACATCATCTGTGAAAATTTCAACTGTCTAACTATAATGAGATACAGCCTGGTGACAGGCGGACAGATAGACGGGCGGACAGCGGAGTCTTAGTAATAGGGTCCCGTTTTACCCTTTGGGTACGGAACCCTCAAAAACTAGCTACAGGGGTATCCACTTGAAATTTGGTATAAATGTGAATTATGGTACATCATTCCGGAATAAACGGTATCCTTTATATTAATCTAGGTAATTAAGTAGCGCAAGTTTTACGATTCATAAAACTATTGCTTATTATTACTTAGACAGTTATGTTTAATTTCTCTCTAAGCCCAATTTTAAAGTTTTATTTATTTATTTAGCCCGTTATACTGGGTGAGAGAATTTTAAAGTTAACGCGGACGAAATCGCGGGCATAAGTATTTTTTTTATTTTTATGGCTGACAGGCTATGTGTTTGACTACAGCTCACCTGATGTTAAGTGACGGTGTGGCCGAAGATGGTAAAGCACACCTAGCCTGGAATGGAACTGGCTCCTTGGTCAAACACCAAGCCTGTCAGCTATAAAAAAAAAAGAAGTTACGGTGGCTTGACTTTTTCGGACACTTCCAACAATTATAATCAGATTTCAACCAATTTATACAAAACCTTGACAAATTATATACCTAAACACTTCTCTTGAATCACTCTATTGGTGAAACTCGCATGATAATCCGTTTTATAGTTTTTATATAATATGTAGTAAAGGTTCGAATTACAAGCAAGCAAGTGTGGAAAAGTTATAATATAGTCTTGCGTAACACGTCTTTTGGTGTTGTTTCCAAAACTTGTTATGGAGTTGCCACTAACTTACTAAAGCATTTGATGGACTCGAATGTGACTACAGTTTGTAAAATATAGTATGACTAGCTGCGCCCGCGGTTTTACCCGCGTGGTGATGGATGATGATGATGAAAAGTTACTAATCTTATATAGCCTGCATCTCAAAATCCTTTCTTAGGGGATGCCTACGTCATAGTAGCTTTATGCATGCAAAGTCTCAGCCCGATCGGTTTAAAATTGACAAAGTTTCATACAAACTTTCATCCTCTATTTTATCCCCTTGGGGGTAGAATTAATCAAAATCCTTTCTTAGCGGATGCCTACGTCATAACATCTACCTGCATGCCAAATTTCAGCCCGATCCGTCCAGTAGTTTGGGCTGTGCGTTGATAGATCATTATGTCAGTCAGTCAGTCACCTTTGAGTTATACATATTTAGAAGATTCTTGTGACAGACGTCATCGAAATCACGCCTATCAAGTATTTAGCGACGGTGAAAGGACGGTAAGACAAATGTCATACTTTATTGCCTTTATTTTTATGGTCTGTGGTTGGGACCACACGAATAGTTATGTTCTCGGGTCATCGTAAAACAAAGACAACAAAAAAAAAATTGCTAAAACGTTCCATTGACATTCAGATTGCGAGCACTGCCTATTAGTGTTTAGTTCAGTAAATCAAATAAAAAAACAACACAGCTACATATTCATTAATGAAATCTTAAATGGCATATTACTATTAACAGGATATGCAATGCAATGTTCAATTTGATTAATGGTTAAAAATTGTAATCATTATTTCACTTGATCCTATCATAAAGACAATAGGCACGATGACGGCAATAAAAAAACATTTAAATTAAAATGTATTTATCCGATGAAATAAGATCCATAGAGTATAAAAAACGTATTAATTTTTTAATTTAGAGCGAGATTTATCTATATTTTTATGAAATAAAACTACAAAATACGGCAATCCGCCATTGTTAGTTGAACACCAATCAGAGCGTATTACGTCACGACTATGTATTATGCGCTTAATTGATCAAAGTGCGCAAAGTTATCTTCACAGAAATAAATTGGAGAATTTAAACAAATAGCTGTTGTATCTCGCCGTGCAAGATAGAGACACTTGTATCACATTGTTTTCTTTTGTGGAACGTGAACAAATAACTTATTAGGAGTCTTTATTGATGTATTATTGTACTGAGAGACTGCACACCACTTATACATTTTAGAATTCATATTTAACACGCAAAATAATTAAATTATCATACATATGTTCACTGTTCACGTTACAGCTTACATAGGCGTTACATCACGAGCAGTCGCCATGACACCTTTAGAGTTTTGGCGTGAATTTGAAATTTAAATTTTAAATGGCATTTTTTTCTATCATAACATTATTTTGTCCAGAAATATTATATTTTTTGGCAATAGTAGATACTTCCTAGCATTATAGAAATTGATAAATATGAAAATACTTGACACTGGCAAAATACACAAAGCGCGGTGCTAAATAAAAAGAAAAAAGTTTTTTTTTTCTCTTTCTTCTTGGCATCGCTCTCTGTTGCATTCTGCCAGTTTCAACGTTTCTATATTTTGTGAGAAGTCTTAATTTTACAGCTTCTTTATCATCTATCATCATCTCAGCCGTAGGACGTCCACTGCTGGACATAGGCCTCCCCCATTGACTTCCATAAAGACCGGTTGGAAGCGGCTCACATCCAGCGCGTTCCTGCGGTCTTTATGAGGTCGTCTGTCCACCTTGTGGGTGGACGTCCTACGCTGCGCTTGCCGGTCCGCGGTCTCCACTCCAGAACTTTGCAGCCCCATCGGCCATCAGTTCTGCGTGCTATCATCTATAGTTACAGTCAAAGTCTAGTCTTGATCAAGTTCAGTCGGTCCCAGTCAAATCAAGTCATGCCTTAGTAAAGTAGTGGCGACTTTACTTTAAGCTTCTGGATGGAGTTTTGGAAGCAACACGAAAAGTCATGTTTAACCACATTATATATCAATCTTCCACACTCGCGCTTGTAATTCGGCACTTTATAAATAAAACATCACTATTATTATGCATAAAAACTCGAAAAAACACTAGTTTTAGAAAAAAATACATTGGGGCGACACGACACTCACCGCGTTCCCGCCAAAACTCCAAGAAAAGTTATATGCCTTCCGTTTATTCGGTGCTTAAAAATTATTGGAACAGCGATTTCAAATTCGCTTTTAGAAACATATTTCGATACGCAAATATATTGGGAAACATGAACAAAGTCGCAATAAATACTTTATAGCTCTATAAAATTGGTAAGCGTTTCTAATTGCATGTGTTTAATAAATAAACTGTGAATAGACAATAGACATGCAATTCTAAATAGAGAGTACCTGTCCGTCTATTGTCTTTGCTCATCATATTTTTTAAAAGACAATTGTTTTTTTTTTTTTAACAAGTGGATTTTTTTAAAACTCGAAACAAGTTACATAGTTCCAAATTTCGAGTCCATTCAACAACTAGAAAAAAAACACTAGCTTGGTGGTTGATCGTAGCAAGAGGTCGTCTAGGTAGGTACCACTGCAGTACCAGATTATTTATTATATATTTATATAGTTTGTAAACATAACTGTGTTCCGATTTGAAGGGTACTGCAGCTAGCGAAATTACAGGGCTGTTGAGACTAACCATCTAATGCAGAGGTTCTTAAGCTTGTTTCATCTCCCACCCACTTATTTTTCATCGCCCCCCAATTTTTTTTTTACTTTACCACATCTTAAAAATCTTACTGACATTAATTACTTTAGTTAATTTAATTACAGTGTGCTATATTAGTCTGGTTTGTAATTTAAATTTACATTCTAAATGAGACTTTTTTTATCAGTGAGAGCAATTTAAACGCAACTTTATAATATTAAGGTGATATACGATGTTGTGTACTCGTAGTAGGTAGGTTTTAATTTCAGTGTAGATGAAATTACAAATCAGCCATCACCTACCCTAAACCACTTCAACACCCCCCAATTTAAGCCCCTTACTGCCCCACTATAGGCCTTCAGCGCCCATAAGGGGGTGTTATCGCCCACCTTGAGAAAGGCTGATCTAATGTCTCAAAGTAATGAGCGCCAAAGCAGCGATGCCCTAGACCTTGTTTTGCCATTTAAAGTTTTGTGTATCGGTGCAATGGTCATGGACAGGCGTTATCACTTACCATCAGGAGAGCGTCTCGTTCGTCTCATTACTTTACATTTAAAAAAAGGAAAAAAAGCTGACCTTCAAACGGCTGAACAGTTTTTCTTGAATCATAGCTAAGAACATTTTCGATCAAGTCATAATAAAGAAACGACATCAAAATCAATTCAATCAGTTGTGGGTTCAGTATGGGAGCTTGTATATACGAAGCTACATAGGTACATCTACTTATATATTTTACTATATGGAATCTGACGTAATTATGACACATTTTTGTTAAAAGCGGGATTTCTTACGTTTAAATCGTTTCGATCCGATAGTATCCAATATAACTTATAATCCGATAGTATACAATATAACTTATAATCCGATAGTATCCAATATAACTTATAATCCGATAGTATACAATATAACTTTATTCCGCCATAACTTTTAAATACCTGAACAGATTTGGATGTATGGGATATCGTTAGAATCCTTACATCATCCTGAGTTACACAGGCAATAAATTAAAAAACCGGCCAAGTGAGAGTCGGACTCGCGCACGAAGGGTTCCGTACCAGTATCTATAAAAACGGCAAAAAAATCATGTCTGTTGTATGGGAAAAAATTGTCAAATCTGTTATCTCCCTTAAATATTAGTTTTTTTAGTTTATTTATTTATTTTGAAAGTGAATATATAACTTAATATTCTATGAATACTTCAAGCGTCTACCTGTTGCCGTTATCAATATCGAGCAAAAACGAGCAAAAAATCACGTTTATTGTATGTATGTTTATTACCCTTAAATATTAATTTTATTCTGTTCTTTAGTATTTGTTGTTATAGCGGCAACAGAAATACATCATCTGTGAAAATTTCAACTGTCTAACTTTCACGGTTCATGAGATACAGCCTGGTGACAGACGGACAGACAGACAGACGGACGGTCAGCGGAGTCTTAGTAATAGGGTGCCGTTTTACCCTTTGGGTACGGAACCCTAAAAAAAATCATTTATTAGTTGGCATTCATGGTTTCTTTTAATGTTCTTAATTAAGCATGTTTTTTTTTTACAATTGGCAACCTTTTATTATTTTATACTGACGTGACTTCGTCCGCGGGAAAATTAATAAAACATCTCAATGGGCATTACGCAGCGTTTTCGATGAAAGCTCCCAGGTGGCTTGACTTTATCCGAAACTTTCAACAATTATCATCATATTTCAACCAATTTACACAAAACTTTGACCAATTATATACCTAAACCTTCCTCTTGAATCGCTCTGTCTATTGGTGATAACACGCACGATAATCCGTTCAGTAGTTTTTAAGTTTTTCGCTAACAGACAGACAGACAGACGCTGCGGACGACTTTGTTTTATAATAGTAAGTGATGTATTCATAAGATACCTACTATATAGGCACCCCTGTTAGCTTATTTGGTAGAAGTCACAAAAAGTATTCCTATAGTACGCTTAGTTTGGGGTCAGATGGCGCTGTGTGTAATGTCCTACGAAATTTATTTATTTATAGTATGTAGGTATAAATTGATTCGTCAATGAAGTTCTTTCATTTTCTTATTTCAGCAATTTATTTTATTCAAATGTTTGACGTCGATCTTTTTCCGTGGGTAAAAAATCTTCTATTAAAACTTTGCCCCATTACGAAGTCAGCCAAATCGGTCTCGAGTCATGACGTGCCATGTGTTAATTTTTATTTAAATGAGATGAGATATCTCTTTATTATTCACATCAGAAATAAAACACACACAGATCGCGTTTTAATAAGAAAAGAGATTTAAAATAAGTTTTTTTTTTTACTATGTAAACTGATTTGGTTTTGACACATATTTTTTTTATTTATTTAAATATAATTAGACGATTAGGACACTTTCCTGATAGCGCCTGTCTATAATCATTGCAGCGATACACAGAAATTTGCCGTGGAGCCGTGGTGGTGACGGCGTAAGAATAGTACCCCACCCACTCTACCCGTGGTTGCCGTAAGAGCCAGCTAAGGGATGTAATCCGGAAGATGGGCAGCAGCGTCTTCCTTGAACAATAACACCTAACTGCGCTCGCCAACCCACCTGCCAAGCGTGGCGAGTATTGGCAAAACCCCCCCAGGAGGAGGCCTATGTCCAGCAGTGGACGACCTATGGCTGATGATGATGATGACAGAAATTTGAATAGTAAAACAAAATCCAGAGCATCGCTGCTATGGCGGTCATTATTTAGAGACTTTCAATGGTTAGTCTCAAGTATTGACGTGTCGTAACTTCACGGTTCGGAGTAAACTACTAGCGTTCTTTGATGATTAACCACCTACCACATACTTATGTGGCACCGTTTGTAGGTTGCTGACCTCGGAAATATTTTGCCTTGAGCGAAGCGGATGGCCATCATCACTACATAGTATAAAACAAAGTCGCTTACTCTGTCCCTATATCCCTATGTATGCTTAAATCATTAAAACTACGCAACGGATTTTGATGCGGTTTTTTAAATAGATAGAGTGATTGAAGAGGAAGGTTTATATGTATAATACATGCGTATGCACCACATTAATATCTACATTGCACCCGTACGAAGCGGGGGCGGGTCGCTAGTAATTGTATAAAAATCACTTTGCCTAGTCATATTTACTTAACATGGTTTTTAATCGACGAAAAAACAGAGGAAATTCAATTCGACGCTTTTTTTAAATACATATATGACTACGCATAACTTTTTACACAGTAGTCCGATATTGATAATTCTTTTTTTATTGGAAAGGGGTTTTCTCCAAATAAATTTGGAAAAAAATCCAACCCTAAAAGTAGGAAAACAATGATTGATTGTAATGTATGACCACGCGTAACTTTTTACAGACTAGTCCGATTTTGATAATTCTTTTTTTATTATGGACAGCCAGAAGCTGAAAAAAGCGACATCGTTTCATGGTCGACATTCCAACTCTAACAAAACGATTTGATGCAACGTTCATTGTGCGTACTTCTAGACAGTGGAATGCGCTGCCTGGGTGGGTTTTCCCCGTTGGAAATCTGTGTCTTCAAGTCGAGAGTGAATCGGTGCAAGCGTGCTCCATCTTAGACCGCATCATCACTTAACATCAGGTGAGATGGCGGAAAACCTAAGCCTATTACTTATTTTAAAAAAAATACTTTGAGACGAACTCATAAATAGCTATAAAAACTAACTAGTCCATACAAAACAACATTTTTATTGATAAGACCAAAGTTATAAAACATATTTCACTTAATGTCGAAATCAATCAGTTTATATATCAATTAAATGTAAATTTAACGAAATGTCAATAAGAATTAATCTATCTATTTATCTATATCTTTAAACGAGCAATTCTTGTGTATATATATATATACATATATATATTCTGGATCTCGGAAACGGCTCCAACGATTTTCATGAAATTTAGTATGTAGGGGGTTTCGGGGGCGATAAATCGATCTAGCTAGGTTTCATTTTCAGAAAACGTCGTTTTATCCGTGTTTTCAGCCGAGCGAAGCTCGGTCAATCAGGTGCTGATCATTAGCTAGTAATTTAATAATCTTAATTTTTAAAAATGCATACATTTATTTGATCAAGGATTATCGTTCTTTAATGGAACAGCTGTATTGGTTTTTAGAATTACGTCCATCGTTAAAGTTGTTCATTAAATGACCCCAGTACCGTATGATGAACGAAATTAGTAGAATGAAGTCTTATTTAGATACTTCTCATCACTTTAAATTAATTTTATTTTATACTAGCTGCGCCCCGCGGTTTCAACAGCTAAAATTTTTCGGGAAGTAACCTTTTGTTTTAAATACGGATAAGCCCGAGTTTGACCACCAACTCGCCTAAGCGATGATGTGGTCGAAGATGAAGCACACAGACTTGGAAGATACCTATTCACTCTGGCCTTGATAAGATCTAGATTATATCTCTCAGGAAACAAGGAAGCCGGCAGCTTGTTCCATTCCTTGGCCGTACGGATGAGAAACGTAGAGTCAAAACGTACCCAAGGAACTGTGTACTTACGTGTTAATCCAGGGTGTCAGCTACCAGCATTGTGGCTCATATTAAAACCAAACAATTATGCCTATACTTACGTCGCTAAAAACGGTTGGTTGTTATATGCGAAGTCGCATATAACAACATAAAAATATGCAAGATAATCTTTATTGCTTAAACTGTGTACATATTAGTCTTATATATAAGTTTTGATACAACTGTTTATCCTAGCGGGCATGCAATATTTTCTTATATTTAACTAGGTTTACTAACTAAAAGGAACAATTACCTAATTAACATTAAATTATTTAACATAAAAATTAAAATGTAAGTAGGTACAAGCTAAGATTAGTAATTATTCTAGGTACATTTTTTTGTACAATCATGTGTTCATTCTTATAATTATTTTATAGTATAGAATGCTTTTTCTAGAAGCCATTTCTTTAGTGTTTTTAAAATCGTTTCCATTTAAAACTGACCTTCACAATATTAAGAAGAGAAGAGTAAAAATAAGAGAAGAGTACTTATAAGAGTATGAATGAATTTTAATTGACTTTAAATTATATTTTTGTTATATGGACAGATAGGTAATACGTAAAATTATTTTGCTTTAAAATCAAGACGGTTGATTTTCAGCGCGAAATTTGGTTATTTTTTTAACCAAAATATGTTTCTAAAGATAATGGTAAGGAATCCTTCGTGCGCGAGTCCGACTCGCACTTGGCCGGTTTTTTAATAACTTTAAGACGTGTAGTTTTCCTCATGATGTTTTCCTTCACCGTTTGAAGTTATCGGCAATTCGTACGTAACTCGTCCGGAGTCCGACGGATAATTATGTAAAATTGGTATGTTTACGAATAAATTGAAATTGTTACCTAGAAAAGACTGTGCATACCATGGGATTAGAACCCAGGACATCCAGATTGGAAGTCAGACGGTCTCCCACTGGACTGGACACAAGACTGGGGAAACTTAAACAATGTAAAATTACAATTTTTAATTTCAAAACTAGATGGCGTAAATTGTTCCTTAAAACGCGAAAACAAAATCGGAACCAAATTCAAAGTTTGGCAACTAAAGATTAATGAATGCCGACCGCAGTAGGAAACAAGTCAATTTTTGAGAGGGTTACAAAATGTGACCCAACTTGTAACAATATTATTTCGCAAACTTTTTAACTAACAATATAAAAGCGACTATCTGTGTTTTTGTTAAGGATTTTCCAGCAGGCTTGAGCCTAAGGCGGCAATATATTGTAGGTACTTTTTAGTACTCGGTTGGCTAGCTACCACCCTCAAGTTGAAAATCTGCCGCCAAGCATCTAACGATGTGTTCTGGCAGCCTCACTTGGGAGCCAGTTCTATTCCCTTTTTCTTCAGCCTTTTTTTCCCCAGGGAAAATACTTAATGTATACCACCGGCCCTGAGGCGGGCACGGTGGTTAAATAGGACTCTCCGTCCTAATGACGGCCTACCCACTAAAAACCCTGGAGTGTTCCACCTCGGCGCCCTGTGTCGAGGCTGCGGGCACGCTTTCGCACTCTACCGCGGACCTTCCTCGGGAAGCACAAGCTCACCCCGCAACGGTTACGACGTGTCGGAACACCAGATACATCGTTATCCATCTCCGAGATCTAGCCAGCAAATGGGCGTCGGACGGCCCCACGTCCTAACGCCCATGATCTCCGTGCGACGGATCAGATTAGTGGCCTCGTCGCCTGCCACTTGGCTGCTGGGATGGGGATCGCCAGACTGGCACTCCTCCCAACCCGCAGCCCCTTCCCACTCGGCTCCTCCACTGTGCCCTCAGCTTATCAGAGGGACACGTGGAGAGCCCTCCCCTCCTCTGTCCGTCACCGGACCATCCTCAGCTGCAGAGGACAGGGAGAGCGGCGTCCGTCATACCGGGACTCCTCTTCCCCTGCAGTCCCACCGCGTCCGCCATCAAACAGTGGCGGCCCTGTCAAGGCCGCGGAAGGTAGGGAGAGCGGCAACGTCACACCGACAGTCCTCTCCCGCCGCGGCCTCCAGCCCTCAGCTGCAGCGTCTCCCATACGACACTGCAGCCCACCTCAGTTGCGATGCCGTCCACACAGCTCCGCAACCTACATTGGCCGCTTCTACCAGGCCCGGAGGAACGCCCCGAGAAGCAGCCCCACCTCGGGTTCCGCTTGGTTTCACCGTGGTGACCACTCATGGCTACTCAGCCCCCCTACAATTTTTTCATTGCTGATCGACTTATAAATAAGTTTTGAAAATTATGCGATGTGCTTATCTTATTTAATACTCACCTTAAAGTTTTTTTAAACTGATATTGCCAAAGATAGTTACTCGAGTTTTTTCTTCATTTTTGACATCACACTTTGTGCATTTGCCGGTTTCAAATATTTTAAGTATTTCATGAAAAATTTATGTAACTATGACTAAGTCACTGTTAAAATTATACAAAGTAATTTATTGTCAAGTCTAGTCATGCTCTGGTAAAGTCTGGTCTGGTAAATTTCGATAGTGTTTTGGAAGATAGAAAAGGTATGATTTACCACATTGTATAATTTTTCTTCACTAACATCAATTTGCAAATAAGCACTTTGTAAATAAAACAACACTATCTCTTAAATAAACAATTGAAAAAACATAATGTGATAATAATATCATTTAATGATAATTACCTGAATTTGAATTTGAGTAATTTTTCCGCGTTCCCGCCACAAACTTTGCTAATTCAAAACTACATTGTAGGGTAAATCACATAAAGTTTAAGTTCGTCGACCCTTTATAAGGTTACGTATATGTCATGTGAGTAACCCCGCTCATCTTGCCAGGTTTCACATTGTTGAGAGTCCTGCCTGTGAATGTAGTTATACTGTAGCTGATGTCAATCATATTTTACTAAATTTTCCATTGTATGATTATTCCTCTTTCTACAAAACACTTAAGTCAGGTTATTCCTTTTCCTTTTATCATTTATTTCCTTCTTGCCTCTGAGAGGCAGGTAATATATACAGCTATATCCAAGTTATTCGTTTTGAAAAGTATAAAATTGTAGCATTAATATAGAAAATTGTAAATAATTATATTTGTGATTATTATTGTATCTACTAGTTTATATTTTGTAATGAATATTTTCATATCGTTGTTTGTTAATATTTGGGGTGTACATTGGGCTTCCCCGTTTTTAAAATGAAAAACATGAGAATTGGCACAAAGCACGGAAGTGCCGTGAACAAAAAAAAAAGTTTATAACCTTCAAAGTCAATAGAAAAGAAAAAAAAACGAAACAAACAAAACAAACTTTTTGTTACGCCTACGTGTAAATTTTATTGTGTAGGTATAAAAACATTTTAATAACTTATTATCCTTCGAATAGTTCATTAACATCTATTTTATAAGTTTTTATTTTTCTTTACAGGATTGACTTTAACGGCCTGGTATAAAAATGGGTGAGGATTCGCAAGTACGCGCGTTTTATACCGGTAAAAACTTTTTCATCACCGGTGGCACAGGATTTGTTGGGCTATGTCTTATTGAGAAAATTCTACGATCAATTCCCGATGTAGGCAAAATTTACTTACTAATGAGACCTAAGAAAGGCAAGGAAATCATCGAAAGACTGGAAGAGTTTCCTAAAAACCTTGTAAGTACTTGGTTATTTTTACTTTCCTTGTTATTCCGAAATATTTATATAGGTAATTTAATCATGAGTTAATCGTGAGTTTTGAAATGATTTATTTAATATTTAAGAATTTAAATGTAGTCCCATTGATTTAAAAGTGCTAATTTGAATCCATTTTCAAAACCTTTATTTAAAACTTATTTTTGGGGATGTTTTCTTTATATGTTGCTATTAAAATATTTTTTATATGTCTGATAGTTCTAAAAAAAAAATCTCGGAGATGTGAAGTCTGCGAACCTCCACTTGGCTAGCACAAGTGGACTACTGCCTTACCCTACACACAGTACAAAGAAGCCCATGCATCAGTATGACAGTTTATGAAAACAGAAATTTGATTAAATTATACTTTTTATCTGTTTACTGTTTAGTGCAATTTCAGCACAATCAAAACCTTATTATGAAAAATATTTTGTAAATCTTTGCAGGTGTTTGAGAAACTTCTAGAGACAAACAGTCCAGATATTTTCAAGAAGCTGATACCCATTGCGGGAGATGTCGGAGAAGATGACCTTGGTCTCAGTCCTCTTGATAGACAAACGCTGATTGACAATATTAATGTTGTCATACACTCCGCTGCTACCCTAGACTTTCAGGTAATCTATAAGCAAATGTACATATAAAAATGCTCTTTTAATGTTAAAGGAATAATGCCTCACTATGCCTATTGTAAAAATATCCATTTTTTTTTAAAATAACAGTGTCTTTATAATTAAAAGTAATAATAATCACAAGGTGCTCTTCCGATGGTAAGATATAACGCCTCTCCTTGACCATTGCAGCAATACATAGAACTTAGTGTAGTAAAACAAAGTCTAGGGCATTGCTGCTTTGGGGTTTATTAAGTTGAGACCTTCAATAGTTATTCCTGACAGCTATGTTTCCGGACGATTCATTGTTACATTTTGTCATTAATTTGGTCCTGGAATAACAAATGTCTTTAGTGGGCTTGTCGCTGCGGTTGAAACTGTGGTTGGGATGCAGCTAGTCTCTTTACAATTACCTCACCTATGGGACAAATTTGCCAAGTAATTTTTTTACTTTTTATGGTATAAGTAATAAGATGAACGAGACACTCCTGATGGTAAGAGATAATGCCTGTCCATGTCTATTGCAGCGATACACAGAATTTTAAGTAACAAAACAAAGTCTAGGGTAAATAATTTAGTTAAATAGATTTTTTCTGTTCAAAATATGGTAACATTAAAACTCCATCACAACTGACTACCAAGAAATGGTAGTCAGTTGTGATGGAGTTCGGCAAGTTTATGAGGGATGACAGACAGTTTTTAACTGCAGGTATTGTCATGTTGTATGTCAAGTTAAGATCTTGGCTGCTAGAGACCTTGTTTTTTAACATTGACAAGTATTTCAAATTAAATGATTATTATTAAATTACTAGTAAGTAATTATGTTTTTTGACATATTATTATATTGATAATAGTTTTCTTAGTGCCTGACATTTAGACTTTCTTGTTTGGGTGTCACACCCAAACAAGAAAGAAAACCCCTAATTTAATGCATATTTTTCTTGGTGTCAATAAAGTATTATAATTTTTTACATTGACACATTTTATATTGACATGTTTTTATATCGACATAGGTACTTTATTTTGAAATTTTGTTCTTCTTCATTGACATGTAATCAGTCTTTCAAAACTCTTTAAATGATGCATTTTTTTCCACCTAACTCACTGGACCTACTATGCCAGCGCCCTAGAGCCTCGCTCCGATACTTCAAGGAGCTGGGTTGGCTCGGGTAGATGCTGGTAGGGGGAAATGCACAAAACACCCCAAGCGGGACGCCAGTGCAGGACTTATTGCCCCCACTTTGAATGTATTTCAAATGATATTACGGAATTTAACTAGTAACGTTGGTGTAATAAAACGACAACACCTGCCGGCCTCGACGGAAGACCAGCGCCGGCTGGTTGCAGTCGGCATTATGTTAAGTTGAGGCCGGTTTGTGACATAAAATGTATTTCTTTTTATGTTTGTTAAATGTTTATGTCACAATAAAGTGTTGTCTATTGTTTAAAATATTTGTATTCGTTAAAACTATGACTTGATGGGTTTGAGGTCTTTTCTATGCATATAAGTTTTGATTTTCGCTAATGATTCATTATTTTTAGTAATTTTTTGTATCACACTTAATATTTTGACTGTGATTTCCAGGATAACTTAAGACAAACAGTGAAGATTAATCTCCTAGGGACCAGAAGAGTTATGGAGTTATGCAAGCAAGCTAAGAACTTGAAGGTATATTTTTTTAAAAATATAAAATTTGACATCCTTTTTGACTCATTTGTAGTTTGAGAGGTATATAGCGTGGGTGCGATTCCCACCCAAGACAAATATTTTGTGGTATAAAAAAATGTTTTTTTTCTGGATGTTCTGTATGTATTAGTCGAGAATGTAGAATCAAGTATACATCGAGTGTAGAATCTTTTGCAGCGCTTACCTGGTCCTCCTTTCCATGTCGTCACGGTTTTGGTCCACCTTTAGTCATTATCATCTTCATCATCAAGTGTACCGGGATGCGACGGCGCGCTCTGGAACTCTTCCTCACCGGAGTCCGACGTCTTCAGGACCACGGCCATTCTCACAACTATAAACGGAGTTTTCGATAAAATTAAACGTTGAGTAATGCCGCATAAATAAAACAAAAATGAATTAAAAGTCAATCAACCTTGTTACTGCAGGTTATGGTGCATGTCTCTTCAGCGTACGCGAATTCCTATTTATTAGAAGCACATGAAGAGCTTTACGACGCGCCGGAGGATGCCGAGAAGTTGATATCTCTAGTTGGAACTCTTAGTGATGACGCTCTGGACGAACTCGAACCAAAGTAAGTTTTATTGACTGCCCTATTTAGCACATTTCGTAGAATATCTGCTCCAAGAGCTGTAGGGCGTGGTTTCGATTCCCACCAGAACAAACATTTATATGACGATAAATGTTTGTTCTGTGTCTCTGGGTGTTCTGTATATATTATAAGTAAGTATTTACAACAAAAAAAGTATTTATGTATTCCATCAGTTATTTTTTTTCTTTTTTATTTGATGGAAATCACACTAACTTCACAATAACTGATTTTGTAGCGATGATGGCTCAGTGGTTAGCGCGGTAGGTTCGCATGCCGAAGGGCGTGGGTTCAAACCCCAACAATGAGCTTGAGCTTCCGGTGAAGAAAAACATCGTGAGGAAACCATAGCGTGGTGGTAGGGTACTTTCTAGTACTCGGCTGGCTAGCTACCACCCTCAAGTTAAAAATCTGCCGCCAAGCATCTAACGGTGTGTTCCGACAGCCTCACTTGAGAGCCAGTTCCATTCTAGGCTAGGTGTGTTTACCATCTTCTACCACACCGTCACTTAACACCAGGCGAGCTGTGGTCAAACAGCTAGTCAATCAGTCATAAAAAAATATTTAAGGTGAATATGTAACTAAATATTCTGTGAATATTTCAAGCGTCTACTGTTGCCATTATCAATATCAAAAACGAGCAAAAAAATCACGTTTGTTGTATGGGAGCCCCCTTAAATATATTTTTTTTCTGCTTTTTAGTATTTGTTGTTATAGCGGCAACAGAAATACATCATCTGTAAAAATTTCAACTGTCTATCACGGTTCATGAGTTACAGCCTGATGACAGACAGACAGACAGACGGACGGACAGCGGAGTCTTAGTAATAGGGTCCCGTTTTACCCTTTGGTTACGGAACTCTAAAAATCAACATTCGTATTCGCGAATATTGGTATTAATAGTAACCGCCATAACTTAAACACAAGAAATAAAAATAAAATTGTGACACCTAGATTCAGGTTATCTAAAGCTAATAAGCCTTTTCTCGGAAATTGCGTTAGATTCTATAATAAAATCCTACTTGAGGTAACTAAAATGTCCTATAATAAATTCAAAGATTTTATAAAGCAGAGGTTAATTGACAATGCCTACTATAAGGTGGCTCATTACGTGGAAGACAGGAATATATGGTTGTTGTAGCTTCTCTCTGCACTTGCATCCCCCTGGCTAAGTGACAATTGTAGTAAGCATAATGTATTAATATTTATAACTGTAAACTGTAACCTAACATGAAAAGAAAGATCCACAAAAAAAAATGCCTTGCTGAGTTTCTTGCCGGAGTCTTCTCAGTTGAAGTGTAATTGCGAGCCGGTGGTAGATTCAAACATGTAACTTAACGTTCATAAGTGCCTTACCAGGGCCTAAACTGAATAAATGACTTTTTGATTTTGATTTAACATTTTTAATATCACTATAATGTATGTATTTTATTTGCAGAATGTTAAAAGACCATCCTAATACATACACCTTTACGAAGCACTTGGCGGAGCACGAAGTGGCCAAATGTGCTGATATCTTCCCTTCTACTATCGTCAGACCCACAATGAGTAAGTTCTTCTCTTATTACTCAACTATACACACACACACACACACACATCATCATCATCAGCCATAGGACGTCGACTGCTGGACATAAGCCTCCTCCTGGGGGGGTTTTGCCAATACTCGCCACGCTTGGCAGGCGGGTTGGCGAGCGCAGTTAGGTGTGATTGTTCAAGGAAGACGCTGCTGCCCATCTGCCGGATTACATCCCTTAGCCGACTCTTACGGCAACCACGGGTTACTCGACTAGGCCAAGCCTAAAATAAGGGTTATATTTGTAACAATCTATGTTTGTTTGTTTGTGTTTTTGTGTGTTCCACCGTAGCGCCGAAGCTACTCATCCGATTATGATGAATGAGGTGTCAATCGATTCATTGTCATGGATGATTACTATCCGACTTCCAAAAAAAGATGGAGGTTCTCAATTCATCGAATTTTTTTTAGAGCCCTGACGCGAAAACGACGAGGTGTTATAAGTTTGACGTGTCTCTCTGTGTGTATGTGTGTGTGTGTGTCAATTTGTCTCTCTCTCTCTCTCTCTCTGTGTGTGTGTGTCTGTCTGTGGCATCGTAGCTCCCAAACGGATGACCCGTGTTTTTTTTTTTTTTGAAAGTTGAATTAGTCGTAAGTGTTCTTAGCTATGTTTAATTTAGTTTAGTTTTGTTTAATCAAAGTTCGGGTGCACTCTTTATAAGAAGTTTTATACCATCGACCACACCGTCACAGTTGAGCTGTGGTCAAACAAGAGCCGTCAACAAAAAAAAAGTGCCCAGTCGTTTGTTATTAGTTTTGTGTATAAAAGGATATACTTTCCGATTGGTCCCGTAAAAATTTCATTAAAACCGGTTCAGTAGTTTTTTTAACGTGAGACGAACGAGACCCTCTCCTGATGGTAAAAGATAACGCCTGTCCATGACCATTGCAGCGATACACAGAACTTTGAGTAGCAAAATGAATTCCAGGGCATCGCTGCTTTAGCGGTCATTACTCAGTTTGAATTTAAAAAAATAGAATAAATATGTCATCCAAGTAAACGAAAAAACGTATTTTGATTTCCTGTGCCTTTTCAGTGTTGTTTACTACAAGAATAATCCCAATAAATTACCTTGGAATTTCGTAATTAAACAATTAAACCTAACCATGTATGGACTTAATGGAATTTTGTCGGTTTTTTCTGTAAAAATATACTTGTTTTACAGTCGTGGCATCGTGGAAGGAACCGATTCCAGGTTGGACTTGCTCTAAAGTAGGTCCTCAGGGCTTCCTCATGGGAGCTGCTAAAGGTAAGAATGTTTCACAACACAAATTACACAATAGACAACACTTTATTTTTATGACATAAAACTAATTTCTATTACATTAACAATACATATAAAAGGAAATAAATAAACCAGCAAAAAGCTGAGCTTTGTGTGGGCTCGCGTAGTTTTTCTAACGGGTAATAATTTTTAAAACAGTTGTTATTTTACAACCTGATTCTAGTGGTGTCATCTAGTATTAAGTATATTAACTACGATGTATTTGAGTATTGAGTCTAGTTCTGTTGCAGCGATATTAACTCTTTGGTTTTCTAACAGATGGCGTTAGTAGTACAATCACATTCTATCCAATGAATACAAAATTGTTAATGTTCGTTTTATTAACGGTTATTTTTTCTATTTTTTTTTGGACAGATAATACATCTACTTATGCAGTTAAATTACTATGTTAAAGCACACATCTATAGGCGTGATAGTTTTTCAGTAAAGTGTACCACAAAAATGCTCAGGTTGTGGGATAGTGAATAATTATAACTGACATAATTAACTGATGATTACTCACTAAGTACAAAAAGAAAGAATTTGTCACATCGGCATAAACTTAGCCGACTTTGGCTTGGCTTGGCTTACATACCGAATTGTTTCACTAGTTTTAAAATAACATTTACAAAATAAATGTATTTTAAACGCTTCTTATTTTCTGTTTTTTTTTTCCAGGTGTTGTGAGAAGATTGCCTTTGGCTAAGAATAATATAGCCGATTATATTCCCGTTGACGTTGTGGTGAACCAACTCTTGGTGGCTGGATGGAATGCGGCGCAAAATAAGTAATGTTCACCATTATCATCTTTATCACCCTTCACCATCACCAACTTCGTAAAATATAAGGGGGTTATATATAACTAGATAGTAATAAATGGGCTGGGGCAGGGCCCTTTATATCCACGGGGCCCTGGGCTGCAGCCCAAAAAGCCCTTAGGCACCGTGAAAGTTTGAACATCAGCAATATCGTTACAGGGGGTTCAGTACTCTATCGTTCCAAATAGTTAAAAAATAGGTGGTTAATATTTGACCTAATTATCCTGAGCAAACACAAAAATACGGACACTCAAATCACGCGCACTGAACATGACATGGTAGTCGCGCGCGGTCCCAGATTAGATAACAGTTACTAAGCAGTCTACGTATGGTAGTTATGTCTCGCGCTAGCTCGGCGCATGAGGCCGCGCGCTGTCCATACATTCTGGAGTCTTGGGATAAACTTTTAACTAAGGTTTTCTTACAATCTTTTTTGTATTTATTTCATTTAATTTCTTTATACGTTTCATATGTCCACTAACATGCCGTTGAATATTGCTAATGTTCAAACTGTCAGCCCGTATAGATCCGCCCCTGTTAATAACTATTTTTACCCCACAGATCCGGTTTGACGATCTATCATTGTTCATCGTCCACTCAGAAACCGTTCGCGTGGGCTTTAATAGAAAACATAGTCAACGGAATGTTGCACAAACACCCGCTCAAAAGTGCTGTATGGTGAGTTCATAAAATATATATAAATATACATATATGTAAACACATAACTTTTCAGCATTCAATGGTATCACAGCCCCGGGGCACATGCCTCGGGCAGCGCCTTCGAGGGGCTTCAAAATTATCAGGGCGAGCGAAGAGATCACACCCACTATCCCACAACCTGAGCATTTTTGTGGTACACTTTACTGAAAAACTATGACGCCTTTAGATTTGTGCTTTAACATAGTAATTTAACTTCATATCTAGATGTTATCTGTCAAAAAAATAATTATTTTATAACCATTAAAAAAATGAACATTATTGTACTACTAACGCCATCTGTTAGAAAACCAAAAAGTTAACATCGCTGCAATAGAACTAAATTTAAAAAAAACTCTTATAAATTATAAATATCAGAAAGTTTTCCGGGAGTTTTGATAATTGGTGATTTTATAGATTTTGGCGTCCATTTCTAAATTTTCACTTTGCCATCTCGTATTTTTGCCGTTTGCGCCGCCATATTTCCAATATGGCGCCAAAAACAGTTTTTTGACAATATCTCCATTCCAACTTATTTTACGATAAAAATAGCTAGTAATAAATTTAACTAGAAAAAATGTCCTAAAATTTTATCGCGACTTCTTTTCTGTAAAATTTATAGTTTCATCGTCCGAGCGCCGCAAAGTCCGCCCCAACAAGTGTTTCTTGCAAACATCAAGTGACCTTTGTTCAAACACCTGTTGGTTTAAAATTAATATGTCTGGCCTGGATGTCTTGAAGAGACAAGTCTTCAGAAGTGTGGTGCCGCACGTTGATACCATTGAACGATAAGAAGTTTCGTCTCATTAAAACAAAAGAAATTAGCTATTAAATTTATTTTTTCCAGGTACCCTCATTTGAAATTCGTTTCCAGTCTGCTGATGTTTAGAATATCTGCTATATTCGTGCATTTCATTCCTGCTCTCCTGCTCGATACAATGCTAAGAATCACTGGAGGGAGACCAATGTAAGTATACAGGTATATACACCGTGAAAGTTTGAACACTAGCAATATTGATACAGGTGGTTCAGTACTCGATTGTCGTTCCAAATAATAATAAAAAATAGGTGGTTAATATTTGACCTAATTATCCTGAACAAACACAAAAATACGGACACTCAAATCACGCGCACCGAACATGACATGGTAGTCGCGCGCGGACACAGATTATATAACAGTTACTGAGCAGTCTACGTATGGTAGTTATGTCTCGCGCTAGCTCGGCGCGTGAGGCCGCGCGCTGTCCATACATTCTGGAGTCTTGGGATAAACTTTAACCAAGATTTTCTTAGTTTTTTTTCTGTATTTGTTTCGATTTTATTTCTTTAAACGTTTCATATGACCACTAACTAACATGCCTTTGAATATTGCCAATGTTCAAGAGGTCAGCACGTATATATGTATATATTGACATACAGTGTAAACTCTATATAGCGACACTGAAGGGACTGTGCATTTTATGGCGTTATAGAGAGTTGTCGTTAAATGGAGAGAAGAAACATCAGAATTAGAAAAAGAAAAAGTTTATTTCCGACTATTGTTAGTAGTTATGTGCATAAAAAAGAATGTTATTTGAACGCTATTGCGTATAGTCTGTTATTTTTGTCTGACGTCTTTTTCGTCAATACACAGTGATTTTCTTTTATTAGCCATGTTTACAGTTTGAAAGTTTGTGAGCAACTAAGAATATGATAAGGTATAGATAATCCATGACTCCTACTTATGAGTCATGGTCAACAACAGTCTACACGTACAAGCAATCCCAATTTGTAAACCAAAGAACGAATTTCTTAGAAAGTTCGGTATGCATGATGCCGACAGTCGAGTTTATTGCGGGCTAGGATAATAAAGCGACAATAGATCGTACACAGCTGCGCAGTTTTTACTAATTTTAGCAACTTAAAAGGTACTTTTTATTACTCAATTGTTGTCGTTATTGAGAGTGGGTGTAATGCTATGTAGAGTGAAACATTGTATGAAAGACAAGCTAAACCAACCAAAGCCAATTGATTTCGACGCTTAAGGGAGTTTGTCGTTAAATAGAGTGACGTTACATGGAGTTTACACTGTATTTGCAAATTGACATACTTTATTGTGACATTTTCTAATCATTGACATGTAATCAGTGTATAAAAAACTCTTTTGATGTTATATTTGAAATGATGTTACGGAATTGACTTGTAACATTGGTGTTATCAATAAAATATTTTTATCACTATATACCTATTATAAAACAAAGTCGCCCGCCGCGTCTGTCTGTCTGTTCGCGATAAACTTAAAAACTGCTAAACAGATTATCATGCGAGTTTCACCAATAGATAGAGTGATTCACGAGGAAGGTTTAGGTATATAATATGTCAAGGTTTTGTGTAAATTGGTTGAAATATGATGATAATTGTTGGAAGTGTCAGAAAAGTCACGCCACCTGGGAGCTTTCATCGAAAACGCTGCCTAATCCCTTTGAGATATAACAAAACAATGCATGGCGGGATATTCCTATTTTATAGATCTACAAAAAAAGTCCGAGGTGACATATATCTTTTAAGTATAGCTTACTATACCCATTCTGACTACCCGTGCAAAGCCGGGGCGGGTTGCTAGTTTGTTATAAAATATTTTACGTTTTTTTTTATTTTTTTTTTATGTCTGACAGTCTAGGTGTTTGACCACAACTCACCTGATGTTAAGTGACGGTGTAGTCAAAGATGGTAAAGCACACCTAGCCTGGAATGGAACTGGCTCTCAAGTGAGGCTGCCGGAACACATCGTTAGATGCTTAGTGGCAGATTTTCAACTTGAGGGTGGTAGCTAGCCAGCTGAGTACTAGAAAGTACCCTACCACCACGCTATGGTTTCCTCACGATGTTTTCCTTCACCGGCAGCTTAAGCTCATTGTAGGGGTTTGAACCCACGCCCTTCGGCATGCGAACCGATCGCGCTAACCACTGAGCTATCATCGCTACAATATATTGCCGCCTTAGGCTCAAGCCTGCTGGTAAATCCTTAACAGTAATACAGACAGTCGCTTTTATATTGTTAGTTAGGAAGTTTGCATAAATATTGTTAAAAGTTGGGTTACATTTTTAACCCTGTCAAAAATTATTACGTTACAAGTACATTCATTAATTTTTAGTTTTGCCTAACTTTAAATTTAGTTCCGATATCGTTATCGCGTTTTAAGGAACAACTTACGCCATCTAGTTTTGAAATGAAAAACTGTAATTTTATATTGTTGAAGTTTCCCCAGTCTAGTTGGGAGACCGTCTGACTTCCAATCTGGATGTCCTGAGTTCTAATCCCATGGCATGCAGTCTTTTCTAGGTTATGTGCGATTGGCGATAACTTCTAAAGATGAAGGAAAACATCGTGAGGAAAACTACATGTCTTAAAGTTGTAAAAAAACCGGCCATGTGTGAGTCGGATTCGCGCACGAAGGGTTCCGTACCATTATCTATAAAAACATAATTTGGATAAAAAAATAACCAAATTTCGCGCTAAAAATCCACCGTCTTGGTTTTTTTTAAACATCTAAAAGTGTCTTAGGACACTTGGTTTATTGAGACGAATCTAACGATATCTTAATTGTCGTAATCCATTCGGTCGTTTGGAAGATACGAGGTAATAAAGAAATTTACATACATAAAAGATACGCGCGAAAAACATAACCCTTCCTTGGCAGTCGGGTAAAAAATTAGCCAATGTTTTAATTCAGGGTGTCAGCTACCTCTATACCAAATTTCATCAAAGTTGATCCAGCCGTTTAAGCGTTAAGAAGTAACAAACATACAAAAATACACTCGCAAACTTTTGCCTTTATAATTTTTTTTTTATCGCTGACAGGCTACGTGTTTGACCACAACTCACTTGATGTTAAGTGACGGTGTGGTCGAAGATGGTAAAGGACACCTAGCCTGGAATAGAACTGGCTCTCAAGTGAGGCTGCCGGAACACACCGTTAGATGCTTGGCGGCAGATTTTCAACTTGAGGGTGGTAGCTAGCCAGCCGAGTACTAGAAAGTACCCTACCACCACGCTATGGTTTCCTCACGATGTTTTCCTTCACCGGCAGCTCAAGCTCATTGTTGGGGTTTGAACCCACGCCCTTCGGCATGCGAACCGACCGCGCTAACCACTAAGCTATCATCGCTACAAAAATAGCGATAATATTAGGATAGATATCTATCTAATACCTTTAAACGAGCAATTCTTGTATATATGTTTTCATATAATTATATATGAATCTCGGAAACGGCTCCAACGATTTTCATGAAATTTAGTATGCAGGGGTTTCGGCCTAGGGGCCGATATCGGCCAGGGGGCGATAAATCGATCTAACTAGGTATCATTTAAAAAAAAGACCGTTTTATCCGTGTTTTCAGCCGAGCAAAGCTCGGTCATCCAGGTTCAAAACCTTTATTGTGAACACCAAAAATAGAAAAAGAGTACAGAAATCAAAATAATTTGAGCTAGTACCACACGTGGCGACCTTAAGAGCTCTGCCTCATTAAGACGCCATAGCGACGTCGCCGGCTACGTATCCAAGCTGTTAATATTGAAATGTATGGTACCTAACTCACTTGGCTACGATTTGGCAACGATACATTTAAATATTAACTGCTTGCATACGTAGCCGGCGACGTAGCCATGGCGTCTTAATGAGGCAGAGCTCTAATAACACTAAGCGCGATCTCTTAACTAATATTATAAATTCGAATGTGTTTGTTTGTGATGCCTTCACGCGTAAACTACTCAACGGATTTGGGTAAAATGCATGTAGGTACTTTAGGCCCTGGACATGACATAAGATGATAAGATGATGACCCGCGTGGTGATGGATGACGATGATAATGAAAACCGCAGGTCGCAGCTGGTTTTTAATAAAATTAAAAATAATGTCAAACGTACACTGACGTGGTCTTGACACGTTTTTGTTTTATTTATGCGGGGTTACTCACGTTTCACAATTGCGTTTTATGCCGTGGTGGTGCCGGCGTAAGGATAGTACCCCACCCTCTCTACCCGTGGTTGCCGTAAGAGTCGGCTACGGGATGTAATCCGGAAGATGGGCAGCAGCGTCTTCCTTGAACAATCACACTTAACTGCGCTCGCCAACCCGCCTGCCAAGCGTGGCGAGTATTGGCAAAACCCCCCCAGGAGGAGGCCTACGCCCAGCAGTGGACGTTCTATGGCTGATGATGTGACTCACGGTTAATTTTATCGGAAACTCCGACTATAGTTTCGGCCACATCCGGTGGCCTTCATAATGGGGACAAAGCTGAGACAACGCGCGCGCGGCCTCGTCTTGCTTCGCATTGTGGCCGAAACTATAGTCGGAGTTTCCGATAAAATTAACCGTGAGTAACCCCGCATAAATAAAACAAAAATGTCAAATGTTTTTTGGACTTAACCCAATTGAAAAGTAATGTTTGTTTCAGTTTGATTCGTCTCCACAAAAATGTTTGGAACTCTTTGAATCGTCTAGAACGTTTCATTTTCACCGAATGGTTGTTCCACAACCCTAAAACCATAGAACTGGCCAAGAAGCTAAACACCACAGACAGCGAATTGTTTTTCATCGACATATCTGGATTATATGTAAGTATTTAAAAAATTAAATTTTTTGTGTGTTTTGTTCTCTATCGACTTTAAAACGGCGGGATCGATTTTAATGAAATTATCAGGTATTCTTCAGATTAGCCCAGCCTGTGGTGTATGTGAATTAATTTTTTTACTTGGTGGTGGTTGTCTAGGTCGATACGATGCGATTTGTAGCCATGGTAGCTCGGAGCGCAACAATGAGCTTGAGCTGCCGGTGAAAGAAAACATCGTGCGGTGGTTTACAAAGTATTATTATACCTGCTAGGTACCTACTGATCTGTTTGAAGTCGGTGCCAAGTACCGGCACCTAGGCTAAGCACCGACTACAAACAGATCAGTGGGTACCTAGCAGGTATGATAATACTTTGTAAAGTAAGTATATTTTTCGCTTTTTAGTGTTGATGTTTTTATATAAGTCTGTTTTACTTTTTATTATACACTTTACAATAACAAGCAATATCGATATCATAAGATTGAACAAATTGACAATTTTCCTTCGGCATATTTCAAAACTGCGAGTGTTTTTAAATGGACATCGCCGTTTGTAAAAAAAACGGAATCATGCAAATTGTCTGCGACATTATACATTATTATGATCTGTTTTATTCCAGTGGGAAGATTATTTCAAGAAACTACATTTAGGTGTGAGAAGATATCTCAATAGGGAATCGGAAAAGACCCTCCAAGCCGCAAGAAATAAGGATTCCATGTGAGTATAATTGTTTTAAGAATTCAACACTGATTTTTCTCATTTTCAGAACGAAACAAACAAAACATTTTAAAAATAAGCTCCAATTTTCCTTTTTAGTGATCCGTACCCAAAGGGTAAAACGGGACCCTATTACTAAGACTCCGCTGTCCGTCCGTCTGTCTGTCTGTCCGTCTGTCACCAGGCTGTATCTCATGAACCGTGATAGTTAGACAGTTGAAATGTTCACAGATGATGTATTTCTGTTGCCGCTATAACAACAAATACTAAAAAACAATAAAATAAATTTAAGGAGGCTCCCATACAACAAACGTGATGTTTTTTTGCTCGTTTTTTCTCGATATTGATAACAGCAAAAGGTAGACGATTCACAGAATATTTAGTTTCACATCACATCATCTGCCATAGGACGTCCACTGCTGGACATAGGCCTCCTCCTGGGGGGGTTTTGCCAATACTCGCCACGCTTGGCAGGCGGGTTGGCGAGCGCAGTTAGGTGTGATTGTTCAAGGAAGACGCTGCTGCCCATCTTCCGGATTACATCCCTTAGCCGACTTTACGGCAACCACGGGTGGAGAGGGTGGGTTACTATTCTTACGCCGTCACCACCACGGCATTATTTAAGATGAACGTGAGATATTAAAATATGTATTTGTGTTTTTCAGTCTCCTGGTTTTGCACGTGATCTGGCAGTTGGCTACCATTTGGTTGCTCTGGTTCAGTTTCGCTTGCCTCACCGGACTTTCTATGACGTCTAGTGCGTGGATAGCTCCAATAATCTATATTCTACTGAGTTACTTATAAAATATCAATTTTCACTATGTGGTTTTGAAAAATTTTTGTTATACTTATGCGGGATTTACTCACGTTAAATTTTATCGAAAACGACTATAGTTTCGGCCACGTCCGAATAAAACGTGAGTAATCCCCTATAAGTAAAACAACAAACCCAATTTTTTTCTAAGGGTTAGGAAAAACAGCCAAATATTATAAAATAATGAGCGCCAATTGTTTTGTTACTCAAAATTTTGGGTGTTTCTGCAATGATCATGGATATGCGTTATCTCTTACCATCACGAAATGGTCTTTTCCAACTGTTATATAATTGTTTAATGCAGGCGTTGATTTGCGGAAGTCCGTCGTGCCGGGGGCCCCGTCGAGCTGGGGGGCCCGTGGCTTTTTGCCATCCCTGCCGCTATATAGTTACGCCACTTATTCTTAGTCTTATTGACAAAATAAGAACTTGTCAAGTATGTTTCCTGAGGATGAATGATGAATCTCGAAAACACTCTGAAATATGATAATTTTGATAAATTTATTAACAGCTTGACTTTTAATTTTCTAATTCCTTTAACTAATCAACACTATTTACTTAGTCCGTTGGGCCGGGGGCCCCGTCGGGCCGAGGGCCCCGTCGGACCGACGGCTGGGGGCCCGTGGCATTTTGCCAGCCCTGCCACTCTATAGTTACGCCACTGTCCATAATAACTTGTCAAGCAAGTTTCCTGAGAATGTTTTACTTGAATATAAAGTATTCCATAAGATTTCCATTAACATTAAGTGTGCATTAGATAATTTGTATTTGTATAATGAATCTCGAAAACACTCGGAAATTTGATAAAATGTACAACTTAACTTTTAATTTGCTAATTCCTTTAACTAATCAAATATTTACTTAATAATATATTTGTTTTGTAGAGAACGTTATGTAACGTTAGTCGTTGATATTTAAGCTCATCATTATAGTTCTTTAAGTTAAACTTCGGAAGCTATATAGGGTTGTTTTTAAAAGTAAATCATTTTTGTAGACTAAATCTTGACTGGATTGGGCTTAGATATAATGGAAGTATTATGAATTTTGTACCTACTTTATTACTGTTTTGAATTAAAACACTTAAGAAATTATTTCGTTTTATTTGGGGAATACGGGGGAAGGAAACACTCTCCCAATATAGGTACATATTTGCCGCACGTAGATTATTCAATTTTTGCCGTCCCTACTAACCTCTGCATTTAATACCCTAGTTAAGTGAAGTAGGTTTCCATAGATGGGCCCTTTATTATAATTTATCGGGGGGCCCTTCTACCAGACTTTAATTTCATAGCTCCATGTGAGGCATGTCTATTATTCTTTTGTTGGGGCCCTCTGTAGCACGGGGGCCCCGTATTATTGATACGGCGGTTGCTACGCCCCTGCCCTGTTTATTAGGTACCACCGCAGTACCAGATATTCTGCCGCTATGCAGTTGTTTCCACACAATACTGTTTTTTGGTGAAAAGGTAGCAGCTAGCGAAATTACAGTGCTGTTGAGACCAACCATCGAAAGTCTCAAAGTAATGAGCGCCAAAGCAGTGATGCCCTGGACATTGTTTTGTTACTCAAAGTTCTGTTTATCGCGGCAACGGCCATGGACATGCGTTGTCTCTTACCATCAGCACTACTACTCTTTTACACTTTTAGTTATATTTTAACTTTATGTTGAAATATATTTATAAGTACTTAGATGTAAGTACTATATAACTCATTAGTTTTTTTTTTCATTATAATCAGTATTTACGCGGAGACTTCAGAGGCCTTACGGGGCCCTATATAGGGTTCCGCGGAGCACACTTCGAGTATGGCGGTTATACACCGTGAAAGTTTAAGCATTAGCAATATTGATACAGGGGGTTCAGTACTCGATTGTTGTTCCAAATAATAATAAAAAGTAGGTGGTTATTATTTGACCTGATTATCCTGAGCAAACAACAATACGGACACTCACGCGCACCGAAAATGACATGGTAGTCGCGCGCGGTCACAGATTAGATAACAGTTGCGACGCAGTCTACGTATGGTAGTTATGTCTCGCGCTAGCTCGGCGCGTGAGGCCGCGCGCTTCCCATACATTCTGGAGTCTTGGGAAAAACTTTAACCAATGTTTTCTTCGTTTTTTTTTCGATTTTATTTCTTTAATGACCACTAACATGTCTTTGAATATTGCTAATGTTCGAACTGTCCGCTCGTATAGGATAGAGAATGAAAAAAAGTGATTTAATTTTTACTGTTTATTCAATGTTTACAATATTTCTTAAAAATTAAATCACACCAAAATTAAATACAAACATTTTGGCATAGTGATGTACAAATGCATTGTAAGTAAGAGGTTCAATTCACACCCAGTAATGGTAACACTAACCTAAAAGAACTTAGATACTTTCTTATAACTAAGTTATTTCAAACACGCTTAGTACTTGATTCATTTCAGTACTTAGTATAATTGTGCAAGAATTTTAGTTTTATTAAGCTCAATTCACATCGGGTAAGCAGCGGCCGGCAGTGGCGAGGTAAGCACTTTCAGTGTGAAATTATTTTAAACTTAATCTACATAATTAAGAGGAAACAAGTCGTCATTTTCTTCATACAAACGCTTTCCCCATTTTCCTTCCAGGATTTTAATACTAGAGCAATAAATTTTAGATAGGAAGTAGATACTTGCTAGTTTCATGCCTCTCTGTTTTGATTTTTTGATATATGTTTTTTTTTATAAGAGCTAGGAAGCTTCAAAAATCTTAAAATTTTCTTAGTTTCAACGCTGTGTTTCAACGTCCAAATTCCCATTCTCATAGACATAATCTTAAAAAATAAAACGCACAGGCAAAGAACACACCCTTCTTATTTGCTTGTTAAAAGAAATACTAAAATCGGTTTAAATTTGGAGGAGGAAACAGAGGAATACGAAACCTCGATTTTGCTCATTTTATTTCGGGTTAATGAGCCCGAGGTGCAGTTGTCCCTTTCGCTCAGTATGTACGCGGGTGCTGCGTGCGGCGCGATAGAAATAGCTTGGTGAAATACATAATTTTCAAATGTCTCAGTTGACTGCTTTCCTCTTAAATGACCAGTATTGTACAAAAAGGTCGCGCGGTTGCCCGCGGTGACGCGAGCGTGTCAAAGGTATTGCCGCGCTCTCCACACTACCGCCGTAACACAAGGAAACTGACGGAATACGTTTAAGCCAGTAAAATAGAATTTAACCTCGCACTAAATTTCCGATCCCATTTTTAATAAGGTTTACACTTACTGTGCCGGCGTAAGAATATTACCCCACCCTCTCTACCCGTGGTTGCCGTAAGAGACGGCTAAGGGATGTAATCCGGAAGATGGGCAGCAGCGTCATCCTTGAACTATCACACCTAACTGCGCTCGCCAACCCGACTGCCAAGCGTGGCGAGTATTGGCAAAACCCCCCCAGGAGGAGGTCTATGTCCAGCAGTGGACGTCCTATGACTGATGATGTGATTTGATGGTGTGGACGATGGGCGTAACTAGTACAGTAATAAGAATTGATGCATTTTTAATATTATATGTATTTATAAAATAAACTAATCTTTAAAATATGTAACGCAAAACATTACAATTACGTATGTAATCGTAAATATTTAAATATAATAGAAAATAATAAAAACTCACAAGCTCAGGGTGTACTAACTGATCGGGATTGTATATATAATTTTGCCTTGGTCTAGTTTTTTTGGTAGTAGTTTTGCTTCGAACGCTGAAGGGCGTGGGTTCGATTCCCACATTTATGTGACTAACAAAGATTCATATGTATTGTTTTGTATGCTAAATCAGCAATGCCTTTGTTTTGTTACTCAAAGTTTTGTATGTTCTCTTACCATCAGAAGAGCGACTCGTTAATCTCATTACTTTTACAAAAAAAAAAAAAAGTATCGAAGTATTCTAACTGGCTATCATACCTTTGCTTAGTTCGGTGCTGTGTGTAATGTAACTTAATATAACTTTGAAAATATATCCACATAGAATTAATCCGGATACTTTTTCTATATGAAAGCTGATTTATTTTTCACGACTTCAGAATAGGGTATTACAGCCATTTCGAAAAAATGTCTCAATTAGATTCTGTAATGTTAATAAACCAACAAAAAAAAAAAACACAATTTTTTTATTCAATCGATACGTCCCATAAAAAGCATTTAAATTGTACATTTTCAATTTTCAAAAGAATTGTATTAAATTTTTTAAATTTATTTTGTTACTTTATGGTCTAAAACTAATTCCGACTGCTTTTTACCTAAGCTATCTCAATAGTATATTTTTAGATTTTTTATCTAACAGAGTAAAATACTCTATTGTGTCTATTGTAAAGGTTGTACATAATTATGAGTTGGATAATCCCCTTCCATTTGAGTATACCCTAAGCTTGTAAACCTGTATTAAACTAAAAATGTGACCTTTGACATAGAAATACGAATAACCTACATAATTATACAATTTCATTAAAAAAAGTGCATTTAAAATTGTTGGACTTGACAAAAATATAATTAATATGTTTAATTTTCAATTTAAAAAAAGAAGCTCTTATCCGAACTTCATATTTAGACATACATTGACTTAAATATTTATTTCGTTAATATGAAAATATATTTCCGTTATTACATTACAAAATGGACGGCAAAACTTAATTTACGAAAAATAAATTGTCTCTTTGCAAAATAAATTGTATACTTATATGTATGTACTTAGTAAAGCTCGATTCCCACTGATGCCGAGTGCATCGTGTTTAGCTTCAACTCTGTTTAAATGGGGATCGAGCATAAAAAAAAAAAAACACTTTTAACACTTTTTATAAAGTTACATTATTTGTTTTGTGACAGCACCTTAAATATAAGCATTAGATAATAAAATTGACTACGTTAAACATAAAGTATGTTTAAAAAAAAAACTAGTCTTAAAACTGAAATATTGCGTTCCGCGGCCGGCTAAAAAAGTAGCTAGGCTTGCTGTGACTGTCGCGGCTTGTAATGGCGGACGCGGCAACAGAAAAGCCTGTTACACAAGCACCGTGATAATTCGGCTAATGTAAAATTAGGTCTGATGATACTGTCCGTCACCAGTCGGTGACGGATGCGACAACAAATAGAGAAAACTTAAAACATGTCTTCGAGTTTTTATACTCTGTCAATGAATTTATGGATTTGAAATTAACTGAGTCTTCATCATTGACGTGACAAGATTTTTGCCAAAACCTAGATATACAAGGTCAGCGAGTATCTTGATCGATATAACTGCCATGTGGGATGTTGTTCCGACGATCATTGTCCAGATAGTCGTTACTGTAAACGGTCTCATAGCGAAGTCTCGACCATCACCTTAAGAGTCTCGCTAGACGGTTAGGGTCATAGGTCAAATCAAAAAGGCAGTAACTCTTGACACGGCGTACACTGAGTTGTCTTATGCAGTTGTAACCATTGGCAGCTTGAGCCCTGCCTCACTGCCGGCAGCAGTTTAGATTTTATTTTAAACTTATATTACAAAAAACTTCAAAGTAAGAAAAAACAATGAATAATTATAAATACCAAGAAAATATTTTTTATTTGGGATTTTTGCCATTGATTATCATTTTTTATTCTCTCCACATTTATGTAAACGTATTTATTTTAATTCTTGACTTTTATTTTTATATTGAATAAATATTTAAGTACATATACATAAAAACTAAAATACCACCAGTAGCACTGCATTAAGGATCACTGTATTTGTATCTGACCCGTGACCGAACCGCCTAACGAGAGCCTTTTAAGATGTTGATCGAGACTTTTCGCTAGGCATTTCATCGTGACGATTATCGGGACAATTATCGTCGAGTCAACATTATTATAAACCATGTAATACAAAATGTTTATTATGTGTTTTTTATATAGTTTGATTTCAATATTATTGAAATCGTAATTCTGCTGTGCTTATTATAAGTAGTTATAAAGAATTTTGTTACATTCTAACCGCTAGCCGCGTTGTCTTGAAGCAAGCCAACAACTTGAACAAGTTGTGTGTTGACAAAGATTCAACATGTAAACCATTTAGCATATCGTAAAACATGTGTAATACATAATTAGTATTTACGCAAATTATTATTAAAATAAAAGACTAAATTTGTCGAAAAATAGACTTATCTAAGATTTCTATTATATTACAGTACATATACTCTACTTATGCAGATTTTCTATTTTAATTTTTTTTTGTGACAAAGTTATAATTTATATTGGGTTATACGTTTAGGGTGTACATGCTGAAAGTGTGTCAATGTAACGACTTTTACAATGGGCACAGCTATGAAAAATTGCGTTTAAATTTCGTCAAGGGTCAACGAAAAAAACCAACATTTGTTACAGATTTTTTTTTTAAATACAAGAGCTGTTTTTTTAGATTTGTACCCATAATAAAAAGTAATTTATAATAATTAGTTACAAAAATACCCTTTATGTTAAATACACCCGAAGCTTGTCACCCTGTTTCGACAACTGATTTACCGTAAATGTTTTTTTTTACATATTTCATTTTTATAAAACAAAATAGGTATATTTTATACATTAGTTTAATATTCAAACACATTAATAAATTAAAACTCAATTAACGAAATAATTTTTCAATATGACAATCTTTAAAACTTACTAATTTGTTACCAAAAATTAATATTGTTGGACATTTCAAACAGCGCCATCTAGCTGCAAACTAAGCAAAGCTTGTACTATAGGAACCAAATAACAGATATAATACATATTTATATACTTTTTTGTAAATACATACGGAACACCCAGACACCGAACAAACAATTATCGTCAAATAAATGTTTGTCCAGATGGGAATCGAACCCACACAGCTCTTAAAGCAGATATTATACTAAATGAGATAAGAGGGTAGTCAAGTGCAGAAGAGTCATTGTATTCATTAGTAAGGACAAAAAAAATATATTAAGTATTCTATCAGCTATCTGGTTTTCATAGAAAAGCTTTGCCTAGTTTGAAGATAGATGGCGCTGTGTGAAAAACTTTACTATGAACAAAAATCTGAAATCGCGAATAAAAAACTAGCCTTTTTTACCCGACTGCCAAGGAAGGGTTATGTTGTAAAAAGATAGATTTTTAGCGCAAAAAAGAAAAAAAAAAAAAAACTAAATCTATCAAGTAGGGTCAAATAAATCAAATAAAATAAAATCAAATCTAAATAAAGAGGATTATAAACATATATATAAGTTAAATGTTTAAATTTAATTAGGAATTTAAAAAAATGTTTGAAAAGTTTTTCTTTAATTATATATAGCTATATTAATCGCAGTAGGGTTATAGATTTATTAAACTGTTCAGCTTGTTTAGTGACTTGTTTTTTGAAATTTCAGATTTATTACTCATAGTAAAAGTTTTTGATAACGATAAGTATAATGTGCCCAATCGTCTTAGCACAAGCTTATAACCGACAATAAAGACAGACTAAACTTTTTTCTAATTTTATAAGTACCATTTATTTGGATCACCTACAAAGTGTTATTAATGAATTTGAACTTATATAACTAATGATTAATTTAATGCGATTGACTTACAAGAAAAATAGCTTGATAGCGAGTGCTTATAAACTTTTTTTTTATACATCGCGAAAGTTTGAACACCAGCAATATTGTTAGTCTTCAGTAATCGATTGTTGTTCCAAATAATAAAAAAAAAAATAGGTGGTTAATATTTGACCTAATTATCCTGAGCAAACACAAAAATACGGACACTCAAATCACGCGCACCGAACATGACATGGTAGTCGCGCGCGGGCACAGATTAGATAACAGTTACTGCGCAGTCTACGTATGGTAGTTATGTCTCGCGCTAGCTCGGCGCGTGAGGCCGCGCGCTGTCCATACATTCTGGAGTCTTGGGATAAACTTTAACCAAGGTTTTCATAGTTTCTTTTATGTATTTATTACGATTTTATTTCTTTATACGTTTCATATGACTACTAACTAACATGTCTTTGAATATTACTAATGTTCTAACTGTCAGCCCGTATAGCGTTCTTGTCTGTTACAGATAAATTATATTTATCAATACTTAATTACTTTACTCATTCAAAACTTAAATTTTCAAAGTCTCTACTTATAGGGAAGTTAGAAAAATATCTATTTAACTGACCTGTAATAGGAACGAAGACATGAGAAAATCAGACACGAGATTTTCATTCTATAAAATGAAAAAAGAATTAACAAGATTTTTTTTATTTCTATAACATAAACGTCGTTTTTTTTCTCTTACACAAACCTGGCTAAAACTTACATAAACGTTGTTTTTTCTCTTACACAAACCTGGCTAACACTATCATAAACGTCGTTTTTTCTATTATACAAAACCTGGCTATTTCTCTAACACAAACGTAATTTTTTTCTCTTACACAAACCTGACTAAAATGAATATAAACGTCATTTGTTTCTCTTACACAAACCCGGCTAAAACTAACATAAACGTCGTTTTTTCTATTACACAAAACCTGGCTATTTCTCTAACACAAACGTAATTTTTTTCTCTTACACAAACCTGGCTAAAACTAACATAAACGTTTTTTCTCTTACACAAACCTGGCTAAAACTAACATAAACGTCGTCTTTCTCTTACGTAAACTCAGTGTTTCCTTTTACATAAATCTGGCTTTAATTCTTACATCGAACTGGTTAATTTTGAAGGTTTAATAGACACAAAAGCTTTTTATTTGCACTGCGTTGTTGCGTTATTTCTAGAGTAGATAGAGTGAAGAAAATTCAAGGTTTTAAGACAACTTACTTTACATTTGATTACGTTATAGTTAGAATGGCGTTATAGAAAAATACAAGTTAGAAATATTAGAAAAATACCTACGACATATTATCCTATGTACATTTTATTTTTTGTTCTTTGAGCAACATGCTAATACTTTTTTTTCAGACGAAACATTTATTAGTAAGCTTAGAATTGACGATAATTTTAGTTTGGAAAATGTCTAACACGTGTTCCAGGAAAGAGGAATCATGAAAAATATATTTAATGGTGGCCGATCTACCAATTAAAGTGCCTGGCTGCCTGGAAGAGATCGCTTTCAGCTACAAGGCCACCACTTTTTGTTTTTGACTCTTTTGTTTTATGTACGTTTTTACAGCACTAAAAATAATTTAAACAACTTTTAATAACAGTCGAGTTTTAAATCATGAATATTTTGCAAATTTTTACGAGATATCTCGTAATAAACGTTTGTATTGACAAATAGATCAGCACCTTAAGCATTGACCATACACCGCTTAAAAACCTCGTTTATTACATTTAATTAAAAACTCGTTCATTTATACCCAAGCAATTATACATCAATTTATTAATAAGAAAGAAATTAAGTAACATTTGTATAAGAAACTACCAAAATGGTAGAAATTTTAGTCACAACACATAACTTTTTGTGATTTTATAGCATGGCCACACTCACAGAAATGACAACTGTATGAAATGGCTGCCGGAGGTCTCGCGGGTAATATGCAAGTCGCTCCACAGACAGACGATTTTTTAGAGCACGAGTTCCCCATCTCTTTCCAACTCATGCGGAATATTATCTGTTCCTTTCATTCTTCGCAGTTCTGTGGTGTATTTAAAATATATCTTAAATAAAGTATTTATATCACATTGCAAGCGATATTTTCAAGTATTTTTTGTACTAAAAGCTATTTGTTACTTTTTTCTAACATACTTTGACATATATTTATAGTTATGTAACTTTTTCTAGTACAATAGAATCTGGTTATAACGACTTCCGACTTCAGGACCGTTTTTGAAGTCGGTTAAATAAACTTTATAACCGACTGTAAAAACGAAGAAAGGTTCTTTTGAACAACATGATTAATTTAATTCATTTTGTACCTTTTGGAAGAATAAAGTTTTTTTTAAATAAATAAAACATATCAAAAATGTTTTTTTTTTTATGTCTTACACTTTAAACACTATGTTTTGTTACACAAAGTTCTGTGGATCGCTGCAAAGGTCATGGACAAGTGCTGTCTCTTACCATCAGGAGAGCGTCCCGTCCATCTCATTACTTATTTTTTAAATGGAAACATTAAAATAAATAACAAGTCAGCTTATCAGCATAGTAAACGATGATGTTTTTTTAACAAAACTATTATGATATAAAAAATCATAGACTTACAAAAAAAATTGCCAATCTATATATCCAGATTCTATATATGTACTTATATATTTGTCTACAATACTTTATGTAATATATTCATAATTTCTTGTACACTTTACATATTTCAAGCGCCAACTTTGTTTCGTCTCTTGTTTAACAGGGAATTGTTGCTCTGCTCCAAAGCTTTAATTTGTACCTGTACAATAAATTTTAGGTAAATAGAAATATATAAACGTTTTATTTTTGTTCATATATTATGAGCTGCCGGTGAAGGAAAACATCGTGAGGAAACCATAGCATGGTGGTAGAGTACTTTTAAGTACTCGCTTGGGGTAAAATAAATAAGGGTGGGTGTTATTAGCGTCGTGTCAGCGTGATATTACTGTAATAGTAGCGTCGTATCAGCGTGATATTCGTCGTATCAGCGTGATATTACTGCTATACGTAGTGTAATATAAGCACAATGTTAACGTAATATTACTGTAATAGTGTAAAAATAGGGTTCTATCAGCGTGATATTACTGTAATAGTAGCGTCGTGTCAGTGTGATATTACTGTAATAGTAGCGTCGTATCAGCGTAATATTACTGTAATTGTAAAGTCGTGTCAGCGAGATATTATTGTAACAGTAGCGTTGTGTAAGCGTGATATTATTATAAAAGTAGCGTCGTATCAGCGTGATATTACTGCTATACGTAGTGTAATATAAGCATAATGTTAACGTAATATTACTGTAATAGTGTAAAAATAGCGTTCTATCAGCGTGATATTACTGCTATACATAGTGTTATTTATAAGCATAATGTTAGCGTGTGTGCAATAAGCGTTGTGTCAGCGTGATATTACTATGATAGTGTAATATTAGCGTGATATTAGTGTGACAAGACGCACGCAAGCTGTCACCTGATCGTAGTCGACCCGCATGGTGGCTAGCGAGCGCGTCATCTCGTCTTGGACGTCGGCCCAAGCTTCGCCCCCCTCTCGGAGCAATGTATTAGTGTAGAGCGGAGTCTGTGGCACGCGAGTGAACTGACGAATCCAGGGAGAAGACATCACCTGAAAAAGAAAGTACTAAGTAAATATACAAGGTTACAAGCTTCGGGTATATTATACCGAAAGAGAGTATTTCTTTTTTATCATTATGAACAATTTTTATTCTAAGCACAGTCATTTTTCATTTGGTAATGAATCAACGAAGTTTATATGTGGAATAGAAGTTTTTTTTAATATTATAAAGGCGAAAGTTTGTTAGTTTTTGTATGTTTGTTACTTCTTCACGCTCAAACGGTTGGACCAATTTTAATGATATTTGGCATAGAGGTAGCTGATACAATTACTACTACTATTATTACTACTATTACAATAATATCACGCTGACACGGCGCTACTATTACAGTAATATCACGCTGACACGACGCTACTATTACAGTAATATCACCCTGGATTAATTAATAAAAATTCTATCCCGGAAAAAAACAGCGGGTAACACCGCAGAGTGCAACTAGTACCTGGCTAGTACCAAATGACATCAGGTGAGTTGTGGTCAAATACTTAGCCTGATAACCAAAAAAAAAAACAGGTTTACTTGAAAACACACAGAAACTTGAATGGCTTACTATGTAACTTTGGCGTAACAGAAGTTATAAGCTTTCCTATCTGTGTCTGTCCGTAGTTTAAAATCACTAAATAAAGTCTTATTAAAAAAAAACAAGGCTACTTTTCCTAAAATGGCCTTTCCGTATTGGCCTCGCGAGTAATGTAGGTAAAAGTTAGTTATTATGTATATTATTACTAACTTGATTTATGCTGAGCCGTTTAGCGGGATCCACTGAGAGCATGCCTCGGATGAGATTTTTAGCGTCTGACGATACGTTTGACCACTCCGGTTCCGGAAAGTCGTACTGACCGAGCCGTATCCGCTGAAAAAAAAAAATTATATTCGGGGCTTACATTATTTTACTAGGGCACGACCAGACTTGACTTTGACTTATTTTGGATGTGATTTAGAATTATTATTCTATATTTATCTTAAAAAATACTTTAAAACATGGTAATACTTAACACTGGCAAATTAACAAAGTTTGATGCCAAAAACAATGAAGAAAAAGTTTATTTCTCCGGAACTGTCACTTTGACATTGACATAAAGTGTTTTTTTTTTCAAGTTCTTCTTCACATCACACTCTGTGCATTCTGCCAGTTTCAATGTTTCTGTATTTTGTGTGTAGTCTTCAGTTGTCAGAATCTTTATAGTCAAAGCCCAGTCTTGGTCAAGTCCAGCCCGTGCAAGTCAAATCTAGTCATGCTTTAGTAAAGTAGTGGAAACTACTATAAGCTTCGATGGACTTTTGGAAGCAACACGAAATAAAACACTATTTTTATACATAAATACTCGAAAAAAACACTAGATTTGGAAAAAAATGCAATATGGGGCGACACGAATTTTGCCGCATTCCCGCCAAAACAGAAAAATGATGTAGGTATGTTAATTTTTTTGCGTGAATTTAAAAATCGGAGTATAGTTGAGAAGAAGACCCAGGTAATTTACCTTTTTCATGCCGGGCGATATAGCGAGCCCGTGGTTGGAGTAGAATGGCGGGAACCCACACAGCAAGATGTACATGACCACGCCCAAAGACCAGATGTCGCACGATTTGTCGTATTTCTCGGGCCCTAGCACCTGAAATATAAAAAAAAAATATCGCATTAAACTCACTTTTTTTTTATTGCTAACAGGCTAGGTGTTTGACCACAACTCACTTGATGTTAAGTGACGGTGTGGCCGAAGATGGTAAAGCACACCTAGCCTGGAATGGAACTGGCACTCAAGTGAGGCTGCCGGAACACACCGTTAGATGCTTGGCGGCAGATTTTCAACTTGAGGGTGGTAGCTAGCCAGCCGAGTACTAGAAAGTACCCTACCACCACGCTATGGTTTCCTCACGACGCGACGTTTTCCTTCAAGCTCATTGTTGGGGTTTGAACCCACGTCCTTCGGCACGCGAACCGACCGCGCTAACCACTGAGCTATCATCGCTACAAAACTTATAATCAAGGCATTCCCACTAACCAATCTAATCGTTTGGCATACATTTTGGACACATTCATCATCATCATCTCAGCCGTAGGATGTCCACTGCTGGACATAGGCCTCCCCCATTGACTTCCATAAATTCCGGTTGGAAGCGGCTCGCATCAAGCGCGTTCCTGCGGTCTTTATTAGGTCGTCTGTCCACCTTGTGGGTGGACGTGGTCTTCACTCCAGAACCTTGCAGCCCCATCGGTCATCAGTTCTGCGTGCTATGTGCCCTGCCCACTGCCACTTCAACTTGCTAATCCGTTGTGCTATGTCGGTAACTTTAGTTCGTCTACGGATTTCCTCATTTATGATTCGATCTCGTAGGGATACATTAATATGAACTTATTAGCTCCGAACTACTAAACTGTATTTCGGAAACCAGTGTCTTCTCCCAATATCTTATTCAAGAACAAAATGTCATAAAAAATAATTTGTTTTCAAGTATGTACTGAAAACAAATAATTTAACTAAATATATTTTTTTACATGGATATTAACCTATAATATGTGTATAATTATAAATATGCTGTTTGTGTGTGTGCGTCCTTTCAACTTAGGTCAGGGGTTCCCAAACTTATTTTGTCTACTGCCCACTTTGAGAATAAATTATTTTTTAGCGTTCCCATTTTTTCACCTAGTTAAAGCTATGTTTAAGCAATCTCTTAACTTATATTAGTTCACAAGTTGTAGTTGAGAGTCGAGAGTTCATGCAGTCGGTGTCTAAGAGGCCTCCTAGCTAAATGATAATAAACAACGCCCTCATTTTATTTCTGGGTCTCTTACCGCCCCTTAGACATGCAGCGCCCACAAGGGGGCGTTATCGCCCACTTTAGGAAAGGCTGGAAAACGATGTTTTACTGACCTATGACATATTGTATTTTAATTTGATATTGTACTGAATTTGACATTGAATTTTGTAATCTTTTTTTAATTTATAAAGTTATGAGACGAACGAGTCGCTCTCCTGATTGAATCCAGCGATACACAGAACTTTCGAGTAGCAAAACAAAGTTCAGTTTTCAAATCGCTACTTTGGCGCTCATTACTTTGAGACTTTCGATGGTTAGTCTCAACAGCCCTATAATTTCGCTGCAGTACTCTTCAACCGGGACACAGTACTGCTTGGCGGCAGAATACTGTTACTGCTATGGTACTTTGTCATTGCTGTTAGACGAATGACCTCGACATGTTCTGTAACTCGTTGCTGATGTTTGTTATAATTTTATTTTTGTTTTATCTTTATGTACATTTATACTGTGGTCTATATATATATATATACATATATATATTCGTTTTTATTTAAATACTTTAATATTTATACACACTATAAGTATGTATGTATTATTTTTATTAGTGTAGCTATTTATTTTTTAATATTATTGTTATTTCTTTTTAGTGTTACAACATCTCCCGTCTGCTCTTTATTTTATAATTATAGTTTTTCCATTATTGGTTGCCTGGAAGAGATCGCTCTTAGCGATAAGGCCGCCACCTGTGGCACTAGCTCATAAGATTCTTTTGTTTTCTGTACTCTTTTTCTTTTTCAGTGTGCACAATAAAGAGTTTCTATTTATCTATCTACTTACCTAGGCGACCTCCCGCTAAGGCGATCAACCGAGTAACTCAGATTAATCTTACCTCAGGAGCGACGTAATAAGGCGTATAGCAAGGCGTTTGGAGTGTGTCAGCGGGGGATAGAGTTTCTTTAGCGAAACCGAAGTCCGTCAGTTTGAGTACAGCGTTTGGTTCAGCGCTGGTGTACAGCAGGTTCTCTGGTTTGATGTCGCGATGGGCTATATTGGAGTCGTGTAGATGACGGACAGCAACGCAGATTGAATGCATTATCTGAAAGTTATGATACGTTAGCATATAATCAAACTCAAAATCAAAAAGTAATTTATTCAGTTTAGGCCCTGGTAAGGCACTTATGAACGTTAAGTTACATGTTTGAATCTACCACCGGCTCGTAATTACACTTCAACTGAGAAGACTCCGGCAAGAAACTAAAAAAGGCATTTTTTTATGGATCTTTCTTTTCATATTAGGTTACAGTTTACAGTTATAGATATTAATACATTATGCTTACTACAATTGTGACTTAGCCAGGGGGATGCAAGTGCAGAGAGAAGCTACTACAACCATATATTCCTGTCTTCCACGTAATGAGCCACCTTATAGTAGGCTATGTCAATAATGTTTAAAATATTTATTACACTTGGTGGGAGATCTCCTAAGGTCTTCTAAATGGGAACAGAACCAGATATTTTGCCGCCAAGTAGTAGTGTGTAAACATTACTGCGTTCCCGTTTGAAGGGTACTGCAGCTAGCGAAATTACAGTGCTGTTGTGACTAACTAAGTAATGAGCGCCAAAGCAGCGATGGTCCGGATTTTGTTTGGTTACTCAAATGCAATGCAACTGTCATCGGCAATTAAAAAATTAAAAACTATGCAATAGTGACATTTTGCGAAGGAGACGTTTTGCTAGTCACAAATCTATGAACATTAATCGCATTTTTTTAGATAGAAAAATAAAATGTTGAATAAATATTATTATTTATTTAAATTATCGTATCGAGTCATGTTACGAAATTCTTAATTTGTTAACTGTCGAAATCCATCCAGCCGTTTGGAAGATACAAAGTAATAAAGAAATTTACATACATACAAGATACACGCGAAAAACATAACCCTTCCTTGACAGTCGGGTAAAAATATGATCGAAATTGTGTCACAATTGCTGTTTATTATGAAATAATCATTTGATCCGCAGTAACATATTTAAAAATGTGTAAGTCACGCTTTACAGTGTTAACTCTTATCTTTTATCACCGGATCAGAGTCTATCTTATCTGTATACTTTTTAAATCGAATTAACTTGACATTACCCCGCACCGAAGCGTGGACTACACAAGAACTATGGTAGATGGCGCTGTACGGGCTTAAAACGCGCATTTCGTTCACGTTGACAAGGCCCGTCAGCGTCTAAATAAATTTGTATTCAGATACAGGAATAATGGGTTGTTTTATTTCGAATAAATCCTACTGTTACTACCCTGAAGAGGTACTGGGCTGAAGAACACAATCCTTTGTTCAGTGTGTTTTCGACGTGTACATTTTTGAACACTTAGTTCTTGGGATTTCTATGTTTCAAATCCTTATTCGAATTTTGGATGTACATCGGCTGATAAGTTCTCGGTCTGACCCACAAACGACGACTCCACAAATAGAGAATTAATATATTCTAAATAAGCAAATACTAACTTTTAAAAGATAGCTGTGAATTTTTTTGTGATAAACTGACGTTAGATTACAAAATGACAGTGATTAGTCAAACAACTTTTTTATTTTCAAAACTATGGAAAGAACCGGCCAAGTGCGAGTCGGACTCGCGCACGAAGGGTTCCGTACATTATCTATGAAAAAGGCCAAAAATTAGCATTTGTTGTATGTATTGTATGTACCCTTAAATATTTATTATATTTTGTTTTTAGTATTTGTTGTTATAGCGGCAACAGAAATACATAATTGTGAAAATTTCAACTGTCTTGCTATCGCGGTTCTTGAGATACAGCCTGGTGACAGACAGACGGCCGGACAGACAGACAGCGAAGTCTTAGTAATAGGGTCCCATTTTTACCCTTTGGGTACGGAACCCTAAAAATAACCAAACCAATCAAGATCAATTCAAAATCAATATTAGGAATAAAAAATTTCTTTAAAAAGTTTTTTCCCTTTAATTATAGCTATTTTAATAGCAGTCGGGTTATAGATTTCTTAAACTCTTCAGCTTATGTTTTTTTTTCTATGTATTAATTATGATGTACTCACCTCCGCAGCCTGTCGTTCAGTGAATGCTCCTTCTCTGTTGTCCTGTATCCGCTGGAACAGCTCTCCGCCATCCATGCACTCCATTACGACAAGAAGACATCCTCGACCGCCATACGTGTTCTCGTATACGTCTATCACCTGAAACATACATATTAACTATTTTATTGTCATTCTTGGATGGTTTTAGGACCCTTGTACATTCTTCACTTTTGTGTTCGTTTGTCTGTCGAGACCAAATTCAATTCAATTCAATTTATTTTCTCAAATATTGGTACATAAATGTACACTTATTTACGTCAACAACAAGAACAATTATTTAATATTTTTAAAATGTCAAGTAATAAAGAATGTCAGAAATCATAATACAAATGTAAAAAAATATAAATATCATTGGTGATTAATATAAAATTAAATAATTAAAATAAAATGTCAAATAATATTAAAATAACTTAAGTAAAATTGGCCAATTAATTATCTTTACAGTCTATAGATAATTTGCGCAAAGAAGACTTGTCACTAATAAACTCAGCAATACTGTAATACGCCTTTTCAATTATAAATCGAAGCCTTCATTTTATAGGGTACTTGCGTTGATTTAAAATCTTAAACCAAGAAGCCTTACAGCATAAAAAGAAAAAAAATATAATATTGTTGACAGACTAGGCATTTAATCACAGCTCACCTTTAAGTGACGGTGTGGTCGAAGATGGTAAACATACCTAGCCTAGAATGAAACTAGCTCCCAACTGAGGCTGCCGGAACACAAAAACATTAGCGGCAGATATTCGATTTGAGTCTAGTAACTCGTCAGCTGAGTATTAGAAAGTACTCTACCACCTATGCTATGGTTTCCTTACGATGTCTTTCTTCATCAGCAGCTCAATCTCATTGTTGGGATTTCAACCCAAGCGTGAACCGTAATAACCACTGAGCTATCATCGCTACAAATACACGGGCTGATAGTTTGAACATTAGTAATATTCAAAGACATGTTAGTTAGTAGTCATATGAAACGTATAAAGAAATAAAATCGTAATAAATACATAAAAGAAACTATGAAAACCTTGATTAAAGTTTATCCCAAGACTCCAGAATGTATGGACAGCGCGCGGCCTCACGCGCCGAGCTAGCGCGAGACATAACTACCATACGTAGACTGCGTAGTAACTGTTATCTAATCTGTGACCGCGCGCGACTACCATGTCATGTTCGGTGCGCGTGATTTGAGTGTCCGTATTTTTGTGTTTGTTTAGGATAATTAAGTCAAATATTAACCACCTATTTTTTATTATTATTTGGAACGATAATCGAGTACTGAACCCCCTGTATCAATATTGCTGATGTTCAAACTTTCACGGTGTATAGTTAAGTTTACGTATGTGTCTGTTTGTCCTTTCGGTCTTAAGGTCACAGAACAAAATCTTTAAAAAAATAAAAAAGGCTTTTTCTTTCATTTCAAAATGATCCGAAAAGGCCACGCAAGCGAATAGGCTCCAAAAATCGGCGCTTGTGTCGACTGTATGCAGTAGTCAGTACATTATACAAATTTCCAATCATAAGTTACATACAAAGCTCCTTGTTGAGGAGAACATCCATCCAAACCTAAATCCTATAAACCATACTATAAATTACTTCAAATTTCATCACGATCCGTACAGCCGTCAAACCGTGAAAAAGTAACAATCGTTACAGACGGAGTTGCTTTCGTTTTTAGTGTTGAATTCAACTTTCTATAGTACTAGCGACCCGCCCCGGCTTCGCACGGGCAGTAAGAACGGGTATAGTAAGCTATCCTTAAAAGGTAGATATATGCCACCTCGGATTATTTTGTAGATCTATAACAGAGGAATATCCCACCATGCATTGTTTTGTTATATCTCAAAGGGATTATGCAGCGTTTTCGGTGAAAGCTCCCAAGTGGCTTGACTTTTTCCGACACTTCTAACTATTATAATCATATTTCAACCAATTTATACAAAACCTTGACAAATTATATACCTAAATTTTCCTCATGAATCACACTATCTATTGGTGAAACTAGCATGATAATCCGTTCAGTAGTTTTTAAGTTTATCGCGAACAGACAGGCATACAGACAGACGGACGCGGCGGACGACTTTATTTTATAATATTATGTAGTGATGAATAACCGTTCCAGTAGTGTATTTTTATAGTTCCATAGAAACACGTAATAATTACATTTTACAAGCACACCTAAACTTAATCATGGAGACTGATTTAATACGCTATTGTTCTAAGCATCGAGTGAGTCATTATTCAAAATCAATCTTCATGGTTAGTGCATTCTATCTAAAATTTTGCTATTTTCTTACTTTATTACTGGCTTCGCACGGGTGCATATAGCGTTTTGTCTGTCGTAGGGCTGATCTGTTTTAATTTTATTGTTGACAAACTAGGTGTTTGACCACAGGTCACCTAACGTTAAGTGACGGTGTGATCGAAAATGGTAAACACAGCTAGCCTGAAATAGACCTGGCTCTCAATTTAGGCTGCCGGAACACACAGTACGTTGCTTGGCGACACATTTTCAACTTGGTAGCCACTCGAGTAGTACTTTAAAGTACCTTAACATCACGTTATGGCTTCCTCACGATGTTTTCCTTCAAGCTAATTTTTGGTTTGAACCCGCGCCCTTCGGCGTGTGAACCGGCCGTGCTAACCACTTAGCTGACCACAGGGCATCGCTGTTTTGGCACTCATTACTTTGAAACAATAGATGGTTAGTCTCAACAGCCCAGTATTTCGTTAGCTGCAGTACCCTTCAAACTGGAACACAGTAATGTTTACAGACTACTGCTTGGCGGCAGAATATCTGGTACTGCGGTGGTACCTAACTAGACGACTTCCTGCCAAGATAACCAAGACTACTTCTAATTAGGTTACCTCAACTATGTGAACACAGCCACGAGCTCGCCAGTGGAGTTCCACTTCTCTCCTTGCCTTCATGCTGTCGTGGAGAACTTTCAGCGCGCGCTTCGCATTGGTCTTCCTGTCTTTGCATTCTAACACCTGGAACGAAAATACAATGATATTAATTAAAATACGCAAGTTTCATGGCTTTTTAAACACCTAAAGTCCTCCACAATCGTAATGTATGCAAGGATTATGTCAGAAACGTGTGCGGTATACATCGTGATGTTGTGGCAGTTGATAAGTCTCACACCGCTTTCCTTGGCTAACGAGAACTAGCGCAAGCCATCCGTGCTAAGCACCGAAGACCGTATGGAAGAGTAATCAGTTACATGGGGCCGTTCTATCAGGTCTTCACGGGCCCGGTCTCACACAGCTCGCGAACAAAAACTGGTGCAAATCATCGATGCTAAACACCAAAGACCGCAAGGAAGTATGGAAGAGCTTCATTGGCAGTTTTATCAAGCTTTTACGAGCCAGAACATCCTTGCTTCGGTGAACTGCCTACACTTCGGAAAACTCTTGACAAAAAAAGGTTTTGGCCATGCAATTAGTGATTTATCAAGATGAACTATAGGAAATATCAAAGAAGGAACGGTCGAAATCCGATTCTGCCGTTAATGTTTTAAATATAAAAGTAAAACGAGACGCTCTCCTGATGGTAAGAGATAACGTATGCACATAACCATTGCAGCGATACACAGGAATTCCAATAGCAAAACAAAGACCAGGGCATCGCTGCTTTGGCTCTCATTACTCTAAGACTTTTGAAGGTTAGTCTCAACAACCCTGTAATTTCGCAAGCTGCGAAACACAGTAATATCTACACACTAATGCTTTCGGCAGAATACTGGTGCTGCGGTGGTATCTACCACCAATAAAACCCACCGCCACCGTCCCGAAGAATATAGACATAGCTAGTAATTTCCACGAATCGAAGTAAAGTTCAACGTTATAACGATTGGCTAAAAACAAAACATTCAGATTCATTGTTTAGTCTGAGGACCTTGTTGCCTGGCTAGCTCCCAAAACACCTGTCTTAGTTATAGGTAATGTATGTAGGCGTACAACTAGCATCACCAATCGTTCGTATTTGTGCGGACAGTGTCCGAAAATCAGATCTTTTATCTGTCAAAAGAGATTATCATCATCATCACCATTTCAGCCATAGGACGTCTATTGCTGGACATAGGCCTCCCCATTATTTCCATAAAGACCGGTTGGAAACGGCTCGCATCCAGCGCGTTCCTACGGTCTTTATTAGGTCGTCTGTTCGCCTTGTGGGTGGACGTCGTACGCTGCGCTTGCCGGCCCGACAAAAAAAATAAAATAAAAAAAAACTGAATAAAAAACGGGACGTGAAGTGACAGTATAGTCGAAGACGGTAAACACATCTAGCTTAAAATAGGACTAGCTTTCAGGTGTGGCTGCTGAAACAGACAGTTGCAGTTCCAGATTTTTAACTTGAGGGAAAATTGACCTCCTTCAACTTCGACCACATCATCGATTACCAGCAAGCTATTTGGTGGTCAAACGGGTTAAAAAATTACGTTAAGGTACCGTAAGTATTAAGTGACACGGTGGAAAACATTATGAAATGATTTAATATTTGACTGTAGGGTTACTAATTATGCAACAAATTGAAATATATCTAGAGATTTTTTAGTGATTTTTCTTTTCGTAATCATGGTTACCCTACACGTAGATGTATAAGATTCATAGGACACAATAAATCTGTCATAGAGACGAACCCTAAAGAAATATGAGCGAACTTTTGATTTATTACCGTACTTAGGTAGTGAAGTTTCGCAGATCAGCAAGATTTTTAGTGGGCGGTGACTATCGCAGGACGGTAAGGTACCACAAATTAGAATATCAGATATTCTACCGCCATTACTATGTCCCGGTTTAAAGGGACTGTAGCTAACGCCATTACAAAACTAATGAGACATAAGAATAAAACGCCACTTGAAGAACCCAATGTTGTAACTCCGCGGGAATACGGAGGAAGATCATTCCACAATTTGCAAGTAGGTAGGTACCTATTTGACAAAAAACGATGGCGTGAATCGCACAGTGTGCGATTTTCATCAATTAATTATACGTGGATGAGCTTACCAAACTAATTCAACAATACACACAGTTTATGGGAGCGCAAACAATATGGCAGATACGCCACAGTTTAGGCGTCTAAGGGTTGATAGTAAGATCCATTGCTTGGAAAATAATAATTGCGTTAAAGTAAGCTTAATTTAAAAAAAAGAAGACAACAGTACCATTCAATTTACTATCTCTATTCTTTTACTATCTAATTCCGAATCAGTCCTGTTTTTAGGGTTCCGTGCCTTTTTTTTGATGACTGACAGGCTAGGTGTTTGACTACAGCTCATCTGATATTAAGTGACGGTGTGGTCGAAGATGGTAAACCTAGCTTGGAATGGAAGTGGCTCTCAAGTGAGGCTGCCGGAACACACCGTTAGTTGCTTGGCGGCAGATTTTCAACTTATAGCTAGCCAGCCGAGTACTAGAAAGTACCTTTCCACCATGCTATGGTTTCCTCACGATGTTTTCCTTCACCGGCAGCTCAATCTTATTGTTGGGGTTTGAATCCACGCCCTTCGGCATGCGAACTGACCGTGCTAACCACTGAGCTATCATCGCTACGAAAAAGGGAAGTCCTTGAACTCAGAACCCTGTAGGTTTTGATTCCCTTGCGAGTGTCGAAAATTTGTAGCATAAACGGCTGTATCTTTTGATTGCGTTGGCTTAGAAGTTTGATTTTTTCACAGCTCAAAACGACTAGACCTGAGTATTTAATATGAATTTCAGCTTGATACCTCAACGCGTTCCTGAGAAAAGGGGTCTTGACAGACAGACAGACGGACGGACAACAAAGTGATAAGGGTTCCGTTTTTCCTATTGAGGTACGGAACCTTAAAAGTACTAAAACGCAAGTAAAGTACCTAATTAAGTTTAGCCTTAAACTGCAGCTTAAAAATCTTCTAGGCAAATTGGACCAAGAGTAGAATAAAATAAGGTTGAATGTCACGGTGTCAAGGTTCATCGCCGAGCTGCTTGGTTTTTGTTGTTTTAACCTTCGCGTGTGGAAAGTGACTAAGTTATTCGGAACTAAGGTTTATTTCGCCACATTTAAGGTTTAGATTTGTATGGCTATGTGGAATTTTCCTTTGTAGTTGTTCGAGGATTCGGAACAGAGCAAATAGGATTTCAGACGGCGAACGAACACACGTGTAACTAAACACTATACTGATTGTACTTTATGTGAATACACGCACACATACGGAAAATACATGAAAACTAAACTAATAAACAAGCTGAAGAGTTTAATAAATCTATAACCCGACTGCCGTGGTGTTGCCGGCGTAAGAATTCTACCCCACCCTCTCTACCCGTGGTAGCCGTAAGAGTCGGCTAAGGGATGTAATCCGGAAGATGGGCAGCAGCGTCTTCCTTGAACAATCATACCTAACTGCGTTCGCCAACCCGCCTGCCAAGCGTGGCGAGTATTGGCAAAACCCCCCCAGGAGGAGGCCTATGTCCAGCAGTGGACGTCCTATGGCTGTTGATGTGACGATATGACAACCCGACTGCGATTAAAATAGCTATAATTAAAGGAAAAAACTTTTTATTCCTAATTCAATTTAAACATATAGAACTCGTATATATTTTATAAATCCACTTTTAATTGCCTTTATTTAGATACTTGATAGGTTAATGGTTATTTTTTAGGGTTCCGTACCCAAAGGGTAAAACGGGACCCTATTACTAAGAATCCGTCTGTCACCAGGCTGTATCTCATGAACCGTGATAGTTAGACAGTTGATATTTTCACAGATGATGTATTTCTGTTGCCGCTATACCTAACAACAAATATCTACTAAAAACCCGAGGGCTTCCATACAACAAAGGTGATATTTTTTGCTCGATATTGATAACGGCAACAGATAGACACTTGAAATATTCACATTAAAAATAAATAATTAAATTAAAACAAAATTAATATTTAAGGAGGGCAAACAACAAACGTGAAGTTTTCCAAATTTTTTATAGATAATGGTACGGAAACCATCGCGCGCGAATCCAACTCGCACTTAGCCGGTTTTTATTTTATTAACGTATTACTATTTCGCGCCAAAAATCCACCATCTTGATTTCTTTTTAATCCACCCTCTAAGGGCACTTGGGTTATTGAGACGAATCTAACGATACCTTTATTGTCGTAATCCATTTGGCCGTTTGGAAGATACGAGGTAATAAAGACATTTACATACATACATACAAACATACAACATACGCTCGAAAAACATAGCTCTTCACATAGAGAAAAACAAAACAACATCAGGATTAATATTATTTTTTTATGGCTGATAGGCTAGGTGTTTGACTACAGCTCACCTGATGTTAAGTGACGGTGTGGTCGAAGATGGTAAAGCACACCTAGCCTGGAATGGAACTGGCTCTCAAGTGAAGATGCCGGAACACACCGTTAGATGCTTGGCGGCAGATTTTTAACTTAAGAGTGGTAGCTGGCCAGCCGAGTACTAGAAAGTACCCTACCACCACGCTATGGTTTCCTCACGATGTTTTCCTTCACCGGCAGCTCAAGCTCATTGTTGGGGTTTGAACCCTTCGGCATGCGAACCTACCACGCTAACCACTGAACCATCATCAATAATTTGCGGCAGTACAAAGGCGATCAATTGAGCGAATTTTCCAGACAAATTTGGATGAATAGAACATACACCCCACTCGAACTGAATCGGACTCTGATCGATGATGGTACCACTCAGTGTGAATTTCTTTAACGTGAAGCAGAGGAAATAAATCGTAGCTATTTTGAGGTGAGCACTAGATTGATTGCAGGAAATTTTCATTTATAAGTTCCTGACAGACAATCTCGTTTATATTATCTTAGACGGATGACTTCGAGGAAATTTTTTGTTTAGTAGGTAGGTGAAAGAAACCGATTCAATTCAATTAGTTATATTAATTTGATCTGACAGCCCTGTTGGCTCATTGGGAGTATGCCTGCCTGAGCTGTAGGGCGTGGGTTCGATTCCCGCCACGTACAAATGTTTGGTTGGTATAAACAAATGTTTGTTCTGTGTCTGGGTGTTCTGTATGTATTATAAGTATGTAGGTATAAAAAAAAGTATTTATGTATTCTATCAGTTATTTGACTTCCATCACACAAGCTCTGCTTAGTTTGGGGTCAGATGGCGCTGTGTATAATGTGTCCTAAAAATAAAAAAAACTTACTGTGCTTCTCTGAGATCTGCATGGTCTAATTCCTCCATGCCCATTTTTCTAACGGCCAGAAGCTCAAAAAAGACATCGATTAATGGTTAACATTCCAAAAAAAACCCGTACGAAACAATTTGAATTTACTTTCATTTGTTCGAACGGCTAAAGCGTGGAATATGTTACCCGAGTGGGTGTTACCTGATACAATCTGGGTGTCTTCAAATCGAGAGTGAATCGTTATCTTCTAGGCGAGCGTGCGACATCATTGATCGCATTTTTACTTAACATCAGGTGAAATGGCGACCAAACGCAAGCCTATTCATCATTTAAAAAAAAAACAGCCTACGCCCGCGAATTAGTCCGCGTTAACTTTAGAGTTAGGTTCAGAGAGAAATGAAACATGTGTACACAAATAAGCAATAGTCATGAAACGTGCGCTATTTCTAACCCCCGACGCAAAAAGAGGGATGTTATAAGTTTGACGTTGATGTCTGTCTCTGTATGTGTGTGTGTGTGTCTGTCTGTGGCATCGTAGCTCTCAAACGGATGGGCCGATTTCGATGCGGTTTTTTTTTCAACTGAAAGCCAGTTTCCTTGCGGTGGTTCTTAGCTATGTTTGGTTAATTGCGTAAGGGGGTTTTAAATTGTTTAAAACCCGCGGTCGGTTCGCATGCCGAAGGGCGTGGGTTCAAACCCCAACAATGAGCTTGAGCTGCCGGTGAAGGAAAACATCGTGAGGAAACCATAGCGTGGTGGTAGGGTACTTTCTAGTACTCGCCTGGCTAGCTACCACCCTCAAGTTGAAAATCTGCCGCCAAGCATCGGTGTGTTCCGGCAGCCTCACTTGAGAGCCAGTTCTATTCCAGGCTAGGTGTGCTTTACCATCTTCGACAACACCGTCACTTAACATCAGGTGAGTTGTGGTCAAAGACCTAGCCTGTCAGCCATAAAAAAAAAAACATACAGAACACCCAGACACAGAACAAACATTTGTTTATACCAAACAAACATTTGTCCTTGGCGGGAATCGAACTCACGCCGTACAGCTCAGGCAGGTCTAAATAAATGGTAATAAATGTAATAATGTAATTCAGTAATAAATGGCCCACCAGTTCGTTTTTTGATAATCCCACAGGAACCTAACACTTTTCTAATATAAAAAGTATCCTATATGTTAATCACGTAACAAACTATATGTGTGCCGAATTTCTTCCAAATCCGTTCAGCCGTTTTTGTGTGATTGAGTAACAAACATCCATCTAAACTTTCACATTTATAATATTATAGTGGGAAGTATTATAAGTAACATTAAAATTGCGCCAATTTTTTTAGTAAAAACTATTTTAATTTACATATAAAATCTATTTAGATTCTCGTTGGCAGCAGTACTGGGTAACCCCGTGTTACAGTTCCGGATTATTTTTAATGTAAAAGTAATAAGACGAACTAGAGGCTCTTTCAATGGTAAAAGATAACGCCTGTCCATGACCATTGCAGCGATACACAGAACTTTGAGTAACAAAACAAAGCCCAAGGCATTGCCGCTTTGACGCTCAATTACTTTCGAGACATTCTATGGCTAGTTTCAATTGGTCTGTAATTGTAGTACCCTTCAAACCGGAACACAGTAATGTTTACACACTACTGCTTGGTGGCAGAATATCTGGTACTGCAGTGGTACATACCTAGACAATTTACCACCAATTGAAAAAGGACAGTACCGTTTAAACCAGAAAGTATAGTCACGTTATGCACGAGTTAACTTTTCCTTAGCTGATTTGAAAGAAATTGATTAAGTACGGAATTAATCAAACCAGAAATTGGACGACAATGTTTACGGATATAGACCGAGGTATCTAAGTCTTAACTTATATGATCTACCTAACGGCTGGGCAGCGTTCGGAAAACTGCGCAGCGTTTTCTCGTCCCAATTACTTCAGTGCAAGTTGAATGATGCATCAAGATGCACCTGGCGGACCTTCCGCCAAAATCATATTAAACATAAGTAATACTTGATTCGGTTGCAATATTCAATATTCATAGTTGACCTTAATCTAACATTAGGTTTTAGTAAACTGAATCATCAATCAAATTAACCCTCCTATCTAGGGCCTACTTTAGTAATTGACTACCTAAAAACACTACATTAAACCGACAATAGGCTTTTTGTAAATAAACGAATTTTGTATTATCATTGCACATCATTCTTCATTGTGAGTCCGTGATACAATGAAAATGCTATATCATTGCCTATCACTTAGTATTTCACTAAGTCATCGATATTTCCTTGCGTATGCTTAATACCAAAGTATTTATAGTACCTACTTCCACAATATTTGCTACCCTACCTCTATACTTCTCACATCGTCAGCCATAGATCGTCCACTGCTGGACATAGGCCTCCTCCTGGGTTGCCTTTTGCAATATTCAATACTTTGCCAATACTCACCACGCTTGGCAGGCGGGTTGGCGAGCGCAGTTAGGTGTGATTGTTCAAGGAAGACACTGCTGCCCATCTTCCGGATTACATCCCTTAGCCGACTCTTACGGCAACCACGGGTATTCTTACGCCGAAAGTTTATATGGATGACAAAAGATATTCTTAATATAGGTAATAAAGTTGCGTTTCAATTGCTCTCACTGGTAAAAAACTAAGTTTAAACTCCAGACTAATATAGCACACTATAATTAAATTAATGAGTGTCATTGTAATTTTTAATATGAGGTACAGTAAAAAAAAAATTGGGGGCGCTGAAAAGCGATGAATTTTCAAAGTGGACAGCAGATGTAATAAGTTTGAGAACCTCTCATCTCTAGGAATAACATGTCCGTTATTAAAAAATTAAGAAAAATAAATACCTAGTAATAAGCGCTTATATGGTAATGCCCTGAACTTTGTATTGTTACTCAAAGTTACCGCTGCAATTTTTTTTTTATGGCTGTCATGTTAGGTGTTTGACCACAGCTTACCAGATATTAAGTGAAGGTGTGGTCGAAGATGGTAAAGCACACCTAGCCTGGAATGGAACTGGCTCTCAAGTGAGGCTGCCGGAACACACCGTTAGATGCTTGTCGGCAGATTTTCAACTTAAGGGTGGTAGCTAGCCAGCCGAGTACTAGAAAGTACCCTACCACCACGCTATAGTTTCCTCACGATGTTTTCCTTCACCGGAAGCTCAAGCTCATTGTTGGGATTTGAACCCACGCCCTTTGGCATGCGATCCGACCGCGCTAACCACTGATCTATCATCGCTACCGACATGCGTTATCTCTTACCATCAGGAGAGTGCTTCGATCTTGTCATTACTTCTTATCAGGTGTAGCGATGATAGCTCAGTGATTATACGTCGATGGGCATAGATTCAAGTCCCAATATGATTGTTGGGACTTCTTCCACAGCCAACCCAAAGCTGATGCTTTGGGTTAACGTAACGGAGTGTTCCGGCCTCGCTTGAGAGCCAACTACATTCCAGGCTAGCTACATAACGTACTAGGTACGTATGTACTTGGTATACCTTTACTTGGTGGATCTCCTTAGCAGGAGGTCGTCTAGGTAGGTACCACCGCAGTACCAGATATTCTGCCGCCAAGCAGTAGTGTGTAAGCATTACTGTGTTCCAGTTTGAAGGGTACTGCAGCGACATTACAGGGCTGTTGAGACTATATAATGTCTCAAAGTAATGAGCGCCAAAGCAGCGATGCCCTGGACTTCGTTTGGCTACTCAAAGTTCTGTGTATCGCTGCAATGATCATGGCCAGGCATTATCTCTTACCATCAGGAGAGCGTCTCGTTTGAATTACTTTTTACATAAAAAGAAATGAGGATGATTATTTGTTTGCGCGCCCTCTAATTTATTTAGGTAGTAATTTACATTGGCCCGAGGTCATATCTGGTTTGGAATTACAGCATAGAAATATAGATTAGATGCAAGTTCTTGCCACTGAATCACACTTCGTCGAACTGTTTTGTAAACACGACCTCCGAGCATTGCGAACATTCATTCCTTGAATAATACCAAACAGATGTTTTCCTCTATGGGATTCTGATAATTTTATGGCTATAAATATAATAAATCATCACTTTTGACCACCATTGCTTATAGATATAGAACTTTGAGTAAAAAAACACAGTCCGGGGCATCGCTGCTTTGGCTCTCATTACTTTGAGACTCGAAATCTACCACCTAGTAAACAAAAATTATTATAATCGCAGCCCAACTAATTATGTAGAGATGATAGCTCAGTGGTTAGCCCAGACGCTTCACGCGCCGAAGGGCGTTGGTTCAAACCCCGACAATAAGCTTGAATTGTCAGTGAAGGAAAACATCGTAAGGAAACCATAGCATGGTGGTAGGATAGTTTCTAGTACTCGGCTGGCTAGCTACCACCCTCAAATTGAAAATCTGCCGAGCATCTGACACTTGAGAGTCAGTTCCATTCCAGGTTAGGTGTGTTTACCATCACGAAACATTAGGTGAGATGTGGTCAAAAAAACCCTCTTTTTACGTAATCGGGTAAATATAGCTCGGGGAACGCTACGAAGCTATACTGTGTTAGCACAGTCTGATTTTCCTTCACGTGCATATCGTTCACAATGTTTGCATATACTGATAACCTTATCAGTTAACACAGCGATCTGTGAATTGCGTTCAACTAGATTTACTCGATACACATGTGTGTGCGTAGAAGGTCGCCATTTCCAAGAACGAGATATGACGTTTATGAATGTAATTTGTACCAACATACAAACTAAAAAAAAAACCGAATGTTTACGTGAATGCTTATACATTTTTGACTCTTCGCCAAGTGGCGGCCTATCCACTAAAAACACTAGGGTGTTAGTGCTTGACGCCTAAGCGCCGGGCTACGGGAACGCTTTCGTCTCCTCCTCGTTCCCGATGGCGCTGGGACCCTTCCTTTAGGAATAGAGCTGGTGAGCCTGGAGGTTGGAGGAGGGCATGTATTTTCCTCCGACGCCCGGCTCTCTGGTGGCCTATCGGGAGGTCTGTGGCAGGGTTCGAAAATATCCGATATTTGTTATAAATATCAAAATATCGGATATTTATGATATAAGTATATCAATTTTGTATGGAATCCATATTATTATTTTATTGTACTATTTATGAATACTATTTGCATATGTGTTATATAAATGTTTTATTTATTTACTTAAAATCAGACAAACGAAACAAAAACATAAAATCTTCTTTTAGATAAGGCAAAATCACCTAAAAAATTCTAATCAGTCAATGGTCATACCTACACTTAGGTAACAAAACAATAAACATTACAAATAATAACTCTAGAATATAAATCAAATAAGTATTTTAGTTATCAAATCAGTCATCAGTCATTCGTAATAAACTGTTAATTATCAAATCATTATAAAATATATATATATATATATATATAGATATTGATATATATCGTCGAACCCAGTTTGATATATATCGGATATATATATCTAAACATAATTATATCCATTGATATATGTATATCCTCGAACCCTGGTGACCTCTCGTTGGCGCTCCGCCGGCGCCGTTTCCTTCTCGAATATAACCCATTCACAGAAGGAAACTGCACGAAACGAGCATTAAGTGTATCAAGCCTGGAAGTGAGAGATCGCTTCCCACATCCGCAACGAGTTCACGGCGCTCGCTTGCCCACCTAAAGTTTACCTTGACACTTGACATTACTTTGAGACATTAATAGAATAAATATATTGTAAGACATTTCACACGGCGCCATCTGACCTCAAACTAAGCAAGCTTTATTCTTGAAACCGGAACACAGTAATGTTTACACACTACTGCTTGGCGACAGAATATCTGGTACTCTAGTGGCATCTAACCAGACGACGACGGAGATCTACCGAGTAAAAGTCGCGAGTGAAATGGTTTCAACTAGACAAGCGCGTGGTTGCCGTGGTGGTGCCGGCGTACGAATAGTACCCCACTCTCTCTACCCGTGGTTGCCGTAAGAGTTGGCTAAGGGATGTAATCCGAAAGATGGGCAGCAGCGTCTTCCTTAAACTATCACACCTAACTGCGCTCGCCAACCCGCCTGCCAAGCGTGGCGAGTATTGACAGAACCCCCTCAGGAGGAGGCCTATGTCCAGCAGTGGAAGTCTTATGGCTGATGATAATGATGATGATGAAGCGCGCACCATCGTAGACCGTATCAGGCGAGATGGCGGTCAAACACGTGTTCCATTGAACCTACTCATTATTACAAACATCCAAATTCTCGTATAAAAATATATTATTTGACCTTTAAAAAGATCACAGGCGTGGAAATCTCATTTATTTTTGGGCAAATACGGCGTGACAGTGTTTGGAAATGAGAGATGGGATCTCGAGTGGAAGGCCCACTGACCCGCAACCTGGGACCTCTAAATAAAACCGTCTGGCTTTAGAAGTGGTATTCAGTCTTCATGGAAACGTATTTAACGATTAATTAGGTAGTAAAAGTTGGTTTGTAGCGATGATAGCTCAGTGGTTAGCGCGGTCGGTTCACACGCCGAAGACCGTACACATCATCAACCATAAGACGTCCACTGCTGGACATAGGCCTCCTCCTGGGGGAGTTTTGTTAATACTCGCCACGCTTGGCAGGCGGGTTGGCGAGCGCAGTTAGGTGTGATTGTTCAAGGAAGACGCTGCTGCCCATCTTCCGGATTACATCCCTTAGCCGACTCTTACGGCAACCACGGGTAGAGAGGGTGGGGTACAATTCTTACGCCGACACCACCACGGCTGACAGTATAATAACAAATTATGTTAAAACATTGTGTAAGCACAGACTTGCGAGTCGAAAGTTATATTTGATAGTTTTTGACACGCAGACTGTGTCTAGACGAGGAAATTTAACTCTCGTATGTTTCAGCATGTGTTCACCTTACACGCGATAATCGACAGCCGCAAAATACTGCAACCAATATGCGGAATTAAGTTTCCTACATATTTTTATACTAGCGTCCATACTACGTGACTAAGGGGCCGTTCAAGTATTACGTAAGCACCAACAAAACCTGTGGGATAACAACAATACCTGTGGAATAAGAAAGACGACTGCAAACATGGTAAGACCGCTTTTCCAATCCTTAACAGGAAGATCACTAACAGTCTACTGAGATTGCAACGACAGGACCTCCGTCTTATGGTAGGTCTCATAACCGGTCATTGCAATCTAAATAGCCATCTGTACAGGCTAGGAGCCACAGATAGTCCGCTTTGCCGTGGCTGTTTGGTGGATGACGAAACTGTAGAGCATGTGCTGTGGCATTGCAAAGCCACAGAAGTAACTAGGATCTCCACTAGATTGCATGAAGCAGCTTCCACATTCACATCTAAATCACCGCAACAGATAGACTGCATTTCGCCATTATGCATAACTCCATCTCACCCACTGGAGCTACTATGCCAGCGACCCAGAGCCTCGCTCCGATACTTCAAGGAGCTAGGTTGGCTCAGGTAGACGCTGGTAGGGGGAAATGCACAATACACCCCAAGCGGGACGTCAGTGCAGGACCCATCGCCCCCATTCCGAATAAGAATACGTAAGCACCAAAGGGTGGGGGAGTCTTTAATTTGCTTATTTTTGACGACATTGGGGAAGAGGCGATCTGAATAGTGATAATATCAGCAAAGTCGTATAAATTATGCTGATTGTTTGGTTTCCTTGTTATCGCTTATCCTTGTTATTAACACACTATTTTATAGCGAAATGGCTGCTAATTAGGCCAATATTTACTTAAGTATAGGAGAGGGAAGTAAGAGCTTTGCTTACTTTTGCTGACAAGGGGGAGGGAGGGGTTAATAATTACTAAAATTCTGTTTACGTAATACTTGAATGGACTAATCCGGAAAAGTCATTTTAGAAAAACTTAAACTAGGTATATAAAAAAAGTTGCTACTATTTCACAAGGTAATGACCGGACTTAACTTTGACTTACTCTGTGTGGTTTTGCTTGGTGGTAGATTTCCTTAACAGAAGTCGTCAATGTAAGTAGAAGTACCAGATACTCTGCCGCCAAGCAGTTGTGTGTAAAGTTGTAAACATTACTGTGTTCCAGTTTGAAGGGTTACATACTGCAGCTAGCGAAATTACTACAGGGCTGTTAAGACTAACCATCAAATGTCTCAAAGTAATGAGCGCCATGCCCGGACTTTGTTTTGCTACTCAAAGTTCTGTGTATCGCTGCAATGGTCATGGAGTGGTAGCTAGCCAGCCGAGTACTAGAAAATACCCTACCACCATGCTATGGTTTCCTGATTTCCTCACGATGTTTTCCTTCATCGACAACCCAACCACTGAGTTATCATCGCATAAAAGATATAAAAATATATAACAGATCTTGGTAAAGTAAACATAGAGTTATTACTGTCTAGATATGAATCTGTCGAGCCGCCTACTTGTAAGGTCACCTATCCGTAGAATTTGTTCACGGATGACGTCTTAAGTCTATAGATTTAAGAACGCGTCTAGTCTCTAGCAACCACGCGAATACAAATTACGTCAACCAAAAAGAGAAACTAAAAAAAAAACACTTCTTGACTAGTGCATGGCTCTTTGCTGTGACTATGATTAATTGCTTGATAATTTGGTTGAGAGAATGGAGATGGTCACTCAGAAAGCAGCCTTGGGACTGGACCGGCCATATGCAAGAAAAAAACAATTATTATATTTATATAAGTGAATACTAAAGCTTAATTAAAATATCGAAATACTAGACGTTGGCAAATAGGTACACAAAGTGATATGTCAAAAAAAATGAAGAAAATCCTGATAATTATTTTTATCTAAGTGGATAGGTACTAGGGCTTGTAAAAATATCGAAATACTATACGTTGGCAAATACACAAAGTACGATGACAAAAACAAAAGAAAAAAATAGAAAAGAAAAATTCCATTATCATTTTTATCTAAGGGGATAGGTACCTACTAAGGCTTGTAAAAATATCGAAATACTATACCTACGTTGGCAAATACACAAAGTGCAATGTCAAAAAGAAAAATATACAAAAGAAAATTCGATTTACATTTTTATCTAAGTGGATAGGTACAAAGTCTTATGAAAATATCGAAATAGGTACTTGACATTGGCAAATAGGTGCACAAAGTGCGATGTCAAAAAAAAAAAAGAAAAAAAAAGCATATCCCGATAATTATTTTTAGAAATCAGAATTCAGAAGCATTTATTGTAAAACCGCAAAAAACACAAAAGAAAAACCCGATTAATACTTTTATCTAAATGGATAGGAAATACACAAAGTGCGATGTCAAATATAAAAGAAAAAAAAACTTAAAAAAAGAAAATTCCGATTATCATTTTTATCTAAGTGGGATACTAAGGCTCACGTTTTTATCACGATACATAACAGATTAGCTACTAAAATAAAATTATATAAAATGGCAGGTGACAAATAGATATCCGTATGACTCATGTACATTGGCTTTTACGTCTTGATAATGAAGTTTAACGTTCGGAGAGATTGAACTCTTAATGTGACTAATAAAAAAAAACCCAGCCAAGTGTGAGACGGACTTACATAAAAATAACTTTTTTCGTTCCGAAAACTAGAATACAATGGTTTGATTCCATTTTCATCATACGAACAGCTAGACATTGGAATTTACTGCCCAAGTGGGTGTTCCCTTATAAGATACAATCTGGGTGCCTTCAAGTCGTGAGTGAATCGATATCTTAACATCAGGGGAGATGGCGGTCAAAGGCAAGGCTTTATATTAATAAAATAAATTTATTATGAAAAAAAAAACTGGCCAAGCGAGAGTCAATGTCACCCACCGAGGGTTCCGTACAAACTTGTAGGTTTTCTTCTTCATTTTTATGGTTGACAGGCTAGGTGTTTTCCCACAGCTCACCTGATGTTAAGTGACGGTGGTGTGGTCGAAGATGGTAAAGCACAGCTAGCCTGGAATGGAATTAGCTCTCAAGTGAGGCTGCCGGAACACACCGTTAGATGCTTGGCGGCAGATTTTCAACTAGAGGGTGGTAGCTAGCCAGCCGAGTACTAGAACGTACCCTACCACCACGCTATGGTTTCCCCATGATGTTTTACTTCACTGGCATCTCAAACTCATTGTTGGGGTTTGAACCCAAGCCCTTCGGCATGCGAACCGACCGCGCTAACCGCTGAGCTATCATCGCTATCGCTATCAGCGTGCTCTGTGCCCTGCCCACTGCCTCCTCAACTTACTAATCCGTTGAGCTATGTCGGTAACTTTAGTTCGTCTACGGATCTCCTCATTTCTCGTTTGATCTCGTAGGGAAATTCCGAGCATAGCCCTCTCTATAGCTCGTTGTGCGATTTTGAGCTTACCAAGAAGGCACATAGAGACCACGTTTCAGAGCTATAATTCAACACTGGTAACACACACTGGACTTTCAATGAGGTAATTCAGACGAGAAAATGTTGCGCGTTTTCCGAACGCTGCCCAGTCGACTTGGATTCGACGACTGACCTCTTTCTCCTAGTTGGACAGCTTGTCCTAGGTAAATGTACGTGTCAACAACTTCAAGAACAGAGTTCCCAACTTGATACTGGGGTGGGTACAACATGGGCATTCAACATTACCTTCGTCTTGTCCATGTTCATTCCAAGACCCACCCATTGGGAAACTCGATTGAGGTGTTCGGGCATTGTGCTGAGATCTTCCAAAGATTCTGTCATGACCACAATATCGGCAATATAATTTCACTGTGGCAATAAACATGTCAATAAGAGTCATAAAACAAGGACTCTCGTCGCCAAGATATTATCTTAGTTTTTTTTTTTTAATGATGAATGCTTGCGTTTGATCTCCATCTCACCTGATGTTAAGTGAAAATGCGATCTACGATGGAGCACGCTCGCCTAGAAGATACCGATTCACTCTCGACTTGAAGACTCGTTTTTTTGAAAGGTGCATCCCGAACGGAAGTGGACACACGGTTGTAGACTGGGAGCCCCAGCATGCCATACTGACCTCTCTCGACTTGACGAGACGATGCGACGGCGTTACTAGCCAGTCTTTCAATTTTAAATGGTTACTAAGGACTTGTGGAGTAAAACCGCAAAAGTGAATCATATTTAGTGCCTAATGTTCTCAATATAGGTAGATAAATAATAATTAGTTCACCCAATCAACACATTTGTACAATGAATCATACATAATACACAATTTTTTTTTTTTTATGGCTGACAGGCTTGTTGTTTGACCACAACTCACCTGATGTTAAGTGACGGTGTGGTCGAAGATGGTAAAGCACACCTAGCCTGGAATAGAACTGGCTCTCAAGTGAGGCTGCCGGAACACACCGTTAGATGCTTGGCGGCAGATTTTCAACTACAGGGTGGTAGCTAGCCAGCCGAGTACTAGAAAGTACCCTACCACCACGCTATGGTTTCCTCACGATGTTTTCCTTCACCGGCAGCTCAAGCTCATTGTTGGGGTTTGAACCCACGCTCTTCGGCATGCGAACCGACCGCGCTAACCACTGAGCTATCATCGCTTCGTCTTCGTACTTAGCGTTGCATTTGCCAGTGTCATGTATTTAGGTATTTTCACATAGATATATCATGTTAAACGAGTCTAAGTCAAAGTCACACAGAGTAATTCATGGTCTAGTCCAGTCATGCCTTAGTAAAGTACTAGACTTTATCATAAGCTGCAATGAAGTTTTGGAAGCAACATCCATTTCTACATTTATACTTGTAATTTGGGAATTTAAAAAAAACTTACAAGAATACATTGGGGTGACATGTTTTTTCCGTTTTTCCGCCAAATCTCAATACACACCTGTTAAAATAACTGTGACTGTTGACAGATCACAGCGTTACTAAATAATGACAGGCCAATGCTTTCTATTAGTAGGTATTTAGAAAATTATTGGGGCATTTCAGTCAGCATTGCATATTATATTTGATTTTATTATGTGGAAAAGAACAAACAATATTAATTTTTATTATTGGCAAGCTAGGTGTTTGACCATAGCTCACCTGATGTTAAGTGATCAAAGATGGTATAGCACATCAAGCTTGGAATGGATCTAGCTCTCAAGTGAGGCTGCCGGAACACACCGTTAGGTGCTTGATGGCAAATTTTTTACTTGAGGAACAAGCTAGTCGAACTTGAGAATACAGACATGCTATGGTTTTCTCACAATGTTGTTCTTCATCGCCAACTCATCAAGCTCATTGTTGGGGTTTTAAGCCACACCCTATGGCGTGTAAATCGACCGCACTAATAACTGAGCTATCATCGCTACAAAATTTGTCACTGATCGAACATGAATTAGATTAAGCACAGGACTGAGGCTTATAGAGGGCTGTGTAGCAGTTGGATAAGATAGCTGTGAATGATGATGATTATGAACAAGACAAACAGGCTGCATTTGTAATGATAAGAGTTGATACCTGCACCTTGACTCGGTACCACGGTGACCTGCATCATTTTTGCAAAACAATTTGACACAATTTGCTAGCGACGTACTTTCAGTTTGGTTCTATCATCATAGATCAAATGATTAGTTAATGAACAGACAACTTTCTCAATCACTTGTTTCCATACAAAGTTTAACATATACTAGTCATAAACAGAAAATAACACATGTATAAAGATTTTAGTAAGTAGGTATCTCTCGACAGGCGTCATCTTATTCTTATTCAATTATTATTATTATTTATTTATTTATTTATAGTGGTTTGGGTGTAATTTTAAATGAGAGTCACCTTATACAAAACATTCAGGTGCTCTGTCTGAGTTACAATAAAATATCTGTTATCATCTTACGTCACTTGATGTCTCCATCGTCATTTATTAGCTTCGTTTAGCTGGGGCACCGCTGTGTAGTCTATTGTATTTTTTAGAGAATATATTAGAACTAGCCGCCCGCTCCGGCTTCGAACGAGTATAAACCTCAAAAATAAAAGTATTTCCCCACTATTTAATGGATATTATTATACATATAAACCTTCCTATTCAATCACTCTATCTATTAAAAAAACCGCATCAAAATCCGTTGCGTAGTTTTAAAGATTTAAGCATACATAGGGATATAGGGACAGAGAAAGCAACTTTGTTATATACTAATTTAATTCTTTTTTGATGGTTGAAACTTCATGAGAAGCGAAATTCTGATATATTACATAGATTGTTTAAAATTCAAACATAACTACACAAATCAGAAGATTTTTTTATCAATTTTAATGAGTTTTTTTGCTAGAGTAAATATAACACTAATGAGGTCACTAAACTTGTCTCCACAGTATAAAACAAAGTCACTTCCTGCTCGTACACAACGGATTTAAATGCGGTTTCCATCAATAGACAGAGTGATTCAAGAGGAAGGTTTATATGTATAATACATGCATATGCACCATATTAGCATCTGCATACACCCAAGCAAAGCCATGGTGGGTTGCTAGTAAAATAAAACTATGCAACATTTAAATTCTGTTCGGTTAACAGTAACTTGGAGTCCTGTTGTTTGTTTATTAGTTTAGATTGGTTGTAGCAAATACTAGTTTTGTAGCAATGATAGCTCAGTGGTTAGCATGGTCAGTTCACATGCTGAAGGACATGGGTTCAAGCCCTAACAATAAGCTAGAGCTGCTGGTGAAGAAACACATCATGAAGATACCGTAGCTTGGTGGTAGGGTACTTTCTAGTACTACACTGGCTAGCTACCACCCTAGCTGACTATAAAGTAGAAAATCTAAGAGCCAGTTTCATTCCAGGCTAGGTGTGCATACCATTTGCGACCACACCATCACTTAACATCAGGTGAGTTGTGGTCAAACACTAAAGCAGTCAGCCATTTAAAAAAATACTAGGTAATTGATTAATTCCAAGCACTCTGTAATAATGTGTTATATGTCATCTATAATTTAACAGGACAGTTGGAATCTGTCCTAAAATCCTAGCCTCTATGTTTGTTTGACAAATATACTTTCATAAACAAATAAAAAACTATGCAATATTTCATAATTTCAATTAATTCAAACAGATTATTATGAAAGTATTAGACAATATGATTCATAAGTTGGTATTGGTTAGGAAGGGTACATAAATAACTTTTTGTACCAAAAAACCACAGGAACCTAAAAATAAATCAAGGCAAGTTTATAGGTACTTAAATTGAGATAGGATTTGGATGGTAATAAAAATTATATGTACGGTAGGTAATTAAAACGTGTAAAATGAAGCAAATGCCACATTGCGTTATTCAGTTCCGTTATGAAGATGTATGAAATCATCATGTAGGAATTCCTGGATATCATTAATGGAATTTTTGTCGATAACAACAACAATTTTATAGTAAAGATAATGACTAAGATGAAACTTCCCACGTTTTGTCCCATTCACGTATAGGTGATGATAAAACAACGGTCAAGAGCTAAATTTACATTTTACGTCATTTGTAAACAACAAACTACAGTGACACGAAAAATACTAAATATCTCTAAGATGTAGCGGATTTAAAGCAAAATACTCACCTTTCCGTTGATACCAAGGCCGAGAACCGTGTTTGAGATATCATAGTCGTCGATAATTGGCGTAGTTTTGATAATTTTTGTGAAATTACTCATTTTGGTGCCACTTCACTTTATAACAAAAACATTCGAGATTTTCACAGGTTATGACACAAAACCACTTTATGTTTCACTAATTTGGTATCGACGACTGCCTCACTGTGTATTGTGCAAAGATTTATTACATGAGGACCCGCGAACGGATTTTGTAAAATTTTATCTAATTTTATACGGATGACAAACACGAGCACAACTTGCGTTTAGCAATCGCAGAGTAATGCCAACATTATCAAGCTAACCGAAAGGCTTTTTTTATGTTGTGTACCCACGCTATGAAAGTATTGCTATCTCGTTTGGTTTGTATGAAATAAAAAAAAGACAGCACTACAATCATTGGTGTTCGTTGCCCAGTCTGTACTTATGTCATATTCGATTTGATTCGTTTAAAAATTATGTGCAATAATAAATAAAATAATATTTTAGTACAATAAACTACTTCGATGTATTGTTTTAATTGAAGCTAAATACTTTGAAAGGCAAAAAGATACATACGGTATGCTTCTCTTCTCAACGGCTAGTACAGATACATACATGTTATGATGTATAAAATGTCTTACTTGTTTGGATGTCATTTTTGCGATATTTTTGAACGATTTTTTTTTTAATGTTTGCAGATCTGTTATTCGATGTTGTTCACTTCTATCGCTAGATGACGCCGTCTGATAGTCGAACCATGAAGCTATTTTACCTATAGCTTCATGAGTCGAACTGAGGTCGAACCAAAAAGTCAACCGAGCGACACAACACACAACATTCGATGCTGCGAGTTTTCTGCTATTCAAGTTTGCTTCACTAGATGGCGCTTAAAGGAACTGCAATATTATACAAAGTTAGGGGCATCGCTGCTTTGGCGTTCATTACTTTGATACTTTCAATGGTTAGCCCAGTAAATTCGCTAGCTGAATTTGCTCTTCATACCGGAACACAGTAATGTTTACAGACTACTGCTGCAGAATATCTGGTACTGCGGAGGTAAGACTTACCTACCTAGACGACCTCCTGCTAAGGAAATCTACCACCAAGTAAATCTAAGTACTTAGGTAATATAATGAAGACTTGGATTCCTTAAATACCTATCACCAACACCAATACATATACACCACATCGTTTAAAAGCAACGGACTTAAAATTTCTAATCTGCTAAAGTAAAAGCACAACAAATCATTTATACAATTTACATAAAAATAATAAATCTTTAAAGATGCTAATATCCAAAATGATTATGTTATTTACAAAACCAAATATTATGGCTATATTTCATGCCTTATTTAGTAAAATCTGCAATAAACGTCGCCCACGTTCGACTGAATGCAGTCTTGCGAGATCCTAACTGGCGGAGCATTTGCAGACGACACTAGAACGGTGTGAAGCCACGAAACTGGTGGTTATGTAAAATATTGGACGACATTATAATACTTAGATCTTTAATTCTATAGTGTATCACACAGGTTGTATCACGCGATTGAATTTTAGCGGGAATGGAAAGAATCGTGTCGACCCATTGTATTTTTTTCCAAATACTTAGTCATCATAAAATGTTTGTCCTGGTAAAATCGAACCCACGCCCCATAGAACTTGAAGCAGATATACTACCAGTGAGCAAACGGGGCTATCTTATAGCCTAACTACTTCATTTGCCTTACTGGTAAGTCTAGGAAAAACTATTTATTATCTTGGCTTGCTTCAATTCCCGCTTGTAGCGCCGGCTCGATGATCACACTTTCTACATTTATAAAGATTTCCTGGACCATAAAGCTTAAGAATGTACAATTATACAGTGTTTCTTTCATTGTATTTTCTTTTTTCAAATGTAAAATTATTTTAACTTGACATTAATCAGGGCGAGCGAAGCGAACCCTACACTATCCCACAACCTGAGCATTTTTGTGGTACACTTTACTGAAAAACTATCACACCTTAAGACTTGTACTTTAAGATAGTAATTTAACTTCATATCTCGATGTGTTATCTGTCAAAAAAATAATAATTTTATAATCATAAAAAAATGAACATAAATAACAATAATTTTGTATTCATTAGATAAAATGTTATTGTACTACTAACGCCATCTGTTAGAAAACCAAAGAGATACCACCGCTTCAACAGACCTAAACTATTTTTTTTTTTAAACTGTCTTAAAAATTATTACCCGTTAGAAAAACTACGCGAGCCCCCACAAAGCTCAGCTTTTGGCTAGTTTAAGTTAATTTTGACATGTAATACAAATGTATTACAATTACCATGTAATGTCCGACCCTTCTTTTACTTGGTGGTACTTCTTCTTAGCAGGAGGTCGTCTTGGCAGGTACCACCGCGGTACCAGATATTCTGCCGTTGAAACTAACCATCGAAAGTCTCAAAGTAATAAACGCCAAAGTAGCGATACCCAGGTTTTATTACGCGAAGTTCTGTGAATCGCTGCAATGGTCATAGACAGACGTTATCTCTTACCACCAGAAAAGCTTCCCGTTCGTCTGTTCTTTTACATTAAAAAAAAAAACTTTAGAACTTTTAGACGCTGTTTCTATAGCCCACGTTGGCGTGAGTCACGCTAGTGTCCAGCTGCGAGTGGAGAAAGCGGGTGACGATATTGGGACCAGTTTGCGTAAAATATACTTAAACTACAAGTAATAAGTATTATTGTACAATACTTGCCGGTGAACTTTCATGATAATATAAGGGGTGGGGTTGGGTGCACTGTGCCAAAAGGAACATTGTAATAATTATTATGAACACAAGTTTTTATTTACTTGACAAACAGCGCCATCTGACCCCAAACTAAGCAAAACTCGTACTATGGAAGTTAGATTACTGATAGAATACTTAAATACTTTATCAGAGCACCCAGACACAGAACAAACATTTGTTTATATCACGAAATGTTTGTCCACACTCTACAGCTCTTATATACTAACAACTAGCTGCGCCCCGCGGTTTTACCCGCGTGGTGATGGATGATGATGATGATGAAAAGTTACTAATCTTATATAGCCTGCATCTCAAAATCCTTTCTTAGGGGATGCCTACGTCATAGTAGCTTTATGCATGCAAAGTCTCAGCCCGATCGGTTTAAAATTGACAAAGTTTCATACAAACTTTCATCCCCTATTTTATCCCCTTGGGGGTAGAATTAATCAAAATCTTTTCTTAGAGGATGCCTACGTCATAACATCTACCTGCATGCCAAATTTCAGCCCAATCCGTCCAGTGGTTTGGGCTGTGCGTTGATAGATCACTATGTCAGTCAGTCACCTTTGAGTTATATATATTTAGATAGACAATGAGCCAATAGGGCTGTCCACGGCTGAAGCAAAGTACCTAAGTACCTACTTGGAGCGCGCGGCCCCGAGTAAGTAGAACATCTTCCCTACTAGCGTTGATTCACGCAGGTTTAGCGCGCGGCGCGTGCAGGGATGTCGACATCGCATCTACGAACAAATCTTACATCGATCTTTTTTGTTCGTAGCTTCGCTAACATCAAATCTATAAGACACACGTAAACTTCTGTGACTTTTTAATACCTTTTCATTAAAAAGTCACTAACCTATTAAATTTGAACATGAACACCTACCCACACAGAAGAAAACAATGACATTTACGTGCTAGCCCCGCCTGCTCGGCCGGCACTCGCGTAGTGATCGCCGGCAAGCGTCCTCTGCCCCCGCCGCACCGCCTCTTCCCACTTGTGAAGATCCTTTACTTATTTTATATGTGATGAAGTCGCGTAAGACACTCCTTACATTTGCGGGTCAAGGAAGATTTTCGATTACGCAGCTGTTATTACCCGACTGCCCAAAAAAGGAGAGTAATGTTTTCAGGGTTCATGTATATATTGCCGTGGTGGTACCAGCGTAAGAATAGTACCCCACCCTCTCTACCCGTGGTTGCCGTAAGAGTCGGCTAAGGGATGTAATCCGGAAGATGGGCAGCAGCGTCTTACTTGAACAATCACACCTAACTGCGCTCGCCAACCCGCCTGCCAAGCGTGGCGAGTATTGGCAAAACCCCCCCAGGAGGAGGCTTATGTCCAGCAGTGGACGTCCTATGGCTGATGATGTGATGACGTATGTGTGTTTTATTTACATACATTTATAAATATGTAGCTGATATATAAAAAAAAATACCAAAAAAATTGAAATAAGAACTAGATATTTTTAAAGTAAAAACTTCTTTAGCGGTTTTTGGTAGGGGCAAAACTTATGGGTTCTGTCGCCGATTTGGTAATTTGATAGCGGCATCGATATTTGATTCGGTTTAGTTCGATATCCTGCAATAAAACATTACTGTGTTTAGGTTTGAAGGGTACTGCAGCTAGCGAAATTACAGAGCTGTTGAGACTAACCATCAAATATCTCAAAGTAATGAGCGCCAAATCAGCGATTCCCTGGACTTTCTTTTGTTACTCAAAGTTCTGTGTATCGCTGCAATGGTCATAAACAGGCAGTGCCTACATACTTGCCGTTAGTAGGCTATACAATTTTTGCCGCCCCTATAACTTTTGCAATTCAATACCCTAGTTTACAAGAGATAGATAGAAACTTTACAAAAATAGAAAAAGATCGCGCAAGACAAAATGAAACCAACATTTTCTTTGTCAATGAAATTGCAATTTTATGATTTCTGCTCTAATAATATTTAGGTACACATAAAAATTATAGTTGTATTTAATTTTTTTAAAATAATTATATCCACAAAAGTATACTTTACAAATACAAATATACACATAATTATATACATACATTTAGATAGCGTTTAGTAATTCGAGACTTCTTTTTTCCGTGTTATGTTTTTTTTAATTCCATTAGACAAAATAAAATTTTGAGCCAAATTTGCCGCCCCTAAAATTTGCCGCCCTAGGCTCCAGCCTACTCAGCCAACTGGTAAATCCGCCACTGTAAACAGGCGTTATTTCTTACCACCGGGATAGCGTCCCATTCGGGTCATCACTTTTACATAAAAAAAGCTAAAATTTATGTGTATTAAAAAAATCGAGTCCATAATCGATGTAACTCGATATAAACACGATCACCCATTCGAAAAATGACTGGACTCAGTCGCTTGTTACATGACTGTAGCTTAGATATTTCTAACTAGTCCACATTAAGCACGCTCTATGATTTCTGACTCACATGCAGCACAAAGGTTATATAACAGTCTTCATACAGAGCAAATGTTCTATGTGGTTATGCAAAAACGGGTTTCGCAATAATTTTCTCTGAGATTGAATTATTCATGATATTGGAAGTTGGTATAAGGATTGGTGTGATCGAGAAAAAAAGTATCTACATATGTTCCTTTTTAAGTGGCTTTATTTTTACAAAGCCAAAGCCACTATTGACAAAGCCTACTATAAGGTGGCTCATTACGTGGAAGACAGGAATATATGGTTGTTGTAGCTTCTCTCTGCACTTGCATCCCCCTGGCTAAGTGACAATTGTAGTAAGCATAATGTATGTATTAATATTTATAACTGTAAACTGTAACCTAATATGAAAAGAAAGATCCACAAAAAAAAAATGCCTTGCTGAGTTTCTTGCCGGAGTCTTCTCAGTTGAAGTGTAATTACGAGCCGGTGGTAGATTCAAACATGTAACTCAACGTTCATAAGTGCCTTACCAGGGCCTAAACTGGATAAATGACTTTTTGATTTTGATTTTAGATTTTTGGTTTTTACCCTATAGCGCAAAAAGGAGCGTTACAATTTTAACTATCATCTCTATGATTTTTGTAGTTTTCTGTTGTGTCGTAATATTCATGTATAAATCCTACTTAATATTTGTTTGTTATTCAGTAACGCAAAAACTTCGTTTTTAAAGTCGCCATTTAGTACACATATAGTTGTTATATCAGAAAAATGTTAGGTTCCTGTGGGATTATCAAAAAACTAACTACTGGACGTATCCAATTGAAATTTTGATATAGATGCGTCTGCCGTGATTAGCCGTGGTGGTGCCTGCTTAAGAATAGTACCCCACCCTCTCTACCCGTGGTTGCCGTAAGAGTCGGCTAAGGGATGTAACCCGGAAGATGGGCAGCAGCGTCTTCCACTTCGCTCGCTCGCTCCGTTATGAACGGACGTGTCTCGACGACGCTCACCGCCTCTGCCCGCTACCCGCTCACCGCTCGGCGCACCCCGCGCCCCGCGGACGCCTCCGCCGCAACCGCTCCTCCGACATCATAAACAAGCCTTGTACCGTTCGCTCAACCACTTGTTGAGTGCAACGCGAGTGCAAGGCTTGCGCCGCCCTCCCGCAAGCGCTCCGGCGCTCTGCGGTTATCAAGCAAGAAGAGAAGACATCAAGTCCTGCACCCGTCTCTCGACACACCGTCGAGTTACTGTGTGTGCGGGACTTGCTCCGGGCGTCTCGCAGCCAGGCCGATCGTAGGCCGGCTGCCTCTCCGTCGGGCGCACCCGCGCCGCCACCGCCGCAGCCGTCGCGCCGAGTTCGAGTCCTCGCACCCGTTCCTCGGTTACGTTGGTGTCTTCGCTAATTTATTAGCGCTAGGCACTAGCGAGCCGAGCGTTTCGTGAGTGCAGGGCTCGCACCGTCTCGCAGCCGGGCCCGGAGGCCGGCTGCCTCCCTACACAAAAAGCGCTCTTTTCAGAGCGATTACTAGTGTTCTCCTAAATCCACGAGTGTGGTCGATCGGCAGATACTGACTGTGCCAACCAAACCGATCGGGCGTTGCCCCGGAGCGCCTGTTTTTCCCCCTTCAGGGGAACAACAGAATCCGGCTGGGTCTGGTACCACCGGCCTTGGGGTCGCCCCTCGCCGACACCAGACATCTCCCTCCCACCCTCCGCCTACCCTCTCCTATCCCTCGGGTGTGTGTTTGACTTGGCCGACCGGTTCACGCCGGCGTCCCTGTCTCTCCCCCGAGGCAGCTAGGGCCCGTAGGCACACAACCAGCTGCACATTAAGATTGGCAGCTGGCACACATCAGGTACACACATATAGGCACTCACCCTCTGCCTACCCCCGGCAAGGTCCCCCATCTAACCACGATGTCGGGGCCCGCCCACCCCTTCATAGTCTTCGACGAGCTCGATGACTCCATCAGCGAACCCCTCCGTGGAGCTTTTGCCTCCATGGTACTGTCCCTCTGGGACAAACTGAGGAACTCTCCCACCCAGCTGGAGGAGTTCCTCAAAACTCCCAGTGCCTTTTTGGTCTCTCCGACCACACCCACCGCCAAGGGCGAGCCCTCACCTTCCGGTAAGGGCAAACCCTCACCCTCCGCCACCAAGCTCGCGCCCAATCCCTCCGGGCCGATGCTCCCACCCCCTGCCCCGTCCAGCACTCGCAACCGATCCCCTCAAAAGGACCGCAGGTCCAGACACCGCTCCGGACAACGGTGTCGCTCCCCCCACAGGCCTCTCTCCCTGGAAGAGAGGACCCGCCGCCCGTCTTCAGCACATAAGCCCTCCGCTACCCCTCAGGTACCGAAGGGCCCAGTGTCCGATCCCATCCAGCCCATGGAGGACGACGGCTTCACAGTCGTCGTTCCCAAGGGCAAAAAACGCCCAGCCACCACGGCTCTCCCCCCTCCCCCGCCCAAAAACCCCTGTCCATCCACAGGAGCCATGCCCTCCGCTGGCCCCTCCTCCGCCTCTGGGGTCTCGCCTTCCGCCGACCCCTCCCCCGCTACTCCAGCCACCCCCCTCCGCAAGGCCACCAAGTCATCTCTGGTGGTTCGCAACCGCGAACTGTGGGAGTCTGTCTCCAAGACCCTCACAGCCCAGCAGATCCCGTTCAGGGCCAAGACCCATCAAGATGGGATCATGGTCCATCTGTCTTCATCCGATGACCACCGAGCCGTCACTCGCCTCCTTCGTGAGGATCAAGTGCATTTCCACACTTACGCACTTGAGGAGGAGAAAGTCCTCCGGGTGGTCGTGAAGGGGATCCCCAAGGAGATTCCCTTCGAATCGGTACACTCCGACCTTCTGTCGAAGAAGTACCCAGTCCTCTCGGTCAGCCGGATGCACGCCGGCCGCACCAAGCAACCATGTGACATGGTCTTGGTCACGCTGGAGAGCACCCCAGAGGGTCAGGCGATTTGGAACGCCAAATCGATCCTCAGCCTCTCGGGCCTCCAGTTTGAACTTCCTAGGAAGAAGGCCACCCCCGGTCAATGTCACCGCTGCCAGCTCTATGGGCACGCAGCGCGCTTTTGTAATGCACCCTTCAGGTGTGTTAAATGCGCAGGCGATCACAGCACCGCCGACTGTAGTCGCCAAAAATCCGACCCCTCCCCTCCTAGCTGCGTTCTCTGCGGCACTCAGGGCCATACCGCCAATTATCGCGGCTGTCCCAAGGCCCCTAAGGCCAAAAAAGGGCTTTCCAAAGCCCCGCCCGCCCTCTCACGCCCCAAAGGGTTCGGCCCCAAACCGAAACCTCCTCAACCACCACGGTTCGTGGACGCTCCTGCTCCACAGTCCAACGCCTGGGCGAAACCCTCGACCCTGTCGAAGGCCAAGCCCACCCCCGCCCCCGCCGCTCCGGCGCCGTCTCCGGCACCGGTGCACGCCACCCCCTCGACCTCCCGCTCCCTCCCTGCTCCCCCGAGGCCCTCACCCGCCCCAGTGCGGCGCCCACCCGCCCCGGCCGCCCCAGGCTCCTCCAGCCTGAAGGCGGACCTTCTCCTCCTCGCCGACATAGCGTCGGCCGTCAACCTGAATGAGGTGCGTCTCGTGGCCGAGAAGGTCAGAAACCACCACAGTCTGGTCGACATTCTAGACGAGCATTGTGCCCTCTTCGGAGAGTTACAACGCTTCGCCCCCCACATCCTAACCAACTACAATGGCTAGTACAACCCAACGTACTAGACCACACTCCCTATCCCTGGCATGGTTCAATGCCAACGGTATCACCACCGACTCCCACGACCAACGCCCCCTGATTAGGGAATTTATCACGACCCACCAAATCGATGTCATGCTTGTGAACGAGACCTTTCTGAAACCGAGCAAGAGGGATCCTAGGATCGCAAACTACTCGCTGGTTCGTAATGATAGGACTGCTGCTGTAAAAGGCGGCACCCTCATCTATTACAAAAGGTCTCTTCACTGCATTCCCATCGACACCCCCCCATTGACAACAATGGAAGCCTCCTGTTGCCGCCTCTCTATGACCGGTCATCAACCGATCACCCTAGTATCTTGTTACCTCTCTGGTAAAAAAGCCCTCCTCAGGAGCGACCTCGAGGCGCTCCTCTCTCTTGATACCGCCGTTATCTTGGCCGGCGACTTCAACAGCAAACACATCCTGTGGGGCTGCAATACGACCACCTCGAGGGGCAACCTTTTCGACTCTCTCTCTGAGGAACTGAACTTTGACATAATCCCCCCCAGTACGCCGACCTTCTACCCAGCCAACATTGACTTCCGACCTGACATACTCGACATAGCACTCCTAAAAAGCGTAACCCTCCGGTTGCGCTCGATAGAAGTGCTGCAAGAACTTGACTCTGACCACCGACCAGTCATAATGCGACTAGGACCCGACCCGACCGATAGACTCCCACAGACCAAGACCATACTGAACTGGAAACAATTAGGCGAAGCCCTGAGCGCGACCAGTTCACCTGACCTTGACCGAATCCCCGATGACATACTGACCGCTGACGACGTCCACACCTCTGTTGACGCTCTCACCAGCCACCTCCGCACCGTAGTCGGTGAAGCCTCGAAACAGGTCCCAGTCGAGGATGACCGACGCTGGGAACTGCCAGAGGACGTGAGGGCGCTTCTGACAGCTAAACACGCCGCCACTAGGGCATACGACCGAAATCGCACCCAAGAGAACAGAGCCACTCTGCGGCTTTACGAGCGTGCCGTAAAAAACCGCATTAGTGAGCTCCGTAATCGAAGGTGGGAAGACCTACTCTCGGGGATCCAGCCATCCCACCTGGCATTCTGGCGGCTGACTAGATCCCTGAAATCCGACACACAATCTCTGATGCCCCCCCTCACCCGACCAGACCTCCCCCCCGCTTTTGAGGATGAGGAAAAGGCCGAGTGCCTGGCCCACAGCCTCAAAGACCAATGCAGCCCCAGCCTAGAGCACGTCAACCCTGTCCACCTCGCCACGGTGAACAGCGAAGTTGATCGCAGAGCAACCCTTCCCCCCCTAGACGAGCTCGAGCCAGTCACCGTTTCTGAGGTAGAGTCGATTATCAAGGGCCTCCACGTCAGGAAGTCTCCTGGTGCGGACGGTATCAGTAACAAAGTGGTCAAACGCTTCTCCACCACCCTAGTCCACCTCCTGGTCAGCATCTTCAATGCGGCCATCACGAATTGCATATTCCCCGGTCCGTGGAAGTCCGCCGACGTCATCGGCATCCACAAACCGGGCAAGAAGGCCTCTGAGCCCTCTAGCTACCGTCCCATCAGCCTCCTCAGTACCCTGGGGAAGATCTACGAGCGCATCCTTCTGAAGCGCATTTGGTCCCACATCATAGATAACAACCTCATCCCCGACGAGCAGTTCGGCTTCAGAGCCAAACACTCTTGCGTCCAGCAAGTACACCGCATCACGGAGTACGTCCTAGAAGGTTTCAACGCGAAACCCGCCCATGGCTTCACCAACAAACCACGCCCCAAAGGGACCGTAGCGGTCTTCCTCGACGTCGCAAAGGCCTTCGATAAAGTCTGGCACAACGGGCTGATATACAAGCTATACCAGCTCGGACTGCCGGACCGTCTCGTACTCATAATACGAGACTTTCTCAGTTCCCGAAGCTTTTGCTATCGCGTCGAGGGACACCGTTCCTCCCCCCACCCCATCGACGCCGGAGTCCCTCAGGGCTCCGCGATGGCCCCGATCCTGTTCTCCCTCTACACTTGCGACATCCCCCGCTCTCCCAACGTGGAGATCGCCCTATTTGCCGACGACACCGCCCTCTACTCTAGAGGGTGGCATCGCTACGCACAGCTTGCCCACCTTCAGAGAGCCCTTTGCCAACTTGGCGAATGGTTCAAGAAGTGGGCAATCACTGTCAACCCGGATAAAAGTGCAGCAATGTACTTTCATCCGAGTAGAAAGCCCCCCCGTAAAAACATCACCCTTCACGGCCGGCCCATTCCATGGACCGCCACCACCAAATACCTCGGCGTGACCCTTGATAATCGACTCTCGTTCTCGAAACACATCCAGTTAGTCCGCAACCGAGCGGCCTTCTTCTTAGGCCGTCTCTCCCCGTTACTCAACAAGCGCAGTAAAATGTCCCTTAGCAATAAGGTGACAATTTACAAAACTTGTATCCGCCCCGTCATGACATACGCCTCAGTCGTATTTGCCCAAGCATCCAACCTGGATCTGGAGAAACTTCAAGTTCTCCAGAACCGTTTCGTACGCAGTGCTACCGGCGCTAGCTGGTTCATGCGAAACGCCGACTTGCACTGTGACCTCGAGCTCCCCTCCATTCGTCAGTACTTGAAGCATACCTCCCGTCGCTATTTCGAAGCGATGCCCCACCACCCGAACCCCCTCATAGTCCAAGCCTCGAATTACACGACAGACACTACAGACCCTCCCCCGCTCAGACGACGTCCTAAACACGTTCTGAAAGACCCGGACGACCCCATCGCCACCGTCACGTCGGCGGCGCTGGGGTCAGCCGACCCGACCACTCCTAGCAACAGGAAGTATTCCGTTTTTGGTATAGGCGCCGGTTACCAGAGGCACACCACTACACTACGTCGGCCTCGCCGGCGAGGTCGCGGCCCTCCCAGATCCAGATCCGTCTAAGATCGGTTAGATTAGTCTAGTTTAGATTCATCACACACACTCTCAGTACAACCTAGTCTAGGGCCCAAGGGCACACCCCTTCCGGGTGGCCAAGGCAACTGTTAGATCCCCCCTGCTCCGGCGACTGCCCAAGCCGAGGTCCGTACCACTCAGAGGTGCCCTTGTGCCAGTCGTCCTTAAATTTTAGGCTCAGCGCACTCTGCGCTCGCCAACAGTCCGGTGACGCTGTAGAGGCCAACTGGCCAACAGCAAGAGTCATTCAAAAAAAAAAAAAAAAAAAAAAAAAAAAAAAAAAAAAAAAAAAAAAAAAAAAAAAAAAAAAAAGCAGCGTCTTCCTTGAACAATCACACCTAACTGCGCTCGCCAACCCGCCTGCACAGCGTGGCGAGTATTGGCAAAACCCCCCAGGAGGAGGCCTATGTCCAGCAGTATACGTCATACTGCTGATGATGATAATGAAATAAATAATCATAAATGTTGTTAAGTATTTATGTATATCTATATAAGTAAATTGTGACGTATTTTTATTCTTTTATTGTCTTTGCCATGACTCACTCTGTCCTTTTACCTCCTCAGCGAGTCATATTCATACCAAGGTTGCCCGGAAGAGATGGCTCTAAGCGAAAATGCCGCCGGTTGGTGCACTATTGTTTAATGTTATAAGTTTTATTCAGTTATGTAATTTCATGTGAACTATAAAGAGTTATATATACGTATATACGAAAATACAGCCAAATATTTATGGTATTCAGCTATGGGGCTGTACCAAACAGAGCAATACATAGATGATACAAAGATATCAGAACAAAGTACTTAGGGGCATAGTAAACGCACCTTGGTACATAAGAAACGACGACCTTCATCGGGACCTCAAAGTGGACATGGTCGCAACCATCATTAAAAAATACGCTGAAGCTCATGAAAATAGACTTCATCAACATGTAAAAGTCGAGGCTATCCAGCTCCTCGACAACACGGACATAGTGAGAACACTAAAAAGGACAAAATCTTTTGAGTTAGTGTATTAAGTTAGTTAATGTCAGTGCAGTGAGTACTACATATTATAGAACACATGAACAAAGTGTCTTCCCCTTAATAGCGACAGTAAGAAAAGTGTTGATGGACACATTCTTAGGTTTACTCAACTTAGCAATTTAAGTTGTAATAAAATTACTTATTAGTCTCAACTTGGCTAGATTGTAATAACAATGAGGTATCTAAAAACAAACAGATACAACATTTAAATATATATATATATATACCTATATTTGACTGCCCTGTTGGTTCATTCCAGGCTGTGTTTTTCATGTTGTGTTGACCGTCTTCGATCACACCGTATTTAACATCAGGTGAGCCTGAAACATAAAAAAATATTGTAGTAGGTACCAACATCTGCTTTAAGTGATGTAGCGTAGTATTAGTGATGATAGCTCAGTGATTAGCGCGGTCGGTTCGCATGCCGAAGGGCGTGGGTTCAAACCCCAACAATGAGCTTGAGCTGCCGGTGAAGGAAAACATCGTGAGGAAACCATAGCGTGGTGGTAGGGTACTTTATTGTACTCGGCTGGCTAGCTATCACCCTCAAGTTGAAAATCTGTCGCCAAGAATCTCACGGTGTGTTCCGGCAACCTCACTTGATAGGACTAGTATAGTACTAAAATATTGTAATATTGTAAACTTCTTTTCTCCGTGTTTTATTTTATTTCTGTAAGGCAAAATAAAAATTTGAGCCAAATTCGCCGCCCCCTAATAATTGCCGCCCTAGGTTCCAGCCTACTCAGCCTGCTGCTAAATCCGCCACTGGATGCTGATTATATTAAATTGTTTTAATTTTTATTTTATAGCTGACAGGCTTGGTGTTTGACCACAACTCACCTGATGTTAAGTGACGGTGTGGTCGAAGATAGTAAAAGACACCTAGCCTGGAATGGAACTGGCTCTCAAGTGAGGCTGCCGGAACACACCGTTAGATGCTTGGCGGCAAATTTTCAACTTGAGGGTGGTAGCTAGCCAGCCGAGTACTAGAAAGTACTCTACCACCACGCTATGGTTTCCTCACGATGTTTTCCTTCACCGACAGCTCAAGCTCATTGTTGGGGTTTGAACCCACGCCCTTCGGCATGCGAACCAACCACGCTAACCACTGAGCTATCATCGCTATAAACTGAATTGTCATCAGAACTAAAGGTGGGTAACAAATATCAGATCAATCTGCCACCAGGGAGGGGACAAAATTTAAATTACTAAATTTGACTCAAGAACAAAAACCACAAACAGGAGAAGCTAAATAAAAACCGTGTCCAGAGCGTCGCTTGTTTGGAACGCAATATTTAAATTAAGAATTAAATATTCTTTATCGACATTGGCTAATGCCAAAATGTGTATTAGAACGACAATAAATGTATTTGAATATGCATGAGTTTATGTCATGCAGGTAGTCAGTCAGACATCGTTCCGTCTACAGAGAAAATAAGAACTAGATCATAATTAATTTGTGTTATACATAAGGATATAACATTTTATTTTATTTGGATATTAGATTTTTTTTAATTCTTGGCATCGAACTCTGTGCATTCTGCCACTTTCAATGTTTGCGTGGCCGGGTCTGTTAGTTGTTATATAAAATTTTGTAGCGATGATAGATCAGTGGTAAGCGTGGTCGGTTCACACGCCGAAGGGCGTGGGTTCAAATCCTAACAATGAGCTTGAGCTGCCTGTAAAGGAAAACATCGCGAGGAAACCATAGCGTAGTGGTAAAGTGACATCTAATCTAGCTGGCTAGCTACCATCAAGTTGAAAATCTGCCGCCAAGCATCTAACGGTGTGTTCCGGCAGCCTCACTTGAGAGCCAGTTCCATTCCAGGCTAGGTGTGCTTACCATCTTCGACCACACCGTCACTTAACATCAGGTCAGTTGTGGACAAACACCTAGCCTGTCAGCCATAAAAAAAAAAGCTCAAATTCCTTGTTAGGATTTGAACCTATTCTCCTTGGCGTGCAATCCGACCAAGCTAAACACTAAACTTCAAATAACATATTATTTCAAGTTATTTAAAAAAAATACAATATAATACTTTATTATACACCAAACATTATAAACACACAAAAATTTAAAACATAAAAAAAAGAGAAAGAAAGTAACAAAACAAAAATACAACACAGAAATAACAAATATATGGTGTACAAGGGCGGCCTTATCGTCTAGAGCGATTTCTTCCAGACAACTTTTTTTTTTTTAACTAATTACTATTTCTTAAATCTTGTCTTATTTGCGTGTTTATATATAAAAATAATGGGGTTTTAATCATAAAGTATGCCGTATATCGTACGTGAGTGTGAAAGAGACATAATGCAGTGGAACGTGCTATTACGCGATGCTTTCAAAACTCCGACAAAACTAATGTAATTTTTCAAACTTTCTCGATTTGAACACATAACTATGTTTATCGGCACTTAAATGAACAAAACTGAGTTTTTAATATTTTGTGCACGAATTAGTACCGGTGTTAAATATAAGTACCTGGTCGACCGAGCATTGCTCGGCTGAAAACATGGATAAAACGATGTTTTCTGAAAATGAAACCTAGCTAGATCGATTTTTCGCCCCCGAAACCCCCTGGATACAAAATTTCATGAAAATCGTTGGAGCCGTTTCCGATATTCAGAATATATATATATATATATACAAGAATTGCTCGTTTAAAGATATAGAATAGATAGATTATTCGTCAAGGCGTTTATTACTTTTTACCCGACTACTAAGGAAGGATTATGTTTTTCGCGCGTATCTTTTATGTATGTAACTTCTTTATTACTCTCTCGTCTTCCAAACGGCCACATGGATTACGATAAATAGATTCGTTTCAATAACCTAAGTGTTCGTAGAAAGTGATTGAAAAAAAATTGTGGATTTTTGGCGCGATATAGTAATTAATATGTTAATTTAAAAAAATATAACCAAACCTATCAAGAATCTAAATAAAGGACATAAAAGGGGATTACAAAAATATATATGAGTTATATGTTTAAATAAAATTAGGAAACCATACCATGGTGGTAGGGTACTTTCTAGTACTCGGCTACTACCACCCTCAAGTTGAAAATCTGCCGCCAAGCATCTAACGGTGTGTTCCGGCAGCCTCACTTGAGAGCCAGTTCCATTCCAGGCTAGGTGTGCTTTCCCATCTTCGACCACACCGTCACTTAACATCAGGTGAGCTGTGGTCAAACACCAAGCCAGTCAGCCATAAAAATAATAATAATAATGAATTTGTTTAAAAAGTCTTTCCTTTAACTATAGCTATTTTAATCGCAGGTTATAGATTTTTTTAAACTGTTCTGCTTTTTGTAATATACAAAAAGTACACAACAAATAAATACTTTTGAAGAGGGATATTTTGGGACAAGATTTTTTTTTGTCATGTATTGTTGTTTGTAAATCGCTTTTAATTTTATATCTATCTGTATTTTCGGAAGCCCAGCGCTGGGCACTCAGTATGACCAGCATTGCTGAGGTGGGCCCCTATTCTGAAACTGTCTCTGTTTGTTTGTTTTTGTGTTACAAAATAAAAAATAATTAATTTCAATTTATTTTATTAGTTTAAAGAAAAATTACTAAACATATCAAGGTTTGGTTATTTTTCTTTAAATTAACGTTTTATTGTTTCTCGCCACAAATCCGCCATTTTTTTTTTCAAACATCTTCAGAATACTTGGGTTATTGAGACGAATCAAATCATCAGCCATACGTCGTCCACTGCTGGATATAGGCCTCCTCCTTGGGTGGTTTTGCCAATACTCGCCACGCTTGGCAGGCGGGTTGGCAAGCGCAGTTAGGTGTGATTGTTCAAGGAAGACGCTGCTGCCCATCTTCCGGATTACATCCCTTAGCCGACTCTTACGGCAACCACGGGTAGAGAGGGTGGGGCACTATTCTTACGCCGGCACCGCCACGGCAATAATACATAATGTACCACGCTTCTTAACGTTAATGTGATTTGCCCTACTTTGTAAAGAGCTGAGATTTAAAACATTTTTTTTTTGGAAATTTTGCTAACGTATATTTTTGTTGAATAACACAATAACTGGAATCTGTGAACCGCGCTAGATTGCACGCATGCTTGCCTCCGAATATGACCCTAAGCGTAAGGTCATTTCTTTGTTATTTTTTGACAGTTCCGCTAAGATAGTGGGCCTTTGTGGTCAAAAATTAGAATGGCGCGAACTACTACGGTCAGTGCGGATATATTGAAAAAACATTTCAGTTCGCAAATCGACAAAATCATTCAATTTCGCAGTCGGTTTCTCCTGTTTTATTTTATAAAACAAAGTCGTCTGACGTGTCTGTCTGTTCGCGATAAACTTAAAAACTACTGAGCGGATTATCATGCGAGTTTCACCAATAGATAGAGTGATTCACGAGGAAGGTTTTAGTATATAATTTGTCAAGATTTTATGTAAATTGGTTGAAATATTATGATGATAATTATTAAAAGTGTCGGAAAAAGTCAAGCAACCTGGGAGCTTTCATCGAAAACGCTGCCTAATCCCTTTGAGATATAACAAAACAATGCATGGTGGGATATTCCTCTTTTATAGATCTACAAAAAAGTCCGCGGTGGCATATATCTACCTTTTAAGGATAGCTTACTATACCCATCCGCTTCTCGCCGTCTGTACGCTTAGATCTTTTAAACTACGCAACGGATTTTAATACGGTTGCCATTAATAGACAGAGTGAAGCAAGAGGATGGTTTATTTGTATAATGACTGTCTACAGTGCACCCGTGCGAAGCCCGGGCGGGTCGCTAGTAATAAATAAAGAAAGAAAACCATTTTTTTTTAAACACTAGATAAATACACTAATAACTACAGACAACACACACAAATAGAGATTTAAACTAACATATACGTATAAACACAACAAATTTTTAACTACAGTAAGAGGAATAATTACCGCTGCAGTGTCTAGTGCATTAAAAAGAAAAAATAAACAAGTGCGAGTCGTACTCGTGCACGAAGGGTTCCGTACATCTATAAAAAAGGCAAAAAATCGCGTTTTTTGTATGGGAGCCTCCCTTAAATATTTATTTTATTTTGTTTTCAGTATTTTTATATAAAATATAAGTTTTATTAAAAAAACATGAGACACATACATACCTATCTATGTTATAAAATATCAATACTTAAATAAGTAATTGATGCTTTGATAAATTGTCGCGGTGATAGCCGTTACAGGTGTTTGACCACAGCCCACCTGATCTTAAGTGATGGTGTGGTCGAAGATGGTAAACACACCTAGCCTGGAATAGAACTAGCTCTCAAGTGAGGCTGCCGGAACACGCTGTTAGGTGTTTGACGGTCATTTTCAACTTGAACAGGTAGCTAGCCAGTCGAGTACTATACAGTACCCTACCACCACGCCATGGTTTCCTTACAATGTTTTCCTTTGCAGCTCGAACTCATTGTTGGAGTTCGAACTCACGCTCTTCAGCAAGTGAAGCGACCGCGCTAACCACTGAGTTATCATGGCTACAAATTGAGCTAGTCTACGTCGGTTCAAATTTGCGTTACAATTAAAACTAGTTAGCAGTTAACGCTGTGCCATGTAATTACGAACAGTTAGTCAGCTACGGTTAGTAATCCTTCCTATTTAACACGAATTTAAAAGTTAAGCACTGCATTGTTGAAATTAATGATTTGTTTCCTTCCTTATTAAAGACCGACCTGAACAAATCTAAACGATTTATCGTAAAGATTTAAGAAACACATGTAAGTAGCTAAATGCTTGTTTTTTTTTGTTATGACAAGCTAGGTGTTTGACTACAGCTTACTTGGTGTTTTTTTTAAAATATAAAAGTAATGAAACGAACGACACGCTCTCCTGATGGTAAGAGACAACGCATGTCCATGTCCATTACAGCAATAAACAGAATCTTGAGTAGCAAAACAAAGTCCAGGGCATCGCTGCTTTGGCGCTCATTACTTTGAGACTTTCGATGGTTAGTCTTAACAGTTCTGTAATTTCACTAGCTGCAGTACCCTTTAAACCGGGACACAGTAATGTTAACACACTACTGCTTGGCGGCAGAAAATTTAGTACTGCGGTGACTAGGCGACTTTCTGCTTAGGAGATCTACCACCAAGTTCTATATGTTAATCCACGTAATAAACTATATGTGTGCTAAATTTCAGCCAAATCCGTTCAGCCGTTTTTGCGTGATTAAGTAACAAACATCCAAACATACATACATACTTTTACATTTATAATATTAGTAGGATTAGTACAATACCAGACTTATTGTATTTATTTCACAATCCGGTACCACGAAGAACAATAACTTTTATTACAATAAGCTTTGTATTACGAATTGCGTTTGTGGCTAAATTCGGACAATGGACAGGGGCAAAGACTTTATACATTTATACTGGTAGTGCCACAGAAAGTATTTTTATAGAGATACTCAAAAATTTTGCGCTTGAATCATTTGTTTGCCCAATCGAGTGAGGCGTGATCAACTTGCGCGAAACCGCGACGATTGCAATCGCGTTGTATTAGGACGACGTCTTAGACATCAATGTGTTTGACGTGAATGCGCTATCATCGCAAGCTCGTGCGGACTCGCGAGAATCGCGCTATCGCGATGTATTAGAACGATGCTTTCACGACAAGCTTGCACGAATCCGCGAGTATCGGGCAATCGCGTTGTATTAGGACGACGTCTTAGACATCAATGTGTTTGACGTGAATGCGCTATCATCACAAGCTCGTGCGGACTCGCGAGAATCGCGCTATCGCGATGTATTAGAACGATGCTTTCACGACAAGCTTGCACGAATCCGCGAGTATCGGGCAATCGCGTTGTATTAGGACGACGTCTTAGACATCAATGTGTTTGACGTGAATGCGCTATCATCGCAAGCTCGTGCGGACTCGCGAGAATCGCGCTATCGCGATGTATTAGAACGATGCTTTCACGACAAGCTTGCACGAATCCGCGAGTATCGGGCAATCGCGTTGTATTAGGACGACGTCTTAGACATCAATGTGTTTGACGTGAATGCGCTATCATCACAAGCTCGTGCGGACTCGCGAGAATCGCGCTATCGCGATGTATTAGAACGATGCTTTCACGACAAGCTTGCACGAATCCGCGAGTATCGGGCAATCGCGCTGTATTAGGACGACGTCTTAGACATCAATGTGTTTGACGTGAATGCGCTATCATCGCAAGCTCGTGCGGACTCGCGAGAATCGCGCTATCGCGATGTATTAGAACGATGCTTTCACGACAAGCTTGCACGAATCCGCGAGTATCGGGCAATCGCGTTGTATTAGGACGACGTCTTAGACATCAATGTGTTTGACGTGAATGCGCTATCATCGCAAGCTCGTGCGGACTCGCGAGAATCGCGCTATCGCGATGTATTAGAACGATGCTTTCACGACAAGCTTGCACGAATCCGCGAGTATCGGGCAATCGCGTTGTATTAGGACGACGACTTAGACATCAATTTGTTTGACGAGAATGCGCGATCATCGCAAGCTAGCGCGAACCCACGACGATCGCATCTAGAAAGATCTTTGGACACTATTGCTTTAGTATTGCAAAATACGTACCTAGAAATCTAGTTTGCATTCCTTGCCTACCTATTGGCATCTTTGACATAAAAAGTAGGCACCATTTCCAAGTCAAGTATCAACTAAGTAAACGAAATTACGAGACTAATATGAGGCATTATTTTTGAGCCGTTCGTATGATTTTTTAAAATTTAATTTGCCCCATCGGGCATGCCAATGTTGTAAAGCTTGTGTTCGGTTTTTGCAATCCATGTCTAACGTCTATAGTTACAGTCAATGTCCAGTCATGCCTTAGTAAACTAGTGACTACTATTAAGGTTGACTTAATTTTTTTTATGGTTGTCAAGCTAGGTGTTTGACCACAGCTCACCGGATGTTAAGTAAAGCACACTTAGCCTGGGTTGGAAGGCTCAAAAGCGAGGCTGCCGGAACACACCGTTAGATGCTTGGCGGCAGATTTTCAACTTGAGGGTGCTAGCTAGCCGAGTACTAGAAAGTACCCACCAACACGCTATGGTTTCCTCGCGATGTTTTTACCTTTACTTAAACTAATTGTTGGGGCTTGTACCCACGCCCTTCGGTGTGTGAATCGACCGTCTAACCACTGTGCTGTCACCGCTACAATAATATCTAGTTCAAGTTACGCAGTAGGTTACTTATGTACCCAAGTTTAGTATTCAAAGGGCATTCGTTTTGTGGACTAAGCTAGAACGAGTTTGAACATTTGATCTAGATTTTGTTTCTAGTCTACTATTTCACACTCGAGCAAATGTATATAAGAGTGAAGGGGACGGAAACAATATAATATGCTATAATAATGGGGCCATTAGATTTATCATTCACTAGCTGTTACGCATGGCTTCGTTCGCGTGGATATAAAGTTTTATTATAACTTTTTAATGGTTGACAAGCTAGGTGTTTGACTACAGCTCACCTAATGTCAAGTGACGGTATTATCGAGGATATTTTTTTTTTTTTTAATACTGATCTGTCCGCCTTTGACCACCAACTCGCCTGATGAAAAGCCATGATGTGGTCGAAGATAAAGCACACAGACTTCTCGGGCCTTGATAAGATCTAGATTATATATCTCAGGAAACAAGGAAGCCGGCAGCTTGTTCCATTCCTTGGATGAGAAACGTAGAGTCAAAACGTTTGGTACCCAAGGAAATTCCACTATGTATGGGTGGTAGTGGGCCGTCTTTCGTAAAGCACACCTACCCTGGAATGTAACTGGCTCTCAAGTGAGGCTATCGGAACACGTTAGGTGCTTGGCGACAGATTTCAACTTGAGGGTGGTAGCTAGCCAGCCGAGTACTAGAAAGTACCCTACCACCACGCTATGGTTTCCTCACGATGTTTTCTTTCACAGTTCTAGGCTTATTGTTGGGGTTTGAAGCCACACCATTCGCCGCGGTAACCACTGGGTTGTTATCGCTACATGTAGTCTATAGATGCGTTTTGCAGCGTTCATATTTTAGGAAACGGCGGAGGGATCATTGCCTCTTTTGCCCGCCTGCCCAAACCTCTCCATTGCCAGTTTTTTATCACATCACACATCACATCATCAGCCATAGGACGTCCACTGCTGGACATAGGCCTCCTCCTAGGGGGGTTTTGCCAATACTCGCCACGCTTGGCAGGCGGGTTGGCGAGCGCAGTTAGGTGTGATTGTTCAAGGAAGACGCTGCTGCTCATCTTCCGGATTACATCCCTTAGCCGACTCTTACGGCAACCACGGGTAGAGAGGGTGGGGTACAATTCTTACGCGGACACCACCACGGCAGTTTTTTATATTTATTTTTAAATGTATGAGTAATGCGAAGAACGAGACGCTCTCCTTATGGTGAGAGATTACGCATGTCTATGGCTATTATAGCGATATACAGAACGTTGAGTAGCCAAACAAAGTCCAGGGCATCGCTGCTTTGGCGCTCATTACTTTGAGACTTTCGATGGTTAGTCTCAACAGCCCTGTAATTTCGCTAGCTGCAGTACCCTCAATCCGGAACACAGTAATGTTTACACACTACTGCTTGGCGGCAGAATATGTGGTACTGCGGTGGTACCTACCTAGACGCCCGCAACTTCTTCCGCCTTAACTTTAGAATCATCACGGAATAATGTTCCATAAGACACATCGTTATATACCAAATTTAAAGTGGATACGTCTTGTAGTACGTCTTAAAGTATTATATATGTTAATTCAGGTAATAAACTATATGTGTGCCAAATTTCATCTAAATCTGTTCAGCCGTTTTTGCGTGATTGAGAAACAAATATTCAAACATACAAACTTTTACATTTATAATATTATACTAGCGGATCGACACGGGACTTTTGATCTATCTCAAAGGGATTAGGCAGCGTTTTCGATGAAAGCTCCCAGGTGGCTTGACTTTTTCCGACACTTCCAACAATTATCATCATATTTCAACCAATTTACACGAAACCTTGACAAATTATATACCTAAACCTTTCTCATGAATCACTCTATCTAAAGGTGAAACTCGCATGATAATCCGTTTAGTAGTGAAAAGTCAAACAGACAGACAGACGCGGCTGAAGACTTTGTTTTAAAATATGTAGTGATTATTAGGAGCATATAACATACATGCATTATATGTATATACATATTATGTACTAGCTGCCTCCCGCGGTTTTACCCGCATGGTGATGGATTTTAATGATGATGAAAAGTATCCTATGTTTTATTCCAGGGCCTAAATTATCTACATGCAAAATTTCATCCAGATCCGTTCAGCCTTTCTGCCGTGATTGAGTAACAAACATCCATCTAAACTTTCACATATAATATATAAATATATATAACTCGAAGGTGACTGACTGACTGACTGACTGACTGACTGACTGACTGACATAGCGATCTATCAACGCACAGCCCAATCCACTTGACGGATCGGGATGAAATTTGGCATGCAGGTAGATGTTATGACGTAGGCATCCGCTAAGAAAGGTTTTTGATTAATTCTATTCCCAAAGGGATAAAATAGGGGATGAAAGTTTGTATGAAACTTTGTCAATTTTAAACCGATCGGGCTGAGACTTTGCATGCGTAAAGCTACTATGACGTAGGCATCTAGCGCGGGTGAAACCGCGGGGCACAGCTAGTTTATAATATTAGTGGGATATCTAACCAAAGTTTATCACTTTATAAGAAAGGCTGTCATCCATATCTTATGACGAGAGTTTTATTTATTTTTAGTAGCTAACAAAAATAGGATCTACCAATTATATTTACATTCTATTTAACTAATCTAGAATCAAGTTCATATTTTATTAAATCCAGTCTAGATATCTAAGTTTGCCTACACCTATCTAAATGAGTAAGTAACTAGTTGTCGCAAAATACAGACAATCTTTGTGCTAAATGCTAATACATGCCATAGAAATGTATAGACTTGAGACTCATACAATTTGAGTGTTAAATCGGACTATTCTTTTGTCTACCTATATTGGACTTGACTGTGACTTATTTTAGGTGACATTGTTTTTTTTTAGATAAAGTAAAAATCAAAATCAAAATATATTTATTTGCTCAGTACAGGTGTCAAAATGTTGGTACATAAATTAAATAGGCACTTAAACCATACTTAACCCAGAATTGGGTGTGCAAAAATTGGATAAAATAAAATTACATTAAATAGTGTCAATTTTGGATTAATTAAATATATCAGGAGGTCAATTACAAAATGTCAATCAGTTCAGTTAATCAGTTTAATTTAGTAATGTGACGAACTTGACGCTCTCCTGCTGGTAAGAGATAACGCCTGTCCATGTCCATTGCAGCGATACACAGAACTTTGAGTAACAAAACAAAGTCCAGGGCATCGCTGCTTTGGTGTTCATTACTTTGAGACATTAGATGGTTAGTCTCAACCGCCTTGTAATTTCAAAAAAAGTTATCGGCCTTGTCCTTGACTTTGACTGTGAATTACTTTATACGCGAAAATATCATATTTGACACTGTTTGACAAATTTCAGTGCCAAAAACAAGGCAGAAGGATAATTTTGAAAGGAGTTTTGCCGAGAACGCACTATACTATAACTATATAAGTTCCCAAAACTTGTGTTATTTTCGAATGTTTAGGTACCGTTAAAAATATTGTTGTTTTATTCATAAAGATGTGGTAAAACATGTTAATTCAAATCGTTTCCAAAACTCCGTAGAAGCTTCTAGTAAAATTACCACTGTTTTACTAAGGTATGGACTGGACTTGATTTTGACATACTTTAACTGTGGCTCAGACTTATTTCACTAAAAAATTATAATATTATTTTATTAAATTTACCGTGGAATTTAATTAAAAAAATATGTTTGTTTATTTCGAAGAATTTACGTAAAGTTATTAATTCTATAATCTTCAAATATCTTAATCTTTGGTAACCTAACATTTTTTTGGTATGCAAAAGTATTCTATATGTAATCCAATTGAATAATTAGTAGTTTTTATGATATAAAAAAGTATCCCATAGTTAATCCGGATAATAAACTATATGCCTGCCAAATTTCATCCAAACCTGTTCAGCTGTTTTAGCGTGATTGAGTAACAAACATCTAAACATACAATCTTTTATATTTATAATATTAAGTTAGATATTTACTATAAAGTACTTTAAAGAAATCAAAATACTTGCCACTGGTAGAATGCACAATGTATGATGTCAAAAGTAAAGAAAAAAATGTATCTACGCGTAGTTTAATTATTTAGTACCTGGATGACCGAGCTTTGCTCGGCTGAAAACACGGATAAAACGACGTTTTCTAAAAGTGAAACCTAGCTAGATCGATTTATCGCCCCCGAAGCCCTCTGCATAATAAATTTCATTAAATCATTGGTGCCGTTCTGAGATTTAGATTATATATATGTATATATATATATACAAGAACATCTCGCTTAAAGGTATAAGATTATTTAAGCTAAGTTGTTTGTAATTTGCGACATATGCGAGGCCGTACCTGTTTGGCATTAAAATGGTCCACTTACAAAGGTTACACCAGTGGAAACGAACCAGGTGATTCATCTCAAAATAATAAATTAAATTTTATTATTCAGCTTTTATCTAGGAAAATGATTATTTTAGTACGAACACCTGGCCAAAATATGATGCTACTAATTTATGATTAAAAAATATATTTTTTACGTGATACTTAATGAAACATCACATCATCATAACTCATCATCAGCCATAGGACGTCCACTGCTGGACATAGATCTCCTCCTGGGGGGGTTTGCGCAGTTAGGTACGATTGTTCAAGGAAGACGCTGCTGCCCATCTTCCGTAAGACATCCCTTAGCCGACTTTTACGGCAACCACAGGTAGAGAAGGTGGGGTACAATTATTACGCCGGCACCACCACGGCAATCTAACGGCGGTCTTACATCTATAGTTACAGTCAAAGTCCAGTCTTGGTCAAGTCTAATCCGTATCAGTCAAATCAAGTCATGCCTTAGTAAAGTAGTGGCTTTACTATAAGCTTCTGGATGGAGTTTTGGCAGCAACACTAAAAGTTATGTTTCATCACATTATATCACTTTCCCACACTCGCGCTTGTAATTCGGCATATGCATAAACACTCGAAAAAACACTTGTTTTGGAAAAAAATACAATGGGGCGACACGACTCTTTTCGTGTAATAAGGTCCAATAGGTTTTGATGACCAAGGAGTCTCTATTTTATACGTAACACTATATTATATGTGCTACTATTTTAAATCTGTGATCTTGTTTAATATTTTTTTTATTTCCCTTCATGGTTGTAGATATGACGGCTCATATGACGGTAACCACTAACCAAGAAGTATATTATAGTGCCAACGCAATACACCTTCAATGCAATTAGTATGACCATTCTAATTAACTTTAACTACCTTCAATTTGAAGCTACAGTGGCCTAGTTTAGAGTTCGTCTGCTTTCCAATCTGGAGGTCTTGGGTTCCAATCTCGGACCTCTTTTTTCTTAGTTATACTCGTTGACTTGCGGTTAGTTTCTAGTGGCCAATTCGGAAGAGTATTTTGTTCATTTTACGATGACAAATCACACCACACATCATCAGCCATAGGACGTCCACTGCTGGACATAGGCCTCCTCCTTTGGGCGGTTTGCCAATACTCGCCACGCTTGTAAGGTTACCTCACGATCACGTTAAACTTATCAACCTTCTGTTTAAGTAAAAACCATGAAGCAAGAAATCTTTAAGCTTACCACGAAGGGCCTACCTTTTTTAACAGTCGCGTAAAAAAAAGCTATTGTTTATAAAAACGAAGACACGGTTGAACAAACTGTATTATGACGTCATTGATGTGCACTGAATGAATGAATGAATTTTACGGTAGAATTCACTTTCGGGTCAATATTGAGTCAGCATTGGGAAATTGTTTTGGTCAATTATGGGTTTTATTGTTGGATGAATTGTTTATCTGTCGGGTGAATATCGTCGAGAAAGTCGGGCGAGTTGACGCACGTTATGAGGCCGGACATACGAGATCCGGTAGAAAGAATACTCTCATCTAATAGATGATAAACACATGCCGTGTTGCCGTGGTGGTGCCGGCGTAAGAATAGTACCCCACCCTCTCTACTCGTGGTTGCCGTAAGAGTCGGCTAAGGGATGTAATCCGGAAAATGGGCAGCAGCGTCTTCCTTGAACAATCACACCTAACTGCGCTCGCCAACCCGCCTGCCAAGCGCGGCGAGTATTGGCAAAACCCCCCCAGGAGGAGGCCTATGTCCAGCAGTGGACGTCCTATGGCTGATGATGTGATGTGATGTGATAAACACATTGACACATCGCAAATTTTGCTGATAATATTAAACACAAAATCGGGTAATAATAAAAATTTTACCCGACTGTCAAGGAAGGGTTATATTTTAGCGCGTATCTTGTATGTATGTATGTTTTTTTTATTATCTCGTATCTTCCAAACGGCCGAATGGATTACGACAATTAAGATATCGTTAGATTCGTCCTAATAACCTAAGTGTCCTTAGATGGTGGTTTAAAAAAAAAAGTTGGTGGAGTTTTGGCGCGAAATAGTATTACGTTAATTTAAAAAAAAAGTAACCAAACCTATTAAGTAGGATATCTAAATAAAGGCAATTAAAAGATGATTACAAATATACAATATATATAAGTTATATGTTTAAATTTAATTAAAAATAATAAAAAGTTTTAAAAAGTTGTTTTCTTTTAATTATAGCTATTTTAATCGCAGTCGGGTTAAGTATAGATTCTTAAAACACTTCAGCTTGTTAATTAAACATGACTAATAATTTTCTAGAAACATGGCAGAACTTTGCGGGTTATAATATATTATTCCTACGACAGTAAACTTAAATGTCAAATTGATGAATTGTCAACAAAATCAACTAAAATGTTAATTGAAATGCCAGCGGCGTTATCGAAATGTCAATGTCAAATTATTTATTATTAACCAGAGATTAGAATTAGAACTGGATTTGGTTATTTATGGATCTAGTTCTAATGTTATCTTTATAATAATGGGTACTTTAAAGCTGGCTCTATACGTTGGTCCCAACATAGGCCCCAACACCAGTTGACCAACCTGTGGATCTAGTAAATGGCATTGGCCCCAACGTTGGGACGAGCGTTGCTGGCCAGCTAGTGTTGGTTTCATCAAACGGATCTGTGCCAACTCACAAAACGCCCACGATCTGTCCACACCTTTGGCGGTTTGTATTTTTTGTATTGGTGTTCTAGAGATTAGTTAGAGAGAACCGCAGTACCAGATATTCTACCGCCAAGCAGTAGTGTGTAAACATTACTGTGTTCCGGTTTGGACGGTACTGCAGCGACATTACAGGGCTGTTGAGACTAACCATCTAAAGTATCAAAGTTTTTTTTTTTTAATTTCTGTCAGTCTAGTTCTAGTGACCACAGCTCACCTGATGTTAATTGACGGTGTGGTCGAAGATGGTAAAGCACACCTAGCCTGGAATGGAACTGGCTCTCAAGTGAGGCTGCCGGAACACATCGTTAGATGCTTGGCGGCAGATTTCCAACTTGAGGGTGGTAGCTAGCCAGCCAATTACTAGAGAGTACTCTACCACCACGCTATGGTTTCCTCACGATGTTTTCCTTCACCGGCAGCCCAAGCTCATTGTTGGGGTTTGAACCCATGCCCTTCGGCATGCGAATCTACCGCGCTAACCATTGAGCCATCATCGCTACAAAGTAATGAGCGTCTAATCAGTGATGCCCTGGACTATGTTTTGCTACTCAAAGTTCTGTGTATAGCTGCAATGGTCATGGACAGGCGTTAACTTCTACCAACAGGAAAGCGTCTCATTCAATTATTTTAACATTTAAAAACTGGGTGGTTGCCAGCAGATTTTTAACTTGAGGGTGGTAGCTAGCCAGCCGAGTACTAGAGAGTACCCTACCACCATGCTATGGTTTCCTCACGATGTTTACTTTTATCAGCAGCTCAAGTTCATTGTTGGGATTGGAACCCATGCGCTTCGGCGTGTGAACTAACCGCACTAACCATATATCTATACAAGGCTTCTACTTTTCATGTATGAGCAGACATTATTTCTTACCACGAAGTTTATTATTCGTCTTATAAGCTTTTACCATAAAAAATAAAAACTATATTACATTTCAACATTTATGAAATAGTAATAAACTAGATTGCAAAACTTTAATTATACCAGAAATATGTATTGTTCCGAATTGCGTTTATCGTGAGATTTTCTTAGAATATTGCATGTCTTGTAAGACATTTTGACATGAAGGATTTGAAATAAAACCTACTTTTGACATTTAAGGCTTAGGCCTAGCATTTATTTTTTTCGTTTTCTAAAAATGAAACCTAGCTAGATCGATTTATCGCCCCCGAAACGCCCTACATACATTTTTTTAAAAGATTTAATGTATTTTGGGATTTTTGCAGAGCTACATAGTTTTTTTTCTGTTTAGAGTTTGTTGTTTTACATGCATGAAGATAATAGATGCATACACATACATAGTGTTTTTTTTTTTTTTTTTGTTATATTTCTCGCAAACGTTACGGTTGACAAAAATACTGCCCCGTTGGTTTTCTTGGTAAAGTTCTGCTTCGAGAACTGAAGGGCGTGGGTTCGATTCCCACTCAGGACTAACATTTGTGTGACTAAGATAGATGTTTGTACGTATTATAAGTATGTATATATTATTTATTATTATCATCATATTTCAACCAATTTACACAAAACCTTGACAATTTATATACCTAAACCTTTCTCATGAATCACTCTATCTATTGGTGAAACTCGCGTGATAATCCGTTTGATACTTTTTAAGTTTATAGCGAACAGACAGACAGACGCGGCGGACGACTTTGTTTTATAATATGTAGTGATTATATTCTTCTAGAAGCGGCACAACCTTATCCAGCTGATACCTCTCATTCACTATGGCTATCTCTTACGATTGTCAGCATCTCAGAGACGATCACCGGCAGCAAAAAGACATAAAAACTACAAGAACTCGTTCAGTCGCGCCGCGCAAACTGATTAAGGAAAACAAGAAGCGCGGCTAAAAACACGGATTTAATAAAACTTTAGTTTTCAAAGTTGTTAATATGAAATGCTTGATGATTTTCGTCGTTATTGTGCTGGCTTTTACAAAGTGGAGACTTAAAAGGCTAATCTCAGCTAACGTGCTAAAATGTCAATGCCAATAAGTGATAAAAAAATGTGATTGGACAATAAGATGGATTGCAGTGCTTTTTTATGTAAAAGTAATTAGATGGACGCGAGACTCTCTTGGTGGTGAGAGATAACGCATGTCCATAGCTAATGATAGCTATATACAAAACTTTGAGTAGTTTGAGTAACGAAGCAAAGTCCAGGGCATCGCTGCTTTGGCGCGCTTATTCCTTTGAGATATAATCTTATATCTATCTATCTATCTATCTATCTATATCTTTAAACGAGCAATTCTTGTATATATATATATATAATTTGAATCTCGGAAACGGCTCCATCGATTTTCATGAAATTTAGTATGCAGGGGGTTTCGAGGGCGATAAATCGATCTAGCTAGGTTTCATTTTTAGAAAACGTCGTTTTATCCGTGTTTTCAGACTTTGAAAAACCGAGCAAAGCTCGGTCATCCAGGTACTAGTAATAATAATAATAAACATTGTAGGACACATTACACACAGCGCCATCTGACCCCAAACTAAGCAGAGCTTGTGTGATGGAAGTAAGATAACTGATAGAATACATAAATACTTTTTTTTTGTAAATACATACTTATAATACATACAGAACACCCAGACACAAAACAAACATTTGTTTATACCATAAAATGTTTTGTCCTTGGCGGGAATCGAACCCACGCCCTACAGCTCAGGCAGACATACTACCAATGAGCCAACAGGGCTGTCATATGAATCTCAAAAGCGTTTATGTTGTGTTTATAAAATGGTTCATAGTATTCAATATTATCGATACTATTCCTATATGAATTGAAATTTATATGTTCACAAGTTCTCATTTAAATTTCAAATTTACCAGTTGACCTTCTAAGATTTTAAAACTTCACTGTTACATGGTAACAGAAGAACGGAAAAAATGTTCCAATAATTATTTTGTAGGTAAAAAGAAAAACGAATTCGTCGCTGTTTATTTATATCACAAAAATAAAATTTATATGTAAAAGTTTCCATTTATGAGCGAACAGATTATGAGACATAAAGATTAGTAGGTACCTGGTTGACCGAGCTTTGCTCGGCTGAAAACATGGATAAAACGACGTTTTCTGAAAATGAAACCTAGCTAGATTGATTTATCGCCCCCGAAACCCCCTGCATAATAAATTTCATTAAATCGTTGGCGCCGTTTCCGAGATTCAATATATATATATAATTATATATATATAATTATATATCTTATATATATATATATATATATATATATTTATATATATATATATATATATATACAAGAATTGCTCGTTTAAAGATATAGATAGCAAACGTTAAGCTTGAACTCGAACTTGACTATCGATTTACAAAACTTCATCCATTTTTTTAGTAGCGATGATAACTTAGTGGTTAGCGCGGTCGGTTCGCATGCCGAAGAGCGTGGGTTCAAACCCGAACAATGAGCTTGAGCTACCGGTGAAGGAAAACATTGTGAGGAAGCCGTAGCATGGTGGTAGAGTACTCGGCTGACTAGCAACCACCCTTAAAATTGAAAATCTACCGCCAAACATCTAACGGTGTGTTCCGGTAGCCTCACTTGAGAGCCAGTACAATTCCTCGACCACACCGTCACTTAACAAATCAGGTGAGCTGTGGTCACCTAGCCTGCCAACAATTAAAAAAAAAGGTATGTGTATGAATAGTGACATATTTATTATCGGAACTCTAGAAACTAAATAAATCAAAGTAATACTTTTACTTACATTATAATAAACCTTACTGACATCGAAGGGTTTGACCTTGGGTCTTATACGTTGATCGTATAACTAATAACTAGTGCCGTGCTGCTGCCGGCGTAAGAATTGCCCACCCTCTCTACCCGTGGTTGCCGTAAGAGTCGGCTAAGGGATGTAATCCGGAAGATGGGCAGCAGCGTCTACTTGAACAATCACACCTAACTGCGCTCGCCAACCCGCCTGCCAAGCGTGGCGAGTATTGGCAAAACCCGGGGGGGGGGGGGGGGGGAGGCTTATGTCCAGCAGTGGACGTCCTGGCTTCAGCTACATCAATGTCTTTTAAATGTCTGAACATGTAGCTTTTGCTTTGTAGCGATGATAGCTCAGTGGTTAGCGCGGTCGGTTCACAGGTGGGTTCAAACTCTAACAATGAACTTGAGCTGCCGGTGAAGGAAATCATCGTGAGGAAACCATAGCGTGGTGGTAGGGTGCTTTCTAGTACTCGGCTGGCTAGCTACCACCCTCAAGTTGAAAATCTGCCGCCAAGCATCTAACGGTGTGTTCCGGCAGCCTCACTTGAGAGCCAGTTCCACTCCAGGCTAGGTGTGCTTTACCATCTTCGACCACACCGTCATTAAGCATCAGGTGAGCTGTGGTCAAACAAATAGCCTGTCAGCCATAAAAAAAAGGAAAACAAAAATCGTTTAGAAACCAACGATTTATATAGTGCATCATTGATAAAAGCCGTTTTCTAAAAAAACCGTTTTCGTAAAAATGTTTTAAAGCCGTATTCTGTAAAATTATGTTTATTGAGATGTCACACTGTCGTCGCAAGTGAACGAAATGACCTAATAGGGCAGCGAGATGACTCATAAAAATCTCATAATAAATGTTTGTAAAACATGTTCCGTTGATAAGTATAGGTAGATAAAGACTTATAAAGCTTTATTACCTTGAAGTCTAGACATCAGGAGATAGTTCTATGTACTAAATAGAATGCCTAGCACCAATGAAATCTTCCAAAAAACGAAACTGAAAGCTCTGAAAGCATTAATTTCATAATTTCCGATAACAATCAAAGATTTTGCAACGGACAACCCTGAATGTTGTAAAAGATGTCCCGCCGTGTTGCCAGTAGTTGTTTTATAAAAACGGCAATTGTAAATATTCCTGCTTTTTTTTCATGTTTTAAAGTATTGCTAAGCATGCTAAAAGGTCAGCGCCAATAAGTGATTAAAAAAAGTGATGGGATAATGAGATGAAAGGATTGCAGTGCTTTATTATGTCAACGTAATTAGACGGACAAGAAGCTCTCCTGATGGCAAGAGATAACGCATGTACATGACCATTGCAGCCATGCACAGGAGCTTAAGTAAAAAATTAAGTCCACGGCATCGCTACTTTTCGTACATAACTTTGAAACTTTTGATGGTTAGTCTGAACAGTCTTGTAATTTCACTAGCTGCAGCTGTTATGCTTACACATTACTACTTAGCAGCAGAATATCTGGTACTGCAGTGTTATCTACGTGTACAACCATTTGCTACCGCTAAGTTAATTTATAGCACATTGTTATTTTTTGCACGTTTTATGGCTATTAACGAATGATAGAATTATTTTTTTTGTGAATTTCTAATCATTTTGAACTATGGTATTCCAGAGTTTCTGAGTTCTGCTGGATGAGGATAGAAAGAGATAGATCGTTGTGGGGAACACTTGGGAAGGCCTATGCCAAAGAGCAAGACAATCACGAAATCGGTGTCTAATATAAATAATAACATTTAATTACGTTGCTGTCATAGACAACCATGTTAAATATTAGTAGTACATAAGTAGTTATAAGATGAAATGTAACACAAAAGATTGTTAATAAAGGCTTTTATTATTATTATTATTATTATTATTCTAGAGTTATGTCTGTTGTGTGTTTCCAATTATAAGTTTTTTGCAATTATAAGATGAGGATTAACGAGATCATCAATGCCCTGTTACAATTCATAATTACTTATCTGACCCAAACAAGCTTTAAATTTGAAACAAAAGAAATCTTTGAATAATTCTTAGTTTTGAGTACTTTATTTACGTAAATGTTTAATCGGTTTATTGGTATTCATAATACGTATATTCAGATACACTAGTCATGATTATACATTTTTTTCTACATGTTGATAAGGAAAAAATATAATTATTTGTAATCCTTAAACTTTTGCAAATACAATATTATATATAGAGCACTCGCCCAGTTTTTTTTTTCTTTAGTATTAAGCAATAATTATAGCTGCTATTTAAGATACTCAATAAATATTCAAAATTAGGACACACTATCAATATATTATAATTATTAAGTTAAACAAATTTTGATAATAACGTTTATAGTAGCGATGTAAAAAAAGGTGGTATTTATGAATAATAAAATAACAAAAACATATAGTATAATTACATATTAAAGGAACTTTGAGAATAAACAATAATAACAAGAAAATGTTATATATAAGATAAATGTACTAAATGCGTTCCCGTGTAGTAGCTGGTAGCACCGTTCCCGCACTCACATATCGGCCATCTTGGAGCCGCTCACTCCCCGCCTGCCAAACGAAATAAAACCGCGCGAAAATCGAATTTAGAACTCAGTCGTGCCGCGCAAACTGACTCGGTGGGGAAAACAAGACCGCGCCTTATTTTTGGTTTTATTTTAATTTTTAGTTAGCAAAGTTGGCAATATGAAATACCTGGTGCTATTCGCCGTTATTGCGCTGGCTTATGCCGCGGAAGAGGCCAAAGAAGAAGACAAAACGAAGACCTTCAGAAGGCTGATCCCAGCTGACGTGTTAAGAGGTCAGTGCCTATAAGTGATTTAAAAAAAAGTTTTTAAGGGATGAAAGGATTGCAGTGCATTCATATATATATATTTTTTTAATATGTTAAGATAATAAGAGGGATTAAACGCTTTTCTGGTGGTAAAAGATTACGCATGTCCATGACTATTGCTGCTTTGGCGCTCATTACTTCGAGACTTGCAACGATCGCATTTGCCTTAATTTTTTTTTTTTTTATGTAACAGTATTGAGACGAACGAAACGCTCTCCTGATGTTAAGAGATAACGTCCATGACCATAAAAACTAAAAAACTAGCTATACTTTTTTTCTAACTTTCATAAAAACTATACAAATAGAGACACAATCGATACAAAAGATTTTTATCTAATGACTGTTAGTTCATTTAATATTGTAAACAAGCTTTTAGATATGTTAATATCTATAATTATGCTAATTATATTATAATGTTTCTTTGATTAAGGCGTCTATGTGAAATGGTATTATATTATTTCTTTGATTAAGGCGTATTGGTAAATATATTATACTTACAGTATTTTTAAAAACCACTTAACTAATCCCATAAAATTTAAATATGATGTTTTATTTGGGTTTTTCCATGGCTGCCCAAAAAAAGAAGTATAATATTTTAAATAAAGTAATTTTTAAATGCTTGAACAGATTTGGAAGTATCGTTTGAATCCTTACATCCTTCCGAGAAACACAGGCTGTAACTTTTTTGAGGAAAAAAATCAGTACATTCTCAGTATGGATCCATTTTCAAATGTGAAAAGAGCTGTGGCTGTGGTTTCATTAATTAGATTTTTTAACGTAGCCGTGTTTTTCGCTTTATTCAATAAAATAATTCTTGATTAGATGTGACGAAAATGAAACTAAAGCCGGGTAGCTGAAATTTAATTTAATTTAATTTTACTTTCGCAAACTAACAATATTTTACAAAAAAAAATCTCTAATAAAAAAATCTTTAGGTACCTACTAAATTTGGGTAGCTGAACTGAACACCGAAATTTTATTTTACATTTGCATACGACAAATATTTTCTGTAATGCCATTACGCAAATACCATTAAAGTATATTATTAGTATAGAATAATAATAATAAAATATTTCCCCATAATATTCGCGTGTGCATTGTTGCTTGCAATAATTTTGCATAACATTGCTAAATAAAAATCAAAATACTTGCCGATTAAAACAAAAAACTTTCACAATTGACAGCTCCTTATCAATTTTTAAAATCGGAAGAAAAAATGCAGCATTTGCCATTAAAAAGTTCTTTTTCTTTTTTTAATCTTGCCATAAAAAGTCATAAAACAATAAACTGTTTTTTTATGCTGCAGAATTCTAGGAATTAATGATTTTAGGGATTTCTGATTTAATTAGTTATCGCTACTGGTAAAATGTATATCTATAATATCATCGTGAAAAAAAATCAACTTTAATTCTCCGCTTTACCTTTTTTTTATATCATACAACAAATTTATATATTTTTTACGGAAGTTTTGTATATAAGTACTACCAAGTCTAAAATCATGGCGGTGATCTACGTGATTCGCTTTTTAATTTACACTCGAAGGAGGCCTGTGACCGATATAAAAACTCCTTGAAAGCAAAAAGTAATACAACGTTTTGTCATAAAATTGCCAAAAAAATAGCACGCATGCGAAGCCGAACCAGTTCGCAGGCAAATACATAATATATATTAATATTATATACAATATTCCGTCCCTATTGTCACTTCAAGAATGTTATAAATTATGCAAAAGGGCAATTTAAAAGCATTTTTTAATTGGTTCCTTATTACTGGACGTTTGTCCAGTAGTTAGTTTTTTATAATCCCACAGGGCCCTAACATTTTTGCGGGATAAAAAGTATCCTATATGTTAATCCAGGCCATAAACTATATAGTATGTGTGCCTTTCATCCAAATCCGTTGAGTAGTTCGATCTTCACAAGCTTTCACATTTATAATATTAGTAGGAAGTAGAATTAGTAGGACTTTTAACTAAATCAACATGTCAAAATTATAATTACAATACTTATAGAACACAGATTACAATAAGTATTTTGAAATAGTAAACTAAGATTTCACACAGATACAGACAAACTTAATGACAACTTTCTGTTTGTGTCGGGGATTAAAAAAAAAAGAAATTGAAAAAACTTTCTTCTTTAACTTTTTTGCTTCTTCTATATTGCTTTCGGCGTCACACTCTGTGCATTTGTCAGTGTCAAAAATTTCAATATTTTCAATTAATTTATTAACAATTAAGTTTTTAAGTCACAGTCAAAGTTATGGTCAAGTCCGTTCATGCCCTAGTAAAGTAGTGGTGACTTCGACTGAGTTTTGGAAATAACACTTTCCCACACTTTCGCACTTTATTAATTAAACACTAGGTACAATTTAAACACAAACACACGAAAAAGAACAAGTTATGAAAAGCACAATGCGAAATATAATCCGGCGCGGCGTCATGATTTTTCTCGTTCCCGCCTAAACTCCACAAAAAAAAAACATAAAATAATATGTTTTTGTTTTTTAACCCAATGGCCCTGCACGTTATGTGCATTCAGCCAATAGCGATTAATGTTAATCCCATTACGAATGGCCAAGTGTTATACAAGCAATGATGCAATACGGCCTAGATGTCGCTTGCATTTTAATTATAAAAAACAATGTAACGGCACCAAACGTGTTCTACGGCTTTTAGATTCGCCATTTTGGAGAAATCCGGGTTTTGGTTCGATTTTTTACTATTTCGTATTTCATTTTCACGCTCATAATTACTTATTGAAGATGTCTTGAAATAAATGTATTGTAATGTAAATGCGTTTGTATTTGTTTTTAAATTATCTACAATGAATTTGACATTGTGCTTCATGTTACTTTTTAGCTTACTAACAACTTGTTAAATGTAGTAGCTTAAGTTTTGCATTGTGGTATTGACAAAGCCTACTATAAGGTGGCTCATTACGTGGAAGACAGGAATATATGGTTGTAGTAGCTTCTCTCTGCACTTACATCCCCCTGGCTAAGTGTCAATTGTAGTAAGCATAATGTATTAATATAACTGTAAACTGTATAAACTGTAACCTAATATGAAAAGAAAGATCCACAAAAAAAAAAATGCCTTGCTGATTTTCTTGCCGGAGTCTTCTCAGTTGAAGTGTAATTACGAGCCGGTGGTAGATTCAAACATGTAACTTAACGTTCATAAGTGCCTTACCAGGGCCTAAACTGAATAAAAGACTTTTTGATTTTGATTTTGGTTGGGTATTTTTAGTACTCGGCTAGCTACCACTCTCAAGTTGGAAGTCTGCTGCCAAGCACATAACGGTGTGTTCCGTCACTTCAGGTGAGCTGTAGTCAAACACTTAGCCAGACAACCATAAAACCCCCTATTTTGCGTGATAATAGGTAATAATTTAATTCAGACGCTAATCCACATAATTAAAAGTTAACTTATATTTATTGTCATTGCAGTTTGGATCCAGAATGCCCAATATGCACCTTCGTATTGCATGATTGGGTAATCTAGATCCATCCTTGAGGCGTTGTTCGCATGGATGGTCGCATGGATGCATGCGACCCGTTTGTGCATAATCGCCGCAAACTCGTCTTTACGTGCCCGATACGTTACATAAACGCGGCAGTTTCAAGGCGTTATGTAACTGTCTTATTCGTCTCTGTTTGGTTTTGTGTTATTATTATCTATTTTGTCCCACTGCTGGGAAAAGGCCCCTCGTTCTCCTTTCCATGCGTGTCTGTTTGCTACTACTGAAGTCCAATCCTTATTATGAGTATCAAGCGCATCTTTTTGGTTTTGTGTTACAAAATAATTCCTTTCTTTCTTCCTTCTTTTTCTCTTTTTTAGGGTTCTGTACCCAAAGGGTAAAACGGGACCCTATTACTAAGACTCCGCTGTCCGTCCATTTGTCACCAGGCTATGAACTTATATTCTTATGAATCGTGATAGTTAGACAGTTGAAATTTTTACAGATGATGTATTTCTGTTGCCGCTATAACAACAAATACTAAAAAACAGAATAAAATAAATATTTATTGGGGCACCCATACAACAAACGTGATTTTTTTGGTCGCTTTTGCTCGATATTGATAACGGCCGTTATTCCGTGGTGGTGCCGGCGTAAGAATAGCACCCCACCCTCTCTACCCGTGGTTGCCGTAAGAGTCGAAACCTGCCTGTCAAACGTGGCGAGTATTGGCAAAACCTCCCCAGGAGGAGGCCTATGTCCAGCAGTGGACGACCTATGGCTGATGATGTGATGTGATATGATAACGGCAACAGGTAGAAGCTTGAAATATTCACAGAATATTGAGTTATATTATTCACTATAGAGTTTTTTGAGCTTTAAGTTATTTGAGTTATATTATTAAAATAAAATTAATATTTAAGGGGAGCTCCCATACAACAGACATGATTTTTTTGCCGTTTTGGTATCATAATATACATATACATAATGGTACGGAACCCTTCGTGCACGAGTCCGACTCGGACTTGGCCGGTTTCTCTCTCTCTCCCTCTCTCTTTCTTATTGTGCTTAATCTATACGCTGCATGTGTAAAATAATTGACATTATGCTCAAAATAATGTATCTTTCAATGTTGTAATCACATTGCCAGAATGTCACGACGATGTTTTAGAATAATACATTAGTGCTTCGTAATTTGTCACCTGTCAAGATTTGCTCGCAAATTTATTGCACTTTCACGAAATGGCAATCCGTCGTGCTTTCGTCGGCTAGACACTTTCAACGGGCGACTGTTACTTTTGTTTATTGCGATAGTAGCTCAGAAATCGACGATAAGTTGGTACTATAAGTAATTTCGTAAATTACTTCCCATTGTTTCGAGAGATCAGTTGGATGAACAATGTCTTTGGCTAAATGTCTTATATTTGCGAAGGCATTAATTTTAAAAAATATAGCAAATCGACTTATACGTTTAATAAAAGAAATTAACAAAGAAGCGAAGAAAACTCTATAGAGAAAAATCCATCATCTATTATTACTTAAATATTATTAAAACAAAGTCGTCAGCCGCGTCTGTCTTGTCTGTCCGTCTGTGCGCGATAAATTTAAAAGCTACTGAACGAATTATCATACTAGTTACACCAATAGATAGAGTGATTCATGAGGAAGGTTTTGGCATATAATTTGTCAAGGTTTTGTGTAAATTGGTTGAAATATTATGATAATTGTTGGAAGTGTCGGAAAAAGTCAAACCACCTGGGAGCTTTCATCGAAAACGCTGCCTAATCCCTGTGAGATATAACAAAACAATGCATGGTGGGATATTCCTCTTTTATAGATCTACAAAAAAGTCCGCGGTGGCATATATCTACCTTTTAAACATAGCTTATTAAATCCATTCTTACTACGCATGCGAAACCGGGGCGGGTCGTTGTACATAAAAATCCCGTGTCACGGTGTTTGTGGTCAAACTCCTCTAAAACGGCTAGATCTATTTTTATGATTCTTTTTAATGTGTGGTAGCTATGAGAATTGATCGTAAAGTATATTTCATACTAGGTTAGGTGATTAGGGACAAGTCTTAACTCTAACGTGGACGAAGTCACGAGCGCAAGCTAGTATCTTTATAAAAGTATCTTTTAAAGTAAATCCTATATAGGGTTCCGTACCTCAAAAGGAAAAACAGAACCCTTATAGGATCACTTTGTTGTCCGTCTGTCTGTCTGTCAAGACCCTTTTTCTCAGGAACGCGTGGAGGTATCAAGCTGAAATTCATATCAAATACTCAAGTCTACTGTCCCTCGGAGCTGTGAAAAAATCAAACTTCTAAGCCAACGCAATCATAAGATACAGCCGTTTATGCTGAAAATTTTCGACACTCGCAAAGGAATCAAAACCTACAGGGTACTTCCCGTGAACTCAAAATCTTGAAATTTGGTACGAAGCAATATCTTGTAGCACAGGCAAAAGATAAATTACCATTAAAAAAAATACTATAACTTTTACTTATATACCTACAGGTTTATACGGAACCCTCGGTGCGCAAGTCCGACTCTGACTTGGCCGGTTTTATTTTTATTTTGACCAATTTATGCAACTGATGAGGGCTTTTCTTGTAGCTCAGTGGTTAGCGCGATCGGATCACATCAAAAGGCGTTGAAAGGCTGCAACATTACTTAATATCAGCTGACCTGTGGTCAAGCACATAGCCCGGAAAAAGTGCAACAACGGAAAATTTCGACACTTTTGCGGGTAGTTAACAATAATTACTACCCTAGGTAATACAGTAGAACCGCTATTGTCGCAACCGAGAGGAAATGTCGGCAACTGCAGTTCGCTCATTAACCCACGATTGCAGGGTAATGTTTACGCAATTAAATCGATTGGCTGTATAATCGGATGCGTAATAATCGATTGTTAGTGATGCTCCATGAGTGGGTACCAAAGCATCGATTTTTTTTGTCGTTTTCATGCTTGGTGTTTGACTACAGCTCACCTGATGTTAAGTGACGGTACACACCGTTAGATGTTTAGCGGCAAATTTTCAACTCGAGGTTGGTAGCTAGCCAGCCGAGTACTAGAAAGTACTCTACCACCGCGCTATGGTTTTCTCACGATGTTTTCCTTCACCGACAGCTCAAGCGTAATATTGGGGTTTGAACCGACGCTTTTTGGCGTATGAACCGACCGCACAACAACTGAGCTATCATCGCTACAGATTCTTACGTTATCTCTTACCATCAGAAGACCGTTTCGTTCATCATTACTTTCATTTAAAAAAAAGTCACTGTCAAGTCCAATTTATGGCCTAGTATAAATGAACAAGCGTATATGCACAAAGCCTGCCAGCTATAAAAAAAAAAGTTTTGAATTGAAAAAAAAAGACTTTTCACTAAATTAAATCATTTAATCACATGGCATTTCAACACCTTAACTTCTAAACATAAACCCAAGAAAAAAAACCCAGTATTGTTCAGTTCAAAATAATAACACTTTTCCTTATCCAAATATAAAAATAAATGGCTTGGCCTTAAAACAGACAATAAAAAAAAACTGTCATCAAGAACGACGACCACTTATGTCACAGATTATAGTAATAGATACAGTTAAAAAAAAAGCTTCCTTCAATTATGTCCTAGTTTGTGCGTCCGCGGGTTCGCCCGCGTTGCGTTGGAACCTAGATCAATATACAGGATGCCCTTTATTCCGTTTTTTTTTTTAATATGGCGACAGGCTTTGTGTTTGACCACAGCTCACTTGATGTTAAGTGACGGTGTGGTCGATGATGGTAAAGCACACCTAGCCTGGAATAGAACTGGCTCTCAAGTGAGGCTGCCAGAACACACCGTTAGATGCTTGGCGGCAGATTTTCAACTTGAGGGTGGTAGCTAGCCAGCCGAGTACTAGAAAGTACCCTACCACCACGCAAAAGACGCATTTCCTTTACTTACCTTTACTTAATTCATTATTCCGTAAGACGCATCTATACCAAATTTCAAGTGCCTATAGTTAGTTTTTTGATAACCACAAAGAAACCTAACATTTTCCCGCAATAAAAAATATCCTATATGCTACTCCAGGTAATAAACTATATGTGTGCCAAATTTCATCCAAATCTGTTCAGCCATTTTTGCGTGATTGAGTAACAAACATCCAAACATACAAACTTTCAGACTACAATATGGGTAGGATAATAACTTAGCCTATTATACGACCAAATTGTAAACTAAAGTTGACAAATAAAGGAACTAAATATTGCGACTTTATACTTCAAATTTTGTTCACAAAATGCGATAGTGGCGGCTCACTCACAGGTCTCAACTCACAGGTCAAGTAAAAACGGCCTTGTCCTCGAGTAAAAAAGGATGTATTTAAAAAACTAGTTATTTTCATGTCTGTTGACCGAAAAAGGCAGTGATGCAATAATTGTGAATCAGATAAAACTTGAGTTCCAAGGTAAAGACGAAAAAAAAAACATCTTACTTTTTTTTAAATTGTTAGCTACTGCCCCTTACAGCGGAGATTATTTCGCCAAACAGTGTGTGAAGTTTAAAAAGATGTAAAAATAATTAGTTTTAATAATATGAAATACATGACAGTTTTTTTCGGAACACATTTAAACGAAAGAAGAATAAAGAAAAAATAATAATTTGGGGTCTTTTATTATCGTTTTTTCTTTTTTTTTATGACTGACAGGCTAGTTGTTTGACCACAGCTCACCTGATGTTAAGTGACGGTGTGGTCGATGATGGTAAAGCACACCTAGCCTGGAATGAAACTGGCTCTCAAGTGAGGCTGCCAGAAGAAACCGTTCGATGCTTGGCGGCAGATTTTCAACTTGAGGTAGGCCGAGTACTAGTACCCTACTACCACGCTATGGTTTTCTTCACCGGCAGCTCAAGCTCATTGTTGGGGTTTGAACCCACGCCCTTCGGCATGCGAACCTACCGCACTAACCACTGAGCCATCATCGCTACAAAATTAAATATATATAAAATATTTTAAATAAATCTTTGTTTTTTCTTCGGCTATGGCACGTTCGTACATTGTGCCAATTCTCATGTCGTATTTGTATGTTTGCCGTGGTGGTGCCGGCGTAAGAATAGTACCCCACCCTCTCTACCCGTGGTTGCCGTAAGAGTCAGCTAAGGGATGTAATCCGGAAGATGGGCAGCAGCGTCTTCCTTGAACAATCACGCCTAACTGCGCTCGCCAACCCGCCTGCCAAGCGTGGCGAGTATTGGCAAAACCCCCCCAGGAGGAGGCCTATGTCCAGCAGTGGACGTCCTATGGCTGATTAAATTAATATTTGTACATTATTGAACACTAAGAAGTTCTTTGGTGTTCCATGTTTCATGTTCTCAACGTCACGAAATCTTTGATCCTGTATCTTATTTCTATCGAGAGCTGTAAAAAAAAAAGTATTCTGAGAAAACAAACATTCTAGGAAATGAAGCGATTCTATCATAAAAAGTGTTACGAATAAATTTTTAATGAATTTCCTGGTGTCCTTTGGAGTAAAAGGCGCTTAAAAACTGACTCAGAGCAAAAGTGAGCGGTCACCTTGGACCGTTCTAGAAGCCACGTGGGTTGAAACCGAAAGTTCTTGCCTCTATTACGTCGGGTTATGAGACAGCCTGACGTGACTGACAAACGATTGGACTAAAACTTAATAATCGTATCACGCGATGAGCCAGTTTCGAAAAAAAAAAAAAACAAAAGCATAGAGAAACTTTTTTGTGTGACCTATTTGCATAGTCATAAAGTTATTCCGCTACACATAATATTTTGTCTTTTTTTTTATAGATAGGCTTACTTTTGGCCGTCATCTCACCTGATGTTAAGTGATGATGCGGTCTAAGATGGAGCACGCTGGCCTAAAAGATACCGATTCACTGTCGACTTGAAGACACCCAGATTGTATCCATCAGGGAACACATTCGGGCAGCACATTCCACTGTCTAGCAGTCCGCACAATGAACGTGGAATCAAATCGTTTCGTTCGAGTTTTTGGAACATCTACCATGAAATAATGTCGCTTTTTTGAGCTTCTGGCTGTCCGATAGACAAATGGGCATGGGGGAATCAGACCATGTAGTTCTGAAGCACACTCTCCGAAATGAATCCGATAAAAAATCTACAAAAAATCGACAATTATCGTCTTAATATATTGTGATGCGATTATATAAACGTTGCCATATTATTTATTGTTATATGTATTTTGTATAACAAAAATAATATTAGATTGTAAAATTATATGATTTTCAATATTAGGTCTAATGGCTTTATAAGAATTAATAGAAAATCGTGATGCCGAAAAGAAAACGAATTAAATTTTTTTTATATCAAAAGTTTATGTAAAACCTTTTTTTGCCAATAATTCAAATTTAGAATTGTATTTTATTCGTTATTTATTGATTGGAGAAAATGTTTTTGTTTGTGGTTGAAAAACTGCTTATTTCAAAAACGGAACAGATAGAATAAATTAATAAAAGATGTACAAATCGAATGAAAATCAAAATGTGCCGAATCGAATCGAATTGAATCGAATGTGCCGACTATTAAAAAAAAGCCGTAATTTTTTTTTGCCCTTGGCCTTTATCTAGTCTAAATATTTAATGGCTTAAACAAATGGATCATGAATACATATTTGCTTTTTTTATAGTTCCAACGATCCGAACTTTAGATATATGTGTTTTTAACAGACTTTAAAAAAGAGGTTCTAAGTTTCATTCAGGAAAAATTATCAAACACAGTCCGTGTTTGATAATTTTTCCCTTTTTCATGTATCTTAAGCTAGGTATTTGACCATATCTCACCTGATGTTAAATGACGTTGTGTTCAAAGATGGTGAAGACACCTATGTAATGGAATTGACTCTCAAATGAGGCTGTCAGAACACACCTTTAGGTGCTTGGCGACAGATTTTCAACTTGAGGATGGTAGCTAGCCATCAGAGTAGGTACTAGAGAGTATACTCTATGTTTGATATTAAATGAAAAATAACTTTAAAACTATTAATTTGAGTGGAATTAATATGTTTGTTAGTTACGAAAAGATTTTTTGCTTTATACATTTCTAAACTTAATTAATTATTATTATGAATGAATAAAATTATTACAAGACGTTTTATAAACCAGTTACATCAATTTACATAACTTTACTTAATAACTTACTACTCATTTTATAAAAATATTTCTCATTTAAACTACCTACAAAGAAGTAAACTAGATTCTGACCCAGTTTATAAAATCTCATTTAAATTTCAAATTTTATAGTTTGCCTTCTCGGGTTTTAAGACTTCAGATTACATGGTAACCGAGGAATGGAAAAATTTATTGCAATATTTATTTTAAATAGGTTTAAAATAAAAAAATAGAGATTTACTATTTTTTTTTTTATGCGATGCCCTGGACTTTTTTCCTCTTAGTTCTGTATTATCACTCGTTCGTCTCATTAATATCACGCAATAATCTTACACAGATCAGATCAAGTCAAAATTTGGTGTTCTGTTTTTTTTTTTTCTTTTCTTCTTGGCTTCGCACTCTGTGCATTCTGCCAGTTTCAATGTGTCTAGATTTTGTGAGTAGTCTTAATTTTTCAGCTTCTTTATCATCTATAGTTACAGTCAAAGTCTAGTCTTGATCAAGTTCAGTCGGTCCCAGTCAAATCAAGTCATGCCTTAGTAAAGTAGTGGCGACTTTACTATAAGTTTCTGGATGGAGTTTTGGAAGCAACACGAAAAGTCATGTTTAACCACATTATATCATTCTCCCATACTCGCGATTGTAATCCAGCACTTTGTGAATAAAATACCACTATTTTTATATATAAACACTCGAAAAAACACTAGTTTTGGAAAAAAATACAATGGGGCGACACGACGCTCACCGCGTTCCCGCCAAAACTCTGGTGTTCTGTTGCTGGTTTTGTAAATGTCGGGAGTTTTTTTAAATTTATTATTGTTACGTCATCAAATTAGAACTTTCCAGTCAGTGTCCATTAATTATTTCAGTTTCCAAATGTCAATCCTAATGAGCGTTAAATGTCAGCTCAATAAAACCAATTCAGTTTGACGATCGATTTATAACTTGTTTAATTTGGTGACATTTTTATTAATTTGCAATAAATTATTATTAACATATTGGAAAACAATATTACGTAATGTGAATATGTCTTTATTTTCTATAATGCCCAATTCATTGTCATGTTTTATTTTTGAATTTATTTCATATTTTTATTAATACATATTATTATAGTATTATAGTAATACTGTTGATATTGCGTTACGGTCAGTAGATATTTGAATAACTAAAAACGATTATAGTAATGGTTAAAAAGAAATAAAAAATTAAGATTACATTTTATAGTTTTCAATACAATCTCCTTTCTAAGTTTTGCAATTGGCCACGCCTAACCAGGAAGGTAGGTTACAGCCAAGAGATAGGCATCTAAATCGTACTTGGGTGTACTTTCACTCGTCCCAGACTGCAGTCTGAATAGTTAAACGTCTAGTGCACAGTGACTGTCTGTCTGTACCTAAAAATTCATAATCTTTTATTGTAGGCTGACGCTCTCCTGATTGTAATAAAACAAAGTTCAGGGCATCACTGCTTTGGCGCTCATTACTTTTGATGGTTAGTCTCAACAGCCCTGTAATTTCGCTAGCAGTACCCTTCAAACCGGAACACAGTAATGTTTACACACTACTGCTTGCCGTGGTACTCCAGCTTAGGAGTTCTACCACCAAGTAGATACATACAATATTTAGTACGTTTATTTATAATTAAGATATTATTAAATAAAAACATTCGTCAAAAAAAAAAAAGAATAATAATACATTTATATTTAAATGTCATAGTACATTTTAAATTTCATAATATACATATATATTTTTTTTTTTATTTTTTTTATTTTTTTTTATGTATTGAGACGAACGAGACGCTCTCCTGATGATAAGAGATAACGCCTGTCCATGACCATTGCAGCGATACACAGAACTTTGAGTAGTAAAACAAAGTCCAGAGCATCGCTGCCAAAAAAGAAGTCAGAGAAGATTATCAATATCATAGTATTATGTAATAAGAATGTCAAGTTGTTTATCATTTTAAATAACTTGTTAATATTGTAATAGTATTTGTCAAGCAACATTTTGATTACGTTATTTTTAAAATTTTCTATTGACATAGCTTATATTTCGTCAGGTAAATGATTTAATAGCTTTATATAAACTACATACAAATATACTTTCATTGTAAAATTTTGTTTAAGGCCCTGAGGGGTAATACACATCACTATTTAGATAGATATATCCTATGTATTATAGTGATTGGGGAAGATCAATCTAGGTTTGTGACTGGTCTGTAATGGAACTGGTTTTGTTGAGTTTAACCATCGAATGGCTCAAAGTAATGAGCGCCAAAGCATGTCTTTGCTTTGCTACTCAAATTTCTGTGTATCGCTGCAATGATCATGGACAGGCGTTATCTCTTACCATCAGGACAGCGACCCGTTCGCCCCATCACTTTTACATACAAAACAAAACTAGATAGAGAGGTAAATTATTTCACATAGATAAACAGAACGGATCTCCGCTAATCTAGATCACGGCAAGCCAATTGGCGCAACGTGAACGGCAAATTAAACAATGAGTTTATTGCCTAACCCACTGTAAAACACAAAGGATTATTGTGTGAATAACGGGTAAGTTCTCTCGCTTTTTAAACCTACAATAGGTTTAAAAAGCGTATGACTCATACGAGTCATGTTCACGAATGATTCTGAACATGAAAGTAACGTGAACTTTATGAGCTTGTGCGAATCTCTACATAGAATAAAACAAAGTCGCTTCCCGCCATATATACGTTTAGATCTTTTAAAATACACAACAGATTTTAATGCGGTTTCCATTCCTATGTAATGGATTCTACAGAGAGGTAGAAATTAGTCTAAGTGTAATACGTTTCTCATCCGTGCGGCCAAGGAATGGAACAAGCTGCCGGCTTCCTTGTTTCCTGAGAGATATAATCTAGATCTTTTCAAGGCCAGAGTGAATAGGTATTTTCTAAGTCTGCGTGCTTTATCTTCGACCACATCATCGCTTACCATCAGGCGTGTTGGTGGTGAAAGGCGGATTTATCCGTTTTAAAAAAAAAAAGTATTAATTGATTGATTCAGGCATTATTTTGCGGAATTTAATTTTAAATATTCAAGAGTTATGTTTTTAGTGCATATCCGCTTTAAAGTAATTTTGATTGCAACAGTCATGAGGATTTAATTTACATAAAATATAATTTATTTATCCAATATATTCCTTAATCTCTAAACTAAAATCCGACATAAATTTAAAAAAAACTTGAGCATAACGGTCTACAAATCTGTAATTGTTTGTTCATCAAAAAAAAACTTGTCAATTTTAATGAATAAATAAAAAAAAATTAATACATGGAGTCATGTTAAGAGTTTTTTTTGTGGAATTGTGAACGACGTGTATACACTGCTCTACAGTTGAACGGAACGAAGCAAGTAGGCACTCAGACCACATCATCAAGTACGTAGGCATAAAAAGTAGAACGTTAGTAGCTACGTGCGTTCACGCTTCACCGAGAATGAAAGTGAAGAGGGAACGATACGGTAATTTCGTAAACGAACATTGTTAGATACTTACAGTTTCGCACACACACAAAAAACTTCAAATCCATTTCGAAAAATGTCTCAAAACGCTAAACGAGCTTAGTAAACAAACAGACACACAAGCAATCATACACGATATGCTAATATATATAATATACTCTCTTGAATGTAAATTTGAGAGCTAGTCGCCGTTCTAACCTAGTTCTGCTTCTTCTTCTGCGTTTTTGGCGTCGAAGTTTGCCAGTGTCAAGTATTTAGATATTTTCACGTATTTAATGAAAAATCAAGTTAAATAAGTCTAAGTCACAGTCAAGTCACGCAAAGTAATTCACAGCCGAGTCCAGTCATGCCTTAGTCAAGTAGTGGCAATTTTATTGCGATGGAGTTTTGGAAGTGACACCAAGTCATGTTACATTATATAACTTTCCAACACTCGCGTTTGTAATTCGGTACTTTCAGTACAATGTGAAAAATCATCTTGGAAAAAAAATGTTTTCCGCGTTCCCGCCAAAACCCTGTAGTTATTGTTACCAGGTTAGATTAATAATTGTCACATGGCATCAGAATAACAATAGAATTTCAAATATCATTTCTTCATTTACTTCAGAAAGAAACCGCCATGGTACAGTCAAAGTCACATAAAGTTACAGTCAAGTCATGTCCACGTTATAGTAAAAAATATGTGGAAGCTTTTGGAAGTCGCTTCTACCAGTGACTTGAAAACTTGTGCTTGTTTTGGTTAGACTAGGATTTTTTTCTAATTTCAGAAAGTAGTAAAAGTTGTTCATAATGATTAGTACAATACCTACACTTCAAGCTCACCAGTTTCTTTGATTAGTTGTTCTATATTTTCGCATTGGTACCTATTTCTCAGGAAGCTGCAATTTGAAAGTTTAAATAAACACTTCATACATAGATACTTACTGCATAAGAATTACCTAGCACCTACCATGTCCACTTTCTAAGTACACTATTGGGTGGCGTAACTACAGTACCTTATTGACTTTTACTTGATTTTCACTTAGTTTAACGTAGATTCCCATTATTTTATAAGTAGAAGGAATTATGCAATGTGTACCTATTCAATATATAATAAAAAAGAAAATATCGTTGGATTATCGAGTGAACATTCCATAGCTCTGATGACTTTACCCTATAACAAATAATATATTCCTTTTTTGTTTCTGGCGTTGTACTTTGTGCATTTCCCAATATTAAGTGTTTCAATATGTACAAATATTTATTATAAAATCAAAGTCTTAGTCACAGTCAAAGTCACACAAAGTCAAGTAGAGTCCAGTCACGCCCTAGTAAAAAAATTGTAGGACACATTACACACAGCTCCATCTGACCCCAAACTAAGCAGAGCTTGTATGATGGAAGTCAGATAACTGATAAAATACATAAATACATTTTTTTGTTGTAAATACATACTTATAATACATACAGAACATCCAGACATAGAACAAACATTTGTTTATATCAAACAAACATTTGTCCTTGGCGGGAATCGAACCCACGCCCTACAGCTCAGGCAGGCATACTCCCAATGAGCCAACAGGGCTGTCAACTATAAAATATAGACAGCTATAGCTAAGGAAATCTACCATAATAATCGTATATCTTTGTTAATCTACTTTTTTCTTTTTTTTTATAACTGACAAGCTAGGTGTTTGACCACAGCTCACCTGATGTTAAGTGACGGTGTGGTCGAAGATGGTAAAGCACACCTAGCCTGGAATGGAACTGGCTCTCAAGTGAGGCTGCCGGAACACACCGTTAGATGCTTGGCGGCAGATTTTCAACTTGAGGGTGGTAGCTAGCCAGCCGAGTACTAGAAAGTACCCTACCACCACGCTATGGTTTCCTCACGATGTTTTCCTTCACCGGCAGCTCAAGCTCATTGTTGGGGCATGAACCCACGTTCTTCGGCATGCGAACCTACCGCGCTAACCACTGAGCCATCATCGCTACATAATACTAATAATACATTTTATTAATATTTCTCCATTCTTCTTTCCAGATTTCCCCGGAATGTGTTTCGCTTCCACTCGTTGCGCCACGGTAGAGCCTAACAGCACCTGGGACCTGTCTCCCTTCTGCGGCCGCAGCACCTGCGTTCTCAGCGAGGACACGCCCCCCAAGCTTCTGGAACTGGTCGAAGACTGTGGACCTCTGCCCATCGCCAACCCCAAATGCAAACTTGACAATGGTATGTACTAGAACATTCATTTTACAGCCAGGTTTTTTTTTAAATGTTTTACAAGCTAGGTGTTTGACCACAGCTCAACTGTTGTTAAGTGACGGTGTTGTCGAAGATGGTAAAGCACACCTAGCCTGGAATGGAACTGGCTCTCAAGTGAGGCTGCCGGAATACACCGTTAGATGCTTGGCGGCAGATTTTCAACTTGAGGGTGGTAGCTAGCCAGCCGAGTACTAGAAAGTACCCTACCACCACGCTATGGTTTCCTCACGATGTTTTCCTTCACCGGCAGCTCAAGCTAGGTGGTTGACCACATCTCAACTGTTGTTAAGTGACGGTGTGGTCGAAGGTGGTAGAGCACGTGTTGCTTTTTAAGCAAGATTGCTTAAAAAGCCACACGTGCATCTACCATTTTTTGCGGAATTTGGAGATTAAGACTCGAGGAGAGACTAACTAAAGATAAATTTTGTGCTGGAGTGGATAGTAGTAGGTAGTAGTAGTAGTAGCTTTTTTACTGGTGACAAAATAGGTATTTGATCGCAGCTCACCTGATGTTAACTGATAGTGAGGCTGAAGATTGTAAACACACCCACCCTGGAATATAACTAGATCAAGAACAGCTTTTAATTGAGACTGCTGGTATACACAGTTAAGTGCTTGACGGCAGATTTTCAATTTGAAGGTAGCTAAACGAGTACTAAAGAGTACCTTACCACTATGGTAAAGTTTTCTCACAATGTCCACCGGTAACTCAAACTCATTGTTGGATTTGAACCCACGTCCTCCCGCGCTAACCACTGAGCTATCACTAGTACAAAACTTGAAGTGCGTAATAGATCTTTTCCAATTCATTGATGAGGTCTGAATTTGAACCTACAACCTCATGTTTGTATATCACGTTTTCTCCTAAGCAACCATGGCTGCTGGATCTGGCCAAAGATTATAATGTTTTTTTTTCTTCTTAACAGAAAAGACCGACAAGAATGCTCCCTTCCCTGGCTGCTGTCCGATCTTCACCTGCGAGGATGGAGTGAAACTAGAATACCCTGAGCTCCCCACCCCTCCCCCAGAAGACGCGAAGGACAAGCCCAAGGCTTAAAAATACAAAATTAAAAAAAAAACCCGATGACAGTGCGCCGTGACATTGACAATGACAGTTTGGCGCACATTTTCGGCAAAAGCGGGAAAAGATTGGTCTCAAAATCAATACCAAAATTTTACTTCTATTCATTGTGATTTTTTTGCTGTAACTTTCCTTTTTGGTCTGCTAACAATGTTTCGATGACAGATGAAAGCCACATTTCTGGTTTTTTTTATCTGTTGTGTAGTATTGTCCGAAATCAGTTGTGCTGTCACAAAAGAATGTGCAGAAAAATAAAATTGTGAGTGTACTTTTTAATTTTTTAGAAGTTTATCTGCTTTTTTTTACTTGAATAACTAACTAATTTTAATGTTTGTGATAATAAATATGTAGAAAAGCTATTCAATAAAAAATACAAAATTTCTAATCTGGTTTTTATTTTAATTGTTAATTCCTTTTAAATTATTTGGTAATACACATATTTTTACTTGGTTTTAAGGCTTATTGTTGATAGCGTCGATATATCGCCCACTTGCGACGACAGTGTGACATCTTGAATTATACGATTTTTCGTTTTTCTGATATTCTGAATCGCGATCTAGCGTTCATTATCTCCAAAAACGGGATACTTTAAAAAAAATAAACAACAAAGAAAAGAGAATAAGACAAAATATGACGATATAGCGCTGTCTCGTTCGGTGATCTAGTTGGCTTCGACACAATGACAGTTCAGTTGTCACCTATGCTTCGAGGTGGAAAGTGCGGTTTGCATGAAAAAAAGTGTCATTTTTTTTTTATAACTGACAGGCTTGGTGTTTGACCACAACTCACCTGATGTTAAGTGACGGTGTGGTCGAAGATGGTAAAGCACAAATAGCGTAGAATGGAACTGGCTCTCAAGTGAGGCTGCCGGAACACACCGTTAGATGTTTGGCGGAAGATTTTCAACTTGAGGGTGGTAGCTAGCCAGCCGAGTACTAGAAAGTACCCTACCACCACGCTATGGTTTCCTCACTATGTTTTCCTTCACCGACAGCACAAGCTCATTGTTGGGGTTTGAACCCACGCCCTTCGGCATGCGAACCGACCACGCTAACCACTGAGCTATCATCGCTAAAAAACGAGGATATCACGTATTAAATGTCAATTTCCGTATCATAGCTTTATTATTCCTAATTATATTTAAACATATAACTTACTAGCTGCGCCCCTTGGTTTTAGCCACGTGGTGATGGATGATGATGATGAAAAGTATCCTATGTTTTATTCCAGGTCCTAAAGTATCTACATGCAAAATTTCATCCAGATCCGTTCAGCCGTTCTGGCGTGATTGAGTAACAAACATCCATCCATCCTAACTTTCACATTTATAATATTAGTGAGATATATATTTTTGTCCTTTATTTAGATGCCCTACTTGATAGGTTTGGTATTTTTTTTGTTATTATTACATACATACATACAAGATAAACATAACCCTTCCTTGGCAGTCGGGTAAAAAATAAAAAAACAATTATCAACTCATTTATTTGGGAATAATGAATCACGATAGATACACAATACAATTAGTGATGCCTGTCAACACTCCAATAATACGTGTTTAATTAATTAATTATTATGATAATTAACATGGAACTATTATACCTAAATTTAATCTAAAATAATACGAAGAAATTTGTATCATACACATAATGAGTGTTAACAAATTATATGGGTATTGCTCACGTCTACAGTTGCTCATTTACTTTATATATCAATATATAAAAGTCACATACGGCAAAAAGAAAAAAAAAAACGTAGGATATTGCAGCGCCATCTGACCCCAAATTAAGCAAAGCTTGTACTATGGAAGTCAGTTGATAGAATACTTAAATACTTTCGTTAATGTGAGTACATACAGAACACTCAGACACAGGACAAACATTTGTTTATGTCTAAATGTTTGACTTGGGTGGGAATCGAACACACGCCGTACATTTCATTTGAAATGTTGCTATAACTAGATGCAACAGGCTAGGTGTTTGACCATAGCTCACCTGATGTTAAGTGATGGTGTGGTTGAAGTTAAGTAAACGCACCTACCCTGGAATGGAACTGGCTCTCAAGTGACACACTGTTAGGTGCTTGGCGACAGATTTTCAACTTGAGGGTGGTAGCTAGCCAGCCGAGTATTAGACAGTACCGTACCACCATGCTATGGTTTCCTCGCGATGTATTCCTTCAACGGCAGCTCAAAATCTTGTTGGGGTTTGAGCCCACGCCTTTCGGCGTGTGAAACGACCAGGCTAACCACTGAGCTACCATCGCTACAAATCTTGGACTTAACTGTGAGTTGCTTATGTGACTGACTGTGATTAGACTTTTTGCCTTGAATGAATTACCTTAGTAGTTTATTACGCAATCATTTCTTTAATCAAAGGAATGACTGGCAGAAAAAAGCTAAGTCCTTCTGTTATACATTATTAAGGATGTTTGAAATACCAATAAACATTTTCGCTCCTGCAATCTCCATCTATTGGCGACAGGGCTTCTATTTGTCTAATGTCAAATAACTCCATAGCGTATGTGACAGGGCGGACGAAATTATTGCCTTCTTTGTTAATCACATGTTTGATTTCTGTCTAAACTCAATTCTAATGTCAATTAATAAGTACTTGACACTGGCCGAAAATTGCCGTGGTGGTGCCGGCGTAAGAATAGTACCCCACCCTCTCTACCCGTGATTGCCGTTAGAGTCGGCTAAGGGATGTAATCCGGAAGATGGGCAGAAGCGTCTTCCTTGAACAATTACACCTAACTGCGTTCGCCAACCCGCCTGCCAAGCGTGGCGAGTATTGGCAAAACCCCTCCCCAGGAGGAGGCCTATGTCCAGCAGTGGACGTCCTATGGCTGATGATGTGTGATGTGACTGGCCGAAAGAACAAAGTACAAAGCCAAAAAAATAAATAAAAAATAATAATTAGACGCAGAAACGTAAAACAATCAAGAGCAGCTGAGACGTTTGATAATGCCCTGAAATCAATATACTCATATAATGGTAAGCGACGTTATATTTTTTAAAATAACAATCTATAAATACATGTTTTAACTTCTAATTCTAACACAGATCTTAGATTATTTGATATTACACATTTTAAAATCTCATTATTAGACTATACGATAAAATAACCGACGACATCATACTGTTAAAATCACAATTTGCCTAGTTCATAACATTTATTACAATATTGCACGAAATAGACACCAATACCGAGGCTTAGTTATATATTATTGAGCTTTAGATTATTTCAAAGCTTTAAAAACATGAATATGGCAATACAAGATATTTTTTTCATGTAGAAAAAAATATACATAAAAATCAACAAGCCAATTTGAAATACGCTCGAATAGAGACTTAAAAAAAAAAACACCAAAACTATTGCAGTGTTTATTTGAATGGATTTAAAATTTATTTTGAAGAAAGACTACATAATTTAGTAATAAAAAAAATAGTGATACAATTGTTTTGCAATTAACGATACAATAGAGATATTTACGGAAACTTGAGAAATGGCACAATACACGAAAGTGCTATAGATCAAAAACTTAAAAAAAATTATAACTAATATATTTTTATAGAAAAATTTGCAAGTAAAGTTGTCTAAACGTCTACACAAATAGAGTTTTTAAAAATAATTTTCTCAACTGTGAAAATATATTTGTAGTAAAATATGTATTTATTATTTCCATGAAAATATTACTTTTCTTCGAGGTTTCCAAAATAAATATTTTGATATGTTAAAATGTCAAACATCACAATTAATTATTAGAGAAGCTAAAATTAAAATAATAATTTAAATATACAAAAATAGAATAGTATACAACTTTAACTTTCTTAAAAAAAGAGAGAAAAAAAACAACATATAGATTAATTTGTGGTAGTACAATGGCGGCCTTATCACCTAGAACTATTTCTTCCAGAAAACCTTTGTACCAACCTTTAGTCTTTTATAAAGACGAACAAAATTTGCAAAAAGTAAGTTATCAAATCAACTCTGAAGATACAACAAATATTAAAGTGTCGGTGTTTGGTTAGAACAGTGATGCGGATTTAATTTGAAATTTATCTAACTTGACGGCAACTTTTAAATATCTCCGAAATATTATAATAATTAAAAATACGACATATAAACTTAAAATCTAAAAAAAAAATACTACAAGTTTTTATATCCTCTTCTCGCTGCAGTAACCAGTTGCCGACATGTGTGTCGCCAATATACGAGGCACGCTCAGGACGTGTTGACTCTTCGAGCGCCTGGCCGCGAATGAGCAATTAGTGCTCATTCTTCTTTTAGATTTTAAGTTTATGTTGGATTTTAGTTTCAGATATTAAATAATATTTCGTTCAATTATCGTCTATTTAGATACATTTTGAATGAAATCCTCACCGCTGCTGTAGCCAAAAAGACTTTTAAGCGGAAAAATACTATAATTAAAAACTTTGAACATTCAAAATGAACTTCCGCAAAGTAACACTTGAAACAATCAAAGTAGAGGTAGTACATGGAAGAACTAAAATTCAAAAATACATTTTTTCTCAATCTGATACTAGGTACATAGCATGTTATTAATTTCTATTATGTACATTTATAGAATAATTCCTCTCATTTTGACCTTTCTTTTTCACTTATATTAATATTAATAACATTTCTACCGTAACCTGGATATGCTTTCTTTGATTAAAATCCGCTTAAAGATCAGAAGTTGAAAAAGCGCCGGCTGAAAATGACATGCCTTAATTTAAAAAAAATACTGGCCAAGTGCGAGTCGGACTCGCTCACCGAGGGTTCCGGTTCTGTAGGTATATAAGTAAAAGCTATGGTATTTTTTTTAATGGTAATTTATGCTTTTCCCAATTTTTCATTTATCTGTGCTATAAGACGTTGCTTCGTATCAAATTTCAAGATTCTGAGTTCACGGGAAATACCCTGTAGGCTTTGATTCCATTGCGAGTGTCGAAAATTTGCAGCATAAACGGCTGTATCTTTTGATTGCGTTGGCTTAGAAGTTTGATTTTACAGCTCCAAGGGACAGTAGACTTGAGTATTTGATATAAATTTCAGCTTGATACCTCCACGCGTTCCAGAAAATGGGTATTGACAGACAGACAGACGGACAACAAAGTAATCCTGTAAGGGTTCCGTTTTTTCCTTTTGAGGTACTTCCGTTCCCTAAAAAACAGATAAAGTCGGATACTCTGACTATAGTTTGATCATGTCCTGTTACATTTTCAAAATGTCAAAAAGCGCTACTTCATCTTGTTTCAAAATCTAAAACCATATTGTTTTATAGCAATGCACCCCATTGCTATAAATACATAAAAGAACTCGACTTGTTAACTCATTTGATAAAAGTTTTGCTACGGGAGCTGAAGGGCGTTGGTTCGAAACTCACACAGGACAAATATTTGTGTGACGAACATAGATGCTTGTCCTATGTTCTTTATATATAATAAGTACGAATTTACAAATAAAAAATCTAATAAATTGTCAGCTATAGTTTGCTTAGTTTGGGACTACTATTATATTTTTATGTAAATGAGACGCTCTCTTGATGGTTAAAGGCCTGTCCATGACCATTGCAGCGATACACAGAACTTTGAGTAGCAAAAAAAAGTCCAGTGTATTGCTGCTTAGCTAAATTGGCTTCATTTGGCTAAATGGCGCAATATTTATTTAATTTCGGTAAAGATAACTTCAGTAAATAACAAGTTGTGAAAACAATTATCATAAATTAAGGCATGTCATTATCTCAAATACATAATTTTTAAAAGCCGCAAAATAACACAAAATGCAAATCACTCATACCTACATATTTCTAGTCGTATTTAATATAAAAAACTAGCCAATTTTATTTCTTTTTTAGTATAAATACATTGACCTTGAAGTGATTTTTAAATAGCTACAAGATACATCAAATTAGATGTCACTTGTCATTCCTGTTTGTAATAATTTATGGTATCATTGCACCTGTTTTATTTTGCGACATATTTTATTAAGCTGGCAATACACCAATGTTGACCTTATTTCGTCGAGAAGCACACGTGTGATTGCGCCTAGATTTGCTAGTTGCAATAAATTCGTACCAGATATATAAATACGCTCGCCTCGACACACATGCGAGTCGAGCGGAGCGCGACAACCTAAGACCATGTTCCTCACGGTGAGGACAGATAGCGGGTCGCACCTAAGCTATTAGCTCTCCCCGAGGGTAAGCGCGCGAATGTTTTAAAAACAGAGTTTTAAGCTGTCGAAGGTCACATTAAAAGTCATGAAATTGCACAAAAGTTTAGAACTTCATAGAAAAGCTTTAACAAAACGTATGAAACAGCTAATTTCTCTTTCGCATTTTCAAAGTTGATCTCATGTAAATGTCGTTCGTTGTGATGTGACTCTATGTTGGTTTAGAACAAGGTTATTGGTTTAAGCGTTGTTTGGTATTCTTTAGGCTACGGGTTCGTTTGACGTTTGACGTTTGTCTTTGAATCAGTTTATTTTTTTACGCTCATTCTCGGCCGAGCGCTCGAAGAGTCAACACGTTCTGAGCATGCCTCGTGTAGAGGCGACACGATACTACAACGATAAGGGGATATAATTACTGATAGTTATTTTTATTAGTTTGCAAAATAGGTTTCTTTGTTTTATCATGTTAATAGTTATGTTTCTGAGTTTAGATTTATTTTAGATTGGTACAGGTATTTAGTAGATACATAGGTATAATTCAGAAATACACTAAAGATATAAACTCCAGGATACCATAAGACGAACTTCGGCAAAGTAACACTTGAATCAATATTTTTTTACAAATCAAAGGCGTGCGTTTACTCTGTTACTCTGTTACGTCTTGACTGTGACTAGCTTAGGTAAGATCGGCCGCTTTTCCTCACCGTGAGGCACACGACATCAGGTTGTCACTGAACGCTCGTCTCGCGAGCTTTATCTGTCGCGGATTTGTTGCAACTAAACAAAAATGACTACCAAACGATATAAACTGTGTGGTAGTTAGACATTTAAAAGTAGTTTATTGAACACAAATTATATTTATTTTAAATTATATACTTTTCGGCGAGACGACCGAGGCAACCCTACGTTTCCGCGACTAAGCAAGCCTGAAGATACCTAATGGAATGTAAACGATAGGTTTCAATTTCGTGTGCAGGTAGAAGTAGGTACTGTTTTATACCGACCCTTCTTGTACTATTACTTATTCTGTAATTTCGCACGCGATGTGTGTCGTTGTTGGCTTTGTATTAAATTTGTGTACTTGTGTTGATTCAAGGTGATCTAGGGTCAACATAATTATATTGCTGGCTTTAGATATTTCAACACTTATGTCTCAAAGTTTCACATTCTAACGCAGCTCTAGCCTAAAGAAGTTTAAAATGCATAGCAAAAATAATTGAAAAGCATTTAGGAAGAGCTTCTTCATCTCAAAACTCTATTCAAACACGAGAGTCAAAAATATAGTCCTCGATATTATTTTTTAAGAAATATTTATTTTTAATTAATTATTAGAATAAAAGTTCTGAATCTCAATTTCTTGTTATTATTTTTTGTTTTATAATAACCGAACCCGCCCTAGCTGCGCACGGGTTTATATAGAGCTTTTGATGTATCTCAAAGGGATTAGGCAGCGTTTTCACTTCCAACAATTATCATCATATTTCAAGCAATTTACACAAAACCTTGACAAATTATATCTATACCTAAATCTTCCATATGAATCCCTTTATCTAATACGAGTAGTGTAATTTGAATGATAATTAGTTCAGTAGTTTTTGAGTTTATCGCGAACAGACAGACAGATAGACAGACGCGGCGGACGACTATGTTTTTTAATATGTAGTGATTATAATACTATTCCGTCAGTGCCGTGGTGGTGCCGGCCTAATAATAGCACCCCACCCTCTCTACCCGTGGTTGCCGTAAGAGTCGGCTAAGGGATGTAATCTGGAAGATGGGCAGCAGCGTCTTCCTTGAATAATCACACCTAACTGCGCTCGCCAACCCGCCTGCCAAGCGTGGCGAGTATTGGCAAAACCCCCCCAGGAGGAGGCCTATGTCCAGCAGTGGACGTCCTATGGCTGATGATGTGATGTGATGTGTCTAGGCATACCACAGTATTATATTCTGTTGCTAAGTAGTAGTGTGTAAACGTTCCGTTCATTTTATAAGGTACTGCAGCTAGCGTAATTAAAGGTGATTTAATATATCAAAGTAGGTAATGAGCTCCAAAGCAGCGACACCTTGGACTTTGTTACTCATAATTTTGGGTATTGCTGCAATGGTCATGGCCAAGCGTTTTTACCGTCATAATATTGTTTAATTCACTTTCTTATATTTCTATTATTGTTGACAAGCTAAGTGTTTGACCACAGCTCACCTGATATTAAATGACGGTGTGGTTGTGGATTAACACACTTAGCCTGACATGCAAGTGGCTATTAAGTGAGGTTGCTAAAACACATCGTTAGATGCTTGGCGGTAGATTTTCAACTTGAGGGTGGTAGCTAGCCAGCCGAGTACTAGAAAGTACCCTACCATCATTATGGTTTCCTCACGATGTTTTAGTAGTATTTATTCATCAAGGTGTTTCCATATCTGTAACTGTCAGTTACGCAAGGTTCTTGCGAAAGTAGGCGCGCATGCATTGCGTTAATCCGTCCGATTTACAAGAATAAGTTATGGGCAGCTCGTAAAAACAGGTATTTATATGCGCATGCGCTTTTTCACTGACGCAACAAAAATTTTACATGCATTAGTCCAAGTCGTGGAAAGTTTTGCAGAAACGTAACCTTTTGAAATTTGTCACCAATTTGTTAACACTAAGTTTGTAATTTTTTTAATTCTTATTTTATTTTTGGTTTAATGTCGCTAAAGTTCAGGGCGATTCATATTTTGCATATAAATTTTTAATGTAATCTTTATTATACTATGCTATGTATTTTTGTGATGTAAAGTATTATTATTTTTTATTCTCGCGTGGTGGTGCCGGCGTGAGAATAGTACCCCACCCTCTCTACCCGTGGTTGCCGTAAGAGTCGGCTAAGGGATGTAATCTGGAAGATGGGCAGCAGCGTCTTCCATGAACAATCACACAACTGCGCTCGCCAAGCCGCCTGCCAAGCGTGGCGAGTATTGGCAAAACCCCCCCAGGAGGAGACCTATGTCCAGCAGTGGACGTCCTATGGCTGATGATGTGATTCTCGCCTGATGTTGAGCGAATATGCGGTCTAGGGTGGAGCATGCTCGCCTAGAAGAAACCGATTCACTCGCGACTTGAAGGCACCCAGATTGTATCTATTAGGAAACACCCACTCGAGTAGCAAATTCCATTGTTTAGCGGTTCGTACAATGAAAAAAATTACTACTAGCGGCGCCCCGCGGTATTACCCGTGAACGCTACATTTTTTTGGGTTAAGAAGTAGCCTATGTTTTAATCCAGGGTGTCAATGCACTTGTCTCTCAAGTAAAGCTGTCAGAGTACACCGTTGCGTGCTTGGCGGCAGATTTTCTTTTTAGCCAAGTACTAGAAAGTACCCCACAATATTGAATATGAATTGCACAAAGCAATTGAGATTCAGAACTTCATTTATATATTTTAATGCCTTATAAATACATCAGATTGTTTCGTGCCATCATTCTAAAATCGGTTTTCTGAAGCTCACAGAGGATTATAGAAAAAAAAAACTTTACGGAACGAGGTCTACGATTTTATAATAGAAGCTGTTGTATAGGAATATATTACTTACAAAGCATATTTAGTACGTAAGTAATACGTATTATATATTCACCGCTTCATGCTTTAGATATCTTAAAATTAACATTATAATATTCATTCCGTTTACACCTTTATCATAATTATAATGCTTACATACAAAAAAAGTATGTCGTCCACTTACGACGACAGTGTGACATCTCGAATTATACAATTTTTCGTTTTACTAATATTCTGAATCGCAATCTCGCGTTCTATTATCTCCAAAAACGGGTCATTTTTTATTCAATAAGCAACAATGAAAAGAGAGAAAAGATAAAATATCACGATATAGCGCTGTCTCGTTCGGTGATCTGGTTGGCTTCGACGCAGTGACAGTTCTGTTGTCACCTAACCTTCGAGGTGTGAAGTGCTCTCGATTTTCATGGAAAATGTGACATCACGAGGACACGTATTAAATGTCAATTTCAACTAAAATTCAAAAGTTAGTAGATAAAAACGCAAACTAAAATTGATAAAAGTTATAGTTGTAGAACAACTTTGTCAGCGTTAATTGCTGTCCCTTTCATTGCAGTCAATTAGACAAGGACTGCATTTTTAATAAACAAATATCTGTTATCTAGAGCTTCAAAAGAAAGGTCGTAACATCGCCTCATTACAGTGCTCTCTTGTTCCCATAAAACAGTTTCTATTCGTTGCAACTAAACTTCTTTACAACAACTGCCTAACATCTATAACAACAATCTACATTGTACATCTATAAAATATAGCTACATATCTATAAAAATGTCTTTTTATAAATGTATACAATATAATTCTGATGATTTTATAACACCGACATGACTACGGAATGGTAAGCTTTATAACATGTAACAACAAGCAATTTCTTACTATTTTATATAATTTTATAAGACGTAAATAAAATGTATGTACTATGGAAACTGACGTGGTTTCGACACATTTTTGTTTTACTCACGCGGGATTACTCACGTTTAATTATATCGGATACTCCGACTATAGTTTCGGCCACATCGGATGGCCTTCATGGTAACTAATCTGAATACAAGGCGAGCGCGGCCTCGTTTTGCTTTGCACTACGCAAAGCAAGAAGTGGCCGCGCGTACGTTGTACTAAGCTTCATCTCCATCTCAGATGTGGCCGAAACTATAGTCGGAGTATTCGACATAATTAAACGTGAGTAATTACAAGTTCAACATAAATGTATGTACTTTGCAATGTTGCCAAGGTAAATGTGGTTTTTTAATTCGCTGACAAAACACCGGCCCTTTATCTTCAATACCCTTTTAAATTATTTATATTTATTTACAGAAATAATTCGCAACAAAGTAATAATTATGTTCATTCGAAAGATAATTTAGTGGAAACAAGTTCTGTTAAAATAAGAATTAGCTTTTAATTTAGTTTTTGCATTCTAAGTAGCATTAAATATGAATTTAAGTAACGTAATTTTAAATTTAAGATATGATAATTATAATCAACAATAACGAAAATATCAAACGTTTGAAACTACTGTGGTGTTTTGCCAGTTAATTAATTTAAAAAAAGTGTAATTTTTTAAAGTTCCCTTCTAAAATTGACCCACCTTTTTATTATGCACACCTATATAATTTTTAACAATTAATTTAGAATGTCCGACACTTATTCAATAAGTACCCCCCGTGCAAAATATATTTTTTAATGATTTTTGACACATTATAATATTACACGCCTATTTAGGTGACTTTTTCATTTTTGGCAGTTTGTTTATGTGTTTCTTCAAATTTATACCATCAGAGAAAAGTAATGGCCGATCTACTAGATTTTTGTTGTTGAATAATATAAATCTTGGATATAATTTTTTAAATTTATTAAAGTGCTATTTTTTTAAATAATTAAATACTCGAATGGTATAAATAGGTTTAATTGAAAATTAATATTTGAGCAAATTGACAAAAATAATTGGAAATTTTATCAATTACCTTTTATAGAACGTTTTATTTTTTAAACTTAAAATTTGACTACTCTTCTTTGTGCGACGCGAACTCGACTTTTTCATATATTCACTACATTTAACAATTAATTTTACAACTCTAACAATTGTTTTTTTTTTTATTAAAATTCTTAACAATAAAAACGTCAATTGTGACAGCTCAAGGAAATTGGAATTCAGCTTAAATTAATTTAAAATTGATAAATATTTTATCAATTTTAATTTAACATATGAAATATTTATTGTAGTATCGTCCGAATTAAGAATTTGAATGTCAAAGAGATGAAGATTTTTATCTCCCAATAGATTTAAAAGTTAAAGTCATGTCAAGTTAAGATTTAGCGCTGTGCTTTAAAACTATAAAACCATTTTTTTTTAATGTGTCGAGTCAAAAGTTCGATGTGTAATTACTGAATAATAAGTACCTAATAAAAAAGAAGTTCAGAAATTCTACTCAAGATATAAAGCTAACGACTTAAAACAATGTATATTGTTACACAATAAAAAACACAGATAAAAAATGTCTTTTTTTAAAATTGCACGACGACGCTTTAGAATGACAGTTCCAGAATAGAGTCTTATTTTTTTTTTCAGTGGCATTTTACTTTTTTTGTTAACCGCTCAGTCTTATGACGTTTTTGTAACTTCTTTTTTTTAACAACTTTTTTTCTCTAATTTACTCCGGCTTCAAGCGATGCCACTGCACGATGGTTTGCCGAGGTTTCGTGATCATGTCTTGCCAGTGTTTGGTTTCGGTAGCACCTGACCCATTTTTACCTGGAAAATAAAAATAAAAATATTAAATACTTATTGTTAATTGTTTAAGTACGTTTATAGACATATACTACATATATTACTTGTTTGATTACATGTGATTGTAGATGTTATGTACACATATTAATTTAATTTTGTAAAATTAATTTGATGTTGATTTTATTGTTAAAATATTAAATTTTCATTTTTTTAAATGAAGATTTGACTTTTCCTAAATGCCGTAACAATAACAATAATTTTGAGACAGTCCTACTTGGTCATTCATAGTAGGTAAGTCTATTTCTAGAGCTATAGGGTATAGAGCTATTGAGTTTAATTCCCACTTAGTAGCGATGATAGCTCAGCGATTAGCGCGGATGGTTTACACACCGAAGTTGAGAGCCAGTTCCATTCCAGGCTATGTGTATTTACCATCTTCGACCAACCATCAATGAACATCAGGTGTGCTGTGGACAAACACCTTTCACTTTGTGTTAGCAATGCACTTTAAACTTTAAATTTGCACATATTATACCCGGTACGCGCAGTTAGAAATCAGTCAAAAACACTTTCGAAGTTTGTAAAAATGCAGTCTGCCGCCAAGCAGTAGTGTGTAAGCAAAACTGTGTTCCGGTTTGAAGGCTACTGCAGTCAGCGAAATTACAGGGCTGTTAAGACTAACCATCGAAATTCTCAAAGTATTGAGAGCCAAAGGAGCGATGTCCTGGAATTTGTTTTACTAATCAAACTTTTGTGCATTGTTACAATGGTCATGAACAGGCGTTATTCATTACCATCAGGAAAGTGTCTGGGAAACTCATTACTTTTCCATTAAAAAACAATCTCTCACCATAAGGAAAGTTTGTCTTTGTTTGGAAACTCCGATAAAATTAAAAAGGCCACCAGTTGTGGCCGAAACTATAGGCGAAGTTTTCGATAAAATTAAACGTGAGTAATTCTGCATAAATAAAACAAGAATGTGTCAAAACCACGTCAGTTTCCAAAGTAAAAAAGTTTATATTAATGCTTAAGGATAAAATAGAAAACATACCAGCCAGTAATATCCGTCCAATGAGCTCATTTCGTCCGATATTGTCAAAGTCCATGACCTGGACGTCCAGGGAACACTCTCGAATCTTCTCCCACGGCACGTTGAATGAAAAGCTGTCATTGAATACGGGGTTCAAGGTGCATTTGAAAATAGCGGTCTTGCGTTTCTCGATACGTTTGTCTCCGAACTGAAGCCACACTTTGACGTACGGATCTGGAATTAAAGAAGGAATACTTTTAGTTATGCGTGTTTGGGCACAGAATGCCATATTCGTATTTTTATAAAATGAGAAACTAATTAGACGTTTTATAGCGATGATAGCTCAGTGGTTAGCGTGGTCGGTTCGCATGCCGAAGGGCGTGGGTTCAAACCTCCAGCAATGAGCTTGAGCTGTCGGTGAAGGAAAACATCGTGAGGAAACCATAGCGTGGTGGTAGAGTACTTTCTAGTACTCGGCTGGCTAGCTACCACCCTCAAGTTGAAAATCTGCCGCCAAGCATCTAACGGTGTGTTCCGGCAGCCTCACTTGAGAGCCAGTTCCATTCCAGGCTAGGTGTGCTTTACCATCTTCGAACACACCGTCACGTAACATCAGGTGAGTTGTGGTCAAATAAAAAGCCTGTCAGTTATAAAAAAAAAGACGAACGAGACGCTCTCCTGATGGTAAGAGATAACGCCTGTCCATGACCATTGCAGCGATACACAGAACTTTGAGTAACAAAACAAAGTCCAGGGCATCGCTGCTTTGGCGCTCATTACTTTGATACTTTCGATGGTTAGTTGGTTAGTTTCAATAGTCCAGTAATTCCGCTAGCTGGAGTTCAAACCGAAACAGAGATATGTTTACACAGTACTGCTTGGTGGCAGAATAGTTGGTACTGCGGTGGTAGCTACCTAGACGACATGTTGCTAAGGAGATCTACCACCGAGTCACTATAATCTGTAAATAGTTTAATTTCCTTTCGAAGTATTGTTTTGAAATATCCCTAAATATAATTAAATTTGTTTGTAATTGGTATGAACAATATACTATATAATTCGTAAAAAGTATAAGTAATATTAATTCTTAGATTTCATTCATTTGTTAATTGTGTTACAATTTTAACTAATGTTTGTTAATAAATCATTCAAGTTTTGGGAGTAAAAAGCAACTACCTATATACAACACATATTATAAAACAAAGTCGTCCGCCGTGTCTGTCTGTCTGTCTGTTCGCGATAAACTTAAAAACTACTGAACGGACTATCATGCAAATTTCACCAATAGATAAGAGTGATTCATGAGGAAGATTTAGGTATATAATATATTAAAGTTTTGTGTAAATTGGTTGAAATATGATGATAATTGAAGTGTCGGAAAAAGTCAAGCCACCTAGGAGCTTTCATCGAAAACGCTGCCTAATCCCTTTGAGATATAACAAAACAATGCATGGTGGGATATTCCTCTTTCATAGATCTACAAAAAAGTTCGCGGTGGCATATATCTACCTTTTAAAGATAGCGTACTATACCCATTCTTACTACCCGTGCGAAGTAAACAAATGTAAATATTTTTTTGTACGAAAAAAGGCATCCATATTGAGTGTCGACCAACTTTTAAAGTAGTACTCATTCTACTATAATATAAAACACAATTTCAGAGTTCTATCTATAGCAAAAGTTGTAATAAGAAAGAATACTGCCTTAACAAAGACTTTCATTAGGCGTTATAAAAAACGACCTACTAATATAAAAATAGACGCAATCTTTCACACCCGTAGAAGAAATATCACCCTCAAGAAACGAGAAATAATTAAAATTTATAATCTGCAATGCAGATTCTCTTTCGGCATGAATTTCTTACTCGTAGATCGTTTAGCGAAACGCGTACTAAACAATTATAGCAATGAATTTGGGACTTATTGCTATGGTAAAACCCTAATGACTTATGATTAAAGATTATTGAAATATAATTTTTAACACCAGATGCAAACAGAGACAAAGAAGCTTAAGTTAAACGGCCTAATAGATTTTAATTTAGTTTTTTTAAAGAAAAATCTTATGAGTTTGCTTCACCGAGATGCTAATGTGACGTGTTGTTTTGATGATTTAATTAAAAATAGCTCGAAGATAATGCTTCGGTTATATTAAATAAGGCCCCAAGATAATGCTTCGGTTATATTGAAGTTCCAAGATAATGCTTCGGTTATATTGAATAAGAACCCAAGATAATGCAACGGTTATATTGAATAAAGTCTAAAGATAATGCTTCGGTTATATTGAAGCCCCAAGATAATGCGTCAGTTATATTGAATAACGCCCTAAGATAATGCTTCGGTTATTTTGTAACAAGCCCCAAGATAATGCTTCGGCTATATTTTAAAAAGCCCAGATAATACTTCGGTTATATTGAATACGGCCCAAGAAAATGTTTCATTTATCTAATTATTTATTATGATTTTATAAAAAATAACGTAAAAGTGGCGGATGTAAAACTCTTTCTTAGAAAATCCATAAATAAAGATTTAGATTTCAATTGACTACGATAGATTGCAACCTACAACGCCATAGAAAGTGATTTCAAAACAGCTTTATATCTAGACACTCGATCACTGGAGGGTCAGTCCTGATCGATAGTGTAATTCCAAATCACCTTTCAGATGGGAAATGTTTGCCGAAGGGTTGAAATCTATCTTAACAAAGGACGGGTGATATTGATGCGAATATTACTCAACCTTCATACAATGCCTATAAGTTGTTTGGAGAACGATCTTTACATCAGCACAGTTTTAAAAACTGCCCCTTGAACGTGTAGTTTTCCTCAAGATGCTATGCTTCACTTTTCTTCTTTGACGTTTAAAATGGAGCACGCTTGCCTAGAAGATGTCGATTCACTCTCGATTATATCCAACGGGGAACACCAACTCAGGCAGCCCATTCCACTGTCTAGCAGTCCGCACAATGAACGTGGAATCAAATCGTTTCTTTCGAGTTTTTGGAACGTCGACCATGAAACGATGTCGCTTCTGGCTGTCCGATAGAATAATAGGCATGGGGGAATTAGACCATGTAGTTCAGAAGCACACTCTTCGAAATGAATCCGATAAAAAACCGATAAACTAGCTACTTTGCGATGATGTTCTAGGCTTTCTAATTTAGCTTGAACAATGGAGTTGTCGCAGATGAGCCTCTTGGCACGCTTCTTAATAGACTCCAACGTTTCTAGCTGGTATTTGAGGTGTTACTTCGTACTACAAATCAATCGTTTATGATACTGAATACTGTATTTTTTTTATGGTGTACTTAATTATTTAAACATAAAACCTTTAATTATGCTTGCCAGCTGCCCAGCGACCTTGCTGCACCAGCTGCACCTATTTAAATTGGTGACGCTACTATTTTGCAACGCAAAAAATGTACTTGGTGTACGCAGTGTTGCCAAATTAGTGGTTTTACCACTAGATCTGGTGGTTTGGGACCCCCTGCTGGTGGGCAAAATTTGTATCTGGTGGCTAGTGGTTTTTTTAGTGGGCAATTTTTAGGTTGATAGTATTCAAAAACAAAGTAAAAATTTGCTAAATAAAACAATATCACACTCGATGAGCATCTCATCGTGTATAATATGTAGGGAAAATATAAATGATATATTCTTATGTTGGCAAAATTGATTATCATGGATTATGCACTCACTCCCGTAGCTAGCTAGATAAAGACTAAGATAGACTTCTAGGTAAGAAAGAGATCGCTTATAAGAAATCGGAAAGATCGTAGATCAACGAACGAAATTTATTTTTACTTGTTATTTTGCAGATATTTTTATATTATGAAAATATCTGATACCACAAAACACGTAAAAGTTTCGGAAATCGTCGCTTCAGGATGCCGTTCTCAAAAGCTGGCTTCAAGTAGTTGAGAGTACGGCTGGTCCCACAGCCAAGTGTAAATTTCGTGGAACGAGAAACGCTATGTGTTGCCCACAGCCACACCTGATGTTAAGTGACAGTATGGTCGAATATAGTAAACACACCTATCCTAAACTGGCTCTCAAGTGAGGCTGCCGGAACACACCGTTAGATGCTTCGCAGTAGATTTTCAGCTTATGGGTGGCAACCAGCCAGCAGAGTACTCAAATATACCTTATCATTTCGGTATGGTTTCCTCGCGATGTGTTCCTTCACCGGCAGCTCAAGCTCATTGCTTAACCATTGAGCTATCATTGCTACAACTGTATTCACCAAAACCAATTATGCATTAACTAACAACCCGCTCCAGCTTCGCACGGGCATCATAAATCTTTCGGGTAAACACTCTAAATTAATGATAGTGAAAACTGTGTCAAAAGCTGTAATTTAGAAGAACTAAGCAAAAACGAGACGTACGAGAAACGCAATTTATTTTCATATTATTTAGAGAACACTGAATTGAGTTAAATATACCTCAGTACCCGTCCTTAATAGATTAGGTTCCCCTAAGTAAGAATATAATTTAACATCTAATACTGTGTTTAGGTTATATTGTAAAAAAAATTATGCAATTAGAGTTTGTTAGTGACATTATTTTACAAATAGATATAAAATACATGTTTTAAAAACATTAAGGCCGAATATTCTACCTTGAGGTACTCTTTAGACGTACGCAGTTTAAAAGCTGATCTTTGTTAATTTTTATCATCTAATCTTTTATTTATTATATTATTCAATAATTTTAGGTGTACCACAAATGTCTCTTAGCTTTATTTTTAGGTTAAGACGGGTATGAATCGTGTTATTTGCTTTCGACAAATCCAGAGATTTTAAGACGTTGCCTGACTACTTAAACAACACGTGATCTTTATTTAATTAATCACTTTCAACTTCTTCTTTTAATTAGCGCCAACATACTTTACTTTTTATAAGAAGATATTTATAAAGACAAAAACAAAATTTTTTTCAGGTCTATTGAAAACTTCATATCATAAGCTTCACGATGTCACTAGCAAACTACTAAACTAAATACGTGGGTTATTAAACTAATATCAATGACCTCATGTCTCTACATAAGATTATTCAATCCCCTTTATTGTATGAACACAATCCATAGGGTGGATTAATTTAGAGTCATAAATTTAGGAGTATATGTAGCTATTAGCTAATACTTTTTTCAATAGTTGACACGCTAAGTGTCTGACCACAGCTCACCTGATGTTAAGTGACGGTGTGATTAAAGATAGTAAAGCATATCTAGCCTGAAATGGAACTGGCTCTCAAGTGTGGCTGTCAGAAAACGTCGTTAGATGCCTTTTTTTTTTTTTTTTTTACAATGTGGCAAGAGGAATGTTAATCAAATTAATCTTAATCTAGGGTTTAATCTAGGGATAAAATACTAGATTGTGTGTATACCGCGAGCAGACCAGCGACCCGCAAGCAGCACCCGATCACAAGTATGACGCATGTGCCAGCCATCGCCCTCCTCAACCTCCTCATCCTCATCTAAGGGAAGAGAGCGACCCGACACACGTCGCCACCGCAAGAAGAAGCCTTCGATGGTGAGCATGAATGCTCGAGGCATGCACACAGTCCTCATTTATTATATTATTCTCAAATAATTTTATCAATTAGTAAAAAAACTATTAATATTGTGAATGTGTGAATCAAGATGTGACCGCGCAAGAGTCTTACTTTAGTTTGATTCCTTAAAAAAAAGTCACGGGACATGATTGAACATCCGACCGAAGTATCCGACCTAATCAAACATTACTCGGGATCCAGATCAGCTTATATCCAGATTTTTATAAGCTATCCCACCGCGGGCGTTTTCTCATTCTGAAAACTGTAATGCTTTGTTTGCTTTGAGAATGGACTTTGACTGCCCTATATTGAAGCATTGGTCCAAAGTCCACACGGAAAAGACAGTTTTTAAACCACAGTTTAGATTAAGGTGATTTAAAATATTATTTGACTTTGACATTTTTATTATTTGACGTATTTTTGACATTTTTATTATCTGACATTTTTATTATTTGACATCTTTATTGCTATACCTTTAATTTTTATTTAGAAAATGTTTGTTGTAATTGTTCTTTAGAAAATGTTTGTGTTTAGCTACATTTATTATTATTACTATTGAGATTTTAACATAACATTTAATTATTACTAATCACTATGGACTTGTTCTGAAATAAAATTATATTATTATTATTATTATTTACCATGCTGACCAAGTGTGGGTTGACTGATCCTCCTGTATTTTTTTTTAAGTTCTCAGCTTTTCTAAATTTGTTTTCCGTCACCGTTTGAAGCCAATGGCACTATACACATAAAACAGAAGTGCATGACATGGGATTCCATGAATTGGCAACCCAGTCTGGGTTGCCAATTTTTTTCCAGATTTCACTAATCCCGTGTTCCAAAACCACTTTAATTTCCAGAGTAACTTATTTTCCCAGTTTAAACTCATACCACCAACATCATATATTGCAATAGCAAAATAATTAAAACTAATGCATGTACTTTCAGACGTTTTAACAATGACGCTTTTATATTCTTCTCAAGTTTATTTAAGATTCTTTGTGACTCAACAATGTTTCCCTTAATTATATTTCTGGGATAAAAAGAAGCACCCCAGAATAATCCGCTCAAAATTAAAATAAGTAATGCAAAAGCAATTTTTTTCAAATCCGTTCAGTGATCACAAAATTGTATTAGAAGCACACGCCAAAATGTTTTCTTCTCAAACTTTTTCTTATGACTAACAAGAGAGATAGTAAAAGCTATTTCAAGCATAAAAATACTAAAAACCGTATATTTCTCGTAAAGAACACTCTGTAGATAAGTTGGTAGCGTTATTGGTATAGAAATGTTTTCTTTCACACCCTCCAATATTGTTAAGAAATTTTCCTACCTTTGTACGTCAGCCACTTTCTTTACGCTTTAGAATAATCTAATAAAGGTCACAATACAATCTTCACTAGGATTATACGGGTTGACGAGGACAGGTCTAAGGTTCAAAAGGAGGTTATTATACCCACTAATATAAAAGACGGCTATAAGAAACACCCTGGCATTGTAACAAGTAAGTTGTACTCAATAAAATGTATGGAACAGCTCATTTCTTTCCACTTTTATCGCCTTGAGGTTTCTTGCCTTGAGAAGTGTAAAAGTATTCTTTTATTGGACAGCAAAGAGCTTTAAAAACTGACACCGCTTCATAGTTATTCTAAAAGCTCGAACTACACGGTTTGAATCTACTTTCATTGTATAAACCGCTAAACAATGGAGTTTGCCACCCGAGTGGGTGTTCCATGACAGATACAATCTAGGTGTCTTTAAGTCGCAAGTGAATTGGTTTGTTCAAGGCGAGCGTGCTCTACCATAGACCGCATCTTCGCTTAACATCAGGCGAGATGGCGGTCAATCGTAAGCCTATCTACAAAAAAAAAGTTAAAAGTCTCTATGATAGTATTTAGCTAAATTGTTCCTTAGTACTAAACTACTGAGATTCATTTAACTTTCTTACCTCATTTCCCATTAACATCCTTTACCTTGAGAAGTGTGAGAGTTCATTTGTTATTGGAACTTAAAAGTTTCAATTTTAAGTTCTCCAATTTTCCATTAATATCCTTCGGAGTTGCTCTGAGCCAAATTGTACTTTACTACAAAACCTTTAAGATTCATGTTAGAATGTCAACTAATTTTCCACCAATGTCCTTCACCTAGAGCAGGGGTTCCCAAACTTATTTTGTCTACTGCCCACTTTGAGAATAAATTATTTTTTAGCGCCCCCATTCATTCACCTACTTAAAGCTATGTTTGAGTAATCTCTCAACTAATATTAGTTGATGTTCACAAGTTGTAGTTGAGAGTCGAGAGCTCATGCAGTCGGTGTCTAAAAGGCCTCCTAGCTAAATGAAATTACAAATCACCCCCCAAGCCTCTACACAACGTCCCCATTTTTTTTCTGGGTCGCTTACCCCTTTAGACCTGCAGCGCCCACAAGGGGGCGTTATTGCCCACTTTGGGAAAGGCTGACCTAGAGGTTTCTTACCTTGATAAGTTTTGTGTGAGTGTTAAAACACCGTTGCTTTAAATAATTTACTAAATTATACATTAACATTGCACTTGTAAGATTTATATTTGAATCTTACTTGATTTACCATTCATGTCCTTTTTCGCCTTAAGAATACTGAATTTGAAAAGGTTATCACTCGGCTGGAAACAAAATTACACGCCAAAGTTTACCTTATACCTGAATCTATTAGGTTCTAGTTTTAGTTACTCCACTTTATATTAACGTCCTTCGCCTTGAGAAGTTTAGTGAGACAGAACAATGTTGCTCTAAAGTATTATTTTAGCTACATTTTTCACAATATCGCGAGTTTTAAGGTTCATATTAAAATCTCAACTGATTTTCTATTTATGGTCTTACCATTTATTTTTCTCGCCTTGAGAAGTTTAAGAAAGAGAATGCTATAACTCAGATGGAAATAAAATAACACGTCAAAGTTTACCTGTTTTTACAATACAATACAATACAATACAACTTTATTATACACCAAACATTATAAAAATACATACAAAAATTAAAAACAGAAGAGAAAGAAAGTAACAAAACAAAAAATACAACAAATAAACGGTGTACAAGGGCGGCCTTATCGCCTAGAGCGATTTCTTCCAGACAACCTTATAGATATTATAGATAGTTATTATAGTTTTTATAGATATTTAAGGTTCATGTTTGCATCTCACCTGACTTTCCATTAATGTCGTTGGCTTTTAGATTTCTCGCCTTGAGAAGTCACAGAAAGAGAACGCTATAACTCAGATGGAAACAAAATGACAAGCCAAAGTTCACCTTATAGCAAAACAAATAAGGATCCATTCTGTTACTTGATTTCCCATTAATGTCTTTCGCCTTGAGAAGTTTAGTGCGACAGAACATTGTTGCTCTAAATCATTTAGTTAGATTGTTCTTTATTAATCGATACTTTAAGTTCATTTTAGAATCTCACCTGATTTTCCATTAATGTCCTTCGCTTTTAGGTTTCTCGCCTTGAGAAGTGTGAGAGTAAGAACGCTATTGCTCGGATGGTAGCACAGTGACGTCAGCAACTCTCCGCACTTATCTTTAGCTGGAGGTTTCAAAGCCTTCCAGAAGGATGGTTTCTCGCTTAAGTCCACCTGGAATTAGAAAAGTTATTTTTTGTAGCATCGCCTTTCAGTCTAGTCTCTTAGATTTTGCAGTGATGATAGTTCAGTGGTTAGCGCGGTCACTTTGCACGCCGAAAAGTGTGGGTTCGAACCCCAACAACAAGCTTAAGCTGCCGGTGAAAGAAAACATCGTGAGGAAACTGGTATGGTGACGTTCTAGTAATCGGCTAGTCTACTACCCTTAAGTTGACATCTGCCGCCAAGCACCTAGCGGTGTGTTTCGGTAGGCCAGTTCCAAAGCAAGCTAGGAATGCTTATCATCTTCGACCACTTAAAATTAGGTGAGCTGTGGTCAAACATCCAGATTGTCAAAATATAAAAAAAAAACAATGAAATAAAGCATTGTTCATTAATATTTTCAATTATTTAATTAATATGTTTCATAGAAAATCAACAAATTAAATGTAATGAGACGAACGAGACATTCTCTTGATGGTAAGAGATAACGCATGTCCATGACCATTGCAGGAATATACAGAACTTTGAGTAACATCGCTGCTTTGGCGTTCATTACTTTGAGACTTTTGATGGTTAGTCTCAACAGCCCTGTAATTTCGCTGCAGTACCCGTCAAGCTGGAACACAGTAATGTTTACGCACTACTGCTTGGCGGCAGAATATCTTGTACTGCGGTGGTACCTACCTAGACAACCTCCTACTAAGGAGAACTACCATCAAGTTAAAAATTATTAGATATACCTCCTTTTTCAAAAAGAATTAAAGCAAACCAAAAGAAGGCGACATCGCGCGATAAATTTATATTTAAAATTAAAATTAATTATTCAAAGCTTTTACTTTTAGATCCAAATGATTGATTTATTACTTTACTTTTTACGTCTATAACTCACTTTACTATTTATCTATAAATTAATTTAGTCAAAACTTGGACTAAACTAAATTCATCAGGCCCAACTTGTCTAGTTTGGGCTCCATTTAGGCAGAGGTCTATGAAATTAGGGTAAAACACTTTGGGCGGAATTTTGTGTTCGGAACTGTAAATAATAAGGCTTAAGTAGTAATTTTAAGTTAGCTGCGGCGCACGGCTTCACTCTAGTTGTATAATAAAGAACAACCAATGAATTCATCTAGGGCATCACATCACCAGCCATAGATCGTCCACTACTGGACATAGGCCTCCTCCTGGGGGAGTTTTGCCAATACTCGTCACGCTTGGCAGGCGGGTTGGCGAGCGCAGTTAGGTGTGGTTGTTCAAGGAAGACGCTGCTGCCCATCTTCTGGATTACATCTCTTAGCCGACTCTTACGGCAACCACGGGTAGAGAGGGTGGGGTACTATTCTTACGCCGGCACCACCACGGCTCATATCTAGGGCATATCTAATGTAAAAGTAATGAGTCGAACGAGACGCTCTCCTAATGGTGAGAGATAACGCCTGTTCATGACCATAGCATACACAGAACTTTGAGTAGTAAAATGAAGTCCATTCCTACTATTTAGTAATCTGTGCCCGTGCGTATAGCGAGAGGCGGGCGATTTTTAACCCAATAACCTGTATGCTACCTGTATCTATTCATTGAATTTATAAACTATGTCGTTTTCTATAATACACTAAAGTAACACAAGTTTTTACATTTTTTAAGTTTTTTTTTTTTTTTTACCTTTAATATCCACTGTCTAGAAGCAGTAGAGTTTTCGAACCTTATTTCCAAGGTCGAAAATATGATTTCGTAATTTAAATTCAACGGAACAAACCAGCTGTAATTTATTGTAAAGACATTTACCTAGACGGATCACAGTACACTTAAAACAGTAGCACGCAGTTCATGAACTAGATTCGACTTTAACTTACTTTATACAAAGTAAGTAAAATATCTATAAGTAGAACATCTTCGCGATATATAGGCGACACAAGTGGGATGAGGCGGCGCGGTGGGGGCAGAGGACGCTTGCCGGCGATCACAACGTAAGTGCCGGCCTAGCAGTCGCGGTTAGCACGTAGACGATATATGTTTGTTCTGTGTCTAGTTGTAATGTATATATTATAAGTATTTACAGAAAAAGGTATATAAGTGTTTTATCAGTTATCTGGATCCCATAGTACAAGCTTTGCTTAGTTTGGGGCTAGATGGCGCTGCGTGAAATGTCTGACGATATCTATCTATCTATCGTAGACTACATCAGGCGAGATGGCCGTAAAACGCAAGCCAATAATATATTTTTTTTAATGTAAAAGTAATGAGCCAAACGAGACGCTCTCCTGATGGTAAGAGATAGCTTGTCCATGACCATTGTAACGATACACAGAACTTTGAGTAACAAAACAAAGTTCAGGGCATCGCTAATATAGCACTCATTACTTTGAAACATTATATGCTTAGTCTCAACAGCCCTGTAATTTCGCTAGCTGCAGTACCCTTCAAACAGGAACACAGTAATGTTTACACGCTACTGCTTGGCGACAGAATATCTGGTACTGCAGTGGTATTTAGAAGATCTTCTGCTAAGGAGATCTACCACCAAGTAAAATACTTAACACTGATAAATACACAAAGTGCGGTGCCAAAAACGAAGAAGAAGTAGAAACTACAATTGGTTCTTTTCAAGGTGTGGTAGCCTAAATCTTATATAATATTTTTCACCGTTCCTACTTACATCTTTAAGCTGTGTTTAAGAACTTCAGACAATTAAGCAAGGTTTATCCTCTTTCTTTAAAAGATGATTTATATTCTATCCGTGTACGTTATAATGGATGAAGCCTAGCTTGTAGAAAGTAATGGAACAAAATGTATTAGGAATTATTATATTGACGGTCTATCTACAGATATCATCCACTTGGGACGTCATCAGTGTGACATCTCTAGTTATGCGATTTTTCGTGTTACTGATATTCTAAATCGCGATCTCGCGTTCTATTATCTGCAAAAAAGTTTCATAGACAAATAAAATTCATTCATTCATTCATTCAAAAACGGGATACTTTTTTCTACAATAAACAAAAAAGAGAGAAAATACTAAATATCATAATATAGCGCTGTCTCGTTTGGTGATCTACTTGACTTCAAAACAGTGACAGTTCAGTTGTTCGATATCATCGTTACAAAATTGCAAATTAATATAGCAAATATTCTAATATAGCAGAATTTAGTGGCCGTTAAAACAAAAACAAAATTGTTCGATTGCAGGCGAGTATGATTTGTTTGTTGCACTTGTTTTATTATAATCATCCCTTTTTCTTTCAGTACTCACCTGACAAAGCGGCAGGAACACTTCGCCGATGGAGTCATCCCTTGAGAATCGATCGTAGTCAAACACATGGAGATGTAGTACCTGAAATGAAGCATTTCATTGCTTTTGATATTGTTTTGGTGGAAAAACTATTCATATATTATGGTGATGATTTTTTAGCTTTAAAGATCTTGGCTGCTAGAGACCTTGGTTTTTTGACATTGACGAGTATTTTAAACCAAAAGATTATTAAATTACTAGTAAATTAAATTACTAGTAAATAATTGTTATTTTTGAGATTTTTGTTTTTTGTGTTCTCGGAACTAGTGGTGTTTGTCAATCGAATTGAATCGGAAAATATCTTGTAAAATTAGGGGTTTCGCAAGGATCCCGTTTAGGTCCCATTCTCTTTCCGATATTTATTAATGATGCTACTAAGTATATTAAATATTGAAATAATAAATTATTCTCGGACGGCTTTAAAATTTATAAATTAGTAAATAATAACGTAGATACTAATCTCATACAGAATAAAATTTATAGTATAAAAGAAAAACGCGATTAGAACCAAATGCATCTCATTGTCCAAAAATGTTTTTGTATTAAATGTACATGATAAAAGTAACCTATTGTAAGTACCAGTGTAGGTATGTAGATTTCAAAGAATACCACTTTTATAAACCTATTCTTTAAACTTATTCTTGAATCTCACAAAACGCGTTTCGTTTTGTATGCGATCCTAGATCCCTAGAGTCTGAATTCCGCTCTGTAAACTTTAATACATTATTCAACACTAAGACCATTGTTGACAGAGCGACGTTTACTATGTAAGTTCTTCGTGCATACAATTTTAAAACTACGCTTTTATCAAGGGATTTACCACAAACTTGCAGAAATTATTTTCCCTTCTGAATCTAGTATCATTTAAACAGATGGAAAAGTAGAGGTTTAAAGCTCTAAATCAAGGTTTCTCTCTTGTGTACGCGACAAATTTCATATAATGGCAGTTGCATAGTTGATTTCATGAAGGCTTATTACAGAAGACAGCTTAACGCCAAGTCTAAATTAAAATTCATATTGATTGTTTTAGTTCCATTTGCATTAAAAACAAACCTACTGATCACATTAATTTATAAAAATATCTATGCTCTTTTACATTTTTCTAACTATAGCTAGTTTTTTAAAGAGGTTCGCCGTCGTCTTGATAGTCTAACAAGGGCACATGGAGCTATAAGTTTGAGAAACCCTGCTTTAAATAGTATAAAACAAAGTCGCTTATAAAATTTCAGATTTGTGTCTATATGTAAAAGTTTTACTATGAAAACTGACGTGGCTTTGATACGTTTTTGTTTTACTTATGCGGGATTACTCAATAATATCTTAATTATGCCGGAGACTTTAACTATGCTTTCGACAACATCGAGTGGCTTTATTTAAGGAGTTAAAGCAAAGTGCGAGGCACGCAGTTTCCTATGGTGCGAAGACACCGAAGTGCACGTGTCGTACTCTGCTTTGACTCCTTATAGAAAGCCACCAGAAGCGGAACCGGAATACAGTATGTTTTAAACAGAAGAGATGCCTACTAAAGTGATCTCTTACAAAAGAAATCTATTGAGTTTAAACATAAGACTTACTCTGCTCTGCAGTTTCTGAATAGGAAATCCTTCGAAGTAAAAAGTCTCGTTCCACCTTGGATTCAGGGTGCGTCGCTTGATCTTCGTCTCCAAGCGATGCTTTTTGTCTGGTAGCAGAGTGACGCGTACGTACGGGTCCGAAGTTCCGCTTAGATCCTTTGCTGGGAGCTCTTTACCCTGGAAGAATAGGATTCAGATTTACGGCAGTCACGTGGCATGTTACGGTAGCCTAATCAGAATACCGTCTGGCTTCCGTTCCGAAAGTCTAGGTTCAAATTCCAAGGCACGTAGTTTTTGTTCTATAAAATGGCGTGGTAGGTTGAAGTCCAAAACTGGCTGGCTACCACCTTCAAGTTAAAAATCTAGCACCAAGCATCTTACGGTGTGTTCCAGCAGACCTTACTTGAGAGCCAATTTCATCCAGGTTACAGAAATAGTAATAACAAGATAGGATCTCAATATAAAAATAAACTTACTTCTATTTATTCCGTAAATAAACAAAATAAAGTTATTTACCTAAATAATTTTACCGAAACTACGTAATGAGCTTACAAATAATTCGTTCTTCAGCTAAATAACAAAATAAACTCTGTTATCTTGTGATTATTGTTCAGACACGATTCTAGAGCGTTAATGTTTTTGTTTATTTATTGTCTTCAATACAATGGAAATTCCTATATGCCAGCCAGGGGTAAGGCTGTCCCAGTTTCCATAGATATCTATGACTGGCTGCCTGCCCCGGCTTGGCTTGGCATGTTATCACGAAGAAAACGAAACTAAATCTTTCCTTTATAATACTTTATAGTTTACTATAGAAATTGACGTGGTTTTAGCCCGTTCTTGTTTTACTCACGTTAATTATATCAGATACTCCGACTATAGTTTCGGCCTAAATGGTACTTTACGATTAAAATATAATACTCATAATAGAATACTCAAAAAAAAATTAGTAATAATATATTACTACCGCTTTGGGGAGTGCGTTTCAGATCTGCATGACCTAATTCCACCTTGCCCATTCTTTTATCGGACAGCCAGGAGCTTCATGGTAGATATTCCAGAAACTCGAACTAAACGGTTTGAATCTACTTTCATTATACGCTAAGCAATGGAATTTGCTGCCCGAGTGGGTGTTTCCTGATAGATACAATCTGGGTGCCTTCAAGTCGCGAGTGAATCGCTTTCTTCTAGACGAGCGTGCTCCACCGTAGACCGCATTTTCGCTTAACATCAAGTGAGTTGGCGGTCAAACGCAAGCTTATAATCAATGGAATAAAAACGTGGACGCAAAACCTCTTTTTTTTCCTATGTTTATATTTCTCATGATATATCTCTAGCTCTAGTGTCAGAATCAGCATTCCGCAAAAAAACTTTGATGTGAATTAATATTTGGCCTAAAATGCACATTGAGAGCTCAGATAGCGAGTTTTTTTTTAAATTAAATAGTTATTCAACCGCCATTTCGTCTGTTGTAAAGTGAAGATGCGGTCCACGACGGAGTACGCTTGCCTGGAAGAAAGCGATTCAATAGCGACTTGAAGGGACCCAGAATGTAGGTATCTATAGGGAAATAGACACTATGGCAGCATTTTTATAGGTGACAAGCTAGGTGTTTGACCGCAGCTCACCTGATGTTAAGTGACGGTGTGGTCGAAGTTTGTAAAACTAGCTTGAAATGGAACACACCGTTAAGTGCTTGGCGGCAGATTTTCAAGTTGAGTATAGCTAGTTGACCAAGTACTAGAGAGTACCGTACCGCCATGCTATGGTTTCCTCACGATGTTTCTTTTACTGACAGCTCAAGGTCATTGTTGGGATTTCAACACACGCCTTTCGACGTGTAAACCGACCGCGTTAACCACTGATCTATCATCGCTATAAACATGCAGGTTTTCCTTCACTGCTTGAAGCTCGCAGCAATACACACATAATTTCGGTACTGAAATATCGGTCTAGGATTACTAGTCAGTCGTTTTCCCAAATAAGCTATCATGGCTATTTATCTTAAATATAATAAAGTTCAAATTAGCACTCACCTGAATGATCCTGAGTATCAGAGTGGTATTCTGGAAGTCGTACTCGAGCGAGAAGTGGATCTGCCCCACGTTCTCCGAAGGCTCGGAATTGTCGATATACATGTCCACGAGCGAGATGGACCGGTTCTGGAGGAACGCCATCTGTTAGCCGAAACCGGGAAACACTTTAAAGTGGTGCCTCGATTAGCGGCTGTTTTCCCGCCGTGGCGTAGTCGTCGGGAATTTTATTATCGTAATAATTTTATACATTTTTATTAAGATCACAATTACGTGTCATATCAAAGTTATTTATTAATTGAAATTTTATGTATATTAAAAATTATAATATTAAAATTAGATAAATTTAGAATTTGTGATAAAAAAAAATTATATAGGCTTGCGTTTGACCGCCAATTAACTTGATGTTAAGCGAAGATGCGGTCTACGGTCCACCGTAGCTGCTCGCCTAGAAAAAACCGATTCCCTCGTGACTTGAAGGCACCCAGATTGTATACATCAGGGAACACTCACTCGGGCAGCAAATTCCATTGTTTAACGGCTAAACAATGAAGGTAAATAAACCGTTTAGTTCGAGTTTTTGTAATATCAAAAAAAATTGTTTTCTGTATTTTATAATAAATCTGTTATGTTCTATACAAATTTCAAACATATTTGGTTACCCAAATTAATTTGACTATTGTTTGGTTCATGAATAAATAACATAACGAAATTCTTATAATTTTCCCGACAACTACGCATAATCGGGAAATTAAGTTCTTGATATAAAAAATAGCTAGTTTGTATTTACAAAATTATAAGAGATTAGTAGTAAATAGTATCTTGATCGAGTACCCAATATCGCATGAATATTGTTATGTTTTTGAGATAAAATAGGTTTTGGTATTACGGTATTTATGACGGGAATTGAAACAATGGGACAAATTTTCATGCAAGAGATTTACGAGGATTTTGGGGTTAATTAAGCACAATTTTAACATGCATATTTGCCATCTAGTAATTTAGATTTCACCCTTATTCACTGAAAAAACTTGAGTTTTTTTTTCTGGTGTCAAATTGCACTCGTGGGTAAAGTCGTGCACTTAGCTAATAAAGTGTGTGTGTGAATATAAAATGTACACTCTTGTAAAATTGTGGTGATATTTTTGTAAATTCACACGTTGTTGAGGAGTGATCAATAAGTGTCTAGTGATGTATAATAACTAATTTGTATACGTTCAGCTTCATAAAACATATTTTAATGTAAATATTAATAAATTTATTAATAGTGTCCTTTAAATGATTTAAAATAAACTCCGATAAGTTATAAGCAAATATGAAATAAAATTTTATGAGGCTGAACTACAAAATAATAATACAGACTTAAAATAAAAATGTACGTCATTTTGCTTCTTATGACCATTTACAATAATATTGAACAGAACTAATTTGAGTTCTTTTGTATTCATTTACCGACTTCAAAAAAGGAAGAGGTTCTTCGTCGGAAACTTTTTTTTTATTATGTTCACCGATTACTCAAAGACGCAGGAACCGATTTGGTAAATTCTTTTTTTGTTTTAAAGGGCATACTTCCCATATAGTCTTATTTAAATTTTATCGAAATCGGTCTAGCGTTTTTTTTTTTAATCAACAATAATGTAAAAAGTGTTATTTTCGTTTACTTTAAAACCTCGCTGTTTGATTGGAGCAGTGCGTTTAGTTGGTCATGGGGTCGGTTTTTTTTAAATTGTAAATTTATACTTGTATAAGCAGAAGAAGCAAAATTACTGGAAGAAGTGATGTTTTCTAGCACACTACATCCTTAAATAACACAGAGCGCGACAAAAAACACACAACCTTCTCGCTCCATATTTTCATAAAAATATAAATATATTTTCTCCGAAGAATCTGTTTGAATGAAGCATTTTATTTTGCCACGCGCTACGTTTCGTCAAAATCAGTGTTATCATAATTTCATTTATAAACGTAATTTATAAGTGTTATTTATGTGCTAATTCTACTAACCTAATAACTAATCTAGAAATTTCTAAATTAAAAATTGGTTTATTTGATCTTTGCTTCGTTAATCTATGAAAAAAATCTGTCCAGCTGCAATTGGCGATTAAAAAATAAGGCAGAGAAAATCTAGAAAAAAATATTGTCCAAAGCTCGAACTCTGTGCTTCTATTATGAAAATCTAAAATTGTTTGCATATTATTTCTTGAAGCGGCCTCTCTCCCAAGCGACTTATTTTGTAAAAAAAAAGCATATTTCTGAAAAGCAAAATTTCTATTAGTTATTTTTCATCTATTATTTTCTTATACAACCTCCTCTACCTACCATTTTTGAAGGAGAAAGCATGGAAAGAGAATCCATAGTTTAGAAATGTACACAGAACCAAAATAACACAGTGGAACAAAAGGACAGATGAAAAGTTCTATCACTACACTACTTCATTAAACACCCAACTATACAATTTAGTAATGATTACGACTGCGGACATTTTTAGTGTTGCTAGATTGAATAGTATAAATACCTTTTTTTTTATTCTCTATTGTCCCAATGCTGAGCAAAGGCCTCCCTCAATAAGTACCTACCTCATTTATTTCAAATAATTATGACTACATAAAAGTGTTTTCAAGTAGCTATACAATCATTTATTTATTACTGTTAAACATTTATTTTACCATATTTAGCAAATCATTTTTGTTTTCGCGCAACTGACCGATTCAAAAATAATATAAGAGCTTAAGTAATTTACTGTTTATTGCTAATTATTTGATAAATATTAGAGGTTCTGTCAAACTAAAAGCAACGTCATAAGTCATATATTTTTTTATTGTAAATGAGACGAACGATACCGTCTTGTGATGGTAAGAGATAACACCTGTCCATGATCATTACAGCGACACACAGAACTGAGTAGTAAAACAAAAACTAGGGCATCGCTGCTTTGACGCTAATTACTTTGAGACATTCAATGGTTAGCCTCAACAGCCCTGTAATTTCGCTAGCTGCAGTACCATTCAAACCGGAATACAGTAATGTTTACACACTACTGCTTAGCAGCAGAATCGTGTGCGGAAAATTCGTCGAAAACAATTCACTGAATCACAATTCGTCGAAAACACAATTCGTCGAATCACTTATTTCCCGCAATATTTGAAAATCTCTGACACGATTTTTCGCTATAGTTAAACATCTCTAAGAATATTACCCGCTGTAGTTGGAAAAGTCTATGCTTTTCCCGCTTTACTTGACAATTTTGGCTTAGAAGTTTGATTTTTTCACAGCTCCAAGGGACAGTAGACCCGAGTATTTGATATGAATTTCAGCTTGATACCTCTACGCGTTCCTGAGAAAGAGGGTCTTGACAGACAGACCGACGGGCAACAAAGTGATCCTATAAGGGTTCCGTTTTTTCCTTTTGAGGTACGGAACCCTAAAAACAGACGTTTCACAACAAACAATTAATATTTCTATCATCACCAACATTGCTATCAGCCCACTTTTAGTCCACTACTGGACATAGGCATACTAATGCACGCCACCTAGCCCGATCTTCGGCTTTTTGTTTTCAGTCACTACCTTACGTATATCGTTACTCCACCGGGCCTAAGGGCGTCCTACGCTACGTTTGCAAAAACGCGATTTTCAGAACATGTCTACCCCAAAATTATAAATGGTAAGATTATCTTTATAGCAGTTTCCAAATATTTAGGGATATTTCTGCTTTATGGCAACATTTATCTTTTAGATAGACGGATATTACATTAGATCGTGTGGTATTCATCATGATTGTACTTATTTGATGTAAGATTAACGTCAGCGTATGGATTTAACGTGACCTAACAATAACTAGAGTAACTTTGATCTTACAAACATGTAAGGAACTGGTTTGTTTTGATCACAGTTAATGTTAACACTTATTAGTTCCAATTTTAACACAATTCATAGTACAAATAAAGTTTTTTTTTTTAATTTTAACAGTAATAAGACGAACTCTCCTGATGGTAAGAGATAACGCCTGTCCATGACCATTGCAGCGATATACAGAACTTTGAGTAGCAAAACAAAGTCTAGGGCATCACTGCTTTGGCGCTCATTACTTTAAGACATTTGTTGGTTAGTCTCAACAGCCCTGTAATTTCGCTAACTGCAGTACCCTTCAAATCGGAACACAGTAATGTTTGCACAATTGATTTTTAATTCTGTTGAAATCACGCCTCCACTTGTTTCCGAGATAGGGTGTCTTGACAGACGGACAGGACGGACGGACCTATAAAGCAGAGGTTCTCAAACTTAGTTCATCTACCGCCCACTTTGAAAACCAATTATTTTTCAGCGATCCCCATTTATTTTTATTTTACCACATCTTAAAAACCACAGTGACATTCACACTTACTTTTAGTATTTTTTTGTATGGCTGACAAGCTAGGTGTTTGACCACAGCTCAGCTGATGTTAAGTGAAGGTGTGGTCGAAGATGGTATACCACACCTAGCCTGGAATGGAACTGGCTCTCAAGTGAGGCTGTCGGAACACACCGTTAGATGCTTGGCTGCAGATTTTCAACTTGAGGGTGGTAGCCAGCCGAGTATTAGAAAGTACCCTACCACCACGCTATTACGTTTTTAGTAATTTAATTATAGTGTGCTATGTTAGTCTGGTATGGAGTTTAAACTTTTATTCTAAACGAGACTTTTTTTCCAGTAAGATCAATCGAACAGAGCAGAAATATGGACTAAATAATTGATGTTGTGTAGGTGGGTTGTAATTTCAGTGAATTTTAAAATATTAAGTAGATGAAATTACAAATCAGCCAGCCCCCCTTAACCACTTCAACACCCCCCAATTTTTACCTCCCCGCCTCATCCAGCGTCCACAAAGGGTGTAATCGCCCACTTTGAGAAAGACTGCTGTAGTTTTTTCCTTTTGCGGTCCGCACCTCAAATCCTAAAAAGTTGTTATTCTGCAACAGATTGTTTTTCTGCTGCAGATTCTGTAACCTTTCATCGCTCGATCGGATCCAACGAATTCCGTCCGCGGCGGCATTAATAATTCAGAGGCCGACATCACTGAAAGGTTAAATGGATTGAAATTGAAACTCTTTGAGGGCCAGATTTCTCTTCGGAGCTTGATTTTTTGGAACAATTCTGTCAAGGACAAAACTTTTAGTCTCTTGTTTTTTTATCGTTTTAAGACTTCCAAACATCGCTCATAATAAAAACATAGTGTCTAAGACGAAGTGTCTTTTAAAGGTTTTGTGTTTCATATTTTTGTACATCACTACTTATTTTAAAACAAAGTCATCCGCCGCGTCTGTCTGTCTGTCTGTTCGTGATAAACTTAAAAACTATAGAACGGATTATCATGAGAGTTTCACCTATAGATAGAGTGATTCATAAGGAAGGTTTACGTATATAATATATCAATTGGTATAAATTGATGATAATTGTTGGAAGTTTCGGAAAAAGTCAACCCACCTGGGAGCTTTCATCGAAAACGCTGCCTAATCCCTTTGAGATAGATCAAAATTCCCGTGTAAATCCGTGCGCAATAACTGACTACTTTTTTTGTAGTAAATATATACTTACAAGACCACCAAGACACAGAACAAACATTTATTGTCACAATAAATGTTCGTGTTGGTGAGAATCGAACCCACGCCCTACAGCTCTTAAAGCAGATATCCTACCAAATGACCTAACAGGGCAGTCGATCAGTCAATATAGCATTTTTTATAGCTGACAGGCTAGTTGTTTGACCACAGCTCACCTGATGTTAAGTGACGGTGTGGTCGAAGATGGTAAAGCACATCTAGCCTGGTATGCAACTGGCTCTCAAGTGAGGCTGCTGGAACACACCGTTAGAAGCGACAGATTTTCAACTTAAGTAGCTAGCCAGCTGAGTACCAGAAAGTGCTCTACCACCACGCTATGGATTCCTCGCGATGCTTTCCTTCACCGACAGCTCAAGCTTATTGTTGGAGTTTGAACCCACACCCTTCGGCGTGCTAACAGACCGCGCCAACCATTGAGCTATCATCGCTATAAATCGCGTAGCATCTGTTTTTCATATTTATTTTAAGTTTTAAAAATATTATTAAATACACTAATATTATAAAGGCGAAAGTTTGAGAATCTGTTGCTTCTTCACACTCAAACGGCTGGAACACAGGCTGGCTGGTATAGAGGTAGCTGACACCCTCGATTAACACATAGACTTTTTATCCCGAAGAAATGTAGCGAATAACACTGCGGGGCTAGCTGTATATTTTACTTAAAAAATGTTAGACGAAAATATAGAAAAGTCTAAGAAAACTCAATTTGTCACGTCAGGTGGCAAGCGTTGTCAGCCAAAATTTAATTTAGGTTCGCAAAAAAATAATCTCAAATAAAATATAATTCCCGCCTCAGAAGCCCTAGAAATTCGACTTATGAATTATGCGTTATCTACACTGACAATATCCTCATTTCCTGATTCGAAATTAGAATTGTTCCAATTCTACCCGACGGATACGCCGAATCAGGAATTTTCCCGACAGATACGCAAAATTTGGGATTTTCCCATCAGCCACGTATAATTTATGGCTGGGTTTACGTTTAACTTTTAGGGTTCGTTAGGAATGAGTCGAGGTTTCGTGTACAATTCATAAATCGGCGGCAGAGGGTTCTGCTGCTTGAATTATTCATACTCGTTTAGAATAGACAAGCGCTCGTGATAAAGGTTAAGTGATAGACGAACAAATTATGTTTACTTTAAAAATGATAATCGTTGGTAAGCGCATAATTTGAGAACGATTGAACCGATTTAGATGATTCTTTTTAGGGTACCGTGCTTCAAAAGGAAAAAAAAACTGAACCCTTATTAAGGATCACTTTGTTGTCCGTCTGTCAATACCGTCTATCTTGGGAACACGTGGAGGTATCGAGTTGAAATTAAAACCATATACGCAGCGTTGCCGTGATCTTGCCGTGGTGGTGCCGGCGTAAGAATAGTACCCCACTTCCTCTACCCGTGGTTGCCGTAAGAGTCGGCTAGGGGATGTAATACGGAAGATGGGCAGCAGCGTCTTCCTTGAACAATCACACCTAACTGCGCTCGCCAACCCGCCTGCCAAGCGTGGCGAGTATTGGCGAAAACCCTCCAGGACGAGGAAAACCCCCCAATCGAAGATGGTAAAGCACACCTAGCCTGGAATGGAACTACCTCTCAATTGAGTCTACCGGTAGATGCTTGGCGGCAGATTTTCTACTTGAGGGTGGTAGCTTGCCAGCCGAGTACTAGAAAGTAACGACGTTTTCTAAAAATGAAACCTAGCTAGATCGATTTGTCACCCCCGAAACCCCCTGCATACTAAATTTTATGAAAATCGTCGGAGCCGTTTCCGACATTCAGATTACATATATATATATATATATATATATATATATATATATATATATATATATATACACATATATACAAGAATTGCTCGTTTAAAGATATAGGATTAGATCGATAGGTGGCTACGAAAATCCACAAAATGTCTATGCAATAAACCAACTAACGTTCGTATACATTCAATAAAAAATCCCCTTTACTATAAACAAGGCCCTAATACGGTCGATACCTAGAATATCGTAAAATCTTATTAAACCGTTTTCTTAGCCAATCTTTCTATACTAAAGTAAAGTATTATACATATATATAGTACGTAAGATTCAAGATTCTCGCCATCTCCTTTTATGCCCGGAACATCTGTGGTTGTGATTAGTTCTAAGTAATACAACTCAGTATAAAAGCTTTTTGAATTTTATGCTTGCTATTTGATTTTTTCTTTGTTTTTGGCGTTGCGATTTGTGCACTTTGCCAGTGTCAAACTATTTTTTTTCTTAAGACCCGCCTTTGCTGCGTACGGGCTTATGCGGGGCTTTTGACTTATATCAAAGAGATTAGGCAGCGTTTTCGATGAAAGCTCCCAGGAGGTTTGACTTTTTCCGATACTTCCAACAATTATCATTATATTTCAATCAATTTACACAAAACCATGACAAATTATATATTAAACCTTTTGGTGAAACTCGAATGATAATCTGTTCCGTTTAAGTTTATTACGAACAGACAGACAGACGCGGCGGAAAACTTTGTTTTATAATATGTAGTGATGAATCAAGTGAAGTATGTCAAGGTCAAGTCCAGTCATGGCTTAATAAAGTGACAGTTTACTACTTTTGACGCAGTTTTGGAGTTAACATAAAAAAACGCCTTTAACAATAATTATATGTGTATCAATTATTTTCTACAGCCAATTCAGCATTTCGACTAGGTATGTTTACCATCTTCGACCACACCGTCCCTCAACATCAAGTGTGCTGTGGTCAAAAACCTAGCTTGTAAAACATAAAAAAGCACGCTTGGCAGGCGGGTTGGCGAGCGCAGTTAGGTGTGATTGTTCAAGGAAGACGCTGCTGCCCATCTTCCGGATTACATCCCTTAGCCGACTCTTACGGCAACCACGGGTAGAGAGGGTGGGGTACTATTCTTACGCCGGCACCACCACGGCATCGCCAGCACCACTACGGCATAATTTTATATAAATTAGTGTTTTTTGAGTTATTCTAAATAATCTATGTATTATTATTAGAATGTAGATATATGTCATAGTTTTGTATTCTCCTATACGCATATTCTCGTTATTGACCCACCCCGTTATTTTTTTCCTCTAATCCTTTCCATTCTAAGATTGCCTGGAAGAGATAAGGTAATAAGGTCGCCAGTTGTTACACCTATTAACTAGTTTATTTCTTCTGTATTATGTAATTTTAAGTAAGTACAATAAAGAGTTATTCATTCATTCATTCATGATCAAAGTAGCTCAGAACTCTTTGGCAGCAGATCGTGAATAATCTTGTCTTGATATTGAGTTAGCTGAGAATAGTTTTATTGATCCATTTTGCTATCCATGGTATCACATCATCAGCCATAGAACGTCCACTGCTGGACATAGGCTTCCTGCTCCTGGGGGGGTTTTGCCAATACTCGCCACGCTTGGCAGGCGGGTTGGCAAGCGCAGTTAAGTGTGATTGTTCATATGCCCATATTCCGGATTACATCCCTTAGCCGACTCTTACGGCAACCACGGGTAGAGAGGGTGGGGTCTTTACGCCGGCACCACCACGGCACCACGGCATCCATGGTATGCGCAATATCATTCCTCTAACATTCCGAAGGCAATCTTTATGATGAGCAAAGTTTAGGTACTGTTATATCCGTATATGTCATATTAGTATTCTATGTACGCTTTTACAAAGATAATTACATGGGAGCAGGAAAAATGTTGCGTGTTTTAGCCTTTTTGCTCGGAAAATCGACGACGTTGAAGTATTTGGGTAGTATAGGAGTTAGCGTAATAAAAATATAGCGTATTTTATTCATACTGCGGGTAAGGTAAGTAAAATATATATAAGTAGAACACCTGCACGATAAATAGGCGATACAAGTGGGAAGGGGCGGCGCGGCGGGGGTGGGGGACGCTTGCCGGCGATCACTACGCGAGTGCCGGCCGAGCAGGCGGGGTTAGCACGTAAATGTCATTGTTTTCTGTTGTGTAGACATGTTAAATTTTTTTTATAGCTGTCAGGCTAGGTTTTTGACCACAACTCACCTGATGTTAAGTGACGGTGTGGTCGAAGATGGTAAAGCTCACCTAGCCTGGAATGGAACTGGCTCTCAAGTGAGGCTGTCGGAACACACCGTTAGATGCTTGGCGGCAGATTTTCAACTTGAGGATGGTAGCTAGCCAGCCGAGTACTAGAAAGTACTCTACCACCACGCTATGGTTTCCTCACGATGTTTTCCTTCACCGACAGCTCAAGCTCATTGTTGGGGTTTGAACCCACGCCCTTCGGCATGCGAACCGACCACGCTAACCACTGAGCTATCATCGCTATAAAATATAATAGATTAGTGACTATTTAATCAAAAAGGTATTAAAATGTTTACGTGTGTCTTATAGATTTGATGTTAGCGTAGCTATGAACTAAAAAGATAGATGTAAGATTTGTTCGTAGATGCGATGTCGACATCCCTGCACGCGGCGCGCGCTAAACCTGCGTGAATCAACGCTAGCAGGGAAGATGTTCTACTAACTCGGGCCGCGCGCTTCATGTACTTTGTTGTGGTAATAGTGTCAATAGGTACAACTGAACAATGAGCTTGAGCTGCCGGTGAAGGAAAACTATAAAATAGAAGGAAAACAATTCATGCATATACACTATATTCGTATGTACATTGCATCCGTGCGAAGCCGGGGCGGGTCGCTAGTGTACAATTATATAAATGAATCCCTGTTTCCCTTGGTTACGCCATAACTTGAGAACGACTTTACTGAAAACGAAAAAACGGAACCCTTATAGGATCACTTTGTTGTCTGTCTGTCTGTCAAGACCCTTTTTCTCAGGAACGCGTGGAGGTATCAAGCTGAAATTCATATCAAATACTCAGGTCTACTGTCCCTTGGAGCTGTGAAAAAATCAAACTTATAAGCCAACGCAATCAAAAGATACAGCCGTTTATGCTGCAAATTTTTGACACTCGCAAGGGAATCATAACCTACAGGGTACTTCCCGTGAACTCAGAATCTTATAATTTGGTACGATGCAACGTCTTATAGCACAGATAAAGGAAAAATTGCAAAACCATAAATTACCATTAAAAAAAATACCATAGCTTTTACTTATATACCTACAGGTTTGTACGGAACCTTCGGTGCGCGAGTCCGACTCGCACTTGGCCAGTTTTTTGGCCGGCCGCAGAACATTGAAAAATTTTAGAAAAATTAAGGATTATAAGTTATTACTTATTAAAATAAGTAGTTTAAATAATATAATTCCTTAAGAAATAGTAATTACATAATAAAAAGCAAATAGACTTACATGACGTTGCCTTTATGGTATAAAAAAAAAAGATTTACAGGGTTATAAGCGTAAGGTGAACGTCTTAAGGGAGGCATTGTACATTCATAATTATGTTTGTGTTTTTAGTTTTACTATAGAACCATCCACAAAACACAAACACAAGTTGTAACAAACTTGTACACCTTTTTAAAAATAAAACTTGGCTTTAAAATGAACGCCTACCTTATTTTGGACCTAAATATTATTTGTTTTTTTAGTAATTTATAAGTAATGATATGAACGAGACGCTTTCCTGATGGTAAGTGATAACCTGTCCATGACCATTGCAGTGACACACAGAACTTTGAGCTACAAAACATAAGTAGAATATGGCTGCTTTGGCGCTCATTACTTGGTTAGTCTCAACAGCCCTGTAATTTCGCTAGCTGCTGTACCCTTCAAACCGGAACACAGTAATGTTATCACACTACTGCTTAGCGATACTTATCTGGTACTGCGGTGGTACCTACCTAGACGACTTTCTGCTAAAGAGATATACCACCAAGTAACACTTATAGCTATAGAAAAATAAACGCCTGCCTTATTTCAGTATTAAATATTATAATTGATAATAAATGGTGATGACGACGAAACACCAATAAACACCAGCCCTAAGCAACTTTATAAACGATTTAGACCATCAAGGTTATTAGGGTTCTTTGATCTATTTTTAGACAAAAACCATTAGAGAATAGAGATTTCCTTTTGAAAATTGTATATTTTAGCTAACAAATATGGAAGTTTTTAGCTAATCAGTAAGCAACAGGCAAATTCAAGGCTCAATACATAAACACTTTGTTTTATGACTTTTCGTAAATATCAATACATCTTCTAAATATATATAACTCAAAGGTGACTGACTGACTGACTGACTGACTGACATAGTGATCTATCAACGCACAGCCCAAACCACTGGACGGATCGGGCTGAAATTTGGCATGCAGGTAGATGTTATGACGTAGGCATCCGCTAAGAAAGGATTTTGATTAATTCTACCTCCAAGGGGATAAAATAGGGGATGAAAGTTTGTATGAAACTTTGTCAATTTTAAACCGATCGGGCTGAGACTTTGCATGCATAAAGCTACTATGACGTAGGCATCTAGCGCAGGTGAAACCGCGGGGCACAGCTAGTTCCCCTATAAGAGTAATTGAAGTTTGTTAATTTGAGTAGATATTAAGATCTGACAAATTAATTGACAATCAAGACTTCGTCCGCGCGAAATTTAACAAAATGGTTCGCGGAGTTTATGAAAAAAGAATCCTTCTAATATTACAAATGTAAAAGTTTGTATGTTCTTTATCCACATCACATCACATCACCAGCCATAGATAGTCCCCTGCTGGACATAGGCCTGGGGGGGTTTTGCCCATACTCGTCACGCTTGGCAGGCGGGTTGGCGAGCGCAGTTAGGTGTGATTGTTCAAGGAAGACGCTGCTGCCCATCTTCCGGATTACATCCCTTAGCCGACTCTTACGGCAAGCACGGGTAGAGAGGGTGGGGTACTATTCTTACGCCGGCACCACCACGGCACTGCACCGTTATCCAATCACGCTAAAACGGCTGAACGGATTTGAATGAAATTTGGCACACATATAGTTAACTTTATATTACTCGCATAATACCCATGACCACCTTAACGTCATTCTTCTTCAATGCGAATTATTTTTAAGATTTTTAAAACATTTTTTTGTATTAATCTCCCATCAGTCCATTTGTCAAACTATCAATCTGTCAAACTGTCAATCTGTCAATCTTTCAAATTGTCAATCTGTCAAACTCTCAAACTGTCAATGAACAAAATAAATAAATAAAATCCGATGTAAAAAGTATTCTATGTGTTAATTTAGGTGATAAATCATGTGTTTTTGCGTGATTGAGTAACATAACGAGCCTCACTTGAGAGCCAGTTCTATTCCAGGCTAGGAGTGCCATCTTCGAACACACCTTCACTTAACATCAGGTGAGCTGTGGTCAAACACCTAACATGTAAAAATAAAAAAAAAGAATTTTTAATTAAAAAGTCATAAAACTAGTCATTTAAAAAGTAATTAATCACTGCTTGTTGCGACCAATGGTTAGCTAAAAATGACCTCAAAATTGACATATATGTACCAATATACAGACCTTAAATCTCTATTCTAAAGAAAAGCTAATAAACTTGATGGTCCAACGAACAACTAACTACGTAATACCGGACACATTTTCAAGGAGGCATTCGCTTTACAACGATCTACTTGAACATTTAACACCGAAAACAATTACATAACAATCTTGTTACAGTACTGACTATATTTAACTTTTATTAATGATATATATGTGTATATATTATTCCGAATCCAAGGGACGGTAGTAGAAGCAAGGGACGGCAAACGCAACTTTGGGAAGATGACATAAAAAGACTAGCCGGTCCAGAGGCTACCCGAATGTCTAAAGATAAAGCCAATGGAAATCATTAGAGGAGGCCTTTGTCAAAAGACAAGCTGCTTAAAGGAAAATACACCGCACGCCGATACTTAATAATTAGATTTAAATTAATTCAAGATGAACAATATGTTTTAAATTACTCTAATTTGTAAACAGCAATAAAGGCTTATTATATTATATATTATTCTGAATTTGAATCAGCCCTGTTTTTATAAATTAGCCCACTGGTGGGCGTGGGCATTTCCTCATTGTGAGACAGGTAAGGCCATAGTCTACCACGCGAGTCAAGTAGGAGTTAGATATATACGAGTATTATTGTTAGTGAATATATATAAAAATATAAAGGTTTTCCTTTTCGTTATTTAAATAGATTAGGTAATATATAACCCCCTTAATCTTTTTTATATATTAACTGTATATGTCTCGAAACATTCCAGTTTTAATATTATATTATTTTTGTTAGTGGTCTACGAGAAATAATTTATGGAATTTCATAAATTTTTACTTAATTTAATCATAGATTAATATTCCCAATTAACTCTTCCTTTAGTTAGGGTTGGTTGGGCATCCATTAATTACGTGACCTCAAAATGAAGAGGACGGTATTTAAACTGAGGGGGGAAACGTAATTGAAAATATCACGTCAATTTTTATTATAATGTAAAACGCACATTATTAAACAGATAATAAAAATAAATACAAAGAAAAAATCTCATTGCTATTAATCAATAATATTAACAATAGTTATTGTCACACCCTATTTTCTACTTGAACTTAAGTTCTTCCATCCTAAAGTTGCCTGAAAGAGATCGCCTTTAGCGATAAGACTGCTAATTGTTAAAGACGGTTTTCTTCTTCTTTTGTATTGTATAATCATTAATATAAACAATAAATAATTTATCTATCTGCCATCAGAAGCCCGTCTGCTTGTCTTTCCACTTTAAAGAAAATTTACCGTAGGCTATGTTTGTATGGAACAGGCTTTTGTGTATTGCCGCGTCCATCACCAAAAGCCGCGGCAGTTTCTGACTTTGGCGTTCTGAGCGGGATCCACTACGCTTATTTTTGATTTTCTGTGTGTGATCGTACTTACAGATGGATGGGGCGGATGCCCCTCTTGTCCCTTGACATTCTGCAGCTGCTTGTTGTGAGCGGTGGGGGTACGCTCTCCAGGGTTGGCTGTGGAGGCACTGGCCACGGCTCCAGCGCTGCTGCCAGCTGGGGACTTCGCCTGCGGGGAACTTGTAGATGTTGTCCTGGAGAAAGAGCATTACATAACATTGATAGTGCAGTGGTTAACGCTTTGGGTTCACACGCCGAAGCGCGTGGGCTCACTAGGGCTACTGGTGAAAGAAAACCTCATGAGGAAATCATAGCATATCGTAGGGTACTCTCTGGTACTCGGCTGGCTAGCTACCATGCGACAGTTTCAAATTTGCCAAGTACCTAACAATGTGTTCCGGCAGTCTCACTTGAGAGCCAGTACCATTCCAGGCCATCTTCGACCGCACGCACTGTCACTTAATATTAGGGAGAAGGATAGATGATATTAATTAGTAATAATAATTTTCATAAATTAAGCTAATTTTATTACACGTCTTTGGAGTGGTATAGTATAACTTTTTAACCGACTTCAAAAAAAGAGGTGGTTCTCAATTCGACTGTATTTTTACAGTCGAATTGAGAACCTCGTACCAATGTAAACAAATATTTAAATTTGTTTCCTCAGAATTTTTGGCTGAGTAAACCGATTTTGATGATTCTTTTTTATTTGAAAGCTGGTGCTTTAAGTGCGGTTGCATATGGTTCTGACAATGGCATCCATGAGAGAACAAAATTTAAAAAATTGTAGATATCGATAATATTTTCGTTAACTGCGAAACCTCGCTGTTTTATTGGAGCAGTGCGTTTCGTTGGCCTAAAGGTCATGAAGCCGGTTTTTTCAATTGTAAATTTATACTTGTTAGTAGTTAAGAGTACAACCCCTTTCGAAATATACTATATACCCCAAGCTCAGAACCCTTTTTATTCGTAGAACATACCTATATTTCTAGAGTTCCTGAAACTACTAACTAACAGTACTTTGATACATTATTCTGGTAGGTTAATAGCCTAGGCGCGTGTGTACAACTTGTAATTACTTAAGGCCTAACCCACCACGCTTTCAGTCTCTTCTTATCATACAGAAAGGTTACCTTGCAAATTTTTTGCAAAATATAATAAATAATTAGATAATTGATTGAAACAGGAGTTACTGAAAATTATTTAAAAAAAATGAGTTAAATTTTGAGTGTTCAAAGTATATATTTGATTCAGTCTCGGCTAAGCGCTCGAAGAGTCAACACGTCCTGGGGTCGCCTCGTGTATTGGCGATACACGTGTCGGCAACTGGTTACTGCAGCGAGAAGGCAATATAAAGGCTTGTTGGTTTTGACTGCCCTGTTGGCCCGTTGGTAGTATGTCTGTTTCAGGAGCCGTAGGGCGTGCGTTCGATTTTCACTCAGGATAAGCGTTTTGTGGTATAATCAAAAATGTTTTTTCTGTGTCTGGGTGTTCTGTATATAATAATATAGTATGTATTTACAAAAAAAGTATTTAAGTATTCTATCAGCTGCAGCTATCTGACTTCCATAGTACAAGCTTTGCTTAGTTTGGGGTCAGGTGGCCCTGTGTGTAATCTTTACGATATTTTATTTAAATTTGTATACTTCTTGTAAATACTTACAGAATACTCTGACATATGTAGAACAAATGAACCAGAGCTATTGCTGAAGGAGTTAAAAAGAATATTTTGTGAGCGTGGTGAGTTTAGGCCCTAAAGAACTTTTGCTATTATCATTATATACTTACTCGAGTTGTGCCCTGGATTATAACGAAGATATGATGGCAGCACATGGAACAAAGATAAAGGATATATTAGTAGAAAATCTCCATCATCTTAAAAGTAAATAAAGAGGTTATAAACACAATTTAAGAATAGGTTTTTTTCTTGAAGGTAAGAGATATCGTCTGTCCATGACCATTGCAGCGATACACAGAACTTTGAGTAGCAAAACAAAGTCCAGGGCATCGCTGCTTTGGCGCTCATTACTTTGAGACATTAGATTGTTAGTCTCAACAGCCCAGTAATTGCGCTAGCTGCAAGTACCCTTCAAACCGGAACACAGTAATGTTTACACACTACTGCTTGACGGTAGAATATCTGGTACTGCGACGGTACCTACTTAGACGACCTCGTTCTAAGAAGATCTACTAAAGTAAAAGTTATTTTGAAAAATTCGATGGTTAGTCTCAATAGCCCTTAAATTTCGCCAGCAAGTCAAGCAAATTGTTAGTTACAATTATTAAGATATTTCATATAATTTTAGTTCATCTCTAAAATCTTTCCTTGCTATCACAATATATGTCTCTTTTTTATCATTTGTGTGGAGAAATGGAACATTTCATTTGATAACCGTAGTATAGATGATTGGACTTTATTGTTAAGACGAATGCGCGGTCACATTTTGTGGAATTACAAAGACTATAAGACTAAAAAGCTGTAGAGATGTGATCTCTCCATTGCAGTATTTTAACTGCTTTTAGAGAAGCTTGGAAGGTTAAAATAAAAGTCTTTTTAATAAGTGTCATTGCTGAAGATCGTGTCTAGTTTGAGAGATGATAGCTCCGTGGTTCACCCGTCAAAGGGCCTTGGTTTAAACCCCAACATGGAGCCAAACCAAAGCTTGAGCTGCCAGCGAAGGAAAACATCTTCAGGAAACCTAGCTTGGTGGCAGGGTATTTTCTAGTACTCGGCTGGTTAGCTACCACCTAACTAACTAACCACTGAGCTATCATCACTACAAATTATACAAGCTAAAAATTACTATGCTCTTTCATGTGTTTTTTTTTGTCTTCGACGGTCTTAATAGCTTCAAAATGAACTTTATAAGCATAAACTTGATTTCGTCTTCTTACGAACTGCTAAACATTGGATTTTGTTGTTAATATAAAAGTGATGAGACCAACTAGACGCCCTCCTGATGGTAAGAGGTAGTACTTGTCCATGATCATTGCAGCGATACACAGAACTTTGAGTGACAAATAAGGTTTAGCAAAGCTTTGACGCTCATTACTTTGAGATATTCGATGGTACTTATGGTGGTAATTTGCAGCCCGAGTGGGTGTTTTCTAACAGTTACAATCTGGGTACCTTCAAGATTCTAGTGAATCGGTTTTTTCTCGGCAAGCGTGCTCCAACAAAATTAAAAAAAAAAAACTTCAAAAACTTTTATTGAAGGCCGTGTTTTAAATGTTGGTGTCATCAAATTGGTATCAACAGCAATTTTTTCGGGCATACAATATTTAATAGGTACTTATTAAAGGCTAGTAATCTATAAAGAAAATGCCATCGCGTTCTCAGCAAGAAATAAAAAAAAACTCACATGAGTTAGAGAAACGGCCTGTTCAATATACCTCTAGTAAAAACTAAGTTGTTACATCAAGCATTTGATTTGAAGTAATATAACACAATTTACAAAACTACCCTCGCTCGTTTCAGAAAATCGGTAAAGTTTTGGAAAAGTAAAAAAAAGTTATATCGTCGAACTTGAACTGAGATTACTTCCGAAGTAGATACGATAGAGATGGGCAAATAATTTTTTGGCCGGATTTTGACGGTTGGCTGCACATTTGGGCGCAGGCTCCTTCTCTTAATGAGAAGGCGGCTATAGTCCACCATGCTGTCCAAGTGCGGGTTGGTAGACTTCACACATTTTCTAAAACTTTTTTTTTAAGAACTCTCTGATATATATGTATAGGTATACATACGCACATCACTACATATACAGCAAAATCGTCCGCTGCGTCTGTCTGTGTGTCTGTTCGCGATAAATTTAAAAACTACTTAACGGATTATCATGCGAGTTTCACCAACATATAGAGTGATTCATGAGAAAGGTTTACGTATATAATATGTCCAGGTTTTGTATAAATTGGTTGAAATATAATGATAATTGTTGGAAGTGTCGAAAACAGTCAAGCCACCTGGGAGCTTTCATTGCAAAAAAACAATGCATGGTGGGATATTCCTCTTTTATAGATCTACAATAAAGTCCGCGGTGGCATATATAATATATATGTACCTTTTAAGGTTTGTCCGTCTGTACTGTTAGATTTTTTAAACTACGCAACGAATTTTAATTAGGTTTCCATCAATAGACAGAGTAATTCAAGGGATTCAATATCTACATTGCACCCGTGCGAAGCCTGGGTGGGTTGCTAGTAACTTAGAAATGACAGACTTCGCGCCGAGGAATTCGAACAGAAATCACATTGAAATGAACCATAATAAGAATCAACGTAGAACTAAAAATATATATTCAATAACAAAAATGTAATGAAAATTTCTTTCATGTCTCAAATAAAGTGTTGTTGTCTTATTGTGCTCTAAAATATATTAATTTTAAAACTTTTTTCCGTCCATTGACGAACTAAAAACAAAATAAAAGACATTCGCGACCAAAGCGTCACCCGTACATGGTGGACGTTCCCCATGTGCGCACTAAGCGCTTCCAATCCACATTCTTTATTCGCACAGCGAGGATGTGGAACTCTTTGCCGGAGTCTGTGTTTCCCGAAAAGTACAATATGAGTGTCTTCAAATCAAGAGTAAATAGGTTCCTTCTAGGTAAGCGTGTTCCATCCTAGGCCACATCGTTGCTTAACATCAGGCAGGATGTGGTCAAACGCGAACCTATTCTGTAAAAAAAAAAAAAAAAATTCATCCGATAGTTTTACTATTTTAAATGTTACTTTTTTCTTACAAAAACATAATTTACATGAACGAAAAAACTTATACGAGCATACATTTATTATCAGTTTCATCATCATCATCATCAATCAGCCGTAGGACGTTCACTACTGGATATATACCTCTCCCATTGACTTCCATAAGGACCGATTGGAAGCGGCTCGCATCCAGCGCGTTCCTGCGGGCTTTATTAGGTCGTCTGTCCACTTGTGGGCGGACGTCCTACGCTGCGCTTGCCGGTCCGTGGGCTCCACTCCAGAACTTTGCAGCTCCATTGGCCATCAGTTCTGCGTGCTATGTGCCCTGCCCACTGCCACTTCAACTTGCTAATCCGCTGAGCTATGACGTCTACTTTAGTTCGTCTACGGATTTCGTCATTTCTGATTCGATCTCGTAGGGAAACTCCGAGCATAGCCCACTCCATAGCTCGTTGTGGTTATCAGTTTATGAGAAAAAAATACTCTTTTAATTTATTAGTGTGTTCCGGTTTGAAGGGTACTGCAGCTAGTGAAATTACTGGGCTGTTGAGACTAACCATCTAGTCTCAAATTAATGAGCGCCAAGGCAGCGATGCCCTGGACTTTTTACTACTCAAAGTTCTGTGTATCGCTGCAATGATCATGGACAGGCGTTATCTCTTAACATCAGGAGTGCGACTCGTTAGTCTCATTACTCTTACACGAAAAAAAAACATATTCATTTTAGAAAATAGTGTATTGACAAAGCGAACGTGAGATTTTTTTGAGGGAGCCAGATCTTAGTTTGTTGATAGTCTCTTAAAATCCATGTTGTTTCAAAATAGATTCTATTTTATGTGAAAACTTATATCTCGCCGGATAATTTAAGGCCGGAGTTGATGAATCCCTAACAAAAGGGAGAGGAAACCGATTTCACGCCTCAGAACGTTTTTCGATTCGTACAGAGAAACGTGCTAAAATATTACCGTAAAATAACTGGAATAGTCTATCTTTCCCTGTCTACGGTTGAATTATAATATTGCGCTTGAGAAAGAGTTTCTACAAATTACATAGTCTTCGAAACATATGAAACAAAGTTGCAATTCGCGTCTGTCTGTGTTTTTTTTTTACAACGGACTAGGCATGTGTTTGGCCACGATCTCACCTGATGGAAAGTGATGATGTGGCCGAAGATGGAGCACGCTTGCCTAGGAAATACCTATTCACATATTTCTTGAACAAACCCGGGTTGTACTTAGTTGGAAACACAGACGCTGGCAACGAGTTCCACACCTCAGCAGTTCTTACAAGGAACGTGGTCTGGAAACGCTTAGTACGTTTGTAGGGAATTTCCACTGTAAGAGGGTGTCTTTTGGTCGAGCGTCTGGTGTTTCTTCGCTTACAGACCATAGAAAAGTTACATTTGTTCTGACATATGTAACTTTTCATCTAATTTTGCATCGATTTTAAGGTATAACTTTGTTATTTTTGGTTTTACAACTAAAAGTTACTTGATCAAAGCTGTAGAGAATTTTATTTGCAACAAAAAATGTTTCTATAATTTTTTTGTGAGACCTATAGTTTGTCAGATAAACCTTAAAAACCATTTGTACCCCCAAGATGGCGGCTGTGAGACAAGGGTTGTTGTAACCCCACAACCTTGGATATAACTTTACAATTACTCCTTCCTGATATCTCAAAAATAAAATTACTTCCTCTGATGAATACACGCTAAGCCCAAAAGAATGTAACATTTCAATTAACTATTATTCCTTCTAGATCTACCACCAAGTCTACCTTACATAATCTTTACTTAATAACTTGTTTTAGTTAACAGAAAGAACTTATAATACATACAGTCATAATTCCCTAGTTAAAAACTAATAACAAAATATATAAAATTAGTATTTACAAACATAAAAATAACTTAATCTAAAAGTCCGTCAGAGAAGGGATATGTGGCTAGAATGCTGGCAGAAAGCTTTTGATCAAAAAATGCCAGATTTCTGGTCACCTGAAGCCTAAACGTTTGGCCACGTCACGATATAGATCGTAAGCGGCCAAGGGCCTTAAGTTTCAACCCCAAACGGCACAAACAAGTACATTCTATCTAAATAACTATATTTGTGCCGTTTGAGGTTTTTTGCTTTAGATGCGTCAGCACCAGCTTGTCCAGAAGTCACAGATAGATGAGACGGCGCCAAGGTGTCGACACATGTGGCGTCCCATATCAGACGCCGTCCCACCTTCCATAGAATAAAGGTCAAACCGTCAGGTCTCTCTTGTAGCGATGATAGCTCAGTGGTTAGCGCAGTCGGTTCGTATACCGAAGGGCGTGGTTCCAAACCCCGACAATGAGCTTGAGCTGCCGGTGAAGGTAAGCATCGTGAGGAAACCATAGCGTGGTACTTTCTAGTATTCAGCAGGGTAGTTACCACCTCCAAGTTGAAAATCTGCCGCCAAGCATCTAACAGTGTGTTCCGGCAGCCTCAATTGAGAGCCAATTCTATTCCAGGCTATGCGTGCTTTACCATTTTCGACCACATCGTCACTTAACATCAGGTGAGTTGTGGTCAAAAACCTAGACGGACAGCAATAAAAAAAAAAAAATACTTATTACTTCCTTATCAAACAAAAGTCCACCCTACAGAAATGAACAGCTGTCTGACCTCAAACCACGAGTTTCTTATAATCAACTCAATGGGTTCTAAATTAATTTGCGTTAATAAATCTACATTGTCCCAAACACGCTTCACTGGCGACAGCTAAATTTATAACAATATAAACTTAGTTTAACTACGACCGTAGATTTAATTTTAAGGGATTAATTCTGATAAATTCTAAAATAGAGTTATTGAGAACTGCTTAACGAGCTCTTGTTAAGAAATTTGTGGTAGATCTCCTTAGCAGAAGGTCGTCTAGGTAGGCACCGCTGCCATACTAGATATTCTACCGCCAAGCAGTAGTGTGTAAACATTACTGTGTTCCTGTTTGAGGGTACTGCAGCTAGCGAGATTACAAGGCTGTTGAGACTAACCATCGAAAGTCTCAAAGTAATGAGCGCCAAAGCAGCGATGCCCTGGACTGTTTTGTTACTCAAATTTCTTTGTATCGATGCAACGGTCATGGACATGCGTTACCTCTGTCCAAACTGTGAACTCCAGGGTTTTTAGTGTATAGACCGTCATCAGGACGGAGAATAGGGGACCGGTGGTATCCTTCAAGGATATTAGGTACCTGGACGAACAAAAAGCGACTTTACTTTGATTCTTGCGGATTATTTGCTTTTTTTTTTAATAGCTGACAGGCTTGGTGTTTTGACCACAGCTCACCCGATGTTAAGTGACGGTGTGGTCGAAGATAGTTAAGCACACCTAGCCTGGAATAGTATTGGCTCTCAAGTGAGGCTACCGGAACACACTGTTAGATGCTTGGCGGCAGATTTTCAACTTGAGGGTGGTAGCTAGCCAGCCGAGTACTAGAAAGTACTCTACCACCACGCTATGGTTTCCTTCACCGACAGCTCAAGCTCATTGTTGGGGTTTGAACCCACGCCCTTCGGCATGCGAACCAACCGCGCTAACCACTGAGCTATCATCGCTATAAAAATCTTCACGTTCCATCAAGCCTTAAGCATCATAGAGTCGCTAGCTTGACAGTTTTCTACCGGATACATTGTGTGAACTTGAACTGCACAATTTGGTTCCCCCTGCACCTTTTTACTACCGGACGGCCAGACAAACGGAACCAAAACGTCATCCGTACATGGTGGATGTTCCCCATGTACGCACAAAGCGTTTTGATTCCACAATTTTTATTTGCACAGCGAGTTTGTGGAACTCTGCAGGATTCTGTGTTCCCTGTTAGGTACAATATGGGTGTCTTCAAATCTAGAGTAAATAGGTTTCTTCTAGGTAAGCGTGCTCCATCATAGATCTACTGCTAAACATCAGGCAGGGTGTGGTCAAACACAAACCTATTTTAAACAAAAAAAACGTTTTCACAATAAAATCCTCCATCCATTCACGTATTTCCTTCCCATTAAATAAAGTAAAAACGTCGTGACAAACAACTAATTAAAATTTTAAAATAATCAAGTATCCTCAAAGGGTTTTCATTAAAATGTAGCTTGAAAACAACTTTATGCCTTACTGTTAGGTTTTACGTCCCATTTTGCTTTGTTCACGCTTTTATTTGTTATTTTACGATATTGAATGCAAACGCCAACTTTCTGTGCTACAGAATATGAATAGAATATAGAGGGAAACGCCTCAACATTTTTATCAGTCTGCTGTAAAACGGGTGAACCGATTTTGATTTAGTTTTTTGTTGAAAGGATTTTTTATATCAAGCATAAGAAAAACAATACGCTCTCCTGATGGTAAGAGATAACGCTTGTCCATGACCATTGCACCATTACACAGAACTTTGAGTATTAATAAAAGTCCAAAACATCGCTGCTTTGGCGCTCATTACTTTGAGAATTTTTTACTTTTATTTTTTTAGTGAAACGCTCTTCTGTTGTTAAGAGAAAACGTCTGTCCATGACCATTGCAGTGACGTATAGAATTTTGAGTAACTATGATGATAGCTCAGTGGTTGGCGCGGTCGATTCGCATGCCGAAGAGCGCGAGTTCAAGCCCCAACAATGAGCTTGAGCTGCCGGTGAAGGAAAACATCGTGAGGAAACCATAGCGTGGTGGTAGGGTACTCTCTAGTACTCGGCTGGCTAGATAATCTGTTCCGGCAGCCTCACTTGAGAGCCTGTACCATTCCAGGCTAGGTGTGTTTTACCATCTTGTACCACACCGTCACTTAACGTCAAGTGAGTTGCGGTCAAAACAACTAGTTTATCAACCTAAAAAAGCCTCTTCTTTGTGTAATCGGCTAAAACAATCTGGAGCTCTTTCTGCTCTTAGTTTTCTCAACCGAGATTTCTGTTCCACCCTTTTTTCACAGTAAAGTGGCTTTATGACTTTTACAAAATTATTTAACACAAAATTTTGTTTCTTGTCATTTTAACGAAGGGTTGTTAAAAATCAATACTCGGAGATTCGATATAACTTTAAAGGGTTTTTACCTTCAGTTTTCCCTTTAGCAGGTTGTCTAGGCAAAGTACACTGAGAAAAGTAGTTCTTAGGCCAGACGGCGAGTTATTAGCCTACTCTTGCGTTGACGCTTAGGGTTGTCACTTTTATTTTTAGTTAAATATTATTTGCGTATTATGAGCAGCACTATGAAACTGCGCTAAATAAAATGGCCGGTAAAGTGTAAATAATAAAGTGTCCGGTGAGAGCAGGCGAATGCGAGCGGGCGTGCAGAGTACTGGAACGTGCGCGACCAAACTCACGGCCCTGACTGCTGGCACCCGAGTCTCCCCGAGATTATGCTAATGTGTGCGTGGCAGTGTGTACGTATACGGCGTCCGGCATGCACGCACACATTCAATGTTGTGTTGTGTTGTATCATTGCTATAACAACACATAGTTCGATGAAAATGAAAAATGTCAACACAATATATAATGAGTGTAGCTAGATCTAGCTAGAGTGGGTGCCGTGGTGATCCCGGCGTAAGAATAGTACCCCACCCTCTCTACCCGTGGTTGCCGTAAGAGTCGGCTAAGGGATGTAATCCGAAAGTTGGGCAGCAGCGTCTTCCTTGAACAATCACACCTAACTGCGCTCGCCAACCCGCCTGCCAAGCGTAGCGAGTATTGGCAAAACCCTCCCAGGAGGAGGCCTATGTCCAGTGGACGACCTATGGCTGATGATGTGTGTGATGTGATGTATAGCTAGATCTAATTCGAGACGTCTGTTCCCATTTATATGTTTAAAATAAACAAAAACATCACTTTTCCTCCACTAGCCATACATGTCACATAGAACAATACGCTTTTGTGTCCTTCCTTTCACATAATGACTCCTTTGTTACACGGTAAAAGGAAAATAAGAACGCCATAAGTACTAATAGACACTGGCTCAAAATCTTTCTAGCTCTAGGTTCTATAAAGGTGGATCACCAAGGGCAGGGCTTGAAACCGGTTTCAAATTTACCGGTAAACACCCGGTTAATACCGTTATTAAGGTTATTTCGTTCGGAGCGCGAGCGTTATGAAAACCTTTTCAAAAACCTTTATAAACCGGTTTATTCCGCGAGCTCGTGCGGTCTGCCGACAGAGGCGCGCGGGGTGCGGTGGGATAGATCCTTCTTCATAGTAGTGGTAGGTATAGGTAAGTCAAATGGAAAAGAACGAATCCTTTTCGTTCTGTACCGGTTTTTCGAGCAAAACCTTTTGAATATTGTTCTTTACATTAACCGTTTTATTTAGAGGCTTAGTTCGAACAGAACGAAATAATAAAGTTCGTAGGTATTTTAAGCGAAACCGGTTTGAAAATTTTTCCGGTTTCCAAGCCCTGACCAAGGGTCCCCAAGAAACAGGCTCACCTGATGTTGAGTGACGGTGTGGTCGAAGGTGGTAAACCACACCTAGCCTGGAATGGAATTAATTTCAACTTGACACCTCTACATGTTCCTAAGGATGAAAAACAGACGGACAACGAAGTTATTCTGTAAGAGTTCGTTTTTTCTTTTGATGTAGGGAACACAAAAAAAAATATGAAAATTGTGATGATCTGGTATCACAAATAATATAAGCCAAACAGGAATCTAAAGGTCTGTTCACAATGAAAAACAGCTGCGTCTAATTTCCCCCTACGTCAGACGTCAGACGAACAATGAAGTATTGTGTCGGTGGAAGGTATAGAAATCAGTAGAACGTCTGGGATTTAAAAGAAGCTTTCACACTGTCGAGCGTTCTGGAACATTACGAAAATAAATAAATACTTTTTTATGTAAAAAGTAATGAGACAAACGAGACGCTCTCATGATTGTAAAAGATAACGCCTGTCCATGGCCATTGCAGCAACATAGAACTTGGAATAGTGAAACAAAGTCCAGGGCATCGCTGCTTTGGCGTTCATTAATTTGAGACTTTCGATGGTAAGTCTCAATAGCTCTGTAATTTCGCTAGCTTCACCATTCAAACCAAACAGTAATGTATACATACTACTGCTTGGCGGCAGAATATCTGGTACTGCGGTGGTACCTACCTAGACGACTTTCTAAGAAAATCTACCACCAAGAAATGATGTGTTATTCTTTTTGGGCAGTCGTTTTTTTGTTGTGGCACAGGTGGCAATCAAGCTGACAGGTTGCCTGATGGTAAGCAATCACCGTCGCCTATGGACGACCTCCTGCTAAGGAAATCTACCACCAAGTAAAAGTGTGAACACACCTTTACAAGCACATAGACCGCAAGCATTTTCCCTATAGATAGGACACGACGACAATAAGATGAATATGATAACTTTCATAAAAGCAATTTCACCTTGAAGAAAGGTGGTCAAAGGTGGAAATATTTTCCTTACCCTACTATTTCTCCACTATTATGCAAACAAGTTATGGAAACACTTGCGTAGAAATTGTTCAGGGGAATATTTGTAACTACTCGGGGGTTTTTTTTTTAATGTAACAGTAATGAGACGAACGAGACGCTCTCCTGATGTTAAGAGATAACGCCTGTCCATGACCATTGCAGCGATACACATAACTTTGAGTAGTAAAACAAAGTCCAGGGCATCGCTGCTTCGGCGCTCATTACTTTGAGACTAGAAGGTTAGTCTCAATAGCCCTGTAATTTCGCTAGCTGCAGTACCCTTCAAACCGGAACACAGTAATGCTTACACACTACTGCTTGGCGGTAGAATGTCTAGTAAAACTACTTGTAGTAAAACTATTGCACGATAAAAAAAATGACAACAGTGCCATTAAATAAATAAAATAATAATCATCATCATTTCGGCCGTAGGACGTCCACTGCTGGACATAGGCCTCCCCCATTGACTTCCAATTAAGATCGGTTGGAAGCGGCTTGCATTCCTGCGGTCTTTATGAGGTCGTTTATCCACCTTATAAGTCACGTGGCCTGAATTAAATTTATTTTATTTTACTATGGAAAGTGACGTAGGTACGTAAACTGCGTACCCATTTTCACAAACTCATTTGCCCTCGGCGTGTGAACACATACATACAAGATACGCGCGAAAAACATAACCCTTCCTTGGCAGTCGGGTAAACACAGGGCTGATTCGGAAACATGTCAAACATGATTGGCAAAAACCGAAGTATATATGTCACATCACATCAACAGCCATAGATAAAGATAAAGATAAAGATAAAGATTTATTTATTTGCAATAACATGAGTAAATTGTATGATGACCGTAACTAAATTATGAGCTTCATGTTATGCCTGAAGAGGCGTACAAATTTTTATGGCAACACAATATTGGCAGTAATTTAAGTTTTTAAACAGGTAGATTAATAATAATTGAAATATAAAAATAAAATAAAAAAAAGATTACACATAGTCAAATCAAAATTAAAAAAAAAATATATAAAAATCAAAATGTTACGATAGATCAAAATAGAAAATGTCAAAATAGATCGTCCACTGCTGGACACAAGCCTCCTCCTGGGGAGGTTTTGCCAGTAATCGGCACGCTTGGCAGGCGGGTTGGCGAGCGCAGTTAGGTGTGATTGTTCAAGGAAGACGCTGCTGCCCATCTTCCGGATTACATCCCTTAGCAGACTCTTACGGCAACCACAGGTAGAGTAACGTGTATTCTTACGCCGGCACCACCACGGCAACAAGTATATATGTATCTATAAAGAATAGGCATCAAGAACTCCGTATCCATTTGCCGATGAAATATAAAAAATATATATGAGAAACACAGAAAGATTTACATTTGTCAGTAGACAGAAAGATTTGTCAGTATTTACGTGAAAATAAGGGCTATTATTTTTGCGGTATATTTTGTACATGCATAATAAGTACTGTGTAACAACAGTATGCTAAAATATTCAGTAAAATAAGAAAATTTTCATAGCACAGTCCCTTCCTGTGCCAGAAAAGTTTTCACAGATTGCTATTGTCCATTTCGATAATTGATTTTCCCAACTTCTCCGTTTTCCTTGTGTTGCGTTGAGATTTTTATTTCCGAACGCGTCCGTATTGCAGAAAAATGACAATTGTTTATAGCGATGACAGTTCAGTGGTTTGCGCGGTCGGATGACATGCCGAAGGGTGTTGTTTCAAACCCCAACAATAAGCTTGAGCTGCCGGTGAAGGAAAACATCGTGAGGAAACCATAGCGTGGTATTAGGTTATCCTTAGGGTTTTGTACCTCAATAGGAAAAAACGGAATCCTTATAGGATCACTGTGTTGTCCGTCTGTCTGTCAAGACCCTTTTTCTCAGGAACGCGTGGACGTATCAAGTTGAAATTCATATCAAATCTTGTAAACCATTAAAAAACAGGCCAAGTGCAAGTCGAACTCGCGCACCGAGGGTTCCGTACAAATCTGTAGGTATATAAGTAAAAGTTATGGTTTCTTTTCATGGTAATTTATGCTTTTCGCAATTTTTCCTTAATCTGTGCTATAAGACGTTGCTTCGTGCCAAATTTCAAGATTCTGAGTTCACGGGAAGTACCCTGTAGGTTTTGATTCCCTTGCGAGTGTTAAAAAATTGCAGCAACGGCTGCATCTTTTGATTACGTTGGCTTAGAAGTTTGATTTTTTCACAGATCCAAGGGACAGTAGATTTGAGTACAGCTTGATACCTCCACGCGTTCCTGAGAAAACGGGTCTTGATAGACAGACGGACAACACAGTGATCCTATAAGGGTTCCGTTTTACCTTTTGAGGTACGGAACCCTAAAAACATTGCACTCTTCAGTATCTTCAACAAAACACCTGTACAATTAAAATATACAAGTTGAAAAGAGACTGTTACCAAATAACAAACGTACATTATAATTTGGTAATCGATAAAGTTGGTAAGCTGGAAAAGTTTACTCGTTACGATTAGGAGAATAACAGTCACGTTCATTTGGTATTCCGGAAACGGTGCCGTATCGATTTTACCAAAGTTTTCTACAATAAATTATTAGGTAGTTCCTTGAAATTAAATGAAACGGCCAGAATAATTAGGTTATCGACTAGAAATAATTGAATCTGACGAGAACCGCTGCCCGCAGCGTAGTGAGCTCCTGCAACTTTGCGACCGTTTACAGTAGCAGTTTTGTAGCGATGATAGCTCAGTGGTTAGCGCCGTCGGTTCGCATGCCGAAGGGCGTGTTTCGAACCCCAACAATGAGCTTGAGCTGCCGGTGAAGGAAAACATCGTGAGGAAACCATAGCGTGGTGGTAGGATACTTTCTAGTACTCGGCTGGCTAGCTACCACCTTCAAGTTGAAAATCTGCCGCCAAGCATCTAACGGTGTGTTCCGGCAGCCTCACTTGAGAGCCAGTTCCATTCCAGGCTAGGTGTGCTTTACCATCTTCGACCACACCGTCACTTAACATCAGGTGAGTTGTGCTCAAACACATAACCTGTCAGCCATAAAATAAATCCAAATAATTCATTAAAAAAATATTTTATCAATTAAAGTTGCTTTTTCTATTGAAAAAATAATATAAATATCTTACATTTTTTTTATTTTTTTTTATTTAGTAAATAAGAACATGTTATAATGTACACAAGTGTTGACATAAAAAAGTATGAAGCGTAATGGAACACCCTTTTAGTTATATTTTTATTCAAGTTTCAATTTGTTGAGATCATTTTGTTGAGATCATTTTTTTTTTTTTGAGATCATTTTTTTTTAATAAACTCTAAAAAAAAAACAACAAGTCTTCTTCATGTTGCTTTGCACAACGAGGCCGCCCGCGCATTGTACTCAGCTTTGTCTCCATGATGAAGGCTACCGGACGTGACCGAATCTTCCACGTAAGAACCGCTAGACATTGGAATTAGCTGCCCGAGTGCTGTTCCCCGATAAATACAATCTGGGTGCCTTCAAGTCACGAGGGAATCAGACCGTTTAACATCAAGCCAGGTGGTGGTCAAACGCAAGCCTATACGGGCTGACAGTTTGAACATTAGCAATATTCAAAGACATGTTACTTAGTGGTCATATGAAACGTATACAGAAATAAAATCGAAACAAAAACAAAAAAAAAACTAAGAAAACCTTGGTTCAAGTTTTCCCCAAGACTCCAGAATGTATGGACAGCGCGCGGCCTCACGCGCCGAGCTAGCGCAAGACATAAATACCTTATGTAGACTGCATAGTAACTGTTATCTAATCTGGGCCCGCGCGCGACTACCATGTCATGTTCGGTGCGCGTGATTTGAGTGTCCGTATTTTTGTGTTTGTTCAGGATAATTAGGTCAAATATTAACCACCTATTTTTTATTATTATTTGGAACGACAATCGAGTACTGAACCCCGTGATCAATATTGCCGATGTTCAACCTTTCACGATGTATATTGTAAAAAAAAAAACTATAGTCGGAGGTTCCGATACAATTCAACGTGAGTAATCCCGCATAAGTAAAACAATAATTTATTGTTATGTATTATTACAGTAATTCAAGTCAAATAAGGAAAAATCTTCCCATTTTAGTTCATTTAACATAAAAACGCACTTCCTTAATGAAAAATTCAAACAAAGATTGTGAATAAATAAACATGTTAAATTTCATTTCATCCCTTCAAACCGCCCCTTGTGTATAAAATACATCCCTGTACTTAAACGAGGGAAAAATTTTCATAACACTTCGGAATTTACATAATATTCGGGACCCTACTTAGCCGTGATGGACAGAATACTGGGCCGGATTAAGGGTTAATAACGATGCCATAAATAAAGTATTTAAGACCGGATTTTTTGAATTGGAACGTTATTTTTCGGATAATATTCAAATTATATATATATTTTTTTATGTTACAGTAATGTGACGAACGAGACGCTCTCCTGATGTTAAGAGATAGCGCCTGTCCATGACCATTGCAGCGATACACAGAACTTTGAGTAGTAAAACAAAGTCCAGCACATCGCTGCCTTGACGCTCATTACTTTGAGACTAGATGGTTAGTCTCAACAGCCCTGTAATTTCGCTAGCTGCAGTACCCTTCAAACCAGAACACAGTAATGTTTACACATTACTGCTTGGCGGCAGAATATTTGGTACTGCGGTGGTACCTACCTAGACGACCTCCTGCTAAGGAGATCTACCACCAAGTAAAAAAAATCATTGCTGCTAAAAAAGAAACTGCTGCTAATTTTTTTAACAATGATTTAGGGTTTTTGATGTACATATATATTTTTAATTTCAACTAGCTGACTTGCACCGCGTTGGCTGCGCTACCTATCGGGTCTCAATTTAATTTAAATCATCAAGAATTGGTCTCTTTCTTCTGCCCTCAAACACAGAACATATCATCAAAATCGGTCGAGACGTTTTTGAAGTATGGCTGTCTTCAAATCAAGAGTAAGCAGGTTTTTTCTATAGGTGCTCCATCATAGACGTTGCTTAACATCAGTCGAGATGTGGTCAAACGCGAAAATGTATATCTCTAAATAGTATAAAACAAAGTCGCTTCCCGCCGTTTGTAAGCTTAAAACTTTTAAACTATGCAACGGATTTTAATGCGGTTTCCATCAATAGACAGAGTGATTCAAGAGGAAGGCGTATATACGTGCATATACATCACATTAGTATCTACATTGCACCCGCGCGAAGCCGGGGCGGGTCGCTAGACCCTATACACATAGTATAAAACAAAGTGGCTTTCTGCCGTCTGTAGGCTTAGATCTTTTAAACTACTCAACGGATTTAAATTCGGTTTCCATCAATAGAGAGAGTAATTCAAGAGAAAGTTTTATTTGTATAATACATGCATATGCACCACATTAGTATCTATATTGCACCCGTGCGAAGCCGGGGCGAGTCGCTAGTCCCTACATATGTAGTATAAAATAAAGTCGCTATACGCCGTCTGTACGCTTAGATCTTTAAAACTATGCAACGGATTTTAATACAGTTTCCATCAACAGACAGAGTGATTCAAGAAGAAGATTTATATGTATAATACATGCATATGCACCATATTACTATCTACATTGTACCCGTGCAAAGCCGGGGCGGGTCGCTAGTCACGAATTAAAATTTCGTTTAAAAAAATAGCCCCACCCATCGTTCATCCTTAATCCGCTCTTGATTTGTATCAAGAGTTCAACCGTTAAAAAAACTTTTTACATAAACATAACTCACACTTAGAGTCTTGATGAAAATGTCAAGAAAAAGAAGTTCGTAAAATTCGGTGGCCGACCGTTATGTCAGTTTATAGACAGTCCGAAGACATGACATGAAGATTTTTGAAGGAGAAACGTGCAAGTTTCTTATCGATGATAGCTCGGTGGTTAGCGCGGTGGGTTCGCACGCCGAAGGGCGTGGGTTCAAACCCCAACAATGCGCTTTAAGTTGCCGGTGATATAAAGTATCTCATTGTTAAATTATAGTGAAAGCATTACAATACAAATCGATTATTCGCAGTGTAAAAATAATGTATGTTATATAATTTTGTAAATCCACTTTTATAGATCTACAAACTGCGGTGGCATATATCTACCTTTTAAGGTTTACCGTCTGTATGCTTAGATCTGTTAAACTACGCAACGGATTTTAATGCGAATTCCATCAATAGACAGATTGATTCAAGAGGAAGGTTTATATGTATAATACATGCATATGCACCACACTAGTATCTACATTACACCCGAGCGAAGCCGGGCGGGTCGCTAGTGTATTATAAGTATGTGTTTACAACAAAAAAAGTATTTAAGTGTTCTATCAGTTATCTGACCTCCTTACTACAAGCTTTGCTTAGTTTGGGGTCAGATGGCGCTGTGTGTAATGTTATAAGATATTTAATTATTTACTCGGTGTATTCCCAAGCTTATAGTTTCCTTAGACCGGAATACGTAAGACATTTCTTCTGAAAAGCCGGCATACACGTCACTTTGAAACGTTTAAGTCTAAAGCGGAAACGTTCTTCAGACAGCTGCGGCGAAAGGGGGACAAAGCGCAGGATGTGGTGGGACGAAGTATCAATGGACAAAGTAGGGCGAAATATGGGGCAAAATAAATGGCCAGTTGTATTTAAACTTTGCTTTTATACACCGTGACAGTTTGAACATCAGCAATATTGATAAAGGGGGTTCGGTAATCGATTGTTGTTCTAAGTAATTTAAAGAAAATAGGTGGTTAATATTTGTCCTAATTATCCTGAGCAAACACAAAAATACGGACACTCAAATCACGCGCACCGAACATGACATGGTAGTCGCGCGCGGACACAGATTAGATAACAGTTACTGCGCAGTCTACGTATGGTAGTTATGTCTCGCGCTAGCTCGGCGCGTGAGGCCGCGCGCTGTCCATACATTCTGGAGTCTTGGGATAAACTTTAACCAAGAGTTTCTTGGTTTCTTTTATGTATTTGTTTCGATTTTATTTCTTTATACGTGAAAAGGATCAGAGGAAGAACAAGACGGGGTCTGTCAATAACGAGGATATGCATATAGGAAAATGCAAAACTATAACATAAATAGGTATATCTACATTTTATGATTGATACGATTTTATAAAGCAGAGGTTAATTGACAAAGCCTACTATAAGGTGGCTCATTACGTGGAAGACAGGAATATATGGTTGTAGTAGCTTCTCTCTGCACTTGCACCCCCCTGGCTAAGTGACAATTGTAGTAAGCATAATGTATGTATTAATATTTATAACTGTAAACTGTAACCTAATATGAAAAGAAAGAAATCCACAAAAAAATGCCTTCCTGAGTTTCTTCAAATACAATTTCAAATTCAAATTCATTGATTCTCGCAAAATAGGTATTAACAATAATGTGGTCTTAAATTTAAATACATGCATATATCAGGTACTTTATGTTAGCTATATAGCATGCAAGTAATTGGTCCATTGAAGTTATTATTGTAATTTCATTATCCATTAGATTCAATATTATATTTATTTCTTGCCGGAGTCTTCTCAGTTGAAGTGTAATTTCAAGCCGGTGGTAGATTCAAACATGTAACTTAACGTTCAGTACCTGGTTGAACGAGCATTGCTCGGCTGAAAACACGGATAAAACGACGTTTTCTGAAAATGAAACCTAGCTAGATCGATTTTTCGCCCCCGAAACCCCCTGGATACAAAATTTCATGAAAATCGTTGGAGCCGTTTCCGAGATTCAGAATATATATATATATACAAGAATTGCTCGTTTAATTAACGTTCATAAGTGCCTTACCAGGGCCTAAACTGAATAAATGACTTTTTGATTTAGATTTTAATAATAATATATCCTAATACATAGATGACTAAAAATACACTAATAAATATATATATATACCTAATGATGTGATAGTCAAATGAATTAAAACCAAAACTAATCATAGAGTTCCCCCATTTTGTATTTGACTAATTAGTACATACTAACTAGGAATGCTACATTTCTAGTCCCAACTCGTTAGCAAACCCAATTTTACTTTATTAGTTTTGTATGAGTTTTGTTTAATTTAGCCATTCCACGAATGTCCACTCGTTGGTAATTATACGTGTTTTATCTACATTATGATATAAAACAAAAATATGTTTGAACATAGCTATTATTTTAGTATACTGCCAAGCAGTAGTGTGTAAAAAATGTGTGTTTTACTATGGAAATTGACGTGGTTTTGACGTGGTTTTTTTAAAGCCACGCTTTGTACTCCGCGTTGTCTCCGTGATAAAGGCCACCGGATGTGGCTAAAACTATAGTCTGAGTTTCCGATATAATTTAAAATCAAAATCAAAATCAAAAAGTCACTTATTCAGTTTAGGCCCTGGTAAGGCACTTATGAACGTTAAGTTACATGTTTGAATCTACCACCGGCTCGTAATTACACTTCAACTGAGAAGACTCCGGCAAGAAACTCAGCAAGGCATATTTTTGTGGATCTTTCTTTTTATTTTAGGTTACAATTTACAGTTATAAAAATTAATACATACATTATGCTTACTACAATTGTCACTTAGCCAGGGAGATGCAAGTGCAGAGAGAAGCTACTACACCCATATATTCCTGTCTTCCACCTTATAGTAGGCTTTGTCAATTAACCTCTGCTTTATAAAATCTTTGAATTTATTATAGGACATTTAAGTTACCTCAAGTGGGATTTTATTATAGAATCTAACGCAATTCCCGAGAAAATACTTATTAACTTAATTAACTTTATAATATAATTAACTTTAAATAACTTAATTAAAAGACTTATTAACGTGAGTAATCTCGCATAAGTAAAACAAAAGCGTGTCAAACCCACATTAGTTTCCATAGTAAAGTATGACCAACTCTGTCCGTTCAGTTATGCGACAGACAAACAGACCCGTAAACGCTGGGAACGTGTATAATTTTCTTTATATCAACTCCCAAAAGACAAATGTACGAGACCCTTTCGTTAAATTAGTTCTACCTTTACGTTTTGACGGTTTAATAAGGATAATGCTTTTTTAGGGCAGATTTATGGCTACGGGAACAGGGTTAATACGTTTTAGTGAAATATACATTGGGATAACGACGTTCTAAGGTAAGTAGTATTAAAATAGGGATGTTATAAGTTGCACGTGTGTATGTGTGGGAATTGCATCCACACCTCCACAGCTATGGAAATGCTATTACATTCAAAATGTAATTCCACCACTCGATAGCATAAGGATCAAAGAAAATGATAATATAAAATTAATTTTCATTACTCATACTCGGAAAGTACGTCTGAAGTTTCCTTGTTTTTGACTAAATTGAGGATTAGTGTTCCCCTGTTTTCTCTTCTAAAAATTGAGCCTATACCATAGCTTTTTACACAAATATTTTGAAGAAGAATGACTCTAACACTTTTATTTATCTTAAACATCTTTCAAATTAGTATTATAGTCGTCTGATTATGTTGTATAAAAGGGCTATTTATTACAAATTTTGAAGAGTCATATTTTTTATGTAATTATCATCAGACGTATGACGTCCACTGCTGGACATAGGCCTCTCCCAGTGATTTCCACAAAGACCGGTTGGAAGCGGCTCGCATCCAGCGTGTTCCTGCGGTCTTTATTAGGTCGTCTGTCCGTGTCCGCCTTGTGGGTGGACATCCTACGCTGCGCTTGCTGGTCCGTGGTCTCCACTCCAGAACTTTGCAGCCCCATCGGCCATCGGTTCTGCGCGCTATGTGCCCTGCCCACTGCCACTTCAACTTGCTAATCCGCTGGGCTATGTCGGCTACTTTAGTTCGCCTACGGATCTCCTCATTTCTGATTCGATCTCGTAGGGAAACTCCGAGCATAGCCCTCTCCATAGCTCGTTGTGCTACTTTAAGCTTACTAAGAAGGCACATAGTCAGAGACCACGTTTCGGCGCCATAAGTCATCACTGGTAACACACACTGGTCGAAGACTTTCGACTTGAGGCACTGAGGTAATTCGGACGAGAAAACGCTGCGCAGTTTTCCGAACGCTGCCCAGCCGAGTTGGATTCGACGATTGACCTCTTTCTCGAAGTTGGACCTACCTAGTTGGACTGCTTGTCCTAGGTAAATGTACTTGTCAACAACTTCAAGAATCGAACTCCCAACTGATATTGGGGTGGGCCTATGTAATTAGTTGGTGAAAAAAAGAAATAATAGGGACGTAGCTCTAGCAGACATTGATTTTATGACAAATAATATTGCTCTGTAAGCATTATCCAGGGAGAAAACAAGGGAATAGATTTGTATGGAAAAACGCTACTAACGTTCCCTCTTAAAGGAATTCCAATCCAACTGGGTGTCGATAAATCTCTAAATTTTTTGTAATATTCAAAGTCAATGATACAAAAGTCAAGTCATATCATGTTAGTGATGAAGTACATAATTTACAAAAGTCATCAACTAACACGTATTCAAAGTAATAACTTTAATGGCTGTTCAGTGTACTGAGGTTATTAATGGCGGAATATTTGTCATGATGTGGGTAGAACGGAGTTAAGATGTTTGTTTTGGGCTACCAAGTACTTCAGGGTTATATGTTGGCAACTTTTTATTAGACTAAAACGGGAGACTACCACAAATAAAAAACCGGCCGAGTGCGAGTCGGACTCCCGCACCTAGGGTTCCGTACAAACCTGTAGGTATATAAGTAAAAGTTACGGTATTTTTTTAATGTATTGTTTTATGCTTTCGTAATTTTTCCTTTATCTGTGCTATAAGACGTTGCTTCGTACCAGATTTTAAGATTCTGAGTTCACGGGAAGTACCCTGTAGGTTTTGATTCCCTTGCGAGTGTCGAAAATATGCAGCATGAACGGCTGTATCTTTTGATTGCGTTGGCTTAGAAGTTTGATTTTGTCACAGCTCTAAGGGACAGTAGACCTGAGTGTTTGATTTGAATTTCAGCTTGATACCTCCACGCGTTCCTGAGAACAAGGGTCTTGACAGACAGACAGACGGACAAGTAAGTGATCCTATAAGGGTTCCGTTTTTTACTTTTGAGGTACGGAACCCTAAAAAAACACAAAAACTTTCAAAACTGCAAAACTTTCTGCAAAATCTAACCTTTCAATGAAATTAACTCAGACAGCCCTGTTGGCTCATTGGTTGTCTGCTTTAAGAGGGCGTTGGTTCGATTCCCACCCAGGACAAACTTTTTATAGTATTAACAATAGTTTTTCCTATGTCTGGGTTCCGTGTGTATTACTAGCTGCGCCCCGCGGTTTTTCCCGCGTGGTGATGGATGATGATGAAAAGTGTCCTATGCTTTATTCCAGGGCCTAAAGTATCTACATGCAAATTTTCATCCAGATCCGTTCAGCCGTCCTGGCGTGATTGTGTACGATATTTATATATTAGTCCCAATAGCCCTGTAATTTCGCTGAATCCTACAAACCGGAGCACAGTAATATTTGTATGTAGTAGCGATGATAGCTGAGTGGTTAGCGCGGTCGGTTCGCATGCCAAAGGGCGTGGGTTCAAACCCCAACAATGAGCTTGAGCTGCCGGTGAAGGAAAACATCGTGAGGAAACCATAGCGTGGTGGTAGGGTACTTTCTAGTACTCGGCTGGCTAGCTACCACCCTCAAGTTGAAAATCTGCCGCCAAGCATCTAACGGTGTGTTCCGGCAGCCTCACTTGAGAGCCAGTTCCATTCCAGGCTAGGTGTGCTTTATCATCTTCGACCACACCGTCACTTAATATCAGGTGAGTTGTGGTCAAACACCTAGCCTGTCAGCCATAAAAAAAAAATGATTACAAACTACTGCTTTGCGGCAGAAAATCTAATATTACGGTGTTTATTTATGTCAAAGTAATAAATTTGATTCAGTAGTAAAATTTAATATTAATATGGAGTAAGTCTAAAGCGTCTAATTTTCATATTTTACCCTCTTTTAATAAGATTTCATAATTTATTACCCCACTTTCACATCTTCCTATTTTATTTAGGTTGGTAATGTTTATTTTCAAGCTATGTTAAGTCCATTTTATATTTAGTGGATAATTTTCCTACCCGAAGGTTAAATAACAATAAATAAATATAAAACAAGCAACGATAGCTCAGTGATTCGCATGCCGAAGGGCGTGGGTTCAAAGCCCACAACGAGCTTGAGCTGCCGGTGACGGAAAACATCGCGAGGAAACCATAGCGTGGTGGTAGAGTACTTTCTAGAACTCGACTGGCTAGCTACCACCCTCAAGTTGAAAATTTACCGACAAGCATTAAACGGTATGTTCCGACACTATAGAGAGCAAGTTCTATTCCAGGCTATGTGGGTTTACCGTCTTCGACTACACCGTCACTTAACACCAGGTGTACTATAGTCAGCCAGCTTGTTAATAAAAAAAAAGTAATTTAAATAATCGTCAAAGTCATGAAACAAGGTTTCTCGAAACCAAATTCTGTTTTGGTTCTGAAGCACGCGATGGAAGGTTCATCCCGGACGGAAGCGGGTACGTGGTTGTAGACCGCGGGCCCCAGAATGTACACCGACCTCTCCGACTTGACGAGCCGGTGCGACGGCGTTACTAGTTGGTCTTTCTTTTTATTACTGCGAAGATCCAACGTGCTGTAGACGCCCCGGCGTTGAAATTTATCTAAGTTTGTATGGGTGTACAGGGCTACCTGATAAATGAGTTCACACGGCTAATATAGGATTTGTATACTATACAGAGCCACGCATAAGAAAACCTAATTGCAGAAGGGAGATATATCAATTTCAGTAAATTATATACAGCGAGGCGCTACTGCGCCGACATTAAATGAAAACACATATCAAGTTCCACGTTCTCATACATTCGGTATGCTTTAATTTCATTAATTGGTATTATTTACTGAATTATTCACAATTTTCAAAAATACCATTTGGATCAATCTGTATCTAAAAAACTGCAGCGCAAATGTCATTAGCCGGAGACAGATCAAAACGTATTATCAATTAAAAAAGAAATACTATTAAATTAAGATAGTCCTGTATTTTAAGAGCGAACGGTGCACAGACCCTTGTAAAGACACGCGTGTGCGCGTTTCTTAAATGCAAACGATAAAGAAATACTTACTGAATGAGCTGAAAGCTCGCACAAACTTGACCGCGCTTCCTATTTTCTTTTCCTCATAAATAACTTTGCTAACAGACGGTGCGGTAAAGTTCTGATGATGAAGCTAGGAGACGGTGGTAGTACTCTGATTTTTATTCATGAACCATTATTAATTCACAAAGATTTTTGATTCTTGTAAACAAACAATAAATAACAAACTCTGGCAATGTCAGTACCTAATAGACTAGTTCTTACAAAGAGATGAGTTTGCAAAAAGTTTGCTTATAAAAACTTTTTTCAATTAAAACTTATTGTTACTTTGTGTTGATAAGATCGTGTTTTGTATGTGACTGTGTAACATAAGTAGTTATTTTGCCATTGATGATGTCAAATTCACAGCATTACACCATCATTTAAAATATTATTAAACCATGCATTATACTGCAAATGCACGAGTTACTATAAAATAAGTTTAAAAAGGTTTTAACAAACTTATACAAACTGTTTGAAACATTGATCTATTTGTATGAACCAATCTATTTACTGACATTGGCAGTATCATTGTTGGCAGTATCACGTTTGTCCGTCATGTTTTATTTACAAAAGTGTGTGCTTATAATATTTAAAGAGTTCCCTCGATTTCTCCTGGATTCCATCATCAGATCCAGACCTGATACCAATGGGACCACATGGGAAGTACACCCTTTCAAACAAGAAAATAATTTCCGAATCGGTCCAGTGGTTTTCGAGTAATCGGTGAACAATGAACATACATAAAAATAAAATAAGAAGATTCCGACGAATTGATAACCTCCTCCTGAAGTCGGTTAAAAATGAGAAAGTGTTAATAGTGATTGTGAATGCGATGTACATCATACCTAGTGCTCTGAGCGCACCGCAATGCGGCTTGCACTGTGCAGTTTCGTTTGAATCAATTGATACCTACGGTGTCAAAGAATCGCCGCGCCCTCTAGCGCACACAGCTGTAGTTGTATGAACGAGTCACAGTGAGTGATTGTAATCACAGTGAGCGAGTGATTCTAATTCGGGTACTTGATTTATTATTTAGTTTGTTTGAAAATTGATTTCTTTTAAATTTGCGAATTTTTTTTTACATTGCTTAGGTATATGATTACTGATCATTAACTCTACCCGTGTGTGAATTTAATGTCGATACAAAGTATCCATGTCGTATAAATCTTTGAATTTGGTGTCATAGGATTCGTTATAATGTGTCAATTTTTTTTTTTTGGCGATATATCTTCTTAACAAGAGATCGTCTAAGTAGGTAGCACCGCAGTACCAGATATTTTGCTGCTAAGCAGTAGTGTGTAAACATTACTGTGATCCAGTTTGAAAGGTACTGCAGCTAGCGAAACTACAGGGCTATGAAGACTAACCATCTAATGTCTCAGAGTAATGAGCGCCAAAGCAGCGATGCCCTGAACTTCGTTTTGTTATTCAAAGTTCTGTGTATCGCTGCAATGGTCATGGACAGGCGTTATCTCTTACCATCAGGAAAGCGACTCGTTCGTCCTATTACATTTATATTTAAAATGCACTTTTCTACTTTAGGCTGTTAAAGTGTGTTCTTTTAACTATATTTTACTAGCGCCCCGCCCCGGCTTCACATTTAGTAAGAATGGGTATAGTAAGCTATCCTTAAAAGGTAGATATATGCCAAAAAGTACTTTTTTGTAGATCTATAAAAGAGGAATATCCCACCATGCATTGTTTTGTTATATCTCAAAGGGATTAGGCAGCGTTTTCGATGAAAGCTCCCAGGTGGCTTGACTTTTCCGACACTTCCAACAATTATCATCATATTTCAACCAATTTACATAAAAAGCTGACAAATTATATACTTAAACCTTCCTTATGAATCACTGTATCTATTGGTGATGAACATGATAATCGGTTCAGTAGTTTTTAAGTTTATCGCAGACAGCAGGCGCGGCGGACGACTTTGTTTTATAATAATTATTAAGTAGTGATTTATACGTAAACTTGAATAACAAAAGTTATAGAATGTGAATTTTCACGTTTCCCAAAACTCAAAAAAGTAGTTAGTTTTTATGAATCTGCAAGCATTGGCTGGTTAGTTAAAAATGATTCTGTACAACAATTCTGTTCCATTTTTATCGTACACCTAAAAAATCACACGAAACATTCGTAACAAAAAATAAACACACATTGAAAACAGCGGCAACACAATTCCTTTGAGACGTGGTTGGATTTCCACGCGGTGTATTTTTCATTAGTGGTAACGGAAACCCAGCTTTTATACACGTAAAAATCGGAAACAGAAAGTTTTGGCAGTCCGGACATGTGGATTTTTTATCACTTGCTGTTTGACCCGAACTGTGGCCTCGCGACCCAATCTTAGACTCGTTTGTAATATTTTTAGTTTTCTGCCCTGTTAATTCTTCCTGGTTGGCAAGACATGGGTTCGATCCCCATTTAAGGCAAAAAATTGAGAATAGACAATTTGTGACTTAAACACAATATACAAAAAATATTATATTCTCGCGCTCCGAAGGTTCCATGCAAACCTGTAGGTTTGTTTGTTGTATGAACCTTATATAAATAAAAGTTATGGTATTTTTTAAATGGTAATTTATGCTTTAAGACGTTCCTTCGAACTAAATTTCAAGATTCTGAGTTCACGGGAAGTACTCTGTAGGTTTTGATTCCATTGCGAGTGTCGAAAATTTGCAGCATAAAAGCTGTATCTTTTGATTGCGTTGGCTTAGAAGTTTGATTTTTTCACAGCTCTAAGGGACAGTAGACTTGAGTATTTGATATGAATTTCAGCTTGATACCTCTACGCGTTTCTGAGAAAAAGTGGCTTGACAGACAGACAGACGGACAAAGTGATTCAGTTTGTAGTATAAAAAGCATCCTATACGTTAATTCCAGCCATAAACTATATGTGTACCAAATTTCATCCAAATCCGTCCAGTATTTTTTGCGTGAAAGAGTAACAAACATCCATCCATCCTCACAACCTTTTACATTTATAATATTACTAGCTGCACCCCGCGGTGTTACCCGCTACATTTTTCAGGATAAAAAGTCTATGTGTTAAACCAGGATGTCAGCTACCTACATACCAAATTTCATAAAAATTGGTCCAGCCGTTTGAGCGTGAAGAAGTAACAAACATAGAAACACACTCACTAACTTTCGCCTTTATTATATTAGTGTGATAGTAGAATAGTATAGGATTAAGTATAAACGAAGGTAATTATTTTATCTACTATAAAAAAGTTCTAACAAAGTATAAAAACGGCAAAAAAATCACGTCTGTTATATGGGAGCCCCCTTAAACATTTATTTTATTTTTAGTATTTGTTGTTATAGCGGCAACAGAAATACATAATTAGTGAAAATTTCAACTGTCTAGCTATCGCGGTTCTTGAGGCACAGCCTGGTGGCAGACAGACGGACGGACAGACAGACAGCGAAGTCTTAGTAATAGGGTCTCGTTTACATCCTTTGGGTACGGAACCCTAAAAAAGAAGCCAAGTGTAAAGAAATCATAAATCTTCAATTAACTATACGTTACAAAAAAATTACAAAAAGAGTTTAAATACGAACTTTCGAAAGAAAGAAAGGAAACACATCAGAAATTTGTAAAAAAAAAAATAACCAAGTGAACCAGAAGATCTACAAAAAGTGGCCACACTTACCTAAATAATCTTTAAACAAATTGGGGAGCCCCAAATAAAATAGGTTAGTACGTTTCAGCGCAACCACAAACTGTCGCAAATTAGATCCGACGCCACTCGGTGTTCCGACACAAACAGTAAATGTGTTTTTTTTTTTAATGTGAAAGTATTGAAACGAACGAGACGTTCTCATGATGGTAAAAGATAACGCCTGTCCATGACCATTGCAACAATACACAGAATTTTGAGTAACAAAATAAAGTTCACAGCATCGTCGCTTTGTCACTCATTACTTTGAGACTTTAAGAGGAAACAAGTCGTCGTTTTCTTCATACAAACGTTTTCCCCATTTTCCTTCCAGGATTTTAATACTAGAACAATAATTTTTAGATAGGAAGTAGATACTTGCTAGTTTCATGCCCCTCTGTTTTGATTTTTTGATATATGTTTTTTTTTTATAAGAGCTAGGAATCTTCAAAAATCTTAAAATTTACCTAGTTTCAACGCTGTGTTTCAACGTCCAAATTCCCAATCTCATAGAAATAATCTTAAAAAAATAAAACGCATAGGTAAAGAACACATCCTTCTTATTTACTTTGTTAATGAGCCCGAGTTGCAGTTGTCTCTTTCGCTCAGTATGTTCGGTTGCTGCGTGCGGCGCGACAGAAATAGCTTGGTGAAATTCCTAATTTTCAAATGTCTCAGTTGACTGCTTTCCTCTTAATAGATACCTACTTTATTTACTCGTATGTCAAAACAAACTTCTATTACATTAACAATATACAAAAAGAAATAATACACATAGATAAAAAACGATTTCGATGGTTAGTCTCAAACGCCCTGTAATTTTGCTATGTGTGTGTTTGTGTGTGTGCGTGCGTTTGTTTGTGTGTGAGTGTGTGTACGCGTGCGTGGGTGTGTATTTGTGTGTGCGTATATGTATGTGTGTAAATGTTATAAGTTTAACGTGTGTGTCTATCTGTGTATTTGTCTGTAACATCATAGCTTATAAAACAGAAATCCGATTTTGATTTAGGATTTAATAAACTTAATAACTAGAGTAGGCAGTACAGGGCTCCAGCTGGCAGTGGTTAGGGCTGCAGAGTGAGTGGGCTCCTTATAACGCGTGCCGTATCAAGGATAACCGCCTTTTGGATCTGACCTTTGACCCGTCTAGCGAAAGCCTCTTAAGATGTTGGTTGAGGCTCTTCGCAATAAGACCGTTCACCATGGCGACTATCGAAACAATGATCGTCGAATCAACAAAATGTTGTGAGCCAAGTCAAGGTACTGGAGCTTATTTTATAAAGGTTTCACAGCGACGTGGCTTTTCATTTGCGCCAAGCGCGTACAGGTGAACATTTCTCCAATTCGATTTAATCTACAAAGAGGTTATAAAATGGAGTGGATCTTAAGAGGCCCACTTTTTGGCTGTTATTTGGTTACAGACACCGATCTTGAAAATGAAAAAAAAAAATGTGGTAAAAATATAGAGTACGCGGCTTCGTTGTCAAGTGATTAGTGATGCAAAGAAATAAATAATAAAAACTATTTGTTAATATAAAAAGTTATGAGACAAACGAGACGCTCTCCTGATGGTAAGATATAACGCATGTCCATGACCATTGCAGCGATACATAGAACTTCGAGTTGCTAAGAAAAGCCAAGGGCATCGTTGCTTTAGCGCTCATCATTTAGTCTCAACAGCCCAGCAATTTCGCTAGCTGCCTTCAAAGCGGAACACTGTATAGTTTACACACTACTGCTTGACGGCAGAATAACTAGTACTGCGGTGGTACCTACCTAGACGAACTACTGCTAATGAGACACCAAGTAAAACTGTTCAGCTTCATTGCGGATGGCCTTTTTCGAAAAACTCTATCTTAATCAGACCTGTGATGTTAGACCAGGGATCGGCAATCTACGGCTCGCGAGCCGCATGCGGCTCCATCGGTGTAAATTTGCGGCTCTCCAGTACCATTTATGTAAAAATTCAAAATACTACTTGCGCCCCGCGGTGTTGCCCGCTACATTTTTTCGGAATAAAATGTACCTTATGTGCTAATCCAGGGAGTCGGCTCAGCAAATCGATCCAGCCGTTTCAGCGTGAAAAAGTACCATACATTCAAACACACTTATACTTTGTAGCGATGATGGTTCAGTGGTTAGCGAGGTAGGTTCGCATGCCGAAGGGCGTGGGTTCAAACCCCAACAATGAGCTTGAGATGCCGGTGAAGGAAAACATCGTGAGGAAACCAAACCGTGGTGGTAGGGTACTTTCTAGTACACGGCTGGCTAGCTACCCTCAAGTTCCAGTTCCATTCCAGGCTAGGTGAGCTTTACCATCTTCGACCACACCGTCACTTAACATCAGGTGAGCTGTGGCCAAAAACCTAGCCTGTCAGCCATAAAAAAAAAACTCACACTTTCACCTCTATGATATTAGTGCAATTTACAGGGGTTGATTTAAAAAAAAACAATTGTATACAAAACGCAATCACTACAATATTGAAAAAAAAAATTAGTGGTTCTTTAAAAAATTGGGAAATTTTGTATATTGGCTTTATGCTTTTGACTCTTCCGTCTCAAAAGGTTGGCGTCCCCTGCCTTAGATGCACGGAAAAAAATAGGACGATGGTGGTAAGAAAGAAAAAAATAAAACGGAAAAGGTACGTAAGTACCTTAAGAGGAAAAATACCTCAGTTCGTTTTCCAAAAGCCCAATGATATTTCATAGTAATCTTCGCGCATAACATTACTGAATACAGCGCTGTAAAGAGCAGGCATTCATAAAAAGGTTAAGCGGGCCGTAATAATGAAGGTTTTTCTCCCCTGTATAAAAAATCTTTTGTCCGAATAAAAAAAAGTTTAAATACCTAATCTCTACCTATACATAGTATAAAACAAAATCGCTTCCCGCCCCGTCTGTACGCATAGATCTTTTAAACTACGCAACGGATTTTAATGCGTATTCCATCAATAGACAGAATGATTCAAGAGGAAGGTTTATATGTATAATACATGCATATACACTGAATTAGTATCTTCATTGCACCCGTGCGACGCTCTACTATAAAACAAAGTCGCTTTCCGCCGTCTGTACGCTTAGATCTTTTAAACTACGCAACGGATTTTAATGCGTATTCCATCAATAGACAGAGTGATTCAAGAGGAAGGTTTATATGTATAATACATGCATATACACTGAATTAGTATCTTCATTGCACCCGTGCGACGCTCTACTATAAAACAAAGTCGCTTTCCGCCGTCTGTACGCTTAGATCTTTTAAACTACGCAACGGATTTTAATGCGTATTCCATCAATAGACAGAGTGATTCAAGAGGAAGGTTTATATGTATAATACATGCATATACACTGAATTAGTATCTTCATTGCACCCGTGCGACGCTCTACTATAAAACAAAGTCGCTTTCCGCCGTCTGTACGCTTAGATCTTTTAAACTACGCAACGGATTTTAATGCGTATTCCATCAATAGACAGAGTGATTCAAGAGGAAGGTTCATATGTATAATACATGCATATACACTGAATTAGTATCTACATTGCACCCGTGCGACGCTCTACTATAAAACAAAGTCGCTTTCCGCCGTCTGTACGCTTAGACCTTTTAAACTACGCAACGGATTTTAATGCGTATTCCATCAATAGACAGAGTGATTCAAGAGGAAGGTTTATATGTATAATACATGCATATACACTGAATTAGTATCTTCATTGCACCCGTGCGACGCTCTACTATAAAACAAAGTCGCTTTCCGCCGTCTGTACGCTTAGATCTTTTAAACTACGCAACGGATTTTAATGCGTATTCCATCAATAGACAGAGTGATTCAAGAGGAAGGTTTATATGTATAATACATGCATATACACTGAATTAGTATCTACATTGCACCCGTGCGACGCTCTACTATAAAACAAAGTCGCTTTCCGCCGTCTGTACGCTTAGATCTTTTAAACCACGCAACGGATTTTAATGCGTATTCCATCAATAGACAGAGTGATTCAAGAGGAAGGTTTATATGTATAATACATGCATATTATAGCAGAGAAAATCCGAAAATTCCATAGATTTGTATTGTGATGCATATAAACATGTTTTTGATTCGCTTTCATGGCAAACGAGATAGATCAAAATAATGTACTACGTTAGTAGGTATATTGCACCCGTGTGAAGCGGAAGCGAGTCACTAGAATTTTATAGAATTACTGAAAACCGAGAGCACTTCACATTTCGATGCTTAGGTGTCAACCGAACTGTCACTGTGTCGAAGCCAACTAGATCAAACGAGACAGCGCTATATCGTGATATTTTGTCTCTTCTCTCTTTTCTTTGTTGTTTATTGTAGAAAAAACATGCTGTTTTTGGAGATAATAGAACGCGAGATCGCGATTCAGAATATCAGAAAACCAAAAACCGTATAATTCGAGATGTCACACTATCATTGCAAGTGGACGTCAATGTCAATGTCAATGAATATCTCGGAAGTCTCATTTTTGTATATGGAAACACAGTGAATTACCGGCTACTCATTTTCAATTTCCATTATTTGGTTTAATAACTTAGTCGAAATTTAATTTTAACACGCTTTTTTTATTGATAAGTTTACAAGCCTGTATCTATCGTAGATTATGACTAATAAATGATTCAGATTCTTATTGAAATAGTGAATTATCCAACAAAATAAATTATGTCACAGTTATCATTCAAGTCGGCAAAATTCGGCATGTAAAGTTTTTTTTTTGTATTATTTTTATATTTTTTACTGATAGTAAACTTTAATATCTGAAACTAATTTGAATAATTTGGCTTTCTATGCGATAGTTGATTTTTAATATGTTTTCAAATTGTTTGTCATAAAGTAGGCTGAATATTGTATATAAGCCTTTATCTTGTAAAACAAAAAAGTATATATAGCTATTTTGACACATTTGATTGACGTTGACAATTGACATGAAGTAAACAAATCTTATATCTTAGCCTCATAAAAGCGATATTACAGTCCGAGTAACGTTAAAAGTAAAATAATCGAGATATCTGTATCAATAAAGCGAAAAACAACTCGACGTACGTCTTGAAAGAGGTTATTATGGCTGCCGTTGACTTGACATTGACAGATTTTGTTATGGTTTCCCATTGCTTTTTTTAGGCAATTAAAGTAGCCCTATACAGCCTACTATGTGATGTTATTAGAGGTCAATTGAAAGTTAAGTTTAATTTAAATATAAGTACCTGGATGATCGAGCTTTGCTCGGCTGAAAACACGGATAAAACGACGTTTTCTAAAAATGAAACCTAGCTAGATCGATTTATCTCCCTCGAAACCCCCTGCATACTGAATTTCATGAAAATCGTTGGAGGCGTTTCCGAGATTCAGAATATATATATATATATATATATATATATATATATATATATATATATATATATATAATATATACAAGAATTGCTCGTTTAAAGATATAGATTTACTATCGGCCCGTTCCGGCTTCTCACGGGTATAAACCTCAAAAATAACAGTATTTCTCCACTATTTAATGGATGTTATTATACATATAAACCTTCCTCTTCAATCACTCTATCTATTAAAAAGAAACCGCATCAAAATCCGTTGCGTAGTTTTAAAGATTTAAGCATACATAGGGATATAGGGACAGAGAAAGCGACTTTGTTTTATACTATGTAGTGATAGTGAATAGTGATAGTGATGATAGTGATTAAAATAAACCCCCATCTCATAGTTTAAAGAGTTTTAAACGTAAAAATGATGTAATATTTCGAAATCCGTAGGGTATTTTTTTTCATTACCTACCGAATTGAACAATACAATGAAGCGATATGATTTCTTCGCGCCCAAAATCGACTAACAATAAAATCACAAATAAAATTTATGGCGGCAATAATTGCCATTAAATCCTGTAAAAACAACACAACACTCATAATGAATGTTGCCAGTTAGCATGAAATAATACCAACTTTTCCTTATAAATTGGTTCCATAACGTTTATCGACGTACACCCCATTATTTATTACACCAACCGAAGTGCGTCATGGAAGGTTTATATATGAAGGGGTGTGGGTTAAGCAGCACACGGGGTTTGTCTTTGTGTTGTGTCTATATGAGTTACTAAACTGTTGTTGAAACTCTTTAGGATTCTGTACCACAAGAGCCTCCAAAACACAGAGATTGTATAAAGGCCTCGGTATAAAATAGAATATATCTTAATTAGTTTTTTTAACTGAACTTGGTCTTATGGCGCCGGTCATAAATTACTCAAAACCATTATTTCATTTTTTTTTTATTGGACTTGTTTTTAGGGTGTCGGTTATAATTTTTTTTATTTTTTTTTATTATAGATAGGCTTACGTTTGACCGCCATCTCACCTGATGTTAAGTGATGATGCGGTCTAAGATGGAGCACGCTTGCCTAGAAGATACCGATTCACTCTCGATTAGTCTTAATCATCATCATAAGAAAATATTGAAACGTATTGCCATTCTTTACCCATCTTTCATTTTGTTTTTCTTTTTTTAAGTGTTTGTAACTGGACTTGGTCTTAGGGTGCCGGTCATAAAATAGTCATAAACATTATCGTTAGCCTAACTTCAACTGTATTGCGATTCTTTACCCATTTATCCTAATGCTTCTTCTTTTTTAAAGTATTTACAAGTGAAAAACATAAGAAAAAACTCTGTGACCTTCCCTCTTCGCTGTACACCCCCTCTCGCGGACCACTTGCGGCCCGCGCAACCACGCGAAATATTTTTCCTTTTTTTTTCTTTCTTCTTGGCATCGCACTCTGTGCATTCTGCCAGTTTCAATGTCTCTGTATTTTGAGCTTCTTTATCTTTATAGTCAAAGTCCATTCTTGGTCCGTGCCAGTCAAATCTAGTCATGCGTTAGTAGTGGCGACTTTACTATAAGTTTCCATAGAGTTTTGCAAGCAACACGAAAAGTCAAGTTGCGCCACATTATATTACTTTCCCACTTGTAATTCGGTACTTTAGCAATAAAACGCCACTATTTTATACATAATCACTCCAAAAAACACTATTTTTGGAAAAAAATACAATGGTGCGACACGACTCTGTCCGCGTTCCCACCAAAACCCCAATACTAGTCTGTAAGAGAGGAACGCAAGGAACCTATAGACCTAGGTTTCATACTTCAGTGAAGGAACCAGAATGAGTTTGAATAAATGTCAACTGCCTATCAAGATGTTTTTTCTTCAATTCTGGCATCGCACTTTGTGCATTCTGGCTGTGTTAAATATTTGATAAAGATATATTTATATATAACTTGACTGATTAACAGTATAAATCTTATATTACGAAAATATCTTAATGTTAAAACATGGGACCAAAATGCAAAAAGGGCAATATCAAAGAATTATTTTATTTCTCCGTCACATCACATCACATCATCAGCCATAGGACGTCCACTGCTGGACATAGGCCTCCTCCTGGGGGGGTTTTGCCTATACTCGCCACGCTTGGCAGGCGGGCTGGAGAGCGCAGTTAGGTGTGATTATTCAAGGAAGACGCTGCTGCCCATCTTCCGTATTACATCCCTTAGCCGACTCTTACGGCAACCACGGGTAGAGAGGGTGGGGTACTATTCTTACGCCGGCACCACCACGGCATACCATTATTATTTCTCCGTGATACCATTAAATTAACTAATTCTAGGTCGATTTGTCGCCGCCGAGTCGGTCCGCAGTAAAGCTCTTGGTGTTTTAGAGGTCACCTTTAATAGCTACGGAGAAATTATATCCCAGTAATTAATATAATTGAAACTAAATGCTTTTAGGTAATGACTACGACTACGATAGAGCTTTCAGGTGATTGCTTACCGTCGGACACGCCGTTTGCTTGTATCATTAAACACATATATCGGAAATTAACAAACAAAACTTCTTGAGTCTACATCTTCCTATCCTATCATACTATTTAGATAATGACTACGAAAACGATAAAGCTTTCAGGTGATTGCTTACTGTCAGACATGCTGTTTGCTTGTATCATTAAACACATATTTCGGAAATTAACAAAGAAAATTTCTTGAGTCTACATCCTACTATCCTATCATGCTATTTAGGTAATGACTACGAAAACGATAAAGCTTTCAGGTGATTACTTACTGACAGACATGCCGTTTGCTTGTATCATTAAACACATATTTCGGAAATTAACAAATACAATTTCTTGAGTCTACATCTTACTATTATATCATGCTATTTAGGTAACGACTATGAAAACGATAGAGTTTTCAGGTGATTGCTTAGCGTCAGACACGCCGTTTGCTTGTATCATTAAACACATATTTCGGAAATTAACCAACAAAATTTCTTGAGTCTACATCTTACTATTCTATCATACTATTTAGGTAATGACTACGAAAACGATAGAGTTTTCAGGTGATTGCTTACCATCTGACACGTCGTCATTAAATATATGTTTAAGAAATACATAATTAAAATTTTGGTCTCGTGTCTACATCCTTAATATTCTATCATATTAATCTATATCTTTAAACGAGCAATTCTTGTATATATATATATATATATATTCTGAATCTCGGAAACGGCTCCAACGATTTTCATGAAATTTAGTATGCAGGGGATTAGGGCATAAATCGATCTAGCTAGGTTTCATTTTTAGAAAACGTCGTTTTATCCGTGTTTTCAGCCGAGCAAAGCTCGGTCATCCAGGTGCTATTATTAATGTGAAAGTTTTTATGTTTGAATGTTTGTTACTCAATCACACAAAAAGAGCAGAACGGATTTGAATGAAAGGCACAAATATAGTTTATTACCTAGATTAACATACAGAATACTTTTTATATCAGAAAAAAACGACCAATATTAGGTATATATGTAACAGTTTTAACGATGACAAGGGGCCCACGCCCAGCAGTGGGATAGCTTACAATAACCGGATCAATGTATTGTAATTACTTGGTGGTAGATCTCCTTAGCAGGAAGTCGTCTAGGTAGGTACCACCGCAGTACGAGTCATTCTGCCGCCAAGCAGTAGTGTGTAAGCATTACGGTGTTTCGGTTTTTGTAAGAAATAGGCTTAAGTTTGACCTCCTTCTCACCTGATGTTAAGTGATGATACGGTCTAAGATTGAGCACGCTTGCCTAGAAGATACCGATTCACTCTTGACTTGAAGACACCCACTCGTATATCCAACGGGAAACACCCACTCAGCGCATTCCACTGTCTAGCAGTCCGCACAATGGACGTGGAATCAAATCGTTTTGTTTGCCGCTAGCTAAATTACTGGGCTGTCAAGATTAACTATCTAAAGTCTTAAAGTAAATTAGCTATGCCCTGGACTTTGTTTTGTTACTCAAAGTTCTGTGTAGCGCTGCAATGGTCATGGACAGGCGTTAATCAGTGCACTGAAACTCTTATAATATTAAAAATGTTATTACGGAATTGACTTGTAACATTGGTGTTATTAATAAAATATGTGTAATTTGTATTTCTTACTATCAAGAGAGCGTCTCGTTCGTCAAAAACTTTTACATTAAAAAAAAATCAGGTCTACAAATTGCAGCCGTGCAAATCCGGGCGGGTCGCTAGTCTCTTATAATACAGTGATATAGTTCCACTCTATTCCCCGTACCTTCTCCCAGTCTCAGAGTAAATAGAATAACGACGCAGCTGTGTTCAAATATGAAGAAGGTTAGATGAAATTTTTGAGTTAGGTAACCGCTGAAATTCAGACCTACGAGTAAGCTTCGAGGGGAAGGGAGATAGTAAGAAAACGTTATAGATTGAACGAAATAGAAAATACACAAAGCCACCTTGATTAATTTCTGAGACAGACGATGTTGTATAACCACCTTTTTTTTTGGTTCACAGACTACGTGTTATATATTTACGTTCTATTAGTAAGAATATAATGTAAACATTATAAGGTATTATAAGGTGTTCTCCGATGGATGCAATCAATAAAGCGATTTGATTCCACGTTCATTGTGCTGACCGCTAGACAGTGGAATGCGCTGCCTGAATGGACGTTCTGCGATTGATTCAATCAACAAAGTGATATGATTCCACGTTCATTGTGCGGACCGCTAGACAGTGGAATGCGCTGCCTGAATGAATGTTCTCCGATTGATACAATCAACAAAGTGATATGATTCCACGTTCATTGTGCGGACCGCTAGACAGTGGAGTGCGTTGTCTGAGTGTGTTCTCCGATGGATACAATCAACAAAGCTATTTGATTCCACGTTCATTGTGCGGACCGCTAGACAGAGGAATGCGCTGCCTAAATGGTTGACCCCCGATTGTTACAGTCTGGATGTCTTCAAGTCAAGGGTGAATCGGTATCTTCAAGGCAAGCGTGCTCCATCTAAGACTACACCGTCACTTAACATCGGGTGAGCTGTGTCCAAATACCTAGCATGAAAACATTAATAAAAGTTAAAACTTCGCTATAACTGTAGCGTAGAACCTTGTACCAAGAACTTGTCAGGGTCGTTTGATGGCGCTATAAAATGGCGGCAGAGTAGTTAAAATGCCGACTTCTGACAATATTATAGCATAAACTTTCCCTTCGACTCTCAAGCAATTGGCCAGTAATTTTGTTAATTCCTATTTTCTTGTAGAAAATGTTCTGATGGTTATTTTGGCTGCAATATTTTGATCTAAGTTTTAAAGCCGTTAGTTTTAGAGAATAACTACAAAAGCTTTCACATATGTTTAACCGACTTCAAAAAAAGAGGAGGTTCTCAATACGACTATATGTTTTTGGGGTCCCGTACCTCAAAAGGAAAAAACGGAACCCTTATAGGATCACTTTGTTGTCCGTCTGTCTATCAAGACCCTTTTTCTCAGTCACACGTGGTGGTATCAAGTAATTCATATCAAATACTCAGGTCTACTGTTCCTTGGAGCTGTAAAAAAATCAAACTTCTAAGCCAACGCAATCAAAAGATACAGCCGTTTATGCTGCAAATTTTCGACACTCGCAAGGGAATCAAAACCTACAGGGTACTTCCCGTGAACTCAGAATCTTGAAATATGGTACGAAGCAACGTCTTATAGCACAGATAAAGGAGAAATTGCGAAAAGCATAAATTACCATGAAAAAATAAACAAAAATACCATAACTTTTACTTATATACCTACAACACTCACTCACTCAGCATATTCAAATTTTCTTTATAAACTTACCTGAAAAAGATAACACTGTGTTAGTTTTTACTGCGAAACATTTCTGCTGAAGTTTTAAAATTACATATAATTTCTCGCTACTGTGATATCAGTATTCAACGTTTTTATAGTAATATACCATATTTTAAATAATTAAATGGTATTTCAAAAAATAATTGTTTGTATTTTTTTAATGCGTCAAATAAGGAATCTACTTATAACATTGGTGCTATTAATTTCAATTTCAATTGATTCGTAAGCATATCAATTTTACATATTACAATATACAATCCGTCGGACTCCGAACAAGGAATTCTGTTTCCCGGAGCCGACCTCTTCTTACGGTACACAAAAAAATATTTAAAAACCAAGACAGTGACATTCTACAACCAAAACAAACACAGTTGACGGCTGGCGAGCAGATAGGCTGACAACGGCGATCGGTCACAACGCAGCAAATCATATTATTAATATCAATACAATATTAGTAATTTGTACCTATTTGTAAAGTAATGAAACGCTCTCGTGATAGTAAGAGACAACTTGTGTTCATGACGCTGCTTTGACGCTCATTGATAAATGATAAAAATAATAAATATCGTAGCGCCAAACCAAAGTACTTGGAGCGCGCGGCCCCGAGTAAGTAGAACGTCTTCCCTGCTAGCGTTGATTCACGCAGGTTTAGCGCGCGGCGCGTGCAGGGATGTCGACATCGCATCTACGAACAAATCTTACATCGATCATTTTTGTTCGTAGCTTCGCTAACATCAAATCTATAGGACACATGTAAACTTCTGTGACTTTTTAATGCCTTTTTTGTTAAAAAGTCACTAACCTATTAAATTTGAACATTTGCCTACACAATAGAAAACAATGACATTTACGTGCTAACCCCGCCTGGCCGGCACTCGCGCAGTGATCGCCGGCAAGCGTCCTCTGCCCCCGCCGCGCCGCCTCTTCCCACTTCTGTCGACTATTTATCGCGAAGATGTTTCACTTATGGCCAGCAAAAATAGAATTTAACCTCGCACTTAATTTCCGATACATTTTTATATAAAGTTTTTGGGTCACTTACTGAGCATAATTACAAAATGCTGAAAGATCCAGGAGGAGCTTCAAGCGCCAGCTTCAAAAAAAGTTTTTGAACATTTTCTAAACATACATAACTCAAAGGTGACTGACTGACTGACTGACTGACATAGTGATCTATCAACGCACAGCCCAAACCACTGGACAGATCGGGCTTTAGCATACAGGTAGATGTTATGACGTAGGCATCCGCTAAGAAAGGATTTTGATTAATTCTACCCCCAAGGGGATAAAATAGGGGAAGAAAGTTTGTATGAAACTTTGTCAATTTTAAAGCGATCGGGCTGAGACTTTGCATGCATAAAGCTACTATGATGTAGGCATCTAGCGCGGGTGAAACCGCGGGGCACAGCTAGTTAAAGTTATAAAAACAAACAAATCATCTTCGTAACCTCATACATACATATAGGCCAGTTATAAATAATTCAATACCAGTTATCGTGTATCGATCATTTAACTGGGACGAGCATACAATTTAACTGGAACGTGGCTGGACAATAAGTGGGACATATGTGGAACATTACCGGGATATGGTTTGATAGGTCAACTGACATCAGTAAGATGGCAACGATAGTATACAGGATGTAGAGAGAGATGGATTATTGGATGATTGAAGAGCTCACAGCTATTTCCTTAATTAAATCCAAATATTGATTGAATCAGGCGTTACTTTGCAGAAGTCCAATTTGAGTGTTCTAGGTATATATTTATATCGTTGTCTTGGCCAAGCGCTCGAAGAGTCAACACGTCCCGAGGATGCCTCGTGTAGAGGCGAAATACGTGTCGGCAACTGGTTACTGCAGCGAGAAGAAAATATAAATACTTGTGGTGTTGTTTTTATTTTAAGTATATATTTTTTTGTTTAAAATTTTAAGTTTTATTACATATTAAGTTTTAGATAAAGAATCGGATAGGTTGTTTAATTATCGTTAAGATTTTTAAATTATTGTTAAAGTTTTTAAAACATTATTTTCAAATGCTTTAAATTTTGACAAGTTTTTAAAATTTATATCCTCATTTCTGTTGTAGCTGGAACGACTGTAAGCGGAAATAAACTAAATATGTATATACCTAGAATACTCTTAATAAATATTTTTTGCTGACGAGATAAAACAACTCTTTCTTGTTCAAACTTGAAATATTATGACATTGACAGTAACAGCTAAAGGGTAATGTAACAACCGATTGCTTTAAGCGATATCTTCCAGGCAGCCTTAGTAAGAAAAGGATTAGTGCAAGATATAAAAGAAATGATGGAGATGGTGGTCAAACGCGGACTTAACTGTATATAAAAGACAAGAAAACTAAAACCTATCTAAGCCGTGCTATATTTTACATTGAAGTTACGCCGCAGCATATTTCGTATTGTAATTATAACTTACGGCAAGTCAAAAATTTTATTGTAATTTACGATGCGCCAAAAAAAAAACAATTTTATGATATAAAGGACTTTTCCAGCTAAAATTTAAGCTGTAGATACTGCGTGAAATGGGAACGTAAGGTAGCGAGAAAGAGACAGAATGAACGAGTGATACATAGGTTTGAAAGAGCGAAAGGATATGAAGATATGAATGGAACGTAACGTCAATATGAAAGAGATGCCTAGATCTGAAAGAGAAAGAGGAAGTGTGAAAGGGATAGTAATAAGATAGTCATAGGTGTGACAGAGAAACGAAATAAATCAATTAGAAGAACGTCCAACTTTTGATTCACGCAACCTTACAAAAATGATTTTAAATTAATTAGATTAATCTGGATTGTATTAGTAATATACATACATAACAACTGTTATATAAATAAAATAAGATAATTATTTTTTCGTTAAGAATATTAATAATTAGTTTTAAAAACCCTAATTGTGACAATTAATAAATAATTTGTATTTGTAGTCGGATGAAAAAAAATATCGGATCATGTAACTCTATACTATTCCCAGTTGAGAAATTTGTAACATCCTATAGAGATACGAGGAAGTATACTCCTGAATGATTTGTAGCTGCCAGGTTACTGATTGATGTATAGCAGACCGTACCTTCGGAAGCTAATGAAACATTCAAGGTATTTCACGGTTTACCTCTGTTATCTATAATTGAAATTTAATGGAATTTATATGAGACGTGCCTATTAGTGATAAAATACTTGCGGTGCACTAATGATACTTACAGTGTACTAAAGATACTTGGTATGTACTAAATATACTTGCAATGTACTAAATATATCTGCGGTATACTAAAGATGCCACGGTGGTGGTGCCGGCATAAAAATAGTACCCCAGCCTCTCTACCCGTGGTTGCCGTACAGCGTCTTCCTTGAACAATCACACCTAACTACGTTCGCCAACCCGCCTGCCAAGCGTGGCGAGTATTGGCAAAACCCCACCAGGAGGAGGCCTATGTCCAGCAGTGGACGTCCTATGGCTGATGATGATGATCATGATACTAAAGATACTTACGGTGTATTAAATATACTTACGGTATACTTAAGATAGTTGCAATGTATTAAAAATACTTACGATGTACTAAAGGTACTTACGATGGACTAAAGATACTTGCAGTGTACTAAAAAAACTTGTAATGCACTTAAGATACTTAGGTACGGTGTATCTTTATTTCACGCCAAGCTTTATACCTAGTATAAAGTTTAGCAGATAACTCGAAAGGAGCTTGCTTGCTTATAATTGTGTAGAATAATTAAAATCGACCATACAAACCTCAGCCATTTATGAAAATGAAATAACCCAAGAGTCTAATACTAAATTCTCTCAATCATAATATAAGCCGACATTAAGTACGCAACTATTAAGAAGCTTTGCGCTATCTTGGTCTGCAGGCGGAATGGAAGGTAAGAAATATATCTATTAAACTTAGGGTCCTCTTTATGACGCGACATGATCGATCGATATTGAGAAGGTCTACCACCGCCATACTCAAAGTGTGCTGAACCTTAGTGGTCCGCAAAGCCTCTGTAAGGGCTCCGAGAAAATACTAGTCATAATAAAAAAAACACGAGTATATATATAAATATAATATAGGTCTAATAAGGAAATGAGGAGATTCGTAGGCGAACTAAAGTAGCCGACATAGCCCAGCGGATTAGCAAGTTGAAGTGGCAGTGGGCAGGGCACATAGCACGCAGAACTGATGGCCGATGGGGCTGCAAAGTTTTGGAGTGGAGACCACGGACCGGCAAGCGCAGCGTAGGACGTCCGCCCACAAGGTGGACAGACGACCTAATAAAGACCGCAGGAACGCGCTGGATACGAGCCGCTTCCAACCGTTCTATATGGAAATCAATGGTAGATGCCTATGTCCAGACGGACGTCATACGGCTGATGATGATGATACATATAAATATTCCAATATAAAGTTAAAAAATAACTAAAAGTGTAAAAGAGGAGTAGTGGAATGCATAATATGAGAGCGTGACATTTCAGCCAGAAGCATAGTCAACAGTTCAACACTGACTCAATTGACAATAAAAAATACACATAAAACAGTTTATGATAAGTTTAGAGCACCGTCAAATATCTTTAAGGGCTCCAACGCCAAAAAAGTTCCAGAGCCGCTGGTCCAGCATATCGATTTGAGAGAATTACATTGTACATGAACAATAAGCATACCGGTGTAACATAACATTTTTGTATCCATTTCACATCCTACATAAATCTTGCTAAGCTACAGCCTCATGTTTATTACAATACGATATAATACAATATAATACAATACGCTAGAATACGATACATGATATAATACTTTGTTAATAACATCAAAGTTACTAGTCATAATGACGATCTATGAGGATTGTTGGCGGATTGTGTACTTGTTTTAGTTTTGGTTGGTTTGGTTTTAGTTGGTTTGGTTATGGTTGGTTTAGATTTGGTTGGTTTTGTTTGGGTTGGTTTGGTTTTAGTTGGTTTGGTTTTGCTTAGTTTTGTTTTGGTTGATTTGGTTTAGCTTGGTTTGATTTTGATTTTATTTTGGTTATTTATATTATATTTCGTTTTCGTTTTAGTTGATTTAATATTGGTGGGGTTGTTTTGGTTAACAAAACAAGTCACTTTTTAACGAAACAAATCAAATCAAAATCGATAAAAACACACACACAAACACAGGTTACGTCGGAGGTTAGAAATATGTTGACGTATTTGTGTGTATTTCTTGTATATGACAAGCGAAATTGTAGACACAAAGGGCCTTCACGCATTTTCTATGCAACGAGCAATCCTTTCATTTTCATTGGAGGGCATCCATTATATACGTGAGCTGTTTTTCTTTCAATTTATATTCCCCCCAGCGGTGAGATTTAGTGCGATTCGGTGAGACCTCCCTCCTTCTGACGTAAAATTTACGCTACAGTTGTTAAAGAACTACATTTATTTTCATAAATCATAATTATATAACAATGTATTTACCTAGAACAAAGTTTGAAATAAACAACTTTTGAAATAGGTTTTTTTTTCTAATGCTGAGAACTAACCCTTTTTGTCGCACTGGACACTACAACGACAGCTTTTTATTATTGTTATATTCAAGTGAGTTGTTGTTGTAGTGTTGTTATAAAATAAATGTTTTCTTCCTTTCTTTATTTCTTCCCTTTTTCCTGCCTTTCTTTCTTTCTCTCTTCGTTTCTTTCTTTCTATCTTTTTTCTTTCTCTTTCTTTAAAATACCATGTGATGTTTGATAATTTTAATAAGTAAGATAGGACACACTAAATATTTTTTAATTATTATTTAAGTAGGTACATTCTTTTGAAACTGACGTAAGATTATCAATTGTGTAAACGAGAATTGATGAAATTTTGATGAACTGAATGAATGCACTCTTGTGAAAACAGTGTTGCCACGATATAAATACATTACATATTATGCAAATGTCTGTTTTTCCCGCGAAGTACAATTTTGGATGTCTTGAAAACGAAAGAGTGAACAGGTTCGTGCTTTCGTCTTAGACTGCATCCTGCTTAACATCAGGCATGGTGTGGTTAAACGAAACCTAATTAGAATTTTCAAAAATATATACATTTTTTCGCGACATACCTTGTCATTTCATCAAAATACTTCTTGTATATGAATTATACTCGAAGTAACATGGTGAAATCGTTCGATTAAAACTTTACACGTGTCAGTTCATTCGGAATCATTAAGCTGACTCGATTAACTGAAACAATTCAAATGGAATAATCGATTACCATCAGTAAGCCATTAGGTACCGGGTCGCGGATGGAATTCTAATTGAGTTTTTTAATGTAGGTATGGCTTTGGTGATGTTCCAGTAGCAACCTTTTTTTTATTTTTTGGCATCGAACTTTGTGTTTGTGCCAGTTTTACTTTCTGTTTAAGTTCTCAGATAAGCGAATTTCGTAATTCTTTCAACCTTCTCTTGAGTCCTAAGTGGGTTTCGTAACTATACCTACATCTCATATACATCCTCAATTTACACGACTGCTCAAAAAAGAGTGTAAAGTTTTCAGGTTCATGTTTATTTATATGTAATAGAAATTAGACGAACGAGACGCTCTCCTAATGGTAAGAGGTAACGTCTATCCATGACCATTGCAGCGATACACAGAACTTTGAGTAGCAAAACAAAGTCCAGGGCATCGCTGCTTTGACGCTTTTTACTTTGAGACATTCGAAGTTTGGAAAACTATAATATAACAAACATAATGTAATGTAGCTTATTTGGAATAAATAGGTTTGCGTTTGACTACGCTGATGTTAAGTAGGATAAAGTCTAAGATGAAGCTCGCTTACCTAGAAAAAAACCTGTTTACTCTGGATTTGAACACCCAAGTTGCACTTTGCAGGAAACACAGACGCTGGCAGAGAGTTCCACATCCTCGCTGTACGTATTAAGAATGTGGAATCGAAGCGCTTAGTCCGTACGTGGGGAATGTCCACCATGTAAGGATGGCGGTTTGGCCGTGTCTGCCTAGCCGTCCGGTAATAAAAAGGGGCAGGTGGAACCAAATTATGCAACTCCAAGACACACTCTCCAAAATGTATCCGATAGAAGACAGACAAACCAGCGACTATACGTCGGTGCTCAAGACTTTGTAACTAAGCTGGGGCCAGAGTGTCGTCACCTATTAGCCTCTAAGCACGCCTCTCGATCGATTCTAGACTCAAGCTGATACTTAACAGAGCCGTCCCGTACACGACCTTACTTGCGCTTCATACAGACTAAGCAGCTGTTCTGGTGTGAAGTACCGCCTCAACCTAGAGAGTCAAGCTTTTTCGCTGCTATTTCAGCCTTAGACCCTATATACGAGCCAAAAATACAGCTGAAGTAAAACTATGAAGCCTTCAATATCGATTTATTTCACCACTAACCCACCCTTCAAGTAAGCATTTTCACACCTCTATCCATTCTATCCATTTACGAAGCTAACCATGAATTTTCACGACAAGCTAATAAAATTAAATAGCATTTCGGATTTTCAAACAATGTTAAGCTAGGGCCACACTGCAAGCTGAGTTAACTTAACCATATTGAGTTTGAGTTGCCGGTGAAGGAAAACATTGCAAGGAAACCATGGCATGGTAGTACTTTACTCGGCTGGCTAGTGTAAGGTTGCCTAATCAAAAAGATGGACGTTCTTCTAATTGTTTTATTTCATTTCTCTCTCACACCTATGACTATCTTATTACTATCCCTTTCACACTTCCTCTTTCTCTTTTATATTTATAATTATCTCACATCTAGGCATCTCTTTCATACTGACGTTACGTTCCATTCATATCCTCATATCCTTGCGCTCTTTCAAACCTATATATCACTCGTTTATTCTGTCTCTTTCTCGCTACCTTACGTTCCCATTTCACGCAGTATCTACAGCTTACACTAGCTACCATTAAATTGAGAATCTGCCGCCAAACATTTAACGCTCAGTTACGGCCTAACGCTCGTCAGAGCCGTGGTTGATTTTATGTGATGTGTGCTCGTCAGAGTAATAGTGTTCCGTGGCCAAACGCCTCGAAGAGTCAACACGTCCTGACGATGCCTCGCGTAGAGGCGAAACACATGTCGGCAAGTTGTTACTCCAGCTAAAAGAAGATGTAAAAATGTGTGGTTTCGATATTAACTAAAGTTTTGTATAAGTTTTTTAAATTGTTGTTAAGTTAGTTAAATTTAAATTCACATCATTGTTATAGCTGAAACAACTGTTAAGCGGAAATAAACTAAATGGTATATTTAGTTTAAAATTTGCGGAAGTTATTTTTTTTTTTATGGCTGACAGGCTAGGTGTTTGACCACAAGTCACCTGATGTTAAGTGACGGTGTGGTCGAAGATGGTAAAGCACACCTAGCCTGGAATAGAACTGGCTCTCAAGTGAGGCTACCGGAACACACCGTTAGATGTTTGGCGGCAGATTTTCAACTTGAGGGTGGTAGCTAGCCAGCCGAGTACTAGAAAGTACCCTACCACCACGCTATGGTTTCCTCACGATGTTTTCCTTCACCGGCAGCTCAAGCTCATTGTTGGGGTTTGAACCCACGCCCTTCGGCATGCGAACCGACCGCGCTAGCCACTGAGCTATCATCGCTACAAAACACTCAAAATGTCAATGTCAAATGTCAACTCAATTTGAACACTCAAAATGAACTTCCGCAAAGTAACGCCTGAATCAATCATTTAACTTAACGGTGTGTTTTGGCAACCTCAGGGATGGAACAGGGTGGTGAAAGTTAGCATAGATGCGTACATAAAGGGGCCCTTAAAGCTTGGGTCTTATGTTCTAGGCACTGCATATGCACGATGGTACCATTAATGCTGAGAAATATTGTATTTGTTTACTGGAAGTTAGATTTATGCGGCACGGGGTTTCATTTGTATTTTCCGAGATTAAAAGTAGCTTGTTATTTGTAGTGTTTTACTTGGTGGTAGATTTTTAGCATGTCGTCTAGGTAGGTACCACCGCAGTACCAGATATTCTGCCGCCAAGCAGTAGTGTGTAAACATTACTGTGTTCCAGTTTTAAGGGTACTGCAGCGAAATTACAGGGCTGTTGAGACTAACCATCGAAAGTCTCAAAATAATGAGCGCCAAAGTAGCGATGCTCTGAACTTTGTTTTGCTACTCAAAGTTTTGTATATAAAATGGTCATGGTCAGGCGTTATCTTCATCAGGAGAGCGGCTCGTTTGTATTATTACTTTTACATTTAAAAAAAGCTCTTATTAGTTGCTTCTCATTTCAGAGTATAGGTACGCTATTTCTAATAGTATTCAGATATTCGATTATTATTATGATTTATTGGATTGTGCCGTGGTGGTGCCGGCGTAAGAATAGTACCCCACCCTCTCTACCCGTGGTTGCCGTAAGAGTCGGCTAAGGGATGTTATCCGGAAGATGGGCAGCAGCATCTTCCTTGAACAATCACACCTAACTGCGCTCGCCCCCCCAACCAGGAGGAGGCCTATGTCCAGCAGTGGCCGTCCTATGGCTGATGATGTGATTCGATTATATGTCAATGACTCGATTGTATGACAAGCTTCTAGTAAAATTTATCACCTTTTATAGCTTTTGAAGTTAACTTAAGTCAAGTTGTGGATGGTGGTAGGGTACTTTCTAGTACTCAGCTGGCTAGCTACCACCCTCAAGTTGAAAATCTGCCGCCAAGCATCTAACGGTGTGTTCCGGCAGCCTCACTTGAGAGCCAGTTCCATTCCAGGCTTGGTGTGCTTTACCGTCTTTGACCACACCGTCACTTAACATCAGGTGAGTAGTGGTCAAACACCAAGGCTGTCAGCAATAAAAAAAATAAAAAAAGTTGACTCCGCTATAATTCTTAGCTCGCGGTGTGGCCTCGGCATTATTTATAACGAATAACAGCCGCTATAACAGGACATTTACATGTTAATAGCTAAAAGGTATTTTGTGGCCTCAATAAACTTTCGATTTGCGACGATTTGTTGATTCATTCTGTTCAGATTGTCTCATTTGAGAACCTACTTGATTGACAGAATATTAGATTTTTTTAAACTCAAAAGTATGTTTTTTTTTAATGTAAAAGTAATGAGACGAACGAGACTCTCTTCTGATGGTAAGAGATAACGCCTGTCCATGACCTTTACAGAACTTTGTGCAATTAACAAAGCATCGCTGCTTTGGCGCTCATTACTTTGAGACTAGATGGTTAGTCTCAATAGCCTTGTAATTTCCCTACCTGCGGTACCCTTCGAACAGGAACACAGTAATGTTTACACGCTAATGCAGCGACATTGCAAGGTTTTTTTATACCTAACCATCAAATATCTTAAAGTATTGAGCGCCAAAGCAGCGATGCCCAGGACTTTGTTATGTCACTCAAATTCATGGACAGGCGATATCTATTAACAATCAGGGCAGCGACTCGTTCGTCTAATCATTTTTATCTAAAAAAGTTACTCTTTAAGGGTTACTGTGAATGAAGTTACTTTGTAAGGGTTACTGTTAAAAGTTACTTTGTAAGGGTTACTGTTAAAAAAGTTGCTTTGTAAAGGTTACTGTTAAAAAAGTTACTGTGTAAGGGTTACTGTTAAAAGTTACTTTGTAAGGGTTGCTGTTAAAAAGTTACTTTGTAAGGGTTGCTGTTAAAAAAGGTACTTTGTAAGGGTTACTGTTATAAAAGTTACTTTGTAAGAGACTGTTAAAAAGTTACTTTGTAAGGGTAACTGTTAAAAAAGTTACTTTGTGAGGGTTACTGTTAAAAAAGTTACTTTGTAAGGGGTTACTGTTACTGTTTACTCTGACTATAGTATAAGAAGTCAATCAGTGGAGCCTATAATCCCAAGTATAGTCCCTCAGCAGGGATTATAGTTACTCAGTAAGATTCACTCAGTAGGGGCTTTAAAAGTGACTCACTTTCATTCACTTCAGCACTTGAGAGTCAGTTCTACCTAGGCTACGTGTGTTAATTATCTTCAACCGCACCAACACTTAACACCAGGTAAGCTGTAATCAAACACCTAGCCTGTCAATAAAAATAAACATGATACTATAGATTATTGCTCACAGGAAAACTCGTAATAGATTTCTCAGGGAAAAATAGTGTAGTGACGTCCGTGGCCATGGGTCAGGTGAAAGATCGATATTATTATAATAAATTATCGATACTTCTGCCGTCACTGACCCGTGAACGAGGGTAGCGTGGACGCGGTCTTGAGGTAAATTACGGAGATAAAAATAATAATGTGGTATATTTGGGACACAAGGGTTGTTTGATAAGTCATAAAAAAAGTGTTATGAATGATGCTTCTTGACTTTTCTGTTTATTCTTGACTAGCTGCGCTCCGCGGTGTTACCAGCTGTGAACACTAAATTTTTTCGAATTAATAAGTAGCCTATGTGTTAATCCAGAGTGTCGGCTACCTCCACAACAAATTTCATCAAAATTGGTCTAGCCGTTTGAGCGTGAAATAGTAACAAACATGCAAGCACACTCGCAAACTGTCGCCTTTATAATATAAGTGTAATAGATTCCACCAAGTGGATAGTGTCCACATCCTGATATTAAGCAACGACGTGGTTGTGGATGGAGCACACTTACTTAGAAGTAACCTGTCTATTCCTGATAATGATATTAATGTTGTATTTTTTAGGAAACAGACTCTGGTGAAGAATTCTACAACATTCTAATCAGATTCAACATTGTAGGACGTGGGTTCAAACTCCGTTTCGTATCGATGATAGCTCAGTGGTTAGCGCGATCGCTTCGCACGCTGAAGGGCGTGGGTTCAAACCCCAACAATGAGCTTGAGCTGCCAGTGAAGGAAAACATCTTGAGGAAACCATAGCATGGTGGTAGAGTTCTTTCTAGTACTCGTCTAGCTAGCTCAAGTTGAAAATCTGCCATCAAGCACCTAACGGTGTGTTCCGGCAGCCTCACTTGAGAGCCAGTTGCATTCCAGGCTAGGTGTGTTTACTATCTTCGTCCACACCGTCACTTAACATCAGGTGAGCTATAGTCAAACACCTAGCCTGTCACCTATTAATAAAAGCTTTAAAGCTGCGGACAGTAGGTAGAAATTGTGTATTAGTGGTCAAATCGGTGATTACATCACACATTAAAGCGTCATCATGGGTAAATTACCCCAATTTACGGGTAAACAAGCTAGATTACAACAGGGTGTGTCGCGACAAATTAATACCGCGATCTCTTAAATACTACTTACAATATAAACTTAAACAGTAAGAGCTAAACGCTTTTTAAAATTTCACTGGTAGTATTTTTTTTGTTGTACAAACTAGGCTTTTGACGGTCTGTTCGAAGATGGTTAACCAGACTAGCAAAAGGGTGAATGGGATTCTATAAAGTGGACAACGTACAGACAATGCCCTGGGTATTGTAGGTGTCCATAAGCGACGGTGACCACTTACCATAGTCACTTGTTTGCCACTGTCTCAAATATGGCTGTCGGAACACACTATTAAATGCTTGTGGACAGATTTTCAACTAGAGGGTAGCTAGCCAGCCGCATACTAGAAAGTACTCTGCCACTATCCTTAGCAGGAGGTCGTCTAGGTGGGTATTCTGTCGCCAAGCAGTAGTGTGTAGCAGCAGTACTGCAGCGACATTACAGGGCTGTTGAGACTAACCATCAAAAGTCTCAAAGTAAAGTGCCAAAGCAGCGATGTCCTGGACTTTGTTTTGTTAATCAAAGTTCTGTGTATCGCTCATCATGAACATGTGTTTAAGCAGCATGGACTATTGCACATTCTCACCGTTTCTGTACAAACATTTCCGAATGAACCAACAAAGTTCGTTTATCATCACTCACTCATTCCGGCCAACGGAAAGGTCAAACAGTTCCGCTGAAGGAAAGCCATTATTACCCTACATTAAACGTGGAAGTGCACGGGGGCCCACAGTAAGTCCACAGGAGTTTCCATCCGCCTCGCAGGACACGCTTGGCTATTTGCCCTCTAATTCCCATCAAAATTAGATACAGTCCAGTCTCATCAAAATTCAAACATTCATTAACAATTTGATGGTCCTTCGAGCCGGATTATCTTTTACCACCGTAGGACAGTACAGACAGCGCCATCTGACCTGAAACTAAGCAAAGCTTGTACAATGGTAGTCGAATATCTGATAGAATACATATATACTTTTTTTTTGTCCATACATACTTATAACAATACACAGAACAAACATTTCGTGGTATAAACACAACTTTGTCCTAAGTGGGAATCGAACCGACGCCCTACAGCTCTTAAGGCAGATATTTTACCAATGAGCCAAGAGGACTGAGCCATCAGGAGAGCATTCCAAATCGCGAGTTCTATAATTTTTGTACCGACTTGACTTACTTTTAATATGATACCAGAGCGATAATTGTTGTACATAAACGAATTAAGGTCGAACGACCCATTTTGTACAAGTGTTTTTAATATGAAGGCCCTTCCTCATCGTGAGGCACATGGCATGGGGTTGCCACTTGGCTTGTGCCAGTTTTAAGTATTATAATATGGTTCTGAGACTTCTTCAGGGAAACTGACTACACTTATGTGAAAGCAATGACACGAACGAGACTCTCTCCTGATGGTAAGAGATAACTGCCTGACTATTGCAGCGATATACAGAATTTTGAGTAACAAAATAAAGTCCAGAGCATCGCCGCTTTGGCGCTCATCACTTTAAGACTTTCGATAGTTAGTCTCAACAGCCCTGTAATTTTCTCAATACTCAATACTCAATTGTTTATTGCAATATATGTACAGGTGCAGGTCTTACAAATATATTACATTGCTATGCCTATACATATAACCCCATTAGGGTATGGCAAAAAAATATATATTATTATTATTATTATTAGAAAATTACAGAATGTCATATTATATCAAATTGAATTAGAATATTAATTAGTCACTATTTATAGATAATATCATCAAAAAATTACAACAAACAAATAACAAAAAAAAAAAATTACAATTATAAAACTATTATGAATAGTTTTATAATTGTAATTTTTTTATAATAATATAATAATATCATCATTGAAAAAAATCGCCAAGAGTATAGTAACATTTGGCTATTAGGATAGATTTCAACTGATAAATAAAAAGATCTTCCTTGTCTATATCCTTAAGTAAGTTAGGCAGCTTGTTATAGATTTCGCTAGCTGCAGCAACCTTTAAACCGGAACACAGGTACGTTTACACACTACTGATGTCTAATACTGCAGTAGTACCTACCTAGACGAGCTCCTTCTAAGGAGATCTACCGCCAAGTTTTTTTTTATGGCTGACAGACTAGGTGTTTGACCACAGCTCACCTGATGTTAAGTGACGGTGTGATCGAAGGTAAAGCACACCTAGCCTGGAATAGAACTGGCTCTTAAGTGTGGCTGCCGGAACACACCGTTAGATGCTTGGCGGTAGATTTTCAACTTGAGGGTGGTAGCTAGCGAGCCGAGTACTAGAACTACCGGTACCCTTTTTACGTAGTGGAGTGATGAAAAGCTCTCTGATTGAAACCCAAATCATTCATTTATCAAAAGATGCCTTTTAAATGCAATCTGCAAAGCGTCGGCTCCCATTAAACCGAATCAGCGGAAAAAGCTCGTTTATTTTTAACCTAGCTCCGCCACGCGGTATGCCCTGGGTAATTTTTAGAGTTCCGTACCCAAAGGGTAAGACGGGACCCTATTACTAAGACTCCGCTGTCCGCCCGTTTGTCTATCTGTCCGTTTGTCAGCAGGCTGTATTTCATGAACCGTGATAGTTAAACAGTTGAAATTTTCACAGATGGTGTATTTCTGTTGCCGCTATAACAGCAAATACTAAAAAATAGAATAAAATAAATATTTAAGGGGGCTCCCATACAACAAACGTGATTTTTTTGCTCGATATTGTTATATGCTCGGCAACAGGTAGACGCTTGAAATATTCACAGAATATTTAGTTATATATTCACTTTAAAAATATATAATAAAATTAAAATCAAACAAATATTTAAAGGGGCTCCGATACAACAGACATGAATTTTTTGCCGTTTTTATAGATAATGGTACGGAACCAATCGTGCGCGAGTCCGACTCGCATTTGGCCGGTTTTTTTATTGTTGACAAGCTAGATGTTTGACCACAGCTCACCTGATGTTAAGTGTGGTCAAAGATGCTAACATAGATTGGGTTTTTATTTATTTAAAAGTATTGTGACGAACGAGACGCTCTTCTGATGGTAAGAGATAACGCCTGTCCATGACCATTGCAACGATACACAGAACTTTGAGCAGCAAAACAAAGTCCAGGGCATCGCTGCCTTGGCGCTCATTACTTTGAGACTAGATGGTTAGTCTCAACAGCCCTGTAATTTCGCTAGCTGCAGTACCCTTCAAACCGGAACACAGTAATGTTTACACACTACTGCTTGGCGGCAAAATATCTGGTACTGCGGTGGTACCTACCTAGACGACCTCCTGCTAAGGAAATCTACCACCCTATAAGTTTACCCTTACTTATTGCATGTTCCCACCAAAATAATAGATTCAGCGTATACCACTCATTATTCTAAGCAAAATTCTACCAAATTTGTTTCCCCCAGAATTGCAAAGATCCACAGGGAAAACTAGCTCAGCCCTAAATAAACAGGAAAAGAAATATTTTATCCCAGAAAGCCCCTATTTATCTAAGAACCTATTTATCTATATCTAGTATTATCGAGATATCTCAACACTTCCAATCCAAAAGATTTATGGGTATATTCATTTTAAGTTGTTCAGGCCGTTTTTGTGCTGTCCCATGAAATCAAATAAGTACTCGTCAAATATTTATATGCATATTTTTTTTTATTGTAGCTGTTCATCTGAAAGTGTATATAAAATTCTATTTAATTTTATTTTTATTATTTTAATAAATGAGGCCCTTTATTTTGACCTAGAACAATATACCGAGGTCACAGTATCATTGATCACGATTGACAGCTCAGTGGTTAGCGCGGTCGGTTCACGACGACCTAAAGACGTTGGTTCAAACCCCAACAACAAGCTTGAGCTGCCGGTGAAGGAAAAACATCGTAAAACCATAGCATGGTGGTAGGGTATTTTATAGTACTCGTCTCGGTGTGTTCCGGCAGCCTCACTTGAGCGCCAATTCCATTTCAGGTTAGCTGCGCTTTACCATTTTCGACTAAACACTTTTACAAAATTAAGATCGATTTAGATGTTTAAGCTGCCGTTATACTTATAGCAACAACCTACTTGCGTCGTTGGTTCAAAATTTTAAATAAAAATACATTTAGAAATGATAAATCCTTCCTTTTTCCTTCCTTCCATCCCTTTTGAAGCCAGATAAAATTTAAGTCTTTTCAAGGTGAATATATCTAAGTATATGTGCTCAATTTTTAACAGTATTATCACTCAATACCTTCGCAAGTTTTTTTTTCTTCTTGGCACAGCACTCTGTGCATTCTGCCAGTTTCAATGTTTCTGTATTTTATGTGTCTGTATCTTTAGTTTGTAGTTGACAGCCCTGTTGACTCATTGGGAGTATGTCTGCCTGAACTGTAGGGCGTGGGTTCGATTCCCGCCACGGACAAATGTTTGTTTGGTATAAACAAATGTTTGTTCTATGTCTGGGTGTTCTGTATGTATTATAAGTATGAATTTACAAAAAAAAAGTATTTATGTATTCTATCAGTTATCTGACTTCCATCACACAAGCTCTGCTTAGTTTGGGGTCAGATGGCGCTGTGTGTAATGTGTCCTACAATATTTATTTATTTATTTATTCTTTATCTTTATAGTCAAAGTCAAGTCTTGGTCAAGTTCAGTCCGTACCAGTCAAATCTAGTCATGCTTTATAAAAGTAGTGGCGACTTTACTATAAGCTTCGATGGAGTTTTGGAAGCAACACGAAAAGTCATGTTTCACCACATTATATCACTTTCCTACACTCACGCTTGTAATTCGGCACTTTATGAATAAAATACTACTTATTTTATACATAAACACTCGAAAAAACACTAATTTTGGAAAAAAATACAATGAGGCGACACGACTCTTTCCGCGTTCCCGCCAAAACTCCTTTCGCAAGTTATTCAAACGCCGACTTAGCCGTGACACAAAAGGCCAAATCAGCAACAACAAAACCTAAATCCCAAAAAAGGTCAAGCCACTTTAGTTTTGCGACAAATAACGTCAAAGACTGAACGATCTCAGTTATTCCAACAAATGCTCGCAATTTTTAATCAGAATGATCTTTTCTGTACAAAGCTGCGCCGTAATACTGCCGCCATTTTTAGGGTTCTACAAATGTTGGGTATGACAGGAACCCTTATGAATTCTATTGATAAATAGATCTTGCTTGAGGACAGAGATGAAACACCCTACCATTGAACGGTTGGTACCATGTGAGTTGTTTTTTTAGGGTTCCGTACCTCAACAGGAAAAAAACGGAACTCTTATAGGATCACTTTGTTGTCCGTCTGTCTGTCAAGACCCTTTTTCTCAGGAACGCGATGAGGTATCAAGCTGAAATTCATATCAAATACGCAAGTCTACTGTCTCTTGGAGCTGTGAAAAACTCAAACTTCTAAGCCAACGCAATCAAAAGATACAGCCGTTTATGCCGCAAATTTTCGACACTCGCAAGGGAATCAAAACCTACAGGTTACTTCCTGTGAACTCAGAATCTTGAAATTTGGTACGAAGAAACGTTTTATAGCACAGATAAAGGAAAAATTGCGATAAACATAAATTACCATTAAATAAAACATTGCTTTTAATATACTTACAGGTTTGTACGGAATCTCGGTGCACGAGTCCGACTCGCACTTAACCGTTTTTTTTTAATATTTGACAGGCTAGGTTTTACCACAACTCATCTCTGATCACGACGTCTCTTGCGTGGAGCTGTTTAGGGAGCTACAGATCCTACCTTTATAGCCTATATATGCCTAGATAAATTTCAACGCAGGGGCGTCCACAGCACGTTGGATCTTCGCAGCAATAAAAGTAAAACCAACTAGTAACGCCGTCGCGCCGGCTCGTGAAGTCGGAGAGGTCGGTATACATTCTGGGGCCCGCGGTCTACAACCGCGTACCTGCCTCCGTCCGGGATGCAGCTTCCATCGCGTGCTTCAGAAGCAAACTAAGATCTTGGCTTCAAGAAACCTTGTTTTATGACTTTGACGATTATTAAAAAATAAGAGGTTATTGAATTACTTGTTAGTTTTTTTAAATTAATATTGTCATTTTTAATGTTAGTTTTAAATATGAATGGAAAACTTACTTTGGTGTTATCAATAAAATATTTGTATTTGATCAAAGTAACGGTGTGGTCGAAGATGGTAAACACACGTAGCCTGGAATGGAACTGGCTCTCAAGTGAGGCTGCCGGAACACACCGTTAGATGCTTGCCGGCAGATTTTCAACTTGAGGGTGGTAGCTAGCCAGCCGAGTACTAGAAAGTACCCTACCACCACGCCATGGCTTCCTCCCGATGTTTTCCTTCACCGGCAGCTTAATCTCATTGTTGGGGTTTGAACCCACGCCCTTCGGTATGCGAACCGACCACGCTAACCACTGAGCTATCATCGCTATAAGTAAGACCTCCAAATCCGGCCCTGCAATTAGGTGAGCGAAGCCACAGGCAAAGCTAGTTACATATAAAAATACTTACCTCTGTGCATAGTATTCGAAGAACGCGACCAAGATCTCAATTGACCTCGTCATTGCAGCCCACATTTCATGCGTCTTGCATTTTGGATTTACCATAGACGAGATTCTGGACGGCGTCTCCGACATCACCCGATTCTTCTTAACATTATTGCACTGAACACTTTTATAACAATATTATTTGTTAAACTGCTTCAACAAAATGATTTTCTGATGATAAGATGACGCTATGACTAGGGATTGAATACCGGGATACCGGAATCCCAAATACCGGGATACCGGACCGATTTTTCTCCGGTATTACAATACCGGTATTAGTAGACAATACCGAAATTTCGGTATTTAAGGTGAAAAGTTTCACAGACAGATTTCACCTTTTCTGTTTCATTCAAGTCTCGACAAATGAAGTTTCTTTCATGTATTGTTTTCTAAACTCGACGAAGTTAATCTCATTGCTTTAAAAGTAACTTCACTCAATTAGGGATTCAAATTTTCGATAACATAACAATGGTAGAAAAGATACATAATCCTTTCGGAATAACTCGAACATAATTCGAGGTTTTTCTTCAGTTTTGAAATTGATTTCAGAAATTTTTATGTCTATATTGACTATTATGTTATTTTTAGAACAACGAGATTAACTTCATCGTCGAGATCAGAAAACAATAAAATAAAAAGATTTTTTTTTAAAGACTCTAATGATACAAAATTGATGTCATGTGAAACTTTTCTTTCTGTAAATACCAAAATTTCAGTATTAACTAATTGTTGCCTTGTTACACTCGATGCGTATTGTGCCACTTGTTATTGTTTGTTAATTTAAACAAATTTTAATTGTTACCATAATCCCGGTATCAATGCCGGTATCCCGGTATTGTTTAGGTACAATACCGAACTACCGGTATTGAAAAATACCTCCGGTATTGCAATCCCTAGCTATGATCATTGCAGCGATACACGGAACTTTGAGTAACAAAACCAAGTCCAGGGTATCGCTGCTTTAGCGCTCATTATTTTAAGACATTCGACATGTTATTTGATTGATTCAAGTCTTATTTTGCGGAAGTTCATTTTGTGTGTTCAAGGTATATATTTAGTTTATTTCCGCTTAACAGAAGTTTCAATTACAACAGTAATGATGATTTAAATATAACTTACTGACAATTTAATTTTTGAGAAAAATTAACAACTAAATTGTCCGAAACTTTACTTAAATCTAAAACTAAAATTTGACATTTGAATAAGATTTGAGTTTGTTGAGGTGTAGATGCGAAACTCGTGTCAACTGTTTATTGCAGAGAGGATATAAAGAGGTTATTTTAATTAGTGTTTTGTTTAATTTGTTTTCGCTTTTAAGTTTATGTCAAATTTTAGTCTTAGATATTAAGTAAAGATACGGCTAAGTTTTTTTTAATTATTATCATTTTTTTTTTTTTAATCGTTGACAAGTTAAACTACTGTTCTCATTCTCATTACTGTTGTAAATGAAACAACTGTTAAGCGGAAATAAACTAAATATATACCTTGAACACTCAATTCGATGGTTAGTCTCAAAATAATGGCATAGAGTCAAAATTTCACTTGTCTCTATTCACTTTTTCCCTATTTTTTTAAATATACGATTGCCAGATAAAGTTTTGATTGTAATAAAAAATAATTCGGAATCAGTTAATCAGTCAATATGTGATAAAAAATAATTTGCATGAAAACAAATTTAGGCAAGGATCGCGTGGTCATAGTTAGGAGCGGATAGCTGGTTTATCTTAATTATACTTGTTTCAGTTCTCTCGTTCAGCCAAGAGATAAGTTGTTCTGTAGGTACTAAACAAAATTTCCCCCTTGAAGGTAATTTGTGCCAAAAGGTACAAGTTTCGTCTGAAATTGGACTCTAGAGCGGGTAGTTTTGCTAATAAGAAATTTTCTCGTTGAATTTCAGGTAAATTTTATGTATACACATATTTTGCGCTTGGACTATAATATAGCAATTTCAACGAGATAGGAATATTAAAGAAAATATTCATATTTTATAAATCCTCCTGCGCCCCATGGCGTCACTGGTGTTCTTTAACCGACTTCAAAAAGGAGGAGGTTCTCAATTTGATTGTTTTTTTTATACCTGCTAGGTACCTACTGATTTGTTTAAAGTCGGTGCCAAGCACCGGCACTAGGCTGGGCTGGGCGAATTCAAACAGATCAGTAGGTACCTAACAGGTATAATAAATAATACTATAAAGGTATAATTTTGTAGCAATGATAGCTCAGTGGTTAGCGCGTTCGGTTCGCATGCCGAAGGGCGTGGGTTCAAACCCCAACAATGAGCTTGAGCTGCCGGTGAAGGAAAAACATCGTGCGGAAACCATAGCATGGTGGTAGGGTACTTTCTAGTACTCAGCTGGCTAGCTACCACCCTCAAGTTGAAAATCTGCCACCAAGCATCTAGCGGTGTGTTCCGGCAGCTTCACTTGATAACCAGTTCCATTCCAGGCTAGGTGTGCTTTACCATCTTCGACCACACCGTCACTAAACATCAGGTGAGTTGTGGTCAAACATCAAGCCCGTCAGAGATAAAACAAAAATAAAACTTTGTAAAGTAAGTTTATTTTTCGCTTTTTAGTGATAGATTTTTTTTAGAGTTTAGCTGATATTTATTTATTGAAGTCGGTTTTTTTTTAAAGTTTGTTTATTGGGTTAAAACTTGCATGGGGATTTTATTTTTTAAAATAAAAGTTAAATAATCCAAGGTATATTTTAACATGACAAATGAAGATATTTAATCTTTCGCCGCAAATAGATTCTGCGGCCCGCGGTCTACAACCGCGTACCTACTTCTACCGGGGATGCACCTTCCATCGCGTGCTTCAGAAGCAAACTAAGATCTTGGCTTCAAGAAACCTTGTTTTATGACTTTGACGATTATTTAAAAACAAAAAACGGTCAAGTGCGAGTCAAACTCGTACGCCGAGGGTTCCGTACCTACCCATTCACATCATCAGCCATAGGATGTCCACTGCTGGACATAGGTCTCCTCCTAGGGAGGGGTTTTGCCAATACTCGCCACGCTTGGCAGGCGGGTTGGCGAGCGCAGTTAGGTGTGATTGTTCAAGGAAGACGCTGCTGCCCATCTTCCGTATTACATCCCTTAGCCGACTCTTACGGCAACCACGGGTAGAGAGGGTGGGGTACTATTCTTATGCCGGCACCACCACGGCACCCACCTACCTACTGTACCTACCCATTATACCGCCATAATAAAATTGGTATCATTTTTTTTGTATGCTATTAAGCTAGTCCTCTAAATTGTATGAGCGGCCATACAACTCAGAGGACTATCTTAATTGGCGTCAACTATCTATGTATGGGGACACCCTTTAATTTTCAACTTTTTTATTTATTGGAATTTTTCCTTTATTTGTGCTGTAAGACCTTGCTTTTTGCCAAATATCGTGATTCTAGGTCAACTGGAACCCCCATGTAGGTTTTCGATCCAAAACCTATAGGGCACTTTCGGTTGACCTAAAATATCAATTTTGGTTATAAGCATAGTCTAACAAGCACAAGTAAAGGGAAAATAAAAAAAGTTGAAAATAATGGTTCCTTTTTTTACCTTTTGGGGTACGAAACCCTAAAAATAAGAGATTATTAAATTACTAGTAAGTAATTATATTTTTTTTTAAACATTTTATCATATTTTATATTTGACATATTAGTATATTGACTTTTACATTATATTGACATACATGTATGTCAATATAATATATTTAAATTAATTTAAATTAATTATATTTAAAGAACCTTGCCTAAAGGGACTCCTTTTAATAATATATTTTAGTTATTTTATATTTATCATTTTAATTATAATAATATGTTTAAATTTAATTAGGAATAAATTGTATTATGAGTATTAGTATGTATTAGATAGATATAAAATCTTTACTTTGCACACCAGAAATTATATATTTAAAAATATCAAAATCATAACATATATGATTTTGATATTTTTAAATATGAATGGAAAAATGACCTGTAACTTACCTGTTATCAATAAAAGATATATATTTAATTTGCAATTAAATCCTGAAGAAGTATGAGACACGTCACCATCATCATCAGCCTATCGAAATTCACTGCTGGACACTGGCCTCTGCCAAGACAAACCACTAAGCCCGATTTTCAGATTTTCACTTCCATCCACCGCTAGCTGTCCTACGTATATCGTCACTCCATCGAGTCGCAGGGCGTCCTAAGCAACTTTTTTTTTTATTGACAAGCCACATTTCACCTGATGTTAAGTTACGGTGTGGTCGAAGATGGTAAAGCACAGTGACATGTCATAGTGTCAACAATGAATGTCAAGTTAGAGCATCGGTTCATTGGTTCGATAACGTATCGAACAATTGAAAATACGATAACAATTCAAGGGAAAATGTTAATATATTCCGTGCCAAAATATTCGTGAAGAAAACAAGCTTTCTAAAATTCTGTTAGTGATTCAATGGAGAGCTATTTTAAGCCATTATCAGGCTATGTTTTAAAGCTAAGCTTTTTCATTAAAAGTTATGAGACGAACGAAACGTTCTCGTGATGCTAAGATGGTAAGATATAACTCCATCAGACATAAATCCATAACCAACGCAGCTTTGAGTAATGACTGTGTTTCCCGAAAAGCACAACATGAGTGTCTTCAATTCAAGAGTAAACATGTTCCTTCTAGGTAAGCGTGTTCCATCCTAGACCACTGTGCCGTGCCATGTGCCGTGGTGGTGCCGGCGTAAGAATTGTACCCCACCCTCTCTACCCGTGGTTGCCGTAAGAGTCGGCTAAGGGATGTAATCCGGAAGATGGGCAGCAGCGTCTCCCTTGAACAATCACACCTAACTGCGCTCGCTAACCCGCCAGCCAAGCGTGGCGAGTATTGGAAAAACCCTCCCAGGAGGAGGCCTATGCCCAGCAGTGGACGTCCTATGGCTGATGATGTGACTCTAGAGCGTTTGATCAAACGTGAACCTATTCCGTATAAAAAATGAAAGATTTTTGAATTACTTATAAGTAATCATATTTTTTTTATTAACATTTAATCATATTAACATACTTCATTTTGACATTTTGTTTTTTATTTATTGACATGTAATCAGTGATTTAAAACTCTTATAGTGATATATTTGAAATGATATTACGGAATTGACTTGTAACATTAGTATTATCAATAAAATATTTGTATTTTGTATTTGTATGAATATTGTATTTAATCTAGCAGATGAACTGTAGTCAAAAACCTAGCTTGTCAACCATTAATATCTTAATTAATTCATAACACGGCAATTCGGTGGAATTATGTTTTTAATTCTCTAATTAAATATACGACATGCCTGTACCCGCCTCGGTAATGATTATTTATTGTTTTAATAAAACATGACACAAAATTGTGTCGTAAACATAAAACGTATATTAAATATACTAACAAAAGCCCGCGGCTTTATCTATTTATTACACAAAACTTGGTGGTAGGTACGTCTAGGTAGGTATCGCCGCAGTACCAGATATTCTGCCGCCAAGCAGTAGTGTGTTAACATTACTGTTTAAATGCAGCTAGCAAAATTAGGGCTGTTAAGACTAACCATCGAAAGTCTCAAAGTAATGAGCGCCAAAGCAGCGATGCCCTGGACTTTGTTTTGCTACTCAAAGTTCTGTGTTTCGCTGCAATGGTCATGGGCGCATTATCTCTTACCATCAGGAGAGCGTTTCGTTCGTCGTTTTATCCGTCTTTTCAGGCAGTGAAAAACCGAGAAAAGCTCGGTTATCCAGGTACTATATCATCGTAAGAGTTTTAGAACACTCATATACATGTCAATGAATAAAAAACAAAATGTCAAAATATACAAACATGTTAATATAGAAAATACTGTCAATATAAAATATGACAAAATAAAAAGAAGTCAAAATAAAAATATGTCAAAATAAAAATATGACAATATAAAAATATGTCAATATTAATTCCATCTCGATACTTAAGTCAACGCGGACAAAGTAGCGGGCGCAAGCCGGTAAAATATAAAAAAGTATTTTTATATAATGTCATATTTTGTATTGGCCATAAAGTTCGGAAACATTCATTGCGTCTCTGTACTACGTCAAAAATACTTACAGTAAAAATATGACCAAAAATTTACGGTGGAACAATGAAAACGTATTCAAATTCACCCCATTATACCCTTTACGTTCCTATGTTACGTTTACTACAGCAACAGGTAAAGGCCGCCATTTTTTTAATAAGCATGAAAAAAAAAATATAAAATCACTCAAAAATTAACCTGGCAATCGACACTACAATTTAAAAAGAAATGTAACAAACCAATCACAATACGTTTTTGATATTTAAAAAAAAAACAGGGTGTTTCGCGCGAACGGTATGCGTTTGGTCTCGAGTACCGGCTTACATGAACTGGCTGCTTAGAGGCACTGCGCAAGTCTATGGGATCAAATTGTCTTAGCGGCCATTATATCTAGAGCTCCCGCCCTTTTGTCTCTTAGGCCGTGTGCATACGGCATAATTTCACATTCTATTTTAATTTGACACAGTATTTGAGTGTGGCATAGTATTTGAATTTGACATTGTATTATATTTTAATTTGACATTGTGTTTGAGTGTGGCATAGTATTTGAATTTGACATTGTATTATATTTAAATTTGACATTGTATTTTAATTTCAGATTCTATTTTAGTTTGGCATTGTATTTAAGTTTGGTATTGTATATAAATTTGACATTTTATTTAGATATTTAACAAGTTATTTTGTTTTCTCATTAATGAATGTTTAATTTTGTTACATGACATGTAATTGACTAACCATATTTTTTTAATACTCAATGGTACAAATTCAAATTATTTATTGATATTAAAACGGTTAGTGATTACATTTATGTTACCAATTAATGAGTAAAACAAAATAACACAACACAATAACATGTCAAAGTATGAGCATAGTAAGTCAACGGGGCAATGCAGCCAGTGTTCTGTGAACCCTACCGCACTGCAGTGATCTCGACGGCGTTTTTGTTTTAGAGTAATTAATTAGTATCTGGTCGACCGAGCATTGCTCGGCTGAAAACACGGATAAAACGACGTTTTCTGAAAATGAAACCTAGCTAGATCGATTTTTCGCTCCCGAAACCCCCTGGATACAAAATTTTATGAAAAACGTTGGAGCCGTTTCCGAGATTTAGAATATATATATATATATATATATATACAAGAATTGCTCGTTTAAACATGTAGATTAGATTTTTTGTATATTTAGAAATATATTTGGTTTTATGGATAATAAATATCTCATTTGCTATATAAAAAAAAAAAAAAAAACAAATATATACATGTCAAATTGAAAACAACACAATTCAAATACCGTATGGTATTTGAAACTCAAATACAATAATTAAAAAAAAAAGGTTATCGCGATCGGTGCTGAAGGGCGTGAGTTCAAACCCCAACAATGAGTTTGAGCTGCTGTTGAAGGAAAATAACGTGAGGAAACCATAGCATGATAGTAGTTAACCACCAAGTAAACAATGTGCCGTGGTGGTGCCGGCGTAAGAATAGTACCCCACCCTCTCTACCCGTGGTTGCCGTAAGAGTCGGCTAAGGGATGTAATCAGGAAGATAGGCAGCAGCGTCTTCCTTGAACAATCACACCTAACTGCGCTCGCCAACCCGCCTGCCAAGCGAGTATTGGTAAAACCCCCCCAGGGGGAAGCCTGGATGGAAGGATGTCCAGTAGTGGACGTCCTATGGCCGATGATGTAAAACAATGTAATAATATAGATAATATAATAGTAACTTTATGTAAACAGCACTTATAAGAAGTATATATAAAGTCGTGTGTTCTAAATCTCAATGTAATGATATTACGGAATTGACTTGTAACATTGGTGTTATCAATAAAATATTTGTATTTGTATTTGTATTGTATTTGTGTGTTTTAATTTTTGAAATTGCTTTTTGTTACATATGTGTGTACATGCCTTAACACGTTCCGAAGCAGAGGTCTTTTCATCTGGTTATCCGGGAGCGCACTGTACATTTGCAGCGATTTAAGCGGAATGAAGCTACAGATGGTTTTCATTTTTTTAACAAGTGGTTCATTTTGGTGGACGACATGTCAAGTGGGCTGAATATGACGGTTAAAGGATATCGGTCAAGTGCAAGTTAGCTTGCCGAGAATTCTAAGGAACAACGTGAACGAAAGATTTTCCTGTTGCTAAAATGTTACGCCTGTTCATGACCATCGCAGACTTCAAGGTATAAAACAAAGTCTAGTGCTTGCTAGTTGATTCAGGCGTTATTTTGCGGAAGTTCATTTTGGGTATTCAAGAGATATATTTTTCGCCTAAAAATATATCATCACATCACATCATCAGCCATAGGACGTCCACTGCTGGACATAGGCCTCCGCCATGGGGGGTTTTGCCAATACTTGCCACGCTTGGCAGGTGGGTCGGCGAGCGCAGTTAGGTGTGATTGTTCAAGGAAGACGCTGCTGCCCATCTTCCGGATTACATCCCTTAGCCGACTCTTACGGCAACCACGGGTAGAGAGGGTGGGGTACTATTCTTACGCCGGCACCACCACGGCACGGCACGTGCATACGCCAGTGTCAAATGTTTCGATATTTTCAAGTATATTATAGAAAATCAAGATGAAATAAACGTGACGGTAAAGGAGAAAGAGCAAATGAATTTGATTCTTTTTCACGCATTTTGTGAACAAACTTTATCAGTATAAAATACAATAGAATAATCCTCCTCCCGTGGGAGTGGAATTCGCTACAATTATCATGTTGCTCTGTTTACTTTTTACTCTAATGTTGCAAGTTAAAAACATAATTAAAACATAACATGTAACGATTATAGCTCAGTGGTTACCGCGGTCCGTTCGCACGCGGAAGGGCGTGGGTTCAAACCCCAATGAGCTTGAGCTGCCGGTGAAGGCAAACGTGAGGAAACCATAGCGTGGTGGTAGGGTACTTTCTAGTACTCGGCTAGCTACCACCCTCAAGTTGAAAATCTGCCGCCAAGCATCTAACGGTGTGTTCCGGCAGCCTCACTTGAGAACCATTCCAGGCTACATGTGTTTACCATCTTTGACTGCACCATCACTTAACATCACGTGAGCTGTGGTCAAACACCACAAAAAAAATATCACACTAATATTATAAACGAGAAAGTGTATCTTTTTATGTTATAGTAATGAGACGAACAAGACGCTTTCCTGATGATAAGAGATAACGCCTACCCATGCTCATTACAGCGATACACAGAACTTTGAGTAGTAAATCAAAATCTAGGGCATCGCTGCTTTGGCGCTCATTACTTTGAGATATTAGATGGTTAGTCTCAACAGCCCTGTAATTTCACTAGCTGCAGTACCATTCAAACCGGAACACAGTAATGGTCTCACACTACTGCTTGGCGGCAGAATATCTGGTACTGTGTTGGTCCTACCTAGACCGTCTGTTAAGGAGATCTACCACCAAAATATCTATAAATATTAAAATATCTGTTTGTTTGTGATTTCTTCATACAGTAACGGTTAAACGAATGTGGTTGAGATTTGGAATACATATAGTTCATACCCTGAATAAACACATAAGTATTTTTATATAGGAAAATCAAAATCAAAATATATTTATTAGCTCAGTACAGGAGTCAAAATGTTGGTACATGAATTAAAAAGGCACTTAGACCATACTTAACCCAGAATTGGGTGTGCAAAAATTGGATAAAATAGAATTACATTAAATGTAAATTTTTGGATTAATTAATTATGTCACGAGGTCAATTACAAAATGTCAATCATTTCAATTTATTTAAATGTCAATACTTATTAAATATTTTTTACCTTATCATCAATAAATTATTTTACAGAGTAATGTGTCTTTTTGATTAAGAATGTTTTAAGTTTTCTTTTGAATAAAGAACTGGCTTCCTTTATTACTGTTGGCAGTTCATTATATAATTCAATACCCATACAAAACGCGGGTTAGTGAATTATTTGTCTGTATACACTGCTCTGCAGTTGAGCTGAACCAAATGAGTATCCAAATTGAATTACCTACTTATTACATATATTATTAGGAAGTTCTTGGGTTCGAACTTCGAACCCACTATCTAAATATATGATACTAACCAACTGAACACTAAACCGCAATTTTTCCCTTCACGAAACATATAACTTGCTAGCACTGCGGTTGTCATGGCAACGATCGATTGGTGATATAATACCTGTCCTTTTCACACCTACATCACCTCGAAATCTCTGTCTCTATCGCTCTTGTAATATTCAGAACAGATACCCACAGTTTGCTTCTGATTGTTTCTTTGAATCCTTCTAAAGTGGCAGTTCTGTTCGTTATTCTTTGGAAACTTGAGTTAGAAAGTTGTTAGGAAAATACTTATTACAAACGACTATTTAAAGATGGCAAATGCATTGATTGTAAATAACGTAAATTAACAAAAATGCTTTTGATTAAAAAATATTTTAGTCTGTCATCATCATCATTATCATAGGACGTCCACTGCTGGACATAGGCCTCCTCCTGGGGGGGTTTTGCCAATACTCGCTACGCTTGGCAGGCGGGTTGGAGAGCGCAGTTAGGTGTGATTGTTCAAGGAAAACGCTGCTGCCCATCTTCCTGATTACATCCCTTAGCCGACTCTTACGGCAACCACGGGTAGAGAGGGTGGGGTACTATTCTTACGCCGGCACCACCACGGCATAGGCATAATTTAGTCTGTATCGCCAACAAAAAAACAATTAAAATACATCGTGTGTTTTAGTGTTGTGTACACGTGTACATTTTTGAACACTAAATCGGACGCTATGAAATCGGACTTTTTTTATGATTGACAGGCTAGGTGTTTGACCTACAGCTCAACTGATGTTAAGTGACGGTTTGGTCGAAGATGGTAAACACATCTAACCTGGAATGGTTTTCAAGTGACGCTGTCGCAAACATAATATATGCTTGGCGGTAGATTTTTAACTTGAAAGGTAGCTAGCCAGCCGAGTACTAGAAAGTACCTTATGATATGGTATCCTCACGATGTTATCCTTCACCAATTGCTCGTTTAAAGGTATTAGATTATTTATTTTTACTTGTTGAATGTTCTAGGGACAATGTATTGCGTAGAGCTGTGCTACGCGAACGCTACAACTCGCTACGAAGCTACGTAGCCGTAGCGATGATATTTCAAATACTAATTTTAGTTTCTCATAACTTTTCTTTTGCCAAAGCAGCGATGCTCAAAACTTTATTGTTTAAAGTTCTGTGTATCGCTGTAATGGTCATGGACATGCGTTGTCTCTTTCCATAAGGAGAGCCTCGTTCGTCTCATGAATTAAAAATCAAAATTATGTATGTTCAAAATGAAATTTGATTTTTGTAGCGATGATAGCTCAGTGGTTAGCGCGGTCGGTTCGCATGCCGAAGGGCGTGGGTTCAAACCCCAACAATGAGCTTGAGCTGCCGGTGAACGAAAACTTGGTGGTAGATTTCCTTAGCAGGAGGTCGTCTAGGTAGGTACCACCGCAGTACTAGATATTCTGCCGCTAAGCGGTAGTGTGTAAACATTACTGTGTTCCGGTTTGAAGGGTACTGCAGCTAGCGAAATTACAGGGCTGTTGAGATTAACCATCTAGTCTCAAAGTAATGAGCGCCAAGGCAGCGATGCCCTGGACTTTGTTTTACTACTTAAAGTTATGTGTATCGGTGCAATGGTCATGGACAGGCGTTATCTCTTACCATCAGGAGGGCGTCTCGTTCGTCTCATTACTGTTACATAAAAAAAAAAAACATCGAGAATAAACCATAGCGTGGTGGTAGGGTACTTTCTAGTACTCGGCTGGCTAGCTACCACCCTCAAGTTGAAAATCTGCCGCCAAGCACCTAACGGTGTGTTCCGGCAGCCTCACTAGAGAGCCAGTTTTATTCCAGGCTAGGCGTTTACCATCTTCGACCACACCGCCACTTAACATCAGGTGAGTTGTGGTCAAATACCACAGCCATAAAAAAAAATGAAAGTGACATAACTCCTTTCCAAATAGCACTTTCCTCGTAAACCTGCACGTCATCACCTGTGTTAGTTGACCTAGGCTAGCAATAAAACTAGGTTAGGTCTAATCAAAGTTGGACTCGGTTCGTTTGACCGGTCTCTAGACCGAGACGGATTGCTTCGAACTTCGTTTAAAATCCTTACTAGCAATCTACCCCGGCTTTGCTCGAAAAATATAATACAAAACTATTGGAGATATAATTATTTTAATATATTAGGTTTTTTTAAGTAATGGAAAGAATTAGACGCTTTCTTAGTGGGAAGTGATTGCATTTCTATTGGTAGACCGTCTAGGTAGGTATTACCACAGTTTATTGACAAAGCCTACTACAAGGTGGCTCATTACGTGGAAGACAGGAATATATGGGTGTAGTATCTTCTCTCTGCACTTGCATCCCCCTGGCTAAGTGACAATTGTAGTAAGCATAATGTATTAATGTCTATAACTGTAAACTGTAACCTAATATGAAAAGAAAGATCCACAAAAAAAAATGCCTTGCTGAGTTTCTTGCCGGAGTCTTCTCAGTTGAAGTGTAATTACGAGCCGGTGGTAGATTCAAACATGTAACTTAACGTTCATAAGTGCCTTACCAGGGCCTAAACTGAATAAATGACTTTTTGATTTTGATTTTGAGTACCAGATATTCTACCGTCAAGCAGTAGTGTGTAAACATTACTGTGTTCCAATTTGAAGGATACAGCAGCTAGCGAAATTATAGGGCTGTTGACTAACCATCGAAAGTCTTAAAGTAATGAGCGCCAAAGCAGCGATGCCCTGGACTTTGTTTGCTTCTCAAAGTTCTGTGTATCGCTACAATGGTCATGGACATGCGTAAATTGCGTACTGGTTTAGTTTGTGAAGTTTGTATCGATGATGTTCAGTGGTTAGTACGGTCGGTTCACATGCCGAAGGTTGTGGTTTCAAACCCCAACAATGAGCTTGAGCTGTCGGTGAAGAAAACTTTCGTTAGGAAACCATAGCACCACCACCACCACCACCAAACCGCCACCACCTTCAAATTGAAAATCTGCACCTAAAGGTCTATTCCGGTAGCTTCAGTTGGGAGCTATTTCCGTTCCAGATTAGATGTGTTTACCATCTTCGATCACACCGTCACATAAGATCCTTTGAACTGTGGTCAAACACCTAGCTTGTCAAACATTATTTATTTATTTCAACTAGTGCCGCATACATAGCGAATTACACTAACAACAATATTAAAATTATTTAATTTAAAATATGAACTAATTATCCTATGTAATTAAATAGTAATCAGTAAAATTAAAACTAAATAAAAGTCAGAATCAAACTGTCAATAGAGCAAAACAAAAAGCAAAATAAAAATAATTTGCCGTGGTGGTGCCGGCGTAAGAATAGTACCCCACCATCTCTACCCATGGTTGCCGTAAGAGTCGGCTAAGGGATGTAATCCGGAAGATGGGCAGCAGCGTCTTCCTTGAACAATCACACCTAACTGCGCTCGCCAACCCGCCTGCCAAGCGTGGCGAGTATTGGCAAAACCCCCCCAGAAGGATGCCTATGTCCAGCAGTGGACGTCTCATGGCTGATGATGTGATGTGTGTCAAATTAATTGCCACACATCACATCAAAATTAATCATAATAAATTAATTATGTGTGTTGTTTAATTTTAATTTAATATTTTATTATATGTACTGATTATTTAGTTAAGACTTTTTTTAAATTAACTTGACATTTATGTATAATATTGGCATTTCGTATTTTTTTTTTTAAATTAATTAATTGTTAACATAATTTTATGCATGTTGTCGTCACCTGTAATTGCTATAACATCTAGTTTTCTTTTTTTATGTTGTTGATTTTTTAAATGTTGTGATGTGTATAGTGTTGGTGATCTAAATAAATAAATAAATAAATAAATAAATAAATAAATGTCAATGAATTAATATAAAAAAAACTAACATTATTATTTGAATTATCATCGCTGCGACGTAGCTTCGTAGCGACTTGTAGCGTTCGCGTAGCACAGCCTTAAGCAATATGTAGCTTTAGCTTTTCAACGATTAAAAAAAAGGGTAGTAGCTTCCTATAGTTTTTCAACCAACACACATAAATATCTTGTTTAAACTAGAGAACCGAGCGTACAGACAGCAAGGCACATTGTTCGGAATAAATGGAAAAAAGTAGTATAGATAGAAACACGTCACTTCCAATTCAGTTGCGACATAGAAATGTTGTTCCGAATGACATAGATAATTCATCTATCTAGATCAGGGTTGTACAAAGCGCGGCCCGCGTCCTAACTTTGATTTAGCAAAAACGAAAATTTTCAAACAATTTTTTTTTGGTAGTGTTTCTTTTTAACCGACTTCAAAAAAGGAGGTTCTAAATTTGATTGTTTTTTTATATGGGGGGGAAGGGTAGTCAAAATTTATGCTGATTGGGAAAGGGAATGCTCTATTATTCGCTTTTCACTTCGCATGGGTTTTGAATGCCTATTCCTAGTCACACCTCCTCGTGGTCCCCTCCGGTAACTGTAGTGAGTGTCATCACAATCAACTTTTACGAAGTTGAATGTGGTACCACTTACGACAGGCCAACGTGACGGGAAGAAAACTCGCCAAGACGCACTGGCCAGCGTGGCGTTTTAAGGCTAAACTCCTCTCGTATGAAAATGCCAATAGTACCTCGGCCCTCAGTCCCCAGCAGCCCCGCTATTCCGGACTCCGGCAGCGGTCTAGGTAACGGCGGGGCAGAGGGTGCTAAGAATCCCTGGAAGAGATCCGGCTGCCATACTAACACCACGACCCTGACCCTGGCGTGTTATAACGCCAGGACGCTACGAAAGGACGATCGATTACAAGCACTACTACACGAAATGGATGCTATCAAATGGGGCATAATAGGTCTGTCAGAGGTGAAACGAAAGGGTGAAAACCTAATTAAGCTTAACTCTGGAGACGTATTCTACTATAATGGTCCTGAAGATATCACTTATGGAGGCGTAGGATTTCTTATTAAAAAAGAAATCGCACCAGATATTCTTAACATAAAGAGTATCTCCACCCGCGTTTGCTTCATGGTACTGAAACTAAGCAAACGTTACTCGATTAAAATCATTCAGGTATATGCGCCAACATCATCACACACAGACGCAGAAGTAGATGTCTTCTATGACGACATAGAAAAAGCCTTTGAAGATACACCATGCCACTTTACTACCGTCATTGGCGATTTTAACGCCAAAATTGGTTCACCACTCTCAAGTGAAAAATCTGTAGGTAATTACGGACTAGGAGTACGCAACCAGCGCGGACAAACCCTTGTAAACTTCCTTGAAAAGAAACATCTCTTCGCTATGAACACGTTTTTTCAAAAGCGACTCGCAAGAAAGTGGACTTGGGTAAGTCCCGGTGGAAAAACTAAAAATGAAATTGAATACATAATTAGTTCTCATAAATACATAGTACAAGATGTAACAGTTCTTAATAACTTTAAAACCGGGAGTGATCATAGAATGGTTAGAGCAATGTATAAATTTGACTTGAGAAAAGAAAGAACAAAACTGACAACAAACGGACAGACAAGATATGAAAAACAAGAACTTGCTACACTCGGAGATCAATTTCAAATAGACTTAAAGAATCAGTTTGAAGGATTGGAAGAGCTCAATTTAGATGCCGAGGAAATCAATAAGAAGCTATGTGATGTAATATTGAGTACCACCAAAAAACATATCGGACGAGTAAATAGAAAAACCAATAAACTTTCCGCAACAACGCTAAAAATGATCGAAGAAAGGAGGAAAATGAACCATAATACAACATCAGAACACAAATTAATTCTATCCACTAATAAGAAAATAAATAAAGCCATTAGAACAGATTTGAGGAAGTACAATACAGACCTAATAGTAAAAACAATCGAAAGTTACAGGGGTCCAAAAGTATTTCAAAGAAAATTAAATATTGGTACAAAACAGATTTTGAAGTTAAAAGACAATAAAGGGAATTTGGTTACAGACCGACAGGAAATTTTATCCATAGTTGAGAAGTTCTACGAGGACCTATATGCAACGAAGAGTGCTAAAACTATCCTGCCAGGTGATGATCCTAGAGCAGAAGCTGTAGAAAACTACAATATAGAAGACCTCCCGCACATCCTATCTTGCGAAATACAAAGCGCACTTACTCAAATGAAAAGCGAGAAATCGCCTGGGCAGGATGGTATCACAGTTGAGATGCTCCGTGCAGGTGGACAACCAGTACTGAAGGTTCTTGTAGAACTTTTTAACAAAGTCTTACAAAAAAACCACACACCACAATCTTGGAAACACGCCATTGTCACAATTTTGCATAAAAAAGGCGACATCTCAAAATTAGACAACTATAGACCGATTAGTCTCCTTTCACAAATTTATAAACTGTTTGCCAAGGTCCTTTGCAATAGGCTTACACGCCAGCTGGACAAATGCCAGCCTGTCGAACAAGCAGGCTTTAGAAGCGGATTTTCCACTATCGACCATATTCACACAGTGAAACAACTGATGGAGAAGAGTCAAGAGTTTAATCGGCCCTTGTGCATGGCGTTTGTTGATTATGAAAAGGCCTTCGACAGCGTCGAGCACTGGGCCGTGTTTGATTCTCTCCATCGCTGTTCCATTGACGCCCGATATGTGGATGTGCTTCGCGAGCTATATGCTGCGGCAGAAATGCAGGTTAAGCTGCATGACACTACCAACCCAATCCCTATTAAAAGGGGGGTGAGGCAGGGAGACACTATTTCACCCAAGCTTTTTACGGCAGCCTTAGAAGACGTTTTAAAAATGCTTGCATGGGACTCTACAGGGATAAAAATTAACGGTGTATACCTATCTCACCTTAGGTTTGCAGATGACCTGGTACTGTTTGCCGAAAACCTGGATGATCTTCAAACAATGATAAAAGATCTTTCGGATGCCTCTTTGACAATAGGTCTGAAGATGAATATGACCAAGACCAAAGTTATGTCGAACGTTTCTGGGACCTCAATCCCAATCATGATTGGGAGTGAGATCCTAGAAGCGGTTGACAGCTACGTGTACCTTGGTCATACTCTATCTTTTGGCATAGAGCATCAAAAGACGGAGATCACCAGGCGCATACAGCTTGGATGGGCGGCATTCAAAAAACTGGACGACATACTCAAGCCACGCCATATTCCACAGTGCCTGAAGACTCGCCTCTTTAATCAGTGTGTCCTGCCCACTATGACATATGGAGCCGAGACGTGGACGCTCACACATGAGGCTGTGCACAAAATTAGAGTCGCACAGAGAGCCATGGAGAGGTCCATGCTCGGCATCAAACTCCAAGACCGAGTTCGTAATACCGATATCCGGCGAAGAACGAAAGTTCGAGACGTCGGTGTAGCAGTTATGAACCTCAAGTGGAGCTGGGCAGGACACGTTGCTAGGCAAAGTGATGACAGGTGGAGTAAGGTTGCAACAGAGTGGTGGCCTAGGCAAGGTAAGCGGAGCGTTGGTCGTCCAGCCGCAAGATGGGTCGACGATATTGTCACCATCGCGGGTCGAACCTGGACCAGATTGGCACAGGACCGAGGCAGATGGTATAACAAGAGAGAGGCCTATACCCAGCAGTGGGATAAAGAAGGCTGTGGATGATGATGATGATGTACACCGATTACTCTGAGATTTAAGATCAGATTTACGTGATTCTTCTTTAGTTTGATGCGGAATAGTTGCCATTTGGTCCCATAACAATTTAACATAGTTTAGCCCAGTTGTTTTCATTTTATGAAAATTTTCGATGTAATTGTCTTTGGCAAGACGTTTTTGAATCTTATTGAGTCTAGCTAGACTCAAACTGTTCAAGTGTTTCTTGGCGTGAACATAAATTAACTTAAAATTTTAAAATAAACAAACTTTAAAAAAAAAAAGTAAAACCGACTTCAAGAAAAAAACATTAGCACTAGAAAGCGAAAAATAAACTTACTTTATAAAGTATTATTATACCTGCTAGGTACCTACTGATCTGTTTGTAGTCGGTGCTTAGCCTAGCCTAGTGCCGGTGCTTGGTACCGACTTCAAACAGATCAGTAGGTACCAATCAGTAGGTTCTGTATTTTAGTATTTGTTGTTATAGCGGCAACAGAAATACATCATCTGTGAAAATATCAACTGTCTAACTATCACGGTTCACGAGATACAGACGGATAGACAGACAGACGGACGGACAGCGGAGTCTTAGTAATAGGGTCTCGTTTTACCCTTTAGGCACGGAACCCTAAAAACAAACAATGTTAATCAATCATATTAACATGTAAATATATCAGTCAATAAAATTATATTATGACAGCCCTGTTGGCTCATTCGTAGTACGTCTGCCTTAAGAGCTATTGGGCGTAGGTTCGATTTCCGCTCAGTACAAGCATTTTGTTGTATAATCAAAATTGTTTGTTGTGTCTGGGTGCTCTGTATCACTATCAAAACTACATAGTATAAAACAAAGTTGCTTTCTCTGTCCCTATATCCCTATGTATGCTTAAATCTTTAAAACTACGCAACGGATTTTGATGCGGTTTTTTAAATAGATAGAGTGATTCAAGAGGAAGGTTTATATGTATAATCATGCATATGCACCACATTAATATTTACATATATTGCACCCGTGCGAAGCGGGCGCGGGTCGCTAGTATATTATGTATAAGTATGTATATACAAAAAATATTATTTAAGTATTCTATCAGCTGACTTCCATAGTACAATTTTTACTTAGTTTGGGGTCAGATGGCGCTGTGTGTAATGTCCTAGGCTATTTATTTATTTATTTATTTACCGAGATATAGAACAGAGGCGGTCCAGACAATGTCGCCTGTACTTATAAAAAATCTATTCACTCCGACCTCGCAAAGATTTAAATTACATCCGTCAGGAAAGTAATTTTCATCTTATTTTTAGTAGAAAAGTATCAAGTTCAAAGAAAGATAGCATTTTCTTTGATCAAAACTTCGTATTTGAGACAATAGAAAATACTGAGAGAGTTTTTTTTATACTCGACAGGCTAGGTGTTTGTCCATAGCTCACCTGATGTTAAATGACGGTGTGGTCAATGACGGTAAACACACTTAGCCTGGAATGGAACTGGCTCTTAAGTGAGGCTGCCGGAACATACCGTTAGGTGCTTGGCGACAGATTTTCAACTTGAGGGTGGTAGCTAGCCAGCCGAGTACTAGAAAGTACCCTACCACCACGATATGGCTTCCTTACGATGTTTTCCTCAGCTCAAGCTCATTGTTGGGGTTTGAACCCACGCCCTCCGGCAGGCGAACCGACCGCGCTAACCACTGAGCTATCGTCGCTACAATAAAGGTGTTTTTATTCGTCCCGTAACTTGCCGTCTCCAAGATTCCGTTAATGATCCGTGTGAAAAAGCTTTAAGCGATCTACTTAGCTAAGTAAGTACCTACTTATAGCCACAACAAGATTGATGGACTTGGTAAGAAAGGTAGTTAATCAAGATTAAATAAGTGCTTAAGTTGTACCTACATAGAATCACTATAGGCAGGGCCGGTTTTTTTTTGTATAGCTGACAGGCTAGGTGTTTGACCACAACTCGCCTGATGTTAAGCATCTAACGGCGCGTTCCGGCAGCCTCACTTGAGAGCCAGTTCCATTCCAGGCTAGGTGTGCTTTACCATCTTCGACCACACCATCACTTAACATCGGGTGAGTTATGGTCAAACACCTAGCCTGTCAGCCATAAAAAAAAACTAAAAAACAGTGGAAAACCGTATCAAAACCCGTTACGTGTTCTAGAAGAATTAACCGCAGAAACAAATGCGGACTGTTCTTCTTTGTCTTGGCGTCGAAATTTGTGCAAATATTCCAATCTTTTTTTAATATTATAAGATTTTCACGGTTGAGTCCAGCAATGTTTTAGTAAAGTAGTGGCGACTTTACTATAAGCTTCGATTGAGTTTTGGAAGCAACACGAAAAGACATGTTTCCCCACATTATATCACTTTCCCACACTCACGCTTGTACTAATTCGACGCTTTATGAATAAAACACCACTATTTTAATACATTAACACTCCAAAAAACACTAGTTTTGGAATAAAATTTTTTCATGTTCCCGCCAAAACTCAAGGTCAGCGTGTTTGCTTTTATAAATACCATCTATGTCTCAGAGGAATAACAAGTAGACAGATCTACGTAGACAGGCTAGCACGCCCTCTATGAAGTTCACTTAGCAACAGTATCAAAATTTTAAGAGCTAACTAACCAAACAGTGCTTCAACTTTCTAATAGATGTCGCTGTGTCGCTAAACTGAATCAAGACGTTCAGTTTTGAACTTTTACAACAGATGGCGTTGCAAAGTAGCTAAAGTAGATGGCACCGTTGAACGCGCTTGTTAGATAATTCAAAAATATGTCGTGAGATGGCACTTTTAGCAATTCTGAAAAACTTTTCCGTTTTCAAAATAGATGGCGTAACAAAATCTGCATCTTGAAAGGTCTTCTCTAACTCAAAGTAATTATAACTAGCACTCATTAGTTTGATCATTTTCGCTAGATAGCATTTTTATTAATTCTTAAAAACTTTTCCGTTTTTAAGATAGATGGCGTACCAAAATCTGCATCCTGAAAATAAATGTAGGTACGTCTTTTAAATTTAATATCTAAGTAATTATCTAGCACTTGCTACCTAGATCGTTTAAAATATGTCGTGAGATGGCATTTTTGTCAATTCTGATACTTTTCTGATTTTACAATAGATGTCGCAAAAACCTGTCTTTAAAATTACGGTCGGTACTTGCAGCCAGCCAGCCAGCATCGAAAAGTAGAAGTTGTTTGCTCATGCTGTATAGCATTATTATAGGTATAAAGCGTAGAAAATTTTGATAAGATTTAAACACTACACCTCACTACAGAACAAAAATGATACAAATATTTAACATTTAAATGAAGGGCATTAATCAGCGGCCTTATCGCTTAGAGCAATATCTTCCAGGCAACCTTTGTACGAATAAGGAGTCGGAATTAATCTGACGGTCGGAAAGACACCGTAAGAAAACTTGAGCCTACCTACCAAAAGAAATAGGTATATATAGAGGTTGATATTTTTCAAGTTCAAGTGTTTTTATTCGTTTAAGATGTGGTTACATACATTTTTATTTTATTCATATAACAATAATTCTTAAAGAGCTGTAGTAGAGCATGGGTTCGATTTCCACCCTGACAAACATTTATATGACGATAAATCTTTGTAAAAAAAAACATAAACTTATTATTTCATTTATTTATTTTTTAACTTGTTAGTATTACAACATTTTCCGTCTGTTCTTAATTTGCATCATGTTTTTCCATTCTTGGTTGCCCGGAAGAGATCGCTCTTAGCGATAAGGCCGCCACTTGTGGCACTAGCTCATAAAATTATTTTGTTTTTTGTACTCTTTTTCTATTTATGGTGTCCACAATGAAGACTCTATCAATAAACGGTAATTTTTTTAAATAGCTCCGGAACCCTATCACCTTGCGTAACGACACAAACAAAACCTCTCTTTTATCAACATCCTAACATAATTCTTTCTTAATCAATCACGTAACAAAATGGTTGGCTTGTGTTTGGCAGCCACATTGTTGGGCTATTGATGATAAATGAAAAGCAATTACAGTTTATATGTTTACGCATTTTGTAAGGTTTCCATGGGAAACGGTAAGGGAAAACGAAAATGATTAAGTAAGTACCTAATATTTTATATGTTTTACCTTATATTATTTAATATTTTTAACCAGCTTCAAAAAAGGAGTAGGTTCTCAATTTGACTGTGTTTTTTTTTGTAGTAAGTTAGTTGTAAGAACATAAATTGTTTATGGGGCCGTTCAAGTATTACGTAAGCACCAAAGGGGGATGGGGGAGTCTTTACTTTGCTTATTTTTGACGACATTGGGCGTTGAGGCGATCTAAAATCGTATAAATTATGCTGATTGTTTGTTTTCCTTGTTATCGACACACCTCGCTTTAGCAAAATGGCTGCTAATTATACCAATATTTACTTAAGCATAGGAGAGGGAAGTAAGAGCTTTGCTTACTTTTGCTGACAAGGGGGAGGGAGGGGTTAATAATTACTAAAATTCTGCTTACGTAATACTTGAATGGTCCCTATGTTCTTTTTGTTTATGAATGTTTTCGTCGTATAATGAGTCAGAATATCGTCAAAATATAGCTATGAAACGCCATTTTTAGGGTTCCGTACCCAAAGGGTAAAAACGGGACCCTATTATTAAGACTTCGCTGTCTGTCTGTCCGTCCGTCTGTCTGTCACCAGGCTGTATCTCAAGAACCGCGATAGCTAGACAGTTGAAATTTTCACAGATGATGTATTTCTGTTGCCGCTATAACAACAAATACTAAAAAACGGAATTAAATAAATATTTAAGGGGTGATTTTGCCGTTTTTATAGAGTATGGTATGAAACCCTTCGTGCGCGAGACCGATTCGCACTTGCCCGGTTTTCTTCCAAAATGAAGGCGCGAGCGGCAAAGTTGAAATATGAACAGAGCACATCAAAATCTATAAAATAACCCGTTTTAAAAACTCCCGGATAAAAATTCCAGAACTACTCAATGACTGTACTATAATTTATGTTACGCGATCATTCTGCCAATAATGAATCGATTTTGATGATTCTTTTTTTGTTTGGTATATCACACTTCAGAGGCCCCATATTTTAATCGAAATTGATTAAGCGCTCTTTGAGAAAGTCGACAAAAAACAAAATATACCTACACCCAGATAATTATTATGTGGTTCCCATAAGCAAAATTTTTGATAAGGACTTTTGATTCAATCCGAAACCTTGGACTAAGGGTCTTGGAGTGGGTTTTAAATTGTTAATTTATATAGTACTAGCGACCCGCCCCGGCTTCGCACGGGTAGTAAGAATGGGTATAGTAAGCTATCCCTAAAAGGTAGGCTATGTAGGCTCGGAATTTTTAGTAGATCTATAAAAGAGGAATATTCAACCATGCATTGTTTTGTTATATCTACGTTTTGACTTATAACGTAGCGCCATCTATTGGATACTTACTCAATCCAGTTAATAAATTAACTTACACCGCCATCTATTAGAATTTTATGGATCTCACAGATAATTATACCTCTTTGTCATATTGTAATAAAAAATATTGCGATTATAAATATTATTATAATTGCAATATTACGCATAATACTTATATCTCATAAACTATCATAAATATATTCATCCTATCTTTCAAGTTGGATCAAACTGCACACAGTGTTCAAGATTTGGTTAAAATCGGTTCAGTAGTTGAGAAGTTCATCGCGGACAAACAACGCGAAACGAAATTTTTATATATAAAGATATTATTTAAAAGTAATAAGACGAACGAAACCTCTCTTGATATTAAGAGATATCTTTTCTTGACCATTGCAGCGATACACAAATTTGAATAACAAAGCACGGCAAAGCTATTTCCAAAATGAACTGATACCTCAATTCCCCATAGCCAAGTTAATTTAAAAACCCTATATCTAGTTTTTCCCTATTGATACAAAATATTTACCAAATTAAAAACTTTGTGGTTAATTATGTGAGTAAATTATTAAAATGTGTTTTTGTAGCGTTGATAGCTAGCATAGCTAGCACACTACTGCTTGGTGGCAGAATATCTGAAACTGCGGTGATACCTAGACGACCCTCTGCTAAGATCTACCACCAAGTAAATTATACAAAGGTACTCATTTGCGTCAAGCCAAACTGATAATTTTCATATCTCAATAGCCAGTCTTTCATACTGGAGCCCTTCTTATGATCTTCGCGTCTTTACTGGCTTATCTATTCATGACTGGGTCATGACCCTCGGGACAAGACTCCAGGTAAATACTTAGATATTCTGGGCATAATCTAGCCTTGCCAACTTAGATAAGCTGTCGCATTTTTAAAAAGCTAATAGAGTTAAGTAAGTTACTTAACATTCGCTAGTTTATCGGTTTTTTATCGAAAGCTTTTAGGAGATTATTCTGTTTTTCATTATGACAGGCTATGTGTTTATGACCACAGCTCACGTGATGTTAAGTGACGGTGTCATCGAAGATGGTAAAGACAACTAGCCTGGAATGGAACTGGCTCTCAAGCGAGGCTGCCGGAACACACCGTTAGATGCTTGGCGGCAGATTTTCAACTTCAGGGTGGTAGCTACCCAGCCGAGTACTAGAAAGTATCCTACCACCACGCTATGGTTTCCTCACGATATTTTCCTTCACCGGCAGCTCAAGCTCATTGTTGGGGTTTGAACCCTCGCCCTTCGGCATGCGAACCGACCGCGCTAACCACTGAGCTATCATCGCTACCTTTTCTTTTCAAACTATAATGAAGTTGATTTACTTCCAAATGTGTTTTTTTTTTTTTATATATTTCATTTCAACATTAGTTACACTGTAATCACTTCATACATATGTTCATTTAAAGCCGGGCCGTGGTGGTGCCGGCGTAAGAATAGTACCCCACCCTCTCTACCCGTGGTTGCCGTAAGAGTCGGCTAAGGGATGTAATCCGGAAGATGGGCAGCAGCGTGTTCCTTGAACAATCACACCTAACTGCGCTCGCCAACCCACCTGCCAACCATGGCGAGTATTAGCAAAACCCTCCCAGGAGGAGGCCTATGTCCAGCATGGACGTCCTATGGCTGATGATGTGTGTGCTCATTTAAAAGTTTAAAAGCTGTTTTAAATAAAATTATGGTTTTTGAGATGTCACCCTGTCTTCGAAATTGGACGATATAGTATCTACCTAATGCTCTAAAGCGATTTTCTGACTACACAGCAAACTAACACTAAATCTACTTTAACAACATCGACCAGATAAACACAATAAAGTAAGTTTATATTAGCTCGTTAACATCCCTCGTAAAAATGGCGGATATTTTGCTGAAGACGGGTTGTTTTTCACGCATTGTCTTAAAAGAAAAAACATAATTGAATAACTTGTAATCTGCCCTGCTTGGGTGCCGGCGTAAGAATAGTACCCCACCCTCTCTACCCGTGGTTGCCGTAAGAGTCGGCTAAGGGATGTAATCCGGAAGATGGGCAGCAGCGTCTTCCTTGAACAATCACACCTAACTGCGCTCGCCAACCCGCCTACCAAGCGTGGCGAGTATTGGCAAAACCCCCCCAGGAGGAGGCCTATGTCCAGCAGTGGACTTCCTATGGCTGATGATGTGATGTGATGTGATGTAGCCTGCCCCGACATTGCACGGTTGCTGTTCGTGTTCGCGACTTTTTTTATGGTTGACAGGCTAGGTGTTTGACCACAGCTCATTTGATGTTAAGTGATGGTGTGGTTGAAGATGGTGACCACCTAGCCTGGAATGGAACTGGTTCTCAAGTGAGGCTGCCGGAATACAGTGTTATTATGTTATGTTATTATTATTATGTTATTGTTAGTTATCTCTTTCCTAGACTGAACCAGACGGAAGTTACGCCTCTCGCACGACAGAGAAGTTTAAGTTTTTCCTTACCGCTATAAAGACGAGACTCGGACGAGGTGTTTCAAGCCTCGTTTCGCACTCATTATGTTAATACATTATGCTTACTACAATTGTCACATAGCCAGGGGGATGCAAGTGCAGAGAGAAGCTACAACAACCATATATTCCTGTCTTCCACGTAATGAGCCACCTAGGCTTTGTCAATAAAACAAAGACATGTTAGTTAGTGGTCATATGAAACGTATAAAGAAATAAAATCGAAACAAATACAGAAAAAAACTAAGAAAACATTAGTTAAAGTTTTTCCCAAGACTCCAGAATGTATGGACAGCGCGCAGCCTCACGCGCCGAGCTAGCGCGAGACATAACTACCATACGTAGACTGCGCAGTAACTGTTATCTAATCTATATCCACGCGCGACTACCATGCCATGTTCGGTGCGCGTGATTTGAGTGTCCGTATTTTTGTGTTTGCTCAGGATAATTAGGACAAATATTAAACACCTATTTTTTATTATTATTTGGAACGACAATCGAGTACTGAACCCCCTGTATCAATATTGCTGATGTTCAAACTTTCACGGTGTATAGTCAGGATATTAATATTAGGATATAAATTATTTTGTAACTTTCCACAGAAACTCCTGTATAGTGAAATTTAATTCTAATGTATTTTAGGATACACATTTTAATGTGAAAACATTTTAATACGGTCACGTACGCCATTAAAATCGGTTCACTCTAAAAAGGTTGGGAAATTTACATTAATATCGTTGTAAATTTTTTATGTTTATTTTTATCTACGCAATTTTTCTTTAAAATGATCTTGTCGTGGTATACTTGTATATGGCGGCACCAGACTATCGTCCAACATTAGTTAGTTTGTGCAGGTTAGGTTTGGGTTAGGTTTGTGTTAGGTTTGGGTTAGGTTTGGGTTAGGTTTGGGCTAGGTTTGGGTTAGGTTTAGGTTAGGTTTGGGTTAGGTTTGTGTTAGGTTTGGGTTATGTTTCGGTTAGGTTTGGGTTAGGTTTGGGTTCGCGGACGAGTGCGAAAGCGTTCCCGTAGCCCCGTCACGTAGGTGCCAGGCAGAAACACCCCAGGGTTTTTAGTGGGTAGGCCGCTACAATGGCGGAGAGTCCCAAATAACCACCTGCTTCCCCCGAAGCCGGTGGTATCTATAAAAGATTTCCCTGGGAGAAAAAAAAAATGGGTTAGGTTTGGGTTAGGTTTGAGTTAGGTTAGGTTTGGTAAAAAAGTTTTCGAAGATGTGTGAAGTCTGCACGCACTTGATCAGCGAGGTGGACTACGGCCTTACCCTTCTCACAATAAAAAGAGGCCCACGCACAGAAGTAGGAGAGCTTATTAAAACAGTGTTCTAGAGAGGAGACCGTGAATTGGCAAACGTAGCGTAGAACGCCCTGAGACTCGATGGAAAGACGATATACGTAGGGACAGCTGGCAGTGGATGGAAGCGAAACGCCGAAGATTTGGCGTGACTTGGGGGAAGTCTATGTCCAGCAGTGGACTTCCAAAGACCGATGATGATGAATTCTAATGTCTACTTTTTCAGCCATCCACGCTCCGGACATTTTCTATTTTTTTTTATAAGAAATAGGCTTACGTTTGACCGCCATCTCACCTGATGTTACATGATGATGCGGTCTAAGATGACGCATGCTCGCTTGAATTTATATTCTGCCCTTTTTAGAACACACCAGCTAGTTCTCTTAAAACAAACAAGACGTCAAGTATAACGTGGCATAACTTCAGTTTCTGCTTTGTTAAGTTAAGCTAACTTATTCGAGCAGGCATACACTTAACAACAAAACTTTGGACTTGAGATACTTATCCACGGGTGAGCTTTTACCTGTCATAAATTGAAGGTTGAAGCGAGAAAAATATAAAATATGTCTCCTAGAAAAAAATACAGACTACTTGGTGGTAGATTATTTTAGCAGTAAGTCGTCTAGGCAGGTACCACAGCAGTATCAGATATTCTGCCGCCAAGCATTAGTGTGTAAACATTACTGTGTTCCACTTTGAAAGGTACTGCAGCTACTGTAATTACTAGGTTTTTGTGACTAACCATTGAAAGTCTCAAAGAAATGAGCGCCAAAGCAGCGATGACCTGGATTTTGTTTTGTTACTCAAATTTCTGTGTATCGCTGCAATGGTCATGGACATGTGTTGTCTCTTACCACCAGCGTTTTACTATTTCTGCTAAGGAGATCTACGAGCTAGTAAGATTTAGGATCAAATAAGCAAAAAAAGTTATAGATATTTTAAACTTTTATTATCTAGATTTTAAACCTGGAGTATAGTTAGCCTAGCCTAGCTTGTAATTAGTACGGAATTTTGATGTTTATAGAATTCGATAGATACAGAAGTTGCGAGTGAATCTTGAATTTGTAGCGACGATGGCTCAGTGGTTAGCGCGGTAGGTTCGCATGCCGAAGGGCGTGGGTTCAAACCCCAACAATAGCTTGAGCTGCCGGTGAAGGAAAACATCGCGAGAAAACCATAGCGTGGTGGTAGGGTACTTTCTAGTACTCGGCTGGCTAGCTACCACCCTCAAGTTGAAAATCTGCTGCCAAGCATCTAACGTTGTGTTCCGGCAGCCTCACTTGAGAGCCAGATCCGTTTCAGGCTAGGTGTGCTTTTCCATCTACGACCACACCTTCACTTAACCTCAGGTGAGCTGAGGTCAAACACCTAGCCTGTCAGCCATAAAAAAAACAGTTTCTTCTAGAAAGACTGTTTCATTGTAGACCGCATCGTTGCTTCATACCTGCCAAAATGGCGGACAAACACAAGCCTATTTGTTAGTAAAAAAACCATTGATTTTTTTGTCTTGCCATAATTCCACCACGCCAGTTCTAATTTGAGACGTTTTCAAATAGTATTCCCTTGCCACGTACAGGTCGTCTACCCACTTCTTTGAAACTAATCAAATATTATAAAGTTAGTCAACTTCACATTTTAGTGGTCTAACTACATCGTAGCTCACTATTTGCAGGTATTATACGTAGGTAGATAAGTATATAATAGCATATTTTGTTTTAGTGCATGTGTTAGTTTTATAAAGAACTAGCTGTGCCCCGCGGTTTCACCCGCGCTAGATGTCATCGTCATAGTAGCTTTATGCATGCAAAGTCTCAGCCCGATCGGTTTAAAATTGACAAAGTGTCATACAAACTTTCATCCCCTATTTTATCCCCTCGGGGATAGAATTAATCAAAATACTTTCTTGGCGGATGCCTACGTCATAACATCTACCTGCATGCCAAATTTCAGCCCGATCCGTCCAGTGGTTTGGGCTGTGCGTTGATAGATCACTATGTCAGTCAGTCAGTCAGTCACCTTTGAGTTATATATATTTAAGATTTTTAACTTTATTATATACATACATACCTACATAATAAAAAAAAACAATTTACACGTAGTTCGAATCGATAAATCAACTTCATTATAGAGTTTGCAAAAAAGGGAAAACTTATAAGGTTATTCCAAAAAACAGTAAGTTTACAAGGTGGTAAGTTTAGTTGTCATGTTGAAGATGATGTGGAAATTGACATCTAATACGTGGTATCCTCGTGATGGCACATTAGGTGACAACTGAACTGTCACTGTGTCGAAGCCAACTAGATCACGGCACGAGTCAGCGCTTCATCGTCATATTTTGTCTTTCTCTCTTTCCTTTTATGTTTATCAAAAACGAATCTAACATTATTCCACAACCTGAGCATTATTGTGGTACACTTTACTGAAAAACTATCACGCCTATAGATTTGTGCCTTAACATAGTAATTTAACTTTATATCTAGATGTGTTATCTGTCAAAAAAAAAAAACATAATTTTATAACCATTAAAACAAATGAACAATAACAATTTTGTATTCATTGGACAGAATGTTATTGTACTACTAACGCCATCTGTTAGGAAACCAAAGAGTTAACATCGCTGCAACAGAACTAAACTCAAATATATCGTAGTTAATCTACTTAATACTAGATGACACCACTAGATATTTTTTTAAATTGTTTGTGGTCTGGCTGCTGAGGCCTTTGGACCATGTCGCTATTTGGAACACCACTAGAATCAGGCGTAACCAGTGTTCCCAACTTGGAGGTTTTATAATAATTTAAAAAAAACTGTCTCAATTACTCGTAAGAAAAACAACGCGAGCCCTCACAAAGCTTAGCTTTTTGCTAGTTGTAGAAAAATATTCCGTTTTTGGAGATAATAGAACGCGAAATCGCTATTCAGAATATCACTAAAAAGGAAAATCGTATAATTCGATATATCACACTGTCGTCGTAAGTAGACAAAATGTCTTAACCGATAAAAGCATTATTAATTACTGTAAGTGATAATTATAAGCAAATTTTAATTTCTACCATAATTTCGTTAAACTCAAACCGCTGGTTAAACGTATTAACCTTTAGCTAAAACTAATTAAACAGCTATTAACAATCACTTGGTTATTCATTAATTTTTCCTCCCGTAGGTACATAATCACGCTTTAATAAAAGCCAGTAATTAGGAACTAATTTCAAGTCATCAATGGATCTCTAGATGCTTCATTACGCGCTTAGATAGAATAGAAAATTATACAGAGATACAATTCACATGTTTCTTTCCGGTGTTTTATTAATGTGACGATTTTTAGGGTTCCGTAACTCAAATGAAAAAACGGAACCAAAAAAAATGGCTGGCCATTTTACTTACTTCTTTGCTCTAATTATTTTTATTGAACATCGATCTAGGTTCAATCTATTTACAAATTGAAAAACCTACTTAAAAATAAAATTACATTCGATATTCAAAACTGATACGTTATTTCAAGGAAACTATTTGCGAATCTTAATTCAAAATCATGACAAAGTCCTAATAGTTCCGAAGTCGCTCCAAACCAACGTAACACAATGAAAAGTCGACCTTATACCCGTTAGATAAAATTTTATTTACTTTGTGATTAATTGCTATCGTTTATATTTTCGAGAGGCGATCAATTTTATATGCAGACTAATGCCGCCTCTCGGATATGAGTTAAATCTGATATATAATAATCTAATATGATATTTGTTATTTTGTAGCGATGATAGCTCAGTGGTTAGTGCGGTCGGTTCGCATGCCGAAGGGCGTGGGTTCAAGATGGTAACGCACACCTAGCCTGGCTCTCAAGTGAGGCTGACGGAACACACCGTTAGATGCTTGGCGGCAGATTTTCAACTTGAAGGTGGTAGCTAGCCAGCTGAGTATTAGAAAGTACCCTACCACCACGCTATGGTTTCCTCACGATGTTTTCCTTCACCGGCAGCTCAAGTTCATTGTTGGAGTTTGAACCCACGCCCTTCGGCGAACCGACCTCGCTAACCACTGAGCTATAATCGCTACAAACGAGATATACCATCATGTAAAAGAGTAAAGTAAGTGTTAGATTTAAAATTTCTTCAAGACTATATGAATATATAAAAAAAGTCTGCCTTTTTCCAGAATGACTTGCATTTTGACCTGTATCTCTGTAAATCTTTTTATTCTTCCCACGCCGAGGAAATTAGGTTTGTATTAATTTTCGTCTTTAATAAGAAAAGTTAGGCCGACGGAGCGAGATACGTTAGTAGGTACGTACATCAAAGCGATGAAAGTTCAGTGTTTAGTGCAGTCGGCTTACACCTATAACGTGGGTTCAAACCTCAACAATGAGTACTTTCTAGTGACTGGCTAGCCCTCAAGTTGAAAATCTGTCGCCAAGCAACTAAATATATTATATGTATATTTTCATTCACCTTTTTTTGTTAATTATTATTATTTTTACACCTACCTTAATATTTGCTCTGTTTCTTTCCATCCAAAGGTTGTCTGGAAGAAATCGCTCTAGGCGATAAGGCCGCCGTTATACGCCATATATTTATTATTCTATGTTGTGTTTGCTTTTGTTGTGTTCGTCTGATATAGCTCAGTGCCTCAAGTCGAAAGTCTTTGACCAGTATGTGTTACCAGTGATGACTTATGCCGCTGTAACGTGGTCTCTGACTATGTGCCTTCTTGGTAAGCTCAAAGTCGCACAACGAGCTATGGAGAGGGCTATGCTCGGAGTTTCCCTACGAGATCGAATCAGAAATGAGGAGATCCGTAGACGAACTAAAGTAGCCGACATAGCCCAGCGGATTAGCAAGTTGAAGTGGCAGTGGGCAGAGCACATAGCACGCAGAACTGACGGCCGATGGGGCTGCAAAGTTTTGGAGTGGAGACCACGGACCGGCAAGCGCAGCGTAGGACGTCCACCCACAAGGTGGACAGACGACCTCATAAAGACCGCAGGAACGCGCTGGATGCGAGTCGCTTCCAGCCGGTCTTTATGGAAGTCAATGGGGGAGGCCTATGTCCAGGCCTACTTGGTGGTAGATTTCCTTAGCAGGAGGTCGTCTAGGTACCTACCTAGACGACCTCCTGCTAAGCCAGACCACCGCATTACCAGATATTCTGCCGCCAAGCAGTAGTGTGTAAACATTACTGTGTTCCGGTTTGAAGGGTACTGCAGCTAGCGAAATTACTGGGCTGTTGAGACTAACTATCTAGTCTCAAAGTAATGAGCGCCAAGGCAGCGATGCCCTGGACTTTGTTTTACTACTCAAATTTCTGTGTATCGCTGCAATGGTCATGGACAGGCGTTATCTATTAACATCAGGAGAGCATCTCGTTCGTCTCATTACTGTTACATTTAAAAAAAGCAGTGGACGTTCTACGGCTGAGATGATGATGATGATGATGATGATGATGTGTATTTAGATAAGCGATTTGTTGCTTTTGTTATTGACACATATCTCATTTCTCTCTGGACCCAATTCTGATGTCAACGCGGCCAAAGTCGCGTGCAATAGCTAGTACCTAATAATTTTGTCGCAATACTTCATAACATTTTACAATCAAAGTTTCTCAAACACTATTATTAGTCTGATATTCAACTCCTACAATATCAGTCCTGTCGAATGAGGGTAACTACCTCAATGCGATTTGTAGCGGCCGGGAAACTTCCGACTGAATTGGGGGCCTACTAAGGTCCAGCGAAGTAAGTAAATTATGTATAAGAACATCTTCGCGATAAATAGGCGACACAAGTGGGAAGAGGCAGCGCGGTGGAGGTAGAAGACGCTTGCCGGCGATTACTACGCGAGTGCCGACCGAGCAGGCGGGGTTAGCACGTAAATGTCATTGTTTTTTATTGTGTAGGTAGGTGTTCATGTTAAAATTGAATAGGTTAGTGACTTTTTAATAAAAAGGTATTAAAAAGTCACAGAAGTTTACGCGTCTTATAGGTTTGATGTTAGCGAAGCTACGAACAAAAAAGATCGATGTAAGATTTGTTCGTAGATGCGATGTCGACATCCCTGCACGCGCCGCGCGCTAAACCTGCGTGAATCAACGCTAGCAGGGAAGATGTTCTACTTACTCGGGGCCGCGCGCTCCAAGTACTTTGCTTGTACTATGAAAGTCAGATAACTGATAGAATACATAAATACTTTTTTTTTGTAAATACATACTAACTTATACTTACAGAACAAACATTTGTTTATACCAATTTATACAAATGTTTGTCCTGGATGGTAATCGAACCCACATCCGACAGCTCTTAAAGCAGATATACTACCAATTAGCTAACAGTGCTTAAAAACTAACCTATATGTATACATCATCAGCCATAGAACGTCCACTGCTGGACATAGGCCTCCTCCTTTGTTTGCCAATACTCGCCACGCTTGGCAGGCGGGTTGGTGAGCGCAGTTAGGTGTGATTGTTCAAGGAAGACGCTGCTGCCCATCTTCCGGATTACATCCCTTAGCCGACTCTTACGGCAACCACGGGTAGAGAGGGTGGGGTACTATTCTTACACCGGCACCAGCACGGCTATATGTATATAATTATATAAATATCTAAGTGTGTGTATATGTAAGTGTTTGTGTGTGTGTGTGGTATAGGTATGTGTGTATGCATCCGCTTTTAGTTTGTGCGTGTGTGCACTTGTAATTTTATGATACATCTAAATCAGTAAGCAATTTAGCAGTTTAGCAATTTTATGCGTGAAGTACAAATTATTCGCGAGTAAAAATAGGTTCAAATAAGACACATTTCAGGTTTATACTCGTGGTAACACCCAACTAGCGTGTACACCTACAATCTAGCTAGCTTTGTGTTTGAATTTCGAACGCTGTTCTAAATTCGAACTATTCGAACCCGAATATCTGTTCTGAATTTGAATGCAGTAGGTATCTGTTTTGAAGTGTTTGGAACGGTGCATTAGCCGGCTTTGGGAATACAAATAAAAATTCAATTCGAATTTTGAAAGCGATATTTTAGTTTAGAATTGAATCAATATTCAAAGGCCGATGTATCAGTTTTTGGCGGGAAAGCGGAAACGTCATGTAGCCTTCATCATCATCATCCACAGCCTTCTTTATCCCACTGCTGGGTATAGGCCTCTCTCTTGTTATACCATCTGCCTCGGTCCTGTGCCAATTTGGTCCAGGTTCGACCCGCGACGGTGACAATATCGTCGACCCATCTTGCGGCTGGACGACCAACTTATCCAACATTATTTTGTATAAAAATAGATGTGTTTTTATTTATAAAGTGGCGAATTACGTACTTGAGTGTGAGAGAGTGACGTAATGTAGTTTAAAATAACTTTTCGTGTTGCTTTCAAAATTACCGCATGACCGGACTTGACCTTGACTTACTTTATGTTTTTTTTTAATGTAAAAATAATGAGACAAACAAGACGCTCTCCTGATGGTAAGACATAATGCCTGTCCATGACCATTGCAGCGATACACAGAACTTTGAGTAGCAAAACAAAGTTGGCGGTCATTACTTTGAGACTTTCGTTTGGTTAGTCTCAATAGCAAAAATGGGACTTTGACTATGACTTAAACTTAATTCAGTTGATTTAAGTGTTTTATTCATAAAGTGCTTAATTACTATGTCAGTGTTTTATGATGTGGTAAAACATAATTTTTGTATTGCTTTAAAAATTTCATTGAAACTTGTAGTAAAAGTAGTAAGTAGGAAAGTCATCACTAATTTACTAGGGCATGACCGGACTTGCCGTTGCCGTATTGCCGTGGTGATGCCGGCGTAAGAATTGTACCCCACCCTCTCTGCCCGTGGTTGCCGTAAGAGTCGGCTAAGGGATGTAATCCGGAAGATGGGCAGCAGCGTCTTCCTTGAACAATCACACCTAACTGCGCTCGCCAACCCGCCTGCCAAGCGTGGCGAGTATTGGCAAACCCCTTCAGGAGGAGGCCTATATCCAGCAGTGGACGTCCTATGGCTGATTATGTGATGTGTGATGTGATGACCGGACTTGGCCTTGACTTACTTTGTGTGACTGATTGTGACTTGAACTTATTTTCACTTCACACAAGTGCCATGATCAAACAAAAGAAAATAGTTATATGATGAAATCAAAGTAAAGACAAAAACAAAAAACTAAACAATAATACCACGTTTGTGCATTGTCATGAAACACTTCAATATATGTAGTAATCGACACCGGAAGAATGCACTGAGTGCAATGCCTTAAGTGAAAAAAAGTTGCTATTTTTTTCTTCTTCATCTTTTTGGCGTCGTAGTTAGTGCTTTTGCCATTGTCAAGTATTTCGATATCTTTATGTTCGTACTTATACCATGAAAAAATTCAAGTTGAATAAGTCAGTCAAAGTTACAAAAAGTAATTAAGGATTCATAGTTAAGGCCTGTCTTGCTTTAGTAAAGGAGAGGCGACTTTATTTACTACAAGCTTAGATGGAATTTTGGAAGCAACACGAAAAGTCTCACCACATTATATCACATTCGATTTCCATTCGTAGATATAAAAAAAAAAAAAACTTGTCCATGGAAGATTTTTTTTTATGTTTGTGGTCTGGCTACAGAGGCCTTTGAACCATGTCTCTATTTGGAATTACAGCACATTACATTTATAATTATATCAGTGTTTTTGAACTGTAAAGAAAATATGTTTAGAACCTCTACAGTATTACCATTATTATAAAATAAATATTACATCAAAAATAGTTTTTCTTTATCGTAACATTGTATAGAACAGATATTAAAATATACATTACAAACCGATGTTTAATTAATAATTGATCAGATTACGATTACAAAGAATAATTAAATATTTTTTCAGGCAAATATAGTAATCTACCATTATGAAAGGTATTTTTCGCACTGTTAACCCTTTTGTTTACATATAAGATTATTTATTGAAGAGTTTTGGCGGGAACGCGGTGAGCGTCGTGTCGCCCCATTGTATTTTTTTTTTCTAAAACTATTGATTTTTCGAGTTTTTATGCATAAAAATAGTTGTGTTTTATTTATAAAGTGCCGAATTACAAGCGCGAGTGTGGGAGAATGATATAATGTGGTTAAACATGACTTTTCATGTTGCTTCCAAAACTCCATCCAGAAGCTTATAGTAAAGTCGCCACTACTTTACTAAGGCATGACTTGATTTGACTGGGACTGACTGGACTTGATCAAGACTAGACTTTGACTGTAACTATAGATGATAAAGAAGCTGAAAAATAAAGACTACTCACAAAATACCTATAGAAACATTGAAACTGGCAGAATGCACAGAGTGCAATGCTAAGAAGAAAAAGAAAAAAAAAAGATTATAGAACAGAGTATATATAGTTGAGGTTATAATATTTTTAATATGTCACTCCCACAATGTTTAAGACTTTTTAATTTCTTATAAGTTTAAGAGCTCGTAAAAGAGAATTCAAAAGAAGGCGTCTTTGTTATTAGACGACGTTTTAGGTCACTTTTTCTTTGTACATGTTCTAGTTTTAAAACTTTCTTGTGGTTGACATTTTAATAAATGACGAGTTCTTTTTTCTTCTTATTCCTACTAGTAGAAATTGGCGTCGCACTTTCTGTGCATTTGCCAGTGTCAAGTTTCTAAATGACGGGTTATTTTTTTTTTAATGTAAAATTGTTGCGAGTTTTAGCGTGAACGCGGAAAGAGTTGTGTCGCCCCATTGTATTTTTTTTCCAAAACTAGTGTTTTTTTTTAAGAAAGAAAGAATAACATTTTTTTTATAAAACACTAGACAACGAATAACAACAGACAAACACACAAATAAAAAGATTTAAACTAACATATATAGACACAACAAATTTTACAGTAAGAGGATTTTACAACTGTAGTGTCTAGTGCATTAAAAAACCGGCCAAGTGCATGTCGGACTCGCGTACGAAGGGTTCCGTACCATTATCTATAAAAACGGCAAAAAATCACGTTTATTGTATGGGCGTCCCCTTAAATATTTATTTTATTCTATTTTTTAGTATTTTTTGTTATAGCGGCAACAGAAATACATAATCTGTGAAAATATCAACTGTCTATCACGATTCATGAGATACAGCCTGATGACAGACGGACAGACAGACAGACGGACGAACAGTGGTGTCTTAGTAATAGGGTCCCATTTTTCCCTTTGGGTATGGAACCCTAAAAAGGCTTCGTAGCGATGATAGTTCAGTGGTTAGCGCGGACGGTTCGCATACCGAAGGGCGTGGGTTCAAACCCCAACAATGAGCTTGAGCTGCCGGTGAAGGAAAACATCGTGAGGAAACCATAGCGAGGTGGTAGGGTACTTTCTAGTACTCGGCTGGCTAGCTACCACCCTCAAGTTGAAAATCTGCCGCCAAGCATCTAACGGTGTGTTCCGGTAGCCTCACTTGAGAGCCAGTTCTATTCCAGGCTAGGTGTGCTTTACCATCTTCGATCACACCGTCATTTAACATCCGGTGAGTTGTGGTCAAACACCTAGCCTGCCAGCCATAAAAAAAAAAGAAGTGTCGCGAGGTCCCACGCTGTTCCACCTCTTAAAACCGCCACTGCTAACAAGGCAAGTTGAATAAAAGCTTGTATAAAAAGGGTTTTGCCAGACACATTACTCATAAAGAACCCTAAAATCCCCGATTCGTTTCTAATACGGAAGGAAGATCTTATTTAAGAAATCGAATTATGCGTAATCTCATTGGTTCTGCTCTCTTTAATTTATTCTGATGGTTTCTGTTATCTGTTTCTGTTACCGTTACGTATCTGGTAACGGAAGGTTCATTTGGAAAGCTATATAGCAAATATATTTATGTATTATTATTTGTAGCGATGATAGCTCAGTGGTCAGCGCGGTCAGTACGCATTCCGAAGGGCGTGGGTTTAAACCCCAACAATGAGCTTGAGCTGCCGGTGAAGGAAAACATCGTGAGGAAACCATAGCGTGGAGGTAGAGTACTTTCTAGTACTCGGCTGGCTAGCTACCACCCTCAAGGTGAAAATCTGTCGCCAAGCATCTAACGGTTTTTTACAAACTTTTATTTAACCTGCAATGTATGTATGGGTCAAATCTTGCAAGTTAAATTTGACTCAGTTCCCGATGTCCGATTGGACTCAAATTTGTTGTACTTCTTCTACTGTCTTCGGTGATAATATAATTATATGGTATCACAGAGCTGGTCTGATGATGGAGGCGGAAGATGGCCATCGGAACTTCTGAACTAAATAAGATAAATCCATCGACTTTGGGCTCTAAAAATTTAAAAATTAATTTGGCGTGTAAAAACTTACTTATATCTTTAAAAGCATGTATTATTTTTTTTATGTTGTGTACAATAAAGAGTTATATTTAGTATAGAAAAAAACATCTAGTCTAATATTTTAGCTTTTTGATTTTTTCTTGAAGTATGTCTCGCAAACTGACCATCATCAATCTTAAAGCCGTTCGACGTCTGAATGAATTTTTCAGTGAAGTAGCAAGAGCTCTAGATTGTAGCACCGCCTGAAGTCAAGTACCATCGACTTGAAAGTGGAACAAAAAGCTAACAGTTTTAATCGGGAAAAGGAGAGCTAAAATTCTTCAAATATTTATAAAAAGATTACTATTTTTATTCATCTCGAGTAAATGAATAAAAGAGTTTTGGCGGGAACGCGGAAAGAGTCGTGTCGCCTCATTGTATTTTTTTCCAAAACTAGTGTATTTTCGAGAGTTTATGTATAAAAATAGTAATAGTAATAGTTTGCTAATACTCGCCACGCTTGTGACAGTCAGGTGTGATTGTTCAAGGAAGACGCTGCTGCCCATCTTCCGGATTACATCCCTTAGCCGACTCTTACGGCAACCACGGGTAGAGGGTGGGGTACAATTCTTACGCCGGCACCACCACAGCACATTTTGAGTCCCCATTCTATGGTAATTATTTTACCATCTTCGAATATATCGTCAATTAACTGTGAGCAGTGGTCAAACACCGAACTTGCTATAAATATGATACACCACGTCACTGAACTTTTTCACTTTTTTTAAATATTTATTATATCTACGTTTGGCTGCCAACTCCCTTGATGGAGAGCGATGGTGCGGCCGGAGATTAAGCACGCTAATCTAGAAGAAATCTATTCACTCTAGCCTTAAATATATACAATAGAACATACTATACTTTTCCATACTAACTTTTTGTCGAATGCGTTGGTACTTACCTGAAAAAAAAAAGATAATTTGGTTAATTGCATTTGTACAGTTAACAAATGTATTAATCAATTGCCATCTATTGGATACTTACTCAATACAGTTAATAAATTACCTTACACCACCATCTATTATAATAAATAATTTGCAATAAAAAAATATTGCGATTATAAATTGAGATATATGTAAACTATCCCATCTCTCAAGTTGGATCAAACTGCACACAGTGTGCAAGATTTGGTTATATTTAGTTATACAAGATAGAAAGATATAAAGTAATATGATTTTCGGTTTCTTATAAGCTAGTTTGACAAATAAAGGTGGGGTAGAAAAGGGTGGGTAAATCTATATTTACAGTTTTTGATATCTGAAGTGTATAGTGATGTTACTTTTTGATTTGGCAAGTATTCGGCCGATAAAGCATGGAAGAGCTATTGGGCCATCAAAAACTTAATGGAAGGCGAACCAGCTTGCCTAAACGTAAACTTATGGACGTATGCATTCTTCCCATCCTCACGTACGGTGCACAGACTTGGCCTTTGACAAAAGATCAGAAGGCCGTACTTGGGGTCTGCTAGCGAGCGATGGCGCGTAGTATGCTGGGAGCCAAATTAACAGACCGTATAAGGAAATTGCCGTGGTGGTGCCGGCGTAAGAATAGTATCCCACCCTCTCTACCTGTGGTTGCCGTAAGTTTATGATGGCTCAGTGGTTAGCGCAGTAGGTTTGCATGCCGAAGGGCGTGGGTTCAAGCCCAACAATAAGCTTGAGTTGCCGGTGAAGGAAAACATCGTGAGGAACTGTGAAGGAAGCGTGGTGGTAGGGTACTTTCTAGTACTCGGCTGGCTAGCTACCACCCTCAAGTTGAAAATCTGCCGCCAAGCATCTAACGGCGTGTTCCGGCAGCCTTACTTGAGAGTCAGTTCCATTCCAGGCTAGGTGTGCTTTACCATCTTCGACCACACCGTCACTTAACATCAGATGAGCTGTGGTCAAAAACCTAGACTGTCAGCCACAAAAAAAAAAACGGCTAAGGGATGCAATCCGGAAGATGGGCAGTAGCGTCTTCCTTGAACAATCACACCTAACTGCGCTCGCCAAGCGTGGCGAGTATTGGCAAAACCCCTCCAGGAGCAGGCCTGTGTTTAGCAGTGGTGACCAGCACCTATAATGATGATGAAGAATTATATTTTTTTTGTTGACATTTAATCATATTGACATATTTTATGTTTTTCATGTTATTACGTTGACATTTTCATTGTATTGACATTTGTTATAATTTTGACATTTTAAAATGTAATTTTTAAAATTTGATTTAAATAATTACCTATAACATTGGTGTTATCAATATAAGTACCTGGATGACCGAGCTTTGCTCGGCTGAAAACACGGAAAAAACGACGTTTTCTAAAAATGAAACCTAGCTAGATCGATTTATCGCCCTCGAAACCCCCTGCATACTAAATTTCATGAAAATCGTTGGAGCCGTTTCCGAGATTCAGATTATCCTACCTCCTACCAATATTATAAATGCGAAAGTTTGTAAGAATGTATGGATGTATGTTTGTTACTCTTTCACGCAAAAACTACTGAATTGATTTTGATGAAATTTTCCAATAATATAGCTTACACATCAGAATAACACATAGGTCATAAATTATTAAGTTATAATGTGAATTATCCAAAATATAACGATAAGCGTCAAGTAAGTAGGAAAAAAATCTGCCATCTGCGAGCTATTCTGGCGTGCGCCGCAAATCCGTTGGAGTTACACATATATAATGTACAATAGAAATGTTTATCTTAAATAGTCCGACAAATAAGTCCGCGACAGCATATATCTATCTTTTATGTGTAAGCCATTATCGCCAAAATAGTGAACCATAAACACAATAAAAATTGATTATTAATTTCTAACGCACATTTGGTAGTAACAAATTGATCCTTATATCAAAATAAATACTTTTATCGCATCTGGTATTTTAAGAAGATAAACTTTGTCTTTTTAGGCCCTGGAATAAAACATAGGATACTTTTCATCATCATCATCATCCATCACCACGCAGGTAAAACCGCGGGGCGCAGCTAGTATATATATACAAGAATTGCTGGTTTAAAGGTATTAGATTAGATATTTGTATTTGCTCACATAGTAAAAGCTTTTCTTAGTTTGAGGCTAGATGGCGTTGTATGAAATATCCTACGGTGTTTTTTAAATACGTAGACATGATTGGTTAGAGTTACCCTCACCTCTCTGATAAGTCAGAAATGTCTTTCAGCATCCGGCATAATCACCGGCGTTAAGCCGGATACCGCTTCCGGCATAAGCACGATTATCGTATCTCTCGCGCAGAATCCTCATAAATATGAAGGGTGTTCATAAAATCCGACATTTTTCTTATCGTACGAGTAAATGTATACCTTTACATTTTAACTCAGGAAATAGTTCTGTTTCATATGGTATAGCGATGATAGCTCAGTCGTTAGGACGGTCGGCTTGGACATCGAATAGCGTGGGTTCACATCATCATCATCAGCCATAGGAAGTCCACTGCTGGACATAGGCCTCCCCTTGGGGGGGTTTTGCCAATACTCGCCACGCTTGGCAGGCGGGTTGGCGAGCGCAGTTAGGTGTGATTGTTCAAGGAAGACGCTGCTGCCCATCTTCCGGATTACATCCCTTAGCCGACTCTTACGGCAACCACGGGTAGAGAGGGTGGGGTACTATTCTTACGCCGGCACCACTACACGTGATGAAACCATAGTTTTTAGTACTCGGCTGGCTTCTGGCTCAAGTTGGAAATCAGTCACCAAGCATATAACGGTGTCTTCCGCCATTTAAGAGCCAGTTCCATTCCAGGTGTGTTTACCATCTTCAACTACGCCGTCACTCAACATCTTTTTCATTTTATGTAAAACTAATGAGACAAACGGGACGCTTTTCTGATGGTAACTCCTGTCAACGTCCATTGCAGCGATACACAGAACTTTGAGTAACAAAACAAAGTCCAGGGCATCGTTGCCTTGGCGCTCATTACTTTGAGACTTTCGATTCTCAATAGCCCTGTAATTTAGCTAGCTGCAGTACCCTTCAAATCGGAACACAGTAATGTTTACACACAACTGCTTGGCCGAAGTTTTAAATTTATATTTATAGTCGCTGGTTTGTCTGTCTTCTATCGGATATATTTCGGAGAGTGTGCCTTAGAATTGCATAATTTGGTTCCACCTGCCTCTTTTTAACCCCCGACGCAAAAGAGGGGTGTTATAAGTTTGACGTCGATGTTTGTCTGTCTGTGGCATCGTAGCTCTTAAACGGATGGACCGATTTCGATGCGGTTTTGTTATTTGAAAGCCAGTTTCCTTGCGGTGGTTTTTAGCTATATTTAGTTAATATCGGTCTAGCAGTGTAAGAGTATCAGCTTTTTTCCAAAATTATGTAATGGCGTAGGGGGTTTTTTAATTTATTTACTACCGGACGGCTAGGCAGAGACGGCCAAAGCGCCATCCTTACATGGTGGTTCCCTACGTACGGACTAAACGCTTCGATTCCACATTGTTAATACGTACAGCGAGGATGTGGAACGCTCTGCCGGCGTCTGTTTTTCCTGCGAAGTACAACTTGGGTGTCTTCAAACCCATGGTAAACAGGTTTTTCGCAAACCTATATAGTATAATCAAGAAAAATGTAATATTATTTAGACTTATTATAAATATACTATTCTACCCCAGTAATAATAAAAACATTTGACGGCTGACCAAATCAAATATCTTTGAGCGTTCTTGCCTCAATACCGTCCAACTATGAAGGTCTGAACAACTTTAATTACTTTCCGCGTCGGCAGCCATACCGAGTCAAGTTGCTTATTGCTTAGTTCACTTATTAACTTATTGCCTTCGGCCTTTAAGTTTTACGACAATTGATTTAAGACTTTTCGCTTGACTGAAGATCAATTATGTTTGTTCTAGTATTTCATTTTTAATAACATACAAAACATAATGTATTCAAAATTAAAATCAAAAGTCATTTATTCAGTTTAGGCCCTGGTAAGGCACTTATGAACGTTAAGTTACATGTTTGAATCTACCGCCGGCTCGTAATTACACTTCAACTGAGAAGACTCCGGCAAGAAACTCAGCAAGGCATTTTTTTGTGGATCTTTCTTTTCATATTAGGTTACAGTTTACAGTTATAAATATTAATACATACATTATGCTTACTACAATTGTCACTTAGCCAGGGGGATGCAAGTGCAGAGAGAAGCTACAACAACCATATATTCCTGTCTTCCACGTAATGAGCCACCTTATAGTAGGCTTTGTCAATATTATTAATTTGTTAAACAAAAGAACTAAATAGGTTGGTCTAATAAATAAAGACTTGCGCAATGTAGCGATGATAGCTCAGTGGTTAGCGCGGTCGGTTCGAATTACGAAGGGCGTGGGTTCAAACCCCAACAATGAGCTTGTGCTACCGGTGAAGGAATATCGTGAGGACACCATAGCGTGGTGGTAGGGTACTTTCTAGTACTCGGCTGGCTAGCTACTACCCTCAACTTGAAAATCTGCCGCCAAGCATCTAACGATGTGTTCCGGCAGCCTCACTTGAGAGTCAGTTCCATTCCGAGAACAGAGGCAAAATGGATATTAAGTGGTTGGGTCTAGAAAAGTTTGTCTTCAAAATTGTCTAAGATTTCCTATGTGCTTATTTTCCGCAATCTTGAAAAAAGGGTTAAATTCAGTTTTTTACAATAACTCGGTTCTCCGTCAAGATACAAAAAAATTATATAAAACTTTTTTGTTACTTTTTTTACGACCTACAATTAAGATTCTGTACATTTTTCACCTATCGTTCATCGCTATTGAGATATCGACCGAAATAATAGTGAAATTTGTTTTTGAAATAGCCAAAGTTGAGCATAATGATACAAAGGGACAATGCCACCAGTGTATTGGGAACCCACGGTAGCGATCTCGACGGCGTCTTTGTTATATAGTAATTATTTATTAAATAAATTAATAAAAATAAATATTGTAGGACACATTACACACAGCGCTATCTGACCCCAAACTAAGCAGAGCTTGTGTGATGGAAGTCAGATAACTGATAGTATACATAAATACTTTTTTTTTTGTTAATACATACTTATAATACATACAGAACACCCAGACACAGAACAAACATTTGTTTATACCAAACAAACATTTGTCCTAGGCGGGAATCGAACCCACGCCCTACAGCTCAGGCAGACATACTCCCAATGAGCCAATAGGGCTGTCAAATATGTCATTTATTAAATAAATAAATAAAAATAAATATTTTTGGACATTACACACAGCGCCATCTGACCCCAAACTAAGCTTGTACTATGGAAGTCAGATAGCCGATAGAATACTTAAATACTTTGTTTTGAAAATACTGACTTATAATATATATACAGAGCACAAAATGCTTATTCTGGGCGGGATCGAACCCACGTCCTACGGCGCTTGAAGCAGACATATTACCAATGAGCCAACAGGGCTGTCATTTCGCCCAGGAGCTGTATTTTTGAACCCTGCGAATGAGTTTTTTGTATACGAATTAAGGCGAATTTGGAACAATTTCGTATCACAATGCAAAAACCTAAGCGTTTGAATTAAATATTTACGTACCCCTGAACAAAAATAGGTAAACTTCGGAAACGGAAACAAACATCAGCCGTATAAACATTTCCCGCCAAAAATCCTTCGCAGATTAAACATACTGGATGTGAGGGCGCGACCGGAAGCAAGATGGCGGCGGGCAACGGACCGGAAGTGACATAACCGAATTATCGACTACCCTCAGGAAATGGAATATATTTTGGATTTGGGGTTAGGGGGCTCTATTTTAAAGTTAAGGTTTATTTTAAAATGATGAATATAAATAATTTAATATAAATTTTGTAAGTACGGGTTTCCTAGAGAGTGAAAATGAAAGTAATTTAAAGGTATACTAGCGTCCCGCCCCACCTTCGTGCGGGTGCAATGTAGATATTTATCTGGTGCATATGCATGTATTATACATATAAACCTTTCTCTTGAATTACGCTGTCTATTGATGGAAACCGCATTAAAATCCGTTGCGTAGTTTAAAAGATCTAAGCGTACAGACGGCGGGAAGCGACTTTGTTTTATACTATGTACTAAGCAAGGGGGAAGTGGCTACTATGGCGGAAAGTTCCACACTTTCCGCCATAATAGTGGCCTACCCACTGAAAACTCTAGGGTGTTTCTGCTTGACGCCTCGCTGGAGCTACGGGAACGCTTTCGCACTCATCCGCGGTGCCAAAAGGCGCTGGTTTCCTGGGACCCTTCCCTGTTAGGGATGGAGGATTTCCAGCTCCCAGATCTTTCCTAGAGGGGTGCGCAGAAACACCGCGTGCGCCACCTCTGGGGCTACTCTTGTCGGACAATGGACCCCCGAGTCCACCGTCCAAGTTATGGAGGTTGAAGGAGGGCGAAGCCCAGATCCCCCATTCGCTTTCCGTCGTTTCCTTCTGGAACATCACTTGCTCACAGAAGGAAACTGCCGCTTCCACGATCTCTCGCATCCGAGCATTGAGCGTATCGACGCTGGAAGCGAGAGATCGCTCCCCACATCTGCAACGAGATCACAACACCCACTTTCCCATGCCGCACATTTCTTTACGGTGAAAGAAAGTTATGTTAGGAAACCTGGTAAGCGACGACGTGGTAGCTCTATGCAAACCATCAGCGATGGAAGTGCGTCACAAAGAACAACAAAAGACGACTGTAAACATGGTAAGACCGCCTTTCCAATTCTTAACAGAAATATTACTAACAATGTATTGAAACTGCAACGACAGGACCTTCGTCTTTTAGTAGACCTCAAAACCGGTCATTGCAACTTGAATAGTCACCTCTTTAAACTGGGAGCCACGGATAGTCCACTATGCCGTGGCTGTTTGCAAGAAAATGAAACTGTAAAGCATGTGCTTTTGCATTGTAAAGCCACAGAAGCCACTAGAATTGCTACTAGGCTGCATGAAGCTGCTTCGCTATCACTCATGTCGCCGCAACACCTTGACTGTTTCTCGTCATCAACGTCATCAAACTTGCCACGGGACTCACTGGAGCTACTATGCCAGCGCTTTAGAGCCTCGCTCCGATACTTCAAGGAGCTAGGTTGGCTCGGGGGATATGCACAAAACACCCCAAGCGGGACGTCAGTGCAGGACTTATCGCCTCCACTTTGAATAAGAATATGAAGAAACATGCATGTGTCAAAGTTCTTTATGTTGTCGAATGTATGTGAAATGTACTTTTCAACTTGCACTTGACCAGAGAGGGTAACTTATACCCTCAAGTTACTTTTTATCCCGGAAAATAATGAAATCGCGAGCACAAAATAGTTTTTTTTTGTTAATTCTCCAGTATAAAAAAAAACGACATAAATACATTGAACATTTAACTTTAAAGTGAAGTTATCTAATGTACTATAATGCTGTGCTAAACTTAGCTAGAACTTAAGTAACTTACCCCATTTCCTGCGCTGTCAAGTTGAATGCTGATAACTAACTTGTGTTGAAATTCATTCATGTAGAACAGACATGTTTATGATTTCGTTTTAGACTATTACTATTTTATATGAAAAAAAAAATTTAACGATTTTTTATTTCAATTTTTTTATTTGTATTAATCACAATAATCCACCATGCAATCAATGCAGCTTTGTCAACACAATGGCAGTTTATTGATATCCTTCTTGAAGAAATCGGCTGGACGGTAGGCAACAAATTCTTCAAAAGCATTTTTACTGCCTCTCGGGTATTGATTTTTTTTCCCGCCAAGAAATTATCCAAATTCTGGAAAACGTAGAAGTCTGGAAAACGGAGAGCTTCCAACCCCAGCTCTTGCAACTTAGAGACCGTCTGCTGTGCAGTATGAGGTCGCGCGTTGTCGTGCAGGAGCAGCGAAGCGATTGACCAAAGCTGATTGGAGATGTGCGAGCTTCTCCATCATTGTGTTCAGTTCTTCACAGTACACATCTGCAGTAATGCTCATCCCGTTTGGTAAGAAGCTGTGATGAATCACACCGGCGCTAGACCACCGAACAGTGACCATTACTTTTCTAGGGGTAAGTCTTCGTTTAGGGCATTGTTTAGGCGCTGAACCAGGATCCAACCAACTAATGCGATTGTCAAACAGAATCCATTTTTCGTCGCAGGTTCTAAATTCCTTCGTTTGAGTGCCTGTTGAGAAGTTATACAAGGCACGTCTCGACGCGTATTTCGCGCTGGCGATCATCCAGTTCGTGGGGCACTCATTTGTCAAGCTTTTTTATCTGGAAAGGTAAAAAAGCTTGATTGGACGCAAATGGACCAATATTGTTTTGACGCCAACATCGAAATCGAAATAACAGCAGTTTTTTATGTGATTTTATTATGTACATATATATTAACATCTTTTCTAAATGCATGTCGTACTTAGTGTTAGTATTTTAATATATTTTTTTTGTGTGACGAATAGTCAAATTTTGACGTCTTCTATAATATATCTTTCCATCCATGAATTGTATACCCATATTTATGCAAGAAAGTAGTATTTTTAGATTATATTATTTTTATTTATTTATTAGTCTCTCTGTAGTATTAGAAGCACTGTAATATTAGAAACACTGTAGTATTAGAAACACTAGTATTATAAACACTGTAGTATTAGAAACACTGTAGTATTAAAAACACTGTAGTATTAAAAACACTGTAGTATTAGAAACACTAGTATTATAAACACTGTAGTATTAGAAACACTGTAGTATTAAAAACACTGTAGTATTAGAAACACTGTAGTATTAGAAACAGTATATAATTTATAAATAGCTTTATTATGTAAATAACCAAAATAAGGATTCAAAAATAAATAATATATTATGTGAAACTATAATCATCAACTATTTAAAGGAAAACTATCCTGGTTTTATAGCAATATTGGAGCTTTTGGTATAACCTCATTGTACGTTTTGTAATCTCAATGTTTGGCAGGAATAATGAAGGATTACAGTATCCCCCTGTGAATACTTCACCTGACAGACAGATCTGAAGAATTTGAGAATAAATTAATTCGTTTAAGTCAGTGAGGATTTTTACCCTACAAAAGGTGGTGTAGTAACAATTTTAAAACAACAAACACTTTTTTTTTGTAATTTGCTACCTGAGTGGGTGTCCTGTGATAGATACAATCTGGGTGCCTTCAAGTCGCGAGTGAATCGGTTTCTTCTAGGCGAGCGTGCTTCACCGTAAATCGCATTTTCGCTTAACATCAGGCGAGATTGCGGTCAAATGTAAGCCTAAATACAATTTAAAAAAAAGTTTAGTTGTTTAATACTCTAATAGTTTAGTTACTTTGTAGCGATGATGGGTCAGTGATTAGCGCGGTCGTTTCGCATGCCGAAGGGCGTGGGTTCAAACCCCAACAATGAGCTTGAGCCGGTGAAGGAAAACATCGTGAGGAAATCATAGCGTGGTGGTAGGGTACTTTCTAGTACTCGGCTGGCTAGCTATCACCCTCAAGTTGAATATCTGCCGCCAAGCATCTAACGGTGCGTTCCGGCAGCCTCACTTGAGAGCCAGTTCCATTTCAGGCTAGGTGTGCTTTACCATCTTCGACCACACCGTCACTTAACATCAGATGAGTTGTGGTCAAAATCCAAGTCTGTGACCTCGAGGAGTGGCACGGTGGACTGACGATATTATGCAAGCACCTAGCTGGCAAACAGTGGATGGAGACAGCGAAGAACAGGGATACTTGGAAATCTCTAGAGGAGGCCTTCACCTTCGAGAACAAGGGGTTCTTACATAAATAATAATATATATATATCTATATATATATATATCTCTCTAAATACATATAAGTTATAAATTTAAACAATGCTCGTAGAAGATAATTAGAAATTAGTTAATTTTTGTATGATTAGTAAGAAATATAAGGCTTTTTATTTTATTATTATTTATTATAATACCAATAAAAACGTCCAATGCAAACATGAAGAGAACAAAATTTCACATATTTTTTATTGAAAAATTATTTTTGTAAATCTCATATGTATCGATTTATAGCGTAAAGACGAAAATTTGTAACAAAATCGTCAACTTTTGAATTTATTTTTGTTATTTCTAACTATTCCGTACTTAATTACGATAACTTTGAAAGCTTTCCACATCTTCATGGGGTAGAGTAAACGACGGATTTTTTATTGTAATTTCTTCAGTAGGATTTTAATTTCAAATATTAGTTTTAAAATAAAATAAAGGCCCGTGTGTCACGTTACTCCGTATTGCTTTCGTGGGAGCCTCTATAATCCAAATATTTGAATAGCATTACTCAAACGTCTCAGAAGTAAGCACAAACGTATCTCCCCTCTTTCGTTATTGTGTTTATTTGTTTTTGTATTGAAATTATCCCTTTATTTATTAATTTTTTATAAGCTTTTTTTAATGTCAGGCTAATAGTCCAAGAGCTTTCGTAATGTTATAAAACTTGCCCCTAATACAGGTTAAAACGATCCCCAAAGTAAGTATAATATCTATAAGTAGAACATCTTCGCGATAAATAGGCGACACAAGTGGGAAGAGGCGGCGCGGCGGGGGCGGGGAACGCTTGCCGGCGATCACTACGCGAGTGCCGGCCGAGCAGGCGAGGTTAGCACGTAAATGTCATTGTTTTCTGTTGTATAGGTAGGTGGTCATGTTCAAATTTAATAGGTTAGTGACTTTTTAATAAAAAGGTATTAAAAAGTCACAGAAGTTTACGTGTGTTTTATAGATTTGATGTTAGCGAAGCTACGAACAAAAAGATCGATGTAAGATTTGTTCGTAGACGCGATGTCGACATCCCTGCACGCGCCGCGCGCTAAACCTGCGTGAATCAACGCTAGTAGGGAAGATGTTCTACTCACTTGGGGCCGCGCGCTTCAAGTACTTTGCCCTAACTATGAAGCTTGGTTCACGTTGGCTTTGAAAGGTACCTACCAGGTGGTAAAAGTGTATAAAACTGCACCTCAAAGTTAAAGTATTCAAAATTCATAGTCGGATATAGTTTTTAACCCTCGAGGCAAAAACGACGGGGTGTTATAAGTTTGACGTGTTTGTGTGTGTGTGTGTGTTTGTCTGTGGCTTCGTAGCTCCCGAACGAATAAACTGATTTTGATTTTGTTTTTTTTTTGTTTGAAAGGTGATTTAGTCGCGATTGTTCTTAGCTATTTATTTGATTGTGCCGTGGTGGTGCCGGCGTAAGAATTGTACCCCACCCTCTCTACCCGTGGTTGCCGTAAGAGTCGGCTAAGGGATGTAATCCGAAAGATGGGCAGCAGCGTCTTCCTTGAACAATCACACCTAACTGCGGTCGCCAACCCGCCTGCCAAGCGTGGCGAGTATTGGCAAAACCCCCCCAGGTGGAGGCCTATGTCCAGCAGTGGACGTCCTATGGGTGATGTGTGGTTCTTAGCTATGTTTGACTTTGTGTCGGCGGTTTTATTAATTTTTAATCATTTACTTTTTTATGGCTGACAGGCTTGGTGTTTGACCACAACTCACCTGATGTTAAGTGACGGTGTGGTCGAAGATGGTTAACACACCTAGCCTGAAATGGAACTGGCTCTCAAGTGAGGCTGCCGGAATACACCGTTAGATGCTTGGCGGCAGATTTTCAACTGGTAGCTAGGTAGCCGAGTACTAGAAAGTATACTACCGCCACGCTATGGTTTCCTCACGATGTTTTCCTTCACCGGCAGCTCAAGCTCATTGTTGGGGTTTGAACCCACGCCCTTCGGCGTGCGAACCGACCGCGCTAACCACTGAGCTATCATCGCTACAAAAACTTGTTTCTGTATTAGGAAAAAACACAGACGTTATGTTTTATAACATAACGAAGGTCTTATCGTCGTGAGCTCTTGCTCTATAAAAACGTATCCAGAAATAAGTAATTTGTCAGACAACGAAAGTCACAGACATAGCTCAGTGAACTAGCAAGCTGAAGTGGCAGTAGGCTGGCCATATCTGTCGCGGAATCGATAACCGCTGGGGCGGACGTGTTTTAGTGTGGAGACCGCAAATACACAAACGTAGTAGGACGCCCTCACACTTGATAGAGTGACGATATACGGCAGTGACGTATCCTGGGAGGAGCATATAAAATGAATTCCCCAGTTCACCATCCATTGATTATAATGTTAATTACATTAAAATGAAATCAAATTTCAAATAATCTATTTACAATCTTAATCTATTAGATAATAATTATCGTGCGTTAAACACGCAAAAACTTGGAAATAGCTCTTTTTGGTTTGTTTTCTTAATAATAGAAAAAAATTTGGAAAAACACTAAGTAACAACCGAAAAACAAAAACTAGGTCAGTTTTCCCAAAAATGTGTAAAAATGTGTATGTAAATTTCTTTATTACCTCGTATCTTCCAAACGGTCGAATAGATTACGACAATAAAGGTATCGTTAGATTCGTCTCAATAACCCAAGTGTCCTTAGAAGATGGTTTAAAAAAACGGCTAAATTCGAGTCGGACTCTCGCACAGAGGGTTCCGCAAACCTGTAGGTATATAAGTAAAAGTTTTGTTATTATTTTTTAATAGTAATTTATGTTTTTCGCAATTATTCCTTTATCTGTGCTATAAGACGTTGCTTCGTACCAAATTTCAAGATTCTGAGTTCACGGGAAGTACCCTGTAGGTTTTGATTCCCTTGCGAGTGTCGAAAATTTGCAGCATAAACGGCTGTATCTTTTGATTGCGTTGGCTTAGAAGTTTGATTTTTTTACAGCTGCGTTTAGATTTTGATTTTAGACCTGAGTATTTGATATGAATGTCAGTTTGATACCTCCACGCGTTCCTGAGAAAAAGGGTCTTGACAGACAGACAGACGAACGACAAAGTGATCCTATAAGGGTTCCGTTTTTTTCTTTTGAGGTACGGAACCCTAATAAAAATATACCTACAACAAGCTGAAGAGTTTAAAAGTTCTATAACCCGACTGCATTTAAATGTTCCATAAGAAACATCCCTTTCAATTAGATAAGGTCTGTAATTTATTTTTGATAATTAGGTAAACACATTAAGCCTGGAATGGAGCTGACTCTCGAGTGAACAGTGAAACCTACATGTCCTAGAGCTCTTTAAGAAATCTCGTTGTGATGTGTGAAGTTTACCGACAAGCACTTGATCAGCGTCTATACTCTTGTTACAAAGAGAAGAGAACCACGCTTGACAGTGGAAAACCCTATAAAAACAGCGTTGTTTTAGAAGGATCTATTTCTTTCAGAAAACTTGCCCCATGGGAACAAGCGGTAACAAGGTTCATTTGCCAAGTTTCCTGTTTTGCACTCGATTATCTCCATTCAGTTAATGATCCGAAACTAGCCGGGAAAGAAATGAAACAACAATTAGGAAACTATTTCTAACTACCTTCATTCTTATATTCACTACATCGTTGTTGCCCGTGGTATCGCATGGAGTTATGCATTACACTAATATTATAAAGGCGAAAGTTTTTGAGTGTGTTTGTTAGTTTTTCACGTTAAAACGGCTGGATTAATTTTGATGAAATTTGGTATGAAGGTAGCTGACAAGTTGGATGAACACATATGCTTTTAACTTTTTTTCTGAAAGCATATAGTGTCACGCCATGGGACGCAGCTAGTGTATATAATTTTGGCCGAAACTATAGTCGGAGTTGCCAATCAAATTAAACGTGAGTAATCCCGCATAAGTAATTATTTTTATATGTATATATTTTGTATATTTATTTTTAATTTTTTTTTTTTTTTTTTTTTAAATAGCTGACAGGCTAGGTGTTTGACCACAACTCACCTGATGTTAAGTGACGGTGTGGTCGAAGATGGTAAAGCACACCTAGCCTGGAATAGAACTGGCTCTCAAGTGAGGCTACCGGAACACACCGTTAGATGCTTGGCGGCAGATTTTCAACTTGAGGGTGGTAGCTAGCCAGCCGAGTACTAGAAAGTACCCTACCACCACGCAAATTATTGTATGTATTTTTAATTTATAGTAAGTATGTTTTTCTGTTTGTATATAATATATATATCATTCTCTCTCTGTCATTTTATATATATTTTTTTACACCAACCTAAATATCTATTCTGTTAATTTCCATCCTAAGCTTGTCTTGAAGAAATCGCTCTAGGCGATAAGGCCGCCCTTGTACACAATTTATTTTTCTTTCTCTTTTTTGTATGTTTTTAATTTTTGTATGTTATAATATGTTTGGTGTATAATAAAGTTGTATTGTATTGTATGCCGTGGTGGTGCCGGCGTAAGAATAGTACCCCACCCTCTCTACCCGTGGTTGCCGTAAGAGTCGGCTACGGGATGTAATCCGGAAGATGGGCAGCAGCGTCTTCCTTGAACAATCGCACATAACTGCGCTCGCCAACCCGCTTGCCAAGCGTGGCGAGTATTGGCAAAACCCCCCCAGGAGGAGGCCTATGTCCGGCAGTGGACGTCCTATGGCTGATGATGTGTATGTGTGTATTGTAATACACAAAACAAAAATGTGATAAAACCACTAAGTTTCCATAGTAAAATAATATACGATTATATTGTAGACTTCAATGCACGGGCCCTACACGTCTTTGACAATTTTTAACATAGACCATAAAATGAACAAGACAGTTCAAGATATTCCGCTATCCGCAAAGGGTAACTGGGTCAGGTAGGATGGCCACAATTCCACTTGTTTATAGGACAAGTTGGATACGATTCCATCGCAAATTACGGCTGAAGTTAAGAAGTACGTGACCTGAATTTGATCAGGCTTATTGGGTAAAAAAGGTAAGTAAAAGTATTTTTTGGCATTTTTCGGAGGGGGTGTTTTTTAATTGAAAATTCGATATTTTATACGAGGGTCGAGTTTCCGTGTAGGTGATATTTGATAGGCTTTACTGATTTACATTCTTTGGATATTGAATTTTATACTAACAACAAATATATATAGGGTTACTATAGCGTACTACGCCAATAGATAGATAGATAGAAACTTTATTGAAAAAAAAGAGTACAGAAAAACAAAAGAATTTTATGAGCTAACAACAAGTGGCGACCTTATCGTTAAGAGCGATCTCTTCCAGGCAACCAAGAATGGAAAACACGATACAGATTAAGAACAGACGGGAGATGTTGGAGCAAATAATTAAAAAAATATTATATATACAGATATAAAAATATTATTATATATGTATAAAGATAAAACAACAATAAAATAAAAAAACAGCCAAGTGCGAGTCGTACTCGCGCACGAAGAGTTCCTCAACTCAAGATACAGAAGTACTGTATAAATATTAATGTGTTCCGATTTGAAAGGTACTACAGCTAGCGAAATAACAGGGTTGTTTATACTGACCATCGAAAGCAAAGTAATGAACGCCAAGGCAGCGATGCCCTGGACTTTGTTTTGCTACTCAAAGTTCTGCGTATCGCTGCAATGGTCATGAACAGGCTTTGTTATTTACTTGATACAATGTTTTCTTTTCTCCTATTCATTTTCCGGGATCATCAGTGTGGCCATGTCAAATTCACCCCTAATCTTGCCTTTTTGGAAAATTTTATTATAGCAACACCAATCTTCATTCCGACCCCTATTTGCATTTATAAATGCTCCTAACGAGCGAAACAATTAGGCGTGTGTACAGTCTTTATTTTGTGCTGGTAATTTGAGCTTTAATTTTATAGCATAAGGTTGAATTCCAGGTAAGAGTGTTGGGGTCAAAAGTTAAATGTCTTGTGCATTTTAGTAGATATATAACTAATGCTTTATGACTTTCAGAAACATTTCAGGTGTAAGTGAATTTGTATTATATCGATACTCCGGGGAAGAAAGATGTTAGAATTTGTGTAGTCTGTAATTATATTTCTTTCACATGAAGACTTGTTTAGTCTGTGCATGGTTGTTCGTTCTCTCTTCTCGTTTTGCCTCTAAGATCTCTTATTGTATCTTATTGCTAAAGTAAATTGTAAATCGCATTGCACATCACATCATCAGCAATAGGACGTCCACTGCTGGACATAGGCCTCCTCCTGGGGGAGTTTTGCCAATACTCGCCGCGCTTGGCAGGCGGATTGGCGAGCGCAGTTAGGTGTGATTGTTCAAGGAAGACGCTGCTGCCCATCTTCCGGATTACATCCCTTAGCCGACTCTTACGGCAACCACGGGTAGAGAGGGTGGGGTACAATTCTTACGCCGGCACCACTACGGCTAATTGCATTTAATCATTACAAAAATCATAAATGTTAATTGCTGAAATGTTAACAAGCTTTATGATAAGGTGTTGGGATATTTTATCACTGAAGATTTTGTTGTTTTTATTCTGCTTCGCCCGCTATACTACGCACATGCTCACATTTACAAAAGATCGTAAATTTACTTTTTGCGAAAATGACGATGTTGATGATGATGCAGTTTTGTTCAGAATCTAACGCTCTATCGATCTGTATATTTAAAGTTGAAAAGACGATTTTTACTACCGTTTTATTTTTATCTTTTAAACTATCAGCCAAGCGCTTGAAGAGTCAATGCGTCTTGAGGACGCCTCGTGAAGAACCAAAACATGTGTCGGCGACTGGTTACTCCAGCGAGATGAGGATATAAACACTTATACTGCTGTGGGGCTCAGCTGCAGACTTTGAAACTATTTTTATTCTGCAAAAAAGTGCAATTCGCGCTATCTATTGTTTGGGTCCTCGCGAATCACTACGAAATCGATTTAAAGATTTTAAGATATTAACGTTACCGTCACAGTACATTTATGAAAACATTATGTTTGTCCGGAAAAATTTAAATTCATTTGAAATTAATAGTAGTCGCCATAACTTAAATACAAGAAATAAAGATAAAATTGTGACACCTAGATTCAGGTTATCTAAAGCTAATAAGTCTTTTCTCGGGAATTGCGTTAGATTCTATAATAAAATCCCACTTGAAGTAACTAAAATGTCCTATAATAAATTCAAAGATTTTATAAAGCAGAGGTTAATTGACAAAGCCTACTATAAGGTGGCTCATTACGTGGAAGACAGGAATATATGGTTGTTGTAGCTTCTCTCTGCACTTGCATCCCCCTGGCTAAGTGACAATTGTAGTAAGCATAATGTATGTAATAATATTTATTACTGTAAATTGTAACCTAATATGAAAAGAAAGATCCACAAAAAAAATGCCTTGCTGAGTTTCTTGCCGGAGTCTTCTCAGTTGAAGTGTAATTACGAGCCGGTGGTAGATTCAAACATGTAACTTAACGTTCATAAGTGCCTTACCAGGGCCTAAACTGAATAAATGACTTTTGATTTTTTGATTGATTGATTTTTTATAATTATTTTATTTTAATTTGAATTATTGTTTTGTTTAATTTGTTTTAGTTTTAAAGTTTATGTCAAATTTTCTTTTAAAATTGTTGTCACATTAGTTAAATTTAAATCCTCATCAATGTTGTAACTTAAACTACTGTTAAGCGGAAAAAAACTACATATACACCTTGAACACTTAAAATTAACTTCCGCAAAATAACGCCTGAATCAATCAATTATCTTCTGAACCATTGTTAAAGTAAAAAAAAATTGTCAGGGCGAGCGAAGCGAGCCCTAACACTATCCCATAACCTGAGCATTTTTGTGGTACACTTTACTTAAAAACTATCATGCCTATAGATTTTTGCTTTAACATGGTAATTTAACTTCATATCTAGGTGTGTTGTCTGTAAAAAAAATAATATAATTTTATACCAATAAAAAAATGAACATTAACAATTTTGTATTCATTGGACAGAATGTTACTGTACTACTAACGTCATCTGCTAGAAAACCAAAGAGTTAACTTCGCTGCAACAGAACTAAACTCAATACTCAAATACATCGTAGTTTATCTACTTAATACTAGATGACACCACTAGAATCAGGTTGTAAAGTAACAGCTGTCTCAAAAATTATTACCCGTTAGAAAAACTATGTACGCGAGCCCTCACAAAGCTTAGCTTTATGCTAGTTAATTATAATTTCATAGTACCTCTTTAATCAGTTAGGCGTATTGCTACGGTGATCAAAAACATTTGCAATTACTATAATTCTAGAATAACAATAAAATAAAAAAATTGAGCAAATTTTTTTGGCCCTATTTTTCTTCTGTATTGTTTTTATATTTTGGCCTTTAAAAACAAAAAAAAAATTTTTTTCCCTCATATTTACTTTTTCGACACAGATTTCAGACCACCATTCCTGGTTTTTTTTTAAATTGCTGACAGGCTAGGTGTTTCACCACAACTCACCTGATGTTAAGTGACGGTGTGGTCGAAGATGGTAAAGCACACCTAGCCTGGAATGGAACTGGCCCTCAAGTGACGCTGCCGAAACACACCGATAGGCGTTAGTAGCTGGCCAGCCGAGTGCTAGAAAATACTCTACCACCAACTTTCTTGTGGTAGCTAGCCAGTCGAGTACTATAGAGAGCCCTATCACCATGCTATGGTTTCTTCACGATAATTTTTCCATTGCCGTTTTGCACAGTTTTTTTTTAAATTCTCTTCTTAGTCAATTATAATTCATTAGTATTGAGTGTGTATTTTAAATCAGACAAATAATGTCAAATTCCCGATAAAAAGAGCGAAAAGGCAAGATTTATCCGGCAAAAGCGAAACGTAAAGTGCGCTTAATCGGAAATTGCCGGTTGTACTGGTACTCGGATGCCCTCTATTAGTGATGTGCCACTGTCGATGTTTTGCAGTTTTAGTTTTGCTATAGTAAGCCGCCATTATCAGTTTATTGCAGTCAGCTGACATAGACCTCTCCCTAGACAGGCCACTCAGCCAGATTTTTGCCTTTTTTGCGAGTGACGCCCTGGGACTCGATGGAGCGATGATATACGTAGAGAAGCAGGTGGAGGATGAAAGTGAAATAAACCATTACTCTAATATTGTCAGTAAAATTCGAGCTATCAACCAATCTATTCATTTTAACTGGGTTTTTTTCATAGTAGATACAAATGAATATTTATTCATAGTAGGTACAATTTTTTTCTTGGTGGTAGATTTCCTTAGCAGGAGGTCGTCTAGGTAGGTACCACCGCAGCACCAGATATTCTGCCGCCAAGCAGTAGTGTGTAAACATTACTGTGCTCCGGTTTGAAGGGTACTGCAGCTAGCGAAATTACAGGGCTATTGAGACTAACCATCTAGTCTCAAAGTAATGAGCGCCAAGGCAGCGATGCCCTGGACTTTGTTTTACTACTCAAAGTTCTGTGTATCGCTGCAATGGTCATGGACAGGCGTTATCTCTTAACATCAGGAGAGCGTCTCGTTCGTCTCACTAGTTACATAAAAAAAAAAAAAAAAAAAAAACAAATGAACATTTGTTCACAGTAGATACAAATAAATATTTATTCATAGTAGGTACAAATGAACATTTATTCACTTGACTTCATTTAACTTTTCTTCGGTTACATAAGATTCCTCTATTACCTGAAGCTCCTTTTGTATCACTAGGATGTCTTTTCGGAGCTTAGTTGGATCGAGATGGTCGAAATGAACCGGCGGTAACTACTGCAAATCTTTGGCCACAAATGATGGTGTCAATTCCGGGTTCAAATTATTATTTATTATTTAATATGGGCTCAAATTATTATTTATTCATAGTAGGTACAAATGAATATTTGTTCATAGTAAGTACAAATGAATATTTATTCGTAGTAGGTACAAATTAATATTGAATGGCTAGATGTTTGACCACAACAAGTGATGGTAGGGACGAAGATGGTAAGCACACCAAGCATAGTACAGAACTGGCCCTAAAGTGAGGCTGTCGAAAGTCACCGTTAGGTAGTTGGTAGTAGATTTCCAACTTGATGGTGTTAGCTACCCAGCCGAGTAGTAGAGAGTACCCCAACACCATGATATGGTTTCCTTATCTCCTTCACCAGCAGTTCAAGTTTTATGTTGAAATTTAAATCCACACTCTTTGGCGTGTGTACTAACCGCGCTAACCAAAATGACCCTATACCAAGCAGTGGAATGTTAAACGCACACAATCGATACTAACATTCTACGGAACTACCCCATCACTACCCACTTCCCTTTAAAGACGGATAGTGCTGACTTCCGAATCAGATACACTCTTTGCTTGAAGTCTTTCATTTTGAGTATGAAGTAAGTATTTACTCAATAGTTTTGCGTCGACTTCAACATTTTCTAACTTTTTTCGTACAACAACTGTATCATAGAAAAAAACTCTAAAAACTATACGATACCACGCCGCTGGGGTAGACGAGTTTTAGAGTGGAGAACACGAATTGGCAAACGTAGCTTAGGACGCTCTGAGACTCGATGGAGTGACGATATATGTAGAACAGCAGCAAATTGGGCTAAGTGGCGTGTTCTTAGAGAAGACCGTGTCCAGCTGTCGGCTTCAATAGGATGATAATGGTAATGAATATCCTATTTTACTTGGATGTCCTTAGCAGAAGGTCTTCTAGGTAGATACCACCGCAGTACCAGATATTCTGCCCTCAAGTAGTAGTGTGTAAACATTACCATGGGATACTGTAGCTAGCGAAATTACAGGGCTGTCAAGACTTACCATCTAAAGTCTCAAAGTAATAAGCGCCAAAGCAGTGATGCCCTGGACTTTGTTTTACTACTCAAAGTTTTGTCGCTGTAATGGTCATGGCATGGTTTGCCGTGGTGGTGCCGGCGTAAGAACAGTAGCCCACCCTCACTACCCGTGGTTGCCGTAAGAGTCGGCTAAGGGATGCAATCCGGAAGATGGGCAGCAGCGTCTTCCTTGAACAATCACACCTAACTGCGCTCGCCAACCCGCCTGCCAAGCATGGCGAGTATTGGCAAAACCACCCAGGAGGAGGCCTATGTCCAGCAGTGGGCGTCCTATGATGATGTGTGTGTGTGTGTGAATGGTCATGGACAGGAATCACTAACCATCAGGAGAGCGTCTTATTCGTCTTTTTACTTTTACAAACAAAAAAAGTTAAAATCTATAAATTAATTGTTGGAAAGAGTTTTCGAAGCAGCGTTGAAAATCATATCGAATATAGTTGGGCAGGAATCGGAACACGGACAGGTTGGCAATGTGTGAAGTTACTCAATTGCGACAACCCATATATTTTTATTTCAGGGCCATACATAACGTTGAATACGGACGTGAAGAACTTTATGTTACGTTTGAAGGTCGCAGTATAAAATCTACATATGAATTTTTGTCCTCGAATTTTATAAATTTATCTTATAGTCTTTTGCATTACTTCATCACAATATTTTCTAAGTTATGTACGTATTATCTCTAGCTTGAAAGAGTGAAGTAAATCATCGTTAAGAAACCTAGTGTTTTTTTTAATTGAAGATTGCCTTGCGTTTGACCGCCATCTCGCCTGATGTTAAGCGAAGATGCGGTCTTCGGTGGAGCACGCTCGCCTAGAAGAAACCGATTCACTCGCGACTTGAAGGCACCCAGATTGTATCTATCAGGGAACACCCACTCGGGTAGCAAATTCCATTGTTTAGCGGTTCGTACGATGAAGGTAGATTCTATCCGTTTAGTTCAAGTTTTTGGAATATCTACCAAGAAGCGGTGTCGCTTTTTAAAGCTCCTGGCTGTCCATAAAAAAATGGGCAGGATGGAAATAGGTCATGCAGATCTGAACCACACTCCCCAAAGTGTATCTGACCATGTCAGTGCTAAGTCTGAACTGCACTTGGCCACCTTCTTCTTGTTTCTTCTTGTTGTTTTTTAGAAGAATTAGAGGAATTAGAAGAAGTTCACGCCCCGCTGTAGGACAGTTTATTAGAACGATTGATCCGAAATCGCAGATTAGAGTGATACTTAATTTTGTTTTACGCCGTGTATCTCTCTACCCGTGGTTGCCGTAAGAGTCGGCTAAGGGATGTAATCCGGAAGATGGGCAGCAGCGTCTTCCTTGAACAATCACACCTAACTGCGCTCGCCAACCCGCCTGCCAAGCGCGGCGAGTATTGGCAAAACCCCCCAGGAGGAGGCCTCTGTCCAGCAGTGGACGACCTATGGCTGATGATGTGTGTGTGTGTAATTATGTTTTCATCGGGACTAACTAGCTACCACCTGCTGCCAAGCACTTAACGATGTGATCCGACGGTCTCACTTGAGATCCAGACCACGCCGTCATTTAAGATCAGGTGAGCTGTGGTCAAACACCTAGTTTGTCAACCATAAAAAAAACCACTGAGCCATCATAGCCATAAAAGATTTAAGAAAGAAATAACGTACACAATACGTTAAAAGGGTGATATATCCACGCCTACGCCCAAAGCGTGGAACGATTTAGTTCTCAGAGATGATAGCGCAAAACATGTTTATGTTATCTCTACAAATATTTTATTTTCTCTGCTTCGAAACTTCGCCAAGACTATTATGAATATAGAATTAGCTCCTTAAGTTTTTTTATGTAAAATACGAACGAGACGCTCTCCTGATAGTAAGAAATAACGCATGAAAACAACAAAAACAAAGTCCATGGCATCGCTGCTTTGGTGCTCATTACTATGAGATCAGTCTTGGTCAAGTTCATTCCTTTGTACAAAAAATTGGCAACTGAATAGAGTGCTCCTCATTTCTGAAAAAAAATTGTCATTTGCTGCGTGTCTTTGGTGTATTTTAAGCGTATTTTTGTGTGTTAAGTTTATGATTAGCTACGCTAATTTCTTTTGTGTGTTAAGTTTATGCCTCAATAGGCAAACAAATTGCAAATAAATAGCATAGCTAAATAGCCATGCTATTTCTTTGTCTGTGCTAAAAAAAAACTGTGTTAAATTTATGCCTATTATTTAACTATGCCATTTCTTTGTCTGTGTTAAGTTTATGATTAGCTAAGCAAATTCTTTTTGTGTGTTAAGTTTATGCCTGTTGATTAGTTATGCCAATTTCATTTTGTGTGTTGAGTTTATGATTAGCTAAGCTAATTTTTTTCTTGTGTTAAGTTTATGCCTATTGGTTAGCTATGCCTATTCTTTTTGTGTGTTTCACACCTCGAAAAAGGTCACTGGATGTGACCGAAACTATCATCAGACCTAATCAAATATCATTTACTTAAAACGAAAATGTTTCAAAACCACATCAGTTTCTTTAGTCAAGTAATAATTTATGTACTTTCTACATTAAAACATTTACCTAAATTAATTCAGTGGCAAAATCTAGTACAATTTATTCGAGTAAATAGATTCATACTGCAAAGGAATGAAAAATATTTTGAGATGTTCATTTATCAAACAATATTAGTCGTGTCATGGTGATATCGCCGTTATTTCTTATTCTTAGGAATGGAAAGGATATCTACCGAGTTTATTTATGAAAGGTTAGTTTTGTTATGCACAAAAATTTTCTAAACCAGTTTTTTAATATGTTGCGTTCCTAATAAAAGGGTAGCGTGTAAATAGTGGAGCTATTAAAACTAACAGCTGCAGAATCACGAAATCTGCCAATTCTCCACACAGAAGAAGAACAGCAAAATCTATGGAACAAAACAAAAAATTGCAAATACATAAAAGCTTCTTAGTTCTTCATCACATCACATCATCAGCCATAGGACGTCCACTGCTGGACATAGGCCACCTCCTGGGCGGGTTTTGCCAATACTCGCCACGCTTGGCAGGCGGGTTGGCGAGCGCAGTTAGGTGTGATTGTTCAAGGAAGACGCTGCTGCCCATCTTCCGGATTACATTCCTTAGCAGACTCTTACGGCAACCACGGGTAGTGAGGGTGGGCTACTGTTCTTACGCCACCACCAAGGCAAGTATCTTAGTTCTTACCCATCAATAAGTAGATTAGATTCCTGTGTGCACAATAAAGAATTTTCTTCTTTTATTTTAATGATAAGTTAGGTGTTTGACCATATGTTTGAGAACCAGATGACAGATATAATGCTTTTAAAGTTTTTTAATTGTAAATATATAGGTACTACAGAAGTACCTGATATTCTGCCACGAAGTAGTAGTGTGTAAACATTATTATGTTTTGATTTGAAGGGTTCTGCAGCTAGCGAAATTTCAGGGCTGTTGAGACTAACCAAGGCCATAGCAGCGAAGGCCTCAAACTTGTTTTGCTACTCAATTTACGTATATCGCTGCAATGGTCATGGACATGTGTTATCTCTTACCATCAGGAGAGTGTCTAGATCATTCAATACTTTTACATTAATTAAAAACACGCGGTACTCATTGCAGATAATTTCACATTTTTTTATCGCTGGCAGGCTAGGTGCTTGACCACGACTCACCTGATGTTAAGTGATGGTGTGGTCGAAGATGGTAAAGCACACTTAGCTTGGAATGGGACTGGCTCTCAAGTGAGGCTGCCGGAACATACCGTTAGATGCTTGGCGGCAGATTTTCAACTTGAGGGGGGTTGCTAGCCAGCCGAGTACTAGAAAGTACCCTACCACCATGCTATGGTTTCCTCACGATGTTTTCCTTCACCGGCAGCTCAAGCTCATTGGTGGGGCTCGAACCCACGCCCTTCGGCATGCGACCGACCGCGCTAATCACTGAGCTATCATCGCTTCAAACCTCCACGTGTTCCCGAGATATAATGTCTTTACAGGCGGACAACAAAGTGATCTTATAAAAGTTCAATTTTTTCCTTTTGACGTAGGTACAGAACCCTAAAAAAAAAATGCTTACACATAAATTGTTTTCTACTGTATTCTTCCTTAACTACATTTTTTATTTCAAATATTCCCATTTTCAGAGTCTGTTTATAGTGAAAGTTGTTCACACTGGTGAGTAGATTACACTTGATTACTACACTTTCCTGAAACACCTGTATAAGAAACCTGGCTAAGTGAGACATCAAGGGACCTGCAAATTTGTCTCACTTATAGAGGTATTCCACTTACCCAGTGTCTCAGATATCCAGGTATAAATAAATATCTGTCTCATTTAAAGAGGGTTCCATTAATAGAGGTCAAAATACAGATTATTTCAATTATAGAGGTGCGATTATTAAATAAAATAACGTTTTTCACGTACTGATAACGATTTGAGCCTTCGTTTCGACATTTTTCAAATAAACATCCGTATGATAGTAATAAAGCAAAACTAAATCTGAAGGTCATTCAGGCTCAAAATTAGTTAATTGCGGAATTTGCGGGTAGAATAAGTAAGTAAACAAACAAAACGATGTTATCTCAATTACAGAAGTTAATGCATAAAAAATTCACTCGCTGCCTCAGTTATAGAGGTAACTATGACGATAAAATCGAAAGAATGAATCCTAGATATAGAGGTTTGCTTCTTCCCAATAACAGAGGTAATTCAGTGCCAAAGTGTTGGGACCTCAGCATGAGTTCCAGTTATGGAGGTTTCTCACTTATCCAGGTCCCACTTAAACAAGTTTCACTATATATCTACGTCGTAGTAAAACCGTAGCTGTCTACGCCGTAGCACTTAAATCTCACGTAATCAAGTTTCCTTTTCGAGATATAATGATGAAAGCTGGAATTCCAAATCAATTCCGTGAAACGATTCACCTAAAAATATATTTTCATGTTTAACTAAGTACGATTGACAAATATAAATCACATGTTTGAATTTTCTATTCCTGAAATATAACTAATTAACCTATTATTAACGTATGCGCATATGCATACGCATACGCATACGCATACGCATACGCATACGCATACGCACACGCATACGCATACGCATACGCATACGCATACGCATACGCATACGCATACGCATACGCATACGCACACGCATACGCATACGCATACGCATACGCATACGCATACGCATATGCATGTTAAATTAATAGGTTAATTAGTTGTATTTCAGGAATTGAAAATTCAAACGTGTTTTTTTTTTCACATATACATATACACTCGTGCTGCACTCCCTCCTTTTTTTCTTCATAATCTTTCTTACTCCTACCTTAAATGTTTTCTTTTCTTAAGTTTTTCTTCTGTTTTTATCAAGTTATAGTATGAAATTAATACTGAAAATGTTATTTAGTTTGAAACTAAAATAAACAACTTAAAGGTTTCTTTAAACTAATAGGTTAATTAATTATAAATTTACTGAAAAATAAGAAAAAAGAATTGTTTTTCTGACCGTCCCCAAAAACTATGTTACTTGAAACAAAAATACAGAATGACAATATTTTTACTCAGTTTACCCTCAAACCTTTTCGAAATAGACAAAGCCCACTTATCTCGGTGCAAAACAAAGCCTTTTTGTCTTCTAAACTAAACAATTGAAAGGCGCGTCAGTCACTTACCCACCGGAAATGAGTGTCCGCCGCAAGATGGCGTCTTTTCCGGGTCGAGTCGTTAGCGGACTTATTGTTCTGCTTATTGCTTAGAATAATAAGCATAATGATAAGTGTAATAAAATTGAAGTTTAACTTTACTAATAAAGTATAACTTTTGGATAAAAATATTTTTTTATAAGAGATTTTGAAATTGCCGATCGTTCTAAATAGTTGTACCCGACAGCGGTGAAGTTAAAAGACCGGCCAAGTGTGAGTCGGTCTCGCGCACGAAGGGTTCCTTACCATTATCTATGAAAAAGGCAAAAAAATCGCGTTTGTTGTATGAGAGCCCCTCTTAAATATTTATTTTATTTTGTTTTTAGTATTTGTTGTTGTAGCGGCAACAGAAATACATAATTTGTGAAAATATCAACTGTCTAGCTATCGCGGTTCTTGAGATACAGCCTGGTGACAGACAGACGGACGGAAAGACAGACAGCGAAGTCTTAGTAATAGGGTTCCGTTTTTAGCCTTTGGTAAACAAGGCAGTTAAGACTAACCATCGAAAGTCTCAAAGTAATGAGCGCCAGAACAGCGATGCTCTGGACTTTGTTTTGCTACTCAATATTCTGTGTATCGCTGCAATGGTCATGGACAGGCGTTATCTCTTACCATCAGGAGAACGTCTCGTTCATCTCATTACTTTATCACTACATATACACAACACGGACATAGTGAGAAGACTAAAAAAGACAAAACCTTTAGAGTTAGTGTATTAAGTTAGTTAGTGTCAGTGCAGTGAGTACTACATATTATAGAACACATGAACAAAGTGCCTTCCCCTTAATAGAGACAGTAAGAAAAGTGTTGATGGACACATTCTTCGATTACTCAACTTAGCAATTTAAGTTATATTAAAATTACTTATTAGTCTCAACTTGGCTAGATTGTAATAACAATGAGGTATCTAAAAAACAAACAGATACATCATTAAAAAAAAAACACTACATATTAAAATCAAAAAATCAAAATCAAAATCAAAAGTCATTTATTCAGTTTAGGCCCTGGTAAGGCACTTATGAACGTTAAGTTACATGTTTGAATCTACCACCGGCTCGTAATTACACTTCAACTGAGAAGACTCCGGCAAGAAACTCAGCAAGGCATTTTTTTTGTGGATCTTTCTTTTCATATTAGGTTACAATTTACAGTAATAAATATTAATACATACATTATGCTTACTACAATTGTCACTTAGCCAGGGGGATGCAAGTGCAGAGAGAAGCTACAACAACCATATATTCCTGTCTTCCACGTAATGAGCCACCTTATAGTAGGCTTTGTCAATTAACCTCTGCTTTATAAAATCTTTGAATTTATTATAGGACATTTTAGTTACTTCAAGTGGGATTTTATTATAGAATCTAACGCAATTCCCGAGAAAAGACTTATTAGCTTTAGATAACCTGAATCTAGGTGTCACAATTTTATCTTTATTTCTTGTATTTAAGTTATGGCGACTACTATTAATTTCAAATGAATTTAAATTTTTCCGGACAAACATAATGTTTTCATAAATGTACTGTGACGGTAACGTTAATATCTTAAAATCTTTAAATCGATTTCGTAGTGATTCGCGAGGACCCAAACAATAGATTGCGCGAATTGCACTTTTTTGCAGAATAAAAATAGTTTCAAAGTCTGCAGCTGAGCCCCACAGCAGTAGACTGTAGGACATTAAACTATGGAAATAAGCAAAGTAAACCAACCTGGCTGTAGCCACATCTGTTATTTGTCTAATTTTTCTAATCGCGAAGGCAGCGGAACTCAATTTACTAGCTAACTTTTCTATATGAGGACCCCATTGTATTTTACTATCTAATGTTACGCCGAGAAAGACTGTTTTATCCACCAGATCAAGTCTTTTACCATCGACTAAGATATGAGTGTCCCTCTTAGCAACATTGGGGAGAGAAAACCTTATACATTTTGTTTTACATGAATTAAGCATAAGATTATTGGCGGCAAACCATTTTGATACAGCTGATAAGGTGTTATTGAGCTGTGTAAGGTCTGTATCTTTTCTATTGACTTTAAAAATTAACGAGGTGTCATCAGCAAATAAAACTATATCGGACAATTCATTTACCATATAGGGCAAATCATTAATATATAAAACAAAGTCTTTCGCCGCGTCTGTCTGTCTGTCTGTTCGTGATAAACTTACAAACTACGGAACGGATTATCATGCGAGTTTCAGCAATAGTTAGAGTGATTCATGAGGAAGGTTTAGGTATATAATATGTCAACGTTTTGTGTAAATTGGTTGAAATATGATGATAATTGTCGGAAGTGTCGGAAAAAGTCAAGCCACCTGGGAGCTTTCATCGAAAACGCTGCCTAATCCCTTTGAGATATAACAAAACAATGCATGGTGGATTATACCTCTTTTATAGATCTACAAAAAAGTCCGAGATGGCATATATTTACCTTTTAAGGATAGCTTACTATACCCGTTCTTACTACCCGTGCGAAGCCGGGGCGGGTCTCTAGTTAAACTATATTTTGGAACAGTTAGCACGTCTACAGCACCACAGTAAATTCAGTAGGCAGATAACACTGCTGGACCGTCATGACACAACAATTTACGGGCTCGTAAATGTCGCTCGATGATTTATTATCGCTGACTTTGTAACACAGTGTAAAAATAAATAGTAAGCCTGGGGCCAGTAAGTCTGGGGCCCGCGGTCTACAACCGTGTACCCGCCTTCGTCCGGGATGCACCTTCCCCCGCGTGCTTCAGAACCAAGTTAAGATCTTGGCTGCTAGAGACAACATTTTATGACATTGATGAATATTTCAAATTAAAAGATTATTAAATTACTAGTAAGTAATTTCTGGTCATTTTATTACATGGATAATATTTTTTATATTGGCATATTTCTATGCCGACGTATTTTTGTATTGACATATTTTTATATTGACAATATTCTTATATTGAAATGTTTATATACTATGGCATTTTGTTTTTATTCCATTGATTTTTAATCAGTGTTTAAATACTCGTCAACGTCTTAAAACCATAATAGGACATCACATAGTCTGACAAACATAAAAAAAGGCTTACTGTTTTTATTTTGCTGTGGTTTGGAATAATGTAAGCATGTCCATTCCTATTACATGTTATTTCGTGTCTGGTTTAGTGCTCTGTAACAACTGTGAACGCAATTTCGGTTTACATTATTTTTTTATTTACGAACTAGAAAATAATCAAACCAATTTCAAGCGCATGACACCGATTGGTTTGAGTATAAGATACATTTCATAGATAGATAGAAACTCTTAATTACAATCTACAGAAAAATAGAAAAAGAGTAAAGAAAACAAAATAATCTTATGAGTGTAGTGCCACAAGCGGCGGCCTTATCGCTAAGAGCGATCTCATCCAGGCAACCAAAAATGGAAAACACGATACAAATTAAGAACAGACGGGATATTTTATTTTATTTATCTTCTCTACGATTTTTAATCACTACTCATCACTACATAGTATAAAACAAAGTCGGATTCTCTGCCCTATATCCCTATGTATGCTTAAATCTTTAAAAATACCCAACGGATTTTGATGCGTTTTTTTTTAATTGATAGAGTGATTGAAGAGAAAGGTTTATATGTATAATACATGCATATACTTGGCTATTGATGGAAACCGCATTAAAATCCGTTGAGTAGTTTAAAAGATCTAAGCGTACAGACGGCGGGAAGCGTTTCATACTATGTAGAGATTAATGTAAGATGTTGTGTCATCATTCTAGCTAGAAAATTCAAGTCTTCACATAATAACGGCTAACAAATGAGAAAAAACATTTTAGCGGAGCCAAAATGTAGCTGATAAAAAAGTCAAAGAGTCTATGTTAAATCAAATTTGTTTATGTCAATCTTACAGACTTAGGTATAAAAAACTGCTACTTAATGAAGGACGCGACCTCAAAGAGTGCTCTGATTTATGTTACTTTACAATAGGGAGGTGGTATGTGTCGATAATATGCGAAAAAAAATTACCCGCTTGGCAAGGAAGAGTTAGGTCATTGATTCCTAAAGTGGTCCAGGTGGATGGTTTACAAAAAAATGGGGGTTCACAATTCGTAAGCGTCAACGAAAATTTTTCTGGTTTCGATAGCGAAGAACTAAAATGTTGGCTTGTCTTCACCTATCAATGTAGGTCGATAATATTTTAAGAAGTTTAGCGACTGTTACTTGTAAAAACTTGCATATTCAGTACAACGTACAAATGTACAAATTGTTACAAACCATTTAACAAAAAAAAAAGAGCAGATTGAATATCATAAAACGGGAAGTTTTGCGGTTATTCCTAACAAAACTGAAGCCAAATATTGATAATTTGCTGCAGGGGGTCCACCAGAACCAGCAAAATTATTAAAGTGGTCTATGGAAAAAAAGGTTTGGGAACCTCTGAGTTATGTTTTTCGCGCGTACCTTGTATGTATGTATGTAAAGTTCTTTACTACCTCGTATCTTCCAAACGGTCGAATAGATTACGACAATTAAGGTATCGTTAGATTCGTCTCAATAACCCAAGTGTCCTTATATTGAAAAAAAAAACGAGATGGTGGATTTTTGGCTCAAAATACCTAGAAATACGATAATAAAAAAAAAAAAAAAACTTGTCAAGTATTGTGTCTAAGCAAAGGCAATTAAAAAAGGATTACAAAAATATTGATAACTTATATGTTTAAATTTAATTAGGAATAATAAATTTGTTTGAAAAGTTTTTTCCTATAATTTTAACTATTTTAATAGCAGTCGGGTTATGGATTTTTAAACTCTTCAGATAGTTACAAAGTGAGATGCGTTCGCTGCGGATCACACGAAATTGGCCCGATACGTAGCTTCCGCTGATGCGAGCAGAGAAAACTATATCTTTCTCGTTTGTGCGGAACGATTATCTTCAGTATTTGTGAGAGTTCGACAGAGACAAAGATAGATTTTGGCCCATGGTTACAAATGTAGGTATTTTGGCATAAAACATGGCGCCCTTTTCGACCACTATTGCAGTGACGGCGAAAAACACCCAAATACAGAACAAAGATTTATGCTCGTCACACAAATGTTTTTGTTTTAAGTGGGAATCGAACCCACATGCTTTTGATACACATACACTATCAATTGAGCTAACAGGACAATCACATCATCAATAACATATTATCGATTTTATAAAAAATATCGATACTCTCAGTTGATTAATTCCCAACCCCAAAACATTTCAGTCTGTAAGTATCGAAAGTAATCAATGAATATATAAACATCGTTAAGTATATTTTAAATTAATGTTGCCATTAAATGGGCTATTTTATGTTATAAGCTATAACAAATATACTATATATATACTTCAAAAGAACGTAGAAGTGTTTAGTGTTAACATTATGATACTTTTTAGATATTTGAAGTCGGTGCCAAGCACCGGCACTAGGCTAGGCTAAGCACTGACTTCAAACAGATCAGTAGGTACCTAGCAGATATAATAATACTTTGTAAAGTAAGTTTATTTTTCGCTTTTTAGTGCTATTTTTTTCTTGAAGTCGGTTTTACTTTTTTTAAGTTTGTTTATTTTGAATATATGAATGGAAATATGGTGTTATCAATAAAATATTAATATTAGCCGTGGTGGTGCCGGCGTAAGAATTGTACCCCACCCTCTCTACCCGTAGTTGCCGTAAGAGTCGGCTGAGGGATGTAATCCGGAAGAAGGGCAGCAGCGTCTTCCTTGAACAATCACACCTAACTGCGCTCGCCAACCCGCCTGCCAAGCGTGGCGAGTATTGGCAAAACCCGCCCAAGAGGAGGCCTATGTCCAGCAGTGGACGTTCTATAGCTGATGATGTGATGAATAAAATATTTGTAATTGATTTAAAAAAAAAAAAACATAAAATGTTACAAACAATAAGTATATTGACGCAAGCAATCATAAAACATTCTGATCGATTCATCAAATTCTTCATTTTGACCTTTGTAATTATTTATAAAGAAAACAATTCGAAAAGTATTTGTGAGGAATATTTTTTGGGAATATCCGAGTTAAAGGAAACCCGTGGGCGTATAAAGCGGAGGTTATTGTGTGATGATTAGATTGGTGATTTGTAAGAAATGTATACATTTTATTGTTCTACCACGTTGTAAGTTGAAAGAACTTGCGTTACACATATAATTCGTAGCGATGATAGCTCAGTGGTTAGCGCGGTCGGTTCGCATGCCGAAGGGCGTGGGTTCAAACCCGAACAATGAGCTTGAGCTGCCGGTGAAGGAAAACATCGTGAGGAAACCATAGCGTGGTGGTAGGGTACTTTCTAGTACTCGGCTGGCTAGCTACCACCCTCAAGTTGAAAATCTGCCGCCAAGCATCTAACGGTGTATTCCAGCAGCTTCACTTGAAAGCCAGTACCATTCCAGGCTGGGTGTGCTTCACCATCTTCGACCACACTTAACATCAGGTGAGCTGTGGTCAAACAATTAGCTTGTATATCATAAAAAAAAGCAAAACAAAGTCTGGGACATCGCTGATTTGGCGCTCATTACTGTGAGACTTTCGATGGTTAGTTTTAACAGCCCAGTAATTTCGCTGAAGTACCCTTCGAACCGGAACGTAGTAATTCTTACACACTACTGCTTGGCGGCAGAATATCTGCTATCTTCTGCTTAGGAGATCTACCACCAAGCCTGTAATGGAACCGACTCTCAAATGAGGCAGCTGGAACACATCGTAAAGTGTTTGGCGGTAGATTTTCAACTAATGGGTGGTAGCTAGCCAGCCGAGTATAAGAAATGACCTTACAACCATGCTATGGTTTTTCAACTTTTCTCACTGTTGGGTTTAGAATCCTTCAACGTGTCGTCCGACCGCACTAACCACTGAGCTATCATCGTTATAAAACACATTCTAGTTAATTTGCGTTAAGTTGTATTACATTAGTAAAGCACTCAAAAAAGTATGGCGTAACTTAGAACCTACTTAGTATGGAGAAAGCGTTTCAACCCGGAAGGCTGTAGAACGAAGACCAAGCTTGACTTAACACGAAATCTTGCTGCGTAGCATGTTAAATACTTTCTCTACGTGTGGAATAAGTTGGCAATATAAAAGACTATTCTTTTAATAAAGCTGTAACTTGGGTTTTTAATAAAGTTTTTCGGGGTAAAAAGACATAATAATAATCCATTTATTTGCGCTATAATATAATAATTGATGTTTATTTTATATTTAATGTTGATTCGATAATTGTGCCGATAGTCGTCACGGTGAACGGTCTTATAGCGAAGAGTCTCGACCAACATCTTAAGAGACTCTCGTTAGACGGTTGGGTCAAGGGTCAGATCCAAAAGGCAGTGATTCTTGAAACGGTGCGCATTGTTAGGAGGTTCCTCACTCTGCAGCCCTAACCTCCGGCAGCTTGAGCCCTGCCCCGCTGCCGGCAGCACTCTAGTTTTTGAGTTTTTTTATATTATTTATGTGTTTTACATATGTATTTGAGGTAAAAACTAAAATAAATAATTGAAATATTAATTATAGCGAAGAGTCTCGACCAACATCTTAAGAGACTCTCGCTAGACGGTTGGGTCAAAGGTCAGATCCAAAAGGCAGTGATCCTTGACACGGCGCGCGTAGTATACCAGATTTTATAAAACATCTAAGCCAGTAAGCATATTATGTTCCAGACTATCATAGTCAAATGTATTTAGCCAGGTTGTAAAGAATCAGAAATAGAATGTCTCCAAACCTAGTTTTGGTATTGTGTATGGATTAAGGCTGCCTTGCAAAGCGGCGTGACTGCTAAGCGACAAAGCACTTCAAATAAATTAAAAAAGAAAACCGGCCAAGTGTAAATCACACTCGCAGGTCGAGGGTTCCGTACTAACACGTAGTAACATAAATAGTTCGTTCAAAACGGGATGAAAGCACCGAACATTGCTCTTATTAAAAAAAATTGTATTGAGGAACAAACTCAACTTTGCAGTTGGAAAAATATTGTCCCTATACATCGACATAAGCTGTCAGTTAACAAACAGCAAATAACTTTATAATTGCAAATGAAAAATATTTTTAGTACAAATTTACTGTTTTCGAATATCACCGTTTACTTGTGCTATAAGACTTTGGGTAGAAGTTCTGGGTAGTGCTAGAATGGTCATTGAAATACATTTTCTCTTACCATCAGCAGAGCGTCTCATTTAACTCATTACTGTTTATATTTATAAGAGATTTTAGGTAAGAAATATGTATTATGTATATTTTTTTCGTGTAATAAAAATATTATTATTATTACTACATAACTAGCTAGCCTAGCATTGCTAGCTATCTTCTAGGTAAGCGAGCTCCGTCGTAGATCGAGTCTTCTTAAGATCAGCTGAGACGGCGATCAAACGCAACCCTATTGATAATTTAAAAAAAAATGTTTCTGCCACTTTCATGATTTTAGATAACGGGAAATACCCTGTAGTATTGACTCCGTTACTAATGTCAAAATACGCCACATAAACGGCCATATCTCTTGATTGCTTTGATTTTACTTGGTGGTAGATTTCCTTAGCAGGAGGTCGTCTAGGTAGGTACCACCGCAGTACCAGATATTCTGCCGCTAAACAGTAGTGGGTAAACATTACTGTGTTCCGGTTTGAAGGGTACTGCAGCTAGCTAAATTACTGGGCTGTTGAGACTAACCATCTAGTCTCAAAGTAATGAGCGCCAAGGCAGCGATGCTCTGGACTTTGTTTTACTACTCAAAGTTCTGTGTATCGCTGCAATGGTCATGGACAGGCGTTATCTCTTAACATCAGGAGAGCGTCTCGTTCGTCTCATTAATGTTACATAAAAAAAAACACTTAGAAGTTTGATTTGTACACAGCTCCAAGGAATTGAATACCTGAGTATTTAATATTAATTTCAATTTGGTACATTCACGCATCTCTGAGAAAAATGGGTCTTGAAAAAGAGGCAGTTGGACGACGAAATTATCCTGGGTTACTTTTTCTTTTTGAGGTACGGAACCCTAAAAAAGGGTACGAAACTGAAACGCCCACTAAAGCGCTTAAATAAGCATTGCTTTCATCTCATTCAGCGAAACTGGGTCGAACTGTCAATACATCGCTTTATTTGAACCCTCAGTCGAGTACTGCACACAGCGCGTATTGAAACTGGATTTTAATTAAGTATTCCGAATTATTTGGAATTACGTTTATAAATTCAATAGAAACGTATTTCTGGTTTAACATATGTAAGGGAAACTCGAACAGTATGAAACTCAGACTTGATATAAAGAGTAACAATATATATTTATATTTACAATATTACACTTTGGAGGTGCTATTCGCTTTACTGTCGAACAGAAAGTAAGTTCGCTGTCGTAGCACCCTCAAAATCAAAATCAAAATCAAAAGTCATTTATTCAGTTTAGGCCCTGGTAAGGCACTTATGAACGTTAAGTTACATGTTTGAATCTACCACCGGCTCGTAATTACACTTCAACTGAGAAGACTCCGGCAAGAAACTCAGCAAGGCATTTTTTTTGTGGATCTTTCTTTTCATATTAGGTTACAATTTACAGTAATAAATATTAATACATACATTATGCTTACTACAATTGTCACTTAGCCAGGTTGATGCAAGTGCAGAGAGAAGTTACAACAACTATATATTCCTGTCTTCCACGTAATGAGCCACCTTATAGTAGGCTTTGTCACCCTCTCCCAGTTAACTTCAGTTGGGTGATAGTGCTACGTCAGCGCCCTCTAAGCTAACTTTAACACTAGTCACTAATCAATACACTTACTCATTAAATTACATTCAAACCCTACATCTACAGCTACTATTCATTGTAAATATAATTATCCCTAATATTAATTATCTATCTATCTATATCTTTAAACGAGCAATTCTTGAATATATATATATATATTCTGAATCTCGGAAACGGCTCCATCGATTTTCATGAAATTTTGCATCCAGGGGGTTTCGGGGGCGAAAAATCGATCTAGCTAGGTTTCATTTTCAGAAAACGTCGTTTTATCCATGTTTTCAGCCGAGCAATGCTCGGTCAACCAGGTACTATTTATTTAAGTATTGCGACAGAGGCGACAACACATATGCGTCACTTCTTTTAGTAATTACTTTACTGTCCAAAAAAGGAGTGTAATGTTTTCAGACGTCATGTATGTGTGTGAGTTTCTTTAGTCCACGATAACTTTTAAGTCTAAGTTTTTTTTTTAATATGGCAGACAGGCTAGGTTCTTGACTACAACTCACCTGATGTTAAGTGACGGTGTGGTTAAAGATTTCAAAGCACAGCTAGCCTGGAATAGAACTGGCTCTCAAGTGAGGCTGCCGAAACACACCGTTAGATGCTTGGCGGCAGATTTTCAACTTGAGAGTGGTAGCTAGCCAGCCGAGTACTAGAAAGTACCCTATCATCACGCTATGGTTTCCTCACGATGTTTTCCTTCACCGGCAGCTCAAGCTCATTGTTCGGGTTTGAACCCACGCCCTTCGGCATGCGAACCGACCGCGCTAACCACTGAGCTATCATCGCTACAAAATCCGATGCGGTATAAGAAATACATAACCTCATCTGTTATTTATTAATGAGTACCTGGATGATCGAGCTTTGCACGGATAAAACGACGTTTTCTAAAAATTAAACCTAGCTAGATCGATTTATCTCCCTCGAAACCCCCTGCATACTAAATTTCATGAAAATCGTTGGAGCCGTTTCCGAGATTCTATATTACTATATATAGTTTATATATACAAGAATATATATATGTCTATTATATACAAGAATTGCTCGTTAAAAGATATAGAATAGATAAGAAATAAATGATTTATACTGTATACATAAACACATCATAAATAGATTGCCTAGCGATAATATTTCGATTGTTTTTTGGGACTAACCATAGACCTGTATCTAAAGGTCTATAAGAACCATCGAGTCTCAAAGTAATGAGCGCCAATGCAGCGATGCCCTGGACTTTGTTTTGCTACTCAAAGATCAGTGCCAAAAAAAATGCCAAAAAAAAAAAGATATTTTCATTCACATTTGTAAGGTTTCGTGAAATAAATTTAAAGTAAAATATGACTTTTAGGGTTCCGTACCCTAAAGGTAAAATGGGACCCTATTACTAAGACTCCGCTGTCCGTCCGTCTGTCTGTCTGTCCATCTGTCTGTCTGTCCATCTGTCTGTCTGACATTACGGCAACATTAAATAATGTTGCCGTATTACCGCCAAATTGTTTTTTTCTTTAATAATCGGTGTATGTCCAGGCAAGACAACCCTGTTGGCTCATTGGTAGAGTATATCTGCTTCAAGAGCTACGTGTGGGTTCGATTCCCACCTAGAATAAACATTTTATTGTATAAACAAATGTTTGTTCTGTGTGTGGATGTACTAAAATTATATATTTACAAAAAAAAGCTATTTAAGTATCCTATCAGTTATTTGACTTCCATAGTACACGCTATGCTTAGTTTGGGGTCAGATGGCACTGTGTGTAATGTCCTAGGTGGGCTGATAATTTGAACATTAGCAATATTCAAAGACATGTTAGTTAGTGGTCATATGAAACGTATAAAGAAATAAAATCTAAACAAATACAAAAAATAAACTATAAAAACCTTAGTTAAAGTTTTTTCCAACACTCATGGACCACTGTATGGACAGCGCGCAGCCCCACGCGCCGAGCTAGCGCAAGACATAACTACCATACGTAGACTGCGAAGTAACTGTTATCTAATCTGGGACCGCGCGCGACTACCATGTCATGTTCGGTGCGCGTGATTTGAGTGTCCGTATTTTTGTGTTTGTTCAGGATAATTAGGTCAAATATTAAACACCTATTTTTTATTATTATTTGGTACGACAATCGAGTACTGAACCCCCTGTATCAATATTGCTGATGTTCAAACTTACAAGGTGTATGTATATTTATTTATTTATTTAATAGTTACTGAGAAATAAAGAAAACTCACATACAAATTTTCCTATTTTGGACAGTCATGTTAAAACTTATCAAATAAGGACCTTAACAGCAGTATAAAACTTTATGAGTAGGTAATTAAAGAAGTACTATCGAATTATCTACCTCGCTCTTACAATGTTAAATAACTTTGGCTTAATTTTACGCTAATTTAACATGTAAGACTTTTGCAAATGTATTCATTTATTCATCGTATGAGACCGTAGCGTTTGTCGGTGGAGTATACGCCTTGATCTTTCAGAACTGATGAAATGTCTCTTATATATTGGTCTTTACACGATTGCCTAAAAAAGTCGTGTAAAATTTTCGGGATTCATGTATCATAATTCCACCATGACTTTTAAATGCCTGAACAGATTTGGGTATCTTTAGAATTCTTACAATCACCCAGACTGACAGGATATGACATTTCTGAAAAAAAAAACTCATTTATACTATACAATACAATTACAATTACAATCATACACCAATCATATTATAACATATAAAACTTAAAAACAAAAACAACATAGAATAACAAATAAATGGGGTACAAGTATAAGGGCGGCCTTATCGCCTAGAGCGATTTCTTATAAGAATATCTACCACAAAGTATAAAACGTAACTATTGAGCAACTTTAAACTATGCTAACCAAACTTTCACAAAGCGCACCATGTATTCTTATCACAAAGGGAAGTTTCAAAGCGACGAAACACGGCTGCCGACAGCGTTGGAATTAGTTAAGCTTTGAGTTAGGCAAGCAGTAGAATTCAGTATTTAACACGTTCATTGCATCATGAGGTCTAAATAGCCTCATGCGTGAATTTTCGCTGGTGCAGTAGTCGAAATCGATTCTCTCACTCTGTGCTAGGTACTACTATATTCGCATTTCTATAAATACGACAAAAACGAATATATAATATTGCTTCTCATTTATAGTCTAACCCAACGGCATATTTAATACATTTTGAGGTAGAACATGCCTCAAACGCACTGAATGCAATTAAATCACGTACAGTGATGTTCCAGGTACGACAATTGCCGTATTATACGGTTTTCAGGTAGGTAAATCATTTCGATTGATTTTTATTAAACATTTTAATATCGTAACTTCAACTCTCATTTATTCCCATTTAATCGAGACACAAATCTCTCAGAAAAACTCTCTTTCAGTGCGATGTGAGATGGAATAGATGTCATAAATATTTTCTACATTTGTTCAATATCCAAATGTCATAAATGCTGGCGACTCTAGAATTAGCTTTAACAACAATTTAACTTTAACGTGGCAGTGCCTCAAACAAATATTGTCATTATTCAGCTGAATATAACGAGTTTTGATAAACGTTGTTTTGTGGCCGAAAAGGTCTGATACGCACTGTAAAAACTTTAACTTTGCTCAGATTCAGATTCAGATTCAGAAATATTTATTGAAATATTATGCTAGGTGCTCTTGCAGAAATTGTGGTATCAGTTTACCCTTATCGGGCATTCAATAATTTAATTATACAAATGTCATACTGATTTTAAAAAATAACAATAATAATAAACAATTTCAAAATATACTGTTAAGTGATACCATTAATTACATGTCAATTTGAAACAAATTATATTTATTCTAATTTAATGTCAAAAATATCATGTCAATGTCAATAAGTATTAATAATAATTAAGTAATAGTCAAATTTAAAATTGCTTATTTAACAATGTCATTTCGCCGGACATATCCCTATTTGTAAATTCTTTTAAATCGTAGAACACATTATCTATTAGCCACTTTTTCAGTTTTCTCCCAAATTGGGCATGGACCATAGAATAGGCATGCCTCCGAATAGACCTCATACGCATTGGCTGAAAGCTCACCAGAAACGGCCTCGCAGTCAACGTGTTAAATAATATTGCTTTTCAGCAATGAGGGTTTTAGCTAGGGTTACTTCACAGTTCAAGAAGAGATTGAACGGTTTATTTATATAGGCTTTAGATTTTGCGTAGTAGCAGATTTTTTATTTAAGGTTGGTAGCTAGCCAAACGAGTACTAGAAAGGCTTGACAGGTTAGATATTCGACCACAGCTCACGTGGTTAAGTAGTTTAGTGACGGTGTGGTCGGATGATAAACACACCAAACATAGAATGGTGTAAAAAAGCAAATATTTTATACAGAACACCCAGACATAGAACAAACATTTGTTTATACCAAACAAACATTTGTCCTTGGTGGGAATCGAACCCACGCCCTACAGCTCAGGCAGGCATACTCCCAATGAGCCAACAAGGCTGTCAAAGTTTTGGTAGCCTAGTTGGGTAACTGTCTGACTTTCAAACTGGAGGTCCTGGGTTGGCATCCCATGGCTCGCACCTCTGTCATTTGTAGGTTATGTGCGTATTGCTGAGATGTCAAACGGCGAAGGAAAACTTAGTATACAAGCCAGAAGTTCCAAAAAAAAAAAACCGAATGATGTTTTAAGTCTGCCAACCTGCATTTGGCCAGCGTTATGGACTAAAGTTTTATTCTTCTCACAATGAGAAGAGATCCAAACCCAGCAGTGGGAGAGTTTATAGAAAAAACCGGTCAAGTACGAGTAGAACTCGTGCGCCGAGGTGTACCTCGTGTAATAAGAGATAACTCCTGTCCATGACCATTGCAGCGATACACAGAACTTTGTTTAACAAAACAAAGTCCAGGGCATCGCTGCCTTGGCGCTCATTACTTTAAAACTTTCAATGGTTAGTCTCTACAACCCTGGTATGTCGCTAACTGCAGTAACCTTTAAACTGAAATACAGTAATGCTTACACACTACTGCTTGGCGGCTGAATACCTCGTACTGTTGTGGTACGTACCTAGACGACTCATAACACGTGTAATAGCAGCTTTAATGATATTAAACTGAGCAGAAATTAATATTGGTTGAGTGTGGTTGTCTATCTATTCATAGTGTGGTCGTAATTTAATTGTACAGGATTTTGATTGTTAATAAGTTAATTTTGATTGTTTGTAGAAGATTAACGAAATACTCCAACTTGATAACAAAGCTTTGATTTTTTATTCGTATACTAAAGTTTAAGAGGAAACAAGGTGTCATTTTCTTCATACAAACGTTTTCCTCATTTTCCTTCCAGGATTTTATTACTAGAGCAATAATTTTTAGATAGGAAGTAGATACTTGCTAGTTTCATGCCTCTCTGTTTTGATTTTTTGATATATGTTTTTTTTATAAGAGCTAGGAATCTTCAAAAATCTTAAAATTTACCTAGTTTCAACGCTGTGTTTCAACGTCCAAATTCCCAATCTCATAAACATAATCTTAAAAAAATAAAACGCACAGGCAAAGAACACATCCTTCTTATTTAAATGTTAAAAGAAATATTAAAATTGGTCTTTTGGAGGAGGAAACAGAGGAATACGAAACCTCGATTTTGCTCATTTTATTTCGGGTTAATGAGCCCGAGGTGCAGTTGTCCCTTTCGCTCAGTATGTTCGGTTGCTGCGTGCGGTGCGACAGAAATAGCTTGGTGAAATACCTAATTTTCAAATGTCTCAGTTAACTGCTTTCCTTTTAATAAGGTTACACAAGTTAGTTAGTGTGTAACTTACAGCACAACTAAAGGAAAAATTCCAAAAAATAAAAATAATAAAGTTTTTTTTTTTTTTTTTAAGATAGTCCTCTGAGTTGTATGGCCGCTCATAAAATTTAGAGGACTAGCTTAATTGGCGTCAACTATGTATGTTTGGGGACACCCTCTAATTTTCAACTATTTTTATTTTTGGAATTTTTCCTAAAAAAAAAATATTATGGTGGTATAATGGGTAGGTACGCAATCCTCGGCGCACGAGTTCGACTCGCACTTGACCGGTTTTTTGTAATTCTTTAAATATTAAAATTCATGACTTAGTTCATCAAAGAACTACCAAAATAAGCTAGATTACTTCTTCAACAATAACCACTTAGATACCTATTTGTAGAATTATCATTGTACTAAAATATTATGAAAGAAATGATTGATTATTTCCTTGCTATCCATCATCGGGTAGGTCTGAAATTACACTCGGTTTATTCACGTACCTGAAGGGCTCTCCACGGAGTAATGTAATTGTAATATTGACGCAAATAAGTACCGGCGTGGAAAGCCCACGTACAGGTTGGTTTCAAGTATTTTCGAAGTAAATCTATTTTCAGTACTAATAGCTTGGTAGTTCATTTTCTAGTGACGTTAGATTAATTTTTTAGGACGGTTTTGCTTTGGAAAATTGCAAGATAGTGTAATATTAAACGAACTTGCAAATGTGAAGTTCGATCAATCATAAACCTATAAACAAGCCTTAACAATGTACGATTTTTGGAACAGTGTACAAAGTTTGACGCCAAAAACAAAATACAAAAAATAAATTAAAATAGAATTATTAAGAAAATACACGGAGCGAAAGTAGTACTTGCTTTCGTCCACCAAACGTTATAAATCATAATTTGTGTTAAAGAATCTGAAAATTAATTTTCCCCCCAAACATTTCTATTAAGGAAATTAATCTTGTAAGAAATTATTACTGTCAAATAATACAGATTCTTTTCCTACATTATCAATGATTTAAATTACAGTTTCGCTTGCCATATTAACACAGAAAATAATTGTTTTTCTGAGACACGTGATCTATAAATCACTTATATGTACATGAATGCCAAAAAGAGAAAAAAGAAAGAAAGAAAATAATTTTATTTTGTACATAACACACCGAAAACAAAAAACAAACAAAAGACTACAGTTACATACAAAATAGGGCTCACCTCGGCATAATGCTGGCCATACTAGGTGGTATGACCAGCGCTGGTCTTCCGGTGAGCCCTTGTAGGTCTAACAAATGCATACATTAAAAACATAATTACCGACAACAAATCTAAATAAGACAAAACAGAAGACTTAAACAATAACAACAATAGTGCCAAATCAGATCAGTCAAAAATTTTTTTTTTTTTTATGCTTTGTCTTGTATCTGTCACGCTGTCAGTAAAAACAGCGCTGATAAAATATGAAATAAATTAACGCCCCATTTCCCATTATAATTATTAAATTAAGATCACGATATTCACAATAAAGTATTTACCATGCCAGAGAAGTAAGCACAAGTGTGACGAAATCAGGAGATGATGCAATCTTAGATGTAACACACTTGTCTAGAGGAAGCCGACTCACGAAACCAGCAATAACATTATATAACACTAGTTTCATGGACCACAGCTTCCTGGCACTTTTGATGAGCAATCAGGGCTTTTTTAAGCAGATCGCGGAAACCTTTTACGTTTCTCTGGTTCCTGATTGGGAGTGGGATATTGTTCCAAATTTTGGATGCCGTGAAGCGGAAACTCCCCCTAAACGCTGCTGTAGCATGACGTTGCGTCAACAGCTGCATTGTACATTGCCGAGAAACCAAGTGTCGTCGACTGGAAGCCCATGATAACTATTTCGATAACTTCAAATGGTGACGGTAAACATCGTGAGGAAGCCTGCTTGTCCAATAGTTCAATCAAAAATATTCTCATAGGTATGTGAAGTAAATCTATTTTCAGTACTAATAGTTTGGTAGTTCATTTTCTAGTGACTTAAGACTGAAGTTTTCTTGGTGGTAGATTTCCTTAGCAGGAGGTCTTCTAGGCAGGTACCACCGCAGTACCAGATATACTGCCGCCAAGCAGTAGTGTGTAAACATTACGGTGTTCCGGTTTGAAGGGTACTGCAGCTAGCGAAATTACAGGGCTATTGAGACTAACCATCTAGTCCCAAAGTAATGAGCGCCAAGGCAGCGATGCCCTGGACTTTGTTTTGCTACTCAGAGTTCTGTGTATCGCTGCAGTGGTCATGGGCAGGAGTTATCTCTTAACATCAGGAGAGCGTCTTGTTCGTCTTATTACTGTTACATTAAAAAATTCTGCCAACACGCATTTGGCCAGCGTGGCCCGCTCCCAGCAAAGAGACAGTTCATAAAAATAGGACTGATTCGAATTGTTTTTCTTTGCAAATATTATCATATAATATATAATTTTTTTACAGTAAATATACATATAAAACACTTAAAATAAACAAAACAATATAAAACACTTAAAATAATATAAAAAAATTAACAACTAGGGTGCCGCCGGCAGTGGAGCAGGGCTCAAGCTGCCGGTGGTTAGGGCTGCAGAGTAAGGAACCTCCTAACAATGCGCGCCGTATCAAGGATTACTGCCTTTTGGATCTGACCCTTGACTCAACCGTCTAGCGAGAGTCTCTTAAGATGTTGGTCGAGACTCTTCGCTATAAGACCGTTCACCGTGACGACTATCGGCACATTGCTCGTCGAATCAACATCCCACATGGCGGTTATCTCGTGGCCCAAGTCAAAGTACTTCATGAGCTTGTCTTTCTCAGCCTTCACGAGGTTCTCGTCATGCGGGATGGTGATGATGACGAGCACTATTATTATATTATTATTATTATTAAAAAAGGAAGGGGAATTTAAGGGTCAGATTATCTTTCCACCTAAAAGGTAGGGAACACAGGGTGCCAATATATAAGTAAACCTTCTTATTAGATACACATTTCATTGTCCGATAATATCTGCTAAAGAGTTGGCGGAACGCCAGCTATAGTCAAAGGGACGGATAAGGTATCAAAGCCTTTTTATCGGAGCTTCTGTTTGATTAGAGATTGACAATAGATAGTGTATAATTACTTAAGACACAAAAAAATATCAAAGACTTTATTTATAACCCATTAAGGCTAGCTTAATTAAGAACATAAAAAATCTTTTATTTTAATTTTTTTATATGGCTTGTCAGCCATATAATAAAAATTAAGCTAGGTTTTTGATAACAAACTGATGTTAAGTGACGGTGTGGTCGAAGATGGTAAAGCACACCTAGCCTGGAATAGAACTGGCTCTTAAGTGAGGCTGCCAGAACACACCGTTAGATGCTTGGCGGCAGATTTTCAATTTGAGGGTGGTAGCTAGCCAGCCGAGTACTAGAAAGTTTCCTACCACCACGTTATAGTTTCCTCACGATGTTTTTCCTTCACCGGCAGCTCAAGCTCATTGTTGGGGTTTAAACCCACGCCCTTCGGTATGCGAACTGACCGCGCTAACTACTGAGCTATCATCGCTACAACATCGCTACGATATGGAGGTAGCTGACATAAATAGATAGGTTACTTTTTATCACAATTTTTTTTTGTGTTTACGTGAGAACAGTGGGTAACACCGATGGGCGCAACTAGTTACACATTAATGGGTAGATCAGCACCCTAAATATAACAGCACTTTTCTGAAACATCCTGTATGTAGGCATATTAAACCAGCCGGTCATAAAGACCGATCAATCTTTATTAACTCTTATAATAATAATATAATCACTTTAGCTTGGCAAAAAGAAACTCATAGAGGCAATTTTATGACATTACAGCTCCTTTAACCGACGACAGGAAGCATGAAGAAGAAACATGCATGAAGGTATTGTATATAAGTGTTTTCAAATTTCTATGTTTCGCTGCAATGGTCATGGACAGGCGTTATCTCTTACCATCAGGAGTCTAGTTCGTCTCATTACTTTTACATCACAAAAAGCATTTAGGAAAAACATATACACAGCGTGGTATATCTCCTTGGTTACCTATATAAACGGCAGGAGGCCGTTTATATAGGTAACAGAATATTCTGCTGTAAACATTACTGTGTTCCAGTTTGAAAGGTACTGCAACGACATTACAAGGACTTTGTGGTTAAACTTTATACAAACTTTGCTTGACTTATTATGTTTTCCTTTTGTAATTTTAACTTTTCATGTTAATATAGGCCTAATATAAACTTATTTTACCGCAAAAACAATAATATAATAATTAAATAATTTAGTGTACGCCGAATATAAATATAAATTTGATTTAACATAGACATTGGCATAGAAATTGGAAGAGGTCAATCGTCGAATTCAACTCGGCTGGGCAGCGTTCGGAAAACCGCGCTACGTTTTTTCGTCTAAATTACCTCAGTTCCTCAAGTCGAAAGTCTTCGACCAGTGTGTGCTATCAGTGATGACCTATGGTGCTGAAACGTGGTCTCTGACTATGTGCCTTCTTGATAAGCTCAAAGTCGCACAACGACCTATGGAGAGAACTATGCTCGGAGTTTCCTTACGAGATCGAATCAGAAATGAGGAGATCCGTAGACGAACCAAAGTTACCGACATACATTAGCAAGTTGAAGTGGCAGTGGGCAGGGCACATAGCACGCAGAACTGATGGCCGATGGGGCTGCAAAGTTCTGGAGTGGAGACCACGGACCGGCAAGCGCAGCGTAGGATGTCCACACACAAGGTGGACAGACCTTATAAAGACCGCAGGAACGCGCTGGATGCGAGCCGCTTCCAACCGGTCTTTATAAGTCAATGTGGAAGACCTATGTCCAGTAATGAACATCCTATGGCTGAGATGATGATGATAGTAAACAAAAACAAATGCAAAGAACAAGATCTACGTCAGGCGCCTCTCCGTATTACTTTCACAAACACTGGACTCTAATTTCTAACTCATAGTCGGTTGATTTGGTTGGCACGTCGCCAAAACTAATCAATACTAGAATTATCATCTAGGCAATAAAAACTTATACAATGAAGCCATTTTACTTTGTTATTGGGTGAAATTGCTTGGAAAACAATGATTTATAGTTTGAAACTTGATCAATGGAGCCAAACTGTGTTTTTGATGTAAAAGTGATGAGACAAACAAAATGTTCTCCTGATGGTAAGAGATGTTAGTCCCAATAATAATGGAGCTTTATTTATTCCATGCAATAATAATAATACTAATTGATTCGATTAACACTGTCTCGATATTCGTCACGGTGAACGGTCTTATAGCGAAGAGTCTCAAACAACATCTTAAGAGACTCTCGCTAGACGGTAGGGTCAAGGGTCAGATCCAAAAGGCAAGGGTCCTTGAGTCACGCATTGTTAGGAGGTTCCTCACTCTGCAGCCCTAACCTCCGGCAGCTTGAGCCCTGCTCCGCTGCCGGCGGCACCCTAGTTTTTATTTTTTTATATTATTTATGTGTTTTATATAATGTAAAAAAAACGAATAAATAACTGATAATAATACTAATAAATTCATAATTAAATTCTGATAAAAAAGTTTATATGAACTACAATAATTAAAATAAATATTAAATTAAGTTATTAATGTATGGACCCCCTTCGGGTAAAAGCCTCCTCCAAGGAATAGCCTTAATAACCCTGTAATAATAATTCAAGGCTAGTGGTGTTTTACCATCTTCGACCACATGGTGACTTAACGTAACATTGTGAGCTGTGGCCAAAAATCTAGGCTGTAAAACATAAAAAAATATGCCTAGCCGTAATATCCATCAAACCGAAATACCACACAAATGTTTGCACACTACTGCTTGGTGGCAGAATATATAGTACTATAGTGGTACGATATATATATACTATACTAAGAAGATTTACCTCCAGCTATGTCACAAGCAAATGTGATATGGTATGGATATACTAACTAAAACTTTTTAAGATAATCTTGATCCAGTTAAGCACCCAGGCATAATTCTCTTTATCCTTTTTGGAACAATTTAATCAAAGACCGAACCATTTGGGGAACTTATACAGATTGGCTTGAATTTCAAAATAGATAAAAATTCTGGAGTTTTTCTTTGAAATTTAAAATATCAGTGCAAAGAGATTAGATTTGTGAATTTATCACATTGAGTTAAAATGAAGCCATCCCATTCTAGATTTACATTTTGTTAGGTTTTATTTCTAATCATCTTGGTTTCACTTTTTTACGTACTTAAACTTAAAATTACACAATTGATCGCTAGTAAAACAATTTTAAATTTAATTTAAGACTAATTATCTTTTAGCGATAAAACCACAACTTTGTACAAACAACATATCGTCCACTTTCGACGACAATGTGACATCTCAAAAACCATAATTTTACAGAAAACTGCTTTTAAACTTTTAAATGACCATAACTCTTAAATTGTCGTCAAAATAGCTTTATTACGTATGAAGTAATTAGATCTTAGCTAATATTAAAATGAAATATCAAAAAGATAAAACACATTTGGAAGTTAATTAACTTCATTATAGAGATTGAAAAAAGAACTTGTTCAAAAAAAAAGTAAGTTTACAAGGTGATAAGTTTAGCTGTCATGTTGAAGATGATGTGGAAACTGACATTTAATACGTGTTATCCTCGTGACGTCACGTTTTTCATGAAAACCGAGAGCACTTCACACCTCGAAGCTTAGGTGACAACTGAACTGTCGCTGTGTCGAAGCCAACTAGATCACCGAACGAGACAGCGCTATATCGTGATATTTTGTTTTTTCTCTCTTTCTTTGTTGTTTATTGTAGAAAAAATATACCATTTTCGGAGATAATAGAACGCGAGATCGCGATTCAGAATATCAGTAAAACGAAAAATCGTATATTTGAATAATACACTGTTATCGCAAGTGGACGAGATGTACTTTGGTTTCTTAAGTAAATTTAAAGACGTGTGCAGATTTTACTCGACAGCAATGTAACAATCTTATTCTTATTTTTATTTTGACAAAGCCTACTCTAAGGTGGCTCATTACGTGGAAGACAGGAATGGTTGTAGTAGCTTCTCTCTGCACTTGCATCCCTATAGCTAAGTGACAATTGTAGTAAGCATAATGTATTAATTTTTGTAAACTGTATAAACTGTAACCTAATATGAAGAGAAAGATCTACAAAAAAAATACCTTGCTGAGTTTCTTGCCGGAGTCTTCTCAGTTGAGGTGTAATTACGAGCCGGTGGTAGATTCAACGTTCATAAGTGCCTTACCAGGGCCTAAACTGAATATATGACTTTTTGATTTTGATTTTGATTCAAAGTGGGGGCGATAAGTCTTGCACCGACGTCCCGCTTCGGGTGTTTTGTGCATTTCCCCTACCAGCATCTATCCGAGCCACTGGCAGTAGCTCCAGCGAGTTGGATGGAATATTAATAGCATAGATGACGAGAACCATTCAAGGTGTTGCGGCGACATGAATGATAGAGAAACAACTTCATGCAGCCTTCTGTGGCTTTGTAATGCAAGCACATGCTCCAAAGTTTCATTCTACTGCAAGCAACCACGGCATAGCGGATTATCTGTGACTTGTAGCGATGATAGCTCAGTGGTTAGCACGATCGATTCGCATGCCGAAGGGCGTGGGTTCAAACCCCAACAATGAGCTTGAGCGGCCGGCGAAGGACAACATCGTGAGGAAACCATAGGATGATGGTAGGGTACTTTCTAATACTCGGCTGGCTAGTTACTACCCAAGTTGAAAATCTGTCGCCAAGCATCTAATGTGTTCCGGCAGCCTCACTTGAGGGCCAGTACCATTCTAAGCTAAGTGTGCTTTACCATCTTCGACCACACCTTCACTTAACATCAGGTGAGCTGTGGTCAAAAACGTCTCCCAGTTTAATAAGGTGACTATTCAATGTAACATTATTTTAAAGAAAATTGACGCAATATAATGAACAGTTAAACTAATTATAAATTTCATGCTCCAAAGACTCAAAACTATTCAGACTAAATTAATGTTTAAATTGAATTGTCTTTTTAATTTGTCCAAGGCATTAATTTCGGGTGATGTTAACTTGATAACTTACTTTAGTAGTAACTAAATCAAAGACTACAAACTTTTGTGATCTCAATTCGTAAAGCGAATTTTACTAAATATTTTTTTTTTACGAAAGTCATTGTATTTCTTATTTGCATTCCGTTGGAATTTTGAGAACACTTAGACATATCATAATCATCATCATCACAGCCGTAGGACGTCCACTGCTGGACATAGGCCTCCCCTATTGACCTCCATAAAGACCTTAGACATATATGTTAACAAAAAAATAATTACATCGTCTTAGCATGAGGTCGTCTCGGTAGGTACCACCGCAGTACTATGCCGCCAAGCAGTAGTGTGTAAACATTACTGTGTTCCAGTTTGAAGGGTATACTGCAGCTAGCGAAATCACAGCTGTTGAGACTAACCATCTTAAGTCTCAAAGTAATGAGCGCCAAAGCAGCGATGCCTTGCTTTGTTTTGCTACTCAAAGTTCTGTGTATCGTTTCAATGGTCATGGTCACCATTATCTCTTACCATCAGGAGAGAGTCTTGTTCGTTACATTACTTTAAAAAAAATATGTAACAGAATGTAAATAAATGATGATTAAATAATTTGTAGCAATGATAGCTCAGTGGTTAGTGCGGTCGGTTCACTCGCCGAAGGGCGTGGGTTCAAACCCCAACAATAAGCTTGAGCTTGAAAACTACGGGGCACAGCTAGTCTATAATGTTTATGACCAATTTACAAAACAATCACGGGCCGCAAGTAGGACTTCCGCAGGCCGCATGTGGCTCGCGGGCCGCGTGATGCCGACCACTGCTTTAGAGAAACACCAACTTAAACGAATTTCTGAACCAACCTTAAACATATAATCTTTTACTCTCCTGTATTAATTTACCCACCTGCAAAAAACAATACAGAAAGCATAAAAAACAAACCGTCGTAAAAAACCAGCAACTACCAAAGCCGGTCGCTCGACGTATAAAAGAGTAATAAATCGCTCAACGAGGATCAAGACTCGTAAATCCTTTCCGATGGTGGACAGCGGATTGCGATAGATTTTCTCGACGGTATTGGATTTTGATATTATATATTTTAATAGATTATAGTGTATTTTATCATTGGGACGATGAACTCGAAGATGGTAAACATACTTAACCTGGAATGGAACTGGCTCCCAAGTGAAGCTGCTGGAACACACCGATAGATGCTACGCGGCAGTTTTTCAACTTGAGGTAGCTAGCCAATCAAAATTAAAAAAGTCATTTATTCAGTTTAGGCCCTGGTAAGACACTTATGAACGTTAAGTTACATGTTTGAATCTACCACCGGCTCGTAATTACACTTCAACTGAGAAGACTCCGGCAAGAAACTCAGCAAGGCATTTTTTTGTGGATCTTTCTTTTCATATTAGGTTACAGTTTACAGTTATAAATATTAATACATACATTATGCTTACTACAATTGTCACTTAGCCAGGGGGATGCAAGTGCAGAGAGAAGCTACAACAACCATATATTCCTGTCTTCCACGTAATGAGCCACCTTATAGTAGGCTTTGTCAAGTCGAGTACTAGAAAATATGTTGTACTATGTATTTTTTTAAATTCCATTTAAGAGACTTTTGGGACATCCACAAGGATCATCCTCCATTGTATTATCTACAATATTATTACAACTAAAATAAAAAATATTGTACTTAGACCAGGGGCGTAGCTACCGCCGTATCGTATATCAATGATACGGGGCCCCTGTAATACTGGAGCCCCAAAATGTATAAGCAAAGATTCGTGAGCCTTCAGGCCGCGGCAATAACGGCTTCGTTTGATGAGCGCGGTAGATTCGCATGCCGAAGGGCGTGGGTTCAAACCCCAACAATAAGGACGGATAAACGATAAACCACTGGACGGATTGGGCTGAAATTTGGCATGCAAGTAGATGTTATGACGTAGGCATCTGCTAAGAAAGAATTTTGATTAATTCTACCCCCAAGGGGATAAAATAGTGGATGAAAGTTTGTATGAAACTTTGTCAATTTTAAACCGGTCGGGCTGAGACTTTGCATGCATAAAGCTACTATGACGTAGGCATATCCCAACATTCCCACGGGATCTGGACTAGCGCAGGTGAAACCGCGGGGCACAGCTAGTATATATATATATATACAAGAATTGCTCGTTTAAAGATATTAGATTAGATATCATGTATGTATCTAATAGAAGGAGTAGGATAGATGAGTACACCTCCTTCCATCTTTCTATATCTTTTGCAACCTGAGTCCATTATTTGAAACAGGAGTCTACTTGTCAGTTGACTCCTGTTTCAAATAATGGGACGTCAAATCCTGAGACGTCATATACTGTTGAAAAATATACAGCCTATGTCATTTAAAGCTGAACAACTTTTAAAAGATAACGGGCCCCGAGAATGATGATTTTTGATTTATTTATTTATTTAATCCAATTAGAACCGCGTACATTGCGAATTAAACTAATGATAAAATTGAATATAAAATTTAACTGTGAACTAACAAACTAATTATTACATTAAATATAAATTAAAAAAAAAAACCTTAATTAAAAAAATTATAATAATAACAATGGTAATAATAATAATAAAATTAAATAAAATAAATTTTAAAAATAATAATAATAATGTCAACACGTGATTACTTGCAAACAGTAGATTGCCTTTTTAAGGTCGATCTTTTGATGCGACGAGCAAAGAGATACTTCCCGACTTAGGGCGGAAAATGTTTGACATTTATTGCCGTAAGAATTTAAAGATCTTAAAAGATTAAATAGGATTGGGGTTACCTTAATACTTTATCAGATTCTTCAATTTAGTTGATACTACGGCCATTCATCCATCTAAATATTGACCCTAGCCCGCTCTGGCTTCGCACGGGTACAATGTAGATACTAATGTGGCGCATATTTATTATACATATAAAACTTCCTCTTGAATCACTCTGTCAATTGATGGAAACCACATTAAAATCGGTTTCGTAGTTTAAAAGATCTAAGCGTACAGACGGCGGGAAGCGACTTTGTTTTATACTATCTAGAGACTAGCGACCCGCTCTGGCTTCGCACGGGTACAATGTAGATACTAATGTGGCGCATATGTATTATACATATAAAACTTCCTCTTGAATCACTCTGTCAATTGATGGAAACCACATTAAAATCGGTTTCGTAGTTTAAAAGATCTAAGCGTACAGACGGCGGGAAGCGACTTTGTTTTATACTATCTAGAGACTAGCGACCCGCTCCGGCTTCGCACGGGTACAATGTAGATACTAATGTGACGCATATGTATTATACATATAAAACTTCCTCTTGAATCACTCTGTCTTATGATGGAAACAGCATTAAAACCTGTTGCGCAGTTTAAAAGATTTAAGCGTACAGACGGCAGGAAGCGACTTTGTTTTATACCATGTAAATAAATTAATTTTTATATAGTTTACAAACTAGGTGTTTGACCACAGCTCACTTGATGTTAAATGACGGTGTGGTCGCAGATTGTAAAGCACACCCAGCCAGGAATGGAAGTGGCTCTTAAGTGACACTGCCGGGACACACTGTAGTGGTAGCTAGCCAGCCAAATACAAGACAATATATAGAGACTGGCTTTAAAAAATTAGGTACCTAACCCTAAAATACAGACCACTGCCAACATAATAAAAATATCGAAAATCCCTGTCTCAAGACATACGTGCGATCCCTTCTAATCCTTATACAAGCTTGTTATGAACAGTCTGGAGTAAATAAAGAGCTTAAGGTTTCATATCACACAGTAATAGTAAAGTAGTACCTAGGTACGTATTATTTGGTAGCTGTGGCAATTATCACCTTTTTTGTGGCTTACAGGCTAGATGTTTGACCTCAACTCACCCTGATGTTAAGTGACAGTGTAGTCGAAGATGGTAAAGCACACCTAGCCTGGAATGGAACTAGCTATCAAGTGAGGCTGCCGGAACACACCGTTAGGTGCTTGGCGGCAGGTTTTCAACTTGAGGGTGGTAGCTAGCCAGTCGAGTACTAGAAAGTACCCTACCACCACGCTATGGTTTCCTCATGATGTTTTCCTTCATCGGCAGCTGAAGCTCATTGTCGGGGTTTGAACCCACACCCTTCGGCATGCGAACCGACCGCGCTAACCACCGAGCTATCATCAATCTATCATGTCCTTAACAGGTGGTCTAGGTACATATGTACCACCGCAGTACCAGATATTCTGCTACCAAGCAGTAGTGTGTGAAAATTACTGTGTTCCGGTGTGAAGTAGCTAGGTTGCCTGGAAGAGATCGCTTTTAGCGATAAGGTTGCCAGTTGTTACACCTATTAACTAAGTTTATATCTACTGCATTGTATAATTTTTAGTGTTTACAATAGTCAAATCAATCAATCAAGGTCATAGTGAATACGTAACTTCTAAGTCTGCTTCATCTTCGACCACATCATTGCTTACCATCAGGCGAGTTGGAGGTCAAACGATGACTCATTCGTATAAAAAACAATCTAAAAGTACAAAAGAATTTACAAAGTCTGATTATTAAAGTTTTGAGGCAACAAACGAAATAATAGAATACAACCGAGTTGAGAACCTCCTCCTTTTTTGATATCGCTGAAAACATGCAATCACTGAAAAAAACTCATCAATATTTTGAGTAAGCACAGAATTTACCACTAAATTAACTTTTATACTTTGGTTACAGCACAAGAAAAACAATGAATTTCAATTTCCAAATAACTCCACAAACTCCCCAAGAAACATGAAATACTAAAACCAATTTCGTACTGAAGAAATTCGAGTCTAAAATTTCTAAAACCTCCATTGTGGCAGAAAACGTACAAGTATCAAGCATTATGGCAGAATTCTACTACAGAATATAAGTCTGCTATTAGGCGTTGCGCACACAGCGGCTTCGATCTTTGTGTTACCATTACTAGCAACTCGCAAATATCTATTTCAAACTGTACTTAATATGGAGTACCTGGATGGTAAATCGTGTTTTATTGAAACTATAATGACATTTTCTATTAATGAAACCTAGCTAGATCGATTTATCGCTCCCAAAACCCCCTGCATACTAAATTTCATGAAAATCGTTGGAACCGTTTCTGAGATTCAGATTATATATATACACTAGGTACGCCCCGCGGTTTTACTCGGTTTGTGGTTGATGATGATGATGAAAAGTATCCTATGTTTTATTCCAGAGCCTAAACATGCAAAATTTCATCCAGATCCGTTCAGCCGTTCTGGCGTGATTGAGTAACAAACATCCATCCATCCAAACTTTAACATTTATAATATTAGTGTAGAATTGTTCGTTTAAAGGTATTAGATAGATAGATTCATATACTATAAGCATAAATAGAAAAAAAAAACAAAAAAAAAGGAAAAAAAAAAAAAAAAAAAAATTGTAATAAAAAAGTGTAGAACGATAAAAAGATTGATTTTGTAGCGATGATCGCTCAGTGGTTAGCGTGGTCGGTTCACATGCCGAAGGGCGTGGGTTCAAACCCCAAGAATAAGATTGGGCTGCTAGTGGAGGAAAACATCGTGAGGAAACCATAGCGTGGCGGTAGGGCAATTTCTAATCGACTGGCTAGATATATAGACGGCACATTTTCAACTTGAGGGGGCACCTAACGGTATATTCCGGCAGCCTCACTTGAGAGCCAGTTTTATTCTAGGCCAGGTGTACTCTACCATCTTAGACCATAGCGTCACTTAACATAGCACAGAGAAGATAACGGTCAAACGAAAGTCTATTTTTATTACGATACAACGGTTTCTTATTTATTTATTTATTTATTTATATTATGAACACCAACATTGTGTACATTATCTCATGACAAAAAGTAAGAAGTACAAAACAATTACACAGTAAATGCCACAACAATTATAGGTGCAGACAGCATGCAATAAAAACTATAATTAATTCATAATCAATACAAAATTAAATGTCAAAGTTAAATAATAAATTAATTAAACAAAATAAAGTGTTAAATAATAAAATCAAAAATAAAAATAGAATTATTCAATTTACATGTCAATTTTTGTCAGAGAGTGATCGCAAAGATCTCTTAAAACTGTTAATATTGTCACCAAAAATATCTACATCGATTAAATTATCGATTATATCTTATGATTCTAGGTTAGGTGTATTTACAATCCTCGAACACACTTGGTCTTTAAAAATCTATAACCCGGCTGCGAATAAAATAACTATATAATCAATGGAAAAAAAACCATTTTAAATCAATTTATTATTCCTAATTAAATTTAAACATATAACTTATGTGCCGTGGTGGTGCCGGCGTAAGAATAGTACCCCACCCTCTCTACCCGTGGTTGCTGTAAGAGTCGGCTAAGGGATGTAATACGGAAGATGGGCAGCAGCGTCTTCCTTGAACAATCACACCTAACTGCGCTCGCCAACCCGCCTGCCAAGCGTGGCGAGTATTGGCAAAACCTCTCCCCAGGAGGCCAGTCCAGCAGTGGACGTCTTAAATGGCTGATGATGATGATGATATAACTTATATATATTTTTGTAATCCTCTTTTAATTACCCTACTTAATGTGTTTGGTTTTTTTTTGGCGCAAAAATCCACCATCTTGTTTTTTTATAAGCCACCGTCAAAGAACGCTTGGGTTATTGAGACGAATCTAAAGATGCCTTAATTGTCGTAATCCATTCGGCCGTTTGGAAGATAAGAGGTAATATAATAAAGAAATTTATATACATACAATATACGCGCAAAAAACATAACCCTTCCTTGGCAGTCGGGTAAAAAGGTACTTATGGCATTAGCTCATAAGATTCTTTTGTTTTTTGTACTTTTTTTTTGGTTTGGACAATTTAGAGTTTATATATATCATACCTCTACAAAGTTGCAACTCGCTCCGTCTGCAGCGGTCTTTATACTAGAATGGTAGAATAATGGTAGAATGCCAATATCACGGCCTTTGTTCAAATATCTGGGAAACGAGTCCGAGAATATAAAGATTTGACTTGAGTATTTATTTTGCAGAGTTAAATGAGATTTTTAGAAATGCCTTGTTGCTAAAAAATCTTGGTTTTAGAACAATCAAGCACAAGCCGTGGTGGTGCTGGTGATGATGCAGTCTACGATGGAGCACGCCCGTGCGAAGTCGCAGTTATTTATAAGATAAATTCCGCTGTCGAAACAATAATTGGGATTGAATTAATTGAAGCCAATTAGTCATATTTTTTTAAAATTTATTTGAATTTAGAATGTTTATGTCATTTGGTTAATTATTAAAAATTTAAATTTTGAAAAACCGGCTAATTGCGAGTCGGGCTCGTGCACCGAGGTTTCCGCACAAACCTGTAGGTATATAAGTAAAAGTTATGGTAATTTTTTTTAAATGGTAATTTATGCTTTTCGCAATTTTTCCTTTATCTGTGCTATAAGACGTTGCTTCGTACCAAATTTCAAGATTCTGAGTTCACGGGAAGTACACTTTAGGTTTTCATTCCTTTGCGAGTGTCGAAAATTTGCAGCATAAACGGCCTGTATCTTTTAATGCGTTGGCTAAGAAATTTATTTTTTTCAGAGCTCCAAGGGACAGTAGACCTGAGTATTTGATTTGAATTTCAGCTTGATACTCTCACGCGTTCTTGAGAAAAAGGGTCTTGACAGACAGACAGACGGACAAGAAAGTGATCCTATAAGGGTTCCGTTTTTTCCTTTTGAGATACGGAACCCTAAAAACGTTCTTTTAATATAAATATTTTCGGACAGGAGGCTGGTATAGCAGGTTAGCGAACTTTTGTTCTATGTAGACGTCACTATATCTCTTAAAATTATTAGAAAAAACTAACACAAACATCATAAAATTGGAAATTGGTTTCTCAATATACGTATCTATTTGATGATGTTACACTATGAACTATTTGTAAAAAGATTCCAATATAAACGAGTCCAATTTACAAGACCGCGCGAAGTGTGAAATAGCCCACTTTGAAATGATAGTGAAAGAAAAAACAGACATTAAATGGAATGGAAAATTGCTTCGGGACTCTATTATCTCTACAGTGAAAATGGATAAATGTTGCAATCATGATAAAATGATGTCATTTTTAGTGGACACTAGATATTTGACCACATTGCACCGATAGTGTATTCTATTTTTTTATTGCTGACATGCTAGGTGTTTGACCACAACTCACCTGATGTTAAGTGACGGTGTGGTCGAAGACGGCAAAGCACACCTAGCCTGGAATAGAACTGGCTCTCAAGTGAGGCTACCGGAACACACCGTTAGATGCTTGGCGGCAGATTTTTAACTTCAGGGTGGTAGCTAGCCAGCCGAGTACTAGAAAGTACCCTACAACCGCGCTATGGTTTCCTCACGATGTTTTCCTTCACCAGCAGCTCAAGCTCATTGTCGGGGTTTGAACCCACGCCCTTCGGCATGCGAATCGACCGCGCTAACTACTGAGCTATCATCGCTACATAGAAATATTCGAAGATAGACAAGTAAAATATTAACAAAAAAAAAACCGACTTCCTATTTTTATCTCATGCATGCCATTGTCAGTACTGGACCAAATTGAAATGGGAAAAAACCACACAGGAAGCACCAGCTTTCAAATAAAAAAAGAATCACCAAAATCGGTTCGCCCAGTCAAAAGTTCTGAGGTAACAAACATAAAAACACATTCGATTGAAGCCAAGTGCGAGTCGGACTCGCGCATCGAGGGTTCCGTACAAACCTGTAGGTATACCTATGTATAAGTAAAAGTTATGGTATTTTTAATGGTAATTTATGCTTTTCGCAATTTTTCCTTTATCTGTGCTATAAGACGTTGCTTCGTACCAAATTTCATGATTCCGAGTTCACGGGAAGTACCTTGTAGGTTTTAATTCCTTTGCGAGTGTCGAAAATTTGCAGCATAAACGGCTGTATCTTTTGATTGCGTTGGCTTAGAAGTTTGTTTTTTTCCCAGCTCCAAGGGACAGTAGACCTGAGTATTTGATATGAATTTCAGTTTGATACCTCTACGCGTTCCTGAGAAAAAGGGTCTTGACAGACAGAAAGACGGACAACAAAGTGATCCTATAAGGGTTCCGTTTTTCCTTTTGAGATACGGAACCCTAAAAAATAAAAATAAAGCTCCTACTAAGGTTCTACCACCAAGTAAACGCGTTTAAGTACAACGTAATTCTCATAAATCAACACAAAATACCCTTTGATAAATGTCAACTTAACAATTAATTTCTCACTATAGTGAAACACGGAGAAGCGCTTGCCGTTTCCCTGGATATCTCGAAGGCCTTTGACAGGGTCTGGCATGACAGCCTCATAAGCAAGCTTCCTTCTTACGGCCTGCCCGCTGGGTTCTGCGTGTGGATTTCGGACTTTTTAGGGGATCGATCGTTACGGGTTCTTGTTGACGGTCGCTCATCAGGTCAAATGGCAGTTAATGCTGGTGTTCCCCAGGGGTCGGTGCTCTCTGCAACGCTCTTTCTGCTGCATATCAACGATCTGCTGAAGCCCGGTATCTTTGGGTATGCAGACGACAGCACAGTTGTAGAGAGTTTTACGTCTGACGCACGAACAAGCGGTCCTGAGATCCAGTCCCTCAGAGAGGCGATGGTCCGGCGCTTGAACTTGTCCCTTCAGGCAGTCTCCGATTGGGGCGATGCCAACCTGGTCAGGTTCAATGCAGCTAAGACCCAGGCGTGTTTATTCTCCGCAAAAAAGAGACCATTTACACTGTCTCCCTCTTTTCGGGGTGTATCCGTGCCGATAACAGACAGCCTCGAACTTCTTGGTGTCACTCTCTCGACGACTCTCAATTTCGGCTCGTTTATTGAGGCGAAAGCGCAATCAGCTGCAAAAAAGCTTGGCATCCTCGCCAAGGTGAGACAGTACTTCACACCTGAACAGTTGCTTTGTTTGTACAAAGCACAGGTGAGGTCGTGTATGGAGTACTGTTCGCATCTGTGGGATGGCTCTGCCAAGTACCAACTTGAGGCACTGGAGTCAGTCGAGAGGCGCGCTAAGAGGTTGATAGGCAATGACATTTTGGTCAAGTCTCGACTGCAAAGTCTTGAGCATCGACGTAAGGTCTCCTGTCTATCGGCTTTCTACCGGATACACTTCGGGGATTGTGCCTTGGAGTTGCACGACTTGGTTCCCCCCGCCCCTTTTTACTACCGGACGGCCAGACAAACGCGACCAAAGCGTCACCCGTACATGGTGGAAGTCCCCCATGTGCGCACTAAGCGCTTCGAATCCACATTCTTTATTCGCACAGCGAAGATGTGGAACTCTTTGCCGGAGTCTGTATTTCCCGAAAAGTACAATATGAGTGTCTTCAAATCAAGAGTAAATAGGTTCCTTCTAGGTAAGCGTGTTCCATCCTAGGCCACATCGTTGCTTAACATCAGGCAGGATGTGGTCAAACGCGAACCTATTCTGTATTAAAAAAAAAAAAAAAAAATAGTGAAACGTTCCCAAGATATTAGCAATCTGGCAAAGCGCCCAGCTTCACAGTACGGTGGCTGTATTTTAGGCGGAACCGCCTAATTGGGCGGAATTAGTTTATAGATTCGCCCAGAATATGACCTGCTAGTTATCTTCCTTGCTAGTTGAAATAGAAATCGAGTAAATGCGGTCGCTTGTTCATTGAAAGTTTTTTATAAATTTCTTTGCACACAGTGGAATGCACTGCCTAAGTGGGTGTTCCCCTGTAAACATAATCTGGGTGTCTTCAAGTCGAAAGTAAATCGGTATTTTTAGGCGCTTTACCGTAGACGTGAGATGCAGCCGTAGGTAAGTCTAGTCTAGTAATGCCTGTTAACATATTTGGTAGAATATCTGCTTTAAGAGCTGTAGGACGTGAAATGAAATGACATTTATTCACTAAAAATAGGGCTTACATTGATGTTATAGATTTAGTTGTCCTATTTTACTGTGACTCGGCTCATTTTTGCACGACCAAATTCACATGAATTTGGTCGTGCAAAAATTACTTAAATTAAATATTATATATTTAAAAAAAACAATGTCAAATTAGATACATTACAATATATGTCAAAATGAAATATAATTATGAAAAATCATTTACATTTTAGGATCATTTAAAAAATCTTTTAAGCAATTTTTTTTTTTTTCTAATAACCAAGTCTTAAGTTTTTTCCGGAACAACGTATAAGGAAACTCTTTTAGCGTTGGACGTGGGTTCGATTCCAACCCAAGACAAACATTTTATAGTACGAACAAAGGTGTGTTCTGTTTTTGAATGTTCTGTATATATTATAAGTAGGTATGATTTTACAAAAAAAAGTATTTGAGTATTCTATTAGTTATCTGGTATCCATAGTACAAGCTTTACTTACTTTGGGGTCAGATGGCGCTGTGTGTAATGTCCACCGATGTTTTTTGTTAACTTATTTTTTTATGCATGCTACTAGGTGCTTGACCACAGCTCACCTGATGTTAAGTGACGGTGTGATCGAAGATGGTAAAGCACACCTAACCTTGAATGGTACCGGCTCTCAAGTGAGGCTGTCGGAACACATCGTTAGATGCTTGGCGGCAGATTTTCAACTTGAGGCTAGTTAGCCAGCCGAGTACTAGAAAGTACCCTACTACCATGCTATGCTATCCTCACGATGTTTTCCTTCACGGGCAGCTCGAGCTTTGTTGGGGTTTGAACCCACGCCCTTCGGCATGCGAACCGACCGCGCTAACCACTGAGCTATCATCGCTACAAATCAATCAATCAATCCCTACTTATGCTTTGACTTTGCCCCTTAAACCTATATCAGAATCGCAAGTTTTGGCAATGTGACTTGGCAATTTGGCAGTTCTGTGACACGAAGGATATCATCAAACCCTAAGAAGATTAAACCCTTATGTTCCGTTCTAGATATATAAAATGTACTTAGGACCTACTATATATATATATATTCTGTGCCAGTGCTATAATCACAATGTTTGGCAAGCTGTAATATCAGGCTATTATATTAATCTGGCGCAAGAACTTATTATAGCGTAAACTCTTGTACAGACTATGTGTAAAGATAAATTATAATAAATTATATATAAGTTTTTTTTTAAATGTAAAAGTAATGAGATGAACGAGACGCTCTTCTGATGGTAAGAGATAACGCCTGTCCATGACCATTGCAGCGATACATAATACTTTTAACAAAACGAAGTTCATTTGGCATTTCTTTGAGACTTTCAATAGTTACAACAGTCTCAACAGCCCTGTAATATCGCTAACTACAGTTCCCTTTAAACTGGAACACAGTAATGTTTACACACTACTGCTTGGCGGTAGAATATTTGATACTACGGTCCTACCTACCTAGAAGACCTCTTGCTAAGAAGATCTACCACCAAGTGGTTTTAGTTTAGATTGAGAATAGAAAACAATATTAAAATAAACTGTAAAAGTATACTATACTTCGGTTTAACAGACCATATTATAAGCCTTAGTTAAGACCCTTACTTTTGACCGCCATCTCACCTGATGTTAACTGATGATGCGGTCTAAGATGGAGCACGCTTGATACCGATTCAACTCTCGACTTGAAGACACCCAGATTATATCCAACGGGGAACACCCACTCGGGCAGCGCATTCCACTGTCTAGCAGTCCGCACAATGAACGTGGAATCAAACGTCACATTTTTGGAACGTTGACCATGAAATGATGTCGCTTTATATTTTTCCATTGGGTTCCGCCTACTATTAAACTAAATATAGCTTTGGCTTTCAGCTCATTAACTAATAATTACTTATAATATTAGTAAGATCGTACGTCTATGACGTGTACATATTTTGTTTTACTAAATTCGACCCTGTCTATCGCTTCATAAGTTTAGTAGTCGAGCTACCAAAGTTCGCTCAAATTAGCTACTCGGTGCACCGTTAGGCAAGATGGCGGTCAAAGAGGACCCTTTACACACGTATCTACATATTTTTTTTAAAATGTTTATGGTCTGGCTATTGAGGCCTTTGGACCAAGTCTTTATTTGGAATTACAGCACTTCACTTGTCTTAGTAAAGTAGTGGCGACTTTACTATAAGCTTCTGGATGGAGTTTTGAAAGCAACACGAAAAGTCATGTTTAACCACATTATATCATTCTCCCGCACTCGCGCTTATAATTCGGCACTTTATGAATAAAACACCACTATTTTTATGCATAAACACTCGAAAAAACACTAATTTTGGAAAAAAATACAATGGGGCGACACGACGCTCACCGCGTTCCCGCCAAAACTCCACACGTATCTACACTCACTTTTACTGTGTTACCATTCTTGCCTAAACAAATTTGGTATGAATAAAACCAAATGTAATTTATCACCTACTAGCTGTGCCCCACGCTAGATGCCTACGTCATAGTAGCTTTATGCATGCAAAGTCTCAGCCCGATCGGTTTAAAATTGACAAAGTTTCATACAAACTTTCATCCCCTATTTTATCCCCTTGGGGATAGTATTAATCAAAATCCTTTCTTAGCGGATGCCTACGGCATAACATCTACCTGCATGCCAAATTTCAGCCCGATCCGTCTAGTGGTTTGGGCTGTGCGTTGTTGTCAGTCAGTCAGTCACCTTTGAGTTATATATTTAGAAGATTTACCTAATATATAAATTTTTGTCCGTTGATTTCGCAGAATTTCAGAAAAATTTATAATGCCTTAAATCTTTGGAAACCTAACATTTTTTGGTATGAAAGTATTCTATATGTTAATCCAGGTAATTAAATTTCATCCAAATCCGTTTTTGTGTGACTAAGCAACAAATATTCAAATACAAACTTTCACATGTATTAGCGATTTTTCTGATATAAAAAGTATTAGGTAAATGTTAATTCATATGTGTGTCAAATTTCATTCAAATCCGTTCAGCCGTTTTTGCGTGATTAAGTAAATAACGTCCAAACATTTACATTATTTTCCAATTTCGATTTTTTGGAGAAAGTTAAGAAAAGTAAAAGGAAAGAATGAGAAAGCGATAGACGTAGAGTAGGGCATCGAAACTCGGTTCAATTTTGAAAACCCGGGTTTTCGGGTCTAAGAGTAATCAAAGCCCGGGTAGACCGGTTTTTTCGAGCATTTCAAGCTTTTTATTGTAATTTTTTTAAATACACTAATCTGCGTTTATATATCGATTTCCTACAATGAGTACAAAATATAAAGGATGAGGAAGAATTTAAATAAATGAAACAGTACTTTACAAATTACAAAAACAGTTTTAATGTTTAAAAAAGTTATAAAGATTTATTTTTTTTTCTATTAGCGCGACGAGCTTCGCTACACCCTCCCCTCTCCCCTGCTCCACACTTCACCCCATTCATGTCCTGAGATGGACGCGCGCGTTCCATTTGACTTGCATGGCTTGTTTTATTGGTAGGAACGTAGCAACGAAGCTACTTTTTACGTAATAAATAATAATTTATCAAAGCGTGTTTTCATTCCATTTACTTATTATTGCATTCGAAGTGGCTTAAACTTAATAAATAACAAAAACAAAAGTATTTAAAAAAACCGAAAAACCCGAGTTTTAAAAATCAAACCCGGGTTTTCTTGTAATCCTCAGAACCGGGAAAACCCGGGTATTTTCGGTCCGGGTAAACCCGGGCTCGATGCCCTAACGAAGAGTGATGATTTTTTTAAATCTGTAGAGTGTCTAAAATATCTTTCAAAGAGTTGTTACTTAAAAGCGATTACAATGTATTTGTGTTGGAAATACACAGGTATAGTGTGAACACAACTTTATACCCTAATTTAACTATAACTTTGATATCTAACTATAGATACTAAGCAGTGGTGGCCTTATTAATAGCGAGGCCTAATTGTTTTACGACTTCATCTTTGTTGTTTGGTACAAAGCATAAGCGTATAGCTTAAAGCGATCATGTCATTCAAGTTATTAATATCTGAAATTAAAATCAGACATAAACTTAAAATCTAAAAATGTTAGAACATCCGCACGTCTTGTAATCCTCTTCTCGCTGCACTCAGCAGTTGCTGATATGTGTTTCGCCTCTACACGAGGCATCCTCAGGACGTGTTGATTCTTCGAGTGCTTGGCCAAAAGCCTCAAAATATATACCTTGACCATTCAAAATGAACTTTCGCAAGGTAACTCTAAAAGTAACGATTTGGCTATTTAGTTATTTATAAATTACGTACTTGCGTTTTCCGTAGCAAAATCTGACTGATGTTAACTGTTAGCGTTTAAAAATTAGAATCAATTGTGTTTTTCAAAAATACAGTGCTCTTCATACACTGTATTACTGTTAATACAGTGTACAGTAGATTGAGAGAAAATGAAGTAGATCTACTGTAATTACAGTGCATCTGGTAACACTGGGTTGCATCTGGGTTTAATGGTTGGTTTAATCTGGGTGTCTTCAAGTCGAGAGTGAATCGGTATCTTCTAGGCAAGTGTGCTCCATCTTAGACCGCATCATCACTTAACATCAGGTGAGATGGCGGTCAAACGTAAGACTATCTATAATAAAAAAAAAAAAATACATCGCACCCTCTCTTGTTATTTTTTGTGGCAGCCGGCTTAGCATTGCCGCTACCGCGTGTTGTGATTAAGAGCTTCTAACTTGTACCACACTTCACAACAAAGCTTGGTCTTCACTCCCAGGTGTATAATGAATTTAGTGGTCACCACCTTGTCTGCTACCTCGTTACTTCGGGTAATATTTACTCAGATAGCTTAGCCCTACGGAAATAGCATTACGTAGAGATGCTTTAAAGATCAAACTAGGTTTTGTATCTATTAGAGTACAAGGCATGTCCGTTTAAATCCCAACAATGAGCTTGAGGTTCCGATGAAGCAAAATAACGTTAAAAAAAACCATTGAATAATGTTGATGGTAGGGTATTTTCTAGTAGGTACTCGACTGGCTACCATCTTCGTGTTGACTAAACTAACCTAACCTAATACCCTACCACAGCGCTATGGTTTCCTCACGATTTTTCTTTGAATCCACGCCCTTCGGCGTGTGAACTGACCACGCTAACCACTAAGCTATTATTGCTAAAAGGTAAAATATGCTGTATAGCTTCTAACGCTGTACTCCAGAAACCTCACTTGTAAGCCAATTCGCATTCCAGAAAAGGATGTCTAAACAAAGTAACATTTGCAAGCAAGCAAGCATAAAGCAAAGCAAGTTAAGCATTTTGTATGGGTATTGAATTATACTATAATGAATTGCCAACAGTAATAAAAGAAGCCAGTTCTTAACTTATATTCAAAAGAAAACTTAAAGCATTCTTAAATTAGAGTCCCATAACGGGTGCACTTTAGTAAAAAAAAAAAAAATGTTTTTTCAAAAAATCAATCAAAATCAAAATCAAAAGTCATTTATTCAGTTTAGGCCCTGGTAAGGCACTTATGAACGTTAAGTTACATGTTTGAATCTACCACCGGCTCGTAATTACACTTCAACTGAGAAGACTCCGGCAAGAAACTCAGCAAGGCATTTTTTTTGTGGATCTTTCTTTTCATATTTACAGTAATAAATATTAATACATACATTATGCTTACTACAATTGTCACTTAGCCAGGGGGATGCAAGTGCAGAGAGAAGCTACAACAACCATATATTCCTGTCTTCCACGTAATGAGCCACCTTATAGTAGGCTTTGTCAATTAACCTCTGCTTTTTTTTTCTTCTGCTTTTTTTGTTTTCTTTACTAAAGTTACTCAATTGTTACTCAATCACACCAGAACGGCCGAACGAATCTGGATGAAATTTTGCACGTAGATACTTTAGGCCCCAGAATAAAACAGGATATTTTCATCATCATCATCCATCACCACGTGGGTATAGTTTATTACTCAATCACGCAGATGTCAGATTGACAAATGTCAGATTGACAGATGTCTAATGTCAGATGATAAAATAGCGATTGATAATAAAATAGCGCAAGTTGCATGACTGTTCCTTATTTGTTATCTTATCGTACTCTCTGAACCTAATTCTAAAATTAACGCGGACCAAGTCGCGTGAGTAAGCTAGTTATACTCCTATTTACTACAAATCTGAAATCGTGAAAAAGTTAACTCTTCCATACATTTGAACAAATATCAGTGTTCTATTAGCGATAAGGCCTCATTCTTGTCCTAACCTGTTTCTATCAATGTAAAATATTTCTAGTGTTGTCATTAAATAGTTATCTTTAATTCTCAGCGGTTCGCATAATGAAAATGGAATCATAATAGATTAAGAGAAAACAACAAAGTTTTTAAAATTTTTACTCATTGCAAAGCGTATTGGGGAAATTTGAAATGCTTCGGTGACAACGGACTGCGTTCCTACTTTAACCTACTTTTTGTGAATTTCCTTTTATGTTGATCGAATCGACGCTGTTGATAAAAAACATTCCTTTATTGTATGGTTGTGGCATTCATCATTTTGGTATTCATTACCTTTACCATACAAATGAAGATACAGTACATCTTTGCATAGTATAAAGCAAAATTGGCATTTCAGACTGCCTGCTTCTCCGCTTACTTCAAGATTCAAGATATTTATTGCTTCCATACAGTACAAGATGTTGTTACAAAGTAGTATATGGACTCTGTTTAGAAGAATTTTCATTTTTATTTATTTTTTTATTCAATTTGCCCTTTTGGCTAAAGCTTTAAAGCCATACTGCCTTGTCTTCCGTTTTTACAATTCATGTCTTATATCTAGTCATGCTTCAGTAAAGTAGTGGCGTCTTTACTATAAGCTTCGATGGAGTTTTGGAAGCAACACGAAAAGTCATGTTTCACCGCATTATATCACTTTCCCACACTCGTGCTTGTAATTCGGCACTTTATGAATAAAACACCACTATTTTTGTACATAAACACTCGAAAAAACACTAGTTTGGGAAAAAATACAATGGAGCGACACGACGCTTACTGCGTTCCCGCCAAAACTCTTTTGAAAGTTAATATTTATCGGTTATTTTTTAAATGTCATATTTTTATCATAAAGTACGCGTACGGAAGAGATTATTATGGCTTTGACATTGACAGATTTTGTTTTGGTTTGCCATTTTTTTTTTTTTTTTTTCTTCCTTCTTGGCATCGCACTCTGTGCATTCTGCCAGTTTCAATGTTTCTATATTTCGTGAGTAGTCTTCATTTTTCAGCTTCTTTATCATCTATAGTTACAGTCAAAGTCTAGTCTTGATCAAGTCCAGTCGGTCCCAGTCAAATCAAGTCATGCCTTAGTAAAGTAGTGGCGACTTTACTATAAGCTTCTGGATGGAGTTTTGGAAGCAACACGAAAAGTCATGTTTAACCACATTATATCATTCTCCCACACTCATGCTTGTAATTCGGCACTTTATAAATAAAACACCACTATTTTTATGCATAAAAACTCGAAAAAAACACTAGTTTTAGAAAAAAATACAATGGGTCGACACGACGCTCACCGCGTTCCCGCCAAAACTCCTTGGTTTGCCATTGCCTTTTATTAGGCACTGAAAGTAGTCCTATACAGCCTACTATGTGAATCTACTAGGTCAATTGAAAGTCAAGTTTGGCTTATGTATTTTATTAAAATAAACCCCATCTCATAGTTTAAAGAGTTTTAAACGTAAAAATAATGTTCAGGAATGTAATATTTCGAAATGGTTTTGAAATTGGTATTTTTTTTCTTTACTTATCAAATTTAGTCATTTCGTTCACTTGCACCGGTTCTCAATTGCGACGTCGTCGCAATAATACAAGTGCCTCAAATGTAAGAAGTTTTTAAACTAATTAGTTCCTACAATGAGCACTGGTATTTATTCTGTGGCACGACCAACAGTGGCAGAAAGGGCCGTGGCACAGTACACATTATAAACAGTAAGGAGTTTTTTTCCAAGAATATAATTCAATCATTCATTCATAGTTGTTTATTCATAAGTTTTAGATGCAGACGTATGCTCTTCCAAAACTTGCCATTGCAGGCGTACGAATATTATTTTTCATAAATGCCATCAATTCCGTTCATGCGGACTTGACTACAACTTACTTTGTGTGACTTAGATTTATTTAACTTAATTTTATAGTAAAGCTCACCTAGCCTGGAATGAAACTGGCTCTCAAGTTAGGCTGCCTAAACACACCGTTAGGTGCACTAAAAACAGCACGGCAGCTAAAGCACAGATAATGGAAACATTACGAATAGCATTAATTACTATTAAAATAAAATACCATAACTTTTACTTATATACCTACAGGTGTGTATGGAACCCACGATGCGCGAGTCCGACTCGCACTTGGCCGGTTTTTTTTAATTATTAGTGTTATAACTTCTCCCGCCTGGTCTTTACTTTATATCGTGTTTCTCCATTCTTGGTTACCTGGAAGAGATCGCTCTTAGCAATAAGACCGCCAATTTCGGCACCAGCTCATAAGATTATTTTGATTTCTGTATTCTTTTTCTATTCTTGATGTGCACAACAAAGAGTATTTATCACAAAATTGATTGTTTAATTTTTGAAAATTGTTTGAAATTTTTTCGCGACGTGGTCGAGATCTCATACTGCTAACCTAATTATACTGCGTTGGGGTTAAAACCCAACATTAGAGATCAGGATGCTTTGGTTTTTACTGTGTTCACCCTCGATTTAATTTTAAAAGGTTCGTTTAATGTAGCTTAAAATTAAAGAGTTAAGTATAAATATTATGTCACAATGTATATTTTTTATTTATGTTTTATTTTTACCCGACTGCCGAGGAAGGGTTACGCTTTTCGCGCGTATCTTGTATGTATGTAAATTTCTGTATAACCTCGTATCTTTTAAACGGGTAAATGGATTACGACAATTAAGGTACCGTTAGATTCGTCTCGTAATAGTAATACTTACATTAAAAAACTAAACCTATCAAATAGGGTATCAAATAGGGTAGGGTTTTGTAGCGATGATGGCTCAGTGGTTAGTGCGGTAGGTTCGCATGCCGAAGGGTTCAAATATGATAATGAGCTTGAGCTGCCGGTGAAGGACAACATCGTGAGGAAACCATAGCGTGGTGGTAGGGTACTTTCTAGTACTCGGCTGGCTAGCTACCACCCTCAAGTTGAAAATCTGCCGCCAAGCATCTAACGGTGTGTTCCGGCAGCCTCACTTGAGAGCCAGTTCCATTCCAGGCTAGGTGTGCTTTACCATCTTCGACCACACCGTCACTTAACATCAGGTGAGCTGTGGTCAAAAACCTACAGTCAGCCATAAAAAAAAAAAAAACTAAATAAAGGCAATTAAAAGAGGATTACAACAATATATCTTTATTCTTTATATATAAAAATTTCATGTCACTTTGTTTGTCCGCGATGAACTCCTCAACTACTGAACCGCTTTTAACCAAATCTTGGATACTGTATGCAGTTTGATCCAACTTGAGAAGTTTATATCTCAATTTATAATCGCAATATTTTTTTATTGCAAATTATTTGTTTATTATACGACAAAGTGATATAATTATCTGTGAGTTCCATAAAATTCTAATAGATGGCGGTGTAAGGTAATTTATTAACTGGATTGAGTAAGTATCCAATAGATGGCGCTACGTTAAAAGTCCAAACGTTTCATATGCGCTACAATTTATTTCTCGTTACACGCGTGTGTTCAATTTGGCCACAACAACGCGTGGCCGGGTCTGCTAGTAGGTTATATTTTTTAAAATTAATAAGATATAATAAATTTGTAAAAAAACTTTTTAATCGCAGTCAGGTTATAGATTGTTTAAACTCTTCATTTACTTAGTGGTAAGTAGGTACCACCGCAGTATTAGGTATTCTACCGCTAAGTTTAATCGCACGGCGAGGTTCTGGAACTCTCTGCCGGAATCTGTGTAACCTGTTAGTTACAATATGAGTGTCTTCAAATCTAGAGTAAATAGGTTTTTTTATAAACAATAGGCTTACGTTTGACCACCATCTCACCTGATGTTAAGTAATGATGCGGTCTAACATGGAGCACGCTTGCCTAAGATACCGATTTACTCTCGACTTGAAGACACCCAGATTATATCCAACGGGGAACACCCACTCGGACAGCGCATTCCACTGTCAGCAGTCCGCACAATGAACGTGGAATCAAATCGTTTCGTTCGAATTTTTGGAACATACAAATGGAATTTACAAATACAAAAAAAAAAACAAAATCGGCTTCAAAAAAAATCATCAGCACTAAAAAGCGAAAAATAAACTTACTTTACAAAGTATTATTTATTATACCTGCTAGGTATCTAGTGATCTGTTTGACATCGGTGCCAAGCACCGGCACCTAGGCTAGGCTAAGCACCGACTTCAAACTTCAAAATTTTATGGACAAGTCCATAAAATTAAATTAAAATAATAATAATAAAATCCCTTTCCAGCTAAGTACACCCCAAGCTGAATACCCTATGTAGGTATCATCATCATCAGCATCAGCCTATCGAAGTCCACTGCTGGACATAAGTCTCTCCCAAGACACGCCACTCAGCCCGATCTTCGGCTTTTCGGTTCCATCCACCGCCAGCTGTCCTACGTATATCGTCACTCCATCGAGTCTCGGGGCGTCCTACGCTACGTGTGCCAATTCGTGGTCTCCACTCCAGAACACGTCTACCCCAGCGGTTATCGGTTCTGCGACAAATATGTCCAGCCCATTGCCACTTCAGCTTGCTACTACGCTGAGCTATGTCTGTGACTTTAGTTCTCTGGCGAATTACTTAGTTCCGGACACGATCCCTCAGAGAAATATCAAGCATAGGTATAATGAAGGACGTAAGTTTTTTTTTCATAGCGCCTTTTAAAGCCCTGTACTTATGAAAGAATCAAATAACAGAAGTTACAATCAGCATAAAATACTTACAGAGATTGTGATAGGTACTTTGACAATCCCAGCTTTGAGATCTTGCTTCCTTTAATGCCTTCATTCACGATGTTGGTCACCGTCAGGAAATTCTTCGTCATCGTTGATTCTTGCGACGACACTATTCCCACAGAAAATCAAAACATTTAACGGAAAAACCCGGATAATACCAAACCAAAAAATATTTGACCGAAAAAAGTTAAAACTGGCCACCAATGAAAAAGCTGTGCGCCAAAATTGCACTCAAGCAAAAAAAAATAATACTGGCCACCAATAAAAAACTGAACTTACTCTTTTGTAAATTGAGAACCCAACATCGAATTCTATTTTCAAATTTAATACGCAACAGGTAACACGCTAAAATTTTAACAGGCAACAAAGAAAAATATTTTTTTTTATCTGTCCACTAGACACTGGATTTCTCTCGCTTTTTATATCACAGATTATATTACTCGATGTTTTGTTTTTTATTGCTATTTGGCGACACTGTTTGTAACCTGTAAAGAAATAAAATAATTTTAATAGGTTTTGTGTAATTAATTTATAATGTATGCCAATTTTACTGTCCAAAGAAAATAGCGACAAAATGAATAAAAAAAACGTGATTTTATTTTTCAATAAGGACGTCATATTTATTATAATTTTCCATTATATAATCATAATAAAGATTTATTTCAGGTTACTATGACCCATATGTAACTAAATACAAAAATTAAAAATACATAAAAATTAGATTCTTAACATAATAATATTTAAAAATGCAATTGAATGTCAAGAAAAATTTAATAATAATTCAAAGATTAAAAGACTTCGACTTGCCAAGAACAACTACAAAACAATTGCTGGAAAGAAAGTCCAAGGAGCGTTTTTTTTTAATATTTATCTATCTCTTATCTCTTATATCTTTAAACGAGCAATTCTCGTATATATATATATATATATATTCTGAATCTCGGAAACGGCTCCAACGATTTTTATGAAATTTTGTATCCAGGCGGTTTTGGGGGCGAAATATTGATCTAGCTAGATTTAATTTTTAGAAAACGTCGTTTTACCCATGTTTTCAGCCGAGCAATGCTCGGTCAACCAGGTACTATATTTTTAAACGAGCAATTCTTGTATATATATATATATATATATAATCTGAATCTCGGTTCCAACGATTTTCATGATATTTAGTATGCAGGGAGTTTCGGGGGCGATAAATCGATCTAGCTAGGTTTAATTTTTAGAAAACGTCGTTTTATCCGTGTTTGCAGGCAATGAAAAACCGAGCAAAGCTCGGTCATCCAGGTACAGATAGTAATGAGACGAACGACACGCTCTCCTGATTTTAAGAGATAACACCTGTCCATGACCATTGCATATGGTATACATACACAGAATACACAGAACTTTGATTATTAAACCATTTTTTTTGTATTGTTTACAGGCTAGGTGTTTGACCACAGCTCACCTGATGTTAGGTGACGGTGTGGTCGAAGATGGTAAAGCACACCTAGCCTGGAATGGTACTGGCTCTCAAGGGAGGCTGCCGGAACACACCGTTAGATGCTTGGCGACAGATTTTCAACTTGAGGGTAGTAGCTAGCCAGCCGAGTACTAGCCGAGTAGCCGAGTAGTAGCCTACCACCACGCTATGGTTTCCTACTCTATCATCGCTACAAAATTTAAAATATTAATTTTGAAATTTTTTAATTTTCCCTTTATTTGTGCTGAAGACCTTGCTTTTTGCCAATATTTTGCCGGATTGTTTTTTGTGTCCAATATCTATATGAACTGAACATTTTCAGGTAGGAAGAAGCTTGAATAAGTAGCCTTTTGCTACACACGCAGTCTGCGAAGTGGGTATTCTGATAAAGCTTTGCAATCGCTTCTCGTTTGCGACATTGTAACCTGAAACTCAAATAAGCTCCTGAGTAACTTGAGGCGTACTTCAGTAAGTTTACAAATTGACAATTTATTTTCACGAAGTTGCTAAATGGGATGTTTTGTGGAAATACAAGGATCCTTGAATGAAAAAGTTTTCACTCGACTACACAAGAAGGTAGCAAGGACATATACCAAGTAACCTAAATACAAATCACTAATATTATAAAGGCGAAAGTTTGCGATTACATAACTGTGTTAGTATTTTTGTTAAAGACAAAGCCTACTTGTAGCGATGATAGCTCAGTGGTTAGCGCGGTCGGTTCGCATGCCGAAGGGCGTGGGTTCAAACCCCAACAATGAGCTTGAGCTGCCGGTGAAGGAAAACATCGTGAGAAAACCATAGCGTGGTGGTAGGGTACTTTCTAGTACTCGGCTGGCTAGCTACCACCCTCAAGTTGAAAATCTGCCGCCAAGCATCTAACGGTGTGTTCCGGCAGCCTCACTTGAGAGCCAGTTCCTTTCCAGGCTAGGTGTGCTTTACCATCTTCGACCACACCGTCACTTAACATCAGGTGACTTGTGGTCAAACACATAGCCGGTCAGCAATAAAAAAAAAAAAAACTATAAGGTGGCTCATTACGTGGAAGACAGGAATATATGGTTGTAGTAGCTTCTCCTCTCTGCACTTGCATCCCCCTGGCTAAGTGACAATTGTAGTAAGCATAATGTATTAATATCTATAACTGTAAACTGTAACTAATATGAAAAGAAAAATCCACAAAAAAAATACAGTACTGCTTACACACTACTGCTTGGCGGCGAAATATCTGGTAGATAGATAGATAGTGAGCGAATACTGTTATTAAAAACTTACAAAAACTGTAATAAAAAACTTTTTTTTTTTCGTTGTTGACGAGCTAGGTTTTTGACTACAGCTCACCTGATATTCAGTAACGGTGTGGTCGAAGATGGTAAATCGCACATAGCCTAAAATGGAACTGACTCTCAACACCGGAACACAATGTAAGGTGCTTGGCGGCAGATTTTCAACTTGAGGGTGGTAGCTAGCCAGTCGAGTACTAGAAAGTACCCTACCACCACGCTATGGTTTCCTTATAATGTTTTTCCGTCACCGGCAGCTCAAGCTCTTGTTGGGGTTTGAACTCACGCTAGCATGTGGCCCGACCGATCTAACCACTGAGTTATTATCGCTACAAAAGCCACAAGCTTGAATACCCCTCCTTTTTGCGGATTCGCGTAAAATACGAATCAGATCTAGGGCAAAATTTATATATAATGTGGCAATAGTATGAAATAAGAAATTTCTTCACTTCACTACAGATGTCGGAGGGAAACAAGAGAACTTACTTAGTTCTACATCAAGTAATGAAACGTTACGCTTCTGGAGAACTAAGTTGCAAACTTAATTTTATTTTTATGTACCTAAGTTAAGATGACTTGAAGAACAAGGTGGACTATCATTATGTGGTATTGTTATATATATCCATATATGTATGTATATACATGAACCTTGAAATCAATCTACTTTTTTTGGGCAAACGCGCAATAATAAGAGAACTCTCCCACTGGTGGGTGTGGGCCTTTTCTTATTGTTTAAAAGGTAAGACACAAATTGTCTTATTTCTCAGTATTTTATAGGTAAAACCACGAGTTTAAATAACCCATTTCTCATACTTCTCCAATTGATTCCAACGACCCATTTTAAAAGTCCAATTTATATTCTTTTATTGAGTAAAGCACTCCAGTTATTGGGGCGTGCCCTAAAACGGCTTTGAAACGGCCTAAATTACAAAACTGTACAACAAGTTTAAATTCACAGTTAAAGGATGGAACCTCTTTCGTATTTTACAAAAAAAACTGACAGTCACCTTTGGGAAATAATTGTTTAATCACTTGCTCGATTGTATCAATAAGTTTGTCTTTGACAGGTAAGGCAGTCATAAATATTGTAATCATTTTTTTTTTCTCTTTCTTCTTGGCATCGCACTCTGTGCATTCTGCCAGTTTCAATGTTTCTATATTTTGTAAGTAGTCTTCATTTTTCAGCTTCTTTATCATCTATAGTTACAGTCAAAGTCTAGTCTTGATCAAGTCCAGTCGTCCCATTCAAATCAAGTCATGCCTTAGTAAAGTAGTGGCGACTTTACTATAAGCTTCTGGATGGAGTTTTGGAAGCAACACGAAAAGTCATGTTTAACCGCATTATATCATTCTCCCACACTCGCGCTTGTAATTCGGCACTTTATAAATAAAACACCACTATTTTTATGCATAAAAACTCGAAAAAACACTAGTTTTAGAAAAAATAATACAATGGGGCGACACGACGCTCACCGTGTTCCCGCCAAAACTCAATTGTAATCATTGACCTCCATAGAACTGGAATGGACAAGCTGTCATTCTGTGGCCCGTGCCACTTACGTGCGTCTCTGGGACTATTGCTGATCTATCACTATACAAAATATGACATACTAGCTTGTGCCCACGACGACGCGAATAATTTATAATTATAGAATTAGGTTCAGAGAGTAATTAAAATTATAGATAACAAATAAGGAACAGTCATGAAACTTGCGCTATTTTATTATCAATCGTTATTCTATCATCCGTCGATATGACATTTGACAATCTGACATCTGTCCACCTGACATCTGTCAATCTGACATCTGCGTGATTGAGTAACAGACATCGAAACATACGAACTATATCCGCGTGGTGATGGATGATGATGATGAAAAGTATCCTATGTTTTATTCCAGGGCCTAAAGAATCTACATGCAAAATTTCATCCAGATTCGTTCATCTGTTCTGGTGTGATTGAGTAACAAACATCCATCCTTCCATCTATCCAAACTTTTACATTTATAATATTAGTGGGATGGGATAGTTAGTTCAGTGGACGCACACCACTGCTAAGCGTTACCAGCAACGCCAAAATGGCGATAATCAAGTGTATTTTGTGGTTGACAAGCTAGGCGTATGACCACAGGTCACTGATGTTAGGTAACGGTGTGGTCAAAGATGATAAACACACCTGGAATGAAACTGGCTCGCAAGTGAAGCTGTCGGAACCCACCGCCTGAGGGTGGTAGCTAGTCAGTGGAGTACTATAAAGTACTCTACCATCACTCTATGGTTTCCTCAAGATGTTTTCCTTTATCGACAGCTCAAGCTCATTGTTGGGGTTGGAACTCACGCCCTTCGGCATGCGAACCGACCACGTTAACCTCTGAGCTATCATCGCTATAAATAATAATAATATAATTTATTAAAAAAAATGTATTTAAGTATTCTATCAGTTATCTGGTTCTCATAGTGCAAGCTTTGGTTAGTTTAGGGTAAGATGGCGCTGTGTGTAATGTCCTACGATATTAATTTATTATTTATATAATATCCACATTTTGGATACGCAATATTTACAAATTTAAACAGAAACAATTTTTTTAAATCAGATCCCTTATTTTTAACACATTAACCCTACATTTTATTTACTATTTTAATAGTCTACATTAATCATTATTGTCTCAATTCAATTGGATTTCATTACAAATTGAACCCATAACCAAATGAACCTTTAACCAATTGAACCTTTAACCAATTGATCCCATAACCAGTTGGTCCCATAACCAATTGAACCCTTACCCAATTGAACCCATACGCAATAGAAGCGATAATCAATTGACCCCATAATCAATTGACCCCATATCCAATTGATACCACTATTAACTGACCCCATAATAAAACATCTTCGACCTGATAAATTCTAGCATTATCTACTTATCAGCCCTTGTCGGTCCTAAGGAGTCTGTTAATAAATCCGGCATATCATCCAAGGAACCCGAAAACGGACCCGCAGGAGCGGATGAGATAATAAACGGATAAAATAAACGAGCGGACACAGGGACGTACTAAGAGAATGTGAAGGGCAAACTAAACCAAAATTAGTTGGTGGTTAGGACTTTAGCAGGACTTTAATAGAGACTTTAAATTTTAAGAAGAATTAAATTTCTTCTTCCCATATTGTAAATATATATATATATATATATATTGTATAAATCCAAGTTAACAAAGGTCACCGACGCCGGCGTCTGTGGAGTGTAATTTTAACTAAAAAAATATAAAAAAATAGAGACTTTAGCAGTTGGAGGTTGCCCAGGCATATGCCATTTTCAGATATTCTGTTTTAGCAGTAGTGTGTAAGTATTACTGTGTTCTGGTCTGAAAGATATTGCAATGACATTACCGGGTTATTGGGCTAACCATCGTATATCTCAAAGTAATGGGCGCCAAAGCAGCGATGCCCTGAAGTTTTTTTTTATGGTAAAGTAATATGATAAACGACACGCTCTCCTGATGGCAAGAGATAACGCATGTCCATGACCATTTCAGCAATACACTAAACTTTAAGTAGCAAAAAAAAGTCCAGAGCATCACTATTTTGGCCCTTATTACTTTGAGACTTGCGTTGGTTAGTCTCGACAGCCCTGTAATATTTTTTTATGTAACAGTAATAAGACGTACGTGACGATCTCCTGATGTTAAGAGATAACGCCTGTCCATGACCATTGCAGCGATACACAGAACTTCGAGTAGTAAAACAAAGTCCAGACCATCGCTGCCTTGGCGCTCATTACTTTGAGAATAGATGGTTAGTTTCAACAGCCCAGTAATTTCGCTAGCTACAGTACCCTTAACCGGAACACAGTAATGTTTACACACTACTGCTTAGCGGCAGAATATCTGGTACTGCGGTGGTACATACCTAGACGACCTCCTGCTAAGGAAATCTACCACCAATCGCTAGCTGCAGTACCTTTCAAGCCGGACTTTGTTTTGCTACTTAAAGTCTTAGGCACTGTTGCAATGGTCATGGACAGGCTTTATCTCTTACCATCAGGAAATCATTTTGTTACTACTCAATTAATGAATTATTACGTTATATTAAATAATATCGCTGCTTTGAATACTCTACTACTCAGTCCTACACTGACCTCCTAAACCCACCCCCTCCTAATATCCTCCTTACTCTAGCCCTGTAACCTGAAAGCTCTTGAATGCTAATGTATCGACTGGGCCGCTTCAACGAAATCTTTTAACAGTAATCGTCGTTCAGACATCGTTCTAAATGTTTTCGTTGCCGCCATCTTGGATTTTCTGATTACGTCTTTCCTTGTCACGGGACTGTTCAGTTTTAGAGATTTAAATAAATTCGCTGACACAGAAATGCATGCAAACTTATATTCTTGCTTCTTTTTTAGTTTTACAAGAAGAAACGATAGCGATTTTATAGCGATGATAGCTCTGGTTAGCGCGGTCAGTTCGCATGCCGAAGGGCGTGGGTTCAAACCCCAACAATGAGCTTGAGCTTTCGGTGAAGGAAAACATCGTGAGGAAACCATAGCGTGGTGGTAGAGTACTTTCTAGTACTCGGCTGGCTAGCTACCCCCAAGTTGAAAATCTGCCGCCAAGCATCTAACGGTGTGTTCCGGCAGCCTCACTTGAGAGCCAGTTCCATTCCAGGCTAGGTGTGCTTTACCATCTTCGACCACAACGTCACTTAACATCAGGTGAGTTGTAGTCATACACCAAGCCTGATAGCTATAAAAAAAAAACTGACAGACTGATTCACTGACTGATCAATCAACGCGCAGCTGAAACCTCTGGCTCTAGAAGCATGAAATTTTACACAATTATTCCTTAGGTAACGCAAGTGTGCACTAAGAAAGGTTTCTTAAAATAAGGGTTTAAAATAGGGGTTGAAAATTTAGATGAAACTTTATTTTTGATAGTAGCGTTTTCAAACTCACATTAAATTACATCACACATCATCAGCCATAGGACGTCCACTGCTGGACATAGGCCTCCTCCTGGGGGGGGTTTGCCAATACTCGCCACATTTGGCAGGCGGGTTGGCGAACGCAGTTAGGTGTGATTGTTCAAGGAAGACGCTGCTGCTCATCTTCCGGATTACATCCCTTAGCCGACTCTTACGGCAACCACGGGTAGAGAGGGTGGGGTACTATTCTTACGCCGGCACCACCACGGCGCGGCACGGCAGGGTTCATATAATGATAATCAAATTTTGTTGATAACGAGGTGGTACGGTCGGAACAGTGTTCAATAATAATTATAATTTAGATACTTATGTGAAGATCTGGCTGAGTGCGTGTCCTGGAAGAGACATAAGTCCACCAATGGACTATGAAAGGTTGATGATGATGATGATGATGATGGTGATGATGATGATGGTGATGGTGATGGTGATGATGATGATGATGATGATGTTTCAGTAAGTACAATTAAAATTATTTTATTCGTATTTAAAATTAAACTATATCAGTAAAAATTGTCCATTGAAAAGTTAAATTTAGGGTTGCATTTTTCAGAGGACGCAAATTTATTTTTTTGATTTGTAGGGGGTGTTAGTATAAGCTTAAGTTCAAGTTTATGAGGTCACCGCCCTTGTTCCCCGGCCGTAATCTTGGAAAAAGGGGTGCGAAGGGTTTTCGCGCTGTATCTCGTAAACTAGCAACCCTACAGAAAACTTTATACAAATTATTTGTAGCAAATTAAATTGTCTACAACTTTATTACCTATACTTTTTATAGTAGAATAGAAGATAAAAAAATAACTGAAATTTTTTGAACAGATTTTCTTTCGGGCGTTATAACTTTTTCTGGTCATTTTACAATAAAATGACATTAAAGGGGTTTTAACGAATAATTTGTCCTCAGTGGCTCAAGTCGAAAGTCTTTGACCAGTGTGTATTACCAATGATGACTTATGGTGCTGAAACATAGTCTCTGACTATGTGCCTTCTTGATCAGCTCAAAGTCGCACAACGAGCTATGGAGAGGGCTATGCTCGGAGTTTCCCTACGAAATCGAATCAGAAATGAGGAGATCCGTAGACGAACTAAAGTGACCGACATAGCCCAGCGGATTAACAAGTTGAAGTGGCAGTGGGCAGGGCACATAGCACGCAGAACTGATGGCCGATGGGGCTGCATTGTTCTGGAGTGGAGACCACGGACCGGCAAGCACAGCGTAGGACCCACAAGGTAGACAGACGACCTCATAAAGACCGCAGGAACGCGCTGGATGCGAGCCGCTTCCAACCGGTCTTTATGGAAGTCAATAGGGGAGGCCTATGTCCAGCAGAGGACGTCCTACGGCTGAGATGATGATGATGAATTTTTACTACTTTGTTTAATTTCATTAATTTAGCGGGTTTTTACAGCGCTCCGCAGTTGGCCGGGTTCTTGAATACTTGTAAGAATATGATAAAACGATGAACCATTAGTTTTCTATTATAGTATATTTTTTTGCCGGAAGCCGTGGTGGTGCCGGCGTAAAATAGTACCCCACCCTCTCTACCCGTGGTTGCCGTAAGAGTCGGCTAAGGGATGTAATCCGGAAGATGGGCAGCAGCGTCTTCCTTGAACAATCACACCTAACTGCGCTCGCCAACCCGCCTGCCAAGCGTGGCGAGTATTGGCAAAACCCTCCCAGGAGGAGGCCTATGTCCAGCAGTGGACGTCCTATCGCTGATGATGTGATGTGATGTGATATTTTTTTATTCATATAATTTATCACTTTCTTAGCATTCCTATGTTATTATCGACCCTTTTTCCCACCGCAAAACTTAGAATATCATTGGTTTTTACAATAATTTCTTATTAGTGTACATTTACGAGAATCCTAAGCAGGTAGAAAAGGCCCAAGTTACCGCTTGGGAACAAATGAACATTGTTGAACAATTTTATGTGGTGGAAATAAAGATGGTTCCCTGGACAGCATGAGATACAAACGATTCGCCAAGACTGTGACCAAAAATGCATTTAACTTACCAACGCTTCCTCCACGTTTTTTACTTGGTGGTAGATTTCCTTAGCAGGAGGTCGTCTAGGTAGGTTACCACCGCAGTACCAGATATTCTACCGCTAAGCAGTAGTGTGTAAACATTACTGTGTTCCGGTTTGATGGGTACTGCAGCTAGCGAAATTACAGGGCTATTGAGACTAACCATCTAGTCTTAAAGTAATGAGCGCCAAGGCAGCGATGCTCTGGACTTTGTTTCACTACTCAAAGTTCTGTGTATCGCTGCAATGGTCATGGACAGGCGTTATCTCTTAACATCAGGAGAGCGTCTCGTTCGTCTCATTACTGTTAATTATAAAAAAAAACAACACATGAATAGAAACCTTTAGCTACCTTTGAGGTAAAATAAACCGAAAGGTAGGTATATAATAAAGTAGAGTGTAATGACCACATTACACTCTACACACATCTACACTCTACATAATGAAGAGCATAATGACCATATACCACTTTTCATTATGAACAACTTTTAACAAGGACAAAACAGTTTTTATAACAAAGAGTTTCGTTGACCCCTGACTTATTTTTCGCGAGCTTAATGTTGTGTTCATAGTAAAAGTTGTACACGAAGAAAAACACACACCCTTTCAGCGCACATACTAAGCTTATATACCTACAGCGTAAACATCGCTACCGATAATAATCATACGTGGAGACAGCGACTAAAGAATCCCTTTGTGACGTAACGGTTTGAATTGGGTCAACATACACATTCGTACGGTGCGAAACAACCAACTTATCTGTCGACGTGACGAAATACTGAAACGCATCATGTAGAGGAAAAGCTATGACTTTTGTTAAAAAAATGCGATTGTGGCGCCTTTATTGGAGGTTTGCTTGTAAATTGGTCGTGCGATATCTGGGTGGTAAAGTTATGAAGGAAGCGCCATTGTCAGGAAAAATCAAATATTTGCGCGAAAATAAAACCACGCTGTGTTTCAGTCTAAACGTAAACAGGACCCTAAATAAGCTAGTCGTATTGACTCGGAGCTCGCTTTGCCTAGTCAATACGACTAATAAGGTAACCAAAGCATGATGCCACTTAGTTTGCGTAGAGACGTCGGGTCTTTGTCCGTTTTCTACCGCATATACAACGGGGAGTGTTCTGAAGAATTATTCGATCTTATGCCGGCGTCACGGTTCCATCACCGCACTAGCCGCCATCGTTTAAAAGCTCATCCACATATAATTGATTCATGGAAATCGCACACTGTGCGATTCACGCGATCCTTTTTGCCATACACTTGCAAATTATGGAATGATCTTCCTTCTTCCGTATTCCCGCAGAGTTACAACATTGGGCTCTTCAAAGGGCGTGTAAAAATATTTTTCGTGACGATTCTTGTTACAATTGTACATACATTATTATTATACATTATTGTGAGAAGTATAATAATAAAAATAATCTAGTTTAAGCTTTATATTGTAAATTCGCATGCCAATTAGGGTAAGATGTGCTGTACTAATATATATTTAAAATCTAAAATGTAACCACATCTTTAGCGAATAAAACACTTGAACTAAACAGAATCTTAAAAGGTCGGCAACGTATTTGTAGTGCCCCTGGTATTGCAGGTATCCATAGGCGACGGTGATTGCTTACCATCAGGCAACCCGTAAGATTGATTGCCACCTATGGCACAAAAAAAAAAAAGATGGTAGAGTACTTTCTAGTACTCGCCAGGCTACCAACCTCAAGTTGAAAATCTGGAAAAACTATACAAGCTTTAAAGACTTGTTGTCATCAAAGAGGAAATACTTCATTATATTTACGCAAAGTCACAAACGCCAATCTATTCTCTAACACGGTCAGTCTGGCTTGACCGGCACAGATATTAGATTGACGGCGTCCTGTCAGGCGCACGGTGAAGTCAAGCCATCAATCTTTGCATAGTTGTTCAAACATTCTGTCCCTACTTGTCATGGAATGAAAGTATCTGGATAGATTATATTTATTATGTTTTTTAGGGTTCCGTACCTATAAAAGGAAAAAAACGGAACCCTTATAGGATCACTTTGTTATCCGTCTGTCTGTCTAGAGCCTTTTCCTCAGAAACGCGTGGAGGTATCAAGCTGAAATTTATATTAAATACTCCTGACTACTGTCCTTTGGAGCTGTGAAAAAATCAAACTTCTAAGCCAACGCAATCAAAAGATACAGCCGTTTATGCTGCAAATTTTCGACACTCGCAAGGGAATCAAAACCTACAGGGTACTTCCCGTGAACTCAGAATCTTGAAATTTGGTACGAAGCAACGTCTTATAGCACAGATCAAGGAACAATTGCGAAAAGCATATATTACCATTAAAAAAAATACAATAACTTTTACTTATAATATACGTATAGGTTTGTGCGGAACCCTCGGTACGCGAGTCCGACTCTCACTTGGCCTGTTTTTTTATGGTTGACAGGTAAGTGTTTGACCACAGCTCGAACCTGTCGAGGTACATACTCACAATAAAAGTACCTCAACATAGGTAGTTAGGTACATTACTTAGTTAGTACTTTAATTTTCATGTTAACTTATTTCGTAGTAGTTCTGCTTCATAAGCTGTAGGGGAGTCTTCGATTCCCATCTAGAACAATCATTTATGTGACGATCATTTTTTTTTTTACTACCCGACTGCCAAGGATGGGTTATGTTTTTCGCGCGTATCTTGTATGTAAATTTCTTTATTACCTCGTATCTTCCAAACTGCTTGATGGACTTAGACAGCTGTTAAGGTATCGTTAAATTCGTCTTAAAAACCCAAGTGTTCTTAGGTAGGTGTTCGAAAAAATAACAAAATGGCGGATTTGGCGGAATGTCGCTACCTGGGTGTCCTCAAGTCGAAATTGAATCGGTACCTTCTAGGCAAGCGTGCATCTTAGACCTCACCATCAAGATTCAAGATTCAAGATTTTATTGTTAAATGTAGGTGGTAAAGATCTTATACAAAAATATATATACATGTTTCCATACAAATTACCTCTTTCAGAGGTGTACAATAATGTCATTTATATTTTACATATTTTTATCACTTCACTTAACATCAGGTGACATGGCGGTCAAAGCGGCGTCAAAGTCTGGTAGTCTACGCTATAGTTTCCTCACGATGTTTTCCTTCACCGACAGCTTGAGCTCATTATCTGTAAGTAATTAACCATTTGCCCTCAATTAATCTACGTATTTGCATATATTAAGTCTAGTTTACACCAGCGGTTATCGGAGAATCATTAATACACGGCGAATGAAGTGTATTTTCATTTGCCGTAAATACCTATCAGCTTAAATTGAGGTGGTGTATAAAATGTGCGCTTAAAACAATCCAGTGAATCGTACCAGTTGCTGGATTGGTAAAAACTAGCTTCTATTAAATTATTAGAAACATGACTGAGACGTGTTTTGTGTGACTTCGCTTGTGACTAAGATTTGTTTCAATTGACTGCCCTGTTTTAGATCATTTGGTAAAATATCTTCTTCTATATTTTTTCTTCTTCGATTCCCACATGGACAAGCATTTATGTGATGATAAATGTTTGTGTCGTTTATGTGCGTGTCCGTGTCCGTGTCCGTGTCCATGTCCGTGTCCGTGTCCGTGTCCGTTTCCGAGTCCGTGTCCATGTACGTGTCCGTATCCGTGTCCGTGTCCGTGTCCGTGTCCGTTTCCGTGTCCGTGTCCGTGTCCGTGTCCGTGTCCGTGTCCGTGTCCGTTTCCGTGTCCGTGTCCGTGTCCGTGTCCGTGTCCGTGTCCGTGCCCGTGTCCGTGTCCGTGTCCGTGTCCGTGTCTGTATTGATGTTTGTAGTGTACGTTCACGTGGCAGTTGCAGACTAAAGTAGCTAATGCCACTAGAGGTCCGAGAAACCCACAAGTTCCGCATAGTTTCGCATACCTTACCTGTCCTTCTTAATATAACTTACCCGGGACAGTTCTAGTTGACCTTCCAATTATTTCGAGACTCCCCCTCGGGGATTTGTTTGGGGTTTTCACATAGTTTTATCTTACTTGAGGTTTCTCGAAGTTGTGGCGCGCGTAGTATTTGACAACTAGATTTTATAGTTAACAGATTATAGTTGTGTGGCTGTTTACTAATTTATTGGAAATCAAAGTTGAGCTTTAAATGTATGCAGTGTTTGGTGGTTTTGTTTTTATGATTGACAGGTTAATTGTTTGACCACAGCTCAGCTGATGGTAAACACACTTTGAATGACACACGCCTGGAATGGGTCTGGCTCTCAAGCGAGGCAGCCGGTAACACCGTTAGGTGCTTTGCGATAGATTTTCGATTTAAGGGTGGTAGCTAGCCAACCGAGTACTAGAGAGACCCTACCACGCTAAGGTTTCATCAGAATTTTTTTCTTTATCTCACGCAAGCGCTGTTCCGTGAACCGACCGTGTTAACCACTGAGCTATCATCGCTATAATCGCGTCATGAATAAACTACCTAACATTATAAATCCTAAAATTTATGTGTAAATACATATTTTGTTTCATTTAAATAGTACCTGGTTGACCGAGCATTGCTCGGCTAAAAACATGGATAAAACGACGTTTTCTGAAAATGAAACCTAGCTAGATCGATTTTTCGCCCCCGAAACCCCCTGGATACAAAAATTTCATGAATATCGTTGTAGCCGTTTTCGAGATTCAGAATATATGTATATATATATATATATATATATGCAAGAATTGCTCGTTTAAAGATATAGATAGATAGATAGATAAATTTTTTTACATGATTACTAAAATATGTATTATTTTGAAGAAATTAAAAAAATAATTGACGCTGTGATATATGATTTTGCCCTCTTTCTTCTTGACATCACACTCTGTGCATTCTGCCAGTGTCAATGTTTCTGTATTTTGTATGCAGTCTTAATTTTTCAGCTTCTTTATCTTTCCAGTCCGGTCTTGGTCAAGTCCAATTTGTGTCAGTCAAATTCAGTCATGCCTTAAAGTAGTGGCGACTTTACTATAAGCATCGATGGAGTTTTGGAAGCAACACAATAAGTCATGGTTCACCACATTATATCACTTTCCCACACTCGCGCTTGTAATTCAGCACTTTATGCATAAAACACCACTATTTTTATACATAAACACTTGAAAAAACACTAGTTTTGGAAAAAAAATACAATGGGGCGACACAACTCTTTCCGTGTTCCCGCCAAAACTCTTCTCGACATAAGATTTGTTCGCTTCATGTCAATTGTCAAAGTCAATCAAAGGTGTCAAAATAGCTATGTATACTTTTTTGTTTTACATGGCAAGGGCATACATGTTTGGCCTACTTGACTGCCCTGTTGGCTCATTGGTGGAATGTTTGCTCCAAGAGCCGTAGGGCGTGGGTTCGATTCCCACTCAGGACAAGCATTTTGTGGTGTAATCATAGATGTTTGTTCTGTGTCTGGGTGTTCTTTATAAAAGAATGGATTATAGCGATGATAGCTCAGTGGTTAGCGCGGTCGGTTCACATGTAGAAGGGCGTGGGTTCAAACCCCAACAATGAGCTTGAGCTGTCGGTGAAGGAAAACATTGTGAGGGAACCATAGCGTGGTGGTATAGTACTTTCTAGTACTCTGCTGGCTAGCTACCACCCTCAAGTTGAAAAATCTGCCGCCAAGCATCTAACGGCAGCCTCACTTGAGAGCCAGTTCCATTCCAGGCTAGGTGTGCTTTACCATCTTCGACCACACCGTCACTTAACATCAGGTGAGTTGTGGTCAAAGACCAAGACTGTCAGCTATAAAAAAAAAAAATACAAAAAAAGCACTTAAGTATTTCATAAGTTATCTGACTTCCATAGCACAAGCTTCGCTTAGTTTGGGGTCAGATGTCGCTATGTGTAATGTCCTACGATATTTATTTTGATTTACTTTATGACGTCATCGCTATGAACATTTTGGAAACATAAAAAAATTACGTGCCAAATTCTTAAAACTGCACGATATATTTTAAGAAATGTAATATTTCAGCTACGAGTACGCAGCAGACGTCTGCATCCGTTTGACGTCTCAAAACTTATTACTTTTTAGACGTCATACATTTTATATATTAAAATTTGTTACTAAGGAAATGAATCAAAATGGGAAAGAGTTTTTGTAGCGTCTTATGTGCATTGGTAGAAAATGAAACCTTTATAGGATCACTTTGTTGTCCGTCTGTCTGTCAAGACCCTTTTTCTCAGGTAAGCGTGGAGGTATCAAGCTGAAATCCATATCAAATACTCAGGTATTTGTAGCGATGATAGCTCAGTGGTTAGCGCGGTCGGTTCGCATGCCGAAGGGCGTGGGTTCAAACCCCAACAATGAGCTTGAGCTGCCGGTGAAGGAAAACATCGTGAGGAAACCATAGCGTGGTGGTAGGGTATGTTCTAGTACTCGGCTGGCTAGCTACCACCCTCAAGTTGAAATCTGCCGCCAAGCATTTAACGGTGTGTTCCGGCAGCCTCACTTGAGAGGCAGTTCCATTCCAGGCTAGGTGTGCGCTTTACCATCTTCGACCACATTGTCACTTAACATCACACCTAGCCTGTCAGCCATAAAAAAAAAACATTCGATAGTTAGTCTCAACAGCCCTGTAATTTCGCTAGATGCAGTACCCTTCAAACCGAAACACAGTAATGTTTACACACTACTGCTTCTCGAATATCTGGTACTGCGGTGGTACCTATCTAGACGATCTCCTGATAAGAAAATCTACCACCAAGTAAATTGATATATGCCTCAAAATTAAAGTCCTTTTCATGTAGCCGGTTAAAAAATATTTCAATTTAATATATGAGATTACAACAACACAGAATTCTAAAATATAATGTGAACAAACCCTTATAAATTAGAAGCACCGAGCAGTTTACCAAACCTTCGTTACCCATACGAACTAAATCCGCACAACAACATAACAACATTTTATGAGCTTCCCATATTGAAATACTTTGTTTAGTTCGAGCAAAATTGGCCTTTATTAGCATTGTGCTTTATGTGAGAGCTGTGACTGGCTTAACGATAAGCTAATTTTCTGTCGCAAATGAGAACCGATGCGATAAGTGAAACTTATAAGCGTCATCGCGTCCACGTTTAACATCCCACTGCTGGGCGTACGTCTTCCCTCAAAGGGCGGTTGGGCGATATTTCACCACGCAGTGTTCAGAAGTGGATTGCAAGTTACCATTGAATTTTCTTCTCACATTCATCATTGTATTTTCTTCTCACATACATTTTACTTGGTGGTAGACCTCCTTAAGAACAGATCGATTAGGTAGGTATCACCGTAATACCAGATATTCTTGGTAGTGTGTGAACATTACTGTGTTCCAGTTTGAAGGGTACTTGTAGCTAGCGAAATTACAAGACTATTGAGACTAACCATCGAAAATCTCTCAAAGTTCTGTATATCGCTGAAATGGTCATGGATAATTGGATATGCGTTATCTCTTACCATCAGGAGAACCTACTGCTCATAACTTTTACATATACTAGCCAAAAGCTGAGCTTTGTGAGGACTCGCGTAGTTTTTCTAACGGGTAATAATTTTTCAGACAAGTTTTTTTTTTTTTATTGAGTTTAGTTCTGTTGCAGCGATGTCAACTCTTTGGTTTTCTAACAGATAGCGTTAGTAGTACAATAACATTCTATCCAATGAATACAAAATTGTTAATGTCCAATTTTTTTATGGTTATAAAATTATAATTTTTTTGACAGATAACACATCTAGATATGAAGTTAAATTACTATGTTAAAGCACAAATCTAAAGGCGTCATAGTTTTTCAGTAAAGTATACCACAAAAATGCTCAGGTTGTGGGATAGTGATAGGGCTCGCTTCACTCGCCCTGATCATTGATATTTTTTCTTACATTCATCACACGCATATAAATGATCACGTCGCTACTAATGCGCGACAAATAATAAAATTGTTTCCCTTAGTAATTACTTAATAGTAAGTATTATGTTGTGTCGACAATAATTTTACTGCCATGGTGGAAGCCATAAAATAATTGGTTAACAAGACTTACGAAGTGGATAATAAAGTTCAATAAAAGTTATTTTATTAAACACCTACTAATATTAATAAACAAGGTCATTTTAACTCCGACTTAAAAGAATTAGGCACAAATTTTGAAGCGTTCTATTTTCACCGACTTCTCCTCTGTTTTTGGACTTCACTTTGACCTTTGCTAGTGTCAAATAATGTTCAATTATATTAAAAAACAGCCACCGCGCGCTTTCATGTTGTAAGGATGCTGGTATATCGTAGCATGCCATCTTAAACGATGTCATCCATCGGGCCTGTTGAGGTTATCGGCTTCAGATGCGGTAACACCAGCTTGACCCGAAGTTACAGAAAGATGAGACGGCGCTAAGGTTTCAACGCATGTGGCGTCCCACAAGGCTGTCCCATCTTCCGTGGGGTCTTTTACCGGCGTCACATTAGTTTTAGAACCGAACGAGTTGATGTGGAACGGCGGCAAGACATTCGACGAGATAACTTTCACCCCATGGAAGATGGGATGGCTTTTGCTGTGGGACGCCACGTGTGACGTGACATTTGGGGGCCGTCTTATCGTTCATTCTACTATCAGACATCCAGAAGCTCTAAGAAGGTCATCTTGGGTCTCTTGCAGGCGTCCCATCAATTTTGGAACCGAATGGACTGATGCGAAACGAAGGCAAGAGACCCTACGAGATGACTTCAGCTTCAGATGCGGTAGCACTAGCTTGACCCGAAGTCACAGAAAGATAAGACGGCGCCAAGATGTCGACGCATGTGGATTCCCACAAGGCTGTCCCATCTTCCTTGGGTTCTTTTACCGGCATCCCATTAGTTTTAAAACGGAACGGGCTGATGCGGGACGACGGTAATACACTCGACAAGATGACTTTCACCCCATGGGAGATGGGATGGCTTTTGCTGTGGGACGCCTGGTGCGTCGACACTTTGGGAACGTCTTATCGTCCATTCTACTATCGGACAGCCAGAAGCTCTAAGAAGGTCATCCTGTTGGGTCTCTTGCCGGCGTCCCATCAATTTTGGCACCGAATGGACTGATGCGAAACAAAGGCAAGAGACCCTACGAGATGACTTCAGCTTCAGATGCGGTAGCACTAGCTTGACCCGAAGTCACAGAAAGATAAGACGGCGCCAAGATGTCGACGCATGTGGATTCCCACAAGGCTGTCCCATCTTCCTTGGGTTCTTTTACCGGCGTCCCATTAGTTTTAAAACGGAACGGGCTGATGCGGGACGACGGTAATACACTCGACAAGATGACTTTCACCCCATGGAAGATGGGATGGCTTTTGCTGTGGGACGCCACGTGCGTCGACACTTTGGGAACGTCTTATCGTCCATTCTACTATCGGACAGCCAGAAGCTCTAAGAAGGTCATCCTGTTGGGTCTCTTGCCGGCGTCCCATCAATTTTGGCACCGAATGGACTGATGCGAAACGAAGGCAAAAGACCCAAATAAAATTTCGCCTTTATAATATTAGCGTGAGTTTATCTATCTACTGTTTTGTAGTATATCTGATACATTAATCAAAATCAAAATCAAAAAGTCATTTATTCAGTTAAGGCCCTGGTAAGGCACTTATGAACGTTAAGTTACATGTTTGAATCTACCACCGGCTCGTAATAGCACTTCAATGAGAAGACTCCGGCAAGAAACTCAGCAAGGCATTTTTTTATTTGTGGATCTTTCTTTTCATATTAGGTAGGTACAGTTATAGATATTAATACATTATGCTTACTTATTTTGTCGTGGTGGTGCCGGATAAGAATAGTACCCTCTCTGCCCGTGGTTGCCGTAAGAGTCGGCTAAGGGTTGTAATCCGGAAGATGGGCAGCAGCGTCTTCCTTGAACAATCACACCTAACTGCGCTCGCCAACCCGCCTGCCAAGCGTGGCGAGTATTGGCAATTCCCCCCTAGAAGAAGGCCTATGTCCAGCAGTGGACGTCCCATGGCTGATCATGTGATGCTTACTTATACAATTGTCTCTTAGCCAGGGGGATGCAAGTGCAGAGAGAAGCTAATGTGGAATGGTCATTGGACACATTGTAATTCTGGTCTCTGAATATTACAAAAATGTGAATATCTTTTTACCTCCTACACCTCCGTATGGAACGTTATTTATGACTGACCCTGCGGCCGGCCTAACTCGTGAGACATGATATAGGGCACGTCTACAAAGGCCCTTAAACATCGTTGGGTATGAGGATTATGTCATGTGAGAACTACCTTAATAATTTTTTTCTCGGTATTTGACGTCGAACTTTATGCATTTGCCAGTTTATATGTGTAACTAGCGACCTGCCCCGGCTTCGCACGGGTGCAATGTAGACTAATGTGGTACATATGCATGTATTTATACATATAAACCTTCCTCTTGACTCACTCATGGAAATTGCGTAGTTTAAAAGATCTAAACATACAGACGGTAAATCTTAAAAGGTAGATATATGCCACCGCGGACTTTTTTGTAAATCTATAAAAGAGGAATATCCCACCATGCATTGTTTTGTTATATCTCAAATCGTTTTCGATGAAAGCTCCCAGGTGGCTTGACTTTTTCCGACAATTCCAAAAATTATCATTATATTTCAACTAATTTACACAATAAATTATATACCTAAATCTTCCTCATGAATTACTCTATCTATTGGTGAAACTCGCACGATAATCCGTTTAGTAGTTTTTAAGTTTATCGCGAGCAGACAGACAGACGCGGCAGATGACTTTGATGATTTTATAATATGTAGACATAGCGTTACCACTTACCATCAGGAGAGCGTTTCGTACATCTCATAATCACATATTTTTGTTTTATTTTAATTGTGTTTGGTTTGGTTTGACCCTACAGCATGTGAACCGGCCTCGCTAACTACTGAATAATGAATGGTTTTCTAACGATGCTAGCCCGTTGAATGGCTATGGTTTCCTCACAATCTTTTCCTTCACCAACAGCTTAAGCTCATTGTTGGGGTTTGAACCCACACCTTTCGGTGTGTGGACTGCTTTAACCACTGAGCTATCAAATCAATAAAATTCATAAGAAAGCTGTAGATAAACATATAAATATCGTAGAAGATTTCACACAGCGCCATCTAGCCCAAAACTATAAGAACCAGATAACTGATAGAATATTTATATACTTTTTCTGTAAATACATACTTATAATATAAACAGAACACCTAGACAAACATTAATTGTCATACACTATTGTCAATATATATTGTCAAACACTAATGTGGTAATCGAACCCACACTCTACAGATCTTGAAGCACATGTATTACCAAATGAGATAACGGGCAGTCAACCTATCAAGTAAACCATAACTTTTTTTTTTTTAATGTTAGTGTAATGAGACGTACGAGACGCTCTTCTGATCGTAAGAGATAACTCCTGTCCATGTCCATTGCAGCGAGTATATGTGGTAGTCAATGATAAACAGATATTTGACTCAGTGGTTACTTTTTTATATTTTTTTTTAATATTGCTGACAGGCTAGGTGTTTGACCACAGCTCACCTGATGTTAAGTGACGGTGTGTTCGAAGATGGTAAAGCACACCGAGCCTGGAATGAAACTGGTTCTCAAGTGAGGCTGCCGGAACACACCGTTAGATGCTTGGCGGCAGATTTTCTACTTGAGGGTGGTAGCTAGCCAGCCGAGTACTAGAAAGTACCCTACCACCACGCTATGGTTTCCTCACGATGTTTTCCTTCACCGGCAGCTCAAGCTCATTGTTGGGGTTTGAACCCACGCCCTTCGGCATGCGCACCTACCGCGCTAACCACTGAACCATCATCGCTACATACTTACATTACTTAATATGAGATTCATGGCAAATATTACAAAAATGATGACCCTCCAATATCACGTACAGAGTCGCCAAGTTTATATAACTTGTGAGTTAGGACATCAATCATTTGTGACAATATTACAGCGAAACTCAGTAGCTTTGCAGTTACAAGTTTCTCTGCACTTTTGAAGGACCGATTTTCTTTTTTAGTTTTATGTAAGTTGTGTCCTTGTAACTTGTTTTTTTTTTCTTTATGTAACAGTAATGAGACGAACGAGACGCTCTCCTGATGTTAAGAGATAACGCCTGTCCATGACCATTGCAGCGATACACAGAACTTTGAGTAGTAAAACAAAGTCCAGGGCATCGCTGCCTTGGCGCTCATTACTTTGAGACTAGATGGTTAGTCTCAATAGCCCTGTAATTTCGCTAGCTGCAGTACCCTTCAAACCGGAACATAGTAATGTTTACACACTACTGCTTAGCGGCAGAATATCTGGTACTGCGGTGGTACCTACCTAGACGACCTCCTGCTAAGGAAATCTACCACCAAGTGAAATATATCATATATTTCATAGATTTTATTGTTTCGTCGAGGATATAAAAGTTCTTTATGTTACTGATTTTATTTAAGGCCAGTCCCATAGCAAAAGTTATTCAAAATAAGTCAAAATCAAAATCAATCAAAAGTCATTTATTCAGTTTAGGCCCTGGTAAGGCACTTATGAACGTTAAGTTACATTTTTGAATCTACCACCGGCTCGTAATTGCACTTCAACTGAGAAGACTCCGGCAAGAAACTCAGCAAGGCATTTTTTTGTGGATCTTTCTTTTTATAATAGGTTACAGTTTACAGTTATAAATATTAATACATACATTATGCTTACTACAATTTTCACTTAGCCAGGGGGATGTAAGTGCAGAGAGAAGCTACTACAACCATATATTCCTGTCTTCCACGTAATGAGCCAATGAGCTTTGTCAATAGTAAGAAAAAGTATCGCAATGAACTCCTTTCAGGTTTGGCGAACGTTACGCTTAACCCCGGAGGTATATTTTAAATTCTTAATTATTATTTTAAGTCCGAAGTTAAATTCATCTTCGGAAACAATATTTCAAACAGTTCAATTTTCCAAAGCAAATATTTGTACAACGAATTGTTCCCAAGTTAAAACCTTTTTCGCATAATTAGACACTTTAGGGGCCCACAAAAGCTTTTAAATCTGATCATATTTTTAAATAAGTACATCGCAAATATTACTGATAAATTACACATGATAAAAATTAATATTATTAATTTACCTTTGCCATTTCGTTCGTTATATAAATCCCTTCTAATATATAGAGTGTCAGAAGTGGTGGTCTTAACGCTAAAAGCGATCCCTTAAAAGCGACCAAGAATTACTTTTTTTATTATAAATACATACTTATAATACATACAGAACACCCAGGCACAAAACAAGCGTTTGTTTATATCACAAAATGTTTGTCCTGAGTGGGAATCGAACACACGCCTTGCAACTCTTGAAGCAGATACACTACCAAATTAGCTAACAGACAGTTTATCTCGATAGTAATAAGACAAACGAGACGTTCTCCTGATGGTAAGAGATAACGCCAGTCCATGACCATTGCAGCGATACACAGAATTTTGAGTAACAACAAAGTCCACGGCATCGCTGCTTTAGCGTTCATCGCTTTGAGACTTTCGATGGTTAGCGACAAGACATATATGTTTACAAAACTCATTGAAGTTATTCTCAAGTCTGTTCTACTTCTAGCACTTGTTGATTTAAAAATGTACGGCCTTTATCGTTAATTTATATGAGACTTGTACCGAGCTGTCAGCTTAGGCCCAACTTTTAAATTGCCCTATAAATATTTAGAAGGCAAGCCACTTGACAAGCGCCGAAGTTTACATGAAATATAATGTTTTTATATTTTAAAATATGCTTGAAAATACTCGGGCAGAATAATGATTATGTTTTTATTAGAAAATACGTCGCGCGGTGTTATTTTTTACCTTTTTTTTGGATAAAAAGTAGCCTATATGTTAAACCAGGATGTCAGCTATCTCCATACCATGCGTGGTGGTAGGGTACTTTCTAGTACCCAGCTGGCTAGCTGGCCACCCTCAAGTTGAAAATCTGCCGCCAAGCATCTAACGATGTGATTCGATAGCCTCATTTAAGTGCCAGTTCTATACAGGCTAGGGTGCTTTACCATCTTCAACCGACACCGTCACTTAACATCAGGTGAGCTGTGGTCAAGGCCTAGCTTGTAAACTATAATATATATTTACAAAAAAAAGTAGACATATTTGAAAGTCTCAATTTATTAATCGCCAAAACAGCGATGCCCTAGACTTTGTTTTGTTAGTTCTGTGTATCGCTGCAATGGTCATGGACAGGCGTTATCTCTAACCATCAGGAGAGCGTCTTGTTCGTCTCATTACTTTTACATACAAACAAAAAACATATACATAAGTATTCTACCAGCCATCTGGTTCCCATAGTACAAGCTTTGCTTAATTTGGGGCTAGATGGCGCTATGTGAAATGTTATACGATAATCATTTATTTATTATGAAACTCTTTGTTATTCTAAAACACCCAAAACACCCCCTTTCTATTCTTCTTTTTTTGTACACTTCCCTAAAACAATATGTACTACATATATATTTTTGTAGATGTTATTCGAAAACACACAAAACAAGAAACACTCCAAATAAAACGAACTATTTAATTAAAGATTTAAAAAACTCCCCTACGCAATTAACCAAACTAAGAAACACCGCAAGGAAACTGGCTTTCTAATGAAAAAAACCCGCATCGAAATCGGTCAATCTGTTTGAGAGCTACGATGCCACAGACAGAACACACACACATACATACACACAGACAGACAAACATCGACATCAAACTTATAACACCACTCTTTTTGCTTCGGGGGTTAAAAATACTTTTCCTTTCCCTTCTCCTTTTTTACCCTTCTCTAAAACACCATGCATATATTTTCCACGATGTTATTCGATAACACCCAAATCAAAAACACTTCAAAACACACTTCCCCTTTCCTTTCTCCTTTTTCTTTACCCTTCTCTAAAACACCATGCATATATTTTCCACGATGTTATTCGAAAACGCCCAAAACAAAAACACTTCAAAACACACTTCCCCTTTCCTTTCTCCTTTTTCTTTACCCTTCTCTAAAACACCATGCATATTTTCCACGATGTTATTCGATAACACCCAAAACAAAAACACTTCAAAACACACTTCCCCTTTCCTTTCTCCTTTTTCTTTACCCTTCTCTAAAACACCATGCATATTTTCCACGATGTTATTCGATAACACCCAAAACAAAAACACTTCAAAACACACTTCCCCTTTCCTTTCTCCTTTTTCTTTACCCTTCTCTAAAACACCATGCATATTTTCCACGATGTTATTCGATAACACCCAAAACAAAAACACTTCAAAACACACTTCCCCTTTCCTTTCTCCTTTTTCTTTACCCTTCTCTAAAACACCATGCATATTTTCCACGATGTTATTCGATAACACCCAAAACAAAAACACTTCAAAACACACTTCCCCTTTCCTTTCTCCTTTTTCTTTACCCTTCTCTAAAACACCATGCATATTTTCCACGATGTTATTCGATAACACCCAAAACAAAAACACTTCAAAACACACTTCCCCTTTCCTTTCTCCTTTTTCTTTACCCTTCTCTAAAACACCATGCATATTTTCCACGATGTTATTCGATAACACCCAAAACAAAAACAGTTCAAAACACACTTCCCCTTTCCGTTCTCCTTTTTCTTTACCCTTCTCTAAAACATTCTGTACATATTTTGATCTTATTCGCCCGTGGAGACATCTACTTATAATAACATGGCCTACTTATCACTATATGAAGCAGATTACCGCTTAAATAAAAAATAAGCTACGAGAGAGCTCCATTTAATATTATAGTGTCGGTTTCGTATTTCTTTTAGCAATTTTTTGTGCCGTGTGGAATCACACAGCTTGGGTATAATCGGACGTAATTCCACCGTGAAGCACATGCCATGGCTTGCCTTGCCATTGCCACGTTTCAACTAGAACAGGTAAGGCGAACTTTTGAGACGGAATAGCCACATACCACACACACCAAAGAACAATTGCCTTGATTATAACTCGCGAAAGAAAGAAAAGCTGGTTGTGCCAAGGACTAGGTTAGATAAAGTTGAAAAGCAGGACAGTCACGCTAAAATATTAATGTATAATAAATTGCCTTAGTGTGTTACAGAATGAAATCCTACCGAATTTAAAATTTTGTTTGAAAGCAATATTGTGTCAATGAGGTTCTCAGAATCCTGCGCTGTAAACAGAAGTGGTCGTTGTTGTTAACTTAGTAATTGATTATATAGCTTCACACATTACATCATCAGCCATAGGACGTCCACTGCTGGATATAGGCCTCCTCCTGGGGGCGTTTTGCCAATATTCGCCACGCTTGGCAGGCGGGTTGGCGAGCGCAGTTAGGTTTGATTGTTCAAGGAGGACGCTGCTGCCCATCTTCCGGATTACATCCCTTGACTCTTACGGTAACCATGGGTAGAGAGGGTGGGGTAAAATTCTTACGCCGGCACCACCATGGCAAAGCTTTTTGTAGTGACTTGCCTGTAACATTATTGTTACTTATGGCCAATGATTATTGATTTACTTATTGGCTTATACAAAGCACAGTGAGGTCGTGTATGGAGTACTTGTGGGACAGCTCTGCCAAGTACCAGCTTGAAGTACTGGAGTCAGTCGAGAGGCGCGCTAAGAGGTTGATAGGCAATGACGTTTTAGTTAAGTCTTGGCTGCAAAGCCTTGAGCATCGACGTAAGGTCTCCTGTCTATCTGTTTTCTACCGGATATATTTCAGGGGTTGTGCCTTGGAGTTGCACGACTTGGGTCCCTCCACCCTTTTCGACTACCAGACGGGCAAAAGGGTTCAATATACTAAATATTTAAAGCGATGGGATTAATCTTAAAATCGCGATAAAAATCAGCTGTCCTCCAGAATTGGAAGCCAGACAGTGTCCCAACAGCTTTGCAACAGCAACAACAGATTTGGATGAATTTTGGCACACATATAGTTTATCAACCCCACCCTTTCTACCCGTGGTTGCCGTAAGAGTCGGCTAAGGGATGTAATCCGGAAGATGGACAGCAGCGTCTTCCACGCTTCTTTTACTACACCCAACTACGCTCGCCAACCCGTTTGCCAAGCGTGGCGAGTATTGGCAAAACCCCCCCTATATGTCCAGCAGTGGACTTCCTACGGATGAGATGATGAGATAGTTTATTACGTAAACATAAGCGGCTGTATCTTTTGATTGCGTTGGCTTAGAAGTTTGATTTTTTCACAGCTCCCAGAAACAGCAGACTTGAGTATTAGATATGAATTTCAGCTTGATACCTCCACGCGTTCCTGGGAAAAAGGGTCTTGACAGACAGACAAATGGACAACAAAGTGATCCTATAAAGGTTCCGTTTTATCCTTTTGAGGCACGGAACCCTAAAAATAGAAGATATTATCAAGATATATTCACTATGAACTTGAAAATGTCCCGATAAAATCTGTCAGGGAACAAGGAAGCCGACGGTTCCATTCCTTGGCCGTACGGATTAGAGACGTAAAGTCAGCGGATTAAACTTTTAAACTTCTATGAAACGGTTTGATTCTACTCTCATCATACAAACCGCTAAAACTTGGAATGTGTTGCTCGAGTGGGTGATTTTACCCAACTGTCAAAGAAGTTGTATGTAAACGTTATAACCTCGATGGATGTCAACAGTTAAAACAATTGGCAGAGTTTTGGTTTGAAATATAATACGTTATTTAAAAAAAAATACCAATACCTATCGAGTAGGGTTTCAAAATAAAGGAAATTATTATAAAAGATGATTACAAAAATATACATAAATTATATGTTTAAATTTAATTAGGAACTAGCTAAAAGCTGAGCTTTGTGAGGGCTCGCGTAGTTTTTCTAAAAGTAATAATAGTAATAAGACAGTTTTTTTTTATTATTATAAAACCTCCAAGTTGGGAACACTGATTACGCCTGATTCTAGTGGTGTCATCTAGTATTAAGTAGACTAACTACGATGTATTAGAGTATTGAGTTTAGTTCTGTTGCAGCGATGTTAACTCTTTGGTTTACTAACAGATGGCGTTAGTAGTACAATAACATTCTGTCCAAGGAATACAAAACTGTTATTGCTCATTTGTTTTAATGGTTATAAAAATTGTGTTTTTTTTTTACAGATAACACATCTAGATATGAAGTTAAATTACTATGTTAAAGCACAAATCTATAGGCGTGATAGTTTTTTAGTAAAGTGTACCACAAAAATGCGCAGATTGTGAAATAGTGTTAGGGCTCGCTTCACTCGCCCTGATAATAAATTTGTTTAAAAAGTTTTTTTCCCTTTAATTATAGCTATTTTAATCGCAGTCGGGTTATAGATTTTGTAAACACTTCAGCTTGTTTAATACAAACGCAGTGAGACGAACGAGACACTATCCTGATGGTAAGAGATAACGCCTGTTAAGGACTATTCCATACAGAACTTTGAGTAACAAAACAAAGTTCAGTTAGGTTAGTATCAACAGCCCTGTAATTTTACTAGCTGAAGTACTCTTCAAATCGGAACACTAATGTTTACACACTACTGCTTGGAGACAGAATATCTGTACTGCGGTGGCACCTTGGCGACTTCCTGCTAAGGATATCTACCACTAATTTCCCTGATAGATGTAATCTGAGTTTCTCAAGTCCAAGTGTTTTGTTTTATTGTAGACAAGCATGCGAGAAATCAGGCGAGATGGCAGTCAAACACAAAAAAATAAACAATTCGAAATAAAAAGAAAGTTTTTTTTTTATAGCTGATAGTCTTGATGTTTGACAACAACTCACCTGATGTTAAGTGACGGTGTGGTCGATGATGGTAAAGCACACCTAGCCTGGTATGGAATTGGCTCTCAAATGAGGCTGTCGGAACACACCGTTAGATGCTTTGCGGCAGATTTTCAACTTGAGGGTGGTAGCTAGCCAGCCGAGTACTAGAAAGTACACTATCACCACGCAAAGATTTCTCCCTATAAGCAATCCAATTGTTTTTGTGTGGTGTATGTAGATGAAGCAGTTTATATGTATGTTGTTTTAGCTCATCAAGATAAGCAAATAGTGTGACAGGCTATGTGTTATTCATAAGTCTTGCGGAATTGAATATATATAAGTTGCCTATATATTTGGTTTTACTTGTCTTAATAAAAAGAAGAATTATAATTTAAGTTCATCATTATCATCAGGATGTCCACTGCTGGACATAGGCCTACTCCTGGGGAGGGGTTTTGCCAATATTCGCCACGATTGGCAGGCGGGTTGGCGAGCGCAGTTGGGTGTGATTGTTCAAGGAAAACGCTGCTGCCCATCTTCCGGATTACATCCCTTAGCCGACTCTTACGGCAACCACGGGTAGAGAGGGTGGGGTACTATTCTTACGCCGGCACCACCACGGTGACTGAGGATGATTTAAGTTAAACAAGAGATACCGTCTTGGCTTCGCTCGGGCAGTAAGAATCGGTACAGTAAGCTATCCTTAAAAGGTAGATATATGCCACCTCGGAATTTTTTGTAGATGTATAAAAGAGGAATATCCCACCATGCATTGTTTTGTTATATCTCAAACGAATTAAGCAGCGTTTTCGATGAAAGCTTAGTGGTCGACTTTATCCGACACTTTCAACTATTATCAACATATTTTAACCAATTTGCTCAAAACCTTGACAAATTATATATCTAAACCTTCCTCATGAACCACTCTATTGTTTTATAATATGATATCAAAATCAAAATCAAATGGCCCTGATAAGGCACTTATGAACATTAAGTTACGTGTTTGAATCTACCACCGGCTCGTAATTACACTTCAACTGAGAAGACTCCGGCAAGAAACTCAGCAAGGCATTTTTTTTGTGGATCTTTCTTTTCATATTAGGTTACAGTTTACAGTTATAGATATTAATACATTATGCTTACTACAATTGTCACTTAGCCAGGGGGATGCAAGTGCAGAGAGAAGCTACTACAACCATATATTCCTGTCTTCCACGTAATGAGCCACCTCATCAACATAAGAAGTAGATGTAGTGATATAAATACGGAAGGCTAATTATAAGGTTATACAAAGAAACAGAAAAAATATAAAAAATGTTTAGCGTCGAGTTGGAACATCTGACTGATTCATCAATTATTATTAGTTTAAAGTGGTGGGTGGGGCTACAAACTTGAAATTTTGGTGATGCCTTTTTAAATTCAAATTCAAAATATTTTATTGTTGTAGAATAGAATCTTATTTATGGGGAAAAGAACATTCTGCAATTATTATTATTGCATGTAATAATAATTAAATATTTATTATACAAAACATGGGTTATAATTGCGACAATGTGTTTGGTATATATGTAGTAAGATAGCCAAGTTTTCACAAAATTTATTACTAAGATATAAAATTATTAAATTTATTACATATAAAATAAAATATTAAATGTAAATAGATATATTATCCAACCTAAAATGACGGTCAAGCACGATGTAATCCTAAGATATGATTTCCTCACGATGTTTTCCTTCACCGGCAGCTCAAGCTCATTGTTGGGGTTTGAACCCACGCCCTTCGGCTTGCGAACCGACCACGCTACCCACTGAGCTGTCATTGCTAAAATTTTAGGCAATTGATTTAGGCAAATGATCTTTGGAGCTATTCCTAAAAAACTTTTGTTGAAAAGTGCAATCGAATGACGAGGCATACTGAATTTATTTGAATGTAAAATTGATAAATTTCTTATGAATAAAGAAAGCTATTTCGTAAATATATAAACACGGGAATGTCAGTCTCAAATTTTAATCTTTTTAAATATGGCTTTTTTTATTGTAAGCATTCACTAAGGATTTTATTCAATTTCACCCCCAAGGGACTAAAATAAGGAAAGAGCGTATGGAAGTACGTCATTATCAAAGTAAGAAGCGCGAAGTTTCATACACCTGCTTCTGATTAGAAATAATTATAATATAAGTCGGTAAAAATTTTACACCTAAGAGGGCAAATTAAGGATTGATAATTTATATGGAAACTTCGTCACTATTAAAGAAAAAAAACACGAAATTAAATATTAAAGCTTCTTTTATAAACTGGTCTACAATTTGGAGGTTCTAGGTTCGAATCCTGTGACACGCACCTTTGTATGTCTTTTCGAAGTTATGTGTTTTGTCGATGAGGAACGAAACAAGTCAGTGAGCTCTTTAAAAAAAAGTTCTCGTTGATGTGTGAAGTCTAACAACTCGCACTTGACCAGTTGGCGGGCTATAGCATTATCCTTCTAACATAGAGAAGAAGCCCACACCCAGCAGTGGGACAGTTAATAAAACAGGGCTGATTCGAGATATAAAGTTCAGACCTCTATTAGCACCTTTTAGATTTTGATACTCAAACTATGAGCCTAATTTTAATACATATGTCCACGCGAGCGAAGCCACGGGCAATAACTAGTCTTTTATAAAGCTAATATCAATAATTAATTCCGCATAATATGTCGTACATGTATAGAAAAAAATATATAAATCGCTACACTTTTTGGACAGTAAAATCAACGCAAAAATATTATATCTAACATTGTTACTATATTTATTGCAATATAGAAATTTAGTGAAGATTCTATTAATATATACAGGAATACTTCAAAACTTAAACACAATCTGTATACAAACCTCGGTTACATAACAACAAGAACGTTGTCGGTTGACACGTTCAAACATAAAAACTAACCAACAAGTTAACACAACACTTTTATAACAATATTGCTTTGATTACCGAGGAAAAAGAAGATTTTTTTAAGAGAGATAGAGAGTGAGCGAGAAGGAAGAGAGGCGTGCTCTCTCTCTGGTATCTAGAGAGTGACTGAAGCGTCTCTCGTAACGGTCTTAGCGGTCTCGTAGCTGCGCGTAGCATATCTCGTAGCGTCGCAGTTTTGCGAAACGGCATTTTTATTTAAATTGGGGGTAAAGTTTCAGTGGGTTATAAAAGTTGGGGTTGAAATAGCGATGTTTTTAAATTGTGATTGTATTTACATAGTATTTAAGTTACATTGTATACAACTTACTTGTACTTGGATTGATATTATACGATTACAATATCATATGACATTTAAATATAAATTTTGCCTTTTAAATTAATGCTTTTTGTAAATGTTGCCGTTGGTGACAGGGTCCATATAATACTTTGTATATACATCTTGTACTGTATGGAAGCAATAAATGTCTTTAATTTATATGTGTTATTTTAAATTTGAGTGCCCTGTTGTTAGTAGTATGTCTGCTTCAAGAGCCGTAGGGCGTGGGTTCGATTCCCATTCAGGACAAGCATCTTGTGGTATAATCAAAGATGTTTGTTCTGTGTTAGGGTATTCTGTATATATTATAAGTATGTATTTACAAAAAAAATATAATTTAAGTATTCTATTAGCTAAACGTATATTTATATACAATAGTAGTATATTTATTATAACTATTTATATTTACCTACGAATAAAATTTTGTAGCGATAATAGCTCAGTGGTTAGTGCGGTCGGTTCGCATGCCGAAGGCTGTGGGTTCAAAACCGAACAACGAGTTTGAGCTGCCGGTGAAGGAAAACCACGGCAACCGGGTAGAGAGGGTGGGACTATTCTTACGCCGGTACCACCACGGCACGGCAGTGTGTAAGCATTACCATGTTTTAGTTTGAAGGTACTGCAGCTAGCAACTTTTTTTTAAATTGTCGACAGGCTAGGTGTTTGACCACAACTCATCTGATGTAAAGTGACGGTGTGGTCGAAGATGGTAAAGCACACCTAGCCTGGAATGGTACTGGCTCTCATGTGAGGCTGTTGGAATACACCGTTAGATGCTTGGCGGCAGATTTTCAATTTGTGGGTGGTTGCTAGCCAGTCGAGTATTAGAAAGTACCCTACCACCACAAGCTGGTACGCGGTTGCAGACCGCGGGCCCCAGAATGTATACGGACCTCTCCGACTTAACGAACCAGTGCGAAGACGTTACTATTTATTTTCATTACTGCGAAAATCCAAGTTGCTGTGGACGCTATATTTTGGTTTAAAGTGCACGACATTATAGACCTAATGTCGACTCACTATAGAGAAGTTTTCAAATAATAAACATCAAAGCAACGTTGCCCTGTAATCTGATTTCTTTTTTAATTATCTCTTGCCCCATGAAAGCGTCTTTACATCTCCTTATTCGTTACCGTTATTAAAAATGTCTGCCCATGTGAAAGCTTAGTAAACAATATTGACTGACATCGATGTTTATATGAAAACTAACGACCCGTCCTGCCGTCACACGGGTGCAATGTAGACACTAATGTGGTGCATATGCACGTATCATATTGCTCTTGAATTACTCTGTCTATTGATGGAAACCGTATTAAAATCCGTTGCGTAGTTTAAAAGATCTAAGCGTACAGACGGCTGGAAGCGACTTTGTTTTATACTATGTAGAGACTAGCGACCCGCCCCGGCTTCGCACGGTTGCAATGTAGACACTAATGTGGTGCGCATGTATTATATTGCTCTTGAATCACTCTGTCTATTGATGGAAACCGTATTAAAATCCGTTGCGTAGTTTAAAAGATCTAAGCGTACAGACGGCGGGAAGCGAATTTGTTTTATATTATGTAGAGACTAGCGACCCGCCCCGGCTTCGCACGGTTGCAATGTAGACACTAATGTGGTGCGCATGTATTATATTGCTCTTGAATCACTCTGTCTATTGATGGAAACCGTATTAAAATCCGTTGCGTAGTTTAAAAGATCTAAGCGTACAGACGGCGGGAAGCGACTTTGTTTTATACTATGTAGAGACTAGCGACCCGCCCCGGCTTCGCACGGTTGCAATGTAGACACTAATGTGGTGCGCATGTATTATATTGCTCTTGAATCACTCTGTCTATTGATGGAAACCGTATTAAAATCCGTTGCGTAGTTTAAAAGATCTAAGCGTACAGACGGCGGGAAGCGACTTTGTTTTATATTATGTAGAGACTAGCGACCCGCCCCGGCTTCGCACGGTTGCAATGTAGACACTAATGTGGTGCGCATGTATTATATTGCTCTTGAATCACTCTGTCTATTGATGGAAACCGTATTAAAATCCGTTGCGTAGTTTAAAAGATCTAAGCGTATAGACGGCGGGAAGCGACTTTGTTTTATATTATGTAGAGACTAGCGACCCGCCCCGGCTTCGCACGGTTGCAATGTAGACACTAATGTGGTGCGCATGTATTATATTGCTCTTGAATCACTCTGTCTATTGATGGAAACCGTATTAAAATCCGTTGCGTAGTTTAAAAGATCTAAGCGTACAGACGGCGGGAAGCGACTTTGTTTTATACTATGTAGAGACTAGCGACCCGCCCCGGCTTCGCACGGTTGCAATGTAGACACTAATGTGGTGCGCATGTATTATATTGCTCTTGAATCACTCTGTCTATTGATGGAAATCGTATTAAAATCCGTTGCGTAGTTTAAAAGATCTAAGCGTACAGACGGCGGGAAGCGACTTTGTTTTATATTATGTAGAGACTAGCGACCCGCCCCGGCTTCGCACGGTTGCAATGTAGACACTAATGTGGTGCGCATGTATTATATTGCTCTTGAATCACTCTGTCTATTGATGGAAACCGTATTAAAATCCGTTGCGTAGTTTAAAAGATCTAAGCGTACAGACGGCGGGAAGCGACTTTGTTTTATATTATGTAGAGACTAGCGACCCGCCCCGGCTTCGCACGGTTGCAATGTAGACACTAATGTGGTGCGCATGTATTATATTGCTCTTGAATCACTCTGTCTATTGATGGAAACCGTATTAAAATCCGTTGCGTAGTTTAAAAGATCTAAGCGTACAGACGGCGGGAAGTGACTTTGTTTTATATTATGTAGAGACTAGCGACCCGCCCCGGCTTCGCACGGTTGCAATGTAGACACTAATGTGGTGCGCATGTATTATATTGCTCTTGAATCACTCTGTCTATTGATGGAAACCGTATTAAAATCCGTTGCGTAGTTTAAAAGATCTAAGCGTACAGACGGCGGGAAGCGACTTTGTTTTATATTATGTAGAGACTAGCGACCCGCCCCGGCTTCGCACGGTTGCAATGTAGACACTAATGTGGTGCGCATGTATTATATTGCTCTTGAATCACTCTGTCTATTGATGGAAACCGTATTAAAATCCGTTGCGTAGTTTAAAAGATCTAAGCGTACAGACGGCGGGAAGCGAATTTGTTTTATATTATGTAGAGACTAGCGACCCGCCCCGGCTTCGCACGGTTGCAATGTAGACACTAATGTGGTGCGCATGTATTATATTGCTCTTGAATCACTCTGTCTATTGATGGAAACCGTATTAAAATCCGTTGCGTAGTTTAAAAGATCTAAGCGTACAGACGGCGGGAAGCGACTTTGTTTTATACTATGTAGAGACTAGCGACCCGCCCCGGCTTCGCACGGTTGCAATGTAGACACTAATGTGGTGCGCATCTATTATATTGCTCTTGAATCACTCTGTCTATTGATGGAAACCGTATTAAAATCCCTTGCGTATTTTAAAAGATCTAAGCGTACAGACGGCGGGAAGTGACTTTGTTTTATATTATGTAGAGACTAGCGACCTGCCCCGGCTTCGCACGGTTGAAATGTAGATACTAATGTACATACATGTATATACATTAGTATCTACATTTCAACCGTGCATATACATGTTTTCATAAATGTATATACATGTTTTATACATATAAACCTTTCTCTTGAATCACTCTGTCTATTGATGGAAACCGCATTAAAATCCGTTGCATAGATTAAAAGATCTAAGCGTACAGACGGCGGGAAGCGACTTTGTTTTATAGATTACCTCATATTATGATTGGGTCACAGATCTATGTAGAGAGATGTCCAAAGACTTGAGACTGCTGTAGTTTTAGTAAAGCCACTACATATAATGTAGGCATATTTTGCAGCGATGATATGTTAGTGGTTAGCACGTTCAGGTCATACGCCAAAGGACGTGGGTTCATATCTCAAAAATGAACTTGAGCTGCTGGTGAAGGAAAACATTGTGAGGAAAAGGATAGGGTATATTAGCAAGCCAAGCATCTAACGGTGTGTTCCGTCAGCTTCACTTGATAGCCAGTTCTATTCCAGGCAAGGTATGCTTGACCATTTTTGACCACACCTTCAAATAATATCAGGTGAGCTATGGTCAAACCGGTATGGTGCCGTGGTGGTGCCGGCGTAATAGTACCCCACCCTCTCTACCCGTGGTTGCCGTAAGAGTCGGCTAAGGGATGTAATCCAGAAGATGGGCAGCCTTGAACAATCACACCTAACTGCGGTCGCCAACTTCGCCTGCCAAGCGTGGCGAGTATTGGCAAAACCCCCCCCAGGAGGAGGATGTCCAGCAGTGGACGTCCTATGGCTGATGATGTGTGATGTGTATGGTCAAACACCTAACTACCGTAAAAAATATACAAGTGTCTCAAGCGCTGGATCTTTGGGTGTCTGTGGTTTGGGTGTATAATACATAAGTATCTAGTCATGTGCGTATATTCCAGGAAGGGTCTATTGTCTATGCTTATCTATAGATATGGAAAGGTTCGTCTAAGGGTCGAAATACGTATGTGATTGAAGGAAGATCTAATAATAATAACAATTAATCTTGTCTTTGAAGGGAATATATTGCTTTTGGCTATTCAGTGTGATTTTTAATTAACAGACTGATTGATTCGATTTTTCGTGGACAGTTTTATGACATCATTTATATAACTTTTGTTATAACTTATGATAGAAGTCAACATATCGGTAATTTTAAAGTTTTGTGTGTTTTTTTGGTTGATCACAGCTCACCTGACCTTAAGTGACGCTCGAAGATGATAAACACGCCTAGCCTGGAATGGAATTGGTTCTCAAGTAAGGCTACCGAAACACACCGTTAAGTGCTTGGCGACAGATTTTCTAGTTGAGGGTGGTAGCTAGCCAGCGAGTACTAGAAAGTACCCTACCACCACTCTATGGTTTCCTCGCGATGTTTTCCTTCACCGGCAACTCAAACTCATTGTTAGGATTTAAATCCACGCCCTTCAGCGTGTGAACCAACCACATAACCATTGAGCTATTGCAAATACAAATATTTTATTGATACAATGAAACAAGTCAAATTAAGTAAAGTAAAGCCCCGCGGTTTTACCCGCGTGGTGATGATGATGATAAAAAATATCCCATGTTTTATTCCAGGGCCTAAAGTATCTACATGCAAAATTTCATTAAGATCCGTTCAGCCGTTCTGACCTGATTGAGTAACAAACATCCATCCATCGATCCAAACTTTCACATGTATGATATTAGTGGCATAACAATTTAATTCCGAAAATAAATGTTGTAAATGCTTTAGAAGTAAACAAAAACAGTTGTTAAACGATTAAACCTAACATTTTGTTAATATTGCTTGATAATGTCCCTCCATAACAGGAATGGGCAAAACAATAAGGGTAGATCACTGTGGGAGGTAGATAATTACTACCTAGTACTAAGTAATACTTTACCTACATACAACTTTTGGCGGGTAATGGGTATACATATTATAAAATTCTGAAAATTGGTAAGTGTCAAGCATATGTTGATACGCTCAAGATAAGGTTACATCCTTAATCAATAAAATAGAATGAAGTATAAGGTTCACCGTCATGACTATCTGGACAATGACCACCAAGTCAATATTTCAAATAGAAGTTATATATTTTTTTTTTTTTTTTTTTTTTATTATAGATAGGCTTTCGTTTGACCGCCATCTCACCTGATGTTAAGTGATGATGCGGTCTAAGATGGAGCACGCTTGCCTAGAAGATATATCGCTTGATATATCGTGAGCCAAGTCAACATACTCGTCACGAAAGTCAAAGTACTCAATAATTAATATTTTTTAAATTGTTCTATATTATCTTCGAAGAAAAATAGCACGTAGACTTCATAAGGTCTTTTATTAATTTCTTAAAAGGCACATTCAACATCTGAGAGGCTTTTTGCCAACTTAATTGTTCAGAGCCTAGCACATTAGCTAAATGGGTCACTGGAAAACGAAACTGTTATAGCAATCTTATATGGGGAAACAGTATGGTTGGAATCGTTATTTTAGCCTCACATATAAGTACCTCAGATATAAAGTTATACACTTTGGGGGTTTGAAAGGAGGTAATTGTACTCATAAATAACTGTTTAAAATAATATTATTGGCAAAGTTTTATAGAAATGTTGATTTTATTTGACGATATCACCGTTGTGACCGTAATTTTTTTATAGCGATGATAGCTTGGTGGTTAGCGTGGTCAGTTCGCATGCCCAAGGGCGTGGGTTCAAACCCCAACAATGAGCTTGAGCTGCCGGTGAAGGAAACCATAGCGTGGTGGTAGAGTACTTTCTAGTATTCGGCTGGCTAGCTACCACCCTCGAGTTGAAAATCTGCCGCCAAGCATCTAACGGTGTGTTCCGGTAGCCTCATTTGAGAGCCAGTTCCATTTCAGGCTAGGTGTGCTTTACCATCTTCGACCACACAGTCACTTAGCATCAGGTGAGCTGTGGTCAAACAAGTAACTGTCAGCAATAAAAAAAAAAACAAAAACAAAACAAAGATCAGGGCATGGCTACTTTGGCTCTCATTAACCAAAAAAAGTCTCAAAGTAATGAGCGCCAAAGCAGCGATGCCCTATGCGTCATCTCTTACCATCAGAGAACGTATCGTTCGTCTTATTGCATATACATTTTTTTAAATTACTTTGCGACTTTTGATGTTTAGTCTCAAAAGCCCTATAATTTCGCTAGCTACAGTACCCTTCAAACCAGAACACAGTATTGTTTACACACTACTGCTTGGCGGCAGAATATCTGGAACTGCAGTAGTACCTACTTAGACGACCTCCTGCTAAGGCGATCCAAGTTAAACCAATAAGCAGATATCCAAAACCTTATTCTAAAAATTACTTATACGAACTCCTAAGAGGAACAGTTCTAACTAAAGGTAAATTTCAATTTCAACTACAGTATTTAAACATCACGATAAAAGGAAATTAAAAAAAAAAAATTAAAGTCGTTTCTTGTAAATGTCACTTGGCGTCTAATGTTTATGTATATTATATTTATGTAGCGGAAATAGGCCAAGCTTTTGACGGAAGTTACGTTGCTACTTGGAATTCTTTTATACCTGGTATTTGGTAAAAAATAGGGTCTGGATTACTTCTGTATTAAATATAGAAGCGACCTGCTTTTATTGGCTGTTTGGTGGAAACGAAACCAGTGCCGGTGCCGGCGTAAGAATAGTACCCCACCCTCTCTACCCGTGGTTGCTGTAAGAGTCGGCTAAGGGATGTAATCCGGAAGATGGGCAGCAGCGTCTTCCTTGAACAATCACACCTAACTGCGCTCGCCAACCCGCCTGCCAAGCGTGGCGAGTATTAGCAAAACCCAGGAGGAGGCCTATGTCCAGCAGTGGACGTCCTATGGCTGATGATGATTGATGATATGTGACAGCCCTGTTGACTTATTGGTATATCTGGTTGGATTCCCATTCAGGACAAACATTCTGTGGGATAAACAAATGTTCGATGTTAATGTTCTGTGCCTGGGTATTCTCATCATCATTATATACAGCCTTCTTTATTCCACTGCAAGGTATAGGCCTCTCTCTTGTTATGCAGCGACACGTCAGCGTCCGAGATCCTGTGCCAATTTAGTCTAAGTTCGACCTGAGTGTTCTATATCTGTCAGTTATCTGATTTCCATGTTATAGTTTGGGGTCTGATGACGCTGTGTGTAATGACATACGACATTGATTTTACTTTCTTATTTATGTATCAGATCGTTTATTATCAATCATTTATGTTTAATCCGCTTATTTTCGTATTTTTTAATATTTTTTATTCGTCCCACATGGCAAATAATATTTTCGCCCACGTTTCCCCCACCTGTTTCCGCTTCAATTTATCACGTAACTGAGGGTGATATTCGAATATAATCCGAAAAAGGGTCCACTCGATTTTCAGGGTCGAACCGATTCGCGACTCGAGTTGAACGAGGCAGGGGCGGATTAAGGACAAGTCTAAGGGGTTGGTAATTAATATCAAGCAAAAATATTTGTCAAATCAAAATCAATAGAAACTTAGGGGTTTGAATGTTGAAATAAATTTTGTAGTAACTACTATTTTGTAAAGAATATTAATTTGTTATAAATAAAATATATATCATATATTATCCGCCTGCATTACCTCACTGCAGGGCAAAGGCCTCTCTTCCCACCTTTCATATTTCTCTATCTTTTGCAACCTGAGTCCATTTTTTCAAACAGGAGACAAGTTTGTCCTTCCATCTTCATCTGGGCCGTCCAGGAGGTCGTTTGCCATCTTGAGGCCACCACTGTGTCGTGATATTGGCCCAAAAATCTCCCAATTTTATAACAAATAGGCTTGGATTATGCTGTAAATAAATAAATAAATATCATAGGACACACAGCGCCATCTGACCCCAAACTAAGCAGAGCTTGTGTGATGGAAGTCAGGTAACTGATAGAATACATAAATACTTTATAAATTACATACTTATAATACATACAGAACACTCAGACACATAACAAACATTTGATTATACCTATAAATGTTACTGGGCGGGAATCGAACCCACGCCTTACAGCTCTTAAGGCATACTACCAATGAGCCAGCAGGGCTGTGGTTATGTTAGGCTGTGATTTTGCTGACAGATATGCGTGCCATGGGATTCGAACCCAGAATCTCCAAATTGCAAGCCAGACGGTCTCCCAAGATGGCTGCCCGTCAGTTAGCTTATCAAAATCAAAATCAAAAAGTCATTCAGTTTAGGCCCTGGTAAGGCACTTATGAACGTTAAGTTACATGTTTGAATCTACCACCGGCTCGTAATTACACTTCAACTGACAAGACTCCGGCAAGAAACTCAGCAAGGCATTTTTTTTTGTGGATCTTTTCATATTCGGTAGTTACCGTTATAGATATTAATACATTATGATTACTTATACAAATGTCACTTAGCCAGGGGGATGCAAGCGCAGAGAGAAGCTACTACAACCGTATATTCCTGTCTTCCACGTAATGAGCCACCTTATAGTAGGCTTTGTCAATTAACCTCTGCTTTATAAAATCTTTAAATTTATTATAGGACATTATAGTTACCTCAAGTGGGATTTTATTATAGAATCTAACGCGATTGCCGAGAAAAGACTTATAAGCTTTAGATAACCTGAATCGAGGTGTCATAATTTTATCTTTATTAAAAATTATCTCCCCCCAAAACGAGTCCTCGATCCGTTCCTTAGCCGGGTCAATTCGACAGTCCCCCAGAGAATAGCCGGTGATTTGACAGGGCGAATATTGAACCTTTTAAAACGTCACGGTCAATGTGGGTTACTTACTTTACCGAGTATCGTTATGGAGGTCTGAATTCTGCATAGTTTACTCGAATGCCCTAGTAGGCGTGTAATTTTTTTGAGTCCCAATATGTTTTTTTTTTCTAAAAGTGATGAGATTATCTTGACTCTCCTCATGACAAGAAACAGCGATACCAAAACATTGATTAACAGAAAAAGGTCTTGGACAAAGTAGTTGGAGCGCGCGGCCCCGAGTAAGTAGAACATCTTCCCTGCTATTTTTGCGGTTTTTTTTTTTAATGGCTGACAGGCTAGGTGTTTGACCACAGCTCACCTGATGTTAAGTGACGGTGTGGTCGAAGATGGTAAAGCACACCTAGCCTGGAATGGAACTGGCTCTCAAGTGAGGCTGCCGGAACACACCGTTAGATGCTTGACGGCAGATTTTCATGTTGAGGGTGGTAGCTAGCCAGCCGTGTACTCGAAAGTACCCTACCACCACGCTATGGTTTCCTCACGATGTTTTCCTTCACCGGCAGCTCAAGCTCATTGTTGAGGCTTGAACCCACGCCCTTCGGCATGCGAACCTACCGCGCTAACCACTGAACCATCATCGCTACAAAAGCACCGATTCACGCAGGCTTAGCGCGCGGCGCGTGCAGGGATGTCGACATCGCATCTACGAACAAATCTTACATCGATCTTTTTTGTTCGTAGCTTCGCTAACATCAAGTCTATAAAACACACGTAAACACTGACTTTTTAGTACATTTGTATTAAAATTCACTAACCTATTAAACTTTAACATGAACATTTCTACCGGATACACTTTGGTGAGTGCGCTTTTAGTCTGCATGACCTAATTCCATCCAGCCCATTATATTATTTATCGGACAGCCAGGAGTTCCAAGAAGCGACACTGCTTCATGGTTCGATTCCAAAAACTCAAACTAAACGGTAAGGAACGGCTAAGCAATGGAATTAGGGATTGAATACCGATTTTTCTCCGGTATTACAATACCGGTATTAGTAGACAAAACCGAAATTTCGGTATTTAAGAAAAAAGGTTTCACAGACAGATTTCAGTTTTTTTTGTTTCATTCAAATCTCGACAAATGAACTTTCTTTCATGTATTGTTTTCTAAACTCGACTTAATATCATTGCTTTAAAAATAACTTCACTCAATTAGGGATTCAAGTTTTCGATAACAAAACAATGGTAGAAAAGATACATAATCCTTTCGGAATAGCTCGAACATAATTCGGAGATTTTTCTTCATTTTTGGAATTGATTTCAGAAATTTTAATCCCTAAATTGACTATTAGAAGTTATTTTTAGAACAATGAGATTAACTTCATCGTCGAGATCAGAAAACAATAAAATGAAGAGAAGATCTTTTTTCAAGACTCGATACTAGGCCAGATAAATAAAAATAAGATTGTATACATTGTTGTAACACAATTGTTGTGTTTTGACATTAAAGTACTTGTGCCATTACTGTGTTTTGGTGTGTTCTTTTATTCTCATTTATTATTTTCTTCTTTTTGTTACAGTTCTCATTAATTTCAAACTAAAATGAAAAAAAAAACGGTACAACATGAAAAACAAACATTTACACTCAGTGCGTATTGCGCCATTTGTTATTGTTTGTTAATTAACACAAATTTTAATTGTTATCATAATACCGGTATCAATACCGGTATCCCGGTATAGTTTAGATACAATACCGAAATACCGGTATTGAAAAATTCCTCCGGTATTACAATCCCTAAATGTAATTTACTGCCCGAGTGGGTGTTCCCTGATAGATACAATCTGGGTGTAAAGTAAAAATTTTTTTTTTCTTTACATTCCTAATTGCATTCTAGAGCCCACCTTGATCTAACACCCGGTACAAAAATCTTGCGTTGGCCTACCGCTAAGTTCAGCTAGAAATACAGACCGCACCCGCCTCGTCTCGCCTCCAATCAACGCCGCGAACGGTTGAAAAGCGCTCGTAATTACGCCCTGAAATATTCACCCGGAACAAACGGAGACATCGGCGGTGACGTCACCCACGTACCGTCACCAAAAAAGTTTGATGCACATTCAGGTCAGCCTTGTTTTAGCCGAGTACGAAAAACGGGAGGGTTATGATATTAGCAGACTTTTTTATGTGTGTGTACGTTGTGTGGGTTAGTGTGTGTGTGTGAAATGCAGTATGCAAGTGTATGTATGAACGTATTTAAAATTAATTAATTGAATACAATACAAATATTTTATTGATAATACCAATTCAAATTCAAACATTTCAAATATTATATCATTAAAAGAGTTTTAAAATTGATTACATGTCAATGAATAAAAAACAAAATGTCAAAATATACAAACATGTCAATATAAAAAATATTGTCAATATAAAAATACAGTCAATATAAAAATATTGTTAATATAAACATACTGTCAATATAAAATATTGTCAATATAAACATACTGTCAATATAAAATATGTCAATATAAAAATATTGTCAGTAGTAAAATACTGCCAATATAAAATATGTCAATATAAAAATATTGTCAACATAAACATACTGTCAATGTAAAATATGTCAGTATAAATATATTGTCAATAGTTAAATACCTACTGCTAATATAAAATATGTCAATTTTTTTTTTATCGCTGCCAGGCTAGATGTTTGACCACAGCTCACCTGATGTTAAGTGACGGTGTGGTCGAAGATGGTAAAGCACACCTAGCCTGGAATGGAACTGGCTCTCAAGTGAGGCTGCCGGAACACACCGTTAGATGCTTGGCGGCAGATTTTCAACTTGATAGCTATTGACAACGTGGTAGCTAGCCAGCCAAGTACTAGAAAGTACTCTACCACCACGCTATGGTTTCCTCACGATGTTTTCCTTCACCGGCAGCTCAAGCTCATTGTTGGGGTATGAACCCACGCCCTTCGGCATGCGAACCGACCGCGCTAACCATTGAGCCATCATCGCTACAAAAACAATACAATATTAAAATATGTCAATATAAAAATATTGTCAATATAATAAAATGTCAAAAAAACAATTACTTTGAACTCAAAACGTTGCCAATCACAGGGTTAAATTCATACATATTTTTTTCGGGACATAAGAGCTATATTCGCTTTCTTCGAATGTTTTTCCTGAGTGCTCATTTACATTTCACCAGTTCACAGAAATTTATTTTATTCTATGAAAATATTTGACATTGGTTGAACTTTGAATATAATCAAATTTACCGAGACATGGTTGAAGTGACGCAAACAAGTATCGGCTTGAAGGATTTAGCATTAAATAATCAGGTTTTTGTTTATTTTTCTATATACATATATAGATATAGATGATAGCTTAGTGGTTAGCGCGGTCGGTTCGTACATCGAAGGGCGTGGGTTCAAACCCCAATAATGAGCTTGAGCTGGCGCGAAAGGAAAACATCGTGAGGAAACCATAGCGTGGTGGTAGGGTACTTTCTAGTACTCGGCTGGTTAGCTACCACCCTCAAGTTGAAAATCTGCCGCCAAGCATCTAACGGTGTGTTCTGATAGCCTCTTTTGAGAGCTAGTTCCATTCCAGACTAAGTGTGTTTGCCATTTACGACCTCGCCATCACTTAACATCAGTTGAGCTGTGGTCAAACACCTAGCCAACCATAAAAAAAACGTCTTGGGCTTTGCTTTGTTACTCAAAGTGGCCTACCAACCCTTTGAGTAAGTTGTCTTAATAACCCAATAGTGCTTAGAATTTTGACTTAAAAAAAATTAAGATGGTGGATTTTTGGAACAAATTAATTAAAAAAATAACCAAACCTATCAAGTAGGGTATCTAAATATAAGCAATTAAAGATGATTACAAATATATAAGTTATATGTTTAAATTGAATTAGGAATAATAAATTTGTTAATTTAAAAAAAAAACCTTAAATTATAGCTATTTTAATAGCAGTCTGTTATAGATTTTTTTTAACATTTCAGCTTTTTTTTTTGAATGCACAAAAAATTAAACCTCGGCCAAGTGCTTGAAGAGTCAACGCGTCCTAAGGATGCCTCGTGTAGAGGCGAAACACTCCATGTCGGCAACTGGAGACGATATAAATACTTGTGATTATACACATATATATTTTTTTTTATGGCTGACAGGCTAGGTGTTTGACCACAGCTCACCTGATGTTAAGTGACGGTGTGGTCGATGATGGCTCAGTGGTTAGCGCGGTAGGTTCGCATGCCGAAGGGCGTGGGTTTAAACCCCAACAAAGAGCTTGAGCTGCCGGTGAAGGAAAATATTGTGAGGAAACCATAGCATGGTGGTAGGGTACTTTCTAGTACTCGGCTGGCTAGCTACCACCCTCAAGTTGAAAATCTGCCGCCAAGCATCTAACGGTGTGTTCCGGCAGCCTCACTTGAGAGCCAGTTCCATTCCAGGCTAGGTGTGCTTTACCATCTTCGACCACACCGTCACTTAACATCAGGTGAGAAAAATGTGATTATAATGTCAAATTTTAGTTTTAGATATTGAGTAATATTTCGGATAGTTTTTTTTTAAATATCGTCAAGTTAGTTAATTTTCAAAACTACTTTTAAGCGCAAATACACTAAACACCTTGAACACAAAATGTGTTATTGTGTTCGTGTTAATTACGCCATGTTTTGTATTAAAAAAACTACTAACTACTATTAACTTACTTGGTGGTAGATCTCCTTAGCAGGAGGTCGTCTAGGTAGGTACCACCGCAGTACCAGATATTCTGCCGCTAAGCAGTAGTGTGTAAACATTACTGTGTTCCGGTTTGAAGGGTACTGCAGCTAGCGAAATTACAGGGCTATTTATTTATTTATTTATTTATTCATTTCCAAGTAACTTTAGACTCAATTACACTTATAACTTATTACACTTATAAAAATTAAAAAAACTATACATTTACAAAAATTAATAATAATAATAATAATAATAATCAATAATGTCAAATACAATAATAATAATAAAAATAAATAAAATAAACAATGTCAATAAAATAAAAATAAATAAAATGTGACGACATAGAGCGCGTGCCACAAATGCCGGTTAGTAAACTGGTTGGTTCACACGCCCAACGGCGTGGGTTCAAACCCCAACAATGAGCTTGAGCTGCCGGCGAAGGAAAACATCGTGAGGAAGCCTTAACCTGTCGCTAGGGTACTTTCTAGTACTCAGCTGGCTAGCTACCACACTCAAGTTGAAAATCTGCCGCCAAAAACTTAACAATGTGTTCCGACAACCTTACTTAAAAGCCAGTTCTATTCCAGCTTAGGTGTGCTTTACCATCTTAGACCACATCTTTGCTTAACATCACGCGAGTCAAGCCTATTTTTAATTAAAAAACAAAAGGTATTTCACAATAGTTATAATGCCTCAAAATATCTATTACCAAAAGATGTTCTTAATATTATTATAATATAGATGATAAAATACTGAAAAGACAGTACAGTACAGTAGAAAAATAATCCATTTTCCTCCAACGATAATTCACAATCAAGTCCAGGAAAGAGATCCAATTTGGTATCTGGTTATCTTTGCTGACGAATAATTAATGGAGGTCTACAGATTACAGACTGTACCCGGAAAGCAAGCGCATTGTGTGAGCGGGTAGCGATAAGCGATCAGATATACTAATATTAAATACTATTACTAATACTACTATATAATACTATTAATATTATAAATATGAAAGTCTGTGAAGATAGATGAATATTTGTTACTCTTTTATGCAAAAACTGCTGAATAAAACTGAAATTTGGCACACATATAGTTTATGATCTAGATTAACATATAGAACACTTTTTATGCTGCAAGATGAACAAACTTTTTATTAAATTCCACGCGAAATCGCAGGTAACAGCTAGTGTGTATTATAAATGTGAAAGCTCGTAAGGTTTGATGGATGAATGGATGCTTGTTACTCTTTCGTGCAAAAACTACTAAACGGATTTGGATGAAAATTGGCACACCTATAGTTTGTGACCTAGATTAAAATATCGGATACTTTTTATACTGCAAACTGAACAAACTTTTGTTGAATTCATATACAACAGCTAGTATTATAATTGTTCGGATGTTTGTTACTCAATCAGACAAAAACGGCTGAACGGATTTGGATAACATTTAACACACATTGTAGGACATTACAAACAGCGCTATATGACCCCAAACTAAGTAAAGCTTATACGATAGAAGTCATATAACTGGTAGAATACTTAAATACTTTTTTTGTAAATACATACTTATAATATACTCAGTGGTAGATTTCCTTAGCAGGAGGTCGTCTCCTCGGTACCACCGCAGTACCAGATATTCTGCCGCTAAGCAGTAGTGTGTAAACATTACTGTGTTCCGGTTTGAAGGGTACTGCAGGTAGCGAAATTACAGGGCTAATAAGACTAACCATCTAGTCTCAAAGTAATGAGCGCCAAGGCAGCGATGCCCTGGACTTTGTTTTACTACTCAAAGTTCTGTGTATCGCTACAATGGTCATGGAAAGGCGTTATCACTTAACATCAGGAGAGCGTCTCGTTCGTCACATTACTGGCGATAAGGTCGCCAGTTGTTACACCTATTAACTAGTTTATTTCTTCTATATTATGTAATTTTAAGTGTGTACAATAAAGAGTTATTCATTCATTCATACTGTTACAAAAAAAAACCTTGGAGAAAATAGGATATCAGCTACCTCCATACAAAATTTCATCAAAATTAGTCCAACTGTATGAGTGTGAAGAAGTAACAAACATATAAACACACTCACAAACTTTCGCCTTATAATATTAAGTGAGAAATATTAGTTGTTAATTGAAAACTTTCTATCAGTGTGGCCACACCCCGATGTAACCCTACTTCAACTTTTCATTTTCTAATTAGCATAGAGTTGTTTAGAAGGAGCAATTATCATGATTTATTTTGGAATTTAATAATTTTTTTGGAATATATTTATTCGCAAAATGTTCTGTAGTAATAAGGACTTTGTTAAACAAATTGCGTGTTTTGCGTGCTTTGATATTTGTAGCGATGATAGCTCAGTGGTTAGCGCGGTCGGTTCACATGCCGAAGGGCGTGGGTTCAAACCCCAACAATGAGCTTGAGCTGCCGGTGAAGGAAAACATCGCGGGGAAACTATAGCATGGTGGTAGGGTATTTACTAGTACTCGGCTGGCTAGCTACCACCCTCAAGTTGAAAATCTGCCACCAAACATCTAACGGTGTGTTCCGGCAGCCTCACTTGAGAGCCAATACCATTCCAGGCTAGGTGTGCTTTATCATCTTCGACCACACCGTCACTTAACATCAGATGAGTTGTAGTCACTTGGCTTGTCAAACATTTAAAAAAATCCAGCAATGGACTTTGATAGTCTGATGATGACGATAATATCTCGCCGTTGCTCCTCGTTCCGGACACATTCCACCAGCATCTAAGTTTATTTCTTCTGTATTGTATTTTTTTGTGTGTACAATCAATCAATCAATCAATCAATCGATCAATCAATCAATCAATCAATCAATCAATCTCATGATATGCAGCTCTCCATCGACGTATACATACATTAGAAACTTTTCGAATTATCTTCCTTGGCATTGAAGTTGGTTAGAACAAAATTCAAACATGACTAAATAACAGAACAGAGGGTAGTCTAGAAAAGTTATGAACACTAGTTCTTTTAATGCGCCCCACTTTTACTTCACTTCCGATTTTCATGCAAAAGATCTTGTGTTTTAAGTTCTTGTCTGTCGCAAACATGAAACGAAACAAATTTTAAGCATATACGACCATTGAAAAGCATATTCTCTAACTGTTAGGCGTGTTTTTACAACTTGCAATGTATGTACGAGTCAAATCTTGCAAGTTAAATTTAACCCATTTCGCGATGTCCGGTTAAACTCAAATTTGTTGTATCCATAAATATTACATATAAAATAAATTTTATTACGTGTAGTGAACTATATAAGTAAAATGATAAATATAAAATAACTAAAATATATTATTAAAAGGAGTCCCTTTAGGCAAGGTTCCGAAGATACTGGCAGCGTTCCCCCTTTGAATAGCTAGACTAATTCTTTGTCCGAGGTAGCTGCCAGCTCTTCGGTCTCCTGTGATGTCGACTAACCTTTTTGCTATTTCTTTAAAAAGCCTTATAGCGCTAGGACCCCACGGACCAAGGGTCTCGACACCGAATGGGACAAAATCATATTCGGAGCCCAGACCCCTGTATTTGCATTGTTCACAAGCCACAAATCCTTATTGACTATTACAATGATATAGTACCATGTAGCTGGTCTGATGACGGAGACGGAAGATGACCATAAGAACTTCTGAACTAAACAAGATAAACCCATCGAGTTTGGACTCGATTTGTTTGTCTTTAGGATATTCAGGGTCTGATGATGGAGCTAGAAGGTAGCCACGGCATCTCTGTGATAAAACAACATAATCCCACCGAGTTTGGGTTAGATTGATTCGTCTTGAGGAGCACTCTCTAATCTACTAAAAAGTTAAAAATATATTAAAAGTTAAAAAAACTTTTAAAACAAGCCACACTTAACCAGCATGGAGGATGACCTTATCCTTTTCATAAAATAAAAATTAAAAGTTTTTTTTTTAATACAAGCTTTTATTTGTAACAATGAACTAAAAATCTAAATATATATAACTCAAAGGTGACTGACTCACTGACATAGTGATCTATCAACACACAGCCCAAACCACTGGACGGATCGGGCTGAAATTTGGCATGCAGGTAGATGTTATGACGTAGGCATCCGCTAAGAAAGGATTTTGATTAATTCTACCCTCAAGGGGATAAAATAGGGGATGAAAGTTTGTATGAAACTTTGTCAATTTTAAACCGATCGGGCTGAGACTTTGCATGCATAAAGCTACTATGACGTAGACATCTAGCGCGGGTGAAACCGCGGGGCACAGCTAGTTTAAATATACATTCTTATAAGTGTTTAGCGTACATACTCCCGTTATATGCTACAGGTAAGGTACTTACTATACTTCTGTGTCTCAAGCTTTTAAGGATATAGGTAAGTATGAGCATGAGAAAAGGCCCACACCCAGCAGTGGGACATTTTATGTAAACAACGTTACACTTATAACATTTTTAGATTCTATAATAAAATCCCACTTGAGGTAACTAAAGTCCTATAATAAATTCAAAGATTTTATAAAGCAGAGGTTAAAAATCAAAATCAAAATCAAAAGTCATTTATTCAGTTTAGGCCCTGGTAAGGCACTTATGAACGTTAAGTTACATGTTTGAATCTACCACCGGCTCGTAATTACACTTCAACTGAGAAGACTCCGGCAAGAAACTCAGCAAGGCATTTTTTTTGTGGATCTTTCTTTTCATATTAGGTTACAATTTACAGTAATAAATATTAATACATACATTATGCTTACTACAATTGTCACTTAGCCAGGGGGATGCAAGTGCAGAGAGAAGCTACAACAACCATATATTCCTGTCTTCCACGTAATGAGCCACCTTATAGTAGGCTTTGTCAATTAACCTCTGCTTTATAAAATCTTTGAATTTATTATAGGACATTTTAGTTACCTCAAGTGGGATTTTATTATAGAATCTAACGCAATTCCCGAGAAAAGACTTATTAGCTTTAGATAACCTGAATCTAGGTGTCACAATTTTATCTTTATTTCTTGTATTTAAGTTATGGCGACTACTATTAATTTCAAATGAATTTAAATTTTTCCGGACAAACATAATGTTTTCATAAATGTACTGTGACGGTAACGTTAATATCTTAAAATCTTTAAATCGATTTCGTAGTGATTCGCGAGGACCCAAACAATAGATTGCGCGAATTGCACTTTTTTGCAGAATAAAAATAGTGTCAAAGTCTGCAGCTGAGCCCCACAGCAGTAGACTGTAGGACATTAAACTATGGAAATAAGCAAAGTAAACCAACCTGGCTGTAGCCACATCTGTTATTTGTCTAATTTTTCTAATCGCGAAGGCAGCGGAACTCAATTTACTAGCTAACTTTTCTATATGAGGACCCCATTGTATTTTACTATCTAATGTTACGCCGAGAAAGACTGTTTTATCCACCAGATCAAGTCTTTTACCATCGACTAAGATATGAGTGTCCCTCTTAGCAACATTGGGGAGAGAAAACCTTATACATTTTGTTTTACATGAATTAAGCATAAGATTATTGGCGGCAAACCATTTTGATACAGCTGATAAGGTGTTATTGAGCTGTGTAAGGTCTGTATCTTTTCTATTGACTTTAAAAATTAACGAGGTGTCATCAGCAAATAAAACTATATCGGACAATTCATTTACCATATAGGGCAAATCATTAATATATGCCAAGAACAAGAAAGGGCCTAAGATTGATCCTTGAGGTACGCCCGTTTTTACTAAGGACCCTAGGGACGTAATACCGCTAATACCTACTTTTTGTTGGCGACTCGATAGATAAGATGATATAAGATCAAGTGCCACTCCACGAACTCCATAGTGTTGAAGTTTTAGAACTAGGGTGTGATGATCCACGCAATCGAACGCCTTGGAGAGATCACAAAATACGCCAACCGCATCCTGTGAATTCTCCCAGGCCTCAAAATTGACAATTAGAGGTTGATTAGAGGTTAATTGACAAAGCCTACTATAAGGTGGCTCATTACGTGGAAGACAGGAATATATGGTTGTAGTAGCTTCTCTCTGCACTTGCATCCCCCTGGCTAAGTGACAATTGTAGTAAGGATAATGTATTAATGTCTATAACTGTACCTACCTAATATGAAAAGAAAGATCCACAAAAAAATGCCTTGCTGAGTTTCTTGCCGGAGTCTTCTCAGTTGAAGTGTAATTACGAGCCGGTGGTAGATTCAAACATGTAACTTAACGTTCATAAGTTCCTTACCAGGGCCTAAACTGAATAAATGACTTTTTGATTTTGATTTTGATTAACAGTTATTTGCGTCTGGGGTTTAAAAAAGTTGCCAACTTCAGGTTTTTTTTTTTTAATTCGGATAAGTCCGCGTTTGACCACCAACTCGCCTGATGGTAAGCGATGATGTGGTCGAAGATGAAGCACGCAGATTTAGAAGATACCTATTCACTCTGGCCTTGAAAAGATCTAGATTATATCTCTCAGGAAACAAGGAAGCCGGCAGCTTGTTCCAATCCTTGGCCGTACGGATGAGAAACGTAGAGTCAAAACGTTTGGTTTGCTGGTTGAAGAGTCAACTCTGATTAGCGTGAACCTTAACTTAACTAGACGACTCTAATTTTAGTAGAGATTAAATGTAATTCAACGTCCCTTCAAAATGTCCTGGAAATCCGTTCCGGGGACATTTATATAGCAGCAGGCAGTGACAGATTACTAAGATAAATCGTTCGTTTTGCATGCCTGAGACACACTGTTCGGATGACTTGCAAACATCCCCGGATTTTATAGCGATCATAGCTCAGTTGGCGCGTTTTGTTCTGATTCTTATACCTTTAAACGAGCAATTCTTATATATATGTATATATATGTAATCTGAATCTCGGAAACGGCTCCAACGATTTTCATGAAATTTAGTATGCAGGGAGTTTCGGGGGCGATGAATCGATCTAGCTAGGTTTCATTTTTAGAAAACGTCATTTTATCCGTGTTTTTACCCGAGCAAAGCTCGGTCATCCATTACTTTTCTTTAAACGGATAAGACTGCGTTTGACCAACAACTCTTTTTTTATATTGTTGACAGGCTAGGTGTTTGACTCACCTGATGTTAAGTGACGGTGTGGTCGAAGATGGTAAAGCACACCTAACCTGGAATGGTACTGGCTGTTAAATGAGGCTGCTGGAATACACTGTTAGATGATTGGCAGATTTTCAACTTGAGGGTGGTGGCTAGCTAGCCGAGTACTAGAAAGTACCCTACCACCATGCTATGGTTTCCTCACAGTGTTTTCCTTCGCCGGCAGCTCAAGCTGTCAGGGTTTGAACCCACGTCCTTCGGCGTATGAACCAACCGCGCTAACCACTAAGCTATCATTGCTACAAGATTCCAATGGATTCTCGAAAACTATAGTAACGTTGTCCATTCTTATCAACCCGTGTGTCTCAAATAAAATGCGTAGCTCAAGCAAATCGGATCGCAATCAAGTGTCTTGTCGCGTCGAATAAGGCCGTTTGAATACGTCTTCATCGATAATCATGCAAATCAATGTCAAATGAATAGACTCATCTGGTGACTGTATATGCCTACAAGACAAAGGTAAGAAAATGAAAATTACACAATACACATATGTATCCAAGGAAATTCCACTATCTATGGGTGGTAGTGGGCCGTCTTTCTACTTGTCCCGTAGTAAAAAGGGGATAGAAGTACAAGGTCGTACAGCTCAGTAGCACATTATCCGACACGAATCCTGTAGAAAATTGACAGACTTGCTGCCTTCCGGCGGTGTTCAAGGCATAAAAGTTTTGTTTTTGTCATTTCATACATTATTTTAATTTTTTTTTTAATAGCTTGGTGTTTGACCACAACTCACCTGATGTTAAGTGACGGTGTGGTCGAAGATGGTAAAGCACACCTAGCCTGGAATGGAACTGGCTCTCAAGTGAGGCTGCCAGAACACACCGTTTGATGCTCGGCGGCAGATTTTCAACTTGAGGATGGTAGCTAGCCAGCCGAGTACTAGAAAGTACCTACTCTACCACCACGCTATGGTTTCCTCACGATGTTTTCCTTCATCGGCAGCTCAAGCTCATTGTTGGGGTTAGAACCCACGCCCTTCGGCATCCGATACGACCACGCTAACCACTGAGCTCTCATCGCTAAAAAATTTACAACAAAATAATATTTTCATTGTTGAGCAGTGTTATATCGAGAGCTGGTAATTAAAATTATGACTGCCCTGGATGACGTAAATGGACTATTGATTTTTCTTATAAACATCCAGCTGGCGCCATCTATTGAAAATATGAAGAACTCGTGAGCTTTCATGAATTTCTTAAGTTCAGTTCAAACACATGCTTCAAGAGGTTCAGGACTGAAACGATAGATGGCAGATGTAAATTTTTTTAGGCAAATGTAGAAATATGCAATCTCTTTTCAACTATTTAGTGTTTTAGTAATATTTTTACTGAAATAATGTATATTTTTAAGCTGTAAATGGCTGAATTATTAAATATACATATATCATGAAGCCCAAAGGCACTTGTTACCTTTTCTCGAATTGTTCCGTCGTTTTTTTAAGCCTTTATAACTTGGGTTTGGATTATACCAGATGAATAAAAAGTTTCATTTGCATAGTTTTGTACTTTAGTCTTTATTGATATCTTAAAAAAAAAACAATTTCGTGACTGGTGAACAACAATATTCTTAGGGTACTTCCTGAAGTCCTAGAAAGCTGAAATTTGGTGCGTAAGCTACTATTAGTATAACAACAAAAACATTCTAAGACTTGGAACGTTTCCCCCCAAACCCTTAAACTAGGGGATGAAATTTTGTACAAGACTTCCGCTAATGTTAATGCTAAAGGTCTGAAAATTTATATAGGGACTTGTTATATATTATTATAAATAATAGTACAATAAAAAATGTTGCCAGAAGCAATTTACAAAAAGAAGTGAAATTCCACCATTTTTTTTTTAACTCTGACAGTCTAGTTGTTTGACCACAACTCACCTGATGTTATGTGACGATGTGGTCGAAGATGATAAAGCACACCTAGCCTGGAATAGAACTGGCTCTCAAGTGAGTCTCTCCAAAAACACTTCTAACTTCTCAAACGGTACGCCTTAGTCAAAATATGTGGCTTGGCCGTTTCGTTACTTCAAGAACTATTGTATAACAGAAAAGAAATGAACAGTTTGCCGTGGTGGTGCCGGCGTAAGAATAATACGTAGGGTAGAGAGTATAAGTAGAGGGTATAAGGGTAGAGAGGGTGGGGCCTCTCTACCCGTGGTTGCCGTAAGAGCCGGCTAAGTGATGTAATCCGGAAGATGGGCAGCAGCGTCTTCCTTGAACAATCACACCTAACTGCGCTCGCCAACCCGTCTGCCAAGCGTGGCGAGTATTGGCAAAACCCCCCCAGGAGGAGGCCTATGTCCAGCAGTGGACGACCTATGGCTGATGATATGAAATATATTCACTGTTCATTCAGAACAGTGAATATATTTTTCATCTTATGCCCATGTGAATGTAGCGAAATGGCCAAACCACATATGTAGGCTAACGTGTAGAGTTTGTGAAGTTAGAAGCTTAACTCTATATGTGATCTGATAACTTTTTGACAGTGCCATATTGTCTCGTCTTGGCAACATTTTACATGAAAATGTTTTTGGTGGGATTTTATTTCTATTTAGCTATTAAACGTATGTTTTATTTGAGATCTAAATTTATCTGATAGCTCAGTGATTAGCGCGGTCGGTTCGCATGCCGGAGGGCGTGGGTTCAAGCCCCAACAATGAGCTTGAGCTGCCGGTAAAGAAAAACATCATGAGGAAACCATAGCATGGTGGTAGGGTACTCGGCTAGCTAGCTACCCTCAAGTTGAAAATCTGCCGCCAAACATCCAACGGTGTGTTCCGGCAGCCTCACTTGAGAGCCAGTACTATTCCAGGCTAGGTGTGCTTTACCATCTTCGGCCACACCGTCACTTAACATCAGATGAGCTGTGGTCAAACACCTAGACAGTCAACTTTAAAAAAGACTGATTTATTTAAGTAAAAGTTTTATTTGAATTATAATATACTTCTTATTTATAGTATATTAGTAAAAGGTATTTAATATTAGTAATCTTAAATAGTCCCAAAAATTTCATATATTTAATTTATAACTTAAATAACTAGTCAGAACCTGAATTTTAACAACGTTCAGTCAAAAAAATATCCCGATAGATTTATATTAAAATTAACTTTCTTAGAACCTGAAATCATATGAAATAGTACTTTATCACTTACCCTAATGTCTTAGTGCTGATAAGTGGTGTTTTGAGGCTTAAAAAACCATTAAGTCGGCTGGTTTTCTCTTTGCCTCCGTCGCTGGAAGTGTCCGTCCTGTTGACAAAGAAAGCATTTACTAAGTTTAAATTTATAAGACATATTTTTAACAAAACAAAACCGACTTTCATTCCGCTAAGCCCAAAAGGCTATTAGGTGGTAGACCTTCTTAGCAGGTCGTAGTGTTTTAATATTACTGTGTTCCGGTTTGAAGGGTACTGCGACATACAGGGCTGTTAAGACTAACCATCGAAAGTCTAAAAGTAATGATCACCAAAGCAGCGTTGCTCTGTATTTTATTGCTACTCAAAGTCACTTCAAAATCACTTCATACATAATAAAGCGATCTTGACAACAATTTAAGAGTTATGCTCATTTAAAAGTTTAAAAGCAGTTTTCTGTAAAATTATGGTTTTTGAGATTTCACACTATTGTCGCAAGTGGACGATGTTAGTTCAATGATAAATTAGGAACCCTTTGTTTTCGTGTCGTAGCAACATTCTACGCCGTAGCAGCGCTACGCCGCCAAGCTACGATGTAGCATGATTGTGGCAATTTGGTTATTCAAATTGATAGCGTTATAACGTGACTAGAAATAATTATTTGTACTATATCATTCCATTTCACAGAGCGAGTATTTTGAGTAAGTAATAAATATAATTGGTGCATTTGCTATAAAAAGTTTTTAACATTTTTACACAAGGTGTTTCATTATTATTTAATATGGAATAGGTTTGCGTTTGACCACATTGGAATGTGTTTGTATGTTTGTTACTTCTTCACGCTCAAATGGCTGGACCGATTTTGATGAAATTTGGTATGGAGGTAGCTGATACCCTGGATTGACACAAAGGCTACTTTTTTATTGAAAAATTGTTGTGTTCATGTGGGAACAGCGGGTAACGCCGCGAGTCGCGGGTAGTTCTTAAATTAGCACAAAATATCATATATTCAAAATCTTATTATCAACAGTTCAGGGTACTTAAAAATGAATATAAAATATATTTAAGAGATTGAAATTTATTTTAATTTAATCTTGTTTGACGAAATTATCATAAATCTGTGCTGTTTTCCGTCGCGAACCTTCATAGCCAGATGTCGCTTGACGCTTAACATACAATAATTTAGCTTTTGCTTATGGTCCAAAGCACGAGAAATAGAGATTATAATTTATGTTGTTTATTTAATGCATATTTACCTGGGTACCTAAATTTTCCCTTCCCTCCGCATATAACGAAAATCCGCTAATATCCCCGAAGCACTACAGAACCAGGGCAGCCCCATCAACGCCCTAAACGCATTATTATATTGGGTTCCCAGGGCGGTGTACGACTTTTTTGTATAATTGACGTGAGGTGTAGAATGACTAGCAAAAAACCAATGGTAAAAAAACATTTGGTCGTAGACCCCGTCACCATATCTTAAACGATATATTGAAGCGTGTCCTTGCGTCAGCTGAAGTCCCATGTGTATTGGAGCCCCCAGCTCCAGGTCAAGCTCGCGGAGGTGCCCCGCGCACTGGGGCGGTCGGCCAAGTCGACACACGTCATGGGTCCGCCAGTCTACAACAAACTGCCAGATTACATCACTGCAGCGCCTACTCTGGATAGTTTCAAGGCACAACTTAAACGCTGGCTTATCGAACAAACGTTTTACAGCTACAACGAATTTATTGATTTTAAATTTTAATTATGCCTGTAATGTTCATTATTAATTTTATTTTTTCAATTTGACATATTTTAATATAACTTATTTTATTATAATTTTTTTTACTTGACATTTCTTATTTAATTTTTATTTTTCATTATTGACATTACAATTATGATTGAGATGTAACATTAATTATATTATTATTTTTTTTAACTTTGACATTGTGTAATTGTTATTGTATTCTATATTTAAATGACTTGTAATTGACATATTACCAATAAATTGATTATGATTATGATTATGATTATCTCGCACGGACGGCAACGTTGATTCCATTGCAGAAAGGTCGTTGCCTCGTGTGGGATGCCACATGCGTAAGCACGTTTGCATCCTGTCACCTCTCCGCCACCCAGCAGTCAGCTGGTTTGGGAGCGGAGGCAGCGGCAAGAGCCAAGCATCTTAAGTATGCCTGCCTGGAATCAGCGTATGATTTCGTCCCGTTTGCTGTCGAAACAGCGGGACCGTGGTGTTCAGAAGCAATACAACTTGTGCGCGATATAAGGTGTCGCTTGAGAGAGAAGGGAAGAGATCCTCGGTCGGGCTGGTTCTTGACCCAGCAAATATCCCTGGCCATCCAGCGCGGGAACGCAGCCAGCGTTTTAGGGACATTTGGGCAGCGCTCTGTGCGCGGGGGACTTTTTGAATAGATAGATTCTGACCGTATTAGTTAGGTAGATTTGACATGTATGTACTTGATATGTATTATGACACTTTTAATTGTATTTAGAAAGATTGTAATAAAATCTATCTAAATATATATAACTCAAAGGTGACTGACTGACATAGTGATCTACAGCCCAAACCACTGGACGGATCGGGCTGAAATTTGGCATGCAGGTAGATGTTATGACGTAGGCATCCGCTAAGAAAGGATTTTGATTAATTCTACCCCCAAGGAGATAAAATAGGGGATGAAAGTTTGTATGAAACTTTGTCAATTTTAAACCGATCGGGCTGAGACTTTGCATGCATAAAGCTACTATGACGTAGGCATCTAGCGCAGGTGAAACCGTGGGGCACAGCTAGTAATAAATAAATAAATGAACATGTTTTGAACATGTTTGTAATAAAAGATATATTTGATTTTGTAGGGTAATAAATAGTATATTATAATAAATGAATAGTTATTATTATTGTCAGCACGTATTTTATGACTTGTACCAAACGCTCGGTAATGGAATTCGCATGTAGCTGGACGAAATTATTCTCACTTCACACTTTTAGCAATTAAATTTCGTAATTTACTTTAAGTTGTGTCGTTAATATTATTCAAACTTTGTACTTCTAGTGTAGCTTAATCAGTTTCTAAGTGAGTTCTTGTAGATAGACTGAGAATTTTACTTCTAGACGTTGTAAAAAGTTAATTAACGCTTAAAATGTTCAGTATTGTTCTCGTACAAAAAAGCGACAGTCAACTTTGAGCATAGATCAAGTTTTTTTTTTTTTAATATTTGACAAGCTAGGTTTTTGACCACAACTCATCTGATGTTAAGTGTATTGGTAGCTAGCCTGCCGAGTACTAGAAAGTACCCTAACGCCACGCTATGGTTTCCTCCCGATGTTTTTTCTACAAAGTCAGCTCAAGCTCATTGTTGGTGTTTGAACTCACGCCCTTCGGCGTGTGAACCGATCGCGCTAACCACTAAGCTATCAAGCATTGTTTATTAGTAGCCTTGCGTGGGTAAGCTGGTATCTTTTATTATTGACATCGATTGTGCTGACGGTGGTCCTTGGTACTTGAAGGAGGGCTCTAGGAGCTCCAGTGTAAAACACCGGCGCCAGTGACCCGGCCCTAATGTCAAAATTTGTACACTTGTCAATAATTTTTGACATGTTTAATATGTAAGGTTCGACAGTTTAAATTAAAAATTGTTGGAAGTTTGAAGAAGATACACTGGCAACACGTTTTAAATAGAATGACGGTAGGAACATTTTGGAAGGCTGGCACTCGTTGTTGGACACCGGTGGTGAAACGTTGTACGAAAGATGGAGTACTAAAATATAACAATTTGATCTACAAGTTGAGTTTTACTGGTTAATATTACAAATATAATAATGCCTTAAGGTTATCACAAAAAAAAATACGTTTTTTTTTAAATCCATTGTTTTTGAGTTGTGTCATGGCAGGAATCACGTTTTAATATTACAAAGGCGAAAGTTTTTTTTTTTTTTTATGTAACAGTAATGAGACGTACGAGACGCTCTCCTGATGTTAAGTGATAACGCCTGTCCATGACTATTGCAGCGATACACAGAACTTTGAGTAGTAAAACAAAGTCTAGGACATCGCTGCCTTGGCGCTCATTACTTTGAGACTAGATGGTTAGTCTCAACAGCCCTGTAATTTCGCTAGCTGCAGTACCCTTCAAACTGGAACACCGTCATGTTTACACACTACTGCTTGGCGGCAGAATATCTGGTACTGCGTTGGTACCTACCTAGACGACCTCCTGCTAAGGAAATCTACCACCAAGTAAATTTTGTTAAATAAAAGCAAGTTTGTGAGGGAGTGTGTATGTTTGTTTCTTCTTCATGCTCAAATCGCTGGACTAATTTTGATGAAATTTGGATTAACAAAGGCTACTTTTTATCCTGAAAATCAGCTAGTAATCTTAACTACAATAATATAAATGCGAATGTGAGTTTTTTCGTTTGTTACGCCTTCACGCGTAAACTACTCAACGGATCTGGATGAAATTTTGCATGTAGGTACTATAGGCTCTGGAATAGGTTACTTTTCATCATCATCATCCATCACCACGCAAGTAAAACCGCGGGGCGCAGCTAGTATATTATAAGAACATAAGTATTTACAAAAAAAAATACAAGAATCCTATCATCATCATCAGCCATAGGACGTTAACTGCTGGATATAGGCCTCCTCCTGGGGGGGGTTTTGCCAATACTCGCCACGCTTGGCAGGCGGGTTGGCGAGCGCAGTTAGGTGTGATTGTTCAAGGAAGACGCTGCTGCCCATCTTCCGGATTACATCCCTTAGCCGACTCTTACGGCAACCACGGGTAGAGAGGGTGGGGTACTATTCTTAAGCCGGCACCACCACTATCAGGCAATCCTATAAGTTATCTGGTATATTACTTTGCTTAGTTTCGGGATAGATGGCGCTCTGCGAAATGTCAATAAAAATACTTTTTCTTTCCTTTTTATTCGGACGTCTAAACTATAGAAAAATGTTTTCATTTGCGACAAAATTTTAGTAATCACCCTAAAATTTATTCAAAAGAAAATAGATGGGTCGTCAGTGTAAAGTTTTACCGCGGTTTGTCTGTAGCTCTAAATCTTGGAACTAATTGGCTCGACTATGAAATGAACTGTGGCGCTCGTTAGTCCAAAGCGAACTTGGCATTCCCTAGACAAAAATGTGGAAGAATTTTGCTAGCAAACGGTATTGAGATGTATCCTAGTGTTACACTAATATTATAAAGGCAAAAGCTTATGAATGTGTAAGAAAGAAAGAAATTAATTTTATTTTTTAACCTACTTCAAAATGAAGGAGGTTCTCAATTTGATTGTTTTTTTTTTTTAATGTATGTACACCGATTACTCTGAGATTTATGATCCGATTTACGTGATTCTTCTTTAGTTTGAAGCGGAATAGTTGCCGTTTGGTCCGATAAAAATTTGACATAGTTTGGCCCAGTTGTTTTCATTTTATGAGCATTTAGAAAAATTTTGTTTACGTAGACGATGTAATTGTCTTTGGCAAGACGTTTTTGAATCTTATCGAGTCTAGCTAGACTTATACCTACTGTTCAAGTGTTTCTTGGCGTGAACATAGTTAACTAAAAATTAAAATATAAACAAACTTTAAAAAAAATATTTTAAAAGAATGATTAGTGGTAGGTGCTACTAGGTGGTAGATTTTTCTTTTATGGCTGACAGGCTAGGTGTTTCTCACCTTATGTTAAGTGACGGTGTTGTCGAAGATGGTAAAGCACACCTGGCCTGGAATGGAACTGGCTCTCAAGTGAGGCTGCCGGAACACACCGTTAGATGTTTGGCGGCAGATTTTTTCTTGGGTAGCTAGCCAGCCGAGTACTAGAAAGTACCCTACCACCACGCTATGGTTTCCTCACGATGTTTTCCTTCACCAGCAGGTCAATATTATTGTTGGGATTGTTGATCCCACGCCATTCAGCATGTGAACCGACCGTGCTAACCACTGAGCTATCATTGCTACAGTTAACGGGTGTGAGCATTTTCCACAGTTCTGATCGAGTCGGAATTTGCAATTCTGTTGTATGTTACTCCCAAGCAACTATCAAATCTGGTTTCTAACTCTGTTGCTAGTTTGCTGCTAAAGTTAGCAGAATCATAATAATATAATACATAATCTAGGTCACGACTGAATTGTTCCATTTCAATGACTTTGACTCATATCTACTAGAAGTACCTATATACCGGTATATAGGTACTTCTAGTAGATATTATGAATTATGCTAGAGATAGTATTATATCCTGCTTCTTTGTGTTTGGCATCGTTCTTTATATAGTCTTGCGACGACAGTGTGATATCTCGAATTGTACGATTTTTCGTATTACTGATATACTGAATCTCGGGTGTTTATTTTCTACAAAAACGGGATATTTTTTTCTTCAATAAACAACAAAGAAAAGAGAGAAAAGACAAAATATCACGATACAGTAAGGGCCGGCGCTCAGTGACGCCACGGCACGGCGTGTCATGGCAAAGGATTTTATTACTAATCAAGTTATTTTGAATCTTATTCCACGGGTTGCTGCGGCGCGCCATTGCATCCCGCGAGACGTATGGGTCACTTTATGTCTAGGAATTATGATTGCTAAGCTAGTTGAAATAAGGTTGAAACTTGTGCAGCGGTCATTTCGGTTAATGACGCGCAGTCCGGTTGGTGCGCGGGGGCAAGGGAGGGAGAAGACACACTGGCGCGTGCGTTTCTTTGTCTATTAATACTAAATCCCAGTCAACCATAACGACACAACTTCGAATCCGCGCGGAGCAAATCTGATTGATGCCAGAGTGCCTGGGCTTTCAGTAGGATGCCACGGCATGCCACGGCACGCCGCGGGATGCCACAGCACAACCTGCCGCGTCATGCCGTGCCACGCCGTCAATGAGCGCCGGCCCTTACAGTTCATTTGTCACCTAAGCTAGGAGGTGCGAAGTGCTTTCGATTTCTTGAAAAACGTGACACGAGGATAACAAGTATTAAATGTCAATTTCCACGTCGTATTCAACGCGACAACTTACCACCTTGTAAACTTGCTTTTTTTGGAACAACGTTATAAGTTTGAGTGCTTGACTGAGACTCTAAGAATTAATTAAAGGAATTGTTCGATCAATTATCTTTCAACATTTGCCAGTTTTTTTTTATTGCTGACAGGCTAGGTGTTTGACCACAACTCACCTGATGTTAAGTGAAGGTGTGGTCGAAGATGGTAAAGCACACAGCCTGGAATGGAACTGGCTCTCAAGTGAAGCTGCCGGAACACAGCGTTAGATGCTTGGCGGCAGATTTCCAACTTGAGGGTGGTAGCTAGCCAGCCGAGTACTAGAAAGTACCCTACCACCACGCTATGGTTTCCTTACGATGTTTTCATTAGCCGGCAGCTCAAGCTCATTGTTTGGGTTTGAACCCACGCCCTTCGGCATGCGAACCGCTAACCACTGAGCTATCATCGCTACAAAAGTTACCAGTCTCGATATTTTCATATATTTTAAGATAATCTAGTCAAAATAAACCTAAGTCACACAACGTAAGTCAAGTTTAAGTCTAGTCATGCCTTAGTAAAGTAATTGGTAGCAACTTTACTATAAGCTGAAAAATAGATTTTGAAATAAATTCAAATTCAAAATTATTTTATTTGAGATAAACGATAAAACGCAACAACAACAACAACAAATATACTTTTAATATTATATCGATATGTCCTGGATCCCACACTAGGGTGACCTGTGTCGTGGGCTCCAGGGTCTTCCTTATATAAAATATTTACTATACAATTACATATACATACATATAATATTTATATATTGCGACACAAAGACAAGAAAACAAAAAACAGTAAATAAAAAATGATAAAAAAACAGAAACAAAAACAACACGAAAAATTTTGTTTTACTGACAATTGTTCTAATGACATACATAAACACTCTAAAAGAGATACGTTTTATAAAAATTATCTTAAACAAATTCGTGCGTCGTGTCTGTATGTCTGTTCGCGATAAACTGAAAAACTACTGATCGAATTATCATACGAGTTTCACCAATAGATAGAGTGATTCACGAGGAAGGTTTAGGTATATAATTTGTCAAGGTTTTGTGTAAAATAATTGAAATATGATGATAATTGTTGGAAGTGTCGGAAAAAGTCAAGCCACCTGGGAGCTTTCATCGAAAACGCTGCCTAATTCCTTTGAGATGTAACAAAACAACGCATTGTGGATATGCTTTTTTTATAGATCTACAAAAAAGTTCGCGGTGGCATATATCTACCTTGGATAGCTTACTAAACCCATTCTTACTACCCGTGCGAAGCCGGGGCGAGTCGCTAGTACAAATACAAATACAAATACAAATACAAATATTTTATTGATAACACCAATGTTACAAGTCAATTCCGTAATATCATTACATTGAGATTTAGAACACTGATTACATGTCAATGGAATAAAAACAAAATGTCAATGTATATAAACATGTCAATATAAGAATATTGTCAATATAATAATACTGCCAATATATAGTATAATATAATATAAGGCGCCGACACGACGTTTTCGCATTCCCGTCAAAACTTTTGTATTATATTGCTCATTAAAAATTATAATAGGGGAATAATAAATAATTAAACCTTCACGGTGTCAGATGCCGTGGTGGTGCCGGCGTAAGAATAGTACCCCACCCCCTCTACACGGGGTTGCCGTAAGAGTCGGCTAAGGGATGTAATCCGGAAGATGGGCAGCAGCGTCTTCCTTGAACAATCACACTTAACTGCGCTTGCCATCCCGCCTGTCAAGCGTGGCGAGTATTGGCAAACCCCAACCCCCAGGAGGAAGCCTATGTCCAGCAGTGGACGTCCTATGGCTGATGATGTGGTGTCAGATATTAGAGTATTCGTAATGAACGCATCCGCGGCAGTCTTGGAGTGAGAGACGTTGCGGCCAAGCTTTTCTTCATACTAAACTAGCGACCCGCCCCGGCTTCGCACAGGTGCAATGTAGATACTAATGTGGTGCATATACATGTATTATAAATATAAACCTTCCTCTTGAATCACTCTATGTATAAAAAAACCGCATTAAAATCCGTTGCGTAGTTTTAAAGATTTAAGCATACATAGGGATATAGGGACAGAGAAAGCGACTTCGTTTTATACTATGTAGTGATGATAGGTTTGCGTTTGACCACGCCCTGTCTGATGTTAAGCAGGATGCAGTCTAAGATGAAGCACGCTTACCTAGAAAAAACCTGTTTACTGTGGATTCGAAGACACCCAGTTGAAAGCCCCCAGGTGGCTTGACTTTATCCGACACTTCCAACAATTATCGTCATATTTCAACCAATTTACGCAAAACCTTGATAAATTATATACCTAAACCTTCCTCGTGAATCACTCTATCTATTGGTGAAACTCGCATGATAATCCGTTTAGTAGTTTTTAAGTTTATCGCGAACATACAGACAGACAGACGCGGCGGACGACTTTGTTTTATAATATGTAGTGATGTTTCCATTGTCACTCAAAGTCTAAATAATGCAATGGTCATGGTCAATGTGGTCCTACAAAACAACGTAACATAAAGAAATTACATAAAATCCACGGCTTTCTTGTTTACTTATACCGATAAGTTAATAAAACTTAGATGTGACTTAAAGACTTATTCTCACCCCCCGAGATATCGGCAAACTTTGTCCATAACTTAGGAACTTTGTCGTGTACTACGGCCTTGAATTATGTCTTGTCGCAAATGACTATCAATTCTAAGGCCGATGTAAGCATACAATCGGATTTTCTACTACCAGTGTTTTTTTTTTATGGCTGACAGGCTAGGTGCTTGACCACAGCACACCTGATATTAAGTGACGGTGTGGTCGAAGATGGTAAAGCACACCTAGCCTGCAATGGAACTGGCTGTCAAGTGAGGCTGCCGGAACACACCGTTAGATGCTTGGCGGCAGATTTTCAACTTGAGGGTGGTAGCTAGCCAGCCGAGTACTAGAAAGTACCCTACCACCACGCTATGGTTTCCTCACAATGTATTCTTTCACCGGCATCTCAAGCTCATTGTTGGGGTTTGAACCCGCGCCCTTCGGCATGTGAACCTACCGCGCTAACCACTGAACATCATCGCCGCCTGCCCCTTTTTATTACCGGACAGCTAGGCAGACGCGGCCAAAGCGCCATCCTTACATGGTGGATATTCCCCACGTACGGACTAAACGCTTCGATTTCACATTCTTAATACGTACAGCGAGGATGTGGAACTCTCTGGCGACGTCTGTTTTTCCCGCGAAGTACTACTTGGGTGTCTTTAAATCCAGTGTAAACAGGTTTTTTTCTAGGTAAGCGTGCTTCATCTTAGACTGTATCCTGCTTAACATCAAGCAGGGCGTGGTCGTGGTGACGCTGGTGTGCACTCGTTTATAAAGGTTTTCCAGTGGTGATATTCAGAATGACGTCTCTCCGGCATCACATCACATTATCAGCCATAGGTCGTCCACTGCTGGACATAGGCCTCCTTCTGGAGGGGTTTTGCCAATACTCGCCACGCTTGGCAGGCGGGTTGGCGAGCGCAGTCAGATGTGATTGTTCAAGGAAGACGCTGCTGCCCATCTTCCGGATTACATCCCTTAGCCGACTCTTACGGCAACCACGGGTAGAGAGGGTGGGGTACTATTCTTACGCCGGCACCACCACGGTAATCTCTCTGGATTATCCTCTAGCAATAGCTATAAAATTAAAGGCCAAGATCTTTTTAAACAAATTCTTTATTCCTAATTAAATTTAAACATACATATAGCTTATGTATATTTTTGTAATTCTAATTTTAATTTTCTTTATTTTGATAGCCTACTTGATTGGTTTTAGGTTTTTTTTAATTAACTCATTATATTTGGCGCCAAAAATACGCCATTTTGTTTTTTTTTTCAATATCCTACCTAAAAACACTTCGGTTTTTAAGACGAATATATCGAAATCAATCCAGCCGTTTGGAAGATACGAGAAAAAAAAATTACATACATACAAGATACGCGCGTAAAACATAACCTTTTCTTGGCAGTCGGGCAAAAAGAGATAGCTTCTGATAATACTTCTGATGTACACAATGAAGAATTTCTATTTATCTATCTAACAGAAACAGTGTTCATGTATATATTTCTCCTTGTTTCCAGAGTCAATAAAATTCGATACAAACATAAAAATATAAATTCATTTGGCACAGAATACCCCATATAACCTGATTCTCGGCATTTTTCCCTTAACTAACACCTAAGGCAAGCGTCACACCGCAGTATGAGTCCTATCTACAGATTTTTGCATTTTTTAGGGTTCAGTGCCTCAAAAGGAAAAAAACGGAACCCTTATAGGACTTTGTTGTCCGTCTTTCTGTCTGTTAAGACCCTTTTTTTCAGGAACGTGTAAAGGTATCAAGCTGAAATTCATATCAAATACTCAGGTCTACCGTCCCTTGGAGCTGTGAAAAATCAAACTTCCGAAGCAATCAAAAGATACAGCCGTTTATGCTGCAAATTTTCGACACTCGCAAGGGAATCAAAACCTGCAGGGTACTTCCCGTGAACTCAGAATCTTGAAATTTGGTACGAAGCAACGTCTTATAGCACAGATAAAGGGAAAAATTGCGAAAAGCACAGAACAAAAATTTTGTTTGTACCACAAAATGTTTGTTGAAGGTGGAAATCGAAGCCACGCCATACGGCTCTTAAAACAGTGCTACCAATGGTCCAACAGGGCAGTCTTGCGGGTATGGTGTGTGGCCCTAGCCTTAAAATCGATTGTCGATTGGAATCATAAAAATATTGGTTCATTACGAGAAAATTCGAGAAAACGTTCTCGCCTCGACGCTATAAATATAAGAAAATATTTTTGTCGCGTCTCGACTGGAAAACTCGAGTATTGTGATTCTTGCTTAAGTATAGTAACTTTTTCTTTAAGGTTGACAAGCTAGGTGTTTGACCAAAGCTCACCTGATATTAAGTAACGATGTAGTCGAAGGTAGAGCACCATCACCACCACCATGTGTTTACAATCCTCGATCACACCGTTACTTAACATGACGTCAGCTGTGGTCAAACACCTAGCCGGTCAACCTTAAAGAACAACTTGTGTGTCAAATAGCTGTGGTTTTTTTTGTCGTTAACAAGCTAGGTGCTTTGCCAATGCTCAGGGACGATGTGGTTGAAGATGGTAAACACATGGTGGTGATGATGGTGCTCTACCATCTTCGATCACACCGTCACTGAACATCAGGTGAGCTGTGGTCAAACACCTGTGTCAAACGGCTGTGGTATTTTTCGTCGTTAACGATTCTGTTTGTTTATGGATTAAATAAAGGGCCTCTAAATATTTGTCTTATATTGACTTATGGCGCTGAAACGTGGTCTCTGACTATGTGCCTTCTTAGTAAACTTAAAGCAGCACAACGAGCTATGGAGAGGGCTATGATCGGAGTTTCCCCACGAGATCGAATCAGAAATTAAGAGATCCGTAGACAAAATAAAGTAGCTGACATAGCCCAGCGGATTAGCAAGTTGAAGTGGCAGTGGGCAGGGCACATAGCACGCAGAACTGATGGCCGATGGGGCTGCAAAGTTCTGGTGTGGAGACCACGGACCGGCAAGCGCAGCGTAGGACGTCCACCCACAAGGTGGACAGACGACCTAATAAAGACCGCAGGAACGCGCTGGATGCGAGCCGCTTCTAACCGGTCTTTATGGAAATCAATGGCGGAGGCCTATGTCCAGCAGTGGACGTCATACGACTGATGATGATGATGATGATGAAATATATGTCATATTTACTTGAAATCCGGTAAATTTAAAATCCGGCCGGATACCTGATAGTTAACGAATATCCGTTTCATCTCTACTAATTATTATTTTTTTAAACCAACGAACAGCGAGTCACATCACCTCACAAATTCTTTGCGTTCAATGGTCTATCTTTCTACCAATATTATAACAGTGATTGAATTGTGAAACGACTTCGCAAATACCATAAATCCATTTAAAAAGAATTTAGTTGTTTTGGTTTCAGTTGACAAGTACAAACATATCTAAATATAATTAAAAGTTTGTTAATGATTAAAGTCATACGCCGTATATTTTCAACTAAACTGCTACCGTCCTAAATCAATTAAAAGTATTATCCAACAAAACACGGGTGCGCTAACCACATGGAAACGTGTTTGGCATACAAATGGCTGGGCAGACGTACAAGCCAACGCAGTGATTGTAGGCTGGGAGCTGAGGGACAAATTACTTAGTCTCTTGTTTTTTTTTTTAAATATGTAATTACTAATATTTATTTCGTAATTATTTTCCAAAACAAATTTCATTTTATGTTATTTTTTTTTAAATATTCTGTCAAAATTAATCAATAGCTCGGCATGTGAACATATTTTTAAGAAAATAATAATAATAACGTGTTGCATATTTAAAAAATCTAATAAAATAACAAGTCAAATAAATGAATACTTAGCAAGTAATGAACAGGTAAGTAGATGTCAAATTTTGTTTTCATTGTCTGTAAATAAATAAATAAATATCGTAAAACATTACACACAGCGCCATCTGACCCCAAGATAAGCAAAGCTTCTACTATGGAAGTCAGATAATTGATAGAATACTTAAATGCTTTTTCTTTGTAAATACATACTTAAAACATACAGAACACCCAGACATTGAACAAACATTTGTTGGTAGCACAAATTGTAGGTCCTAGGTGGGAATGGAATCCACGCCCTACAGCTCTTGAAGCAGATATACTACCAACCAACTACGAGCCAACAGGGCAGTCAAAATAATGTCGTTACTAAATGTGTCAATATTTTTAGTATAATAAGATATCAAAAAGAAATACATAATTACTTACCAGTAATTTAACCAATTCATAAGTTACAATCATTAATCATAATAAGTATTGAATTAATCCATTTTTAGGTAGAGTATTTGCTCGCTATAAAAAATAGGTTTCTTATTCTTATTCAAAGTGGGGGCGATAGGTCCTGCACTGACGTCCCGCTTGGGGTGTTAAGTGCATGAAAAAAAAAAATAGGTTTATAAATATTTATTAATTTTCGTTTCAATATACATGTCGGCGCGAGACCGACAAACATCAATTATTTATTTGTTAAATTAATGTTTGAATGATTAGATAATGATTTGTTATGATTTGAAAAATTTAAAATCAAACTACCCACAGATAGTGTTATGTGTTGACAAAACATTGTTTGTGCACTCATTGGTTTTGGTATAAATAGGGCCGTCCAACGACTTACAAATCATACAGTCCGGTGACGCTGTAGAGGCCAACTGGCCAACAGCAAGAGTCAATCATAATAAAAAAAAAACTTACACATCAGTTGACGTCGAGCCGCCGGAACGGTCGGACCTCTTAAATAGTTTAAAAGTGAATAAACTACTGCAAGTAAACAAGTTAGTTACCTACTTCGCCGAAGCATGAGTTATCACCCTGATGATAGTGACGTCAGCAATGCTGAGCTTTTTAAAAACAATGATGCCATTGGTCATCCGTCATACATTAATAACATAACATTTATTTTTATTGTCAAAATTATAATACAGTCAAAATCTAACTGCTCAAAGTCTCCCACGCACCAAGCCCTGCCCCAAAAGTCCCCAAGACGTTGGCTGCGTTCCCGCGCTGGATGGCCAGGGCGGTATTTGCTGGGTTAAGAACCCCACCGAAGATATAAATAAAAAGGATACGAAATATTAAAATAAATTGAAGTCAAGAATCACTATAAATATTTAGACATGCGAGATTAGCGTACGGTATTTTTTCTGACGGTAGCTCCCTTCCTATAACATTTTACTTAAATCTATTAAAGTGGGGAGCCAATTTTCCTTGTACAAATTGTTAAAAGAACGAATTACCTTTGAATAAATGTTAAAGCCAAAATAACTGTTATTATCGGCAGTTAAATCGATTTTAAATGAAAATGTTAATTGTTAATTTTCTTTCAGTATTAATATTCGAATAGTATTAACCAACGCAGTATCAAATATGCCGTCCTTTGCCTGGTGCACTGCCGTGCTAGTGCCGGCGTAAGAATAGTACCCCACCCTCTCTACCCGGGGTTGCCGTAAGAGTCGGCTAAGGGATGTAATCCGGAAGATGGGCAGCAGCGTCTTCCTTGAACAATCACACCTAACTGCGCTCGCCAACCCGCCTGCCAAGCGTGGCGAGTATTGGTAAAAACCCCCAGGAGGAGGCCTATGTCCAGTAGTGGACGTCCTATGGCTGATGATGTGATGTGTATCAAATATTCTGCAGCCAAGAAGTAGTGTGTGATGGTACAAGATAACGCCTGTCCATGACTATTGATACACATAACTTTGAATAGTAAAAAAAAACAATTATTTAGGCGTTATCAAGAGAGCGTCTCATTCGTTTCATTACTTAAAAAAAAATCTAAGCAATAAAGTATTGTACTGAACCCATTGCGTTCAAATCTAACACTTGCACTAAACTTATGTTGTTTCCGTTGATCAATTTCTATGTTTACCTATCGCAGATATATAGAGAGGTAGATGTCTGGTCCCTTCAATCGAATTCTGGAAACCACTAGAGCGTGAAACTAATGCTTGTCGTCTGAAACTTGAAAGCGATTCAATGCCATTTGCACAGTTCTCTAACTTATTTGATTTTCAGTCAAGCTCGCTATCTTGCTTAAAATTAGTAATAGCTTTGATGTCACATACAAAATTGATTAAATATTATATACGAGCTGACAGTTTGAACATTAGCAATATTCAAAGACATGTTAGTTAGTGGTCATATGAAACGTATAAAAAAATAAAATCGAAACAAATACAAAAAAAAGACTGTCAGACTGGTAAACAAAATTAACGACGAGTATTACACAAGACTAAAGACCTACGAATATACATATAACATGAAGAGAATTGGTCTGTTTGTTACTCGTGTTTTGTAAGAAACATCAAAGAAAATCTTACACATTCGAATGTCTTATAATGTAGTAAACATGTAATTTTATGTGCTTTACTTGGTCAATAAGGTACAATTTATGATCAAGGATCAATTTTAGTCTAGCAATGAGCTTGAGCTGCCGGTGAAGGAAAAACATCGTGAGGAAACCATAACGTGGTGGTAGGGTACTTTCTAGTACTCGGCTAGCTAGCTACCAGCCTCAAGTTGAAAATCTGCCGCCAAGCATCTAACGGTATGTTCCGGCAGCCTCACTTGAGAGCCAGTTCCATTCCAGGCTAGGTGTGCTTCACCATCTTCGACCACACCGTCACTTAACATCAGGTGAGTTGTGGTCAAACACCTAGACTGTCGATTATAAAAAAAAATTGTAACTGATAATTAACTTTTTTTTGTGTAAAAGTAATGAGACGAACAAGACGCTCTCCTGATGGTAAGAGATAACGCCTGTCAATGATCATTGCAGCGCTACATAGAACTTTGAGAAGTAAAACAGAATCCGGAAGATCGCCGCGTTGGGACTCATTACTTTGTGACTTTCGACGATTGGCCTCGACAGCCCTGCAATTTTACATGTAGTTTCTCTAGCACTAGCACCAAAACGTGTGTTTTCCTTTTCGTGTTGCTTCCAAAACTCCGCGACTTTACAAGGGCATGACCGGACTCAACTTTTGAATTGATTTGCGTAACTTTGACTTATTTTAGTTGATTCATCATAAATTACGTAAATATATTGTTAGCACACTGGCAAATGAATAAAGTGCGACGCCAAAAACAAAGAAAAACACGATCGTAGAGTTTTTGGCGGGAAAGTGAAAAAGTATCAGCTTCGTATTTATTTTTATGAATCAGCCATTGCCTTGGCCATATGCGAGTTGGTAGACTTGACATAATTATCATAGAGTTTTTTTAAGTACCTACTTTTAGACATGTATGTTTCGTCATGATTTTTACCTCTTCCGTTTGAAGTCTTTTTTTTATGGGTGACAGGCTGGGTGTTTGACCACAGCTCACCTGATGTTAAGTGACGGTGTGGTCGAAGATGGTAAAGCACACCTAGCCTGGAATGGAACTGGCTCTCAAGTGAGGCTGCCGGAACACACGGTTTGATGCTTGGCGGCAGATTTTCACCTTGAGGGTGGTAGCTAGCCAGCAGAGTACTAGAAAGTACTCTACCACAACGCTATGGTTTCCTCACGATGTTTTCCTTCACCGGCAGCTCAAGCTCGTTGTTGGGGTTTGAACCCACGCCCTTCGGCATGCGAACTTACCGCGCTAACCACTGAGCCATCATCGCTACAAAACCGCGTGTGTGCCGTTGAACCCAGGACCTCCAGATTGTGAGCCAGACGGTCTCCCAACTTAGCTGCCGAAACTTCTAACTATAAGAAAATTTATATTGGATTTACGTATAAACATTATTAAAAGTTAATCTATACTTAAAGCAGCCTGACCCATTTCTATGCGTAGCATTTCACTTCGCCGGATTGACGGCGCATTTTAAGCACTGATTAACTTTAATAAGTAAGACCGTAACGTTGAAAAAGCACATAAATAAAGTCACCGCAAAAATCTTAATAAATACTATTTTAATATTACCTTCGTAGACTCATCGTCACAGATTACAAATAATATAAAAGTTAAATCACTTTTAATCACTTCTTATAAATTCTCACTTGAAAAACTGCAAAACAAAATAAAAAATTTAAAAGAGAATGTATTCGTTTTTCTAATGTCAAAAAATGTTAGAAAATAAGTATCTTTTAAGCAATCAAAAACAAAATCAAAAAGTAATTTATTCAGTTTAGGCCCTGGTAAGGCACTTATGAACGTTAAGTTACATGTTTGAATCTACCACCGGCTCGTAATTACACTTCAACTGAGAAGACTCCGGCAAGAAACTCAGCAAGGCATTTTTTTGTGGATTTTTCTTTTCATATTAGGTTACAGTTTACAGTTATAGATATTAATACATTATGCTTACTACAATTGTCACTTAGCCAGGGGGGTGCAAGTGCAGAGAGAAGCTACAACAACCATATATTCCTGTCTTCCACGTAATGAGCCACCTTATAGTAGGCTTTGTCAATTAACCTCTGCTTTATAAAATCTTTGAATTTATTATAGGACATTTTAGTTACCTCAAGTGGGATTTTATTATAGAATCTTTAAATAGTTTATTTATGAAATAGATTATGGACATCTTGAAAACTAAAAAAAATATTAAAAATTAAATTTACATTAAGGTGACTTTATATTACCAAACTTATGACATTTATTTAAAAAAAATTGCTTTGACATTGTATATTTTTTGGTGTTGTATTTCGTAAAAAATATTTAAATTAATAATAAAAACTTGAAGATTGGCAAACAAGTATAAGCATGAACAGATTGCCCTATAACGCGTTTGACAGCGACGTTATTTATGTATGCTTACAATGACATTTACTTTTTTAGATTAAGATTTGCATGCCGAAAGGCAGATTATGGTGTTCTAGACCTGTACTCCTTCCAACTAACTGTACTTATACCCATTTTAAGCAAATAAAGAATATGAATATGAATATGAATATTAATCGGAAAAATAATTTTAAAATTAGCTATTTCGTAAAACATAAACATTTTTTCTATGGTTCACAGGCTAGGTGTTTGACCATAGCTCACCTGATAATAAGTGACGGTGTGGTCGGAGATGGTTAACACACCAAGCATGGAATGTAACAACAATTTAAATTTATTTAACACAAATTAAAATTAAATTACAACATTGACTTCTAAATGATTGTTGAGTAGATAATTCATAAATTAAGTTTTATTTTACGTGTATTTAATATATTTATTTGTAAATTAGTTTCCTTAACACAATGTTTTAATATATTAATATAAAAATGATCAGATATAAGTAATTATTACATTTTGTCTAAAAAAAAACATTAAAAAAAAAACAAATAAATTAGTTTTGTATTTTTTTTTAAATCCGACATTAAAACAAATTTTTATTAAAAAAAAATAAAAAAATGCTGTAAGCAATATATTTAAATGTTTGTCAAAACCGGAAAAAATTAAGTCTAAAAGCGGTTACGGATATTTTTATTCCCGTCTCGTATTTTTAATACCGAAAATATTTATTTCCGATTCCGGTCACACAACATTGACCTTCCCAAGTCACGGACTAACTGACTGCTTTGTATATAGAGAAATTCCTACTGAACTGAATCCAAAAGAAAAATCCACCTTAACACAAAGTGTTAAGGTCGAAATCCAATATCAAATACTGTTATGATTTGGCACCTTCGTCTGGTATTGGGTACAACGACAAATTTATTTATGGAGTTAACTGAGGGAGCCTCTATCGAAATTTCTGAACAGAACTATCTAACTTTCATATAAAAATTTTAGTTCTAGAATAAAACAACTTCAGAAATAATTTGGTCGAATTGTAAAACTTTTAGGAAATCTCATTCATACAAATAGTAGCTCTAACTCTTGTAAATAAAGAACAGAACGGTAAATCAAGTTATGATATTCTTTGGCCGATTTTGCTCGGGTTTGTTATACAAATGAGTGTAGACTTTATTGGTATAGAAAGAAAGCTCATTTTTATGTGGCAAGTAAGGAAAGTTAAAGTTGCAGGAGCACTTTGCATTAGTGTTTTAGAGAAAAACTTGTAAGTAATTAATAAGCAAAGCTAATATTACTATATATAGGACTATAAGCTTAAGGTGTATTAACCTGGATGACTTTGTACTCATTAGTATGAAGGCATGGATGTCTCCGAGAGGCGGCATAAGTCTGTTTGGAGACTAATGCCGCCTCGGAAATATTTTAACTTAAATGATTCTCAAGGATGCCTCCGAGAGGCGGCACAAGTCTGCAAACAGACTTATGCCGCCTCTCGGGAATGGTTTAACATTTAAAACTTTTAAACATTTACAGAGATATCGCGGGTGTCTCCAAGAGTCCAAACAGACTTATGTCTGCCGAAGGGCGTGGGTTCAAACCCCAACAACGAGCTTGAGCTGCCGGTGAAGGAAAACATCGTGAGGAAACCAAAGCGTGGTGGTAGGGTACGTTCTAGTACTCAACTGGCTAGTTACCATCCTCAAGTTGAAAATCTGCCGCCAAGCATCTAACGGTGTGTTCCGGCAGCCTCACTTGAGAGCCAGTTCCATTCCAGGCTAGGTGTGCTTTACCATCTTCGACCACACCGTCACTTAATATCAGGTGAGCTGTGGTCAAAGACATAGACTGTCAGCCATAAAAAAAAAATGTCATAAGTCTGCAAACAGATGTAGTTTATGACTTAAGTATGATTAACGTTTCAACTCATAAAAATATTGACATGCATGTTTTTGAGAGTCGACATAAGTCTGCAAACAGACTTATGCCGCCTTCCGAAAATATTTCAATTTTAAAACTTTTACAATATTCTCAGGGATGTCACGGATGTCTCCAAGAGGCGGCATATATATAGCGATTGAAAAGAAAGATCCACAAAAGAAATGCCTTGCTGAGTTTCTTGCCGGAGTCTTCTCAGTTGAAGTGTAATTACGAGCCGGTGGTAGATTCAAACATGTAACTTAACGTTCATAAGTGCCTTACCAGGGCCTAAACTGAATAAATGACTTTTGATTTTGATTGCTTCACATAACTTTCGACTTACTCTGTTACTTTTACTCGATTTTACATAAAAATATCGAAATAAATTTATGACACTGGCAAATGCGGAAAGTGCGTTGCCGAAAAGAAAAATAACGCCCATTCAGCTCATATGACCTATAACGAGTATAATTGCGCTGTAAGATTTAAACATCTAAAAACATCATTTTGAAAGAGGCAGCACAAGTCTACGTGTAAACTTTTGCCGCCTCTCGAATGTTAAACCAAAAGCGACTTATCACTCACAAAGCAAATCTAACCTAATATTACACAAAATAAAGTCTATTATTTCTTGTGTTATTTACATGACAAGCTTTGGGCATCGCACGTCTTTTCATTTTATTTCAATTCCAATTCCTAATTTGAACTTTGCTCCAATCGTTCTTTGTTTAAACTTTTCGATAAAACACAAAACTATAACATGCGCCACCTGGCGAGGAAACCAACAAACTCGCCATCTTTTATATCTTTGTAGATGGCTTGATAAATGTCATTTATTTGTGTATTTTTATAATAAAGCACATTAGTGGAAAATGTATCTTATTTTTCCAACTATAAGACCTAAAATCACTTCGTTGGCCGCTGTCAAAACCTTAGGGATACGAACAAGGAAACTAAAACATCAAATTCGTTAGATCCTTAACTCTTATAAATAAAGTTGTTTTTCGTTTGGCGAGCCATTAGTAATTTCTGCTAAATCATTGCTAGAAACTTTCTTACCTAATTTAGGGGGTTGCTTTGAAATGGTTCGATTTACTGTTGTGAGCCATTTTCTTTTTTAATAGGTCAGACCTGGTCAGACGCACAGAAAATCATAATATTTTTTTGATTTTGGCAACGCACTTTGTGCATTTGCCATTATCAAGATGAACAAATTTTCAGAAAAAATAATGTATTTTTTTTTTATAAAGAGGGGCAAGTAAGCAATCGTTACGCTTGATGGTAAGCTCATTGTCGCCTCTGGATACCTACAACATTAGGAATGTTTACACACTACTGTTTGGTGGCAGAATATCTGGTACTGCGGTAGTACCCACCTAAATGAATTCCTACTAAGTAGATCTACTACCACGTAGTCTGTTTTTTTTTTAAATCATAGCTAAGAAAATTCTCAATCAAATCACTTATTAAAAATATGCTTGGCACCTAACGGTGTGTTCCGACAGAAAAAAACAGTAAAAACCCTGTCGAATCGAGAAAAATGTGCTGTTTTACAAAAATAATCCAGGCTAAGTGTGTTTACCATCTTCGACCACACCATCACTTATCAGATGAGCTGTGGTCAAACACAGCCTGTGAACCATAGAAAAAAAAATGAAATTGGATTAGTGGTTTGAAAGCTACGATATACTGACAGACACAAACATACGTAAACGATATAACATCCCTCTTTTTTATTTGTTGGGGGTTCAAAATAACATCTTCCATATTACGTAGTCGGGAAAAATCAGTGTTAAAATACAAACCTTATCTTTTGTAAGAACACTAAGAAAGCTAATTTCATTTTAGAACGCCTAAATTCGGATAAATAAAACATAAACTCGGCTTGATTCGAGGGTAGAACAATACAAAATCTACCCGCAATCTTTAACGTTGAAAATCAGGTTTTAGAATTCCAGCCTGGTTTTATTATGTGGAAATATTTTGAAGGAATTAAACAAGGCGAAGTAAAATATCTGTAAGTAGAATATCTTCGCGATAAATAGGCGACACAAGTGGGAAGAGGCGGCGCGGTGGGGGGAGAGGACGTTTGCCGGCGATCACTACGCGAGTGCCGGCCAAGCAGGCGGGGTTGGCACGCAAATGTCATTGTTTTCTGATGTGTAGGTAGGTGTTCATGATAAAATTTAATAGGTTAGTGAGTTTTTAATAAAAAAGTATTAAAAAGTCACAGAAGTTTACGTGTGTCTTATAGATTTGATGTTAGCGAAGCTACGAACAAAAAAGATCGATGTAAGATTTGTTCGTAGACGCGATGTCGACATCCCTGCACGCGCCGCCCGCTAAACCTGCGTGAAGCAACGCTAGCAGGGAAGACGTTCTACTAACTCGGGGCCGCGCGCTCCAAGTACTTTGATCAAGGTATGATTTTTAAATTAAATCAAAATAATTTTGGCCACGATTTCGGAAAAAAAGATTGCGTATACTTTTTTATGCTTTCCAGGCTAGGTGTTTAAACACAGCTCACCTGATGTTGGAACCGGTGTGGTCAAAGATGGTAAACACACCTAGTCTGATATGGAACTGTTTTTTAAAATATAAAAGTAATGAGACGAACCAGATGCTCTCCGATGCTAAGAGATAATGCATGACCATTGCAGCGATGCACAGAACTTTGAGTAACAAAACAAAGTCCAGGGCATCGCTGCTTTACCGCTCATTTCTTTTATTCATTGCTTTGATTTTTGCTTTTTATGGATAGCCCTGTAATTTCGCTAGCTGCAGTACCCTTCAAGCAGGAACACAGTAATGTTTACACACTACTGCTTGGCAGCAGAATATCTGGCACTGCGGTGGTACCTAACTAGACGACCTCTTGCTAAGAAGATCCACCACCAAGTGAAATTTGTTACAATCTGTTCCATTTTGGTCTCTCAAATGTTTCGAAGACCGCAATTTCATTAAACTTCATACAACAACACAAAGACAACTTTCTTAGACCGTTTGGCTATGAAATCAGCGTTGATGTCTACGTCGCAGAAACAATCTTTGCAACCTTTATCTTTTTTTATGCAAAACACAAACGAAACGCTCTCCTGATGGTAAAAGATAACGCTTGTCCATAACCATTGCAGCGATACATAAAACAAAGAAGACAATTTATTAGTTACATATTCAACCATAGGACGTCCACTGCTGGACATAAGCCTCCTCCTGGAGGAGTATTGCCAATACTCGCCACGCTTGGCAGGCGGGTTGGCGAGCGCAGTTAGGTGTGATTGTTCAAGGAAGACGCTGCTGCCCATTTTCCGGATGACATCCCTTAGCCGACTCTTACGGCAACCACGGGTAGAAAGGGTAGGGTACTATTCTTACGCCGGTACTACCACGGTTAGTCTCTATATAGTCATGTAATGTCGCTGCAGCACCCTTCAAACTTGAACATAGTAATTTTTACACATTACTGATTGGCAAACAAAGCAAAATTATTCTAGGGTGGTACCTTTTAACCAAAGTAAAATGAACGTTGGTCGAAGGTGGTACTTACCTAGACTACCTTTGCTTATCTAAATATGTTTAACATCTTCGACTATACCAGGTGGACCACTTAGCATCAGGTGAGCTATGGTCAAACACCTAGCCTGTCAACAAAAACTAAGAAGTCCTTCCGATTTCCATGTTTCAAGTCCTCTCACGGCGTAATTACTTTGGTCGAAGGTGGTATCTATCTAGACTACTTTTGCTTATCTAAATATGTTTAACATCTTCGACCATACCAGGTGGACCACTTAACATCAGGTAAGCAAAGGTTAAACACCTAGCCTGTCAACAATAAACAAAAAACTAAGAAGTTCTTCGGATATCCACTTTTTTTTTTTTTTTTTTTTATGGCTGTTAGTCTAGGTGTTTGACCACAACTCACCTGATGTTAAGTAACGGTGTGGTCGAAGGTGGTAAAGCACACCTAGCCTGGAATGGAACTGGCTCTCAAGTGAGGCTGCCGGAACACACCGTTAGATGCTTGGCGGCAGATTTTCAACTTGAGGGTGGTAGCTAGCCAGCCGAGTACTAGAAAGTACCTTAACACCATGCTATGTTTTCCTCACAATGTTTTCTTTCACCGGCAGCTCAAGCTCATTGTTGGGGTGTAAACCCACGCCCTTCGGCATACGAACCATCCATCCATGTTTCATGTCTTCACTCGGCGTAATGAGTTCTTTGATCCTGTAGCTATCGAGTGGTGTAATTATATTTCGGATGTAGATGCTAGATATACAGCTGCCACTCCAAACTGTATCCCGAATTTTATTATCATCAATTTTCTGAATTGCCTCCCACTATTTAGGGTGCTGGCCTGGCACTGCAGCGCCTTATTATATTTTTAGAGGACAATGCGAAAACGGTCGTAGGGTCTGGAGCAGCTTTTTTTTTAAATTATAAATAGGCTTACGTTTGACCGCCATCTCACCTGATGTTAATTGATGATGCGGTCTAAGATGGGGCACGCTTGCCTAGAAGATACCGATTTACTCTCGACTTGAAGAAATTCAGATTATATCCAACTAGGAACACCCACTCAGGCAGCGCATTCCACTGTCTAGCAGTCCGCACAATGAATGTGGAATCAAATCGTTTCGTTCGAGTTTTTGGAACATCTGCCATGAAACGATATCGCTTTTTTGAGCTTCTGGCTGTCCGATAAAAAATTGGCATGGGGAATCAGACCATGTAGTTCTGAAGCACGCTCTTTAAGAAATAAATCCGATAAAAAAAAAATGTCATATCATTCTTATATACGAAGCTATCAGGCAAGAGGTTAATAACGCACCTTGTAAACGTGTACGATTTATAATCGTTCCCGCTGATTTAATGGCCACATCGGTGTAGGTATATCGACTGGCAACTTAACAAGCAAAGACGAAGACTTGCTGGCTTAAGCACTTACAAGTTGACTTGTTTGGACTTGTGCCTCGTTTTTACTTGTGGTAAGACTTTATTCAGATGGGACTTTAGTGGAGAGGTAACAAGGTAACCATTTGAGACTTTGAAAGATATATCTTCAGAAAATGTTGAAAGTTTTGCAGCGACAATTCAAGATTTATGTATACAATTTATCCGGAATTAATTTATTATTTTCAATAAAATGCAAAAAGTATGTCTGATCAAAAGTATTTCTTACAGAATAAGACAGATGCTTTTATTCCACTTTAGATCTATTTGAATTTTATAGTATGTATACGTATCGAATACCTTTAAACGAACACTTCTTGTATATATTATGTAGGTATATACATACGAGGAGGGATCAAAAAGTAGTGAGAACGACATACTCCTTGGTAAGAAAAAAAATAAATACTGGCAGGCATAGCTCAGATACATATTTGTAATATTAATAAAGAAAAAATCTTCGATTCACTATTGTTTTTTTTCTGAATGTAGTCATTTGTTTGCTTCGTGTCGGAACGTGTTCTCGAAAATGGAGAAAAACGAAGTGCGAGTCGTTATTAAATACCTCTGTTTAAAAAAGTTAACGACGCAAGGGATTCATTGCGATTTGGAGGCAACATTAGGAGAGTCTGCTCCGCCGTATTCCACTGTCGCAAGGTGGGCTTCTCAATTTCGAGTAGGGAGAACGAGCGCGGAAGACGAACATCGTTGCGGCCGTCTATCGACGTCACTCACCCAAGAAAATGTTGCGAAAGTCGAAAAAATTGTATTGAGCCATCGAAAAGTTATCATCCGATACTTAATTCAAGAAACGGGCATTTCATATGGAAGTATTCAATCCATATTGAAACAATCTTTGAATATTAGAAAAGTGTCCGCAAGATGGGTGCCGAGAATGTTAACCGACGCCGACGGTCAGAAACAAAATCGACTTGACATTTCGAAGATATTGTTGGACAAGTTTCAAGAAGATTCTGAAAACTTTTTGTCTCGTTTCGTAACAATGGACTAAACATGGATCCTTCATTTTGATCCCGAGACAAAACAGTAATCTTCGCAATGGAAACGGCCATCATCACCGACCCCGAAGAAATTTCGTGCCGTGGCATCGGCTGGTAAGGTTATGGCCTCAATATTTTGGGACTCAGAAGGGATATTGTTGATTGATTACCTGGAGCGTGGAACCATTATTACAGGCCAATATTATGCCGCTTTAATTCCCAAGTTGAGGAATGCCATCAAAGAGAAAAGGAGAGGGAAACTTCGAAGGGGCGTGCTGTTTCATCACGACAACGCACCCGCGCATAGGTCGGCAGTTGCGATGGCTGCTATTCAGCAAGCTGGCTTCGAATTGGTTGACTACCCCCCCTTATTCACCAGATCTGGCGCCTAGCGATTTTTATCTGTTCCCCAAATTGAAAGAATACTTAAGGGGAAATAGGTACGAAGACGACAACGAGGTGATGGATGCCGTGGAGAGCTGTTTGCAGGACCAAGACAAAACTTTATTTTTAAAGGGATTGAAGCCTTGGAAAAGCGCTGGACTCGGTGTGTAGAGAGACTCGGAGACTATGTAGAGAAATAAATAATTAAGTTATCAATAGTAATTATATTCTATCTCATTCTCACTACATTTTGATCCCTCCTCTTCAGCTTGAATTCCTTTGTGAAGTAAGTAAAACGCAATAGCTCATTTCTGGTGTGTGTCCGTGGCGGTCTGGGAACTAACTGAACAGCTTTCCAGCTGTAAATAACCGCGGCAGCTGCGGTTCCCGCACAAATAACCGGTTTAGAGTTAGAAATAAAACGGCTGTCCCGCAACTAAGGCGGACGCGGTTGAAAGTCGCTTTTCAACACAATGGAGGGCGGTAACATAAACAATATTTGACAGAGTTCTGGCACAGGAAAAGAACTAATAGGAGAAATTGAAAACATAACACCCAGTAACTATCATTTTCTCACATATTCGTACAATGTCAAGATACATTTGTACGATTTACGCTTCTGTTTACGTGATAAAAATATTTACAAAAACATTTTCTTGGGGGTAAAATAGGTATCTGGACATATGTGAAGAAAATTGAGCTTTAGCGTGTGGAAACAGAATACTGTTTCCTTGGAATACAAGTCAATTTTAGAAAGGCAAGAGCCAAGATAGGTAAAACCCAACAAAATTTTGTACCGAAGAGAATTAGGTCTTGTCTCAAATCTGACAGCTGAGTTTTTATGCTACTTTATTTGGTATCTAACAATATATTTATATTGGGTTTAAAGTAAGCTAATGATTTTTTACACGACACGACAAAACCTACAGGGCACTGCTCGTGAACTCAATCTTGAAATTTGGTACGAAGCAACGTCTTATAGCACAGATAAAGGAATAATTGTGAAAAGCATAAATTACCATTAAAAAAAATACCATAACTTTTACTTACCTATATACCTACAGGTTTGTATGGAACCCTCGGTGCGCGAGTCCGACTCGCACTTGGCCGGTAAGTCAAGCTATAGCGTAACTTTGGACTCTGATAGAATGATGATGATGGTGTTAGTGATGATGATGATGATGATGATGATGGTAATGAACCTCACCTGATGGCACAGCTGGTGCCGTCCTCGTCGCTCTCCCGCTTCCGACGGCGGCTTCTGATGTAAAGGTAAGCGCCAGCCGCCAGTAGAACTGCCACAGCACTACAACTTAGTATAGTGACTAAGACCACATCTTTTGTCTTCATTTTGACCTGAAGGACAAGAGAAAATATTATAAAAACAGTAGTAGAGTAGCTTCCATTAGACGGGTACTGTATCAAAATTGCCGTGGTGGTGCCGGCGTAAGAATTATACCCCACCCTCTCTACCCGTGGTTGCCGTAAGAGTCGGCTAAGGGATGTAATACGGAAGATGGGCAGCAGCGTCTTCTTTGAACAATTACACCTAACTGCGCTCGTCAACCCGCCTGCCAAGCGTGGCGAGTATTGGCAAAACCCTTCCCCTGGAGGAGGCCTATGTCCAGCAGTGGACGTCATATGGCTGATGATGAAATAAAATAGCCGGTAAAGTGTAAATAATAAAGTGTCCGGTGAGAGCAGGCGAATGCGAGCGGACGTGCAGAGTACTGGAACGCGCGCGGCCAAACTCACGGCAAGGCCCAGACTGCCAGCACCCGAGTCTCCCCGAGATTATGCTAATGTGTGCGTGGCAGTGTGTACGCACGCAGACATTCAAACCGGCAGCGGCTAGTTTCTATGAAGATGACCTACTGTTCTTAGTGTACTGTGGTATGTATTTACAAAAAAAAAAGATAAGATAAGCATGGTTCCCATAATACAAGCTTTGCTTAGTTCGAGGCTAGATGGCGTTATGTGAAATTACTTACAATATTTTTTTATTAATTTAAATGCTTAATCAGATGTGGATGCATAGGTTTTTTTTAAATAATTAGATGGCTTACGTTTGACCGCCATCTCACCTGATGTTAAGTGATGATGCGGTCTAAGATTAAGCATGCTTGCCTAGAAGATACCGATTCACTCTCGACATGAAGACACCCAGATCAGGGAACACCCACTCGGGCAGCGCATTCCACTGTCTAGCAGTCCGCACAATGAATGTGGAATCAAATCGTTTCGTTCGAGTTTTTGGAACATCTACCATGAAACGATGTCGCTTTTTTTGAGCTTCTGGCTGTCCGATAGAAAAATGGACATGAGGGAATCAGACCATGTAGTTCTGAAGCACATTGTCCGAAATGAATCCGATAAAAAATCGACTAACTAGCAACTTTGCGACGACGTTCTAGGCTATCGAATGGCTATCGATGGGTATCTTTAGAATCCTTACATCTCGAGTGACACTGACAATATTTTTAACAGAGTCATTTTTTTTTTCTTTACATTTTATATATTCTTGTTTGAAGTATGTTAAGGAGAATCAATAGTACACACATATTACACGAAATGTGTCACATGCTCGGAGGGAAATGAATAATTTACCTTCACGTGTAAAACTGGGGCGAAATTTGCATTCGACAGGTAGAGCATTACTTATAAAAGTGATTTTAACTACACGCAATTCTATTTTAGTTTCAGGGCATATTAATCAAGTCCTGTCTAAAAATTATTGTGGTTAAAATCAGCAATATTTTTTAATTTTTTTATGGCTGACAGGCTAGGTGTTTGACCACAACTCACCTGATGTTAAGTGACGGTGTGGCCGAAGATGATAAAGCACGCCTAGCGCGGAATGGAATGGAACAAAAAAAAATATAGGGTTACGCGAAACAGTGCTAATCACTACATATTATAAAACAAAGTCGTCCCACGCGTCTGTCTGTCTGTCTGCCTGTCTGTGCGCGATAAACTTAAAACTACTAAACAGATTATCATGCGAGTTTAACCAATAAATAGATAGAGGGGTTCATGAGGAAGGTTTAGGTATATAATTTGTAAAGGTTTTAGATAGATAGATAGAAACTCTTTATTGTGCACAGCGAAAAAGAAAAAGAGTACAGAACAAAACAAAAAGAATCTTATGAGCTAGTACCACAAGTGGTGGCCTTATGGCCAAGAGCGATATCTTCCAGGCAACCAATAATGGAAAAACGATATAATGTTGGAGATGTTGTAACACTAAAAAGAATATATTAATAAAAATACTACATACCTACTTATAGTGTGTAAAAGTAATAATGTCTTCAAATAAAAATGAATATATATATATATAGACCACAATATAAATGTACATAAAGATAAAACAAAAATAAAATTATAACAAACATCAGCAACGAGTTACAGAACATGTCGAGGTTTTGTGTAATATAGTTTAAATATGACTAGCGACCCGCCCCCGCTTCGCGCGGGTGCAATGTAGATTTTAATGTGATACATATGCATGTATTATACATATAAACCTTCCTCTTCAATCACTCTATCTATTTAAAACCGCATTAAAATCCGTTGCGTAGTTTTAAAGATTTAAGCATACATAGGGATGTAGGGACAGAGAAAGCGACTTTGTTTTATACTATGTAGTGATGATGATAATTGTTGGAAGTGTCGGAAAAAGTCAAGCCACCTGGGAGCTTTCATCGAAACGCTGCCTAATCCCTTTGAGATATAACAAAACAAAGCATGGTGGGATATTCCTCTTTTATAGATCTACAAAAAAGTCCGCAGTGACATATATCTACCTTTTAAGGATAGCTTACTATACACATTTTTACAACCCTTGCGAAGCCAAGACTGAGCAAGCTTAGCAGGAGGTCGTCTAGGTAGGTACCACCTAGTACAAGATATTCTGCCGCCAAGCAGTAGTGTGTAAACATTACTGTGTTCCGGTTTGAAGGGTACTGCAGTGACATTCACATTGGAGAGTGTGCTTCAGAACTACATGGTCAGATTCCCCCATGCCCATTTTTCTATCGGACAGCCAGAAGCTCAAAAAAGCGCCATCGTTTCATGGTAGATGTTCCAAAAACTCGAACGAAACGATTTGATTCCACGTTCATTGTGCGGACTGCTAGACAGTGGAATGCGCTGCCTGAGTGGGTGTTCCCCGTTGGATATAATCTGGGTGTCTTCAAGTCGAGAATGAATCGTTATCTTCTAGGCAAGCGTGCGTCATTTTGGACCGCATCATCACTTGACATCAGGTGAGATGGCGGCCAAACGTAAGCCTATTTCTAATTAAAAAAAAAAACATTACAGGGCTGTTAAGACTAACCATGACTTAAACAACCAAAGCAGCGATGTCCTAGACTTTGTTTTGTTACTCAAAGTTCTGTGTATCGCTGCAATGGCCATGGATACCTCTTACCATCAGGAGAGCTCAAAAAAGTTGCATCATAGATCCCTTATTCCGCGTAGTCGGTTAAACTCTTATACAGGTACACTCAAGGAAGCTAAGTGCTATAGATAAGACAAATAAGATTCCCCTACTTATTTGTTCCTACCACGTTCGCTCCGTTGATTTGTGACAGCAAACACGGCTATTTTCCTATGGAAAAGACTGTGTTTTCCTCGCGTATAAAAATAGGGAAATAAATTGTGTGGAAAACTTTTTGGTATTCTCACGAGATTATCAGATAGAACTCTTTATTGAGCACACCAAAAATGGAAAGAAATACCACGTTCAAATAATTTGTCAACAAAAAATAATAATTACTTAGTAATTTAATAATCCACTGACAAGGTGGACAGACGACCTAATAAAGACCGCAGGAACGCGCTGGATGCGAGCCGCTTCCGACCCGTCTTTATAAATATTTTTTTATGGCTGCCAGGCAAGGTCTTTGACCACAGCTCATATGATGTTAAGTGACGGTGTGGTCGAAGATGGTAAAGCATACCTAGCCTAGAATGGAACTGGCTCTCAAGTAAGGCTGCCGAACACCCGTTAGATGCTTGGCGGCAGATTTTCAACTTGAGGGTGGTAGCTAGTTAGCCGAGTACTAGAAAGTACCCTACCACCACGCTATGGTTTCCTCACGATGTTTTCCTTCACCGGCAGCTCAAGCTCATTGTTGGGGTTTGTACCCACGCCCTTCGGTATGCGAACCTACCGCGCTAACCAGTGAGCCATCATCGCTACAAAAATTTATGGAAATCAATGGGGGAGGCCTATGTCCAGCTGTCAAGTGGACGTCGATGATGATGATGAATTTAATAATCTTGCAAAATAGAAAATCATGTAAAGTTCTTTAAATGAAACATAATTTAACAAGCTAAAGAGTTTAAAAAATCTGAAACCCGACTATTAAAATAACAATAATTAAAGGAAAAAAACTAATTTATTATTCCTAATTCAAATTTAACATATACAAATACAAATACTAAGGTTACAGGTCAAATATAAAATATGTCAATATAATTAAATGTCAATAAAAAAAATTTAATTACTTACTAGTAATTCAATAAATTATTACTTATTTTTAAATAATAGTCAAAGTCATAGAACAAGGCCTCTTGAAACCAAGATCTTAGTTTGCTTCTAAAGCACGCGGTGGAACACTTCCACAATGGAAGGTGAAGGTGTATATTATAATATTTTTGTAATACTCTTTTAATTGCATTTATATAGATACCCTACTTAATAGGTTTGGTTTTTTAAATTAACGTTTTACTATTTCGAACCATAAATCCACCATCTTGTTTTTTTTTTAAATCCACCCTCTAAGGGCTCTTGGGTTATTGAGACGAATCTAATGACACCTTAATTGTTGTAATCCATTCGGCTGTTTGCAAGATACGAGGAAATATAGAAATGTTAAATTTATTAAATATATTAAACATACAAGATACGCGCGAAAAACATAACCCTTCCTTGACAGTCGGGTAAAAAAATCAGAAACGTACAAAAACAGGCTCTTTCAAGCTCATCAAGCCACAAAAAGTGGCACTAAAGGTCCAAAAGGGGCACAAAAAGCGCCAATTTGCTTCATAACTTCAATCAAACGTCGAGGGAAGAATTGGAGAACAAAAACGGGAAGGGCTAATGCGGTATGCGGCTCTCGCATCGATCCGAGTGTGTTCGAACGGGCAAGGTGTCTGGAACGAGCACTGGAACAAGCACTGGAACGATATAATTAGAATAATTAAATAAACTTTTTTTTGTTTTACTATTTGTTTATTCTTACAGAATATATTTTTATGCTTTAAACATTTAAACTTTTGAGTCCCTAATAAAATAAGTAGTATACTTTTTATTTCACGTTTAGTTAATGCCACTACTGCCCTCACTATAAACAGTATTATTTATTGGCCATAAATAAAAATAATGTCACAGGCAAGTCATCTGTTACAAAAAAAATCTTATAATTACACTTTTATTAGAATATCTGCTTTAAGAGCTCTCGGCGTGAGTTCGATTCTCACCAGAACAAACATTTATGTGACGATTACTATTTGTTCTGTGTATTCAGTATGTATTATAAGTATGTATTGATAAAAGAAAAGTATTTAAGTATTCTAATAGCTATCTGACTTCTATAGTACAAGCTTTGCTTAGTACGATATTAAATTATTTATTTACTAATAGGGGTTTTTGAAATTGTGTATTCTATTTTTTAAGAGATGGTGTGATCGAAGATGGTCAACATACAGCCTGGAATTTAACTGGCTCTCAAGTGAGGCTGTCGGAACACACTATTTGATGCTTAGATGCTTTCAACTTGAAGGTGGTAGCGAGCCAGTCGAGTTTTAGTACCTTACCACTTTGCTATAATATCTCTATGGTGTTTTTCTTCTCCATTAACTTAAGAATACAAAGCTCGCACTTAATACTACTATAGTCTGATATACTACGTAATTAAACGTGAACAATTCCGCATAAATAAAACAATCAAAAATGTAATCAAGCTTTGTTTTATAACTGCTCAGTACTACATTAGTTTGTAATGTCTACTTGCTTAAATTACTGTCGTATTAGTAACTAAGTCCGGCTAGTTAGCTCGCCCGTTCAAACGCGGCTCGATCTCAAAGATATCCCGTCGGTTGGAGCACCGAATCGACTTCCAATACAAAATAGCACCAGAATATCAGCCATTAACTTTAAACACATCATTTATCAAAATTTTAGGTTAAGTGATTGATGTCGTATTAAGCCAATTAAAATTATTAAATCCCGTATGGTCATTCGGCTTTGAACACTAAGTGGCTATTTGGGACGGAAATACATTTATCCCTATTTGGCTCTTAGGCTTTGTCGTGTGGCCGTATGGGCTTATTTTGTTTCCGTGTGGCCACTTAGGCCTCTGATGGACCCTTTGTGGCCTAATTTCTTTTAATAAGTATGATAAAATATGTCAAAATAATAAATTGCCGATTTAATATGTCATAATATGTCATTATATTAATGAATGATTTACTGCGTGTTTTGTACTGTAGTAACATCGAAGTTTGAAGATGATGTAAGAGCATTTAAAAATAAGATACTGTCGTGTACCTTTTTATTCGATTTCATTTCCTTTGTGAGTCTGGAGTATTATTTTATATTACGTTAACTCGACGCATATGAGAACCAACTTCATTTTGCTGAAAACCAATCGTTGCCTGAACGCGCTAGATGTGCGTACATATTATGCGTGGAGATCATAGATATGATACTTATTCTATCGATAAGCACAAATACTCAGCACTTGAATCAAGATATATATTTACATATATTTTTATATGTAGCCATAATGTAAATGTTTTTTTTATATAAAAAAAAAAAAAATATCATATTTTTATCAAAATACATTTTCTATGGCTATTCTTGCTGTCTATTGTCACGTAAACGTAATTTGACCTCAAATAAAAAGATAAATATTTAAACACTTCTGATTATATAGGTTTTTTTTATGCGTTTCTAAGTTTTTTTCTATGCCCCGCTTTCGACGAAAGAATCCCGCTTTTTTCACTCAAAAAGTTCCAAAATCCCGAATTAGCAAAAAAACTGGCAACTCTGGTACCGTTTCAAATCATGTTAAAATATTATTATATGCCTTTTTCTATCTTTTGCGATTGTTCAAAATTGAGACAAGTATTACCCTGGGGCGCCTCATGAAATTTTAATTTAATACAATATCAGAATTGTCTAAATAAACTGGCAATTAAAAAGTTTTAGGAGAAAAATGAAAAAGTTTTACTTATTCATGGCGGTATGCCTTTGGAAGTTGCGTAGGTATGAGATGTTCTACCGTCAAATGATACTATAAAAACCTTACTGGGTTCGGTTTTATGGCTGACAGGCTAGATGTTTGACCATAACTCACCTGATGTTAAGTGACGGTGTGGTCGAAGATGGTAAAGCACACCTAGCCTGGAATAGAACTGGCTCTCAAATGAGGCTGCCGGAACACACCGTTAGATGCTTGGCGACAGATTTTCAACTTGAGGGTGGTAGCTAGCCAGCCGAGTACTAGAAAGTACCCTACCACCACGCTATGGTTTCCTCACGATGTTTTCCTTCACCGGCAGCTCAAGCTCATTGTTGGGGTTTGAACCCACGCTCTTCGGCATGCGAACCGACCGCGCTAACCACTGAGCTATCATCGCTACAAAATTTTTACTTGGTGGTAGATTTTCTAAGGTAGGTCATCTAGGTAGGTACCACCGCAGTACCAGATATTCTGCCGCCAAGTAGTACTGTGTAAACGCTAAAGCAGCGATGCCCTGGATATGTTTTGTTACTCAATCTTAACTTATATAAGGTCTCTTGAGGCCAAGGTCTTAACTTGTTTCTGGAGCACGCAATGGAAGGCGCATCCCAAATGGAAGCGGGTACTCGGTCGTACACCGCGGGTCCTAGATTGTATACTAATCTTTCAGATTTAAAGCCGATGCGATGGCTTTCTTGGTCTTTCTTTTTATTACTGCTAAGAACAACGTGCTGTGGACCTGCGTTGAAATTTATCTATGTGTGAACAGGATAGTGAACTTGGTATATTAATTAACACGGCTAGGGCAGAATCTGTAGCCCCCTAAACAACTCCCCACGCAAGAGACGTTGTCCTGAACCCCACATATGGCATGAATGGCCCGCTTCTACAATACATAACAAAGGCTCTATTTCGATCGGCATCTTCACGATTGCTTACCACCTATCACCTTGCTTATTTGCCACATGTCGTATATGGTGGTGCCGGCGTAAGAATAGTACCCCACCCTCTCTACTCGTGGTTGCCGTAAGAGTCTGCTAAGGGATGTAATCCGGAAGATGGCAGCAGCGTCTTCCTTGAACAATCACACCTAACTGCGCTCGCCAACCCGCCTGTCAAGCGTGGCGAGTAGTGGCAAACCCCCCTCAGAGGGGCCTATGTCCAGCAGTGGACGTCCTATGGCTGATGATGTGATGATGTGTGTATAAAATTTTTGACCAAAGAGATATTATTAATGCTAAAAAGTTGAGATGAGATTCAATACGGTGTTTCCGTCTGACAAACTTAGGAAAGCATCAGAAGCAGTGATTATAAACCCTTTCAATTATCCAATGCTGAATATTCAAAGGGACTCTAATTGCTAATTAAGACCCTGAAAATACAATTATGACAGTATGAGCTTAGCATTGAATTCAGTGAAGAATTTTAAAAGCTTATTCTTGAGGTCATTCGATTGAGTTGTTATAATTTTTTAGGGTTCCGTACCTCAAAAGGTAAAAACCGTACCTCAAAAGGTAAAAAAGGAATCCTTATAAGATCACTCTCTTGTCCGTCTGTCTGTCCGTGTGTCACCACCAATTTTCTCAAGAACGGGTGGACCTAGCAAGTTGAAATTTATACCAGATACTGAGGTCTATAATGCCTATTAGGTGTATAAAATTCAAACACGATAAAAAGATATGGGCAAATTTAGATTTTCACGAAAACTTGTAAGTACCAAAATTTACCTTAATTTTCAACTTCTTTATTTTTCGGAATTTTTCCTTTACTAGTGCTGTGGTCAAAGATGGTAAAGTACATCTAGCCTGGAAAGGAACTGGCTCTCAAGTGAGGCTGCCGGAATACACCGTTAGATGCTTAGTGGCAGATTTTCAACTTGAGGGTGGTAGATAGCCACTAGTACTAGAAAGTACTCTACCACCACGCTATGGTTTCCTCACGATATTTTTCCTTCACCGGCAGCTCAAGCTCATTGTTGGGGTTTGAATCCACCTCCGTCAGCGTGAGAACCGTAACCACCGAGCTATCATCGCTACATTTTTAAATATAAATGGAACACTGTAACTTGGTGTTATCAATAAAATATTTGTATTGCAACATGTCCAAAACGACGAAATAAATTACCTAATAAATATGAAGAAATATACCTACAAAAAAAAAAAAAAAAACAATTGAATGATATTTGATAAATGATTCAATTATTATGATAAACGTTAAATTAAACATTATAAAATTGTTGTTGTTTTTTCCCCCTTACTGACTTATTCTTTAGGATTCTGTAAAACGAGGACAAAGAGTATCCTGAAAAAGAAAGTTATTCCGAAAATATATTTTTAAACTCTCTTTGTAAAATTTGTAATCTCAGCTTTTGTTCCTTACGCTGTTTTATTCAAAACGATTTCTGTGTTAAAATGCAAAATGGAGCGATTTCAGGTGTTAATGTTCGGACTATTCCGAAATGTGGGGCTTTTAGTACATAAATAAGGTTATAGGTACATGATTTTAATGTACATGTCTTCCTTGAACAATCACACCTAACTGCGCTCGCCAACCCGCCTGCCAAGCGTGGCGAATATTGGCAAAACCCAGGAGGAGGCTTATGTCCAGCAGTGGACGTCCTATGGCTGATGATGTGTGATAGGAACATACATATATACAGTCAAATACATAACCCTCTTTTTTGTTTTACAACAGTCGGGTAATAAAGAAAGTTGAGTAAAATGACAGTGGTTCTAGTAACATATTATTGAAGTTGTTACTGTGTCCTCAATATCTTTTATTACTAGACAGCATTCTGCACACGTGCCAGAGAGGCACAGTGAAAATAATGAGTAAGACAACTTCTTGAAGCGATGATATTTCAGCATGTTCAGGCCGCACGCTGTGGGCCTTAAATCCCAACGATATGCTGAACTGGTAAAGAAAAACACCGCGAAGAAACTAAACCATAACATGATGGTAAGTCATTATATGGTACTAAACTGGCTAAGTTTTTAATGTAATAATAATGAGACGAATGATTTTACTTGGGGGTAGATTTCCTTAGCAGGAGGTCATCCAGGTAGGTACCACTTCAGTACCTGATATTCTGCCGCCAATCAGTAGTGTGTAAACATCACTGTGTTCCGGTTTGGAGGGCAGCTAGCGAAATTACAGCGCTGTTGAGACTAACCATCTAGTCTCGAAGTAATGAGCGCCAAGGCAGCGACGCCCTGGACTTTGTTTTACTACTCAAAGTTGTGTATCACTGCAATGGTCATGGACAGGCGTTATCTTTTAACATCAGGAGAGCGTCTCGTTCATCTCATTACTGTTACATTAAAAAATAATGCTCTCCTGATGGTAAGAGATAACACATGACCATGTTCATAATCATTACAGCGACACACAGAACTTTGAGTAACATAACAAAGTCTAAGGCATCGCTGCTTTGGCGCTCAATACTTTGAGACTAGATGCTTAGTCTCAACAGCTCTGTAATTTCGCTAGCTGCAGTACCCTTCAAACCGGAACACAGTAATGTTTACACACTACTACTTGGCGGCAGAATATCAGGTACTTAATATAGATGACCTCTTGGTAAGGAAATTGACCATGTAAATAAGTACTGCCATATTTTTCCTAAAAAGTTAACCTTCTGGCAACTTAGTTTGTTACTGTGGCACTCTTTTGCCGCGCGAAACAAATTGGACGTATTTGCGTACGCTCAGAGAAATCATAGTGCTATTTCATATGTAATGTAGGTATCTAACTCTACTGCAGAATGTAGCAAACTTATAGCAATTCTTACTAAAAATCAATAGTAGATTATAGCAGAAGGTCCTTTAGGTACTGGCTATGCATTTGACAATAGCTCACCTGATGTTAATTAAGAGATAACGCCTGTCTATGACCATTGCAGCGGTACAGAGAACTTTGAGTAGTAAAACAAAGTCCAGGGCATCGCTGCCTTGGCGCTCATTACTTTGAGACTAGATGGTTAGATGTTTAGTCTCAATAGTCTCAATTAGTGGTAGATTTCCTTAGCAGGAGGTCGTCTAGGTAGGTACCACCGCAGTACCAGATATTCTGCCGCCAAGCAGTAGTGTGTAAACATTATATACTGTGTTCCGGTTTAAAGGGTACTGCAGCTAGCGAAATTACAGGGCTGTTGAGACTAACCATCTAGTCTCAAAGTAATGAGCGCTAAAGCAGTGATGCCATCGACTTTGTTTTGTTATGCAAAGTTCTGTGTACCGCTGCAATGGCCATGGACATGTGTTATCTCTTACCATCAGGAGAGCGTCATTTCATTTACATTAAAAACTTGGTGGTCCAATGTTAAAATAACGTTTTTACACTAAAGGCGTGGTAATTCGACACAACTAATACAAAATCAAAATCAAAAAGTCATTCATTCAGTTTAGGCCCTGGTAAGGCACTTATGAACGTTAAGTTACAACTTTGAATCTACCACCGGCTCGTAATTACACTTCAACTGGGAAGACTCCGGCAAGAAACTCAACAAGGCATTTTTTTTGTGGATCTTTCTTTTCATATTAGGTTACAATTTACAGTTATAAATATTAATACATACATTATGCTTACTACAATTGTGATTAACCCAGGGGGGTGCAAGTGCAAAGAGAAGCTACTACAACCATATATTCCTGTCTTCCACGTAATGAGCCACCTTATAGTAGGCTTTGTCAATTAACCTCTGCTTTATAAAATCTTTGAATTTATTATAGGACATTTTAGTTACCTCAAGTGGGATTTTATTATAGAATCTAACGCAATTCCCGAGAAAAGACTTATTAGCTTTATATAACCTGAATCTAGGTGTCAGTATATGTGACCTACATATAGGTTACAAAACAGGTCACCTTTCTGTGACTTTGTTTTCCTGTGACCTAATATTTTAGTTGTTTAGGTTCATTGTTTTCCCTTAATGTATTATTACGGTAACAACCACTTTTATGACCTGGTTTACCAAATAGTGAATCAAAACAAAAATTAAGTAAAATTCCTGTAAATTTCTGGTAATTTTTGGAGTTTTTGACAGTTCTATGGCTGACAGGCTAGGTGTATAACCACAACTCACCTGATATTAAGTGACGGTGTGGTCGAAGACGGTAAAGCATACCTAGCCTGAAATAGAACTGGCTCTCAACTGAGGCTGCCGGAACACATTGTTAGATGCTTGGCGGCTGATTTTCAACTTGAGGGTGGTAGACGAGTACCAGAAAGTACCCTGCCACCATGCTATGGTTTCCTCACGATGTTTTCCTTCAACGGCAGCTTAAGTTCATTGTTGAGGTTTGAACCCACGCCCTTCGGCATGCGAGCCGACTGCGCTAACCACTGAGCCATCATCGCTAAACTCGTGTGGCTAAAGATGGCATACTTACTCCGGAATAGAATTAACTCTCAAGTAAGGTTGCCAGAAGCGGTGATTGTGTCGCTTGCACCGTACGGTTGATGGACGTGAGTTCCTCAAAACGTTGAGAAACCCTGTCTTGTACAACGTAAGTTATAAAATGTCAATCTGCTTTTATGAACCATGTAAGCGTTTGATATTATGATACTTGTCTGTGAAGTAATAAAGTCTCTGTAATGAGTTTGAGCGTAAATAAGAACATGAAGGAAAATATTCAGAAGTGTGTAAGGTTTAATATTCTCCAACTTTTAGCTTTTTGACATCAATACTTCTTCAGCTTCTATAGCGGGAGGCAATTCAGAAAACTGATGATGACAATATCGGAAACAGTTTGGTATTTTTAGGGTTCCGCACCTCAAAAGGAAAAAATGGAACCCTTATAGGATCATTTTGTTGTCCGTCTGTCTGTCTGTCAAGATCATTTTTCTCAGGAATACGTGGAGTTATCAAACTGAAATTCATATAAAATACTCAGGTCTACTGTCCCTTGGAGCTGTGAAAAAATCAAACTTCTAAGCCAACGCAATCAAAAGATACAGCCGCTTATGCTGCAAATTTTCGACACTCGCAAGGGAATCAGAACCTACAGGGTACTTCCCGTGAACTCAGAATCTTGAAATTTGGTACGAAGCAACATCTTATAATAATAATAATAATCTTTATTTATTTCATTATAGTGCACGTATACATAAGATTAACAGTTACCTGCACTAAGCGAAAGCTTGTATCGCAGGGAACTATCGACAATTTAATAATGATCTCAAATCAGATAAATATACATTTTAAAAATTTAGTTTAAATATAATTTGAACATAAAATACTTGAAGAAAAATCAATGGACAACAAATGGAATTACTAAAATATTAAGGGCTACATAATAAATAAGGGTGTGAGTACGTGTGTGTGTCTTCGTGCGTGTGAGGGTTTGTGTTTTTGTGTGGGTGCGTGTTTGTGGGTGTGTGTGAGTGTGTGTGTGTGTGTGTGTGTGTGTGTGTGTGTGTGTTTGTGTGTGTGGGAGTGTGTTTGAGTGTGTGGGTGTGTAAATGTGTGGGTATGTATGATAGGCGTTTAGAATACTGGAGCCAAATTCAATAAGGATTAAGGGGTTATTTTTAGTATTTCCTCGGTCTCGTGGTATGAAAGGGAGCACAAATATTTTGTTAGAAATAATTTACACTCTCTAATAGTTTTTTGACGGATGCCATGCTGTTTATCAATTGATTATAGCACATATAAAGGAAAAAAAATGGTTCAGCTGTTTATGCGTGAAAACGTAATAGACAGACAGAGCTACTTCCACATTTATTATACATAATACTAGCTGTGCCCCGCGGTTTCACCCGCGCTAGATGCCTACGTCATAGTAGCTTTATGCATGCAAAGTCTCAGCCCGATCGGTTTAAAATTGACAAAGTTTCATACAAACTTTCATCCCCTATTTTATCCCCTTGGGAGTAGAATTAATCAAAATCCTTTCTTAGCGGATGCCTACGTCATAACATCTACCTGCATGCCAAATTTCAGCCCGATCCGTCCAGTGGTTTGGGCTGTGCGTTGATAGATCACTATGTCAGTCAGTCAGTCAATCAGTCACCTTTGAGTTATATGTATTTAGATAGATAGATTATAAGTATGGAAGTATGGATGTTATATTACAAAGCCTATATTATTAAGCCTATTTTAATAAGCTTGCCGTGTTCATTAAAGCTTGTAATCTGATAAAGCGATAATTAAATGTCAAAATAAATTTAACCTCGTGACAACAGGTGGGTGTCAAGGTCTATTTTAATTAAAATAATTAGCGGGCGCCATAAAGATTTAATCTAAATAATATATTTGTTGTGTAATTTTTTTTACCAAACGAAAAATAGATAGCTTTTGTTTTATGGTTGACAGGCTAATTGTTTGACTACAGCTCACCCGATGTTAAGTGACGGTGTGGTCGAAGATTGTAAAGCACAAGCCCGGAATGGTACTGGCTCTTAAGTGAGGCTGCCGGGACACACCGTTAGATGCTTGGCGGCAGATTTTCAACTTGAGGGTGGTAGCTAGCCAGCCGAGTACTAGAAAGTACCCTACCACTACGCTATGGGTTGTTCAAGCTCATCATTGAACAGACCGTGGTAATCACTGAGCTATAATCACCACATAAATCGCTACAAAACGTTAGCACACTACTGCTTGGCAGCAGAATACAGAAATACAACATAAGAATACTGTTACTAATAATAGTACCAGCCTTATTAATGCTATACGAAGATAACTGACAGCCCTATTGGCTCATTGGCAGCTTATCTGCTTTAAGAGCTGTAAGGCGTGAATTTGGTTCCCATTCGGACAAACATTTTTGGTATAAACACATGTTTGTTCTATAATTAAACCTTCACGGTGTCAGATGCCGTGGTGGTGCCGGCGTAAGAATAGTACCCCACCCCCTTTACACGTGGTTGCCGTAAGAGTCGGCTAAGGGATGTAATCCGGAAGATGGGCAGCAGCGTCTTCCTTGAACAATCACACCTAACTGCGCTCGCCAACCCGCCTGTCAAGCGTGGCGAGTATTGGCAAAACCCCCCCCCAGGAGGAGGCCTATGTCCAGCAGTGGACGACCTATGGCTGATGATGATGATGATGATATATTATAAGAATTTACAAAAAAAAGTATTTAAGTATTCTCTAAGTTATCTGACTTCCATAGTACAAGCTTTGCTTAGTTTGGGTCAGATAGCGCCGTGTAATGTCCTACAATATTACTATTGATAATAATTTAAAAACCGATTACTCGGATATGAATAAATAAGCTTTTAAAATGTGATATTAATATAACACATTTTCCAATAACAAAGTATTAGAGCTTTCCACTAAAGGTTAACTTAGTTAAGTTATTAACTTGAACCAAGTGAAAAGTTTGTATGCACCACCTAGATTCTATAATGGCTATTGCTTAAGTAAGGTATATATACCTTATACTTATACCTTATACCTTACCTTATACCTTAGCTTTGAAGCTAAGTTAGTAACTACAATATTAATTTAAATAAACATTAGATTTTTTTATTTCTTTAATGTGTGTTTCTGTGTATCTATCATGTGGCATCATAGATCCCAAACAGCTGAACTGATTTTGATTTAGTTTTTTAAATGTGATTTGGTCGAGATTGCTATTAGCGATGATTCAAGAAAATTTGTTCCAAACCTATCCTATATTATCCTATCCTATTCCATCCCATCCCATCCCATCCCATCCCATCCCATCCCATCCCATCCTATCTCATCCCATTTCATTCCATCCCATCCCATCGAATCCCAGCCCATCCCATCCCATCTTATCCTTTTCTTTCCTATTATATTATGCAGTAGTGCGGTCTAAGCACGTTTAGCTAGAAGGAACATAGTTACTCTAGATTTAAAGACACCCATATTGTAACGGGGAACACAGAATCCGGCAGAGCTCCACAACCTCGACAGCGAGGTTCCAATTTTTTATTCGCACAGGCGAATAAAAAATGTGGAATCGCAACACTTCGTGCGTACGTGGAATTTCCACCATATTCGAATGACATTTTGGTCGTGTTTGGAGTTGGGTAAAAAAGGTCAAAACCTTACCTACATCTAAGGGTAGGTAACACAGAATTCGTAGATCTGACCCTTTTCTGTACACAAGTAGCTACCGTTAGTAAGTTTGAGACTTTAGAAATAAAGTTTACAATTCGAATAATTTATTCGAATTGTTTGATATTTATTGTCGGATAACGGTATAGCCAAAAGGAATGGTATTGTTTTTAATTTTTAGCTTATGCCTATGCTCATCCGATTTTGCTGAACGAGGTGTCAATCGATTCGTTTTTATGTTTTTAAAATTATTCGTTTTAAAAAACGTTAGTTATTATTATTTCCGTGATCGAGTTTTTTTATTTTTTAGCTACGCCCATATAGCCCACGGCGAAGTGCGAGTCCGACTCGCGCACGAAGGGTTCCGTACAATTATCTATAAAAACGGCAAAAAAATTATGTCTGTTGTATCGGAGCCCCCTTAAATATTTATTTTATTGTTTTTTTTAGTATTTTTTGTTATAGCGGCAACAGAAATACATTATCTCTGAAAATTTCAACTGTTTACCTATCACGGTTCATGAAATACAGCCTGGTGACAGACGGACAGCGGAGTCTTAGTAATAGGGTCCCGTTTTACCCTTTGGGTACGGAACCCTAAAAAACTATAATCATTAAAACACTGGTTTGTATAATAAAAAATAATAAGCCTTTATTGCTGTTCTATAAATTTACAATACACATTTTTTTTTTTCCTTATTAATAATACTAATTATATTTATTTATTAACAGATCGACCTGTAGTCGATCTGTTAATTTTAAGTTATCGTTAAAGTTAAGTTATCGGTTTCACTTCACAGCTTGTCTTCCGACAAAGGCCTCCTCTAAAGCTTTCCATTTCTGTCTGTCTCTGGCTGTTCTCGTCCACTCTGGACCCGCTACCTTTTTGAGGTCATCTTCCCATCTTTTTGTTTGACGCCCTTTACTTCTTTTCCCATTCCTGGGATACCACTCTGTTATGGTTTTTGTCCATTTTCCATTCGTATCTCTAAGCATATGTCCAGTCCATCGCCATTTTAAAGTTTTACATATTTCCTTTGCATCCTTAAATTTAGTTGTATTTTTAATTTTTTCTAATCTTATTCTATCTTTCCTTTTGGCGCCCATTACGCTTCTCTCCATTCCGTTTTGACATACCTTTATTTTGTTCATTAAGTTATCTGTCAATGCCCATGTTTGGCAACCATAAGTTAAGCATGGTAAAATGCACATATTATACACTTTTCTTTTCTCTTTGATGGGCATGTCCTTGTTTTTCATGACTTCGCTGAGTGACCAATATCTCTTCCATGTGTTGGCTATCCGTCTTTCAATCTCTTTATGCATGGTGTCTTCAGCGGCTATGAGTTGTCCTAAGTATACATATTCTTCGACATATTCTATCATCTCTGAATTGACTATGATGGTATGCGTCTGTGAAGAGTTACTCATAATCTTTGTCTTTGCCGTGTTCATTGTAAGTCCAGCTTTCGCGCTTTGATCTGACAATTGTTGTAACATTTGCTCTAATTTTTTTGGACATTCTGCAAATAAGATTAGGTCATCTGCAAATCGTAAGTGGCTTAGTTTTTCACCGTTTATGTTCAGGCCTTCGTGATCCCATTGCAGATTCCTGAATATCATCTCTAGAGCCGCCGAAAACAACTTAGGAGAAATTGGGTCTCCTTGCCGGACGCCTCTCTCTATAGGAAATTCTTCACCCTTAGTTTCAAGCCTGATTTGGGCTGTGCTTTTGGAGTATACGTTCCGAAGTATACGTATGTACTTTCCATGTATTCCCTGTATACGTAGTGCTTCCCAGATATACTCATGTTCCAAGGAGTCGAAGGCCTTATTATAATCAACAAATCCCAAATAGTATTCCTTATTGTACTCTTTATATTTTTGTAGAACCTGCCTTAGAACATGTATATGGTCTATTGTTGAATATTGACTGCGAAAACCCGCCTGCTCTCTTGGTTGGTTTTCATCGAGAGTAGAAGTAATTCGTGACAGAATTATTTTTGAAAAGACTTTATAGACATTGGACATCAAGCTTATAGGTCTATAATTAACTATATCTCCTTTATCTCCTTTTTTATGTAATAATATTATTGTTGATTTAGTCCAGTCTTCGGGGATAATTTCAGTGTCTATTATTTTGTTAAATATATCTGTTAATATAGGACCAATGACTGGTGTAGTAGATTTTAACAGTTCATTTGTTACTTGATCAGCACCTGGTGTCTTGTCTGTCTTTTGCGTATTGATTGCTCTAATTGTTTCTTCATTTAATATTTTCGGGATTGCTTCAGAATCCTTGTTATTTATTTTATTTGTTGTTTCTTTTTTGTTTTTGCTTTGGTAAAGCTTTCGATAATAGTCTGTGGCTGCCTTTAGTATTTCTATTCTTTTGTTTGTATAATTTTTATCTATGGTCTTTACTTTTAGCATCCAATCTCTTTTATTTTTCAATTCCTTTATTGCTTTTTTAATTCCACCGCTTCTTTCTATATATTTCTTTAATGTGGAATGCCTTTTATTTTTATTGTCTTTCCTGATGTTTTGGTTGATCTTTTTGCTGAGTTCTGATATTTTGGGACGGTTAACTGTCTTTTCTTTCTGTTGTAATAATTCCTTCCTTTCTTGTAATAACTGGTATGTCTCATCTGAGATTACTCTTTTACTCTCTGCGTTTGTTTTCTTCGTTTCTGTTTTCAATAGGTTTATAATCTTCTCGTAGTGTTCCTGAATCGACATTGGTTCCTTTGTTTCATTATTTGTTAGTTCCTGTAGATTATTCAAAAGTTGAGTGGTATTACCAGTACATACAATGGCTGAATTATTTGTACAAAATTGCCTTTTGGTCTTTATTTTTGTTCCTATTAGTTTTGCACGAACCATTTTATGGTCCGAATTGAAATTCAGGTGGTGTATCACGGATACGTCTTTGATGATTTTGGCCTTATTTGACATGATAAAATCAATTTCGTTTTTGTGGAGTCCGTTTGGGGAGGTCCATGTCCACTTCTTTGTTTTCTTTTTCTTATAAAAACTATTCAAGATCTTAAGTTTGTTTTCTAGAGCAAAGGAGACTAGTCTGGATCCATTTTTGCTCCTTTTTCCCTGTCCATATTGTCCCACCGTATATTCTTCTCCGCTGTTGTTGCGTACTCCTATTTGTGCGTTGAAGTCACCCATTACTATAACATTTTTGTTGCAACTTTGCATAGTTATTTTCAGATCTTCATAGAATTTTTCAATATTTGTAACATCTTCCTTCTTATTCGATTCAGTTGGAGAGTATGCCTGGATGATTGACCAGTTTTCTTCTTTATTTAAAGGCAACTTTATGTTCAATATTGTTATTCTTTCAGATATTCCTTTTATTTCTTCTACTCTGTGTGCTAGGTTCTTTTTAATTAAAAATCCCACCCCATATTGTCCATGTGTTTCACCTTTATAATATAAAATATAGTTTCCGTAGTCATGTATCCCTTCTCCATATCTTCTCATTTCGCTGATACCTATTATATCCCAGTTTATGTCTGCTAAGGCTAATTCGAGTTCCAGGCGTTTCTCAGTGGTTCTTAGTGACTTAGCGTTAAAAGTGGCTATGTATAAATCCGATGTAAGTTTGTGCGTCTTTAGAGGGTCTTGGTCTTTTTCCCCCACGAGGACCAGTCGGCTTGGGGGAGGAGGTTTCGTTTCTTTGTTACTTGGTTTCTTATTTGATTTGTGTTCCCGATCGTCCGTGTTTAATTGCTATTGTTTCGTTGCAGTTGGGCTGGTTGAAAAGGAGTTAGACCGAATCCTCATCATATCAAATGCATTTTTTCTACTGGTTGATGATGGGGTTAGCAGTTGATGTTTTCTTGGTTGAACGTTTTCTTGTGGGGAGGTTGATGTTTCTCTCTTCCTTTTATCTTTACTGTTTGAGTTTTCCTTGATCACTAGTTTATCATATTTTATGAAGGCGAAATTTCCTTTTTTCCTCTCTTCCATTAGCTTAGGTTGTAATGCTTTCCTCTTCTCTAAAGTTTCTTTTGAGTAGTCTTCAGTTATATAAAATTCCTTAAGCTTCTTTTTGTTTTTCATGATCTCACTTTTCTTCCATCCACTAACTAATGAAAGGACTGTGGGCCGTGGTTTATTGTCTTTATTTGATTTCCCGATACGATATATTTTATTTACTTCCCGATCTTCTAAGGTAAAGTTTAATTCGTCTGAAAAATGCTTTTTTACGTTATCAAGTAATTCCCATATAGATTTCTCATCCTCCTTTAACCCATGTATTATTATATTGTTAGTTTTCCTGTCTCTCTCCAAATATTCTAATTTTTGTTCTAAGTTTTCTACTTTGTTTTTCAAAATTGTATTTTCTTCCAGTACAGGTTTTAATTTTTCTTCCATTTTTTCCATTATCGTATTAGTTAATTCTACTGTTTGGTTTTGCATTTCAAGTTTCATTTTATCAAATAAAATTTGAAATTGACCTTCCATTTTTGTGTGTAACGGAACGTGTTTTAGTGTATGAGGATATTAATTATTTTGCTGGCAACACTTGAATGACGCTGTCAGTTTTTGACGTGTCCGTTGACACTTGACAGGTAACGTCTATGCCCATCAGCTAGTAATAGGTAATAATTTCTAACCTTAAAAACTCCTTCGGTTTTATTCCTTCTTAATCCTCGCCAAATTCCGTGGATATATGGCGGTTTTTTATCACAAACACTTTTCCTCACTCAGATGTTCAATTTGAATGTAACTTTCTTGTGAAACTGTAGTTTTTTCTATTAATTTCCAATATTTCTTTGGAGCGTCCGGCACAGTGATGTTTACGATACAACGAACGACGGACGAATAATAATAGTATAATATCTTTGAATGATCTTATCTTCTTTATAATATCTCGGGTTGTCAAATTACTAAGTACCTATTCACAATTCGAATAATGTTTTAAATTTATTCGAGTATTAATTCGAACAAGATTTATAGACATCGTTCGTCTCTAGAAAAGGTCACTATCTGAATTAGAATCTGAATAAGGTCACTTGGGTATGCCTTTTGTTTTTCTATAAAGTTACGTCTAATAGATTCTAAAGGGTTCTATTTAGAATACTGTTACACATTATTTAAAAGTTTTTGTTTAGTCTAGAATAATTTTAGTTAAAACAAATATTCTGAATGAGATTTCAAATGTATGTTATTGGAAACAAGTAATATGTTAACTGTGTATATAGGAGCCCAAGATGCAGGCTTTAACTAGTTTGGGGGCAGCTGGACCGTCTAATAACTAATGTTTTTTTTTTATAGCTGACAGGCTTGGTGTTTGACCACAACTCACTTGATGTTAAGTGACGGTGTGGTCAAAGATGGTAAAGCACACCTAGCCTGGAATGGTACTGGCTCTCAAGTGAGGCTGCCGGAACATACCGTTAGATGCTTGACAGCATATTTTTAACTTGAGGGTGGTAGCTAGCCAGCCGAGTACTAGAAAGTACCCTACCACCACGCTATGGTTTCCTCACGATGTTTTCCTTACTGAGCTATCATCGCTACAATCTTCGCTCGCTTATTATCAATCGTCTCATTATTATTATTAATCGTCTTATTATTATTAGTACCTGGTTGACCGAGCATTGCTCGGCTGAAAACATGGATAAAACGACGTTTTCTGAAAATGAAACCTAGCTAGATCGATTTTTCGCCCCGGAAACCCCCTGGATACAAAATTTCATGAAAATCGTTGAAGCCGTTTCCGAGATTCGGAATATATATATATATATATATATATACAAGAATTGCTCGTTAGACCCTAGACTTCATACTAGGAAAACCTGTGTCGCGCAATCTAGTGTCTTTAAAATAAATAAAAACACACTTTTGGTAAAACAGCTCAATCTAGTGGGATAAGTTGCTTAACAGCACCTAACTTTTAAAACATGGTTGACCCTAATATAACTTATACTAGTACATCATATTATCTTTCATCATCATCATTTCAGCCGTAGAACGCCCACTGCTGGACATAGGCCTCCCCCATTGACTTCCATAAAGACCGGTTGGAAGCGGCTCGCCTCCAGCGCGTTCCTGCGGTCTTTATGAGGTCGTCTGTCCACCTTGTGGGTGGACGTCCTACGCTGCGCTTGCCGGTCCGTGGTCTCCATTCCAGAACTTTGCAGCCCCATCCGCCATCAGTTCTGCGTGCTATGTGCCCTGCCCACTGCCACTTCAACTTACTAATCCGCTGGGCTATGTCGGTAACTTTGGTTCGTCTACGGATCTCCTCATTTCTGATTCGATCTCGTAGAAAAACTCTGAGCATAGCCCTCTCCATAGCTCGTATCATATTATCTTTAGTAGCATAGTAAAACATAATGTTTAATTATTTTTACGTCTCTCATGAAAACTTTATGACATAAAAGCATGTTTATTATAAAATGGCGTATCAACAACGTTTTAGAAGTTGAATAGTTTTTATGATTGTAGTTCTAACTTAAGCGTGTTGCTATTAACGCGCCTAATTTAGGGTTAAGTAAAAAGGAATTAATTGGAGAGAAAATTTTGTAGCGATGATAGCTCAGTGGTTAGCGCGGTCGGTTCGCGTGCCAAAGGGCGTGGGTTCAAACCCCAACAATGAGCTTGAGCTGCCGGTGAAGGAAAACATCGTGAGGAAACCATAGCGTGGTGGTAGGGTACTTTCTAGAACTCGGCTGGCTAGCTACCACCCTCAAGTTGAAAATCTGCCGCCAAGCATCTAACGGTGTGTTCCGGCAGCCTCACTTGAGAGCCAGTATCATTCTAGGCTAGGTGTGCATTACCATCTTCGACCACACCGTCACTTAACATCAGGTCAAACACCAAGCCTGTCAACCAAAAACAAAAGATAACGCTGTCCATGACCATTGCAGCGATACACAGAACTTTGAGTAGCAAATCAAAGTCCAGGGCATCGCTGCTTTGGCGCTCATTACTTTGAGACTTTCGATGGTTGGTCTCAACAGCACTGTAATGTCGCTGCACTACCCTTCAAACCGGAACACAGTAATGTTTACACACTACTGCTTGGCGACAGAATATCTGAGATCTGAGATCTACCACCAAGTAAAATGTTATCGTTTACTTAGAATAATCCCAAAAGTGTGTAAGAACTTAGACCTCCTGTCAGCTTAACACAAAGCTTATAATCCTGTATACTTTCAAAGTATCTGTTTAAATAAAATACTGAATTTATTTGCGATTCGAGTGCAAACGTGATATTGTTGAATGAAATTGGCTGTCCGTAGATTTAATATGCAAACCAAATCAAAATTTGGTCTGATCTAAATTCGTTTCTACTGTTGTTGTTATTCTATCTACAGCTTTGATAGATGGTATATATTTTTAACAAGGGTTCGAAACTCGCGAGTGTCGAAAATTTTAGAATAAGCGGCTGTATCTTTTGATTGCATTGGCTTAGAAGTTTGATTTTTTTACAGCTCCAAGGAACAGTAGACCTGAGTATTTCATATGAATTTCAGCTTGATACCTCTACGCGTTCCTGAGAAAAAGGGTCTTGACAGACAGGTGGACAACAAAGTGATCCTATAATAGTTCCGTTTTTTCTTTTGAGGTGCGGAACCCTAAAAATGGATTTGCCTTCTACCTACGCTAAATTATGTAAACATTCCATAACATCAAGTAATTTCTGAAGGGTAAAATCAGCACACATACTGGTACCAACTTAACTAGATCTGGAATTTCAAAACTTGGTAAACCAATTTAGTTTCACAAGTTGGTAACTACCTCAAGAAAACTTGGTAATAGATCGTCTGGGTGGGTTCCACCGTAGTACCAGATATTCTACCACAAAGCTACTGCTTTGTGTAAACATTACTGTGATTGCAGTTAGCGAAATTACAGGGCTGTTAAGACTAACCATCGAAAGTCTCAAAGTAATGAGCGCCAAAACATCGATGCTCTAGACTTTGTTTTTTTTTATGGTTAAAAAACCAAGTATTTGACCACAGCTTGCCTGATGTTAACAGTGTGGTCGAAGATGGTAGGCTGCCAGACCTCACCGTTAGATGTTTTGTGCTCGAAGTTTTGTGTATCGCTATAACGGTCATGGACATGCATTATCTTTTTTTTTTATTCGGATAAGTTCCCATTTGACCACCAACTTGCTTGATGGTAAGCGATGATGTGGTCAAAGATCTCTTACCAGCAGGGGAGCGTCTCGTTTGTCTATTTACTTTTACTTAAAAAATCCTTAGATAATTTTGTAAATATTATTGATTTAATGTCACACACACACACTGATATTATGTTCTACATATCGTCCACTTGCGACGACAGTATGACATCTCGAATTATACGATTTTTCCTTTTACTGATATTCTGAATAGCAATCTCACGTTCTATTATCTCCAAGAACGGGATATTTTTTTCTACAATAAGCGACAAAGAAAAGAGAGAAATACAAAATATGGCGATATAGCGCTGTCTCGTTTGGTGATCTAGTTGGCTTCGACACAGTGACAGTTCAGTTGTCATCTAAGCTTCGAGGTGTGAAGTGCTCTCGGTTTTCATGAAAAACGTGCCATCACGAGGATACCACGTATTAAATGTCAATTTCTACATCATCTTCAACATGACAACTAAACTCACCACCTTGTAAGCTTACTTTTCTTTTTGGAACAACGTGATAAGTTAATTTACTTCCAAATGTGTTTATCTTTTTGATGTTTCATTTAAATATTTGTTATACTCTAATCACTCCATACATAATAAAGCTTTTTTTTATAGCTGACAGGCTTGGTGTTTGACTACAACTCACCTGATGTTAAGTGACGGTGTGGTCGAAGATGGTAAAGCACACCTAGCCTGGAATGGAACTGGCTCTCAGGTGAGACTGCCGGAACACACCGTTAGATGCTTGGCGGCAGATTTTCAACTTGAGGGTGGTAGCTAGCCAGCCGAGTACTAGAAAGTACTCTACCACCACGCTATGGTTTCCTCACGATGTTTTCCTTCACCAACAGCTTAAGCTCATTGTTGGGGTTTGAACCCACGCCCTACGGCATGCGAACCGACCACGCTAACCACTGAGCTATCATCGTTATCTTATAGCTTATAGCTATCTTGACAACAATTAAAAAATTATGATCATTTAAAAGTTTTCTGTAAAATTATGGTTTTTGAGATGTCACACTGTCGTCGCAAGTGGACGATATATCTTTTGTACGTGCAAGGTTTTCGAACAAACGACCCCTCTCGACTGTCAGTGAGGCAGGTACCTCATTGACAGGGAGCTGAGAGGGTTCGTTCTAGCGGATTTAGCGCTGTCGACTGCACGTGCCGACAGACATGTCAAAACTTTCCAGTACGGGCAGAACTCAACTGTAAAGAACAATTTCGCAATAGAAACGAAATAATCTTGCATGTACAAGTTTCGTATTGTAATATTTAACTAAACTGTATAAACTGTAACCTACTATGAAAAGAAAGATCCACAAACAAAATGCCTTGCTGAGTTTGTTGCCGGAGTCTTCTCAGTTGAAGTGTAATTACGAGCCGGCGGTAGATTCAAACATGTAACTTAACGTTCATAAGTGCCTTACCAGGGCCTAAACTGAATAAATGACTTTTTGTTATGATTTTTGTAACTTATTTTAAAAATAAATATTTTTAAAAACAGAATTAGATCACAGTAACGTTTACACTACTGCTTGGCTAGTATACCTGATACTACGGTGTAACTACTGGCACGTAATCACTACATCACTACATATTACAAAACAAAGTCATCCCGTCTGTCTGTTTGTTCGTGATAAACTTAAAAACTACTAAACGGATTATCATATGAGTTTCACCAATAGACAGAATGATTCATGAGGAAGGTTTACGTATATAATTTGTCAAGGTTTTGTGTAAATTGGTTGAAATATGATGATAATTATTGGAAGTGTCGGAAAAAGTCAAGCCACCTGGGAGCTTTCATCAAAAACGCTGCCTAATCCCTTTGAGATATAACAAAACAATGCATGGCGGGATATTCCTCTTTTATAGATCTACAACAGAGTCCGCGGTGGCATATATCTACCTTTTAAAATTCAAAATTCAAAAAATTCAAAATTCAGATTTCAAAACCATTTATTCAAACTAGGCTGAGAATCAGCACTTTTCGAACGTCGAAATTACATAAGACAGTCCCCCAAAACGCCCACCCGTCACCACTTCCTAGTGCTTTAGCTGGGAAGAAGAAGTGGCGCAACAAACTCCCCAGCAGCACAGCTGTCTGTTCAGTTACAGAAAAAAATATTACGCGACACAAAACATTATTTAAATTATTAGCCGTATGTCAGCTAGCACACGCCAATATACCAACCAAAAACATCGAGAACTATACTCAGGCAGAATAAAAACGAAACGTAAACAATATCTAAATAAAAGCCTCCAGGCATTATGGGCGTGCCCGCTTACACATAGCTGTATTCATATAACTGTCACAGGAAGTTATAAATGATAAACTAGGACGTTAGCTAATCACATATTGCAATGCAACTCATAAAAAACATTGCAATGAGTAGATTATGTCAACAATAAATTAAAATAAAACTAAAATAAATTGACTTATAAAGTCAAATAAAATAAACAATTATATAAACTGATATAAACCTGTCAGTAGGTGAGCTAATCCTGGAGAAAGAACACAAACATTGTCTTGAGTTAATCGCAGCGACCAACTATTCTTATCATATAAGTAGTCGTTGATAGAATAGTATGCCTTTGAACAAAGGTTGGATTTTACTTTAGTTTTAAACGCGTTAAAAGGCAAATCTAGGAAAGAAGAGGGTAGCTTGTTATAAAAGGTTATCCCAAGCCCAACAATAATTAATTAATAATTAACAACAATTAAGGATAGCTTACTATACCCATTGTTATTATATTGAAGCCGGGGCGGGTCGTTAGTAGGTAAATAAAAATTTCAATATAAATTTTATTGGAATTATTTTCCGAGTTACAATCAGCTTTACACGTACGTGAGGCAGAATCGAATCTCAATCGAATGAATAAATAATACGATCTCATTGAACTGGGACCAGATACGTGACACAAATGTCCTAATAGGGGCTTTTTTTTTCTTTTTTTTTCTTGGCATCATACTCTGTGCATTCTGCCAGTTTTAATGTTTCTGTATTTTGTGTGCAGTCTTCAGTTTTCAGCTTTTTCATCTTTATGGCGATTTTGTAGATCAAAGTAATGAGCGCCAAAGCAGCGATGCCCTAGACTTTGTTTTGTTGCTCAAAGTTGTGTGTGTCTGCAATGGTCATGGACAAAAGTTGTTTTTTTTTTTTATGGCTAGATAGGCTAGGTTTTTGACCACAACTCACCTTAAGTTAAGTGACGGTGTGGTCGAAGTTGGTAAAGCACACCTAGCCTGGAATAGAACTGGCTCTCAAGTGAGGCTGCCGGAACACACCGTTAGATGCTTGGCGGCAGATTTTCAACTTGAGGGTGGTAGCTAGCCAGCCGAGTACTAGACAGTACCCTACCACCACGCCATGGTTTCCTCACGATGTTTTCCTTCACCGGCAGCTTAAGCTCATTGTTGGGGTTTGAACCCAAGCCCTTCGGCATGCGAACCAACCGCTCTAACCACTGAGCTATCATCGCTACATCTTACGATCAGTAGAGAGTCTCAACCGTCTCATTACATTTAGAAAAAAAAAAATATATTATATTAATTATAAAATATAAGTATCTGTAGCGATGATAGCTTAGTGAGGTCGGATCACACGGCGGAGAGCGTGGGTTCAAATTCTAACAATAAGCTTGAGCTGCCGGTGAAGGAAAACATCGTGAGGAAACCATAGCATGGTGGTAGGGTATTTTCTAGTACTCGACTGGCTAGCTACCACACTCAAGTTGAAAATCTGTCCTTAAGAAAATCACCCGAGAGTCAGTTTTATTCCGACTAAGTGACTATGTTCTGCTACATCACGTGATGTCAGGTAAGCTGTGGTCAAACACCTCGTCAACTATTTATAAAAAAAAAAGTATCAAATTGCAGACACTGGTTCTCTGTTGAGACATTATAATATATTATGTGTACTATGACAACAGATACAGTCGTTCAAGGTTTACGTGTAGGGTTGTTTGTAAAGGGTCAAGGTAAGCTATATATGCCCTTTTATCTGTAAGGGTGACGTTCCACCAAAAGCAGAGCGCCGCAACGTACCGACGCTACGCTTCGAGAACTTAGTTAAGTTTTTTGTGGCGATGATAGTTCAGTGGTTAGCGTGGTCGGTTCGCATGCCGAAGGGCGTGGGTTCAAACCCCAACAATGAGCTTGAGCTGCCGGTGAAGGAAAACATCGTGAGGAAACCATAGCATGGTGGTAGGGTATTTTCTAGTACTCGACTGGCTAGCTACCACACTCAAGTTGAAAATCTGTCCTTAAGAAAATCACCCGAGAGTCAGTTTTATTCCGACTAAGTGACTATGTTCTGCTACATCACGTGATGTCAGGTAAGCTGTGGTCAAACACCTCGTCAACTATTTATAAAAAAAAAGTATCAAATTGCAGACACTGGTTCTCTGTTGAGACATTATAATATATTATGTGTACTATGACAACAGATACAGTCGTTCAAGGTTTACGTGTAGGGTTGTTTGTAAAGGGTCAAGGTAAGCTATATATGCCCTTTTATCTGTAAGGGTGACGTTCCACCAAAAGCAGAGCGCCGCGACATACTGACGCTACGCTTCGAGAACTTAGTTAAGTTTTTTGTGGCGATGATAGTTCAGTGGTTAGTGTGGTCGGTTCGCATGCCGAAGGGCGTGGGTTCAAGCCCCAACAATGAGCTTGAGCTGCCGGTGAAGGAAAACATCGTGGAGAAACCATAGCGTGGTAGCCGACTCTTACGGCAACCACGGGTAGAGAGGGTGGGGTACAATTCTTACGGCGGCATATTTTTTGAATTTTATTTATGTTTATTATTGTTTAAATATTTAATTAGTCAACACAATATTAATTACAAAAAAATAATGTTTAAAATCTCAATTACAAAATGCCAATCAGCATAAATTTCAGCGAAATTCAGTCATAAGTATTTTATACTACAAAAAAATACTAAAAAGTTTTCAGCACGAAGTGAAAATTTCTTACTATAATGCATAAATAAATGTATCTAGAATATTAGAAAGCGTACATCAGCGCGTTTGTCCTGAAGCGATAGTAAAATTACAATATTTCACGAAATATTAATGAGAATTTCGTTTAAAAAAGCAATTTTTTTTACAATATCGTTGAATTTCGTTTAAAAATGCAATATTTTTTTATAATTATAAAATACTTCATACTGGCAATATGTACATAGTGTGATTCCAAAAAGAAGAAAGAAAATCCAGCTGTGTCGTCGACACGGCCGTCCGTACGTATATAAATATATACTTTTAAACACTAAGTCTTTCAGATTTCCATGTTTCAAGTCCTCGCTCAACGTAAAGAATTATTTGATCGCTTAGCTGTCAGTAGTAGTGGTGTAATTACATTTGGAATGTAGCTAGCTGCAACACACTATATCCCCCGATTTTGTTAGTTTTCTGAATGGCCTCCCACTCTGGAAGCAAATAAAAGAGCACTTTGATTTGAATGGGTATGGCTACAGTGACCATACGTCCCGTTTTAAACAGTCTTTTTAAACTGTCCCTTTTTCCAGTACTCCGTCCTGGTGTCTCCGAGGGAAGCGAATTGTCCCGTTTACAGTCACAGAACAATCAATACTAATATCAAAATCCATAAAAGACAAGGTCTTCTCTTAGTGCAAGGATGGCGAACCAATGGCACGCGACACAATATTTTGGGCACGCCACGCAGGCCACGCACTTAAGCACGGCATTTTTTTTTTGGTAATTAATAAAGACTTATGGTTTGATAGGATATAGTTTCAACATTTTTCCATTAAATACTAAATCAAAATTATTTGACGAGACTTCTATGAACTCATTAAATATTACTTTAGAAAAAAATGGCACATTGGTCCATAAAGGTTCGCCACCCCTGTCTTAGTGTATAAGAAATTATACGAGTTTTGGCGGGAACGTGGAAAGAGTCGTCTCGCTTCATTGTATTTTTTTCCAAAACTAGTGATTTTTCGAGTGTTTATGTATAAAAATAGTGGTGTTTTATTCATAAAGTGTCGAATTACAAGCGCGAGTGTGAGAAAGTGATATAATGTGGTAAAACATGACTTTTCGTGTTGCTTCCAAAACTCCATCGAAGCTTATAGTAAAGTCGCCACTACTTTACTAAGGCATGACTTGATTTGACTTACACGAACTGGACTTGACCAAGACTGGACTTTGATTGTAATTATAGATGTAAGACATGAATTTCAAAAACGGAATACAAGGCAGTATGGCTTGAAGCTTTAGCCACCCCGAAAGGCCAAATTGAAATAAGAAAAAAATATATATAAAAATACTGAAAAATGACACATTGGAATAATCTATTTGTTTTCTAGGGATAACCGTTAGCTGGAAGTACCACACTAACAATTTGAATCGTGTAAACTTTAGTATCCAGCTAGAACAAATATACTCTTTAATAAATAAATAGTAGAATATTATTAACAGTCGTTACAATTTTAAGAATGTCCCGTATTTAACTTAAATTTAAACGGTCACTTTAAGTATGTCTTTAGTTGGAGTTAATTTAGAAAACTGTTAACAAAATCGCTTTTATTATGATGTTGTAGTGAACGACGGCCTTTATCGTGAAAGCAAATTGGTTAATATAATACGGTTTGTTTTCCGTAGAGGAGAGATACTATCACGACATTACAAAAGACTTTTGTTTACGTTAGTTTATGACAGCCAACATAAAATTGACATTGTGATTTTTTCTTCACTTTTGGTGTCGCACTTTGTGTATTTTGCCAGTACATGTTCAAGTGTCTTGAGTTTTAGCGGGAGCATGGATAGGTCGTGTAACCGCATTAAATAATAAAAAAAATAAAACGTCACAATAAAGTATGTCAATATGAAAATATGTCAACTTATAAAACATTGTCAATATAAAATATGTCAATGTCAAAAATAGGGTCTCTAGCTGCCATGATTTTAATTTGGTTCTGGTACTCAATTGATGACACCAACATGTCAATAGCCTATAATAAAAAATTTAGAATTTGAAAATAATCTCTCGTGAGTTTGAAAATAAAATCTCTATTTTACAGCGTGACTATGTGACGAAAGAGCTCCATCTAGTGACGCTAGCCCGAATATAGCACAGTGAAAAGCTCATTATTCTGAAATGGAAACAATCAAAGCGAATATAAAATGGTCCGTAAAAACTTACTTACGCTTATGATGATTACGTCATGGATTAACTTTGTCGCAAACTTGGTACGGCGTAGGATTCGTTACCTGTAAACAAACATCAGAAAAAATATCAAATCACACTAATATTATAATAATAAGGCGAAAGTTTGTGTGTGTTTATTACTTCTTCACGCTCAAATGGCTGGACCAATTTTGACGAGATTTAATCGAAGTAGCGGTTAACACCGTGGGGTGCAGCTATTACAGATAAAAATAATCTAGTTACAAGGCAATAATTGTTTAGTAACTTAAAACTAATTTTTTATATTATAAATAAATTAATAATATTAATTAATTGCTCATTAATTAATATTGCATTATGTGTATTACCAATACAATCAAATTAATTCAAAACTCTTTTTGTATTAAAAAGTCTATCTTTGTCTTATGACGTCTTTAAGTTTTTCTTGTAGCTATGATAGCTCGGTGGTTAGCACGGCCGATTCGCACGCCGAAAGACGTGGGTTCAAACCCCAACAATGAGCTTGAGCTGCCGGTGAAGGAAAACATTGTAATGAAACTATAGCGTGGTGGTAGGGTACTTTCTAGTACTGCCGCCAAGCAACGTTGTGTTCCAACAGCCTTACTTGAGAGCCAGTTCCATTCCAGGCTAGATGTGTTACCCATCTTCGACCACACGTCACTTAACATCAGGTGAGCTATGGTCAAACAACTAGCTATATTTTTTTTTTAATAAAACATATAAAAACCCTTTTCAGCAAAAATTTGCTGAAAAGGGTATCATCTTCTTTCCCAAGAAGTCTAGAAAACGGCTTACAATTGCGCCATCAAAGAATGTCTTGTAAATCCTTTAGTCTATTAATTTCATGGCCTTTTATACGATATTATGCAAATTAAGATACAAAGGGTAAACATTTAACGATGCCATAAACTTTATTGGATATCCGATCAGAGTAATTACTATCGTTTTTCTTTTCTACTTATAACCATACAAAAATGTTTTAATGGAAAAAGTAAATTTGCAATTAACTTTATAATTACTTCCATTTTCTCCGACTAACATGGTAGGTTATGCCATTGGATGCATGCTACAAAATGTATGCCATAAAACGCATGCTACGAAGCTTAACTATGCCAGAGTACTTAGTCATCAAGATTTCAGATATAATAATGAAAAGAGTGAGTCTTTATGCAGAACTAGTATAGATTGCATTTTAGTATGCATGCATGATGCTGTGGTGGTGCCGGCGTAAGCATAGTACCCCACCCTGTCTAGCCATGGTTGCCGTAAGAGTCAGCTAAGGGATGTAATCTGGAAGATGGGCAGCAGCGTCTTCCTTGAACAATCACACCTAACTGCGCTCGCCAACCCGCCTACTAAGCGTGGCGAGTATTGGCAAAGCCCACCCAGGAGGAGGCCTATGTCCAGCATTGGACGTTCTACGGCTGATGTGATGCATGCATCGACAAAAATATCTATACTGTGTTCGTTACATAAAAGTAACATTGTTGTAAATAAGTATTAGTATGTATCATTCTTGCACGAAAATTATAGATAATAATTTATTTTGTTTATGTAGAACACATATTAGACCTTCAGCACCCATTATTTTTCGTAATTATTGCTTTTTACAACGTAACATGCTTCGCGTAGCATGATTCCCGTAGCATGCTTCTCATAGCATGTGCCCCGTTGTTTGTAACACGCAAGCCCAGTAGCTGGAAATATAAAATGCCAATTGATTGCATATTATTTTTCAATAACATATTGTTTTATTGTCCCAAAGTAACTAAATAAGCCTGTCATTTAAAAATCTCTACAATGATTATTCAAATTTCCAAGAGAATGTTTTTGAAGCTTGTCGTTTTGCGAGACGTCAATTTAAAATGTTATTATGGCATTATTCTAGCCGTGTCAGTTCTGATTTGTGTAGCAAAACGTGTCTATCAAATCAATTTGTGTTAAAACTCAATAACGACTAAGGTTTTTTGGGTTTTGGAACACAAAATTATAACACATGTGAATAAAGTGTGTTTGCAACCTCCTGGTTGAATTTGTTTGCCTTCAGTTAGAGAGACGCATGCTTGACTTGGTTTACCGTCTGAACATTGAACAGACTGGATGTTGGAAGATTTTTTTTTATTACTTTGATGCAGCATGATTGAGCAATTTTTTTTTTTTGCCATAAAATCAAGGTCTGCCATATCTACATCCCTATCATTTCTTTTTTTTCCACCAACTAATTGACTATGATAAAGAATATGACGTTTCAAAATTCGTAATAAATGGCCCTTTTATACCAACATAATCAGACGGCTATGAAACAAACGCACGTACGCACACACACACACACACACACACACACACACATACTTCTTCACTGCTTCTGTTTTGTTCTTTCTGCTTCTGATGTAATACTTGAATAGCCCCTAATGTGCCACAGAAAGATCAAGTATTTAGAAATGACAACTTGACAATTGTGTGGGATTCACTGGCTTCCGTGAGGCTTTGGCTGGATTTCCTTCCATGAATGTTAAATAGGACGAAATGATAGCTGAAATTGCAATTTATTTTACTCAAAAAGATATCGCATTTGTTTTCATTCTTGCGAAGAATCTGGATTTTTAATGGTAACAAATTGCTAAGGATGACTTTGAAAATATATTATATATTTTTGATCGGGACAAGTTGGTTTTCCAGTTTATTTTGACTTTGCCGTGGTGGTGCCGGCGTAAGAATAGTGCCCCACGCTCTCTACCCGTGGTTGCCGTAAGAGTCGGCTAAGGGATGTAATCCGGAAGATGGGCAGCAGCGTCTTTCTTGAACAATCACACCTAACTGCGCTCGCCAGCACGCCTGCCAAGCGTGGCGAGTATTGGCAAAACCCCTCCAGGAGGAGGCCTATGTCCAGCAGTAGACGACCTATGGCTGACGATGTGATACTTAAATATGTTGATACTGAAAATTAATCGCAGCAAGACAAAGGTTATGATTGTTCGTGCGAATAATAACTCGCCAGAGGTCTAAAATTACGAACTGTGATGCTGTCCAATCAAATGTTCATTTACTTGGTGATAGATCTCTTTAGCAGAAGGTCGTCTATGTAGGTACCACCGCAGTACCAGATATTCTGCCTCCAAGCAGTAGTGTGTAAACATTACTGTGTTCCGGTTTGAAGGGACAGATTTATTTACGCTCACCAAAAGCGCGAGGAACTTATGCGAAAATATGATACTAGTGCAATATAGTTAGGATTTAAAATATATAGGTTACTTACATATGTATACCACTTGAAATAGCGTTTATATTTAGTTTATTTATATATGTGTTTCTTCATTTTATTTTTGTGTCTATATGCGTATATATTTGTCGTTTTTTTTTTGTTATCGCCTGGCACTCTCGTGTTTGACGTCACGTGCCGGCCTCGACAGAAGACCAGCGCCGGCTGGTTGCATTCGGCATTATGCTGAGTTGAGGCCGGTTTGTGACATAAAATGTTTTTCTTTCTTTTTTCTTTTTATGTTTTAATTTATGTTTGTTAAATGTCATATGTCACAAATAAAGTGTTGTCTATTGTGTATTGTCTACATTACAAGGCTGTTGAGACTAACCATCAAAAGTCTCAAAGTAATGAGCGCCAAGGCAGCGATGTCCTGGACTTTGTTTTATTACTTAAAGTTCTATGTATTGCTGCAATGGTCATGGACAGGCGTTATCTCTTACCATCAGGAGAGCGTCATGTTCGTCTCATTACTATTCCATAAAAAAAATCTACTTGGCCCATTGATACCAAATAATGGATTTGTTGATGAAATTAAAAGGCGCATGGCTATTTCGAAGTCGGCGATGAACATGCTGATGAAATTATGTGCAAACCGTGGCAAATATGGAATAGCAATGAGAGCTCAGTGGTTACTGCGGTCAGTTCAGACTTCGAAGGGTGTGGGTTTAAGCCCCAACATTGAGCTTGAGCTGCCGGTGAAGCAATACATCGTTAGGAAACCATAGCATGGTGGTAGGATATTTTATAGTGCTCGACTGGCTAGCTACCGCCCTCAAGTTGAAAATCTGGCTTCCATTCCAGGCTATGTGTGTTTACTATCTTCGACCACACCGTCACTTAGCTTCAGAAGAGGTGTGGTCAAACAACTTTCCTGACAAGAGTTGCTAGAGACCTTGTTTTATGATATTGACGAGTATTTTAAACTAAGAGATTATTAAATTACTAGTAAGTAATTTTTTTTTCGGCAATTTTTTTTTAATGACATATTTTTATACTGACATACTTTATCTGACATTGTTTTTTTATTCATTGACATGTAATCAGTATTTTAAAACTCTTTTAATGATATATTTAAAATGATTTGACTTGTAACAACGAAGTTATTAATAAATAATGTATACAAAGAATATTATATATTATTCATCATCATCATCCTCATCATCATCAGCCTTTTGTAGTCCACTGCTGGACATAGGCCTCTCCTAAGACACGCCACTCAGCCCGATCCTCGGTTTTTTGCTTCCACCCACCGCCAGCAGTCCCACGTATGTCGTCACTCCATCGAGTCTCAGGGCGTCCTACACTACGTTTGCCAATTCGCGGTCTCCACTCTAGAACACTCTACCCCAGCGGTTATATAAATATTATTATTATACTTATATTTATATGATCTCAACTATATTTTCTAATCCACGTTTTGAGTAAAACGTTAAAGCTTGCCTTGAAACAAGATAAAAATACTTTCCGTTGTCTGTATGCTAATTTTATTAAACGTGTAAGCAGAATTAACGGTCCGGAAAAGCTACTGACCCGAAATTGATGAACTTAGTAGAAATAACGTCGACGCTGTTTTGGACCGAGTTTAAAACCTTAGGGCCTAGACAAAGTAACATTCGATTGGCGATAACGCTATTAGAAAAGTCCATAAATTATCATAACTTATCATCATTATCTCAGTCGTAAGATGTCCACTGCTGGACTTAGGCCTCCCCCATTGACTTCCATAAAGACCGGTTGGAAGTTGCTCGCATCCAGCACTTTCCTGCGGTCTTTATTAAGTCGTCTGTCCACCTTGTGGGTGGACGTCCTACGCTGCGCTTGCCGGTCCGTGGTCTCCACTCCAGAACTTTGCAGCCCCATCGGCCATCAGTTCTGCGTGTGATGTACCCTACCCACTACCATTTCAACTTGCTTGTTGGTAACTTAAGTTCGCCTACGAATCTCCTAATTTCTGATTCGATCTTGTTGGGAAACTAAATGAATGGGAGATGGGGTGGAAATAAATGTATTAAAAATTTCATGCGCCCCACGACTTTTTATTTTTGTCTGTTCAATGCCCTAGATTGAGAGAGTGGTGTGATGACTGGTACATAAGACCTAACAAATTATTTTTTAGCGTTTAGTACATTATCTACATCATTATTATATTTACTTTTAATGAAACAGATTTACTTAAAAACAATTTTACTTATTTTATTTTCAAGTTTTTGTTTCGTTACTTAATATTTCTCATTCTATATAAAGCCTTATTACAAGATATAGAAATATTTAATAAATACGAAATCTGTCATTTTGTGTCGGCGGCCATCTTAGATTCGAAATTTGTTATAGTGTACAGTATTCTACTAGTCAAGCTCTTTCATTTGATACCAATATTAAAAGGGAGTTGTGAAAAAATAAAATATGTAATCCGCCATTTTGTGGCGGCGGCCATCTTGTATTTACGATACGTGTACGGACTTTTGGCGGGAACGCGGAAAGAATCGTGTCGCCCCATTGTATTTATATCCAAAACTAGTGTCTTTTCGAGTGTTTATGTATAAAAATAGTAGTGTTTTGTTCATAAAGTCCCCAATTACAAGCGCGAGTGTGGGAATGTGATATATAATGTGGTGAAACATTTTTTTCATGTTGCTTCCAAAACTCCATCGAAGCTTATAGTAAAGTCGCTTTTACTTTACTAAGGCATGACTGGGTTTGACTGGCACGGACTAGACTTCACAAAGACTGAACTTTGTCTGTAAAGATAAAGAAGCTAAAAGACTGCACACAAAATACAGATTGAAACTGGCAGAATGCACAGAGTGCGATGCCAAGAAGAAAGAGAAAAAAGGTGCGTACAAATCAAATCACTCTGTCAACAGGAAGGGGATAATCAATTAATTTTGACCCAAAAACAATAACAAACGGCAAGCTAATTAAAACCGCTTTTTTTTAATATAATAGATCTACGTTTGGCCACTTACTCGGCTGATGGAAAGCGACATTGCGGCCGAGGATGAAGCACGCTGATTTAGAAGAAATCTATTCACTCTAGCCTTAAAAACGTCTAAATTATAGTTTAAACAGCAGCTGGCAATGAGTTTCATTCATAGGCTGTACGCATCATAAAAGTAGAGCGGAATCGCTGCGTACGAACACTGGGCACGTCCACGAGGAACGGATGATAGTATCCCGTTCTGGTTGTCCTGTGGTGGAAGGGAGAGGGGGGGATAAGGTCATCGAGCTCTTGCACACACTCCCCTATATGTATCCGGTAAAAAAATAGACAGACATGCTACTCTACGGCGATAATCAAGACTTAGCAATTTTATTTTTTCAAAAACAAGAAACAGGGCAAGCTAAATGAAAACGTTGTAAATTTACATTCGAGTGCAGCACAAATATTTTAAAAGACCAGCTAACAATAGGTAACTTAGTTGAGTCACGCAAACAACCATATTTTTGCTGGAAAATTACACCCATATTGTACTTAGAATGGTGACTGTAATTCTAGAATTTTTTATGGGGGTCAGGAGACATTTTACGGGTAAACTGTATAGTAGGTAACTTTGAGTTTTTTTTTATTGTTGACTAAGTGTTTGACCACAGCTCACCTGTTGAAGAAAATGGTAAACACAGCTAGCCTGGAATAGAACTGGCTCTCAAGCGAGCCTGCTGGAATACACCGTTAGGTGCTTGGCGACAGATTTTCAAATTGAGGGTAGTAGCTAGCCAGCCGAGTACTAGAAAGTACCCTACCACCACGCTATGGTTTCCTCACGATGTTTTCCTTCACCGGCAGCGTAAGCTCATTGTTGGGGTTTGAACCTACACCCTTCGGGGTGAGAAGCGACCGCGCTAACCACTGAGTTATCATCGCCACGAAAATGTAAAAGTGTAAATGTGTGAGATGAACTAGACGCTCTCCTGATGGTAAGAGATGACGCCTGTCCATGACCATCGCAGTGATACACAGAACATTGAATAACAAAACAAAGTCCAGGGCATCGCTGCTTTGCTGTTCATTACTTTGAGACTTTTGATGGTTAGTCTCAACATGTTAATTCGCTAGCTGCAGTACCCAAAATTCAAGATATTCGTTGCTTCAAAATATCAAAATATCAATCGAAAAATAGACAAAGAATGATAATAAATTAAATGTCATAATGAAAAACGTACACACAACCAAACATAGAATTATACAAATAGTCAATAATAGTTAAAAAATAATTTATCAATGTTCAAATACAGTCTACTAAAAATATATTGACAAAGCCTACTATAAGGTGGCTCATTACGTGGAAGACAGGAATATATGGTTGTAGTAGCTTCTCTCTGCACTTGCATCCCCCTGGCTAAGTGACAATTGTAGTGATCATAATGTATTTATAACTGTATAAACTGTAACCTAATGTGAAAAGAAAGATCCAAAAAAAAAAATGCCTTGCTGAGTTTCTTGCCGGAGTCTTCTCAGTTGAAGTGTAATTACGAGCCGGTGGTAGATTCAAACATGTAACTTAACGCTCATAAGTGCCTTATCAGGGCCTAAACTGAGTAATTGACATTTTGATTTGATTAATTTGAGTTGTAAGAAGACGTTTGTGAAGATTCTCTAGACTACAAAATAATAACGTGTAGGTACATCAAACCTATTATTAATTCTATGATAAACCTTGCGTGTTAGAATTTTTTTAGTGTAATTCATATCACACTGTAATGAAACGTTTTTCATTCCACTGTGTCGTTTAGTTGATTACTTATGCAAATTATACCCTTTGTTTTTATGTATAGATGAAAACACACGGAGCTTATTTCAGCCGCGACCGCCGCGGTTGCAGGCCCTTCGCATCTGTAGAATGTATATGTCTCTGGCAATTTATACGATTTTGCTTTTTACAAACGGCATTGCCAGTTTAAAAACACTCGCAGCTTTGAAATATGCTGAAGGCAAATTGACAAATTGTTCAATGTTGTAATTTCAACATTTTTTGTTAATATAATAGAATGACCATCATAAAACACAGGTTGAACTAATCAGACTTTATTCTACCTATCAAGATTTATCATCATCAACCATCATTTAAGACGTCCACTGCTGGACATAGGCCTCCTCCTGGGGGGGTTTTGCCAATACTCGCCACGCTTGGCAGACGGGTTGGCGAGCGCAGTTAGGTGTGATTGTTCAAGGAAGACGCTGCTGCTCATCTTCCGGATTACGTCCCTTAGCCGACTCTTACGGCAACCACGGGTAGAGATGGTGGGGTACTATTCTTACGCCGGCACCACCACGGCAAGACTTATAATAAGAGTAAATTAATATGTGCTCCTTTAATATTTAAAATATTTATTTTATTTACAAAAACAACATTTGAACTTATTCTTATTCTTATTCAATGTGGGGGCGATAGGTCCTGCACTGACGTCCCGCTTGGGGTGTTTTGTGCATTTCCCCCTACCAGCATCTACCCGAGCCAACCCAGCTCCTTGATGAATCGGAGCGAGGCTCTGGGCGAGGTGCTCAAGGTGCTGCGGCGACATAGATGACAGGGATGATAGGGAAGCAGCTTCATGCAGCCTAATTGCAATTCTAGCACCTTCTGTGGCTTTTGCAATGTAAAAGCACATGCCCTACAGTTTCATTCTCCTGCAAGCAGCCATAGCGGACTATCCGTGACTACCAGTTTAAAAAGGTGACGAAAACAAAGAATAACGAAAAATTTATAAAACTTGTAAGATAATATAAATTGGATTAAGCGGGCGCGGGTGAAAAGCGTCCCGTGTATTTTCAGCTTAAGTATCGTATGTTTTTGTAAACAGTGGCTAGACGATGACTTAGTTCAACGACCAAAATTAATGTAGCTTTAGAAATTACAACAGCACAATATGTGTAGCGAATGAATCTTTTTTTTAGCCCACTCTTCTTTGTTCTACTCGATTTAATTGTTGACGTTAATCTATCTACCTAATCCCTTTAAACGAGCAATTCTTGTATATATGTATGTATATAGGTCTATATATATATAATCTGAATCTCAGAAACAGCTCCAAAGATTTTCATGAAATTTAGTATGCAGGTGGTTTCGGGGGCGATAAATCGATCTAGCTAGGTTTCATTTTTAGAAAACGAAAAAAAAAACCTAGCATCGTAAAGTAGTAGAGTTGTGGCGACTTTACTATAAACTTCGATGGAGTTTTGGAAGCAACACGAAAAGTCATGTTTCACCGCATTATATCACATCCCCACACTCGCGTTAATTTAGCACTTTATGAATAAAACATCACTATTTTTATGCATAAACACTCAAAAAAACACTAGTTTTGGAAAAAAATACAATTGGGCAACTCGAGTTTCCGAGTTCCCGCCAAAACTCTTAAATGTTCAGTTGACAGCGTCGCTAGTGGAGAATTTGGTATTGCCACCTAAGAAATTCACCAAGAAGTATGGGAAATCAAAACAGGCCAGTCTTTTAGGTCAATCTTTAATCTGCACTTCTATCATAAGATATAATATTATAAAATTAAAAAAATAATTTAACATTTTTAACATAGCATTTAAATAAAATCACTTTTTTTTTATGTAATATTATATTTTCATAATACTGGGTGATTTTATTTTTTCGCATCTGGTAACACTGATCTGACGCCACAACAACGTGTTGATTTAGCTCTTGGAATGGTATTATTGAAGCTTGGAGGCGTTTCTCTTCTTTCATATCAGATAAAACTTTTAGAATAACTTGCCGCGCATCACTTTTGAAAGGATTCGTCATTTTATTTGCAGTTTTCACGATTAAATCGAACAATAAACACGAAGGCGCTCACACTAGACAGAAAATGACAGCGGAATGACGTTGTCAAAATGGCGGCTAACGCGGCTGTAGTTCCAATTTTGCCCACCTGAACAGCTAAACTGGTGGCACTATACTATCTTTTTTATAATCTGTGACCTCTAGGGATTTTGTTTATTACCCGTATTTCGTTATAACATAAAGACAATGGAACGAAAGCCTTAAAACCTTTTGTTGACAACATTTTAGTACCTAACCAACTTATTTGGTAGAGATACACAAAATAATTGAAGTAAAATTTTAGCTTCAGAGCTTCCAGATTCGTTTGGAAGTTATGATTGTGACGCTCTCACCTAACTGTAAAAATAACTTTGTCAGGTTTGATATCTATTCAACTGAGTTACCTAATAAAGGAAAGAAATTAAAATAAAAGACAATGCGGCTTTTGATGATTTGTTTTGTGAAATAGCGTCTAAAATCTTTATACAAATAGGTACTAGCGACCCGCCCCGGCTTCGCACGGGTAGTAAGAATGGGTGTAAAGCCATCCTTAAAAGATAGATATATATGCCTCCGCGGACTTTTTTGTAGATCTATAAAAGAGGAATATCCCACCGTGCATTGTTTTGTTATATCTCAAAGGGATTAGGCAGCGTTTTCGATGAAAGCTCCCAGGTTGCTTGACTTTTTCCGATACTTCCAACAAGTATCATCATATTTCAGCCAATTTACACAAAACCTTCACAAATTATATATTTAAACCTTCCTTGTGAAACACTTTATCTATTGGTAAAACTCGCATGATAATCCATTCAGTAGTTTTTAATTTTATCGCGAACAGACAGACGAGGCGGACGGCTTTGTTTTATAATATGTAGTGAAGAGAAGTGGCAAAAAAGCTACAAGCCACTTGACGGCCTAGCGCTCGAAAAGTCAACATGGCCTGAGGATTCCTCGTGTAGAGGCGACACACGTGTCTGCATTGCAGCGAGAAGAGGATATAAAGACATGCGGTTATTTTAATTAGTTATTTTTACTTTACTTTAAGTTTTTGTCGGATTTTAATTTTAGATATTAAATTCAAATTCAAAATACAAATTATTTATTGACATAAAAACATTACTCAATTACATTTATGTTACAGACTTATGCATTAATTGATAAGTACAACGCTTTAATGAATAAAGCTATATAATTAATTAATAAGTTACAAACAATGAACGTACCTGCTTTTGTTTACAGAGCCGTTTATGTGTTACACATAAATCAGGATTCCGAGAACGTCATTGACGTTTATTCACTTAATTTGTAAAAAAGGATTGCTTTCAGAGAAATTTTTAACAATTCGGTAGGATTTAATTCTGTAATCATCATCGTCGTCATCATTTCAGCCGTAGAACGTCCACTGCTAGACATAGGCTTCCCCCATTGACTTCCATAAAGACCGGTTGGAAGCGGCTCGCATCCAGCGCGTTCCTGCGGTCTTTATGAGGTCGTCTGTCCACCTTGTGGGTGGACGTCTTACGCTGCGCTTGCCGGTCCGTGGTCTCCATTCCAGAACTTTGCAGCCCTATCGGCCATCAGTTCTGCGTGCTATGCCCTGCCCACTGCCACTTCAACTTACTAATCCGTTGTGCTATGTCGGTAACTTTGGTTCGTCTACGGAACTCCTCATTTCTGATTCGATCTCGTAGAGAAACTCTGAGCATAGCCCTCTCCATAGCTCTTTGTGCGATTTTGAGCTTATCAAGAAGGCACATAGCCAGAGACCGCGTTTCAGCACCATAAGTCATCACCGGTAACACTCTGGTCGAAGACTTTCGACTTGAGGCACTGAGGTATATCAGACGAAAAAACGTTGCGCAGTTTTCCGAACGCTGCCCAGCTGAGTTGGATTCGACGACTGACCTCTTTCTTGAAGTTGGACCTACCTAGTTGGACCGCTTGTCCTAGGTAAATGTACTTGTCAACAACTTCAAGAATCGAGCTCCTAACTGATACTGGGGCGGGCTCGACATGGGTATTCGACATCACTTGGAAATTCTGTAATAGACTTAGGCAATTTATTATACATTAATATTTTGGCGTGACTTCAAAATTCAAAATCAAATCAAATTAGCCCTGTGTATTTCTAGTAAGTCATATCAATGTCATAATTAGTATTTTTTTGTAGAACTACGTTTTTTAAACCATTAATTATTCTAATATCTTTCTTTTGGCATCTTAACACTTTTGTAATATTGGCTGCGTTACCCCATAATGTGTTCTTATAACAGAATGTAAACGTTAAACTTACCATTATTAGTTAGGGTTTTAAGGCATTTGTCTCAAAGTAAATAACGTCAAAACAGCGGTGCTCTAGACTTTGTTTTGTTACTCAAAGTTCTGAGTAGTGGTCATGGACAGACGTTATATTTTGCTACCAGGTGAATGTTTGGTTCGTCTCATTAATTTTGCATAAAGAAATAGGTATCTTTTACCCATTTTCGTACGTATTCATAGCTAATTTGATTCCAAGATGTCGTTTCGGAAACATACAAGTGTTATTTGTTAAGACGTTCCATTTTTGTGTAAAGGCAAAAAAGTAAGGGAGCAATAAAAATATTACTTCGGGTTCTGTACCTTTTAAATCCCCAACAAAATAGACGGGTTTTTTATGGTTGACAGGCTAGGTGTTCGACCATGGCTATGATTGTGTGGTCGAAGACGGTAATAACACCTAGCCTGGAGTGGAAATGGCTCCCAAGTGTGGCTGCCGGAACACACCGTTAGGTGATAGATTTTTTAGCTTGAGAGGTAGCTAGCCAGTCGAATACTAGAAAGTACCCATGCTATGGTCACCTGATGTTAAGTGACGATGTACTCGAAGATGGTAGCTTTGATTGGAACGGACTCTTAGATAATCCTGCCGGAATATACAGTCAAATGAACGACGAATTCTGACAGAAAAATAGTAAATTTTCCCAACACGTTTACGATAACAATATGAGATTTAAAAATAACTTTACAAATAAATGTTGACTTTTGAAATAATGCACATTGGTGTGCCTGACAGGTTCTATATTTGACTGGGTACCACATAATACAGAGTATTTATTTTTAATTTAAAATTACTCTCCATAGTCTCCGGGTATGTGACCTTTGTCAACTTTGAAATTCATTTTTTTTATTTTTTATTACAGGATCGAAAGAGGAAAGTTAGTCAAATGAATCTTATTCTAGGGTTAAAGTACTAGTTTGTGTGTATATCGCGAGCAGACCAGCGACTCGCAAGCAGCACCCGATCACGAGTATGACGCATGTGCCAGCCATCGCCCTCCTCAACCATATCTGAGGGAAGAGAGCGACCCGACACACGACGCCGCCGCAAGAAGGAGCCTTCGATGGTGAGCATGAATGCTCGAGGCATCCACTTTGTACTTACAACATCTTGTACTGTATAAAAGCAATAAATATCTTGAATCTTGAATATTGAAGATGCTAAGCGGCAGATTAATAACGAAATCCTTTAATCACTTCATCTTGTAGTCCAGGAGATTCCTTGTTTAAATTTTTACGTGAAACTTAAAACTTTAATCTAGCTATATATTGTTTTATTTCGCGTGTATTATGACAATTAAGATATCGTTAGATTCGTCTCAATAATTAAAAAGTAAGTGTCCTTGGTTAAAAAAAAACAAGTTGGTGGATTTTTGGTACGAAATAGTTAAAGTAGGGTACTATAGCGAGCGAGATTGGGAAGGTGGCTCTCCCCTCCTCCCTCTCCCCGCCGGGGTGCCGGCGGTCGCATCGGCTGCGGGAGCGTGCGCGCCGCTGAGTGTTAAAAAGAGTCTGAATTGTTCCGCGATCGCGAGCGCACGTGCTGCGCCCATGCGCCGTCGGGCCCGGGCGCGGTTCTTTTTCCTTCGAAATGTTAGTTGAATACTAATTGTAAATGATACTGGATTAAAAACTTTTCTTCTTAAAACGTTTTCTCATTTTCTTTTAAATAAAATAGCCCCGCAAGGCTATAAGTGGCGCCCTCCGTGCAGCGGTGATGATCCACGTAATTTGTGTTTCGTTCGTCTGAGTGTGAGTGGTGCAGTGCATCGGGTTATGCATACGACGTGACGTCAGCTAAGCCTCGTCCACCGCGTCTGGTACAGGCGTCGTTGGTCTCGTGTCCCGAAAATCCCAGCGTAGCTGTGAAGTCAACTCAACTCAAAAAATTATTATGCTGCAACTAGCAACGTGAGAAGACGTTTAAGTGCGATCTTTTTTTTTTCGGAACAATAAAAATAAAATAAATGCAGTTCGGGATATAGACGTCAGTGTTACGTTTCCCATCGCGTGCGATTTTTAGCTAGGTTTTGTTGCAAGGACTACGTTCTTGAACCTAGATCGGCGCAAAGACTGTTCTATTTAGTTATTGCCAGATTTTGTGCCAGGACTCGTAAATACCTGAAATCTGGATAGTGATTGTTCGGTTACCTACCTAGGTTTCGTTGCAAGACACGTTCTTGAACCTAGAGTAGTGCGGTGTGACTCTTATTTAGTTTATTGCCAGATTTTGTGCCAGGACTCGTAACTACCTGAAATCTGGATAGTGATTGTTCGGTTACCTACCTAGGTTTCGTTGCAAGACACGTTCTTGAACCTAGAGGAGTTCAGTGTGACTGTTTTATTTAGTTTTACGGCCAGGTTTTGTGTCAGGACTTCGTACCTGTAATCTGGATGCGTACCTAGTGACTGTGTTAAGGCGTAATTTTGGCCAAGGGTTAGACTTTTCCGCAACGGGGAAATAATGGTGCTTACGCTATCTCGTGCTGCGAGCCCCACTGTAAGGGGGGCCGCGCAGCAGCCTGAGGAAGAGGTGCTCTTCCACTCATCGGCTGACGCTGGAGTGCATGGCGATCGCGCAGCTGGGGCTGCGCCGATGCACAGTGGCGTTGCAGGAGCCGCTGGCTCAAGCGCCGCTGCTGATCTGGTGGCGGGTGCGCCGTCACCTGGTGGCGCGCCTGCCGCCGCCGCCGTGATGATGACCAACGAGCAGCTGATGCTCCTTATCAACAGGCTAAGTAGAGAGCCGTCGGTAAGCAACACAACTTCAAATAATAACTTTTCAAAGTGCAGTTCTCGTTTCGACGGCGGAAAATCTTCTGATGTGTTAGCCTTTATTGACGCCGTAGAAACATACAAAGAGTGTGCCCGTGTGGAAGATGACATTGCACTGAGAGGTTTATCTACGCTGTTAACTAATTTAGCTGCAACCTGGTGGCAAGGCGTCAAGTCTTCTACGGCTAATTGGGCGGATGCAATCGCAGCTTTAAAAAATACTTTTGGACCACGTATGCCGCCACACCAAATTTATAGGAAACTTTTCGAGAGGGAGCAACTACAACAGGAACCGACAGACCTGTTTGTGTGTCATTTAAGGGCACTGATTGCCCAATTGCCTCCCGTCTCCTTAACGGAGATGGTTCAACTAGACATGGTGTATGGACTTCTACATGTCCGTATCCGAGAAAAGGTGCCGCGGAATTGTTTTTCTACATTTGACGAACTTTTAACGAATGCTAGGCGTATTGAAGATATCTTAAAAGAAAATCGGCCATTGTCTTCGTCTTCGCCGCGATACCCACCGTCATCTACGGAACCAACGTTAAATAAGAAAAGGCCTCAATGTATTTATTGTAAACAATACGGCCACGTTAAGGATGACTGCAGGAAGCTGAAAGATAAGAAACCTGCGAAAGACTGCCACGTCGGTGATGATAAACGACCGACGATTACTTGTTTTGGGTGCGGAGCTCCTGGTGTGATTCGATCCAACTGCCCGACTTGTAAAGCAAATAAAAGTGTTCCGACCGCGTCTTTCCAATCTGTGTCCGCTAATTCCGCGAGTGAAGTGTTAGAGTCGCGAGTTCGACCGGTAGTCAGTGTGTGTATATACGGTACAATAGGCAAGCTATTAGTCGACACCGGTGCGAAACATTCGATAGGCAGTGTTAGTCTTAAAAACCATTTGGCAAAGAATGGTCATAAGTTTCAAAATGTATCTACTGAACTTAAATATGCCGACGGTCGGCTAAGTGCCGAAATTGTTGAAATGGCACGTGTAGGTGTTGAAGTTCGGGGGGAAATATTTGATGTTAATTTTATAATGTTACCACATGCCACCGAAAGTCTTTTAGGTATGAATTTCATTCAAGCGGCTGGCGTGCTACTTGACTTTGACTTGGGGGTGTGGAGTTTGAGACACGATAGGACACCTCAACCGCTTCTTTTTGAATGTGCAACCGTTAGACCACTTGGCTGCGCGTCAGTGGGTCTCCGCGTAGATGAAGGTTCCCACCTTAGACCTGAAGATCGGGACAAATTTTCCCACCTCCTGAATGCCCACGAGGACATTTTTACTCCAGGGGGAGGGCCTACACAGTTTGCGGTGCACCATATTGATACGGGTAATGCTGCTCCGATTGCCGGACCACCTTACCGAGTTTCTCCTGCAAAGAAGGAAATAATCAGAAAGGAGTTGGACAAAATGCTGGAAGAAGGTGTCATTGAAGAAGCTGAATCAGAATGGGCGGCACCCGTCGTTTTGGTGCCGAAAAATAATGGTGAAGTCCGTTTCTGCGTAGATTATCGCAAGTTGAATAGTGTAACTCGGACGGATAAGTACCCCATTCCTCTTATAGACGAGCTCTTGAAGAATACCAAAGCAAATGCTGTAATGTCAACCATTGATTTGAAGGCAGGCTACTGGCAAACGGAGGTTGCGCCCGAGGATCGACATAAGACTGCGTTTACAACACCGTTTGGAACTTTTCAGTTCTGTCGTATGCCGTTCGGATTAAAGAATGCGCCTTCGACGTTCCAACGCTTGATGGATAGAATGAGGTCAGGCCTTAAGGATATCTGCGTATTAGCTTATTTAGATGACATTTTGGTGATTTCTGAAGACCTGGGTCGTCACCTGGATGACCTGGAAAAGGTCTTTGACCGTCTTCGCCTCTTTAACCTACGTGCCAACCGGGACAAGTGTGTATTTGCTAGAGAAAGGGTAACTTACCTGGGACATGTGGTTTCAGCTCAGGGTATTGAACCAGATTCCACGAAGGTGGAGGCAGTTGTGAATATGAAACCTCCCACAAATCTTAAGGAGTTAAAGACCTTTCTTCAGACCTGCTCATGGTTTCGCAAATTCATTCCCCGGTTTTCTGAGATTGCACGTCGTTTAACCGATTTAACTAAGAAAAACAGACGCTGGCAGTGGGGGGAGGAGGAGCAGAAGGCTTTTGAAGAGTTGAAGAAACGGCTCTCCTCCAGCCCTATACTCCGCCAGCCTAGCTTCGATGAGCCTTTCATCTTACGTACCGATGCAAGTGCATATGCTATTGGAGCCGTTTTAATGCAAGGCCCTAGTCCTACAGAGGAAAGGCCTATCGAGTACGCAAGTAGGTTGCTGACTCCTGCCGAGCGTAATTACCACACGACCGAGCGCAAGGCTTTGGCGGTAGTGTGGGCGCTGGAGAAGTTTAGGGGATACGTGGAAGGAGCCCGAGTACACGTAGCAACCGACCATCAACCTTTAAAATGGCTACTTTCATTGAAGACGCCAAGTGGCAGATTGGCCCGATGGGCAATGAAGATACAGTCGTACGATCTGGACATCGGTTACACTCCAGGCCGAATAAACGTAGATGCGGTTATACGCTCGATAGTCGCAGAACAGAATTTCGTTCCACAGATTACGCCTTACTTAAAGGAATTCGCCCGCATTCTTGTGGATGTCAGACATCGTGTGGAGGAACAACAAGACATTGGGAAGACCGAAGGTGATCAGCATCGTCGGGATATCCCGCCTTATAAGGAAGGTGACCTCGTCTTAGTGGAGACGCACCTGGCAAGCAATGCTGCTAAAGGTTTTACCAGTAAGTTTGCTCCGCGGCGTGAGGGGCCGTATCGTGTCTCAAGAGTTATTACTCCAACGTCCTTTGAAATTGTTGACTCCAATGGGGATATTAAGGGTAAGTATCATCCCAACGCCTTGACTCCTTATGTTGGCATTGGGCCTGTTGTTCGACATCCGCGTCGTCGCGGACGACCACCAGCCAAGTTACAGTCGAGTCGACCTTGTAACTTGGAGGGGGAGGTTATAGCGAGCGAGATTGGGAAGGTGGCTCTCCCCTCCTCCCTCTCCCCGCCGGGGTGCCGGCGGTCGCATCGGCTGCGGGAGCGTGCGCGCCGCTGAGTGTTAAAAAGAGTCTGAATTGTTCCGCGATCGCGAGCGCACGTGCTGCGCCCATGCGCCGTCGGGCCCGGGCGCGGTTCTTTTTCCTTCGAAATGTTAGTTGAATACTAATTGTAAATGATACTGGATTAAAAACTTTTCTTCTTAAAACGTTTTCTCATTTTCTTTTAAATAAAATAGCCCCGCAAGGCTATAGTACCTAAATAAAGGAAATTAAAAGAGTATTACAAAAATGTGTTTAAATTTAATTAGGAATAATAAATTTGTTTAAAAAGTTTTTTTCCTTTAATTATAGCTGTTTTAATCGCAAATGGGTTATACATTTTTAAACTCTTTAGCTTGTGTACGATCTAAATAAACTCATTGTAGATTTCTTATCCGTCTCTTGAAACGGTACCCTAAATACGGCCGACGACATCTCTAGAGACATTCCCCGCCGCTGTGCGAATCAACTCTATATTGATAATAATTTCTCTTCAATAGGCCTTGATAATAGAAAAACATCTCAGATATGAAAGGAGGAAATAAATAAGGCGCAAAATTGTACCCTTGAGGTAACCCTGACGCAGATTATTGGCCGATTTCAATCAGAAACTAAAATGGCTCTTTTGAAAGAGTTTATTCATCAAAATATATTCGTACTAGCTTACGAATGCGACTTCGTTCGCGTTAACTTCAAAATTAAGTTCAGATAGAAATGAAACATATGTAAGTAAGATATAAGCAAGTCATGAAACTGCGCTATTCTATTTTTAGAGACAAAGGATACCTTTTATTTTTGAATAATGTTCTATAGCCCAATAGATTAGTAAGTTGAAGTGGCAGTGGGTAGGGCACATAGCATAGGTCCAACTTTAAGAAAGAGGTCAGTCGTCGAATCCAACTCGGCTGGGCAGCGTTCGGAAAACTGCGCAAAGTTTTTTCGTCTGATATACCTCAGTGCCTCAAGTCGAAAGTCTTCGACCAGTGTGTTACCGGTGATGACTTATGGTGCTGAAACGTGGTCTCTGGCTATGTGCCTTCTTGATAAGCTCAAAATCGCACAACGAGCTATGGAGAGGGCTATGCTCAGAGTTTCTCTACGAGATCGAATCAGAAATGAGGAGATCCGTAGACGAACCAAAGTTACCGACATAGCACAACGGATTAGTAAGTTGAAGTGGCAGTGGGCAGGGCATAGCACGCAGAACTGATGGCCGATAGGGTTGCAAAGTTCTGAAGTGGAGACCACGGACCGGCAAGCGCAGCGTAGGACGTCCCACAAGGTGGACAGTCGACCTAATAAAGACCGCAGGAACGCACTAGATGCGAGGTGCTTCCAACCGGTCTTTATGGAAGTCAATGGAGGAGGCCTATGCCCAGCAGTGGACGTCCTACGGCTGAGATCATGATGAAGATGATGATGAATGTTCCATAAGACGCATATATACCTAATTTCAAGTGGATACGTATAGTAGTTCGTTTTTTGGTAATCCCACAGGAACCTAACATTTTTCTGATAAAAAATTATCCGGAATGTTAATCCAGGTAATAAACTATATGTGTGCCAAATTTCATTCAAATCCGTTCAGCCGTTTTTGCGTAATTGAGTAACAAACATTCAAACTTCAGACATCCCTGTAATTTTGCTAGATGCAGTACCCTTCAAAGTGGAACTCAGTATTGGTGGCAGAATATCTGGTACTGTGGTAGTACACCACCTTCTGCTAAGATCTACCACCAAGTAAAAATGTTATGTTGTGACTTGTAGCTCAGTGGGTAAAAGAAGAAATACGCAAACTTTCTCCCACAAAAATTATTCACCAAACACTTCAATATGTCCTTTCTTAGTATTGATATATAATAAAATTCAACCACGATTTACACATGAATGTTCTCTTCAACGGAAACCTTCAAAACTTACGAGGAAATATACACTTTACGATTTCAAACATAAAGGTTATATTCGTATATGTATGTGTGGAATTTCAGTTCAATGTGGATTGGATCATTGACCGAAATTGAAGGCAATTGATCGCTTAGTGGAAAGTTTATGAACTTTTGAGGTTAACTGACCGAATTCAATGGATCAGTAAAGTTTATGCCCATAGTTCGATTTGTATTGCTATTTGAAATAGCCATTAGTTTTCACCTAGCAACTTATATCTACAAGAACATTTACAAGTCACAATATAACGCAACACCAACGCTATTTGGTGGTAGACCTTAGCAGAAGGTGGTCTAGGTAGATACCACCGCAGTACCAGATATTCTGCCGCCAAGTTACTCTGTTCTAGTTTGAAGGCTAACAAAATTTCAGGGCTGTCTGGAAATTTGAATGTTTGTTACTCAATCATGCAAATCATGCGGATTTGGATGAAATTTAGCACACATATAGTTTATTACCTAGTTTTTTTTTTTTTATGTGACAGTAATGAGACGAACGAGTCGCTCTCCTGATGTTAAGAGATAACGCCTGTTCATGACCATTGCAGAAATACACAGAACTTTGAGTAGTAAAACAAAGTCCAGGGCATCGCTGCCTTGGCGCTCATTACTTTGAGTTAGTCTCAATAGCCCTGTAATTTCGCTAGCTGCAGTACCCTTCAAACCGGAACACAGTAATGTTTACACACTACTGCTTGGCGGCAGAATATCTGGTACTGCGGTGGTACCTACCTAGACGACCTATTGCTAAGGAAATCTACCACCAAGTGAATCAACATATAGGATATTTTTTCTATCAGAGAAATGTTAGATTCCTGTGGGATTATCAAAAAACGAAATACTGGACGTATTCACTTGTAATTAAGTATAGACGTGTCTTATGGAACATTATTCAGGAATAAAAGGTATGTTTTATCTTAATCTAATAATAAAATAGCGCGAGTTTCATGACTATTGGTTATTTGTTACTTACATATATTTCATTTTTATGTCCAAGCTTTAATTAACTTGCAATGTACCTATGTATGTATGTATGTATGTTTGTTCGGGTGAAATCTTGCCAGTTGAATTTGACCCACTTCCCGATGTCCGATTGCACTCAAACTTAGTGTACTTATGTATCTTCAGTGGCAATACAATTATATGTTACCATGGAGCTGGTATGATGGAGACGGAAGATGGCCATAAGAACTTCTGAACTAAACAAGATAAGCCCATTGAGTTTGGACTCGACTGGTTCATCTTGAGGAGCACTTTATGCCTAGACGATATCCAGGGTCTGATGATGAAACTAGAAGGTGGCCACGGCATCTCTTTGATAAAACAACATAACCCCACCGAGCTTGGTCCTGATTGATTCGTCTTGAGGAGCAATATCTAAAATACTTATCTACCAAAGCTTTTATCTGGTACAAGAAACTAAAAATTTATGTAAGTATTTGGCGTGTAGACTACCTACATCCTTAAAAGCTTGAGGCACTACCCGTTACAGGTTAGGTAATTACTATACATCTGTGCCTCAAACTTTTAAGAATATATTTATATAAGTAATAGGCTTACGTTTGACCACCATCTCACCTGATGTTAAGTCGTGATGCGGTCTAAAATGCAGCACGCTTGCCTAGAAGATACTGCTTAACCTGTACCTCAGTTAAAAGCCAGTTCCATTCCAGGTTAAGAGTGTTAACCATCTTCGACCACACCATCACTTTACTGATGTTGATTGGATGGTGTGGTAAGCTATGAACAAAACCTTAACCTGTCGACTATAAAAAAAAAATTAATCAATTACAATATTTTGCGATAGCTAATCCAGTGTATCAGATAGACGTACTGGTTTGCGTCGATCCATTATTGTCCAATTGGCGTTATTGGCACAGTTTCCTTATTTCGGACCGCTCCTTTTTGAATTTGTCAACTGACGTTGTCATCAATTATCTGACCAACGAATTATGTGTACCTAGAATAGAACTACAGAATTTTGACGTGTGTAGCAAATCGGACGGCAGCACCGACCAGATCAAAGAAACAAAACCAAATCAAACCATACTATAACTTTGTACAAATTTATATTTATTTATAATTATTAAGAGAGAACCCACTGTATACCAATAATGAACTCTATTCCAAAATATTTCAGTGCAATTTGCTTAAACATACCGAAACATTGAAAGAAAGAATTTTGTCGAGTGTCTATGAATTTTTGTCATATTTTTCGGTGTTGCCATATTATATACGTAATTTCTGTAGCGATAGCTCAGTGGTTAGCGCGGTCGATTCACATGCCGAAGTAGTACTCGGTTGGTACTATTACTCGGCTGGCTAGTTGAAAATTTGCCGCTAAGCATCTAATGGTATGTTCCAGCAGCCTCACTTGAGAGTCAGTACTATTCCAGGCTAGGTGTGCTTTACCATTTTCGACCACACCGTTACTTAATATCAGGTGAGCTGTGGTCTAGCACGTAGCCTGTCAATATTAAAAAATGTATATATATTTTTACAAGGTATATGTCATAACTTTGACAACTGTTCTCCTTAAAACAAAGTATATCGTGGTGGTTTACGCAAAAAACAATAATGAACTAAGTATCTTATTTTTAGTTAGTATTTAAGTTCTGAGTTAGTTTATTGTTATGACTATATATATATATATATATATATGTATAATTATTAACGTAAATATACTTTAATAATTAAAACGGGAAGTAAACGGTAGATAGGATCATTAAATCGGAGGCAATAGCGAAAATCAGTAGATCTCCCGATAAATTCGATCACTTGACATGCAGAACAATCCTGCAATAGAGTTGTTCAGAGTATTTGGAACGTCTCATCTAGTCGTTGTACATATAGATCAATGTATCTAGCAAATAGGAAGGACATTTTGTAAGAAACATGAAGATATTTTACTGGCGAGTAAGTGATATTCAATATTTATTAAATAGTAAACTTCTTAGACATTTAAAACGTCGTCAAGGTAGGGACACTGCAATATCAGATATTCTGCTACCTAACAATTTGAACATTACTCTGTTCTGGTTTGAAGGATGGTGCAGATTGAGAAAATACAAGCCATTTGACACTAAACATCCTGAAGACGTCTCAAAGCAATGAGCGGCGTAGCAGCGATGCCCTGGACTTTGTTTTGCTACTTAAAGTTATATTTATCAATGGTCAAACGTCTCTATCCGCTTGTTGTGGACACAATGACACGGACGATAAACCAAAAAATCTTTTTATGCAAATGTAATAAGCTGAACGCTGCACTCCTGATGGTAAGAGATAACCATCCATGACCCTTGCAGTGGACGTCCTATGGCTGATGATGTGTGATGCTAAACTTCGTCTACCCATCCAATAACTAGTACCCTACCACCATGCTATGAATTCCTCACGATGTTGTCCTTCATTAACAGCTCAAGCTCATTATTGGGATTTGAACCTACGCTACGTCCCGTACCTACGTTAAAAACATAAATCGCTAAAATTGTGATATCTTTACTTAATCAATATTTCCAGATGAAGCTATGGAGCAAAAGAAATTTAATAAAAGTCAGCTTTTTCGTCGTGATATTGATGGTTTATTTAACTTATATAAATATAGAACCTATATATCCGCAGCCAGATCAAGAACAAGCTTACAAGTAAGTTCTTTTTAATTCTTCGTTTAACTCTCTCTTCGGTGACGATAAATGTTTGATTGTATCTCATAGTCTAAAACAAAGTCGCTTCCCGCCGTCTGTACGCTTAGATCTTTTAAACTACGCAACGTAATTTAATGCGGTTTACATCAATAGACAGAGTGATTCAAGAGAAAGGTTTAAATGTATAATACATGCATATGCACCACATTAGTATCTACATTGCACCCGTGCAACGCCAGGCGGATCGTTAGTATACTATAAAAAATATTTACAAAAAAAATATTTCGTCATTTATCTGACATCCACAGGCGCTGCGGGTTAATGTTTATTTTTATTGATATATATATACCACCGTAATACCAGAAATTTTGCCGCCAAGCAGTAGTGTGTAAACATTCTACTATCGCTTCTGTGTATCGCTACAATGGTTATTGACAGGCGGTATCTCCTACCATCAGGAGAGTGTCGTCTTTTTAATTTTATCTCAACTATAAGGCGTGTTAATCTCATTATTTTATTGACATTTTGAAAAATCGCGTAATTTTGTTTTCCATCAGGGAAATACAAAGACGTCTTCAGATTTTAGTTACACAAGAAAAGGGAGCAGGTTGCGTGATACCAAAATTAGACCCCTTTGCACCGGAAATCATAAAGTTTGATGAACATCCAGAGTCAATAGTTTGCGAGAAAGATGGCTGGGTCGAATGCTTAGTAAGTTCTCTTCTTTTTTATGTTTGACATGCTTGGTGTTTGACTACAGCTTACCTGATGTTAAGTGACGGTGTGGTCGAAAATGGAAAAGCATAACAAGCCTGCCATGAAACTGGCTCTCAAGTGAGGCTGCTGGAACACACCGTTAAGTGCAAGATATTCAACTTCAAGGTGGTAGCTAGCCAGTCGAGTAGTAGAAAGTACCCTATAAACAAGCTATGGTTTTCTCCCGATTTTTTCCTTCACCGGCAGCTCAAGATCTTTTTTCCATATTGATTATGTAACAATTTGATCTTTCTTTTTCTGTTCTACTTCTTCTTCTTTATCTTATATATAAAAATGAATCGCCGTTCGTTAGTCTCGCTAAAACTCAAAAACAGCTTGACTGATTTAAAAATATTGTTTTTTTTTTGTTTTCTTCGCTATATAGTTCATGGAAGGTTTAAAAGGAAAAATAATAATGAAAATCCAAAATAAAAGCTATAAAATAAAGTAAAATAATAATGGTAATTTTGTATGGAAAATCTCCTAACTGACGTGCTATGCATAAGATGTCGTCTAGTGTCACAAAACATTACTATTTAATGAGATGACATCTGGCGACGTGTGTGCTCTAAAATTACTTCGTTCTCAGATCAATTTTAGGTCATAATCGAATCAGCTAGTCATCAATTAAGAATTAACAACAACAATAAACAAACACCAACAACAAAAATAAGTTTATTTTATGTATTTGAAAATAAACCCTATCTCATAGTTTAAAGATTTTTAAACGAATAAAATAATAATTTATTTATTGAGATAAAAACGACTATTCTAACCAATTATATCTATCTCACAATTAAAAAAAAAAATATATATATTCAAATGTCAAAATAAATTAGGTTTATAAATGTCAAAGGTAATACAAATGTCAAAATGTTATACAAAAGTCAAAAGAAATTATACAAATGTCAAAATATGGTAAATCTAAATGTCAAAATAATAAAATTATACAAATGTCAAGGGCAAATTGTCAAATAAATATTTAATATATAATATTTCGAAATGATTTTGGAATCAGTAATGTTATTTTTTTTTTCTTAACATACCGAATTGTAACAATTCAATCTAACAATTGAGTTAATTTAAGCTAACAAGTGTTTGAATTGAAAATAAATCATCACGAACATCTTTATTATCAGCTTTCAGAATGTTTCGTAAAAAAAACTATTTTGGATAAAATGGCAAAAGTAACATGTACATATAGGGACCTGATCCACGTGGATGACTATAATCGATACTTTGGAAAGGCAGTTGTGGTAGAAGGAAATCTGAAATACAATCTAAACGCAAGTGATCACGTCAAAGTGTGGTGTAAAGGAACACCAAAAAGCAGGTAATAAACGGGCTGACAGTTTGAACATTAGCAATATTCAAAGACATGTTAGTTAGTGGTCATATGAAACGTATTAAGAAATAAAATCGAAACAAATACAAAAAAAAAACACGAAAACCTTGGTTAAAGTTATTCCCAAGACTCCTGAATGTATGGACAGCGCGCGGCCTCACGCGCCCAAGACATAACTACCATACGTAGACTGCGCAGTAACTGTTATCTAATCTGGGCCCGCGCGCGACTACCATGTCATGTTCGGTGCGCGTGATTCGAGTGTCCGTATTTTTGTGTTTGCTCAGGATAATTAGGTAAAATATTAACAACCAATTTTTTTTTAAATAATTTGGAATGACAATCGAGTACTGAACCCCCTGTATCAATATTGCTGATGTTCCAAACTTTCATGGTGTATTGTAAGTTTTTTTTTTTTATGGTGTCAAACGGGTTGCTTATGTTTTCAAGATTATATTAATACGTCTTTTGAAGAACCAAATGCTGTAATTCCTCGGGAATACGGAGGAAGGAAGATCATTCCACAATTTGCGATATGGATTGTAATGTTTATGTAAGTTGTATGGCAAAGAGAAACGTGGGAATCGCACAGTGTGATGTTACAGTTATGCATATATCTACAGACATTATTTTCTCAAGCTTACTTTAGGGATTCAAACCTACGCCCTGACGTGGAATCCCATCGCGTTAAACTCTGCACTATCACTACAAAACAATTAATATAATTCTATGAATCCATGCTCAAATTTGCGACCATTCACGTTTTACGTAAGCAGAATTCAAGTAATCATTATTCCTGCAAAAAGTAAGCAAAGTTCTTACGCCTCATTCCTATGCTGATGTAAATATTGGCTTAAGTTTTTATTTTTATTTTTTTAATAGCTGTGCCCCGCGGTTTCATCCGCGCTAAATGCCTACGTCATTGTAGCTTTATGCATGCAAAGTCTCAGTCCGATCGGTTTAAAATTGACAAAGTTTCATACAAACTTTCATACCCTATTTTATCCCCTTAGGGGTAGCATTAATCAAAATTCTTTCTTAGCGAATGCCTACGTCATAACATCTACCTGCATGCCAAATTTCAGCCCGATCCGTCCAGTGGTTTGGGATGTGCGTTGATAGATCACTATGTCAGTCAGTCAGTCAGTCAGTCAGTCACCTTTGAGTTATATATATTTAGATAGATGTCTGACAGGATAGGTGTTTGACCACAACTCACTTGATGTTAAGTGACGGTGTGGTCGAAGATGGTGAAGCACACCTAGCCTGGAATGGAACTGGCTCTCGAATGTGGCTGCCGGAACACACCGTTAGATGATTGGCGGCAGATTTTCAACTTGAGGGTGGTAGCTAGAAAGCAAAGTACTAGAAAGTACCCTACCACCACGCTATGGTTTCCTCACGATGTTTTCCTTCACCGGCAGCTCAAGCACATTGTTGGGGTTTTGAACCCACGCCCTTCGGCATGCGAACCGACCGTGCTGACCACTGGGCTGTCATCGCTACAAAACTAACTAACTAGCGGCATTATCGCTAAAAGCGAGTTCCAGGTAACCTAAGAATCGAGAGGATTCAAGAACAAATCCTATCCTACCCTATTCTATTGTATTCTATATTTGTATTTTATTATTTCAGTCTAGGACTGTTCGCATCTCGATGGCAGGGCCTCAAAGCTGGATTTCGTCCCATGAAACGTTCAATTGACCCTCCAGACACAGGATTAAATGTCTTCATGATAATTCTTGACTCCATGTCAAAAAATGAATTTATGAGGCTTATGCCAAAAAGTTACACATTGTTGAAATATGAGCTAAAAGCTGTAGTTATGGACACGTGAGTTTCATTTAAAACGTTTTTTTTTTTTTTTTTTTTTTTCTTTTAATGATGTATCTGTTTGTTTTTAGATACCTCATTGTTATTACAATCTAGCCAAGTTGAGACTAATAAGTAATATTATTATAACTTAAATTGCTAAATTGAGTAAATCTAAGAATGTGTCCATCAACACTTTTCTTACTGTCTCTATTAAGAGGAAGACACTTTGTTCATGTGTTCTATAATAAAACGTTTTGATGATTATAATTTTCACATCATAGGACGTCCACTGCTGGACGTAGGCCTCCTCCTGGGGGGGTTTTGCCAATACTCGCCACGCTTGCCAGGCGGGTTGGCGAGCGCAGTTAGGTGTGATTGTTCAAGGAAGACGCTGCTGCCCATCTTCCGGATTACATCCCTTAGCCGACTCTTACGGCAACCACGGGTAGAGAGGGTGGGGTACTATTCTTACGCCGGCACCACCACGGCTCATTATAATTTTACATGGGTAGATTAGCAGGAGGTCGTCCAGACAGGTGCTGCAGTACAGATATTCTTATGCCAAGCAATATTGTGTAAATATTAATGTGCTCCGGTTTGTACTGCAGCTAGCGAAATTACAGGGCTATTGAGACTAACCATCTAGTCTCAAAGTAATGAGCACCAAGGCAGCGATTTCTTGGATTTGTTTTGCGACTCAAAGTTCTGTGTATCGCTGCAATGATCAAGGACAATTGTTATCTCTTACTATAAGGAGAGAGCCTCGTTCGCCTCATTACATTTTACATTTTAAAAAAATGCTGAGAGAGCAGAATGAAATGAATGTACAGGCCAAAGAGAGTGTTTCTCATCATCATCATCATCTCAGCCGTAGGACGTCCACTGCTGGACATAGGCCTCCCCCATTGACTTCCAAACCGGTTGGAAGCGGCTCGCATCCAGCGCGTTCCTACGGTCTTTATGAGGTAGTCTGTCCACCTTGTGGGTGTTTCTAAATGTCATTTACTATTATTTCCTTCCGAACTTTATACGCTCATTTAATAATTTAGTTATTTTGTGTTATTAAAGATTGATTGAAGAACTTTCCACATAAAGTGTCATGTCTATAATTGCTACATGTAATTTCTTATCATTTCCTTCTGAACTAGACGCTTAATAAATAATTTAGTTATTTTCTGTCATTTTCTGTCATTTTCTTACGAACCATAGAAATGACATTTTCCATAGAAAGTGTCATTTCTTTAATTTGTAAATGTAATTTCGTATTATTTCCTTCCGAACTATACGCTAATTGGATATTTTAATTATTTTGTGTTGTTAAAGATTGACGAAATGTAATTATTGACTAAACAAAAATGACACTTTCCATGGAAAGTGTCAGTTCTGTAATTCCTAAAAGTCATTTCCTTCCGAAGTTATAAGAACAGCACAGAACAGTTCTCGTTCTATAGAACAGTTGTTATTTTAGATTGAAAACGAAATGAAGGGCTATGGGTTATAAGATTAAAATACGGTTTTTGATTTCAGATACAATATAGTCGGGCATGCGTAAGTTATTAATGCTAGTCCAGTAGTTTTCTTTGTCTTCGTTTTTTTTTAAAGTTTTTTTTTTAATTATTTTAAGCATTACACTTTATTTATTTATTTCAAAACACACAAAACTGAATGCAATAACAATTAATAACAATTACAACTCAAAATTCAATTTACAAATCTGTAATTTTGGCGTCGCTATTTGTGCATTTGCCATTGTCAAAGTTTTATTTTATGGTTGTCAAGCTAGTTGTTTGAACACAGCTCACCTGATGTTAAGTGACGGTAAGGTCGAAGATATTAGTATAATATAATTAATGTATTAAAGTAGTGATGACTTTACTATAAGCTTCGGTTTAGTATTGGAAGTAACACGAAAAGTTATGTTTCACCAATTATATCACTTTCCGAAAGTTGCACTTGTAATTCCACACTTTAATCACAAGCAAACACAAATTTTACAAAAAAAAACCGGCCATGTGCGTGTCGGGCTTGCGCACCGAGGGTTCCGTACAAACCTGTAGGTATATAAGGGGGTTTTGGAAGCGATAAATCGATCTAGCTAGGTTTTATTTTTAAAAAACGTCGTTTTATCCGTGTTTTCATGTAATGAAAAACTGCTACAATATCATTAGAATACGAAGGTAAATTTCGCCACCTTCTACAAGGTTATAATCAAAATCATAATCAAAAGTCATTTATTCAGTTTAGGCCCTGGTAAGGCACTTATGAACGTTAAGTTACATGTTTGAATCTACCACCGGCTCGTAATTACACTTCAACTGAGAAGACTCCGGCAAGAAACTCAGCAAGGCATTTTTTAGCCAGGGGGATGCAAGTGCAGAGAGAATAATAAAATAATAGCTCGGACGGGAAATCAGGCAGTCCCGAATCCATAAGAGCCCGGTTCGAACCCAGATGATTAGGTTTTTGCTTTATTTTTTTAAGTTCCTTAAAAACCGAGTAAAGCCGTGCCAGGTACTATACATATATACAATAATTGCTCGTTTAAAGGTATAAGTAATATTTTATTTTTTCAATATTTTTCATTCTAGTACTGATGCTGCCATGTTACCAATATTGACGGGGCATAACGAACTCGAAATGCCAGATTGGAGAAAATTGCCCACTAATACAAGACGGGTCGATCCGGAATATTTTATCTTTTCATTGTTTGAGAAATACGGGTGAGTTTATTCAAGTTACTTAAATTTTAAAGAATTTTTATACCATTTTTTTTTTTAAATCACGTTTTGACAAATCACAGTTGCATTCCATTCTAGACTAGGTAAGCACTAAAAACACGTCCAAGTTTTTAGCAGAGATAGCTAGCTCAGTGGTTAGCGTGACTGTTCACACGCCGAAGGGCGTGGGTACAAACTCAAACCATGAGTTTGAGTTGCCGGAAAAAGAATACATCGTTAAGAAACCATAGCATGGTGGTATGGTATTTTCTGTACTCGGCTGGCTAGCTACCACCCTCAAGCTATAAAATTTACGGTAAAATCAAAATCAATCAAATTCGATAAGTAATTTATTCAGTTTAGGCCCTGGTAAGTCACTTATGAATTTTAAGTTACATTTTGAATCTACCACCGGCTCGTAATTACACTTCAACTGAGAAGACTCCGGCAAGAAACTCAGCAAGGCATTTTTTGTGGATCTTTCTTTTTATATTAGGTTACAGTTTACAGTTATAGATATTAATACATTATGCTTACTACAATTGTCACTGAGCCAGGGGGATGCAAGTGCAGAGAGAAGCTACTACAACCATATATTCCTGTCTTTCACGTAATGAGCCACCTTATAAGTACAGTAGAACCTCGATTATCCTAACCTCGATTATCCGAACCCTCAATTATCCGAACGTTGACTTAGTTTATCCGAACTCTCAATTATCCGAACGTTGGCGCGAAAGATACATTGTTGCTCACTGCCACCGGCGTGAGCAACAATGTATCTTTGCGAAAATCGCGGGCATGCAATGGGTTTCAACGCTTTGTTTCATCGAGCGTTGTTAGTCGCAGTCGCACACCGAGCAGATAGAAACGTAAATGCCGAATCGTCCCTTTTTTCATTATAAAAACGCTCAAAAACGCATTACAGCCGTTCGTCAATTGAAAATCGACGATTTTATAAAAAAAAAAAAAAAAGCATCCGACTCATTTTAACTGTTTAAAATATATATCCCTACGTTAATATGTATTTCAAATTTTAATAAATATGTATGCACTGTTGATATGTAATCTCGTCCCAAAAACCTGTTTCGATTATCCGAACTTTTGATTATCCGAACTAGCCTCGGTCTCAATTGGTTCGGATAATCGAGGTTCTACTGTAGTAGGCTTTGTCAATACGAACAAATGTTAATTTTTTATATATTAGAAGAAATAGGCTTGCATTTGACTGCCATCTCTAACTGTTTGATTGCGTTTAACAGTTTTTTTGTCGTCAAAATCAGACAGACAGAATCGAACGAGACGCTCTCCTGATGGTAAGAGATAACGCCTGTCCATGACCATTGCAGCGATACACAGAACTTTGAGTAACAAAACAAAGTCCAGGGCAACGCTGCTTTGGCGCTCATTACTTTGAGACTTTCAATGGTTAGTCTCAACAGCCCTGTGATTTCGCTAACTGCAGTGCCCTTCAAACCGGAACACAGTAATGTTTACACGCTACTGCTTGGCGGCAAAATATGACACTGCAGTGGCAACTCAGTACTTACCGAGAAAGAAAGAAAGATTTTTTTAGACGACCACCTACTTAGTAAATCTACCACCAAGTGGTACCAGCTAGTTAATCATAAAGTAATTTAAAAAAGTTATTCAAAAAGTTAACCAATAATAATAAAGCAGAGGTTAATTGACAAAGCCTACTTATAAGGTGGCTCATTACGTGGAAGACAATGGTTGTTGTAGCTTCTCTCTGCACTTGCATCCCTCTAGCTAAGTGACAATTATAGTAAGCATAATGTATTAATATCTATAACTGTAAACTGTAACCTAATATGAAAAGAAAGATCCACAAAAAAATGCCTTGCTGAGTTTCTTGCCGGAGTCTTCTCAGTTGAAGTGTAATTACGAGCCGGTGGTAGATTCAAACATGTAACTTAACGTTCATAAGTGCCTTACCAGGGCCTTAACTGAATAAATGACTTCTTGATATCGATTTTGAAATCATACAATATTAATAATGAATTCTTTTCAGCTATCGTACAGCATATTTTGAAGACTCTTCTTCAATTCACACGTTCAATAACCGCTACAATGGTTTCCTACGGCCACCAGCTTACCATTACACAAGAGCTCTGTTCGAAGAAGATAGACGAAGGAAGGAATTCATGAATTTTTTTTCAAAGATAGATCAATGCTTTGGGTCTGAGCCAGTGCTACAGTTCATGATAGATTACGCTGCCAAGGTATTTTTATATTTGAAAGGCTAGGTATTGGACCACAGCTCAGCTAACGTTAATTGACGATGTGGTAAGATGAAAGTATATTAGGTGTTTCGGCTGGGTATGTTTTTAGGGTTCCGTACCTCAAAAGGAAAAAAAGGAGCCCTTATAGGATCACTTTGTTGTCCGTTTGTCTGTCTGTCAGACCCTTTTTCTCTGGAACGCGTTGAGGTATCAAGCTGAAATTCATATCAAATGATCAAGTCTACTGCCCCTTGGAGCTGTAAAAAAATCAAACTTCTAAGCCAACGCAATCAAAAGATACAGCCGTTTATGCTGCAAATTTTCGACACTCGCAAGGGAATCAAAACCTACAGGGTATCTCGTGAACTCAGAATCTTGAAATTTGGTACGAAGCAACGTCTTATAACACAAATAAAGGAAAAATTGCGAACAGCATAAATTACCATAAAACAAAAATACCATAACTTTTACTTTTATACCTACAGGTTTGTACGGAACCCTCAGTGTGCGAGTCCGACTCGCACTTGGCCGGTTTTTTTTGTGTATTGGACAGGCTAGCTATTGGAGCACTGCTCACCTGATATTAAGTGACGGTGTGGTACAATGTATTGACCTTTATTAAGTGTTTCGGCTAGGTACTTACTTTTTTATATATGACGGGCTAGCTATCAAAACACTGCTCACTTATTAACTATTTGACCAGAGCTTATCGTAGGTGGTGTAGTATGTTGCAACTATATTAACTTTTTCGGCTGGGTACGTTATACGTTGCTCACTTAATGTTATTAAGTGAGCAATGTTCAAATAGCTCCTGCCAAATATAACTTACCACACCGTCCCTTATATCAAGTGAACAGTGTTCCAATAGCTTAGAACTAGATTGGAACTGGCTCTCAAGTGAAGCTGCCGGAACACACCGTTAGGTACTTGACGGCAGATTTTCAAATTGAGGGTGGTAGTGAGCCAGGCGAGTACTATAAAATACCCTACTATCATGCTTTTGTAGCGATGATGGCTCAGTGGTTAGTGCGATAGGTTCGCATGCCGAAGTGCAAATGCATGCAAAAATTATCAATAAATAAATTCAAACAAATTGTCAAAAATATCCTATGTAAAAAGGCTTACTACAAAATATCAGATTATCTAGACGATAAAAAAGCTTGGGACGAGTTTTGCTCCAACTCGAAAACTAACAATCTAACAAGGTAAAGGTTTCTTGTTCGCTTCTTTACTTTACCTCAAAAAGATTGAAGTGAACGAAAGATCAAAGTGATCACTTTATTTCCTAGTTTTAAGTATGTTTATAATTTGTGACGTGTGACGTGTCCAAGAGTCCTGTAAGGTCTAAAGGAAATAAAGCACTTTGAGTTTTGAGTTTTGAGTTTTGAAGGGCGTGGGTTCAAACCCCAACAATGAGCTTGACTTGCCGGTGAAGGAAAACATCGTGAGGAAACCATAGTGGTAGGGTACTTTCTAGTACTCGGCTGGCTAGCTACCAGTTAGCTAGCTACAAGTTGAAAATCTGCCGCCAAGCATCTAACGGTGTGTCCCGGCGGCCTCACTTGAGAGCCAGTTCCATTCCAGGCTAGGTGTGCTTTACCATCTACGAACACACCGTCACTTAACATCAGGTGAGTTATGGACAAACACCTAGCCAGTCAGCCATAAAAAAAAATGCTTTGGTTTCCTCACGATGTTTTCCTTCACCGGCAGCTCAAGCACATTATTGGGGTTTGAACCCACGCCCTTCGGCGTGTGAACCGTCCGCGCTAACCACTGAGCTATCATCGCTATGTATTCTACAGTTGTTCAAGATGAGTGGTAATAAGTTATGTGTATCGCTTTGCGGTAGTCACACACATGACCCACATTCCATATATATATCGACATTAGATGCTTGGCTGGAGCAGTCTTTGAAAAGATTCAAACTCGAGGGACATCTCTATGATACTCTGCTGATTGTTATGTCGGATCACGGACAAAGGTAATTTTTAACAATATTATCAATTAACTACGTCTGATGATTAAAAGTATAATTTGAATTAATAGTAGCCGCCATAACTTAAGCACAAGAAATAAAGATAAAATTGTGACACCAAGATTCACGTTATCTAAACCTATAAAAGCAAATATATAAAGCTAAAGCTATAATAAGTCTTTTCTTGGGAATTGCGTTAGATTCTATAATAAAGTCCCACTTGAGGTAACTAAAATGTCCTATAATAAATTTAAAGATTTTATAAAGCAGAGGTTAATTGACAAAGCCTATACTATATTCAGTTGGGCTGGGCAGCATTTGGAAAACTACGTCGAGCCTTCTCGTCACCCATCCTGCAGTCTCAAGACGAAAGTCTTTAACCAGTGCGTTCTACCAGTTCTACCAGCTACCTACGGAGCCGAAACGTGAAATCACAGCTGGAATGATCCACAAGTTCAAAGTCGCTCAGCAAGCTATGGAAAGGGCTATGCTCGGCATTTCTCTGAGGGACCGTATCCGGAACAAGTAATTCGCCAGAGAACTAAAGTCACAGACATAGCTCAGCGTATTAGCAAGCTGAAGTGGCAATGGGCTGGACATATCTGTCGCAGAACCGATAACCGCTGGGGTAGACGTGTTCTAGAGTGGGAATCGCGAATTGGCAAACGTAGTGTAGGACGCCCTGAGACTCGATGGAGTGACGATATACGTGGGACAGCTGGCGGTGGATGGAAGCGAAAAACCGAGGATCGGGCTTAGTGGCGTGTCTTAGGAGAGGCCTATGTCAAGCAGTGGACTACAAAAGGCTAATGATGACGATGATGATTATTATTTAACTACGTCTGATGATTAGAAGTATAATAGTAATACTTTGATTAGGCAATAAAATAAATATCGTAGAACATTTGACAAAGCGCCACTAACACACGTACACATTCTCTTTCTCTCTCTCTCTCTCTCTCTCTCTCTCTCTCTCTCTCTCTCTCACACACAAACACACACACACTTACACACGTACGCACACATATTTTACACAGTACTTTAAAATAAGATTATTAACTAAATTAATATTTATTTTTCTTCCTTGTGTGGCATCGCATGTTTTGGATTTCGCCAGTGTGAAAGTCAAATTCAAATTCAAAAATTATTTATTTGACATAAACGATACAACACAGCAATAAAAACACTATATACGTATAATTTATCGATATGTCCTGGATCCCACACTAGGGTGACCTGTGTCGTGGGCTCCAGGCTCTTCCATAAAACAAATATTTAATACACAATTACATATACCTACATATATTATTAATATATTACGACACAAAGACAAGAAAACAAATAAATCAAAAAATAGTAAATACAAAATTAAACAGAAACAGAGACAAAACGAATGTACAAAATATTTAACAACTACCCTACTTGAAAGTATTTCGATATTTTTAACCGATTTCAAGTAACGAATTCTTAATTTAGTCGTATTTTATTTTTTTTGTTACCTCATAACTCCGTCATTTATGAACTGATTTAAAAATACTTTCTTTATTTGATAGGATTTGATTTCAGATTGGTCCCATAGACGTTTCATGACAATCAGTTCGGTACTAGATATTCCGCCGCCATGCAGTAGCCTGTAAACATTACTGTGTTCCAATTTGAAGGGTGTTACAGCTAGAGAAATTACAGGGCTGTTGAGACTAACCATCGAATTTCTCAAAGTAATGAGCGCCAAAGCAGCGAAGCCCTGGACTTTGTTTTGTTACTCAAAGTTCTGTGTATTGTTGCAATGGTCATGGACAGGCGTTATCTCTTACCATCAGGAGACTGTATTGTTCGTCTCATTACTATTACACTAAAGAAAGCTTAGGGTTATGGAGTCGACTTTATTTATTGTATATTGTGTAAAAAAATCTAGTTAAATAAATCTAAGTCACAGTCAGACAAAATTAAGACAAAGTCGAATATTATCTTCCTCTAGTAAAGTCACTACAACTTCAAAGATTCGACAGAATTTTGGATACAAAACAAAAAGGTATGCTCTCATAAAAAGAACTTCTTAACTCTGGTTCTGAACATGTAATTAAATAGTTTACTCTAAGTACAGGGAATTTCAGAAATGACTTCCAGAATCTCGCTGCTTGAACAAAAATGTTTGCCGTGGTTGCCGTAAGAGTCGGCTAAGGGATGTCATCCGGAAGATGGGCAGCAGCGTCTTCCTTGAACAATCACACTTAACTGCGCTCCGCAATCCGCTTGCCAAGCGTGGCGAGTATTGGCAAAACTCCCCCAGGAGGAAGCCTGTGTCCAGCAATGGACGTCCTGTGGCTGATGATGAACTTGAACTTGAAGTGACAAAACTTAATTTCCAGATTCGCACACATAAGAAACACATACCAAGGTAAATTAGAAGAACGTCTCCCATTCGTGTCTATAGTCCTTCCAGAGAGATTAAAAGAAGACCGTCCAGAGGCCTTCAACAATTTAGAGGCCAACTCGAAAGTGTTGACCACACCTTACGACATTCACACCACCATATTAGATGCGCTTGGCTTAAAAGAACGCAGGAACAAGGTTAAAGTTCCTGGTGCAGATCTGGAGAGAGGAATGAGTCTTTTGGAGCGAGTAAGTCAAAAGAACCTGTTGAATTACTCGTAGGTACTATACCAATTAAAAACAATGTAATGGGTATTTTTTATTGTTTACAAGCTAGGTGATGACCATAGCTCACCTGATGTTAAGTGACGGTGGTAAACATGGTAAACATAGCCTGGGATAAACTTGACTCTCAAATGAGGCTGTCGGAACTCACCGTTATGTGTTTGGCAACAGATTTTCAACTTGAGGGTGATAGCTAGCTAGCCGAGTACTAGATAGTGCCCTACCACCACGCTATGGTTTCCTCGCGATATTTGCCTTCACGGATAGCTCAAGCTTATTGTTGGGGTTTGAAACCCAACAATAAGCCCAAAAACCAAAAAATAAACAATCTTGAATTAAAGTGGAGTGTATTTCCTTTTTTTCTTCTGGCTGCTGTTTCTCCCGACTCAGCTGCCTGCAGTCAAACGTTCTATCGGGCAAAAACATAACCTTCCTTTTTGCTTCGCCGTATTCGGATAAATACACATCGGTAGACACCAGACACTTAGGGCTTAGTGCAGTTGGTTCACACGCCGAAGGGCGTGGGTTCGAACCCCAACAATGAGCATGAGCTGTGAAGGAAAACATCGTAAGGAAACTATAGCATGGTGGTAGGGTGTTTTCTAGTACTCCGCTGGCTAGTTAGCACCCTCAAGTTTTTTTTAATGTGGCAAAGTGGCAAACAAGCGCCGGGCACCTGATGGTAAGTGATCCCCGCCACCTATGGACACCTACAATACCCGGGACATTACCAACGCGCTGCCTACCTTCAAAGACCTTCCAACTTTCCACCTTCAGTTGAAAAACCGAAAGTTGAAAATCTGCCACCAAGCACATAACGGTAGGTTTCAGCAGCCTCGCTTGAGAACCAGTTGCATTCCAGGCTATGTGTGCTTTACCATCTTCGATCACAACGTCACTTACCATCAGACGAGCTATGGATACACACACAGCTTGTCAACCATAAAAAAAAATTGTACAGCATTTTCAAGATCAAGAGTTTTTATTCAAGGCAATACTTCTAAAGAAGACTTGTTTGTTACCAGATACCTGAATCTCGCTCGTGTGCCGAGGCTGGTGTAATGCCGCACTGGTGCGCCTGTGAACAGTGGTATAACATATCCACCACCGACGCAATGTATGAGAAAGTGGCTTTGGAGCTGGCTAAATATGTTAACCGGGTGACAGAAGCAAAACGGTGAGATTCGTCACCTTTATCAGCTTCTCATGGTCCACATCACATCACACATCATCAGCCATAGGATGTCCACTGCTGGACATAGGCCTCCTCTTGGGGGGGTTTTTGCCAATACTCGCCGCGCTTGGCAGGCGGATTGGTGAGCGCAGTTAGGTGTGATTGTTCAAGGAAGACGCGGCTGCCCATCTTCCAGATTATATCCCTTAGCCGACTCTTACGGCAACCACGGGTAGAGAGGATGGGGTACTATTCTTACGCCGGCACTACCACGGTCATATACACTAATATTGTAAAGGCGAAAGTTTGTGATTGTGTGTGTTTGTATATTTGTTACTTCTTCACGCTCAAACGGCTGGACTAATTTATGTAATATTTGGTATAGAGGTAGCTGACACCCTGGATTATCACATAGGCTCTTAATCCTGAAAAAATATAGCGTGTAACACAGCTAGTAAAAAAAATATGGTCCTTCACAGAAATGCCATAATATGTTTTCTTACAATAAACTTATTTCTTCTTATTTTCAGAGCACTATGCGCCGAAAGAACTCTTCGCTCCGTACTATGGGTTTACCGTAAAGGAGTCAAGAGAGAGTTGGTTGGATTTAAAGCAGCGTTGCCGCTGCATGAATACATAGGTCGTTATGACCAAACGCATCTTGTTAGACCAAAATTTGAATATTATGAGGCTAAGGTATGTTTAGGATATGTATGACGTAGACGCTCACACATAAGGCCATGCACATGATTAGAGTCGAATTAGAGAACAGAAAGCCATGGAGAGGCTCATGAACGGCATCAAACTCGAAGACTGATTTCACAATACCGATATTCGGTGACGAATAAAGTTCAAAACGTCGGTATCGCAGTAATAAACCTCAAGTGGAGCTGAGCAGGACACGTTGTTTAGCGAAGCGATGACAGGTGGAGTAAGGTTGCAACAGAGCGGTGGCTTAGGCAAGGTAAGCGGAGCGTTGGTCCTCCAGCCGCAAGATGGGGTGATGATATCATCACCGTCGCGGGTCGAACCTGGACCAGATTGGCACAGGACCGATACAGATGGCATAACAAGAAAGGCCTATACCCAGCAGTGGAATAAAGAAGGCTGTGGATGATGAAGGTATGATAGGGCTCTGAAACGTCGTCTCTAACTACGGGCCTTATTAGTAAGCTCAAAGTATTTTAACTTAAAGTTTAGGTATCTTCTGCTATAGGTATTTTTATACTTACCAGAAAGTCCCAACCTACCTTATGTTACAAAAAATGGTTACAGAAAATAAACATTTTTCCATCAATTTTCAATTTCAATTTTTCTATTTTCGAATTTCAAACTAGCACATGTTAGCCGTGGTGGTGCCGGCGTAAGAATAGTACCCCGCCCTCTCTACCCGTGGTTGCCGTAAGAGTCAGCTAAGGGATGTAATCCGGAAGATGTGCAGCAGCGTCTTCCTTGAATAATCACACCTAACTGCGCTCGCCAACCCACCTGCCAAGCGTGGCGAGTATTGGCAAAACCCCCCCAGGAGGAGGCCTATGTCCAGCAGTGGACGACCAATGGCTGATGAAAAGATCCCTATACGTACTACCATTCTATTTTATCGGACAGCGAGGAGCTAAGAAGCAGCACCGCTTTATGGTCGATATTCCAAAAACTCGAACTAAACGGTTCGAATCAACCTTCGTTGTACGAACCGCTAAACAATGGAATTTGCTACCTGAGTGGGTGTTCCCTGATAGATACAATCTGGGTGCCTTCAAGTCGCGAATGAATTTGTTTCTTCTAGGCGAGTGTGCTTCACCGTAAACCGCATCTTCGCTTAACATCAGGCGGTACAAGCTTTGCTTAGTTTGGGAATAAATGGTGCTGTGTGAAATGTTTTACGATATTTATTAATTTATAAATATTAAACACTAGCTGCGCCCCACGGTTTTACCCGCGCGGTGATGGTTGATGATGATGATGATGAAAAGTATCCTATGTTTTATTCCAGGGCCTAAATTTCATATAGATCCGTTTAGTCGTTCTGGTGTGATTGAGTAACAAACATCCATCCATCCAAACTTTCACATTTATAATATTATTCGGATAGCACCCATACAGAATCATAGAGGACAAACATGTACGTCATACAAATCTTTTTCCTGAGCGGGAATCGAAACCAGGATCCAAACGCAAGATGTTATTATAATGAATTTTTTCAACCCGTCAACAATTTTTTTGTGTAATGAGTCAACGCTCTCGTGATTGTAAAAGATAACGCCTGTCCATGACCATTGCAGCGATACATAGAACTTTACAAAACAAAGTCCAGGGTATCGCTGTTCACATTTTATCAATTACAGATTACCATGGACCCCAGTGAAGCCATATTCGAAGGCACCGTGTTTTACAATACAAAAGAAGATTTCTTCAGCATATCGTCCACAGATGTGTCTAGAGTCAATAAGTGAGTATCTGCTTATGACTGACATAATTTTTATTTTTTCACCAACTTTTATTTAGTTTGCAATGTATATATGAGATTAAACCCGCGCCGTCAAATCTTGCAAGTTAAATTTGACCCACCTCCCGATGTCCGATTCGACTTTAAACTTGGTGTGCTTATGTATCTTTGGTGACAATACAATGATATGGTACCATGGTCTGATGATGGAGACGGAGGATAACCAATGGAACTTCTGAACCAAACAAGATAAACCCATCAAGTTTGTGCTCGATTGATTCGCCTTGATGAGCAATCTCTAAAATACTAAAAAAAAAAAAAAACTGGTGAGTGTTTGGCGTGTAGGTTACCTATATCCTTAAAAGCTTGTGGCACTACCCGTTACAGGTTACAGGTTAGGTACTTACTATATTTCTGCGCCTCAAGCATTGTTATCATCAGTTTTCTGAATTGCCTCCTGCTGTGGTAGCAAATTAAAGACACTATCACGTTATAATGCGGCAACAAAACATTTCCTGCTCCCGTTAAAACTATCAGTGTTTGATTTTTTACTGATGTTTTCTGTACTGATCAATCTATATACGGGTTGACTGTTTTAACATTAGCAATATTCAAAGACATGTTAGTTAGTGGTCATATGAAACGTATAAAGAAATAAAATCGAAACAAATACAAAAAAAAACACTAAGAAAACCTTGGTTAAAGTTTTTCCCAAGACTCCTGAATGTATGGACAGCGCGCAGCCTTACGCGCCGAGCTAGCGCAAGACATAACTGCCATACGTGGACTGCGAAGTAACTGTTATCTAATCTGTGACCGCGCGCGACTACCATGCCATTTTCGGTGCGCGTGATTTGAGTGTCCGTATTTTTGTGTTTGTTCAGGATAATTAGGTCAAATATTAACCACCTATTTTTTATTATTATTTGGAACGACAATTGAGTACTGAACCCCTGTATCAATATTGCTGATGTTCAAACTTTCACGATGTATATAAAAATGAATTCGTTTCCCTTGGTCACGCTATAACTTGAGAACGACTTTACCGATTTCATTCATCTTTTTGTTTTGAAGTTTTTTAATACATTGAAGGTTCTTACAGAAATAAAAATTAAGACAATTGCGCGGAAAATTGGAAAAAAATCAGTTTTTTTTTTGATAAAATACTACGCATACAATTCCGCGGTTAACAGCTGGTGATAAATATTTTTCTTCACACGTGCTGTAATCAATTATTTCTCCATCTGATTTATTTATTATCTTTTTTTTTTCAGATATGGTGACGAACCAAAATGTGTGTCACATACTCACCCCCATCTTAACCCATATTGCTATTGTGTGTAATAATATATTCTTTCCAACACTACTGCAAGTCGACGCCGAATATATATATTTTTTTACCTAAAAGTATTGAGACAAATGAAACGCTCTCCTGAAGGTAAGAGAACACCTATCCATGACCATTGCAGAGATACACGGAACTTTGAGTACCAAAACAAAGTCCAGGGCTTCGCTGCTTTGGCGCTCATTACTTTGAGACTTTCGATGGTTAGTCTCAACAGCGCTATAATTTCGCTACCCTTTAAACTGGAACACAGTAATACACTAGCGAAATTACAGGGCTGTTGAGACTAACCCTCAAAAGTTTAAAAGTAATGAGTGCCAAAGCAGTGACGCCCTGGACTTTGTTTTGGTACTCAAAGTTCCGTGTATCTCTGCAATGGTCATGGACATGCGTTATGTCAAACCATCAGGACAGCATCTCGTTCGTCTCATTAAATTAACATTTAAAAGATTAGGATTCTTTCAAGTGAATAGCATAAAAGATAAGTCGACTGTAACCTACTTGTAGTTGTTTATGGTTGACAGGATAAGTGTTTGACCACAGCTCAACGGATATTAAGTGACGGTGTGGTCGAAGTTAGTAAAGCATACCTCGCCTGGAATGAAACTGGCTCTCAAGAGAGGCTGTCAGAACACACTGCTAGGTGCTTGGCGACAGATTTTCAATTTGAAGGTGGTAGCTAGCCAGCCGAGTACTGTAAAGTACCCTACCATCATACTACGGTTTCCACACGATGTTTTCCTTCACCGGCGCATTTTTGTGATCTTACGTAAGAATTATCCAGACCCTCTCTCACCCCCTTGCCATGGTCGACCCCCCTTCCCCCTAAATTGTCTTACGTACTGAACGAACGGCCCCTGTGTAATTTGGATGACAACACTGTATTGTGCTATGTTAGAACTAGTCTGATGATAGAGCCAGAAGGTGGATAGTGGAACTCTTCAGTGGCTTCTAGTGAACCCCTTGAGTTTGTGGTCATAGGGTTCGTTTTGATGAGTCCAATATTATTGTATTAAAGATGAATGACAATGCAATAATTTTATAGTTTTGTCTTTGCTATGACCATTGACCATTATCAATATGGACAATAGTAACACACTGGCTTTACAGATTAAAGGCTATAAAGGTAGGATATAGTGATGTTTATTTTTTTTTAGTTCGGTATGCTATTGAAGCGTTTTTTTTTATTGTTAGTACGTACGGGACAAAATAAAAATGTAGTTAAGGATAACTTTGTGTTTTTATTTTACTTTGTTATAATGTTTATGGAATTAAAATTATAAAAACAATGAAAACATATTATTTCCGATGATGATTTTATAATGTTAATGATGGTCAACATGTTTTTATAGTAAAGTTCCTGTTATTTTGTGATTTCAAAAACCAATTAAAATTTGCCGCAAACACGGCCCGGGTTGCCGTGGCGTCTGAATGACGTCACACCGTGTAAAACAATCGTATATATGACAGTTGTGCTATAAAAACTTCAACAGCATTAACCACAGAAATATCATCGCTACCAAAAGTGCGAGAAAGTAAAATAATGTGGTAAAACATGATTTTCACTTTCTAGAGCATGACTGCACTCGACCTTGACTTTGTATAGCTTAGAAACACTTCACTTGACTTACCAATAAAATACTTTTAAAATATTTGACACAAAAATTGCAAAATGCACAAAGTTCCAGGCCAATAATTGCCGTGGTGTCTAAATGACGTCATACCTTGCCAAGCAATCATATCTGTGTATGACAGTTGTTCTACAAAAATGTTAACAGCAATTTGCATCGATGATTTAATCCCACTAACCAACTGAGCTTTCATGGCTCGAAAAAGTGTTAATCAACGTTATTGAGTGTATGAAACTAAAATAATGAAATGAAACATAACTTTTCGTGTTGCAAAACTACCATTACTTTCCAAGAGCGTGACTGGACTTTATCTTGACTGTGTGTGACTTAGACTCATTTCAGTTGATTTACCATAAAATACTTTTAAAATATCAAAGTATTTGACACTGGTGCCGGCGTAAGAATAGTACTCCACCCTCTCTACCCGTGGTTGCCGTATGAGTCGGCTAAGGGATGTAATCTGGAAGATGGGCAGCAGCGTCTTCCTTGAACAATCACACCTAACTGCGCTCGCCAACCCGCCTGCCAAGCGTGGCGAGTATTGGCAAACCAAGGGAGGAGGCCTATGTCCAGCAGTGGACGTCCTATAGCTGATGATGATGATGATGATGATGACACTGGCAATCGCACAAACTTCGATGCCAGAAACAAAAAGAGAACGAAGTTTCATTCAACAAAACAATAACGCAATTCATTTGCCTACAAAATATGTATAAGACAGTAATTTCTCTAAATCCATCATCTGCATTAGGCTTTAGGTATATTGAACAAGAAAAATAAATATTTCACGAAATCACCCAAAGTGTTCTCGAAAAGAGCTTTTACGATATTACGGCACAGAGTTGGAGAAATAGGTGACGTGATGTGCTAGCAAACCATGAGTCTCAATTTAAACATATCCTTATATATTAGAGATTATAAAATAAACTAATATTCGTTCGACGTCGTTTATCTGTGCCATCGTTTAATAGCCAATTTGAATTGTCAATTGAGAAAACTGATGATAACAAAATTGGTGTTCCCCTCTTTATTCTTGGCATCGCACTCTGTGCATTCTGCCAGTTTCAATGTTTGTGTATTTTGTGAGCAGTCTTCAGTTTTCAACTTTCATCTTTGTAGTCAAAGTCTAGTCTTGGTCAAGTCAAATCCAGTCATGCCTTAGTGAAGTAGTGGCGACTTTACTTTAGCTTCGATGGAGTTTTGGAAGCAACACGAAACGTCATGTTTCGCCACATTAGATCACTTTCCCACACTCGCGCTTGTAATTCGGCGCTTTATGAATAAAACACCACTATTTTTATACATAAACATTCGAAAAAACACTAGTTTTAAAAAAAGATACAATGAGGTGACACGACTCTTTCTGCGTTCCCGCCAAAACTCAAAATTGGTGTTTAGACCGTAGTTCGTTTGATGTTAAGTGTCAGATGGTAGATGGTATGGAACTGCTGAAATTGGCGACAGATTTCCAATTTGAGGATGAAGCTAGAGCTAGCCAAGTATCATAAAGTACACTAACTTTTTAAGTTTTCCTTCACCAGCTGGGATTTAAACCCATAACCTTCGGTATATGGTCCGACTGTTCTAACCACTGAGCTAATCGTTACAATTTCGAATAAAATATTATCTATATAAATAAATATCCTGTGGAAAAGCTGTTCATAGCATATATCGGCATTTCCCATAAAATATTGTTACACTAAAGAAGCATAATCGTTCCCCTATATTTTCAAGACTTGCTTGCACCTATAAATTCTAGAAGGACTGTAACTAATAGCCAGTTAAAGGACTATATGGAGCGCATTAATACACTTTGTCGCAAAAGAGAAACGGTATCGATGAATGTACCATTTTCCTTACAGGTACAAATCCTACTAATATTATAAATTTGAAAGTTCGTAAGGATGTTTGTTACTCTTTCACGCAAAAACTACTAAACAGATTTGAATGAAATTTAGCACACATATAGTTTATGGCCTGGATTTAACATATATATTTTTTTTTATGGCCGACAGGCTAGGTGTTTGACCACAGCTCACCTGATGTTAAGTGACGGTGTGGTCGAAGATGGTAAAGCACACCTAGCGTGGAATGGAACTGGCTCTCAAGTGAGGCTGCCGGAACACACCGTTAGATGCTTGGCGGCAGATTTTCAACTTGAGGGTGGTGAGCTAGCCAGCCGAGTACTAGACCGTACCCTACCACCACGCTATGGTTTCCTCACGATGTTTTCCTTCACCGGCAGCTCAAGCTCATTGTTGGGGTTTTGAACCCACGTCCTTCGGCATGCGAACCGACCGCGCTAACCACTGAGCTATCATCGCTACAAAAATACTAAAAAAACTAAAAATACTTTTCATACTGCAAACTGAACAATTTTTTTCTTAAGAACCACGCAGATGGAAAGTTTTCTATGTCTTATTACAGAGTCTAAAGTACCTACATGCAAAATTTCACCCAGACCCGTTAATTAGTTTACGCGTGAAAGCGGTAACATACAAACAACTCACATTCTCATTTATAATATTAGTTAGCATAAATCCTCGTCACTTTTAACTAAAACGCCTTTTGAGCGGAAATAAACTAAATATATCCCTTGAATACTCAAAATAAACTTCCGCAAAATAACGCGGTGAGCGTCGTGTCGCCCCATTGTATTTTTTTCTAAAACTAGTGTTTTTTCGAGTTTTTATGCATAAAAATAGTGGTGTTTTATTTATAAAGTGCCGAATTACAAGCGCGAGTGTGGGAGAATGATATAATGCGGTTAAACATGACTTTTCGTGTTGCTTCCAAAACTCCATCCAGAAGCTTATAGTAAAGTCGCCACTACTTTACTAAGGCATGACTTGATTTGACTGGGACCGACTGGACTTGATCAAGACTAGACTTTGACTGTAACTATAGATGATAAAGAAGCTGAAAAATGAAGTGTACTCACAAAATATAGAAACATAGAAACTGGCAGAATGCACAGAGTGCGATGCCAAGAAGAAAGAGAAAAAAAAACGCATGAATCATTCGTTAGACTAGTATTTTTCAGATTTTGTCTATTGTCTTTTAAAATTAAAATAAATCTTGCGTTCCTGTATTCACATGTGAAACCGCGAGACGGTGCTAGTAAAACTATAAAAACAAAAACTTTGTGATAACTTCCTTCTTTTACTTATTGCAACGACAAAGTATTAAATCGTGGAAGCAATAAACATGATTATTTTATGAGGTCTTTTTTATGAACCTTTGTGAAGTCAACACGGGACCCCATGGGGTAACAGCTACATCATAAAAATGAAATATGTGAGAAAATGTTATGAAAACACTGTATTTATTCGTGATTTCTGATCACAAGTGGAACAAATTCTTCAGTGAAGTAGCATATAAATTATATTGACAAGTGTGACACGGTCCACTGTTGGGAAACTAAGGCAGAACTTTTTAAAAATATGTCATTGTTCACCACTTTTGCACAACGAGAATGATTTACAAAAATGCACTGTTTACCAGTGGTGAATAATGAGAATGATTTAAAATGGGTGTCATTGTCCATCATTGCTGAATCAAGAGAATAATTTAGTCTATTTGATTTATTTTTATGATTGATTTGAGGAAGACGGGAATAATTTAATAGATATTTTGCTTAAATCACGGTGTAGTTTTAGAACGATCTGCTGATACGGTCAGTGTATGCAGAGAAGAAAACCTTATGCAGATACTTAGACGACATTTTTTTTTAACGTAAAATTTATGAGACGAACGATACGCTCTCCTGATGGTAAGAGATAACGCCTGTCCATGACCATTGCATCGATAAACAGAACGTTGAGTAACAAAACCAAGTCCAGGGCATCGATGCTTTGGCGCTTATTACTTTGAGACATTAGATGGTAATTTCGCTAGCTGCAGTACCCTTTAAGCTGGAGGGTAGTAATGTTTACACACTACTGCTTAGCGGCAGATTATCTGGTACTGCAGTGGTATCTACCTAGATGACCTGAGACTAAGGAGATTTACCACCAATTAAAAACAAGCAAGCAAGTACAAGCGTGCTATCTCTTACTAGCAGAAAAGCGTTTGGTTTGTCTTACCTGCCATTAAGTGAAGCAGATAGTGTGAGCCAGATTCCGCCTAAGTAAGATAAACAATTGCTTTTTAAGCAGAAGGATCCTCTATCTATCCCTGAGCTGTTGAATTATTCAGAAGCGTCGAAACCTCTCTAGCTAACTCTTTCAACTTAACATATTTATGGGGAACAGTTTCTCGACGACTGTTTTAGATTGTAACATTACTTGTAAGTACATAGGTAGTCAAAATATAGTCAAAATTTGCTTAGAAATAGGTTTCCATAGCAAAGTGTGCGCCTTAAAAAAAATTATATCAAAGGAAATGTCACACGAGATACATCATCGTAAAGTTGCTAGATTGTCGATTTTTTATCGGATTAATTTCAGAGAGTGTGCTTCAGATCTACATGGTCTGATTGCCCCATGCCCATTTTTCTATCGAACAGCCAGAAGCTCAAAAAAAAGCGACATCGTTTCATGGTCGACGTTCCAAAAACTCGAACGAAACGATTTGATTCCACGTTCATTGTGCGGACTGCTAGACAGTGGAATGCGCTGCCTGAGTGGGTGTTCCCCGTTGGATATAATCTGGGTATCTTCAATTCGAGAGTGAATCGGTATCTTCTAGGCAAGCGTGCTCCATCACTTAACATTAGGCGAAATGGCGGTCAAACGTAATTTCTAATTTAAAAATCATTACCTTCCACTAGGAAGCAAATTAAAAGACTTATTTTCATCAAAATCATACTTATAAGTCTTTGAAATCTCAAGTCGGAGCCCACGTTTTCTAAGTCGATTTAATTTACGTCAGACTATCCTTCTACGTAAACTCATACTTATTTGTAGCCTACCCCCTACCCGTCAAGCGTGAATAAAATATCCCTTGAAATACACATGTACATTTATATATAGAAGTGATTTATGTTCGAGAGAATTGTTGGTAACAATAGGTTTCGATTTTTCTTTCGTGTATGCTAAATTCGTAAAGATTACGACCGTGACAGTCAGTTGTGTCCCTATGGGGCAGGCTTAAAACTTATAATAGGCTAGCATATGAATTTGGGTATTTAACCTTGTATTATCTAAGGTAATATTCTAGCAAAAGAAAACGTCTATGATCAGTTTCAGTATTATATTTCAATAAAATAATCAATTCTCGTCTCGTACTGTACCTTAGGTTAGATCCAATGCACACTCCAGTAAAAAAACACTAGTCTCACTTCTCCGCGATGTCGCTAACCAGGCCAAAAAGAATCCGCCGCTTCCGTTCGAGTGGAGTCGATGATTCCTTATGCCTATTTTGTGTTGCCAGTTAAAGAAAAAGGTGCCCAGTTGTAGGAAAATATCTAACACTTGCAGAGCAAATAGAAACAGATATACATATATGATATGAGAATCGTTTACGTAATTCTTGCAATACGCTAGAGCCACAAAAAATTAACAACATTTCCAATGCCCTCTTCACTTTTCGTCACATTTTGTAAAAGTCGTGTTACTGTACACCAGTAGTAAACAAAGAGAATCATTTAAAATGGGTGTCACTGTCGACCATTGGTGCATCGCGAGAATTATTTAAAATGGGTGTCACTACGGACCATTGGTGAATTGCGAGAATAATTTTACAATGCCGGTCACTGTCTACTACTGGTGGAAGACGGGTATAATTTAAATTATGGTGGGCTGTCAACATCATAACTACATAATTATGTCAATCATCATCATCATCATCAGCCGTATGACGTCCACTGCTGGACATAGGCCTCTCCCATCGATTTCCATAAAGACCGGTTGGAAGCGGCTCGCATCCAGCGCGTTCCTGCGGTCTTTATGAGGTCGTCTGTCCACCTTGTGGGTAGAAGTCCTACGCTGTGCTAGCCGGTCCGTGGTCTCCACTGCAGAACATTGCAGCCCCATCGGCCATCAGTTCTGCGTGCTATGTGCCCTGCCCACTGCCACTTCAACTTGCTAATCCGCTGGGCTATGTCGGCTATTATGTCAATCACCGGATCTTAATCGCGCACAAAGTACTATGAAAATAGTTTTGTTTATTTACCTCGACGCTTTGGCCATTCGGTTGCAAGAGCCGTGATTACTAGTTGACTAGGAGAGTGCGGGTTAACTCGATGAAAAAATTAGGGTGGTGCAATCTCCTACCCTCATTTATTCAATGTAAAAGTAATGATACGAATGAGACGCTCTCTTGATGGTAAGAGATAACACCTGTCCATTACCATTGCAGCGATACACAGAACTTTGAGTAGCAAAACAAAGTCCAGGGCATCGCTGCTTTGACGCTGATTACTTTGAGACTTTAGATGGTTAGTCTCAACAGCCCTGTAACTTCGCTAACTGCAGGAACTGTGCAACCCTAACACATTAATGTTTACACACTACTGCTTGGCGGCATAATATCTAGAACTGCGGTTCCTTCTGCTATAGAGATTTTTATTTTTATTGCGACATATTGATTTTGTTAAGATAGTTCTTGTTTCTTGACTATTGTTTTTGCCATATCGTGTCGTTTTATTCAATAAATAAATATAAATATTTTCCGTGCAAACTGATTTCCGCGTAACGCGTAATTGAGTTTAGCGCTCTTAAAACTATATAAATAGCTTCGTAATGTTTTGATTTAATTTAGCTGAAATTCCCGATATTTGGTTTGAAACTCGGAACCTTTATGTTAATTTGTTAGGCTAATTTATACACTGTTAAAATGTTTTACGTGGGTACTTTAGACTTTATAACTAAAACATAAACTTAACAAAAATGTTTTTTTTTAATACGTAAGACGTTTGCATTTGACCATTGTTGTTTTCAACGAATTATCTTCTAGATATTACTAGAGAATTTTAAGTGTTTTTTTATGAAAAAAATTATGTGACGAACAAGGATAACGCCTGTTTAAATTTAAATCTTCAATAAAATAAAATAAAAGAAAAAAATTTTTAACAAGCTTTTGTCTGGGACAATGTTTTTTTTTTTTTTATTGCAGTCGGGACGGCCTATGGCTGATGCTGTGACTAATAGTTAACACGCCTCCAGCTCTAGCTATTCACGGAATTGATACACTATTGACAAACATTCGAATTAACAGATAGCTGCCATTGATAATGGTCAGCAAACTGATAGTAAGCGCTATTGCCCTACGTGTCGTAGTAAATCTCATAGCTTATAATAGTGTCTGTGTGAACGATTTATCATTTGTTTCAAGTGTGGTAAAATGGATGAAAAGTACACAGACTGCACTAACTGTAATTCAAAATCTACGAAATAAAAAAACTAGCGACTAGATATTGTTGCAAAATACCTTTAAACAAAAACAAAACTAAAGCTGTGACTGTAACTAAATGGAAGGAGTGGCTAGATTTTATTAAAAAATTTACAACAAGTTACACCGTTGCGACAATCGTAGACAGTAAACTTAATAATGATGTTTGGTCTTATGTTAATGTCAAAATAGGTAGCCAGCCGAGTACTAGAAAGTACCCTACAACCACGCTATGGTTTCCTCACGATGTTTTCCTTCACCGGCAGCTCAAGCTCATTGTTGGGGTTTGAACCGCGCCCTTCGGCATGCGAACCAACTTCCCTAACCACTGTGCTATCATCGCTACAAAAAATAAATTCTAATAAGTATTTAACGTGTAAATACTCACCTATATTCTTCAAATCTGGAGGCACAGAAATATAGTAATTGCCTAACCTATACCCTGTAACGGGCAGTTCCTCAAGCTTTTAAGGATATACGTGAGTACTTGCATATCAAAGACTTACTAGAATTTATATTAAACTTTTTAGTAGATAAGTATTTTCGAGATTGCTCTTCAAGACGAATCAATCAAGCCCAAACTCGATGGGTTTATCTTGTTTAGTTCAGAAGTTCTTATGGTCATCTTCCGACTCCATCATCAGATCAGCTCTATGGTACCATATTGTCACCGAAGTAAAAATAAGTACACCAAGGGTTTTGGCGGGAACGCGGTGAGCGTCGTGTCGCCCCATTGTATTTTTTTCTAAAACTAGTGTTTTTCGAGTGTTTATGCATAAAAATTTTAGTGTTTTATTTATAAAGTTCCGAATTACAAGCGTGATTGTGGGAGAATGATATAATGTGGATAAACATGACTTTTCGTGTTGCTTCCAAAACTCCATCCAGAAGCTTATAGCAAAGTCGCCACTACTTTACTAAGGCAAGACTTGATTTGACTGGGACCGACTGGACTTGATCAAGACTAGACTTTGACTGGGACCGACTGGACTTGATCAAGACTAGACTTTGACTGTAACTATAGATGATAAAGAAGCTGAAAAATGAAGAGTACTCACAAAATATAGAAACATTGAAACTGGCAGAATGCACAGAGTGCGATGCCAAGAAGAAAGAGAAAAAAAAAGTTCACCAAATTTGAGTTCAATCGGACATCGGGAAGTGGTTCAAATTTAACTAGCAAGATTCCACCCGGACAATCATACATTGCAAGTTAAATAAGAGCTTGTAAAGAATAGAATTGAAATGTCTCCAATAGCGCCCAAGCAGTACAATACTTACAAACATCATGTTTTATTAATATTATTTGACGAAAATATCTCTTCTGAACCAATTTTAGTTATATGAATCTTTCATAGTTACAATATTGGTCCTTCTTTAGAAAGCTTTGATAAACATTTCATATCTATAAAACACCCAAATACTATTGGATATACGAATATAGAGACTTAGCTTTTGTCACAGATAAATTATAAACAGTAATATATTCTGCTCAATAGCTAACTAAATTTAAACTGTCATTGTAGTTAAAACTTAATTGTAATTCACTTGCACACATCATCAGCCATAAGACGTCCACTGCTGGACATAGGCCTCCTCCTGGGGGGGGTTTTGCCAATACTCGCCACGCTTGGCAGGCGGGTTGGCGAGCGCAGTTAGGTGTGATTGTTCAAGGAAGACGCTGCTGCCCATCTTCCGTATTACATCCCTTAGCCGACTCTTACGGCAACCACGGGTAGAGAGGGTGGGGTACTATTCTTACGCCGGCACCACCACGGCAATACTTGCACATAATACATATAAATAAATATTGTAGGACATTACACACAGTGCCATTTGACCCCAAACTAAGCAAAGCTTGGGCTATGGAATTCAGATAACTGATAGTTTTTTTTTTTAATCGCTGACAGGCTAGGTTCTTGACCACAACTCACCTGATGTTAAGTGACGGTGTGGTCGAAGATGGTAAAGCACACCTAGCCTGGAATGGAACTGGCTCTCAAGTGAGACTGCCGGAATACACCGTTAGATGCTTGGCGAATATTCAACTTGAGGGTGGTAGCTAGCCAGCCGAGTACTAGAAAGTACTAGAAACCACCATGCTATGGTTTCCTCACGATGTTTTCCTTCACCGGCAGCTCAAGCTCATTGTTGGGGCTTGAACCCACGCCCTTCGGCACACGAACCGACTGCGCTAACCACTGAGCTATCATCGCTTCAAGATCGCTGATATTGAATACTTTTTTATAAATAAATTTTACTAGGTCGGAATCGAACACACGCCCTATAAACTCTCAAAGCAGATATACTAACAATGAGATTGGTCATATTTATTGAATTAAGCTACGATTATGACGTGATACGGCTTTTTTTTAATGAGAGCAACGAGATGCTTTCCTGACGATAAGAGACCGCCTGTCCATGACCATTGCAGCGATACACAGAACTTTGAGTAACAAAACAAAGTCCAGGGCATCGCTGCTTTGGCGCTCATTACTTTGAGTCTATAGTTAGTCTCAACAGGCCTGCAATTTCAAAGTTTGTCAATCATTAAAAAAATATATATAACAGCGTCCCAGGCGGACGTAAGTGGCAACTGAAAGAAATGTAGGATTGTTTTGATACATTTTGGTTATAGAAAATAAATAAAAGTTTTCTTGCAAATTGTCACTTGGTACTCTGATATATTCACACTACTCACCTTTGTTCCAACTTGAGATGTCCAAGTTAAGACCTAAGCTCGATACATTTTAGATTCGTTGTCAGTGTTTCTCAACCTAGGATCATGGTTCGTGGACCTCTGTAAGACCACGTAATAGATGCCAAGATTCTAGATTCTCTTTGGTCTATATTACAATCTGTTTTCGTGTGATTGGTTTGTTAATAAGGTTTTTATTTTGTTGTGGGTTTACAGTCACAAGGCCATTGCCAAAAAAAGTTTGGGAACTACTGCTGTAGCGATTCCCATCTATTGAATTAGCCATAACTGTTTTTTTTTTAATTCATTACCATGAAATTGTCTGGCTATCTTTTTGAAAGATTCTATGATATTTCTCAAATTTAGAAAGTGGGCCACATAAAGTTTGAAAAACAGTGTAGCTATAGAATCAAACTTCTAAAGAGGGCAGACGTGACATAAAAGCTGGAAAACTATTTTGAATTCGTGATAGACAGGCTTTGTATTTCATATTTATTTAGACCTTTTTACTACCGGACGGCCAGACAATCTCGACCAAAACGACGGATGACTGAATATGTAAGAGATATATTTTAATGTATTTACCACACCCAATCTGACGTTGAGATGTAGTGTGGTCTAAAATGGAACACTCTTACCTAGAAGGAAGATATTTAGTTTGTTTGAAGACAACACAAATTTTCACTAGTTTGTAACTTTATACTTTTATATCAAAATCAAAAAGTAATTTATCTAGTTTAGGCCCTGGTAAGGCACTTATGAACGTTAAGTTACATGTTTGAATCTACCACCGGCTCGTAATTACACTTCAACTGAGAAGACTCCGGCAAGAAACTCAGCAAGGCATTTTTTTTTTTTTGTGGATCTTTCTTTTCATGTTAGGTAGGTACAGTTATTATAGATATTAATACACTATGCTTACTACAATTGTCACTTAGCCAGGGGGATGCAAGTGCAAAGAGAAGCTACTACAGCCATATATATTCCTGTCTTCCACGTAATGAGCCACCTTATAGTAGGCTTTGTCAATTAACATGTCATTTGTGTCGTTACATGTCGTTAACATTAAATGTATCTTATGATATTTGTCTTCAATTTAAACAATAAAGAATGTATGTATCTAGTTATTTTTCATAATATAAATTATTAGAAAACATCGATATTGGCAAATACATAAAGTACTACGCCGAAAACAAAAAAGAAGATGATTATTATATTGTCTGTCTGTAGTTCTCACTAGGGCTGTGACCTGCCCCGGCTTCGCACGGGTAGTAAGAATTGATATAGTAAGCTATCCTTAAAAGGTAGATATATTATTATGCCACCGCGGACATTTTTGTAGATCTGTAAAAGAGGAATATTCCACCATGCATTGTTTTGTTATATATCAAAGGCAATATGCAGCTTTTTCGATAAAAGCTCCCAGGTGGCTTAACTTTTTCCGACACTTCCAACAATTATCATCATATTTCAACCAATTTATACAAAACCTTGACAAATTATATACCTAAACCTTTTTCATGAATCACTCTATCTATTGGTGAAACTCGCATGATAATCCGTTCAGTAGTTTTTTAAATTTATCGCGAACTGAAAGGCAATGGTAGGTACATCCCGATTGGAAGTAGGTACGCGTGGGTAAATACTTAAAGAATTATAATTTATAATAGATCTAAAAATAGACAAGGATAAAATAGTAGGGGCTGGCGTGAAAGTAAGTAAATAAGTGGGGTCCACTTAGCTTATAAACCTATACTTTGACGTTCCTGATATTATATTTACATATAAAATACTAGGTGAATGCCCGATACTTCGTGCCTGGTGCGATAGAACTCGGTATTTGCCCTAGCATATACGAGTACCTACATAAAAAATTCTAGAATATTTCACACAGCGCTCCAAACATAGCAAATCTTGTACTATAGAAACCAAATAACTGATAAAAAACCTATACGGGCTGACAGTTTGAACATTAGCAATATTCAAAGACATGCTAGTTATTGGTCATATGAAATGTATAAAGAAATAAAATCGAAACAAATACAAAAAAAAACTAAGAAAACCTTGGTTAAAGTTTATCCCAAGACTCCAGAATGTATGGACAGCGCGCAGCCTCACGCGCCGAGCTAGCGCGAGACATAACTACCATACGTAGACTGCGCAGCAACTGTTATCTAATCTGGGACCGCGCGCGACTACCATGTCATGTTCGGTGCGCGTGATTTGAGTGTCCGTATTTTTGTGTTTGCTCAGGATATTCAGGTCAAATATTAACCACCTATTTTTTATTATTATTTGGAACGACAATCGAGTACTGAACCCCCTGTATCAATATGGCTGATGTTCAAACTTTCACTGTGTATCACTCAATTTTGTCTTTCTACTTGTCTTGTAGTAAAAAAGCACTCAGCTATAATACGCACATAGCTTAGAAAAGACAGAAGTCCGTGCCGTGGGATTCGAACCCAGAACATCCAGATTGGAAATCAGTAGGTCTCCCAACTTGGCACGAAACTTTAAAAACAGGGTTATTATGAACAATTATTTTAAATGAAAGCTATTATTCGTTATAAAAAAGTTGAGGATAATTATAAGTACAATTACCCCCTTTCGGATCAGGATACGCAAAGCTTATAGCCCTGTAGTGCTCAAATCTGAAATGAGTTCTAAGTTACCATTCACCGTCTGCTATTTTCTCCACACGTCCTTCTAAAGCCGTCAGATGAAAAAGATTATTCTCCAAAATTACTTACAATTCTTAATCTGTGAGAATATTTCATTCAAAGCGAGTGAAGACTGAATAATATCATAGAATTCATAAATACCACGTAATTCCCTAGACTAGAGCTTAAAGCGATATAATTAGGCCACGCTTTTGGCTCCGGCGGGTATAATAGTAAGTTTTTTTTTTAATGGTTGGCTAGGTGTTTTTGACTACAGCTCACCTGATGTTAACTGACGGTGTAGTCGAAGATGGTAAACCATACCTAGCCTGGAATGGTCCTGGCTCTCAAGTGAGGCTGCCGGAACACAGCGTTAGACGCTTGGCGGCAGATTTTCAATTTGAGGGTGGTAGCTAACCAGCCGAGTACTAGAAAGTACCCTACCACCAGCTATGGTTTCCTCACGATATTTTCCTTCACCGGCAGCTCAAGCTCATTGTTGGGGTTTGAACTCACGCCCTTCGGCATGCGAACCGACCGCGCTAACCTCTGAGCTATCATCGCTACAAGAGATGGTAAAATTGAATTTGTGTTGTGTCTTTCCGTCACCATCCCGCTGTCACCTTGTCGTAATAAATCTTTTTTTTTTTATGTTATATAAGTTGTCATAAATTTTAAATATTTAATAAAAAAAGTACCACTCTTTAAAACTAAAATAAATAAGCCTTGCAACTTTTGAAAATTTCAAAAGGTTTCAAATTTCTGCCCAAAAAAGGCAGGTTCAGCGTTCATGTTTGTCTGTATGTGAGTTTCCTTATTCCACCATAACTTAAATGGCTGAACAAATTTGGATGGGGTATTTCGTTAGAATCCTTACATTATCCCAAGTATAATTTTACTTGGTGGTAGATTTCCCTAGCAGGAGGTCGTCTAGGTAGATACCACCGCAGTAGCAGATGTTCACGCGAACGAGACGCTCTCCTGATGTTAAGAGATAACGCCTGTCGATGACCATTGTAGCGATACACAGAACTTTGAGTAACAAAACAAAGTCCAGGGCATCGCTGCCTTGGCGCTCATTACTTTGGGACTACATGCTTAGTCTGAACAGCTCTGTAATTTCGCTAGCTGCAGTACCCTTTAAACCGGAACATCTGTACATACTGTTACTTTAAAAAAAAAAACACTTTTTTTTTTAAATATTTTTTTTAGTCATCAAAGCTAAACAATAAGATGCCCTTTATTTAGTATTTTTTTTAAATAAGCTTCTTCAATACAAATATTTCCCAATTACAAATAAGTAAAATAAAAAAATATTTCATCTAAACCGCTACCTTATGTATAAACAGAATTATATTCCAAGTCTGGCTTTAAGGCGATAGCCAAATCCTAGCTGAATAGATAGTCAGCTCAAGGTACCTAAGTACGAGTACATTCAGCATTGTACCGAATATATCTAATTCATAGGTTAACAAATAAGATTTCAGTTGCTAATATAAAATAATTTTAATAAATCAAATTGGACAACATTACAATACCATTCGACGTGGCAATACCAACAGATTAGCCACATACATATATACATATGTGCCTGTTATTGCTTATTTATATTAGAATAAGTTAAACATTAGTCTATTTATTGTACAAACTATTTCAAATGTATTGTTTAGTTTAATAATACAAAAGACTTGATTTGAATAAATAACTGTCATGATTCACGTGTTTTGTGAATATAAAAGGCAGCTCTGGCTCAAGCAGCGGGGCCCCATCGCCGCCGTCACGTCGGCGGCGCTGGGGTCAGCCGACCACACCTAGCAGCAGGAAGTATTCCGTTTTTGGTATAGGCGCCGGTTACCAGAGGCACACCACTACACTACGTCGGCCTCGCCGGCGAGGTCGCGGCCCTCCCAGATCCAGATCCGTCTAAGATCGGTTAGATTAGTCTAGTTTAGATTCATCACACACACTCTCAGTACAACCTAGTCTAGGGCCCAAGGGCACACCCCTTCCGGCCAGGGCAACTGTTAGACCCCCCCTGCTCCGGCGACTGCCCAAGCCGAGGTCCGTACCACTCAGAGGTGCCCTTGTGCCAGTCGTCCTTAACCTTTAGGCTCAGCGCACCCCGCGCTCGCCACAGTCCAGTGACGCTGTAGAGGCCAACAGCTGGCCAAAAGCAAGAGTAAAAAAAAAAAAAAACTAGTATCGGGGCATTCTGCTGCGAGCCGTCGTACTGAACAGATCATGAGACCCATAAGTAAAGTAACCTATTTATTTTATTGTTACTATGTTGAAACGTTGGTTGATATTCTTTTGTGATCCCTATTGTAAAATAAATATTGATGATTTATGTTATATAATGTGTTGCTGTTATTTTGGTGTTTCTAATAACTATTTCTTAATTAATCAATACATATTGCTCATAATAATAATTTCTAATCTTTATTTCTACCTACTTTTGTCTTACGTAAAGTACATATAATGATTAATTAATGACATATGTGGTGGATTCCGTTTCTACCCTCTTTCTATTGTGCTTACATAAACAAACTCATAGGAGATCTGGTAAAAACCAAGCTTCCTCCCTCGTTAATTCTTTCGGAAAACATAGCTTCAGCCGCCTTTTGGTGGATGAAGTTCGTCCACCATTTCAGAGCTATAATTGAAGAAGAAGAATATTCCTGATCCTTTGAACTCGCCAATGTCTTAGTAGTATTATAGTGATTGATTTCAAAAATTTAGGACACAATTCAAACTTTCGCCAAAAGTCAACATCTCCATCAACTTTTAATATTATTATAAACGACTTGACTGTCGGTATAGCAAATGCTTTAATAATGTGAAAACTGTTTTTAAAAGTTATAGGTAGATACCTAAATATATATAACTCAAAGGTGACTGACTGACTGACTGACATAGTGATCTATCAACGCACAGCCCAAACCACTGGACGGATCGGGCTGAAATTTGGCATGCAGGTAGATGTTATGACGTAGGCATCCGCTAAGAAAGTATTTTGATTAATTCTACCCCCAAGGGGATAAAATAGGGGATGAAAGTTTGTATGAAACTTTGTCAATTTTAAACCGATCGGGCTGAGACTTTGCATGCATAAAGCTACTATGACGTAGGCATCTAGCGCGGGTTGTAACCATTTGTTTCAAGTGTGGTAAAATGGATGAAAAGTACACACATCACACATCACGTCACATCATCAGCCATAGGTCGTCCACTGCTGGACATAGGCCTCCTCCTGGGGGGGTTTGCCAATACTCGCCACGCTTGGCGAGGCTAGGTTGGCGAGCGCAGTTAGGTGTGATTATTCAAGGAAGACGCTGCTGCCCATCTTCCGGATTACATCCCTTAGCCGACTCTTACGGCAACCACGGACAGAGAGGGTGGGGTACTATTCTTACGCCGGCACCACCACAGCACACTAACTAACTATTAGAGTAATAGCCTATAATATCTGTAGAGCGTATATAAAATTTAAAAAATTAGACCTCCGTTACTTATACAGAATAAAGCTAAACCAAGTCCCTCAGCAAAAAACTTAGCACTTAGTTAATTAACTTTTCCAAAGCTCGACAAGTTTGAACATTTCCTATGTGCGTCACGTAAGACTGCCCCGAGTTAAATATTAAAGCAATTAGTGTGACCCAGCCATTGATATATGTGCTGTAGACAGGGTTAGTAAGCGTTCTCGATGGTCACATCGACACGAATATCTCTAAATATATATAACTAAAAGGTGACTGACTCACTGACTGACATAGTGATCTATCAACGCACAGCCCAAACCACTGGACGGATCGGGCTGAAATTTGGCATGCAGGTAGATGTTATGACGTAGGCATCCGCTAAGAATTTTGATTAATTCTACACCCAAGGGGATAAAATAGGGGATGAAAGTTTGTATGAAACTTTGTCAATTTTAAACCGATCGGGCTGAGACTTTGCATGCATAAAGCTACTATGACGTAGGCATCTAGCGCGGGTGAAACCGCGGGGCACAGCTAGCTTATACATATACGCCTATAGATACGCAGTCAAGCACGGTCTCATTTATAACGTATCGAAAACTGAAATGTTGGTTTTTCGATCTGGAAAGGGTCGGGAGAGAAATACCAATTGTATGTTTGAATGGCTTGCCAGTGAGGGTTGTACGACATTTCAAGTACTTAGGGCATATTTATCTGTCTGATAGCATAGATATGGAGCGTGAATGAAGGAGTCTGTCCATCAGGTGTAACATGCTCGCACGCCGTTTTTCCAGCTGTAGCATCGACGTCAAAAAACGCTTTTTCAAGCTTACTGTTTGTGCCTATACACATGTCAGCTGTGGACTAATTATAAGCAGAAAGCGTACCACACCATAAGGTCGCAGTACAATGATGCGTTCCGCATCCTTATGAAAAAAGCACGTTACTGCAGCGCGTCGGGCATGTTCGCCGATACGCGGGTTCCGGACTTTTATGCCGTCATTAGATCCAGAGTAGCTTCCTTCTGGAATGGGTTGATACATTCGAAGAACGGCATATTGCAAGGCCTGCATGACTATTTTAAAAGTCCCCTTTTTAATAAATGGAGGAAAGTGCACCAGAGTGCGAATAGTAAATAAACAGAAAAAATAACTGTGATTTAATTTTAGAAATTTTAACGTAACAAAATGTTATATGGGATTATTGTTATGCCCTAATTAAAGATATTATTATTATTATTTAAAACCTTCATGAAGTGAAGGTGGATATCTTGAGTACGCCGATCGTAGTAGAGCCTTTGTTATGCCTTTGTTATCTTGTTCAGATGACGTGTCCTTACTTTTGACTCCTTTGGACCCGCCTGAGGCAGTGGGTGCGGACCTTAAATATTTAATGACTAACTTAGGAAAGAGATTTTAAAGCGCCAAAAATGGGGTTATGCGTGTCGGTAATACTCTACCGAATGGAGGTAATATTCATTATTGTCAATAACTTATATTAAAGGTCTGATCCTAAAATCGGAGATAAAACCAGCTTTTTCTATGGCAAAATATAATTTACTCTTTGATGAAATATATGTCGGAGACTGTCATTACCATGGACGTGAAACGAAACGAGGCACGAGTTCCGAGAGATGGCAGCACCGTCGCAATGACGTCATTTATTGGCTAACTTCGTGCTACAACAGAGCCTAGCCGGTGGAGAGCCGCTAGATGAAGACCACTTACCATTTGGCCATCGTAGAAATCGGTTTCTCCACAATAGGAACTGATACTCGTTTCGTTTGCCCAGTGTTTAAATTGTTAAATCGTGATTATTGTGTATTCGCCGTTTCTCTTTGCTCGATTACCGTAGTTTACGCCCACACTATATCGGACTAGAGGGAATACTGACGTTCCGGCATATATATAAGCATTATCGTTTTTGCAATTTCAGAGTTGATTAGTAAAAGTCGTTGCGATTTATACAAACACAAAAATATTCATTAGTCTAAAAAACGGTTACAATTTATGCGAGTCCTTGACTAGGTATTGACTTATAAAAGTCAGTTTCCAGTCACATGACTGATATTTAACACAATACATAAAATACCTTTTTTTAAGTTTTTGTTAAGGTTTGACCACAACGTACCTGATGTTAAGTGATGGTGTGATCGAAGATGGTAAACAAACTTCAACTTGGTAGCCAGCCGAGCGCTAGAAAATGCCCTACCACCACGCTATGGTTCCATCACGATGTTTTCCCGTTTGTTGTTTAAGATCGCTAATGACCACGTAGAACTGATGATCGATGGGGTTGCAAAGTTCTGGAGTGGAGACCACGGACCGGCAAGCGCAGCGTAGGACGTCCACCCACAAGGTGGACAGACGACCTCATAAAGACCGCAGGAACGCGCTGGATGCGAGCCGCTTCCAACCGGTCTTTATGGAAATCAATAGGGGGGGCCTATGTCTAGCAGTGGACGTTCTACGGCTGAAATGATGATGATGATGATGATGAATAAATAATGTGATATCTGTGGTAAAACGTTCTAACAAATCGGCTTAACAAGCGGGAACAAAGGAAATAGAATATCCACACTTGTGGTTTTATACTTAAATATAATTATGGTGTGGTAACAGAATCTTCTTAAAGTTACTGTTCCACTGTAAGCAGTATTTCGAAGCTATTATTGTTAGCGATCGTCTACAAATCGTTCGTAGCTAGAATAGGTACCAAATTTCGTCTCAATCAGATCTGTGGAAGCTAACATCCATGTATCAACTAGAAAGAACTGATAATATAATCTTCAAACGACTGTTCAGATTTTTTTGAATCATAGCTAACTAGCGACCTACCCCGGCTGCGCACTGATTTACACGGGGTTTTTGATCTATCTCAAAGGGATTAGGCAGCGTTTTCGATGAAAGCTCCCAGGTGGCTTGACTTTTTCCGACACTTCCAACAATTATCATCATATTTCTACCAATTTACACAAAACCTTGACAAATTATATACTTAATCTATTGGTGAAACTTGCATGATAATCCGTTCAGTAGTTTTTAAGTTTATTGCGAAAAGACAGACAGTGATAACACTTTCGATCAAGTCAAATCAAAATTAGTTTAGCCTTTTTGGAGGTTACAATTCTGCAGCTAGCAAAAGATGCTCTGGACTTTGTATTGTTACTCAAAGTTCTGTGTATCGCTGCAATAGTCATGGACAGGTGTTATCTCTTAACAACAGGAGAGCGTATAGTTCGTCATACTTTTCAATAAAAAAACGGCCAAGTGCGTGTTGGACTCGTGGACAAAGGGTTCCGTACCATTATATATGATAAAGGCAAAAAAAAAAGCGTTTGTTGTAATAAATATTTATTTTATTTTTAGTATTTGTTGTTATAGCGGCAACAGAAATACATAACTTGTGAAAATTTCAACTTTCTAGCTATCGCGGTTTTTGAGATACAGCCTGGTGACAGACAGACGGACGGACAGACAGCGAAGTCTTAGTAATAGGGTCCCGTTTTTACCCTTTGGGTACGGAACCCTAAAAGAGGCGTGTTAACAGAATCTTAAAAGATCGGCAACGTATTTGTAGTGCCTCTTATTTTGCAGATATCCATAGATGACGGTGATTGCTCACCATCATTCAACTCGTCTGCTTGAATGCCACATATGCCATAAAAAAATAACAATCGACTTCCAAGATTTTAAATATTATTAGTTTTTTATGACGTCATAAGTTAAAGTTGAAATTGTGTATTAAAAAAGTACGCATCGCTCGCAGTGGAAGGCAGCTTAATAAAGCCCAAGCAATGCGATTACGAGGGATTTCCCCGGGGTGGCGGAATAATATTTGCGGCTGTAGGGGCCTTATTAACCCTAGAAGGCTTTACTTATTATCTAAAACAGGCTTCTTGGATAAAGCCGTGATAATTAATTATTTAAAACGGCGCAGACGTAACTCGTGTTGTCTGAAATATCATTGAAGCTTATATTCATATTTTTTTTCAATTATATTATTTCTTTATTTATTTAATTGATCAATTAGTTAAATTCAAACAGTGTTACAAAAACTATTCTACTATATATAGATAATTATCATATAAAAAATCTATACCTAATTAAAAACTAATAACAAAACATAAATTCATATTATTTACAAATTTATAAAAATAACTTAGTCAAAAAGGCCGTCAGATGAGTAATATGTGGCCAGTATGCTGGCAGCATTGCCACGTTGGATGGCAATGCTAAGCTTTTGACCAAGGAAGATGCCAGCATTCTGGTCACCTCAAGGGCTGAAGCCTCCTCTAAACGTTTGGCCAGGTCCCGATATAGATCGTGAGCGGCCCCCACGGACCTAAAGTTTCAACCCCAAACTGCACAAACAGGTACATTCTATCTAAATGCTGATCCATTATGCTGAGGTGAGTCCTATTTTGTATGTAACTGTTAGTCCTTTGTTTGTTTTATGTTTATTTTTTGTGTTATGTACAAAATAAAATTATTTTCTTTCTTTCTTTCTTTAAATAACTAAATAATAATATTTTATACTGGGCCGGATGAAATATGAAGATGGTAAAGCACATACGAGTAAAGCAAGTATATATTTAGTGTAATTCCACCTTGCCCATTATTTTATCGGACGGTCAGAAGCTTTAAGAAGCGGCACCGCTTCATGATGGATATTCCAAAAACTCGTACTAAGCGGTTTGGTTCCACCTTCTTCATACGAACCGCTAAACATTAACAATTATCATCAGGCGTGATGGCGGTCAAACGCAAGCCTATTCGATATAAAAAAAAAACCGCTTAAAAGTCGATTTGGTTACAAGTATGATGAGGATTTAAATAAAAAATTATCTAACTTGATAATAATACCTATCTGAAATAATACTTAAAACCAACCAACACTCTTCTTCTTTCTATGTTGATGTTACTGTAAAGGTCATCCGGTTATGAAATGCTCTGCCTGTCTCCATCAGATAGCAATCCTTGAATATTTTCAAGACCAGAGTTAAGTAGCACTATTTGTCACAATCTTGAGTTGTTATTACTGTTTGCCGTGGTGGTGCCGGCGTAAGAATTGTACCCCACCCTCTCTACCCGTGGTTGCCGTAAAAGCCGACTAAGGGATGTAATCCGGAAGATGGGCAGCAGTGTCTTCCTTGAACAATCACACCTAACTGCGCTCGCCAACCCGCCTGCCAAGCGTGGCGAGTATTGGCAAAACCCCCCCAGGAGGAGGCCTATGTCCAGCAGTGGACGTCCTAGGGCTGAAGATGTGAATGACCTCAACATGTTTTTGTGCCTCGTTGCTGATGTTGGTTTTATGTTATTTTTGTTTTATCGTCACGTAAATTATAGCTTATATATATATATTTCGTTTTATTTAATAATTCTTTACATATCTTTATATATAAAAATTTCGTGTTGTTTGTCCACGTTGAAAACCACCATCTTAATTTTTATTTTAAAACCTCTAAGGACACTTGGGTTATTGATATGAATCTAACGATACCGTGATTTTCGTTATCCATTCGGCCGTTTCGAATATACGACGTTATAAAGTTTACATATATATATTTTTTTTATGCCTGACAGGCTTGGTGTTTGACCACAACTCACCTGATGTTAAGACGGTGTGGTCAAAGATGGTAAAGCACACCTAGCCTGAAATAGAACTGGCTCTCAAGTGAGGCTGCCGGAACACATCGTTTGATGCTTGGCGACAGATTTTCAACTTGAGGGTGGTTGAGCCAGTCGAGTACTAGAAAGTACCCTACCACCACGCTATGGTTTCCTCACGATGTTTTCCTTCACCGGCAGCTCAAGCTCATTGTTGAGGTTTGAACCCACGCCCTTCGGCATGCGAATCGACCACGCTAACCACTGATCTATCATCGCTACAAGAAACAAAAAACATACAAGGTGCGCGCGAAAAACATAACCCTTCCTTGGCAGTCGGGTAAAAAAAGTACTCCAGTATTGTACTGTGTCGTGGTACATGTAAGCTACAACGTAACATCGTTAAATATTCAATATGACGTGTTACACGCCTGCTGACCTAAATTAGCCTGCCATCATGAATCATTGATCCAGTCTGATTCGTCATCGTTAGTACCAACGAGCGAAAATAGCGTTAACTGAGTTGACATTTAACTACTGGAAAGAGTGTCATATATTCCGCCAATAAATTAGTCTGTAAACATTGGCAAACCGCTTCAAAGGGAGCCAAAATCGTAATATAGGTTCCTAACACGCCCATCTGGGTTTTTTTTTAAATGTAATAGTGAGGAGACGATCAAGACGCTCTTCTGATGGTAAGAGATAACGCCTGTCCATGACCATTGCAGCAATACACATAACAAAGTAGTAAAACAAAGTTCAGGGCATCGCTGCTTTGGCGCTCATTACTTTGAGACTTTCGACGATTAGTCAAAATCAAAACGTCATTTATTCAGTTTAGGCCCTGGTAAGGCACTTATGAACGTTAAGTTACATTTTTTAATCTACCACCGGCTCGTAATTACACTTCAACTGAGAAGACTCCGGCAAGAAACTCAGCAAGACATTTTTTTATTTTGTGGATCTTTCTTTTCATATTAGGTTACAGTTTACACATTTTACAGTTATAGATATTAATACATTATGCTTACTACAATTGTCACTTAGACAGGGGGATGCAAGTGCAGAGAGAAGCTACTACAACCATATATTCCTGTCTTCCACGTAATGAGCCACCTTATAGTAGGCTTTGTCAATTAACCTCTGCTTTATAAAATCTTTGAGTTTATTATAGGACATTTTAGTTACCTCAAGTGGGATTTTATTATAGAAGCTAACGCAATTCCCGAGAAAAGACTTATTAGGTTTAGATAACCTGAATCTAGGTGTCACAATTTTATCTTTATTTCTTGTGTTTAAGTCTCAATAGCCTAATAATTTTGCGTACCCTTGAAACCGGAACATAGTAATGTTTACACACTACTGCTTGGCGGCAGAAACCTAAAGAAGAAAAAGAAAGTATCCTAAGTTGATTGCCGGGGGAATCGCTGTTGCATATAGAACTAGGGGCTCTAAGTCCGAGCGAGCTGAATTAATATGGGAGTTTTTGAAGGTGAAAACTTGATATAAGTTTTAACGATTTTCCGAGTTTTCAAATTACATCACATCACACACCTCATCAGCCATAGGACGTCCACTGCTGGACATAGGCCTCCTCCTGGGGGGGTTTGCAAATACTCGCCACGCTTGGCAGGCGGGTTGGCGAGCGCAGTTAGGTGTGATTGTTCAAGGAAGACGCTGCTGCCCATCTTCCGGATTACATCCCTTAGCCGACTCTTACGGCAACCACGGGTAGAGACACAATACAATTCTTACGCCGGCACCACCACGGCAAGTCACAACCACGTGTAAATATAAAAAGCGTTTATTCATAACTCGAGTTTTCTAACGTATTTCAGTCCCTGGCGAGTTGGAGTGAAAAAATGAAGTCGACCGAGCCACACAAGGAATAAATAATAAGCGGTATTACGTAAAACTCGTCTATCTAAAATACTCTTTAGCAGTAACTAATGTTTTTTTTTTTTAAGTAATAGACAGTCATGAGACGAACGAAACTCTGGTAAGAGATAACGCCTGTTCATGGCCATTACAGCGATACACAGAACTTTGAGTAACAAAACATAGTAGCATCACTGATTTGGCGCTCATTACTTTGAAATTGTCGATGGTTAGTTTTACGGCTATGTAATTTCGCTAGCTGCAGTACCCTTCACATCTTGGGAGGCCGTGTGGCTTACAATCTGGAGGTTCTGGGTTCGAATCCCACGGCGCGCACCTCTGTCTTTTCTAAGTAATGTTCGTATTGCCGCTGTCAGCAAACGGTGAAGCAAAACATCATATCATCACATCATCAGCCATAGGACGTCTACTGTTGGAGATAGGCCTTCTCCTGGGTGGGTTTTGCCAATACTTTATAGCGATGATAGCTCAGTGGTTAGCGTGGTCGGTTCGCATGCCGAAAGGCATGGGTTTAAGCCCCAACAATGAGCTTGAGCTGTCGGTGAAGGAAAACATCGTGAGGAAACCATAGCGTGGTGGTAGAGTACTTTCTAGTACTCGGCTGGCTAGCTACCACCCTCAAGTTGAAAATCTGCCGCCAAGCATCTAACGGTGTGTTCCGGCAGTCTCACTTGAGAGCCAGTTCCATTCCAGGCTAGGTGTGCTTTACCATCTTCGAACACACCGTCACTTAACATCATGAGGAAGGAAAACATCGTAAGGAAAATGTCTGAAAGTTCGGGGCCATTCAATTAATACGTAAGATAATTTATGTGGGAAGGGGGTCGACCACATCTTATTTTTTCTTACAAGGGGGTGAGAGGGGGTCTCGATAGTTCTTACGTAAGATCACAAAAATAGTGCAAGCATTATACTTTGAAAAGCGGCGGGCATCCGCGCGATTGCAATAAAGAATTTTTTTTAAACAAAACCAAAGTTGATTATATGTATTCATTTTTTCATTTAGATTTTTCTTAATAAATATTAAACAGGGGGGGGGGAGGGGTCAGCCTAATCTTATTTTTAGGGTTCCGTTTATTCCTTTTGAGGAAATTAGAATCACTTTGTTGTCCGTCTATCTGTCTGTCAAGACCCTTTTTCTCATGAAAGCGTGGAGGTATCAAGCTGAAATTCATATCAAACACTCAGGTCTACTGTCCCTTGGAGCTGTGAAAAAAACAAACTTCTAAGCCAACGCAATCAAAAGATACAGCCGTTTATGCTGCAAATTTGCAACCCTCGCAAGGGAATCAAAACCTACAGGGTACTTCCCGTGAACTCAGAATCTTGAAATTTGGTACGAAGCAACGTCTTATAGCACAGGAAAAATTGCGAAAAGCATAAATTACCATTAAAAAAAATACCTTGACTTTTACTTATATACATACAGGTTTGAACGGAACCCTCGGAGCGCGAGTCCGACTCGCACTTGGCCAGTTTTTTCTTACAACAAAAACTGTCAAAAATCGTCTTACGTAATAAATGAATGGCTCTGCATAAAAAAAGTTATTGATGATATATGAAGTCTGCCAACGCACTTGGCCAACGTGGTGGATGGTCTTATCCATCGTAAAATGAGAAGAGACCCACGCCATGAATAACCAAGTCAATAGTTAAAAAAAGTAAAGCTTAGGTACTGTTTCCACACAGTGTGAAATATTTTTAGCCAACCCGTGATCCAGTAATGAGGCTTATGTCCCAGCGGACGTGGGTACTGCATGCGTAATTATCTAAGCTGTTTATGTAGGCGCTGTTTCCACGAGCAGAACAAACCGCTAATTTTTTTTAAACGATGTTTTAGGCAGTATATGATGAAAACTGGAACTAAACGGTTTGAATCCACTTTCATTGTACGAACAGCTAAAGTTGGAACATGGTTCAAGAGAAATGTAAAAATAGTACTAGTTTTTTTAAATAATTTGACAGCTGTCATTTGAAACCGAAACCTAGGGCTGAAAAAGTTTTACTTTCAACCCGCCCCTTAGGCAATTTTAGACCTACTTTCCGAGTATGATTAATGACAAATAATAAAAAACTAGTCAAGTGCTAGTGGAACTCACGCATCGAGGGTTCCGTATAAGCCTGTAGGTAGGTAGGTATATAAGTAAAATGTATGTTCTTTTTTTTAAATGGTAATTTATGCTTTTCGCAATTTTTCCTTTATCTGCGCTATAAGACGTTGCTTCGTACCAAATTTCAAGATTCTGAGTCAACGGGAAGTACCCTGTAGGTTTGATCCCGTGCGAGCGTCGAAAATTTGGAGCATAAACGGCTGTATCTTTTGATTGTGTTGGCTTAGAAGTTTGATTTTTTTCACAGCTCTAAGGGACAGTAGACCTGAGTATTTGATATGAATTTCAGCTTGATACCTACGCGTTCTTGAGAAAAAGGGTCTTGACAGACAGACGGACAACAAAATAATCCTATAATGGGTTCCGTTTTTTTTTCCTTTTGAGGTACGGAACCCTAAGATTTCAACAGAACTTGAAGGGAAACTACTGGATACTGGCAATGTTCTATTTAACAAAATTATACATACGTAATAGATAGACGAGCAACTCTCCTAAACAAACTGGCCGTTTTAATTCCATTAACCACATCGATCGCCTAGTCACAGCTATTTAGGTATACTGCGGTGCTAATGGCTTTGAAACCCACACGCGTTCAGATATATTACAATAATTAAGTACTTCTTGTGGTTTTCGCTGGGACGTAAGGGTTTAAACCCAAACAATGAGCTTGACCGTGGTGGTGCCGGCGTAAGAATCCGGCGTTAGAAGCCCCACCCTCTCTACCCGTGGTTGCCGTAAGAGTCGGCTAAGGGATGTAATCCGTAAGATGAAGCAGCGTCTTCCTTGAACAATCACACCTAACTGCGCTCGCCAACCCGCCTGCCAAGCGTGGCGAGTATTGGCAAAACCCCCCCCTGGAGGAGGCATATGTCCAGCAGTGGACGTTCTATGGCTGATGATGTGTGTGGGTATGTGTGTGTGTGGGTGTGTGTGTGTTAATGAGCTTAAGCTTTTTTTTATGTAAGAAGTAATGAGACTAATGAGACGCTCTCCTGATGGTAAGAGAGCGATGTTTGTAGCGATGATAGCTCAGTAGTTAGCGCGGTCGGTTCGCATGCCGAAGGGCGTGGGTTCAAACCCCAACAATGAGCTTTAGCTGCCGCTGAAGGAAAACATCATGAGGAAACCATAGCGTGGTGGTAGGGTACTTTCTAGTACTCGGCTGGCTAGCTACCACCCTTAAGTTGAAAATCTGCCGCCAAGCATCTAACGGTGTGTTCCAGCAGCCTCACTTGAGAGCTACCACCGTCACTTAACATGAGGTGAGCTGTGGTCAAACACTTAGCATGTCAAAATTATACAAAAAAAAAACGTTTTAACTATGTATTTTACGTAGTATTTTTTTAAAATATCTTTGATAAACTAGGTCTACCTCTAACAAATTTACTTTAGTCACCAAGAAAGTAAATTTGTTTTCGAAATCCCTTCAGACGTTGTCCCAGACCAAATGTCGTCAAGTCACAGTTGAGATAATAGTTAGTACGTCTCAAACTTTCGTTGAAAATACGAAAACAAGGTAACTAACACAGACTTCAAAATAGATATCGCAAGTTGGAAAAAATGCGAATCATCATTGTGAAAAATTCGCTGTGTAATAATTTTGGAAGAGATCAATATACCTACTATTGTTTTATACGTACACGGATTGAAATATAATAAAAAAACATTCACTGAATAAAATAAAACAGTTCTTTTAGTGGTGATAGCTGTTAACTGTTAACGCGGTTGGTTCACACGCCAGAAGGCGTGGGTTCAAACTCAATGAACTTGAGCTGCCGGTGAAGGAAAACATCGTGATGAAAATAGCGTGTTAGTAGGGTGAATTTCGGCTGCCTCACTTGAGAGCCAGTTCTATTCCAAGCTAGGTGTGATTTACTATCTTCAACCACACCGTCACATAACATCAGGTAAGCTGTCGTCAAACACCTAGCAAGTCAAACATAAAAAAAAAGCTTATAAAAACTGCACATTTAAAAAAAATGTACACGCAGCAACATTTTAAGTTTAAAATACTTTATTAGAGATCGTAGAAAATTTTAGAATTGTTGGTTTTTATTTGGCAGCCCTGTTGGCTCATTGGTAGATGTCTGCCTTAAAATCTGTAGGGCGTAAGTTCGATTCTCGCCCAGGACAAACATTTTATGATATAAACAAATGTTTGTTCTGTATCTGGGTGGTCTGTATGTATTATAAGTATTTACAAAAAAAAAAAATGTATGCTATCAGTTATCTGACTTCTATCACACAAGCTCTGCTTAGTTTGGGGTCAGATGGCGCTGTGTGTTATGTCCTACGATATTTATTACTACTATCATTATTAAAATAGTGCATTTGCGTAGTCTATATTCCTACATCTGTGGTGCTGATATACCTTGTTTTCAGCAGATAGATTTTATGGTTGAAGTTTATATGATAGAGACGAATAAGGATAACAAATTATAGCTATGTTATTCTTAGGAGGCCAAGGTTTGTATAAAATAAATAATTATGGTAAGACATTTCACACAGCGCCATCTGGCCCCAAACTAAGCAAAGCTTGTACTATGGGAACCAGACAACTGACAAAATACTTATATATATTTTTTTTGTAAATAGGTACATATTTATAATACATACAGAACACCCAGACACAGAACAAACATCTATGTTTGTCACATAAATTTTAGTCCTGAGTGGGAATCGAACCCACGCCCTTTAGCTCTCAAAACAGAACTTTACTAAATGAGCTAATATGGTATTCAGAAAGACAGAGTAATTAGTTTTAGTGTTTCATATTACTAAACTAATTCAGTATTATTTGTATGGAGGTGCCTATATCACAGGTTTTGAACCTAGCGTAGGCATCAGAGTTGTCATTGATGTTTTAAGCCATAGAAATAAATTATTATCATTAAATGAAATTGTATCTGTCTTAAATGTCTTAAATAAATTGTATCTTGTATTGTAATTGATGCAAATAAACATATTATTAATATATCTAACATTACTTTTACAAACAAAAAATTTAGAGGTGTCTTATGGACACCCGGTTGGAACAGACTTCCTACCTAAATTATGTGCATTTTTTAAATGCTACGGGGCGTGCCCCTTCTCACGCATTTCTCACCAAACCGCATCAATATCCGTTGCGTAGTTTTCAAGATTTAAGCATACATAGGGATATAGGGACAGAGAAAGCGACTTTGTTTTATACTATGTAGGGATAGTGAAGTGATGATAGTGATAGTGATAAATTATAATATATTTTTGCATATTCTCAAAATTGACGGCAAACTGAAACGATTAAAAAAAGGTTCAATTTCCTAAGTGATCGAGAAGTGCCTCAAAAATCACTGCAAAAAGATGTCAGTTTTTTGTGTCGTTTGTCATTGTTACACATTTTTTGATCTAGCCCCTCAGCCCGCAAACAAATCAGAACGACAACGTGCGAGGAATTCCTATCCAAATATATTCTTGTGTCACCGTGGTTCGTGATTAAAAACCTCACAATACTAATCCTTAACGACCGCCAGGAAATTATTAATAACATAAACAACCTGTTTCATTAAATAAACACCGTGAAAAATCACCGCAACAAATCCGCAGCATTAAACCTAATCTTTTCATCGACAAATTGTCCGGATATACGACAAAAATACAACAAAAAGTTGCTTCCGGTTCCTTTTAGCCGTATGGCACAGATGAGACAGAAATGCAGATGGACAATTAAAAAAATTGGGTAAAAATCATCATCATCAGCACGTCGTAGTTCTTTTTTTATGGCTGTCAGGCTAGGTGTTTAACCATAACTCGCGTGATGTTAAGTGACGGTGTGGTCGAAGATGGTAAAGCACACTTAGCCTGGAATGAAACTGGCTCTCAAGTGAGTCTGCCGGAACACACCGTTAGATGCTTGGCGGCAGATGTTCAACTTGAGGGTGGTAGCTAGCCAGCCGAGTATTAGAAAGAACCCTACCACCACGATATAGTTTCCTCACGATGTTTTCCTTCACCGGCAGCTCAAGCTCATTATTAGGGTTTGAATCCACACCCTTCGGCATGCAAACCGACCGCGCTAACCACTGAGCTATCATCGCTACAAAAGTTCAATGCTGGTCATGTGAAATGGTCACCGGTCACTTGTGTGTATCAATGCTGTTCCGGATACTTTTTCCCACAATTAATAAAATTTATTGGCCTTTTTGCCATCCCTGCCTAACCCCGTATGGCCCTACCAGCGCTGTGTCGGATCTTTCTAGCAATTAATTTACTGCCCGTATTCCCATCACTGCTTAACCAAATTTGATATGACCCTACCGACGCTGTTCCGGATCTTTCTAGCAATTAATTTACTGGCCGTGTCCCCATCACTGCTTAACCAAATTTGATATGGCTCTACCAACGCTGCTTTGGATACTCTTTCCAGCAATTAATTTGTAATTTAGACTGATTTCCAGATTCCCAAGCCTCAAGATCTTTCGTTTTCTAATCTGTATGCTCGCATTGCGTGTGTTACGGTCGTTATGCGCAACGGTCGCTAGGGCGAGCGTTCTTGCCAAATTGGGCGGCGGACAGTGATGCGGGTTTGGGTGGATATGGTATTTTTAGATTTCGAAGTGATCTATGCTAATAAGTATGGTGACAGAATGGATTTTAGGGCATGTTTTTTGGAGAAACAAAACTCTTTATAGTATGTCTATGACCATTGCAGCATTAGAACTTTAAGTAACAAGGTAAAGTCCAAGGTATCGCTGCTTTGATGCTCATAGCTTTGAGACATTCGATGGTTAGTCTGTAATGTCAAAAACCCTGTAATTTAAATAATCCACGTGTTCATTCTGTCTTTTTTTACCCGACTTCAAAAAAGGAGGAGGAATGAACAGCTTGAGGCGTTGGTGTCTATTGAGAAACGTGCAAAGAGACTCATAAGCAACGATTCGATTGTTCAGAAAATGCTCCAAAGCCTGGAACATAGACGCAAAGTTGCTTGTCTGTCGGTTTTCTACCGGATACACTTTGGAGAGTGCGCTTCAGATCTGCATGACCTAATTCCACCTTGCCCATTATTTTATCGGACAGGCAGAAGCTTTAAGAAGCGGCACCGCTTCATGGTGGATATTCCAAAAACTCGAACTAAGCAGTTTGGTTCCATCTTCTTCATACGAACCGCTAAACATTGGAATTCGCTGCCCGAGTTTTCCCGAGAGTTCCCCGTGGGTGTTGTTACAATCTGGGTGCCTTCAAGTCGCGAGTGATTTGGTTTCTTCTAAGAAAGCGTGCTCCATCATAGACCGCATCTTCGCGTATCATCAGGCGTGATGGCGGTCAAACGCAAGCCTATTCGATATAAAAAAAAATTGATGGTTCTACTTTTATTTGAAAGCTGATGCATCGATCGGGCTGAAACTTTGCATGCATAAAGCTACTATGACGTAGGCATCTAGCACGGGTGAAACCGCGGGGCATAGCTAGTGTTTACATATACCATTTACATTAATGGTAAATATTAAAATCAATTTTTGTTTAAAATAAAATAAAAAATTACTTCTAGTATAAGCCTAAGATGCAGCACACTCACCTAGTAGGAACTTGCTTACTCTGAATTTAAAAACACCCATATGCAATATGGGTGTTTTCGCTACAAGTTCTGTATATCGCTGCAATCGTCATGGACAGGCGTTATCCCTTACCATCAGAAGAGCGTCTCGTTCGTCTCATTACTTTTACATACAAAACAAAGTTATGCAATTACAATCGCTTTCATTTATTCTATCCTTGAGTTAATAGGGTAGAAATTGCTTAAACATTTGACCCTAAAGTTTCGATGTACAACGATAGGGGAGTAGGTATATATATCTATAGGCTTATAGACAAGGGTTCTAGAAAGGGTCGAGACGTTCAGGTATGTTATTTAGGGGGAACAGGTGATAAGGTTCACGGACAGATATATTGTACAAGCTGTTACCCACGAATTAGACCGCGTGGAATTTAACAAAAAAAAAACATTTCATGGAATTTGTTAATAATTCCGTATTCCACGCAAAGAAATACCATAATGTTTAGTAACTTAATATTTTCCGGTACAAAAAGTATCTTGTAACTGGTAATTTTACCCGTTCAGCCGTTTTTGCGTGATCAGAAAACAAACATCCAAACATATATGGGTTAGGTGTCTGACCACAGCTCACCTGATGTTAAATGACGTTGTGTACATTATCTCATGACAAAAAGTAAGAAGTACAAAACAATTATACAGTAAATGGCACAACAATTATAGGTGCAGACAGCATGCAATAAAATTAAATGTCAAAGTTAAATAATAAATTAATTAAATAATAAAATCAAAAATAAAAATAGAATTATTCAATTTACATGTAAATTTTTGTCAGAGAGTGATCGCAAAGATCTCTTAAAACTGTTAATATTGTCACCAAAAATATCTACATCGATTGTCCTAGACATGGCATTATACTGTCGAGTCATCCTAGACAAGGGTGCATTGAAACCCAGGTTAGAGCGAGAATTAAAACCATTTAAAATCTTTAAAAGCAATTAAAACCTTTGACTTTGAATTGAGTGTACAAAAAATATTGAAACGCGACACTCTGGGCCGTGGTGGTGCCAGCGTAAGAATTGTACCCCGCCCTCTCTACCCGTGGTTGCCGTAAGAGTCGGCTAAGGGATGTAATCCGGAAGATGGGCAGCAGCGTCTTCCTTGAACAATTATACCTAACTGCGCTCGCCAACCCGCCTGCCAAGCGTGGCGAGTATTGGCAAAACCCCCCCAGGAGGAGGCCTAATTCCAGCAGTGGACGTTCTATGGCTGATGATGTGTATGTGATGACACTCTGGGCAACGTACGAGGATTGGTCAGAGATAGTTCCGAAAGCAAATCCTATCATAGTCACAAGTTATATTTACAGCCATCTAATAAAGTAAACCAGTCTCAGAGTAATTTCGAGTTTATGTTTTCTCACTACATATACTAATATGCCAACATGCTTTAATTAAGAAGGTCTCACTAGAAGCCTTAACCCCCCCTTCAGAGTTGTTATTTCATCTCGGGGATAGCTTCAACTATTCGAGATTGGATCTCTGTTCCGCCATTATCCCAAATCAATATAACGTAGGTAACTATCGGAGTAAATATCCTTCAAGAGGTTGTAAAACTACCTACTTGTCAGCGCTTTGATACTTTTAGAGTGGCAAGAAGCAGTGACTATTGACAAAGCCTACTATAAGGTGGCTCATTACGTGGAAGACAGGAACATATGGTTGTTGTAGCTTCTCTTTGCACTTGCATCCCCCTGGCTAAGTGACAATTGTAGTAAGCATAATGTATGTATTAATATTTATAACTGTAAATTGTAACCTAATATGAAAAAAAGATCCACAAAAAAAATGCCTTTCTGAGTTTCTTGCCGGAGTCTTCTCAGTTGAAGTGTAATTACGAGCCGGTGGTAGATTCAAACATGTAACTTAATGTTCATAAGTGCCTTACCAGGGCCTAAACTGAATAAATGACTTTTGATTTAGATTTTTTTTAAACTACCAATATTTGGCAGGAACGCGGAGAGTCGTGTCGCCCATTGTATTTTTTACAAAACTAGTGTTTTTTCGAATACTTATGTATAAAAACAGTGGTGTTTTATTCATAAAGTGCCGAACCACAAGCGCGAGTGTGGGAAAGTGTTATAATGCGGTGAAACATGACTTTTCGTGTTACTTCCAAAACTCCATCGAAGTTTATAGTAAAGTCGCCACTAATTTACTAAAGCATTACTAGATTTTACTGGCACGGGCTGGACTTGACCAAGACTGGACTTTGACTATAAAGCTAAAGAAGCTGAAAACTGAAGACTACACACAAAATATTATAGAAATATTTTAACTGGCAGAATGCACAGAGTGCAATGCTAAGAAGAGAGAGAAAAAAACAGTGACTACAGTGACAGTGACGGTTGGCAGAAGATGGCTGACAGCTGACGTTTCTCCCCTCTGACGTAACTCTGGGCGCTAGTTAATAACGTGCGGTGCAGTTTTGGCGGGAACACGGAAAGAGTCGTGTCACCCCATTGTATTTTTTTTCCAAAACTATTGTCTTTCGAGATTTTTTCAATTTTAATTTTTTTAATTTTTTAATTTTCATTTTTTTTTTCGTGTTTCTTCCAGAGTGCGATGCCAAGAAGAAAGAGAAAAAAAACAGTGACGGTTGGCAGCAGATGGCTGACAGCTGACGTTTCTCCACTCTGACGTAACTCCGGGAGCTAGTGAAGAACGTGCAATGAAGAAATCGGATTGAATCGCGCGGGCGCATTACGTGTTCAGAGGAATGTCCTTACAATAATACACCAATACATCATTGCCAATATAGTTAATGGTGGTTTTGCCCACGTTCCTCGCTTGTTTACCCGTGTCCACTATAGTCGCGTATAAAACTACTGTAAATACTATAGTTAAGTACTATAGTTTGAAATACTTGCAATGTCATAAAACAAGGTTTCTTGCAGCCAAGATCTTCACTTGGTTCTGAAGAACCTGGGTCGCAAGTCTTAGCCAGTGTACGGGTTTCTGTCCCTGCAAAGCGATGGTAACCAGGTAAAACTATTTAGAACTAAGACGTCTCAAGCAACTAAAGTAAAAGTTAAATTGTTAAACCCTACTTTCAAAGAAATAAATTAAGGGCTTACTCTACAGCTGTAGCAGGTAACCTATTTCACAAATTCTCCTTACGTCTCAATAACTAAGCACTTAGGTACAGAATTGTTAGATAAGTGCTTTAGTTCTAAAGGATAAATTAGGGGTAACCGTATCAGGGGAACCAATCACCTATTCCCCCACGTTCCCCTATCTCTAAAGCAATTTGTGCTGTACTCCGCGAGCGTAGTGGAAATCTACCCTAAGTTTATTACGATATTATTTCACAAGAACAGTACTTTGACAGGCTAGGTGTTTGACCATAGCTCACTTGATGGGATGGTCGAATATGGTAAACACACCTAGCCTAGAATTGAACTGACTCTAATGTGAGACTGCCGGAACATACCGTTAGATGCTTGCCGGTTCAACTTGATTGGTAGCTAGCCAGCCGAGTACTAGAAAGTACCCTACCACCAAGCTATGGTTTCCTCACGATGTTTTTCCTTCACGCAGCTCAAGCTCATTGTTGGGGTTTGAACCCACGCCCTTCGGTATGCGAACTGACCGCGCTAACCACTGAGCCATCATCGCTACAAATAATATTATTAATATATCGCTATAATATTAGTAGGATGATAGTTTATTGACACCAATCCCAATCCTACATATATTTCTAGGTAAAAAGAATTAAGTTAAAACTTAACTCTTTTAAAAAAGGTAAGACCCACGTTAACCCTTCTATATCGCTTGAGACCCTTCGTTGTACACAATGGTCGATTGACGTGTATAAATGTATGCCACACGGACAATACGGGGAACATTCAACTAGCGACCTACATCCTTTGTCAAATTATTCTCTGAACTGTATGTAGGTTTATATTATTCTTTTCACCAGACTCAAGGAAAGCTACAAATTTTGTTCTTTGTTCTCACGTTTCGGCATTTGATTTATTATATACTAACTGCGCTCCGCAGTTTTACCCGCGTGGTGATGGATGATAATGATGAAAGTATCCTATGTTTTATTCCAGGGCTTAAAGTATCTACATGCAAAATTTCATCCAGATCCGTTCAGCTGTTCTGGCGTGATTGAGTAACAAACATCCATCCATCCATCCATGAATACTTTCACAGTTATAATATAAGTGGGATAAAACACTTGTTTTATTAAAATTCAAATTAAAAATAATTTTTCATTAGAAATGAACATTGTTAACCCAATTGTGAACCATAAGCTCCCGAACTATTCTAAAGCATGTGTGATGTAACAAAAAATTAAACAATTTTTTTCAAAACGAAAAAAATATAGAATATTTCTGCCTGCATTTTGTGCGGGTGTGTGTGTGTGTGTGTGCTTGTGTGTGTGTTTAAAAAACTCTTAGTCTTTGACAGCACTGTTGACTCCTTGGTTGTATAGCAGCTTTAAGGCTCATACAACAACGATTGCTATATATTGAAACACTTACACATCACATCATTAGCCATAGGACGTCAACTGCTGGACATAGGGCCTCCTCCTGGGCGGGCTTTGCTAATACTCACCACGCTTGACAGGCGGGTTGGCGAGCGCAGTCAGATGTGATTGTTCAAGGAAGACGCTGCTGCCCATCTTCCGGATTACATCCCTTAGCCGACTCTTACGGCGACCACGGGTAGAGAGGGTGGGGTACAATTCTTACGGCACCACCACGGCAAATTGAAACACTTGACACTGGTAAATGCACAAAGTGCGACGCCATAAATAAAGAAAAAGATATTGTATTTAGAAAGTTATTGAAATTTGCGAAATAAATTTTCCCTCTATATCTTATTCAAAAATGTTTTACTCAACTATTAATTCACGAGCTTTTACCTTTCACTAATATTCCCGAAAACATCGCGTTTCAAAGGAAATTGGCCGTATTATCACTTTACCCCATCTTTTACAAAGTTTCTGTTGAAAGGAATTCCATCTACATTATACGACGAATTTTCACACCTGCCCTTAACACGGTTCAGACTAGCAAGAACTTCTCGATATTTTGGTACTTAAAACTTGCAGAGCTCTTACTACTTTTGACTGGACACGTGTTTAAATTTGCTTCCATCATCGTCATCATCATCTCAGCCGTAGGACGTCCCATTGACTGCTATAAAGACCGGTTCGAAGCGGCTCGCATCCAGCGCGTTCCTGCGGTCTTTATTAGGTCGACAAAATATCGGATTCTGTTCAGTTTTACAGATAATATCTATCATCTACATCCAAAATACTGACCTGTTAGCTCATTTGGCAAAATCTACTTCCAGAGCCGAAGGGTGTCTTGTTTTAAAATGTAAAAGAAATGAGACGAACGAAACGCTCTCCTGATGGTAAGAGATAACGCCTGTCCATGACCATTGCAGCGATACACAGAATTTTGTGTACAAAAACAAAGTTAGGGGCATCGCTGCTTTGGCGCCCGCTTTAAATGGTTAGTCTCAACAGCCCTGTAATTTCGCTAGCTGCAGTACCCATCAAACCGGAACACAGTAATGTTCACACACTACTGCTTAGCGGCAGAATATCTGGTACTGCGGTGGTAGCTACCTAGACAACCTCCGCTAAGGAAATCTACCACGAAGTAAAGGGTGTGGGTTTGATTCCCAATTATGACTAACATTTGTGTGACGAATATAGATCATTTCGTCTTTATTATAAGTATGTATTTGTAAAAAAAAAAGTATTCTATCAGCCATTTGGTTTCATAGTACAAGCTTTGCGTAGTATAGGGCTAGATGGCGCTGTGTGAAATGGCCTCCAATATTTAATATCATATATAGATATAATAAAACAAAGTCGTCTGCCGCGTCTGTCTGTCTGTTCGCGATAAACTTAAAAACTACGGAACTGTTTCACGTTCGTTATTATAACGGAAGCCTGACAACCGGAAGCCAAGTCATGCCATGTTGGACACGCCCCCCTCACGCCATTTCCTGCCACCAGCCATGCCAAGCCTGCCTTGGGGGGTAGTCTTTAAAAAGCCATGGCAAGCCATTTTTCTGCCTATTCGATTTTTGGATTAAACAAATAGTCATCCACTCTGGGTGTTTTCATTCCTTTTAGTAATATTATATGTTCTAAGGGTTTCACCAATAGATAGAGTGATTCATGAGGAAGGTTTAGGTATATTATAATTAGCCCGTTTAGCCACTAAATACTATTAAATGTAATTACACCATTCGACAGCGAATTAATAGAATTCGTTACATCGAGTAAGGACTTGAAACATGGAAATCCACAGGACTTCTTAGTGTTCAAAAATGTACACGTGTTCACATACAACACGGCCGTGTTCAAGACACAACGGACACGGATTTATTTTTGTTAATGTTTTAGCATTGTCTGTAATAAAATCGGAAGTAATGTGTAAGTACCTAAATCTATAAATTGTTAAAAATCTACCGCCATTTCTTTGATAGTCCATACGCCTCATTATACGAAGAAAGTTCACACCTTAAAAGCAATTTGGCGTCGAACTTCGACGGGATTATGAGGTGTCAAACTTTTGACAGTGACATAAAAGCAACGCCAGCATTTTGTTTCTTTTTTCTTCTTATTCCTACTAGTATGAAATTGGCGTCGCGCTTTCTGTGTATTTTCCAGTGTCAAGTTTCTCAGCATTTTGTTCTTAGATTTTTTAAAGGTTTTTTTCTCTTTCTTTTTGACATCACACTCTGTGCATTATGCCAGTTTCAATGTTTCTGTATTTCATGTGCAGTCTTCAGTTTATAGCTTCTTTATCTTTATAGCCAGCTTCTTTTTTATCATTATAGGTGTGCTTTACCATCTTCGACCACACCGCCACTTAACATCAGGTGAGTTGTGGTCAAACACCTAGCCAGTCAGACATAAAAAAAGGCCAGTCTTGGTCAAGTTCAATCCGTACCATTCAAATCTAGTCATGCTCTAGTAAAGTAGTGGCGACTTTATTATAAGCTTCGATGGAGTTTTGAAAGCAACACGAAAAGTCATGTTTCACCGCATTATATCAATTTCCCACACTCGTGCTTTAATTCGGCACTTTATGAATAAAACGCCACTATTTTAATACATAAACACTCGAAAAAATACTAGTTTTGGAAAAAATACAATGGGGCGACACAACTCTTTATGCATTCCCGCCAAAACTCAAAAAAAAAAAAGAAAATTTTTTTAGCTACACTTCACACAATGAAATCTTTTCATTCCGAACCCAAATACAAAATGCAGCTCACTTGGCGGAGGTTTTATTTCAAAAGAGGACTTAAGCCACTTCTAATGAGAAGCTTTGTTCTACGCGATGTGTATACTTATTTTATTTTTAAACCTTTATCTTTTTCCAAGTTTGTTTTGACCATCATTTTTGATGGCGTAATCTGAATATGTTTTGATCGGCCAATAATAATAATATTCTATTGACAGAAAACACTCATAACATCTCAAAGGAAATATAAAACAGTTAGGCACATCAGGCGGTCTTATCGCTGAAAGCTATCTATTTCAAACATTCCTCGAATCAATTAATAAGTGACTTCGTAGCAAGTAATTTTGTAGCGATGATAGCTCAGTGGTTAGCGCGGTCGGTTCGCATGCCGAAGGGCGTGGGTTCAACCCCCAACAATGAGCTTGAGCTGCCGGCGAAAGAAAACATCTTGAGAAAACCATAGCGTGGTAAATAAAATAAAATATAAAATAACTTTCTAGTACTCGGCTGGCTAGCTACCACTCTCAAGTTGAATATCTGCCGCCAAGCATCTAAATGGCGTGTTCCGGCAGCCTCACTTGAGAGCCAGTTCCATTCCAGGTTAGGTGTCCTTTACCATCTTCGATCAAACCGTCACTTAACATCAGGTGAGCTGTGGTCAAATACCAAGTCGCTTTATTGTTGACATTTTCGTACAACAACTGCCATACAGATATGATTTTTGACATGGTATGACGTCATTTAGATACCATGAAAGTCCTGGCCGTTCGCAGTAAATTTTAACAGGTTTTGAAATCGTGAAATATCAAAAACCAATTTTTAAATAATAAAAGTTTCTGAGGCAGATATTGTCACGTCACGCCGTGGGAAACACCATTGCTATTGACATTTTCGTAGAACAACTGCTATTGTTCTACACGGCATGACGTCATTTATACGCCATGACAGTCCTGGCTGTTTGGATTTGGTGAAGATGACATACTAGATATCAAGGTACAGTCCCAAACAAGTTTATTCAATTTTTGTCAACTACTTATTCATTGTTGAAAGTATTAAATATTCAGTCAAACTAGCCTAAAACGTTCTATATTACTTACTAACTTTACATCTGGTGTTGCGGCTTGTTCTAAAATTGGCTTACAATTAGGTCATTCACGCATTCCCCCACGCCCCATCAAACTTTTGAAATATTCGTCTAGTACAATACAAAGTAGACAAATTGGCAGAAAAATCGATACTTTGAACTGCTCTAGTCGACCACATTTGCTATAAAAACATAACAAGTCTTCACTGCCGAAACTCATACTTGACCCGTCACGATAAGGTTTAATTTTCTTTGTGATTTCAAGTTCGACTGCTATGTCCTTTGGGAAAGATAAACATAAAGCTACTATAAAAATTGACCTTGTATTTGTTACGATGGAGTGTCGAAAAAGGAAAGTGGAATTTATGATCTGTGAAATTGGACGGAAAATGTAAAAATGTTTTATTGGGGTTTTAAACTGTCCTTTTTGTAGGGTTTTCCAGGTTTTTCAGCTGTTTTTTGACGAGTATTGTTTATTTTATTTTCTAAACTGGCTAACATTATTTTTTTATGGCAACACGATTGATATGTAAAGTTTTCTTTTGTATTTATTTTATATTTTTACAGGTAAACTTTATTTTATGAAACTATTTTGAATATTTTGGGTTTCTATGCCATAGTTGATTTTCAATACGTTTTCAAACTTTTGCAAGCGATGACGCCATAAAGTAGGGTGAATATATGTATATATTTGTTCTTGCCATCTAAAACAAAAAGTATCCATAACTATTTTGACACAGTTTTGATTGACTTTGACAATTGACATGAAGTAAACAAATCTTATATCATAGCCTCATAAAAGCGATATCAGAGTCCGAGTAACGTTTAAAGTGAAATAATCCAGATATTTGTATCAATAAAGCGAAAAACAACTCGACGTACGTGTATGGAAGAGGTTATTATGGCTGCCGTTGACTTGACATTGACAGATTTTGTTTTGGTTTGCCATTGCTTTTTTAGGCACTTAAAGTACAGCCTACAATGTAACGTCATTAGAGGTTAATTGAAAGTCAAGTTTATTTAATGTATTTTATTAAAATATAAACCTATCTCATGGTTTACAGACTTTTAAACATAAAAACAATGTACAGGAATGTAATATTTCGAAATGGTTTTAGAAAAAGTAAATATTTTTTCTTTACATTAAAAAAGTATCGATAAAATATTCAATACTATCTATTTGGCTGCCTTATTAGCCCATGTTGTAATTTATCTGGTTCAGTAGCTGTATGTAGAGCGTGGGTTTGATTCCTATCCAGGCCAAAAGTTTTAGTGACCAACTTAGATGTACACTACCTGTTCTGTGCTGTTTCCTATAGCACAAGCTTTGGGTTGCTTGGGGATTGTATAAAATTAACACAAAAAAATGTAGATAAGTATTGTATCTGTATGGGGCTAGATGGCGAGTTTAGGGCTTATTTCCCATCTTCCTACCTTTAATCTCTTTTTGACTACTCAAACAACGAGCCCTATTTTTATATTCATATAACCAGGCGAACGAAGCCACAAACAACAGCTAGTTCCTACAACATAAAGTCAAGATGGGAGAATGTTGGAGCCTTTTGCCGTAAATGCCTTGCAGGTTATGGGCTCATAACAATGATTTATGGTATAAACTCTAATTCCCCCTACCCATTCGAGTATCGAACAGCAAGGAGCTCTTAAAAGCGAAACCGTTCCATTGTCGATGTGCCAAAAACTTGAACTAAGCGGTTAACCTGCCTTCATCGTACGAACCGCTAAACAGCCGAATTTACTGCCCATGCGAGTATTCCCTGATAGATTTATCCAAAAGTTTAAAGTAAACAGGTTACTTCTAAATAAACGTGCTCCATCCTAATTCGTATTGTCGCTTTATGTCAGGTAGGATGTTGTCAAACGCCAACTTATCACTAGGTAGGTACATATTATAAAACAAAGTCGTTCGTCGCGTCTATCTGTCTGTCTGTTGGCGATAAACTTACAAACTGCTGAACGGATTATCATGCGAGTTTCACCAATAGATAGAGCAATTCATAAGGAAGGTTTAGGTATATAATTTGTCAAGGTTTTGTGTAAAGTGGTTGAAATATGATGATAATTGTTGAAAGTGTTGGATAAAGACAAGCCGCGTGGAAGCTTTTTTTTTATGGCTGACATGCTTGTTGTTTGACCACAACTCACCTGATGTTAAGTGATGGTGTGGTCGAAGATGGTAAAGAACACCTAGCCTGGAATAGAACTGGCTCTCAAGTGAGGCTGCCGGAACACACCGTTAGATGCTTGGCGGCAGATTTTCAGCTTGAGGGTGGTAGCTAGCCAGTCGAGTACTAGAAAGTACCCTACCACCACACTATGGTTTCCACACGATGTTTTCCTTCACCGGCAACTCAAGCTCATTGTTGGGGTTTGAACTCACGCCCTTCGGCATGCGAACCGACCGCGCTAACCGCTGAGCTATCATCGCTACAAAACATCACTTTCATCGAAAACGCTGCCTAATCCATTTGAGATATAACAAAACAACGCATGGCGGGATATTCCTTTTTTATAGATATTATTATACCTGCTAGGTACCTACTGATCTGTTTGAAGTCGGTGCTTAGCCTAGCCTAGGTCGGTGCTTGGCACCGACTTCAAACAGATCAGTAGGTACCTAGCAGGTATAATAATACTTTGTAAAGTAAGTTTATTTTTCGCTTTTTAGTGCTGATGTTTTTTCCTTGAAGTCGGTTTTACTTTTTTTTTAAGTTTGTTTATTTTTTAATTTTTAGTTAATTTATGTTCACGTCAAGAAACGCTTTAACAGTATAAGTCTAGCTAGACTCGCTAAGATTCAAAAACGTCTTGACAAAGACAATTACATCATCCACGTGTTTACGTGAAAACAACTGGGCCATAAAATTCTCATAAAATGAAAACAACTGGGCCAAACTATGTTAAATTTTTATGGGACCAAATTACACATCAAATTAAAGAAGAATTACGTAAATCGGATCATATTTCAGAGTAATAAGTGTACATATATTAAAAAAAAAAAAACAATAAAATTGAGAACCTCCTCCTTTTTGAAGTTGGTTAAAAACAACGTGACGTAGCAATTATCCCTGAAATGGAACACCGTTAAATAAATGAAAGTGGGTAAATAATGAGAGAAACGAAATCGCAAACATACTCGAAAAACACTTATAAAATCGGGCCAAAACAAGAACAAATTAAAGGAAAGTTGCTTCTTTCAGCTCAGCCGCGAACCTGATGTGTGGTCCAAGTCACAGGAATTTGAAATTGACCATTTTATTTTACACTATCTATACCATATATGGGCAACAACCCGCCCGCGGGCCGGATCCGGCCCGCCTCGGAATTTCACCCGGCCCCCGAGACATTTTGAAATTTCACGCGAAGAGAAATACAAACAACTGAGAGAGTTCGCGAGAAGAATTGTTTGCGTTTTTGGAAGTACAAATAAATGCGAACAATTTTTCTCGACGATAAAGACTAATAAGTCGAAATGCCGTAAGAGAGTCACAGATGAAAATCTGGAAAACTCGTTACGCCTCTGTACAAGTGGATTTTGAACAAACTTGTTTCTGAAGTTCAAACACAAATATCACATTAACCGTTACACGTAAATTTTCTTCACCGATAACCTAATAAAATAGTTTTTTTTTTTATTTTGTGTTATGGCCCGCGACTGCATTAATATAGGAAGTTTGGCACGCAACTAGCCAAAGGTTGCCCATACCTGATCTATACCCTTAACTTCGTTTGTGACACGTGAAAGACTCTATTTCCTGGATATTTTTCTTCAATCACTCGATAAGAAAGAGTTATTTAGCAGTGTTAGTTTGAATGTATATCACAGTCCTTTGTGGTGGCCCGTCTTTGACAATAGGGCTAACCACTCAGTCTGCACACTGCTTGTTTATTATAAGCCATGCACTGCGGGCTTCATGTTTTTTGGACGTCTATTTACAGTGGATGATAATGAATTTTACACACTAATCCTTAGAGTACCACTTTTTAAGAGCCCGTGCAGACAGAGAACGGTCTGTAGGTCATAATTCCGAGCTTAGAGCTCTGCGTTCTTTATAATGTACCGAGACCTAACAACAACGCACACGACGGTCGGAGCGGAACGTCGCGTTCTAGAGTTCTTTTCCCGACGAGACAGAAAACGCCATGAACGCCACGATGTCTTAGGTTGCAAATACAGAAAAACTTGCCAATAGAAGAGTCCAGCTGGGATGGGCAGCATTTGGTAAGTTGCGTCAGGTCTTCACGTCGGCCATACCACAATACCTTAAGACAAAAGTCTTCAACCAGTGTGTTTTACTCGTTATGACATACGGCGCCGAAACGTGGACCATCATCATCATCATCATCATCATCATCATCACCATCATCATCATCATCATCATCATCATCATCATCATCATCATCATCAGCCATAGGATGTCCACTGCTGGATATAGGCCTCCTCCTGGGGGGTTTTGCCAATACTCGCCACGCTTGGCAGGCGGGTTGGCGAGCGCAGTTAGGTGTAATTGTTCAAGGACGACGCTGCTGCCCATCTTCCGGATTACATCCCTTAGCCGACTCTTACGGCAACCACGGGTAGAGAGGGTGGGGTACTATTCTTACGCCGGCACTACCACGGCAAACGTGGAAACGTGGATGCTTACAGTAAACTTGGTCCGGAAACTCAAACTCGCTCAGCGAGCTATAGAGAGAGTTAGGCGTTTGGTAAACAATGCTTTTTTAGGCACTGAAAGTAGCCCTATATATCCTACTATGTGACGTTATTAGAGGTCAATTGAGTCAAGTCAAATATATGTATTTTAATAGAATAAACCTTATCTCATAATTTAAAGATTTTTAAACGTAAAAATAATGTACAGGAATGTAAAATTTCTAAATGGTTTAAGAATCATTAAAGTATTTCTTTACACACCGAATCGCCGATATGCTATCGCTTCCCCTTCTAGCTTACATGTCCAGTGTCGGCTGAAGTTTTCCAATTATCTCGCTCAAGAAATTTCACTGGACTTTACTTCGCTCTACTCCGCTCCGTTCCGCTGCAAATACTTCTAAACTGTACTACGGTTCGAAGGTTCAAGTTTGAGTTACAACGATTACTGAGTGGATTTCTGGCGATTTTCTAGATGTTAAAATGGTTATGCTAAGTTGAATTCCGGCAGAGCATTACGCTAAAACGAGGGTTAGATTAAAAGATAAAATGAAATGATTTTCTTAGTCTTAAGTGCTAGTAAAGCTGAGGATTTCTATAAACATTTACTGCTTACAGTAGTACATATATATCGTCCACTTGCAACGACAGTGTGACATCTCAAATTTTACGATTTTTCGTTTTACTGATATTCTAAATCGCGATCTGGCGTTCTATTATCTCCAAAAACGGGATATTTTTTCTACAATAAACAACAAAAAAGCTGTAGAGTTTAAAAATCTATAACCTGACTGCGATTAAAATAGCTATAAATAAAGAAAAAAAACTTATTAAACAAATTTATTATTCCTAATTAAATTTAAACATACAACTTATGTATATTTTTGTAATGGTCTTTTAGTTTCTTTTATTCTGATACCCTACTTGACAGGTAATTAGTATTTAAAAAAAAAGTATTATATTTCGCGCCAAAAATCCGCCATTATGTTTTTTAAACATCTACTTGAACATTTGAATTTTTAAGACAAATTAACGATACCTTAGCTGAAATCCATCCAGCCGTTTGGAAGATACGAGGTAATAAAGAAATTTACATACAAGATACGCGCAAAAAACATAACCCTTCCTTGGCAGTCGGGTAAAAAGATAAAATATCACGATATAGCGCTGTCTCGTTTGACACAGTGACAGTTCAGTTGTCATCTAAGCTTCGAGGTGTGAAGTGCTCTCGGTTTTTATGAAAGACGTAACGTCATGAGAATTCCGCGTATTAAATATCAATTGCCACATCATCTTCAACGAGAAAACTAATCTTACCTTACACACGCCGAAAGGCGCGAATTCAAACGCAAACTACGTGCTTGAGCTGCCGGTGAAGTAAAACATCGCGAGGAAACCATTACAGGTGAGGGTACTTTCTAGTGTTCAACTGGCTAGCTACCACTCTCAAGTTGAAAATCTGTCGCCAAGCCTAACGCTGTATTTTTTTTTATCGCTGTCAGGCTACGAGTTTGACCACAACTCACCTGATGTTAAGTGACGGTGTGGTCGAAGATGGTAAAGCACACCTAGCCTGGAATAGAACTGGCTCTCAAGTGAGGCTGCCGGAACACATCGTTAGATGCTTGGCGGCAGATTTTCAACTCGAGGGTGGTAGCTAGCCAGCCGAGTACTAGAAAGTACCCTACCACCACGCTATGGTTTCCTCACGTTTTCCTTCACCGGCAGCTCAAGCTCATTGTTGAGGTTTGAACCTACGCCCTTCGGCATGCGAACCGATCGCGCTAACCACTGAGCTATCATCGCTACAAAAGCATTTCAGCAGGCTCACTTAAGCTCACCAATCCAGAATAGGTGTGCCTACTATCTGCCTACTTAACTTCAGGTGAACTGTGATCAAACACAACTATAAAAAAAAACATCCAGAATAACAAAGTCAAAAAATTTGGTCATTTTGAACATACTTCTTTGTTTTGCAGTTCACAGAACACAGAATTCGTGACAGAGAAAAGTCAAACCACTAGAATGTATGTATATTGATCTGAGTCCCTCAGACGGGTCCAAAGAATATCCCCTTTTACTTATAGAGCGATTGTGACAAATCAGTGTTGACACTGCGTGACCATACTCGGACCAAAAAGGCTTATGACGAGTCTATCAATTTGTCATAATCTTGTTTATTCTTATGGTTTGACCCTTTTCGAGGGCAGATCACTGAAGTGCAGATTATTGCGGTAATACCTTATTTATTCGCATTCGCATTCAAATCCAATCATCCAACCCGGTGGGAGCTTGGTAGTTATGTTGGAATTTCTGCCAGAATGGCGGCCTACCTTTTCCGCGCATGCAATTAAGCCCACGGAAACGCTTGCGCACTCATCCGTTCTAGAAACTATCCTACCAACATGCTATAATTTCCTCACAATGCTGTTCTTGCACATTGTTAGGGTTTGAACCCACGCCCTTTGACGTCGACCCGACCGCACTAACCACTGAGCTATCATCGCTACGAAATGCATGCTAAATCTATGTTAGTACATATACAAATGAGTTCTGAAAACAGTTGACCACGCCTCATCAACCTGCCTCAAGACGACAAACTCGTAAGCCTAACCGGTTGGAAGATTTCCATCTCACTGATTGGCATCTAGGGATGGGAATAGACGGTGAATATGATCTAATATAAAACTTGTGCTATATATTTATTATATTATAAATAAGCTTGCATTTGCGAAGCGGAGATGCAGTTTACGATAGAACACGCTTGTCTAAAAGAAACCTAATCTAGCTATTTTGTAGCGACGATAGCTCAGTGGATAGCGCAGTCACTTTACATACCGAAGGGTGTGGGTTCGAACCCCAACAATGAGCTTTGAGCTGCCGGTCAAAACGAGAAAAACATCGTGAGGAAACCATAGTATGGTGGTAGGGTACTTTCTAGTACTCGACTGGCTAGCGACCACTCTCAATTTGAAAATCTGCCGCTATTGCTGTTGTTGAAATTTCCGTAGAACAATTCTGTAATTTTCTATATGAAAATCTATATACGGAAGTTTCATATTTTCCGACCGAATTCAGTAAAATATTACCTCCCTATACAAAACAATTAGAGTCAGTCAAATGATCACCAGTGATTGAACCCTTCGCCCTTTGATGTAAAATCAAATGGACAACGAAATGTTGCTTACGAGATCTTGTTACAACAACCAACTAATCTACATACTTGATTTGGGCGCCACCAATATATTTCCTGAATAAAACTAATAGAAAACCTTTAGTTATTAATCTAGCCGACTTTAAACTTAGTTTGGTGGTATGTATTGAAAGTCTTCGGTCTTTGATATCCAACATCATTTGGAATCGAAATTTTTTCTTAGGTCAGGTTGAAGGTGCTCACGTTTCTGGACAATAGATTTCAAGTTTTCAATTTATGAATGGTAGGATTTTCCTTTGATTGGTATCAAAAAACCAGTATCAGTTGGGTACTCGATTCTTGAAGTTGTTGACACGTACATTAATTTGGACAAGCAGTCCAACTAGGTAGGTTTAACTTCGATAAAGAGGTCAGTCGTCGAATCCACCTCGGCTGGGCAGCGTTCGGAAAACTGCGCAACGTTTTCTCGTCCGAATTACCTCAGTGCCTCAAGTCGAAAGTCTTCGACCAGTGTGTGTATTTGTACATTAAACATGTCTATTACGTGAAATTACGAAAAGCCAATGCCTAAGTGATGATGGCAATTAACCTACTTTCAATACTGCAATCACGAGGGGACTGTTTGAAGCTAATAGAAATAGCTCAGATAAAGGTTTGGCCACACTATTCACTGTTCGGATGCAGCGACAAGCGCTTAAAATAATAACGCTATCAAAAGTCCAAGTAGAGTCGTGAACATTAATAAACTTTTTAAAAAACATTTAAAACTTTTACGCCCTTAATTTTTTTTAAATACATATTCATCATCATTAACATCATATGCATGTGACTTATGTTGCCGGCGTAAGAATAGAACCCCACCCTCTCTACCCGCGGTAGCCGTAAGAGTCGGCTAAGGGATGTAATCCGGAAGATGGGCAGCAGCGTCTTCCTTGAACAATCACACCTAACTGCGCTCGCCAAGCGTGGCGAGTATTGGCAAACCCCAAAGGAGGAGGCCTATGTCCAGCATTGGACGATCTATGGCTGATGATGATGTGATGTGATGTATGTGACGTTAGTAATCTGGCGAATTACTTCGTTCCGGATACGATCCCTCAGAGAAATGCCAAGCATAGCTCTTTCCATAGCTCGCTGAGCGACTTCGAACTTACGGACCATTCAAAATCAAAATCAAAAAGTAATTTATTCAGTTTAGGCCCTAGTAAGGCACTTATGAACGTTAAGTTACATGTTTGAATCTACCACCGGCTCGTAATTACACTTCAACTGAGAAGACTCCGGCAAGAAACTCAGCAAGGCATTTTTTTGTGGATCTTTCTTTTCATATTAGGTTACAATTTACAGTTATAAATATTAATACATACATGCTTACAACAATTGTCATTCCCGCTGTGAGTGTCCACGTTTCGGCTCCGTAGGTCATGACAGGTAGAAAGCACTGAAGGCTTTTGTTGCTTGAGTCTTTGTGGGATGGATGACGAGAAGACTCGACGGAGTTTTCCGAATGCTACCCAACCCAACTGAATTCTTCTGTTGGCTTCACTTTCAAAATTGTTTTACCTAATTCAAGCGCCTGCCCTAAGTAAATATATTTTTGAACAATGTCTAAAGTGAAACCATTTATGGCAACCGGTCCCGGAACGACGTACTCGTTGAACATGACATTGGTTTTATCCGGAGATTGATGCGTTGGGAAGAATCAGTAAGGCCGGTCAGCATCCATTTTAAATCCTCCAGCGATTCAGCCATAAACATAATATTAGAACTTACCTATTTCCAAAAAAAACTAAATATTCATTTTTTTTTTACTTTTGACATGTTATATGTGTTTGACCACAGCACACCTGTTGTCAAGTGACTGTATCGTCAAAGATAGAGATGGTCCCCCAGCCTGGCTCTCAAGTGCGGTGAGGCTGGCAAGACACACCATTACGTGCTTGGTGGCAGATTTTCAATTTGAGGGTGTACTAGAAAATTGAGAAACGAAGCGTCGGAGTCGGATGTCCACCAGCTCGTTGGGTCGACGACATCGTAAAGGTTGCGGGTTGAACCTGGACAAGGCTAGCACAAGACCGGGATTACTGACGTACAAGAAGAGAGACATAATATGCTCAGCAGTGGGCGATTACAGGCTGAAAATGACGATGACGCTGAGAACCTAAATAGTAGAACAAAGAAGAAGTAAAAACAAGACAACCTAATTTAAGCATAGAACGTAAACTATTAAAAATTATGGCAAGTTGTATAGCCTCTGGTGAGAATAAATGGAAATTTCAAATAATATACTAGAACCGCAAAAAGAATGAAAATTCGATTGGTTCTGACACACATACTGAAAATAACGTGTGTGGCAAATATGTGGCAGCTATTTTTAATACATGTTGCTATTGAAAACTTAACAAGAAGTTGTTCCTCGAAATGTCATGGTAGACCCACTGAAAGTCGCGTAACACAAAATATTGAAATCATCGAATTACCAAACTTCCTTCCAAAAATGGCTATGGAACAAATCGTAACAAAGCGAAGGCGTGAAAATGGAAAGTTTGCACATCGATCGCCAGTTCTAGAACCTTTATTGAGTGTGGACGTAATTGATACAGTACATAAAGTTCTGTTGACGTGAAAGTGTCGGGTAGATGCTGATAGGGAGAAATACATTCCAAGCGGGATGTCAGTGCAGGACTTACGCCCCCATTCCGAATAAGAATAAGATGCCATTACAAAAAAAAACTTCACAATCAAAATCAATAAGTCATTTATTCAGTGTAGGCCCTGGTGACGCACTTAAACTTTTGAATCTACCACCGGCTCGTAATTACACTTCAACTGAGAAGACTCCGGCAAGAAACTCAGCAAAGCATTTTTCTTAATAAATGTCTTCCGTAAATAAATGTCTAAATCAGTAAAAAAATGTTAATGATATAATTTACAACGTCATATGTCATGACTTTTCGTTACACTAGACTGTTTACTATGAAATTGAAGATATTATGGTTCCAAGTGCATTCACAGACCTTCCGCATATCGTTCTGTCGCAGTTTGTTGAATTTCTACCGCATAAAAGTTCTAGCTCAGATACTGTGTTTCAGATATATTACAGCATGAAAAGTTTGAAGTTTTGTTCGTTATGCGTAAACTTGTATAATTTCTTTGGATTGGATTGTGGTTAAATGATGGATGGTGATGGGGCCCTGGAGAAAATATCTCATATCTAAAGACTTGACTTGACTTGAAATAAAGTCTGTCAACTTTTTATAGTTGACAGACTTTATTTTACTCACAGTTCACCTGATGTAAGCACACTTAGCCTAGATTAGAACTGGCTCTCAAATGAGGCTGCCAGAACACACTGTTAAGCCCTTAGCGATAGATTTTCAACTTGAGCGTGCTAGTTAGCCAGCTGAGTACTAGAAAATACCCTACCACCATGCTATGGTTTCCTCACGATGTTTTCCTTCACCTGCAAATCAAGCACATTGTTGCGGTTTGAACCGACGCCTTTCAGGGTGACAACCGACCGTGCTAACCACTGAGCTATCATCACCATCATCAGCCATAGAAAGTCCACTGCTGGACATAGGCCTCCTCCTGGGGGGGGTTTTGCCAATACTGGCCACGCTTGGCAGGCGGGTTGGCGAGCGCAGTTAGGTGTGATTGTTCAAGGAAGACGCTGCTGCCCATCTTCCGGATTACATCCCTTAGCTGACTCTTACGGCAACCACGGGTAGAGAGGGTGGGGTACTATTCTTACGCCGGCACCACCACGGCAGCTATCTATAGGTATAGATATATATAGATTTTGTGCTATCATAGCTATAAAATTAAATTGAAGAACGTACCAAGAAAGAATTATCTAATTCTCATCTCCAGCTGAAATTAAACCGCAGCCAATTCAGAAATCATAGTAGTTACGTCAATAGCCTATTGTAAGCAATTACAAATTATAGGTACATTTAAATTCGGATTGAATTTGACGATGTCCTAAATAAATACATATAAAACCATTTCGATAAGATGTATATGATGATGATTGACAGCCCTGTTGGTTCATTGGGAGTATGTCTGCCTGAGCTGTAGGGCGTGGGTTCGATTCCCGCCAAGGACAAATGTTTGTTTGGTATAAACAAATGTTTGTTCTGTGTCTGGTTGGTCTGTATGTATTATAAGTATGTATTTACAAAAAAAAAAGTATTTATGTATTCTATCAGTTATCTGACTTCCATCACACAAGCTCTGCTTAGTTTGGGGTCAGATGGCCCTGTTTGTAATGTGTCCTACAATATATTTATTTATTTATATTTGCCTGTAAAGGTAAGATGTACACTAATACTATAAAGGCGAAATTTTGTGTTTCTTTTACTTCTTCCCGCTCAAACGGCTCGACCGATTTCTATGATATGGAGGTAGTTGACACCCAGGATTGACACATAGGCTAGGGCAAGCTTTCGCACTTTTCCGCGGCCTTGACAGCGCTTGTCCTAGCAGACCTGCCTCGGGGAGCCCGACCTAACCCCGCCACGATGACGATGTGTCAGAACACCGGCCCGACCGACTGTTCCCATCCCTGCCTAACCAAATCAGATACAATCTTACCAACGCTGCTTTAAATAAATAAATATCGTAGCACATTACACACAGCGCCATCTGACCCCAAACTAAGCAAAGCTTGTACTATGGCAGTCAGATAGCTGATAGAATACTTAAATACTTTTTTGTTGTAAATACATACTTATCAGGGCGAGCGAAACGAACCCTAACACTATTCCACAGCCTGAGCATTTGTGTGGTACACATTACTGAAAAACTATCACGCCTATAGATTTGTACTTTAACATAGTAAAATTTAACTTCATATCTAGATGTGTTATCTGTCAAAAAAAATATTTATAACCATTAAAAAAGATGAACATTAACAATTTTGTTTTCATGGGATAGAATGTTATTGTACTACTAACGCCATCTGTTAGAAACCCAAAGAGAACAACAGAACTAAACTCAATAGTCAAATACAACATAGTTAATCTGCTTATTACTAGATGACACCACTAAAATCAAGTTGTAAAATAACAACTGTCATAAAAATTATTACCCGTTAGAAAAACTACGCGAGCCCTCACAAAGCTCAGCTTTTTGCTAGTAATATAAACAGAACAAGACACAGAACAAACATTTTTGATTATACTAGAAAATGCTTGTCCTGAGTGGAAATCGAACCCATGCCCTACGGCTCTTGAAGCAAACATACTACCAATAACCCAACAGGGCAGTCAAGTCCAGTTCAGATAATCTTTCCAGCAAATAATTTTTAGTTATTGTGTTTATATTTTCAGTATTCCAGTTGCGTAGGACGTGGAACAAGGTAGACAGACGACCTCATAAAGACCGCAGGAACGCGCTGGATGCGAGCCGCTTCCAACCGGCCTTCGGCCTACGTCCTACCGCTGAGATGATGATTTTTCCAGTTACATCTAATCGGTCAACACTGTATTTTTTCCTATAATTCTCTTACGACTTCCACCTACCTATATAATCAGACGCTCACCCACAAAGTGGACAGACGACTTCATAAAGACCGCAGGAACGCGCTGGATGCGAGCCGCTTCCAACCGGCCTTCGGCCTACGTCCTACCGCTGAGATGATGATTTTTCCAGTTACATCTAATCGGTCAACACTGTAATTTTTACGATTATTCTCTTACACTTCCACCTACCTATAATCAATGCATTCTACACACTTATCAACGTATTCGAATATCGACTTTTATCAGCTCATAAAACTGAGCACTTAGTTAATGAAATAGTTCATATCTTATCTGATATTTTCCCGAAGCTTTTGCCTGGCCTTGCATGGGTTGACACGAAAATGAACTGACATCTCTCAGTAATATTTGTCACATTTCAATGTTACCTTTTAGAATTCCGTACCCAAAGGGTAAAACGGGACCCTATTACTAAGACTCCGCTGTCCGTCCGTCTGTCTGTCTGTCTGTCCGTCTGTCACCAGGCTTTATCTCTTTAACCGTGATAGTTAGTTGAAATTTTCACAGATGATGTATTTTTATTGCCGCTATAGTCAACAAATAACTAAAAATAGAATAAAATAAATATTTAAAGGGGCTCCCATACAACAGACATGATTTTTTTGTATAAAGTTTATATTTTTATTCATAATATGTGTTATTATGTATATTTACTCACATATATTTTATTATTATATTTACCTTTTTCTGTATTTTTTCACACCGCCCATCGTAATGGATTTGCATCTTTTTTATCCGTCCAAAGGTTGCCTGGAAGAAAACGCTCTAGGCGATAAGGCCGCCATTATACTACCACATAGTATTGATGTTGTTTTTTCTTTATCTATTTTAAAGATTTTGTCTTATAATATGTTGATTGTTAGTGTACATTATAGTTCTTTGTATTCTATTATGGTTTTATATATTCTATTCTATAATTTTTTGTCCTGGAATCGAACCTACGCCGTACAGTGTAGGAAACAGAACTACTAACAAATATATTTGAATTTGTGGTTATAACTTAATGGTTGATTACAAATTAAACAATAACGTAAGAAAATAAATGAACCGTCATATTGTAAATCAAGTTATAACATGTATAACGTGCAAATTGCTCATTAATATGAACTAGCTGCCATAACGATCATATTTCGCTGTAACGATAACGAATAACGGATATATAACTAACACGACTGCCTTGTTGGCTCATTGGTAGTGTCTGCTTCAAGAGCCGTAGGGCTTGAGTTCGATTCCCACTCAAGACGAGCATTTTGTGGTCATCAAAAATGTTTGTTCTGTGTCTGGGTGTTCTGTATATATTATAAGTATGTATTTAAAAAATAACTCAAGTGGAAATGGGCGGGACATGTCGCATGTCTTAAAGATCAGAGATGGACCTTAAAAGTGACATTTTGGAAAGGTCCTCCAGGCAAAAGGAGCAGAGGAAGACCGTTGACACGTTGGGATTAAGAGATTGCAAGGACAGCCGGTCCAAACTGGAAACAGACCGCTCAGCACAGAGACAAATGGGCATCTTTGGAGGAGGCCTTCACCCAATATGGGGTTCCTACAGATATTGTTATATCAAACTAAATTATGCTATATTATTATGTAACTTTAAATAAGTTGATAAGTAAAGCAGAAATGTCAACAAACTAGTTAAGCGTATTATTAATTAGTAATAAGGATAACAATCAAAGACAACTAATTATGTGGAGTTAGCTAAATTAAATAAATAACTAAAAACAATGTAAAGTAGGTAATTACCTACTAATTAGTAGGAAATAAAAGGCTTTTTTATTTTTATTTATTTACTTTATGAACAAAAAAAAATTTTTTTTTAAAGTATTCTATCAGTTAATTAACTTTCATAGCATAAGCTTTGCTTAGTTTGGGGTCAGATGGCGCTGTTTGTAATGTCCTACAATATTTATTTTATTTACGACATGAACACCGTTACATAGAATGTTTACAGCTAATTTTCCAAATGAGTCAATTGAGAGACGAAAACTTCTCAGAATTCAATGGTAATTACCGTGGGGATGGCTGGTCCATTGCGTTGCTATGAGACACGAACCCGTAGAGTGCCTAAAACTTGCTACCCAGACGTAGGTTTAAGAGGTTTTTTTTTTTTTTAATAGCTGACAGGCTTGGTGTTTGACCACATCTCACCTGATCTTAAGTGACGGTGTGGTGGAAGATGGTAAAGCACACCTAGCCTGAAATGGAACTGGCTCTCAAGTGAGGCTTCAAACCGGAACACAGTAATGTTTACACACTACTGCTTGGTGATAGAATATCTGGTACTGCGGTGGTACCTACCTAGACGACTTTCTGCTAAAGGGATCTACCACCATGTTTATGAAAAACCTACACAAATCCGAATAACATGTCTCTTTCTTCGTGTGCAGTGAAGTAAGGGCTGATACAAATTATTCGTACATGAGATGCGGTAGAGCTCATCAAAATTCCCTCGTCGGTAGTTTAGTTAAATACAGGCAAACTAAACCATTCACATGTAAAGTTTTAAATTAGTTTACACATGCCTTGCCAGCAATTGGCAATGTTGTTTATCTAAAATGTACTAAAATTAGATGTCGGAAATAATACAGTAGGTTCCAAAAAAAGTGATGATATAAATACCCAATAATGACAAAAACACACACACACACACACACACATACGCACGCACTCAAACACACACTCACACACACACACATTTAAAAGCACGTACAATACAAACGTCTTTACGCAGATACTTTTTTTTCCTCTTTTGACTTTGACAATAAACTTCACATCACACATCATCAGCCATAGGACGTCCACTGCTGGATATATGCTGGACTCCTTATGGGGGGCTTTTGCCAATACTCACCACGCTTGGCAGGCGGGTTGGCGAGCGCAGTTAGGTGTGATTGTTCAAGGAAGACGCTGCTGCCCATCTTCCGGATTACATCCCTTAGCCGACTCTTACGGCAACCACGGGTAGAGAGGGCGGGGTACTATTCTTACGCCGGCACCACCACGGCACGAAAAACACTAACAATAAATTATTTCCATTAATTATAGTTATTTCTTCCGCAGTCGAGTTTTTTTAAACTTTTACGTTGTGAAAGTATGAACAACAGCAATATTGATACAAGGGGTTCAGTACTCGATTGTCGTTCCAAATAATAATAAAAAATAGGTGGTTAATATTTGACCTAATTATCCTGAACAAACACAAAAATACGGACACTCAAATCACGCGCACCGACAATGACATGGTAGTCGCGCGCGGTCCCAAATTATATAACAGTTACTATTAGTATGGTAGTTATGTCTTGCGCTAGCTCGGCGCGTAAGGCTCCCCAAGCCTATTTGGCTCGGCACCGACTTCAAACAGATCAGTAGGTACCTAGCAGGTATAATGCTACTTTATTTAAATTAATAGTTAAGAGGTTTAGATAAAAATTGTCGCTGTAATTTTGTAAATAAATCATCATAATTTATAAATTTAAAACATTTTTATCCTTTGAATTAAATGTTTCATTAAGAAAACTGACGTGGTCTTGACACATTTTTGTTTTATTTATGCGGGATTACTCAAGTTTAATTTTATCGGAAACTCCGACTATAGTTTCGGCCACATCCGGTGGCCTTCATCATGGAGGCAAAGCTGAGACAACGCGCGCGCGGCCTCGTTTTGTTTCGCACTGCCAATTTTAATAACCTAGTCGGAGTTTCCGATATCATATCATATCATATCATATTTTATTGGTAAAAAAAAAAAAATTACAAGTCAATATCGTGTACACACAGTAACACACATTACGATAATAATTGTATATCAAATAAATAATAATTGTACAAATTATACGTGAGTAATCCCGCATTAATAAAACAAAAATGTTTCATTAAGTTTATTTTTCGCTTTTATGTGCTACTTTTTTTTTTGAAGTCAGTTTTGCTTCATGGGTTGAGCAACTAAAGGTGCCGCCCGCATGAGGGAAAAGAGAGACAGGGAATCGTTTGTCTTAAGCAACTTTATTACATACTAGCTTTCCACGCCGCGGCTACGCCCGCTTTTAATTACGTTTTCCCTTTGTAAAAGTAGCCTATGTCCATCAGGGATAACGTAGGATTCTGATGGTGAAAGAATTTTCAAAATCAGTTAACTGCACAAACTCACAAACATGTCCTAAAAAATACTCGTCGAATTAACAACCTCCTCCTTCTTTTCTTAAAGCCGGTTAAAATGATTAATACTTCTAGTTTCTAGCACTCACTCTGTTATCTCCAGAGAAATCAATTATCGATATCGACAAGTCTCTATACATTATTCTAGAACAAGAAATCATCTAACTACTAACCGTTAAAGAGTAGTACCTTCTTTCATCAGCTCAGCGTCATAAGATGATGGTGACCACACGCAAATGTCTCAATAGCTTTAGACAATATATGAAAAACATTGTTAATACCTATAACATTTGAGGGTCGCTCTCGATTTCCCTGGGATTCCATCATCAGATCCTGATTTGTGCCAATGGGACCACCTCAGGAGAATACTCTTTCAAATAAAAAGAGAATTTTGAAAATTGGTCCACAAATGAAAGATAAACCGGTGACCATTCATTTAAAAGAAACTTACATAGAACCTTCCTTTTTGGAAGTCGGTTAAAAATGAATTCAAACACTAAAAATTGACCCATAGTCATTGTTTTCTAAGTTTTGAGGTTGAATTCTTGAAATTAGTTCTTTCTTCCCTAAGTAATTTCGAACATATTATCTTGCGTAGGTTAATTTATATTTTGCAAATCTGTCTCTGGCATTAAGATTAATTTTCCAAATACATATTGTAAATAAAATATATCTTTATCCTTCTTTTTTTGATAATTTGGCTTACAGACGTTGTAATATATTCCCCTTCAAGCGTAATTCAAAGCACACATAAAACTACTTGGAAGTTGTGAGGAACAAACACAACTTAACCTCTATTGCTCTATGTTATGAAGGAGCGTTTCACTTAGCCTAACTTGACAAGTAAACCTTAATAGTTTGGAGGGTTTTGAAATCTCGGTCGTTTCTGCTAGCAATATTCAGGGTAACGCGGAAAGGTTATATGACGCCGAAAGATCAATGTTCTTATCACTATAGCTGACCAACTGTTGACATTTTAATTACATTACTAATCCCTGAATAATGTTCCATAAGACGCGTCTACACCAAATTACAAGTGGGTACGTTTTTTGATAATCAGAAACCTACCGTTCTTCTGATAAAAAAAAATATATATATGTTAATCCAAGAAATAAACTATGTCTGTGCCAAATTTCATCCGAATCCGTACAGCCTTGTTTGCGTGATTGAGTAACAACATCCAAACTTTCACATTTATCTATATCTTTAAACGAGCAATTCTTGTATATATATATATATATATATATATATATTCTGAATCTCGGAAACGGCTCCAACGATTTTCATGAAATTTTGTATCCAGGGAGTTTTGGGGGCGAAAAATCGATCTAGCTAGGTTTCATTTTCAGAAAACGTCGTTTTACCCATGTTTTCAGCCGAGCAATGCTCGGTCAACCAGGTACTAATATTAATAGGATCTTTAGCACGAGGTTGTTTTTGTAAGTGCCACCGCAGTACCAGATATTCTGCCGCCAAGCAGTAGTGTGTGAACATTACTGTGTTCCGGCTAGAAGTGTACTGCAGCGAAATTACAGGGCTGCTGAGACTAACCATCGAAACCATCGAGCCGTTTCCGAGATTCAGATTATATATATATATATATAGCGACCAATTCTTGTATATATGTATATATATATATATATATATATATACATATATACAAGAATTGGTCGCTTAAAGGTATTACATAGATATGGGTGTCTTCAAATCTAGAGTAAATAGGTTTATTGGGACGAGTTTTGCTCCAACTCGAAAACTAACAATCTAACAAGGTAAAGGTTTCTTGTTCGCTTCTTTACTTTACCTCAAAAAGATTGAAGTGAACGAAAGATCAAAGTGATCACTTTATTTCCTAGTTTTAAGTATGTTTATAATTTGTGACGTGTGACGTGTCCAAGAGTCCTGTAAGGTCTAAAGGAAATAAAGCACTTTGAGTTTTTTTTTTTTTTTGAGTTTTATTCTAGGTAAGCGTGCTCCATCTTAGACCGCACTACTGCTTAACATCAGGCAGTGTGTGGTCAAACGCGAACCCATTTTGAATTTTAATAAAACCGGATACAGTCCTACAAGATAAAATAAATAAAGCAACTTACGTAATAGACATTCCAGTTCGCAACATCCATAACACGCAGAAGACAATAACTGTAAGCAGTAGTGTGTAAACATTACTGTGTTCCAGATTGAAGGGTAGGTTTGGCGCTCGCTTGATTCTATCACGATTACTTTCTATTGTTACTGTTAATAGTTAGAGTTGAAGAGGTCCCGTCATAGAGACAAACCTCGGCGATGTTTAATGGTGTATGTTAATTATTTAAGGAAAATTGTCATAAAATATTATACTAGCCAAAAGCTGAGCTTTGTGAGGGCTCGCATAGTTTTTCTAACGGGCAGTAATTTATAAGACAGTTTTTTTTTAATTATTTTAAATCTGTTGCAGCGATGTTAACTCTTTGGCTTTCTAACAGATGGCGTTAGCAGTACAATAACATTCTATCCAATGAATACAAAATTGGTAATGGTAATTTTTTTTTGACAGATAACAAATCTAGATATGAAGTTAAATTACTATGTTAAAGCACAAATCTAAAGGCGTGATAGTTTTTCAGTAACGTGTACCACAAAAATGCTCAGGTTGTGGAATAGTGAAAGAGATCTCTTCACTCGCCCTGATTAATAAAAAAAACACAAAGGGCGTATATGATACCCACAGAAAGATGTAGGTACAGAATACTCGGAAAAGTAACCTTGACGTTCTAGTAGTAGATGGCTGATTGTAATGATGATAAAATGACATTATCGCATGACATAATCTTGCCTTTGAACGACTTATTGAAAGAATTCATTTTTCACCTCGCTTTATACAAAAAGTAGATTCGACGTTGACAAATTGTAGACAGCGTGGATCAATAACGCTGTAGTGGGAAAGTCACGTATTTGTGTCGAAAATTTGAGTCAATTGTTGAAATTTCGATGCTACAGGGAATCCTTAAGGGCCTTTATCCTTACTAATAACACAAGCTAAAATTTCGATGCTACAGGGAATCCTTAAGGGCCTTTATCCTTACTAATAACACAAGCTAAAATTTCGATGCTACAGGGAATCCTTAAGGGCCTTTATCCTTACTAATAACACAAGCTAAAATTTCGATGCTACAGGGAATCCTTAAGGGCCTTTATCCTTACTAATAACACAAGCTAAAATTTCGATGCTACAGGGAATCCTTAAGGGCCTTTATCCTTACTAATAACACAAGCTAAAATTTCGATGCTACAGGGAATCCTTAAGGGCCTTTATCCTTACTAATAACACAAGCTAAAATTTCGATGCTACAGGGAATCCTTAAGGGCCTTTATCCTTACTAATAACACAAGCTAAAATTTCGATGCTACAGGGAATCCTTAAGGGCCTTTATCCTTACTAATAACACAAGCTAAAATTTCGATGCTACAGGGAATCCTTAAGGGCCTTTATCCTTACTAATAACACAAGCTAAAATTTCGATGCTACAGGGAATCCTTAAGGGCCTTTATCCTTACTAATAACACAAGCTAAAATTTCGATGCTACAGGGAATCCTTAAGGGCCTTTATCCTTACTAATAACACAAGCTAAAATTCGATGCTACAGGGAATCCTTAAGGGCCTTTATCCTTACTAATAACACAAGCTAAAATTTCGATGCTACAGGGAATCCTTAAGGGCCTTTATCCTTACTAATAACACAATCTAAAATTTTGTCAGAGTAGGAAGAACTAATTTAAAATACATAATAGAAGTTTAAAATCTTCTGGCTGGACTTCTAAGCTGATTGTACAGAGCGTGTGGAATATTAATTCCTAAATATCATGAAATTTAATTAAATAAATCACTTCACTTGAGCTTCAACAGCTTCACTTGAGAGTCAGTTCCATTCCAGGCTAGGTATGTTTAACATCTTTGACCACATCGGCACTTATCATCAGGTGAGTTGTGGTTAAGCACCTAGCTTGTCAACCATAATTGCCATGAGGTTTGAGTTTAAATAGAGATGCCCACTTAATTTTAATTTAATTTAATTAAAACGGCTAAGCCAGTTAAGTTAATTAAACATTACTATTTAAAATTATTTAAATTTAGGTAAGTACATTATTATAATAATAATAATAATAAAATATCTCAGTCAAATAAAACAATACAAAATAAAATAAATAAATAAATGTGACTCAATATATCAAATTAACAAAGCGGGAACAAGTTTGGGATAATAAACAAACTTTAAAAGTTAAACCGACTTCAAGAAAAAAACAGCACTAAAAAGCAAAAAATAAACTTACTTTGCAAAGTATTATTGTACCTGCTAGGTACCTACTGATCTGTTAAAAGTATACACTATACTATGTAGCGATGTGTTCTCACAATGAAAAGTGGTACTGTTTTTAAAAACAGATCTGTTTCGGAAAATAAATCGTTGCTTACAGAAACGTCACAAGTAAGTTAGTAAAATACCAATTCCAGAACACAATAGCAGGACCACAGCATCGTAAGTAGGTCAAGTTACGTAAGAAACTTGAAACTCTAGCATGCCAGCACATTCATACTTATAACAAAGTACAAATATGATTTTTTGAAGCGATGATAGCTCAGTGGTTATTGCGGTCGATTCACATAATGGAGTACGTGGGTTTCAAACCCCAAAATTGAGTTTATAATAATAATAATTTATTTATTGCAGACCATTTGGTCCATAATTACACAAATTCTTACATAGTATTTAAAATAAATAGAATTGAAAATTAAAATTAAATATTAATTAAAATAAAACACAAAATAATAATAAATAATCACAAAATAAAATTAAAATTAAAATTCTTACCTATGTTGCGGTTGGGATCCAGAATGCACAATATGCACCTTCGTCCAGTATTGCATGATTGGGCAATCTAGATCCATTTAAGTAAAGGAAAACATCGTTAGGAAATCATAGCTCAGAACTAGGGTACTTTATAGTACTCGACTGGCCAGCCTCAAGTTGAAAATTAGTCACCAACCTAATAGTGTGTTCCAACAGCTTCACTTGAGAGTCAGTTCCATTCCAGGCTGGGTATGTGTAACATCTTTGACCACATCGGCACTTATCATCAGGTGAGTTGTGGTTAAGCACCTAGCTTGTCAACCATAATTGCCATGAGGTTTGAGTTTAAATTGAGATGCCCACTTAATTTTAATTTAATTTAATTAAAACGGCTAAGGTTAATTAAACATTACAATTTAAAATTATTTAAATTTAGGTAAGTACATTATTATAATAATAATAATAAAATATCTCAGTCATATAAAACAATATAAAATAAAATAGTGCATTCATTCATAATTAATTACAGTCAAGTACTAAGTAGCCGTGGTGGTGCTGGCGTAAGAATAGTACCCCACCCTCTCTACCCGTGGTTGCCGTAAGAGTCGACTAAGGGATGTAATCCGGTAGATGGGCAGCAGCGTCTTCCTTGAACAATCACACTTAACTGCGCTCGCCAACCCGCAGTGGACGTCCTATGGCTGATGATGATGATGATAATTATGAAGTACTAACACCCATAATTCATTACTAGAACAGCTACTTCCGATAAATATCGCTCCATTCCAGGCTAGATATGTTTACCACATTCGACCACTCCGCTACTTAACATCAGGTGAGCTGCAGTCAAACGCCTAGCCTGTCATAAGATTTGCATAAAAACCTTAGATTTACAACTACAACATACTTAGATTTAGCGATATACAAGGTCTTACGTAACTTCAAACATGACACACATAAAATCCTGTAATTCGCGAGGAATTCGAGATCTCCTGTGTTCTAATGAACACGCATGAGTGTAATTAATTAGTCTTTTAACAGAACTTTTCTTTTTAATTAACTTTGCGGAAGAGGCGATTTCATGTGTAAATGAAGATTTATTTTTATTGGTAATAGGCTTAATGTTTGACCACAGTCAACCTTAAGTAAAGGTACCACTGCAGATATTCTGCCGCCAAGCAGTAGTGTGTAAACATTACTGTGTTCCAGTTTGAAGGGTACTGCAGCGAAATTACAGGGCTGTTGAGACTAACCATCTATCTCAAAGTAATGAGCGCCAAGGCAGCGATGCCCTGGACTTTGTTTTGCTACTCAAAGTTCTGTGAATCGCTGCAATGGTCATGGACAGGCGTTATCTCTTATCATTAGGAGAGCGCCTCATTATTTTTACATAAAGAAAAAGTTTAAAGTCTTCTAATACCTTTTTTTCACAATGTCTTCAATAGTAAAGAGAATAACATAAATGCTCTCATATCACTTAAGAACTCAAATAAAACCTCAAAATAAAGCTAATATATGTTTTTGAGTGTTATTTTTTATTATATTACACAGATTCTTAACTTGCTCAAGTTTTTGTTTCATATCTCAAAAGATTTATTTCTCTTTGTAAACTCCTTTGTTAAATAACTTCTTTGAAAATATTTTTTTGTCGGGAAACCTTTAAAAATATGAAATTCACCACTGGGGTGTTTTTTTAAATTGAAATACAATGAAAGGGTAGTTCAACTTACAGTAATGTACTTGCTTATTTAAAAGAGTTTTTAACGGAATCTTTCTTTCTCGCTCACGCGCATGTCAATAAAAGTACCTGGATGACCGAGCTTTGCTCGGCTGAAAACACGCATAAAACGACGTTTTCTAAAAATGAAACCTAGCTAGATTAATTTATCGCCCCCGAAAACCCCTGCATACTGAATTTCATGAAAATCGTTGGAGCCGTTTCCGAGATTCAGATTATATATTATATATTTATATATATATATACAAGAATTGCTCGTTTAAAGGTATAAGATAAGATAAATAAATATCGTAGGATTATTTACACACGGCGCCATCTGACCCCAAACCTGTATTATGGAAATCAGATAAAATAAATACGTACTTATAATACATACAGAACACAGACACAGAACAAACATAAAATTTGTATATACCACAAAATGTTTGGCCTGGGTAGGAATCGAACCCACATCCTAGAGCTCACCAATGACATTGATACCCGACTGTCCACCATAGGTCTACAGTCTATATTTCGGCCAAATAATGCGAAGAGGAAATAGCAGCCTTGAAGAGCTAGTTATTATTGGAAATATCTAATATATTAATCTATAATAAATTTAAACTATAAATGAATTATCCTACTAAAGTAAATAAATAAAAAAACTTTAGTAAAAATGTCAATAGAGAATAATAGGTGGTAGCTAGCCAGCCGAGTACTAGAAAGTACCCTACCACCACGCTATGGTTTCCTCACGATGTTTTCCTTCACCGGCAGCTCAAGCTCATTGTTGGGGTTTGAACCCACGCCCTTCGGCATGCGAACCTACCGCGCTAACCACTGAACCATCATCGCTACAAAAAACTATTTTAATGATATATTTGAAATTATATTACGGAACTGACTTGTAACATCGGTGTTTTCAATAAAATATTTGTATTATGTAATAGTTTTTTCTTTTCTTTTTTAATTATTAGTTAATGTAATTTTTTAATGATTATTTTCAATACATATAATTATAACTATTATTTAAAATTAACCATTATTTTACAATAGGATAACAGCATTTTTTAACTGAAATACCGTACCTTAATACTTGTGTTTTAACTAATATCTACTAGTAAACATATATATATCAAATAAGTATTTTCAGGGATGAAAACCTACTGAAACAGTAAGTAGATATATATATCTACTTACTATTTCATCCCTGAAAATACTTATTTGAAAGCTGTAGCTTTTTTGACATAATTATGAGTTCCGTTTATTTCGATGACAATAAATAGAGTGTCACAAATTATTTATTAATACACTTCCATCATAAATATTTACGCACTAGAAAGAAATCCACAAACTCTGATAATAAATAAACAGCCTATCTATAAAGATTAGTGTATCAATGACCATCTATAACATTTAATCCTACCTTATCACGCTGACAGCTCTACTATTAAATGCCTTCCAACTTTTCCATCCAAACACAAGCACAAGCCACTTTTTGAATAAAAAGTTAAATATAAACGAGCACAGAATTGTTTCAATAAAAATAATAACACGACACTGACAGATCAAACTTCGGAATTACAAATCGAGAACGAGGACCCGAGGCGACCGCACTCGCCCGAGTCTTCTCCACCACTGCATGGGAAGGCGCATTCAAATTCTTGTTCACGATTGTTCAGTTTATAAATTTCACGGAAAATTTTCCGATTACTTTTAATTTAACTTTTCTGTTTATGTTGCAAGAGTTTTATTTTATGTTTTAAGGCTTGGACGTGTTTTTTTGGGTAAAGTTTGATAGGACGTTTTTATATTACAGATAATAATATAATGATAATGAAGTAAGAGTGGTTTGTGTTTTTTATTTATATGAAATCTGGAAGGTTTTGTTTAATTAAATGGCATATGCATAAATATATTAAATATAAACAATAATTAATTAATTGATTAAAATTGAAGGACATTTCATATAACATTATCTAGGCCTTAAGTAAGCAATGCTTAATCGTAATGTTTTTTTACAAGCTTTTATTTTAACTTGCTATGTACTACGTATGGACGAGTCAAATCTTGCAAGTTAAATTTGACCCACTTCCCGATGTCCGATTGGACTCAAATTTGGTGTACTTATGTATCTTTGGTGACAATACTATTATATGGTACCATGGAGATGGTCTGATGATGGAGACGGAAGATGACCGTAGGAAATTCTGAACTAAACAAAATATGAGTTTGGGCTCGATTGATTCGTCTTGAGGAGCACTTTATGCCTAGACGATATCCAGGGTCTGATGATGTAGCTAGAAGGTGGCCACGGCATCTCTGTGATAAAACAACATAACCTCACCCAGTTTGGGCTTGATTGATTCGTCTTTAGGAGCAATCTCAAGGACACTTATCTACTAAAAATTAAATGTAAAGAAATGTTTTTAAAAACGTGCTTTTATCTGGGACAATGAACTAAAAAAGTAAGTCTAGTAAGTATTTGGCGTGTAAGTACTTACCTATATCCTTAAAAGCTTGGCTTACTTACTTCTTCTTGTACTTACTTCTGTGCTTGTTTGACACGCCAGACGTCAAGTGATGGTGTGATCGAAGATGGCAAATCACACCTAACCTAGTATGAAACTGGCTCCTTAGTGAGGCTGGCGGAACACGGAATAAATGAATTATAGAATATAATTTAGTTTTACATTTTAAATTGATTTTGGACAATAATTTAAAATAGTTTCAAGTTGTATTGAATCTTTGTCATTATTGTAACCAAAATGACTTATGTAAAAGCGGAAATACACTATAAATATATCTTCGGGATACCTTTTATTAAAGCTCAGATTACTGATATAATACTATTATTATAATTGAGATATTATTCTGTATAAACTGACGTGGTTTTACACAGGTTTTCTATTTTGTCAGTGCGAAGCAAAACGAAGCCACGCGTGCGTTGTGCTCTGCTGCCTCCTTGAAGAAGGCCACTGGATGTGGCCAAAACTACACACATATAAATATAAATATAAATTAAGTAAGATCAAGCAAATATTATAAATTAAGTAAGATCAAGCAAAGTATTTCTAATGTATGGTCGCTCATTATTGAGATTTGAATCCACGCTTCTTGGCACGCGGTCCGACCGCACACTCACTGAGCTACCATCGCTAGCTAGTAGACTACTGAAATATAACACTCGATTTTGTGTAACCGGGTAAAAAGTTCCAACTTTCAACACTACAAAGTTTTTAACGAGAATTAACCAACTGTTCCGAATTCAGCACAAAGTTCAGCACAATAAAATCGATAAGCGATAGTTGCGTGATCGGTTGACCCTGACTTTACACAGTAGGTATCGAATTTGTCCCTTACAGCGGAGGTCTCACACCTGAGGTCAAGTTACAAGTCTAAAAGACGGTTTTATCCCATCTTACCTAATGTTGTTTTGTTCGTACCGCAAATATTTAAAACATGTTAGCAGAAAAAAAAACAAGAGAATAAGGGTTTCAATTAATTTGAAGCGGTTTAGTGCATACTGCAGATTGGGTCTGATAATGAGCTACGAGTGCTAGGATATATTCGTGTGATGAGCTACGCGTGCTATGGCCTACGCTTCCTATAACTAAGCGTACTACGAGCTACGCATACTACTAAGTTACGAGCGCTGAAATCTACCATGCAATAAGCTACGCGTGCTACGGCCTATCCTTCCTACAAGCAAGCGTGCTACGAGCTACGCATACTACTTAGCTACGAGCGCTGGAATCTACCATGCAATGAGCTACGCGTGCTACGGCCTATCCTTCCTACAAGCAAGCGTGCTACGAGCTACGCATACCACTTAGCTACGAGCGCTGGAATCTACCATGCAATGAGCTACGCGTGCTACGGCCTATCCTTCCTACAACAGTAACTAAGCGTACTACAACGTATGCATTCTACTTAGCTACGAGTGTTAGAATCTATCTGTGCAATGAGCTACGCGAGCTACGGCCTATCCTTCCTACAACTAAGCGTAATACAAGGTATGCATTCTACTTAGCTACGAGCGCTAGAATCTAGACGTGCAATGAGCTACGCGTGCTATGGTCTATCCTTACTACAACTAAGCGTGCTACGAGCTACGCATACTACTAAGCTACGAGTCCTAAAATATATCCTTGCAATGATCTACGCGAGCTACGGCCTATCCTTACTACAACTAAGCGTGCTACGAGCTACGCATACTACTAAGCTACGAGTCCTAAAATATATCCTTGCAATGATCTACGCGAGCTACGGCCTATCCTTACTACAACTAAGCGTGCTACGAGCTACGCATACTACTAAGCTACGAGTCCTAAAATATATCCTTGCAATGATCTACGCGAGCTACGGCCTATCCTTACTACAACTAAGCGTGCTACGAGCTACGCATACTACTAAGCTACGAGTCCTAAAATATATCCTTGCAATGATCTACGCGAGCTACGGCCTATCCTTACTACAACTAAGCGTGCTACGAGCTACGCATACTACTAAGCTACGAGTCCTAAAATATATCCTTGCAATGATCTACGCGAGCTACGGCCTATCCTTCCTACAACTAAGCGTGCTACGAGCTACGCATACTACAAAGCTACGAGTCCTAAAATATATCCTTGCAATGATCTACGCGAGCTACGGCCTATCCTTCCTACAACCAAGCGTACAACGTGCAATGGCACAGATGGCACGGTGCTTTGAGCCACACGTGCTTCGACTTAAGCAAGAATTCTGTATGCTAGATATTTATAAGGTGGCACAAAAGTTATCACCCAATGTTCTTTGACTGTGTTTGGCCGATAGGGTGAGGACTTTAGCAAAAACATTTTAATTTTGCCTAACGTTATTACTATTTTTATTAAATCCCACTAATATTATAAATGTGAAAGTTTGGATGGATGGATGTATATTAGTTACTCAATCACGCCAGAACGGCTGAACGGATCTGGATTAAATTTTGCATGTAGATACTTTAGGCTCTGGAATAAAACATAAGATACTTTTCATCATCATCATCATCGGGTAAAACCGCAGGGCGCAGCTAGTATGATTAAATAGAACATGTATTTAAAAGAATGATAAAGGAACACCATTTCACCTAGGCGTTAATTTTTTTTTATAAGTGATGGCGTTTATATACTGTCTCTTATTTACCGATTGTCTTAATACAACATTAAAGCGATGATAATAAAGTGTTAGGTTTTATGGAATAGAATTTGTACGCTGTTCTAAAAGTACGAATAATTTAGTTAACTTTGAAATTATGTCTTTCAAACAGCAATTATTCCACAAATAATGTGATTCTCGGCAAACCTGTCCAATACAATAACCAGACATAAACAGTTACGCCCGAAAGTTAAAATCGCAAAGTTAGATTAACAATAAATTACAAATATAAAGGCTTTTTTGAATTCGTTGAACCGCAGAACAAAATACATAACTGTATTTATTTCGGATCAGCTCTGTTTAAAAAACTGTCCCACGGCTGGGCGTGGGCCTCTTTTCATTGTGAGAAGGGTAAGGGCCGGCGCTCAGTGACGGCACGGCACGGCGTGTCATGGCAAAGAATTTTATTACTAACCAAGTTATTTTGAATCTTATTTCAATGAGTTTAGAATTCTTTTTACTTTATTTCGATAACACGATGCCGCGAAATGACGCGACGCGCCGCGGTATGCTGCGGCATGACGAGTCATGCCGTGTCATTCCACGGGTTGCCTCGGCGCGCCATTGCATCCCGCGAGACGTATGGGTCACTTTATGTCTAGGAATTATGATTGCTAAGCTAGTTGAAATAAGGTTGAAATTTGTGCAGCGGTCATTTTGGTTAATGGGGCGCAGTCCGGTTGGTGCGCGGGGGCAAGGGAGGGAGAAGACACACTGGCGCGCGCTTATTTTTGTCTATTAATACTAAATCCCAGTCAACCATAACGACACAACTAACTTCGAATCCGCGCGGAGCAAAACTGATTGACGCCAGAGTGCCTGGGCTTTCAGCAGGATGCCACGGCATGCCACGGGATGCCACGGAACGCCGCGGGATGCCTCAGCACAACCTGCTGTGTCATGCCGTGCCACGCTGTCAGTGAGCGCCGGCCCTTAGACCATTGTTCATCGCACTGGCGAAGTGCGCGTTAGCAGACTTAAGACATCTTCTAGATCGTTAACAACTGTCAGACATGTAGATTTCCTCACGATGTTTTCTTTGACCGTTTGAAGTAAGCGGCAATATGCACATAACTTTGACAAGACAGAGTTGTGTGCCGTAGGATTCAAACCTATGACCTCCAAGTTCCCCCAATCACGCAAAAACAACTGAACGGATTTGTATAAAATTTGGCACACATATAGTTTGTTACCTGTAATTACATATAGGATACTTTTTATCCCGGAAAACGTTTGAGTTCTGTGGGATTACAAAAAAACGAACTAGATGTATTCACTTGGAATTTGGTGTAGATGTGTCTTATGGAACATTATTCCGGGATAAAAGGTATCCTTAAACTTAATCTAGGTAATAAAATGGCGCAAGTCGTATGACGGATTAAACCATTGCGTTTTTAGGGTTCCGTACTTCAAAAGAAAAAAACGGAACCCTTATAAGATCACTTTGTTGTCCGTCTGTCAGTCAAGACCCTTTATCTCAGGATCGCGTGGAGGTATCAAGCTGAAATTCATATCAAATACTCAGGTCTGCTGTCCCTTGGAGCTGTGTAAAAATCAAACTTCTAAGGCAATGCAATCAAAAGATAGAGCCGTTTATGCTGCAAATTTTCGACACTCGCAAGAGTATCAAACCTACAGGGTACTTCCCGTGAACTCAGAATCTTAAAATTTGGTACGAACCAACGTCTTATAGCACAGATAAAGGAAAAATTGCGAAAAGCATAAAATACCATAACTTTTACTTATATACCTACAAGTTTGTACGAAACCCTCAGTGCGCGAGTCCAACTCGCACTTGACCGGTTTTTTTTTATAATAAAGACGCGAAAATAAATGGCGTCCATGTAAAATAGGAGCGAGTCGCTAGTGTGCTAACTAAATAAAGAATTAAAAGAAACAGACAAACTATTGTACCGGAGATTACAATACATTAACTTGCTCACGTTTTACTAGATTTCTGCTGAATAAGGGACACGACAAAGGACACGTAATGAGTCCCAGAAGTCCTCTTGCAAATGTAAATGTCTCATTCAGAATTCCTTACGGAAACGAATTGAAGCGAGATTCTCTAGACAAATAACCTAGAACTTTTTATTTATGTTTGACAGGCTAGGTACAGTTTACTTGATGTGAAGTGATGGTGTGGTCGAAGATGCTACAGCACACCTGGCCTAGAATGGAACTAGCTTTCAAGTGAGGCTACCGAATCAGATATTTGGCGGCAGATTTTCAACTTGATGGTGGTAGCTAGCCAGCTAACCTACCTACTAAAAAGTACCCTACCACCATGTTATGGTTTCCTCACGATGTTTTCCTTCACCGGCAGCTGAAGCTCATTGTTGAGGTTTGAACCCACGCCCTTCGGCATGCGAATCGACAGCGCTAACCACTAAGCTATCATCGCTGCAAACGACGCTAGTTCGTTCGAAAAAAATATTGGACATTTCAAACAGCGCCATCTAGTCAAGCTAAGCAAATCTTGTACTATTAAAACCAGAGGGCAAGCATTTTAATTTGCAAGATTCACGTAAACGATAGAGAAAAATAGCACCGGTACACAAAAAAAATTAAGCAGAATATGCATTTGACCGGACCTACCTACGGGTACGTATTTTGGTCCGCTGAATCCGAATTCGAGGTCAGTTTGACCCCTACACCCTCGAAATTTCGAGAAAACTTCGAAAAACCGTAAAAATGATGAAAATCGGCAGTTTTAATGATAAAAATTTTTTTTGGAACTAAACTATGCGTGATTTTCATGTATTTCGATCCGCTGAATATGAATCGAAACTTTACTGAGACCACGAGCCGTTTTAAATGTAAAAAAATCACACAAACCCTCCAAAATTCCAAAAAAAGTAATTTATTTATTTTAGGCATTAAATCATGTTAAATTTTTTTTCTGTTATGAATGGTAATTTTTTCAATTTTTTCGAATTTTTCCAGCTTTAGAGGGTGAATAGACTAAAAAAATTAAGATGCGAATTAAAGACATCAAAAGATATAAAATTATATCTGAATTGGACCAGAAGACGATTTTTTATCATGAAAACTATATTTTTTAAAACGGAATTTTCGAGAGTTTTGTGTGATTTTTTCACATTTAAAATGGCTCGTGGTCTCAATAAAGTTTCGCTTCATATTCAGCGGATCGAAATACATGAAAATCACGCTTAGTTTAGTTCCAAAACATTTTTTTATCATTAAAACTGCCAATTTTCATCATTTTTACGGTTTTTTGAAGTTTTCTCGAAATTTCGAGGGTGTAGGGGTCAAACTGACCTCGAATTCGGATTCAGCGGACCAAAATACGTACCCGTAGGTACGTCCGGTCAAATGCACATTCTACTTAATTTTTTTTTGTGTGCCGGTGTAATTAAGTAGCCTAGCGCCCCTGGCGGAAGTAAACGGAAACTGCTTTTTTTATACTTTTGACTCTCGTTTATGTACCTACTAAGTAGGTACATAAACGAGAGACTAACTAGCAAATTAATATGCTATAGCCACTGATAAATGATAAAACACTTAAATTAAATTCCTACTTTAATTTAAACTCCTTCACATACCTACCTAATAACACAAAAACTTAATGCTAACTAAAAAATAAATAAATATAGAAAAATATATAATTTACTATTTTAATTTTTATATATTTTTTAAATATTTTTTCTTCTTTTTTTTTAATGTACCTATAAGTAATGAGACGAACCAGTCATGGTAAGAGATAACGCCTGTCCATGACCATTAATGTCCACAATAATGTTTACACACTACTGCTTGGTGGCAGAATATCTGTACTGCGGCGGTACCTACCTAGATGGCCTAATAAATAAGACAAATAAAACAATCATAATTGTTATAAAATATTATTTTAACATTAACATGTGGGTACATTTAAAACTATGGGTTTGGCGGACCTTAACACGCAAGAAAATTTACCTACCGGAAACGCCATCTGTTGATTACACGCTGCACTACTACGGAGTGGTCAACGCTCTTATGTACGATTTGTGGTTCGTACGATAAGGGTGGAATCGAAGTGTTTAGTTGAGTTTTTGGAATATGAACCATGAAGCGGTGTCGCTTTTTAGAGCTCCTGGGTGTCCGACATGACAGTAGAATTCCCTAAAGTAGGTATATCCGGTAATAAAACCGACAGACAAGCTACTTTGTAATTATTAAAGTTCGTGTTCATACATACATCATCACATCATCCACATCATAGGACGTCCACTGCTGGACATAGGCCTCCTCCTGGGGGGGTTTTGCCAATACTCGCCACGTTTGGCAGGCGGGTTGGCGAGTGCAGTTAGGTGTTGTTCAAGGAAGACGCTGCTGCCCATCTTACGAGTTACATCCCTTAGCCGACTCTTACGGCAACCACGGGTAGAGAAGGTGGAGTACAATTCTTTCGCCGGCACCACCACGGCAAATTCATTCGGCAAGTTCATACATAATTCTGATAAAAATTCAAGATATTTTTTTACGATTGCATCGTGTTAGTAATTTTCAACGCTTCCCACCATCTGTACGCTTAGATCTTTTAAACTACGCAACAGATTTTAATGCGGATTCCATCAAGAGACAGTGATTCAAGAGGAAGGTTTATATGTATAATAAATGCATATGCACCGCATTGCACACGTGCAAAGCCGGGGCGGGACGGTGGTATAAAAATAAATTGAGAACATTATTATTTATTTAATATAATCCATAACATCCATAGTTTTAAATATTTAATTATTTATTAATCATATATTTACCTAAGAACTTACTTATTTACATAAGAATAAAAATATTGCTCTTTAATCAGAATATCACTAGTGAGTTTTCTTAATCTTATGTCATTGCACATTGAAATAAATTATAAAATCGTAAAGCTGAAAGGAGGTCACTAACTAAGCATAAAACTATCGAATCGCAAAAAAAAATAGCTGATCGACGTATATATTTCGACAGCCCCGGATCTAGAGGGGGGCAAAGTGAGGTATCTGCTCCGGGCGCCATCTTCAGGGGGCGCCAACTTCAGGGGAACTATCCTAAGTTGATTGTCGTGGGTATCGACGTCGCTTCTATGGGCTCTACGAGCGAGCTAAATTAACATATGGGGTATTTTTTCTCTTTTTTCTTGGCATCGCACTCTGTGCATTCTGCCAGTTTCAATGTTTCTATATTTTGTGCGTAGTTTTCAACTTCATTATCTTTATATTCAAAGTCCAATCTTGGTCAAGTCCAGTCCGTGCCAGTCAAATTAGTAAAGTAGTGGCGACTTTAAGCTTCGATGGAGTTTTGGGAGCAACACGAAAAGTCATGTTTCACCGCGTTATATCACTTTCCCACACTCGCGCTTGTAATTCGGCACTTTATGAATAAAACACCACTATTTTTATACATAAGCACTCATAAAACACTAGTTTTGGAAAAAATGAAGCGACACGACTCTTTCCACGTTCCCGCCAAAACTCCCGTGTTTTAAATTATTGATTTTAAACACTCCAGGGGGCGCCATTATTTAGTTTTTGAAAAAATAGTAGAATGGTAGGCTGCATATTGAAAGTAGTAAGTAGTAATTTTTCTTAGGAAAATCCTTTTTTTTTTTTGCGATTTTAGAATTATTGTGCTCATACCGGGTTTTTTAAAAATGCAAGTCAAATGACCCCCTTTCGACTTCCCTTTACCCCAAGCGTATAACCCTGTACACAGTTTTAGTTACACTGTTCACAATTTATTTATTTATTTATCTATATTATGATAATATGCGAGGCAAAATATAATTTAGTTTTACATTCTAGTTCTACGCGGGGTTGGTTTCTTCTAGAAGGAGTTTAATTTCTTTTCTCAACATTTCCGCTTCTGCTTGCATTTCCTGTAAACTTCTAGGTGGCTTTGCGGGATGACCAGATTTGAACCTGAGAAAAAAAAACAATCGAGTTGGGAACCTCCTCCTTTTTGAAGTCAGTTAAAAAGCATTTATACAGGGTAACGCGGAAGGGTAAAAAAAAAAACAATCTAGATCGTAAGCATGGTATGGTTTTGCTAATCTGAAAGGAGGTAATTTAAATCAGGTGAGATGTGGTCAAACACCTAGCTGGTGAAACATTAACAAGTAAAATTTTAACAAAAAATACTGTCTTCATATGGTTTTCTCATGATCGCCATTGTCAGAACGGGAAGCACTAGCTTTCAAATAAAAAAAGAATCATCAAAATCGGTTCGCCCGGTCCAAAGTTCTGAGGTAACAAACATTTTAAAAAAACAGTCGAATTGAGAACCTCCGCCTTTTTTGAAGTCGGTTAACGATCTAGATCGTAATTATAGAACTGCGCAGTACGGTTTTGCTAATCTAAAAAGAGGTCATTGAGACCAGATAAGATGTGGTCAAACAACAAGCTGGTCAATCATTAAAAAGAAATTGTATACCAATATAATTGTATATTGTGTGTGTTGTATTGTTTATAGCGATAACTCAGTGGTTAGCGTGGTCTGTTCGCATGCCGAAGGGCGTGGGTTCAAACCCCAACAAAGAGCTTGAGCTGTCGGTGAAGGAAACCATAGCGTGGTGGTAGAGTACTTTCTAGTACTCGGCTGGCTAGCTACCACCCTCAAGTTGAAAATCTGCCGCCAAGCATTTGTTCCGGCAGCCTCGCTTGAGAGCCAGTTCCATTCCAGGCTAGGTGTGATTTACCATCTTCGACCACACCGTCACTTAACATCAGGTGAGTTGTGGTCGAACACCGAGCAATAAAAAAAAAAAAAAAAAAAACCTGGTTAAACATAAGATTGTTTTTTATAAAAGTATTGCCCTTGCGTTGTCCGCGACAAAAAAGTTTATCTCTACATGGTATAAAACAAAGTCTCTTCCCGCCGTCTGTACACTTAGATCTTTTAAACTACGCAACGGATTTTAATGCGTATTCCTTCAATAGACAGTTTTTTTTTTTTTTTTATAGCTGACAGGCTTGGTGTTGACCACAACTCACCTGATGTTAAGTGACGGTGTGGTCGAAGATGGTAAAGCACACCTAGCCTGGAATGGAACTGGCTCTCAAGTGAGGCTGCCGGAACACACCGTTAGATGCTTGGCGGCAGATTTTCAACTTGAGGGTGGTAGCTAGCCAGACGAGTACTAGAGAGTACCCTACCACCACGCTATGGTTTCCTCACGTTTTCCTTCACCGGCAGCTCAAGCTCATTGTCGGGGTTTGAACCCACGCCCTTCGGCATGCGAACCGACCACGCTAACCACTGAGCTATCATTGCTATAAAGAGATTCAAGAGGAAGGTTTATATGTATAATACATGCATATGCACCACATTAGTATCTACATTGCACCCGTGCGAAGCCGGGGCGGGACGCTAGTACTATAAAAACACTTACTGGTCATGTTTAGCCAGCTCCAAGTATATGAGATCGTTTTCTATGAAATCTCCTTTTTTTCTCGGCATTATATGGCAATGGAGATGCTGAAAAATTAGTTTTTTTTTTATTAGTTTATAAAAGCGAAGAAAGATATTTTTTTTTAATGTAAAAGTTATTATACGAACAAGACGCTCTCCTGATGAATAGTAGAATAGAATAAATAATATTGTTTAATAATCTTTGACAGTTGGCTCAATGGGAGTATGTCTGCCTGAGCTGTAGGGCTGATTCCCGCCAAGGACAAACATTTTATAGTATAAACAAAATGTTTGTTCTGTGTCTGGGTGTTGTGTGTATTAGAAGTATGTATTTGCAACAAAAAAAAGTATTTATGTATTCTATCAGTTATCTGACTTCCATCACACAAGCTCTGCTCAGTTTGGGGTCAGATGGCGCTGTGTGTAATGTGTCCTACAATATTTATATTTATTGTCCAAAAAGTTACATCCAAAAAAAATTAATTAATTAAAATAATATAATTGCTCCCATATGGACTGAAAAAGTTTGCACAATTATAATTAAGAGTCAGCTGTATAAAAGCTTCGTCTTTAAAAACTAAAAATAATAATAAAAGTAACAAAAAGTTTTTTTTTTTTTTTTTTATAAAATTACATTTAAAAACACACATAATAAAAAGTGTTTGAAAACGCTGTGTATTGACATCGACAAATGCACAAAGTGCGTTGCCAAAAAAAAAGAAAAAGATTCACTGTTTGCCAAGCATCCCGCGGGACAATACCTACCTATAACAGGATTTATAGAGAATTTATTTTTATTCGTAAAACATGACCAATTACGTTTGCAATTGTGGGAAAATTAGTATAATGTGGTGAAATGTGACTTTACGCGTCGCTTCCAGAACTCCATCGAAGCTTGCAGTACTTTAGTTTTGACTTTGACACTTGACGTTGACAGCAACAACCAAAAAACTACAGACTATGGGAACACTATTTTTTTCTCTTTTTTCTTGGCATCGCACTCTGTGCGATCTGCCAGTTTCAATGTTTCTGTATTTCGTGTGAAGTCTTCAGTTTTCAGCTTCTTTATCTTTATAGTCAAGTCCAGTCCGTGCCAGTCTAATTCAGTCGTGCCTTAGTAAAGTAGTGGCGACTTTAAGCTTCGATGGAGTTTTGGAAGCAACACGAAAAGTCATGTTTCACCACATTATATCACTTTCCCACACTCGCGCTTGTAATTTGGCACTTTATGAATAGAACACCACTATTTTTATACATAAACACACGAAAAAACACTTGTTTTGGTAAAAAATACAATGGGGCGACATGACTCTTCGCGTTCCCGCCAAAACCCTATTGATGGAGTTTTGGCGGGAACGCGGTGAGCGTCGTGTCGCCCCTTTGTATTTTTTCTAAAATTAGTGTTTTTTCGAGTTTTTATGCATAAAAATAGTGGTGTTTTATTGATAAAGTGCCAAATTACAAGCACGAGTGTGGGAGAATGATATAATGTGGTTAAACATGACTTTTCGTGTTGCTTCCAAAACTCCATCCAGAAGCTTATAGTAAAGTCGCCACTACTTTACTAAGGCATGACTTGATTTGACTGGGACTGACTGGACTTGATCAAGACTAGACTTTGACTGTAACTATAGATGATAAAGAAGCTGTAAAATTAAGACTTCTCACAAAATATAGAAACGTTGAAACTGGCAGAATGCACAGAGTGCGATGCCAAGAAGAAAGAGAAAAAAACCCTATAAGTACATGTTTTATTGTCTTTAGATTTTTGGAGGGAACGCTTAAAGGTCTTTGCTTCAATCACCTTAACAGTCTGTCCCGCGTCCTGCCCATCCTGTATAGTAACAGTACAAGAATTAGCCTGGTGCACTTTTTCCATCAATCGTTGGACCAGACGGACTGTTCTGAAGAAATCTTCGGCTTCTTCGTCTGTCAAATCCTTGTTCCGTTCTGCCTTCCTCATTGGAGCAACCAAAACGTGACCTGGGATGACACATCTAGAAAAAAGTGGAAATAATAACACCTGTCTATGACATGCCGTTATTTTGCATTTGTAAAAAAAAAAAACATTTGCCGTGGCGGTGCCTGCTTAAGTACCCCACCCTCTCTACCCGTGGTTACCGTAAGAGTCGGCTAAGGGATGTAATCCGGAAGATGGGCAGCAGCGTCTTCCTTGAACAATCACACCTAACTGCGCTCGCCAACCCGCCTGCCAAGCGTGGCGAGTATTGGCAAAACCCCCCCAGGAGGAGGCCTATGTCCAGCAGTGGACGTCCTATGGCTGATGATGTGATCGCTGGCCTGTGTTATTAGAAATAAACATCAAAAATAATGCAGTCTACCCTTTGTATCTGTGTCACTTATCACATAAAGGCCCCTAGGTTGGGTAGGGGGCCCCACCCAACCTAGGGGCCCCACACATCCTTTTTTTTTTTTTTTTTTTTCCAGGGAAAATACTTAATGTATACCACCGGCCCTGGGGCGGGCACGGTGGTTATGTGGGACTCTCCGTCCTAATGACGGCCTACCCACTAAAAACCCTGGAGAGTTCCACCTCGGCGCTCTGTGTCGAGGCTGCGGGCACGCTTTCGCATTCTTCCGCGGCCTCGACAGCGCTTGTCCTTGCGGACCCGCCTCAGGGAGCTCAAGCTCACCTCGCAACGATTACGATGTGTCGGAACACCAGACACATCGTTATCCACCTCCGAGATCTTACCAGCAAATGGACGTCGGACGAGGGGCCCCACCCATCCTAGGGTATCCATAATAGTGATATGTGACACAGACACAAAGGGTAGATTGCATTATTTTTGATGTTTATTTCTAATAACACAGGCCTGCGATGGTTTTCCCCTAAAAAATGTAGGTGGTAATTTCGATTTGTATTAGGTTCTTAGCTATAAAAAATATAGTCATAAATACCTTCATCATTTCTTAGAATCGGTTTATTGTATACATCACATCAACCCACCCAACCTAGGGAGTGTGGGGCCCCTATGGTGGACGGGGCCCCTAGGGTGAATGGGGGCCCCTAGGCTTAGACGAAAATAAGGAGCTGAACCCGGAAGAAGTTCATGTCGTTTAAAAAAATACTAACCTTAAATTGACAAAAGCATAACTTTTCTTTGATTTATAGAACACACAGCTCTCAGGAACCCTTACATGTCCGAATACATTAGTTTTCTCGTCTGATTGAGATTTATTGCTTCCAGATTCCGAGCTTTCACTCCTGAAGATTAGTTTTTCGGGTTCCGACTGCGAGTTTTCGGGTTCCGCGTCGGTTTTGTTACAACTACATGGGATATCCTGGTTATTAGTCGAATGTATCGGTAGAAGATTCTTACGGATACTCAGTGTATACAGCGAGTAAACATCTCTTCTGAAATAAAAAGAAATCAATTTTAAGTCTTGCTTCACGGTTTTTTTCTGCATAGACAAAATCGGTATATTGACAGATGTTTGACCAAACCTCACCTGATATTTAATGACGGTGTGGGCGAAGATGGTAAAGTCTAGTCTGGAACGGGAACTAGCTCTCAAATGAGGCGCCCGGCAGCAATCAAGTATTACGTAAGCAGAATTTTAGCAATACTATTTTACTAACCCCCTTCCTCCAAAACTCTTACTCCCCAGTAAAAGCTTTGCATACTCTTGTTGACCTCTTATGCTTACGTATTACGTAAGCAAAGCTCATATTTGTGTTTAATTTGTCTATGTTTGTTATTTCTTTATGTATATCTAATCTATCTATATATATGTATATATATATATACATATATATAATCTGAATCTCGGAAACGGCTCCAACGATTTTCATGAAATTTAGTATGCAGGGGGTTTCGGAGGCGATAACTCGATCTAGCTAGGTTTCATTTTTAGAATATGTCGTTTTATCCGTGTTTTCAGCCGAGCAAAGCTCGGTCATCCAGGTACTATTCTTAATGTAAAAGAAATTTGTTTTATGTCATAAATAGTGTTGTCTATTATCTATTGTCTATTGTTCCGCGATGTTTTCCTTCACCGATATCTAAAGCTCATTGTTGCGTTACAAAATCACGTCTTTTACCACTTGATCCGACCACGCTAATTAGCATTCCATTAATCAACAAGAAAAGAACGAAGAATCTTCAAACGGCTGAACAGATTTGTATGATAGCTCAGAACTCTCTCAATCAATTCACCTTTTAAACATAAAAACTAAAACACAAAGGCATAGTTAAACTTTAACACCCCTAAGGAAATTCTCACAAATAAAAATATACAGCCAGAAAAGTACAAACCTTCTATGTTGAAACACGGGCATGTTTCTCCTTACATTTTTCAACATATCAGCATTAACCTCTGCTATTTTAAACCCTGGGGAGATGTCCTCACAATCGAGCAAGACTTTGCCCCACGGGTCTATGCAGATCGCGTGTCCATAAGAAGAGCGCTTGGAGTTGTGGGCCCCCACCTGAGCAGCGGCAATAACATAGCATTGGTTTTCTATTGCTCGAGATCTGCAGAGAAATGAGACTAACCTAAGTCTTAGAGTAATGAGCGCCAAAGCAGCGATGCCCTCAACTTTGTTTTGTTACTCAAAGTTCTGTGTATCGCCGCAATGGTCATGGACAGACGTTATCTGTTACCATCAGGAGTGTTTATATCGTGTCATTACTTTTACAATAAAAAAAAACATAAAAGAGATATTGAGACTAATCATCGAATGTCTTAAAGTAATGAGCGCCAAAGCAACAATGCCCTGGACTTTGTTTTGTTACTCAAAGTTCTGTGTATCGCCGCAATGGTCATGGACAGACGTTATCTGTTACCATCAGGAGTGTTTATATCGTGTCATTACTTTTACAATAAAAAAAAACATAAAAGAGATATTGAGACTAATCATCGAATGTCTTAGAGTAACGAGCGCCAAAGCAGCTTTGTCCTAGACTTTGTTTTGTTACTCAAAGTTCTGGTTACCACTGCGTTGGTCATGGACAGGCCTTATCTTTTACCATCAGTGAGCATTTCGTTCGTTTTATTACGTTTAATATATTTTTTAAAGAGGTTTTGAAACTAAACTTTGAATTTCTCAAAGTAACGAGCACCAAAGCAGCGTTGCCTTTGACGTTGTTTTGTTACTCAAAGTTCTGGTTAGCGTTACAATAGTTATGGACAGACCTTATTTCTTACCATCAGGGAGCATTTTGTTCGTATTTACTATACGTATATATATGTATACTTGTATGTACATACTTTTACATTAAACATCGAATCTCTCAAAGTAATGAGCGCCAAAGCAGCGTTGTCTTCGACTTTGTTTTGTTACTCAAAGTTCTGGTTACCGTTACAATAGTCATAGACAGGCCTTATCTCTTACCATCAGGAAGCATTTTGTTCCTTTTATAACTTTTATGGAACCTATAACGAGTCGTTGTTAAATCTAAAAATAAATAAATAACCTATATCTTGTTACCTGAGTAGTGTATGCCAGTGTGCTTTTCCGGTAGCCACAGTAAATGCAGAAGGGAATGTCAGTATCTGTGCGCCCATTATACTAAGAGCGGTACTTAGCTCAGGAAACCGCATATCATAGCATACTGCCAAACCTGAAATATGTATATTGTTTTTGAGATTTGCAGCGATGATAGCTTAGTGGTCAGCGCGGTAGTAAATGTAGATCCGACAATGTTAATTGCTACGGTCGAATTGTTTGTGTTTTTTGGAAGTACATATAAATGCGAACAATTTTTCTCGATGATGAAGACTAATAAGTCGAAATGCCGTAAGAGAGTCACAGATGAAAATCTGGAAAACTCGTTACGCCTCTGTACAAGGGGATTTTGAACAAACTTGTTTCTGAAGTTCAGACACAAATATCACATTAACCGTTACACGTAAATTTACTTCACCAATAACCTAATAAAATTGGCTTTTTTATTTTGTGTTATGGCCCGCGACTGTATTAATATAGTAAGTTTGGCACGCAACTAGCCAAAGGTTGCCCATACCTGCTTTAAAACTTACCCAGTTTCCCTATGGGTGTATCAACAGGTGTGACCACATGGCACCCCGCTCTACAAAAGTCACTCTCTTTCAACCTTATGTTCTTTTCTGGTATTTCAACATCAAATAAATGTAGCTTTCTGTATGCTTGTACTATTTCACCCTTGTTGTCTATTATTAGATGCGTGTTGTAAATTTTCGTGGGATCCGTTTCATCCTAAAATCATATTAGACTATTAGATTCAATTAACTTTTTTGTTTGTGAACACTAAATGGTAAGGGATGCTTGCCACAATACATCAGTGAAAACCACATTCAAATAGATTAAACCATTTCTGAGAAAAAAATAATTGAAAAAACAAAATGCACAAACAGATTGAAAATTCTAAAAACATAACTTCTACTTGGTGGTATATTTATTTAGCAGGAAGTCGTCTAGGTAGCTATCACCGCAGTACAACATATTCTGCCGCAAAGCAGTAGTGTGTACACATTACTGTGTTCCGGTTTGAAGGGTACTTCAGCTAGCGAAATTACTGAGCTGTTGAGGCTAACCATATAAAGTCTCAAAGTAATGAACACCAAAGCAGCGATGCCTTTGTTTAGTTGATTATCACCCAACTTGTTTTTTTTTTAAACCTTTAAGGACACTTGGGTTATTGGGCCGAATCTAACGATACCTTAATTGAAGTAATCCATTCGGCCGTTTGGAAGATACGAGGTCATAAAGAAATTTGCGTACAACATATGATATTTATGTATATTGCCAACATGCTAAAAAAATATGTTTTTATTTTTAAACAAAACAATGCACTCTTAATGAGAGACCCTGTACATTTGATAAAATCCTACCAATACTGCATTAGATATTCTTATTTTTTTAAATGCATATCAATAAAAATAAAAATAATTCACCTTTTCATGTACTCCACCCATAGACAGCCAAACATTATGCTTCGCTGCTAAGTCCCTGTAGTTACTAACAGTGTTCCCGTTTAATATAGGCTCAGAATGGCCTACTATATCTTTTTTATTCTCCCCTATGTAGTCACAAGATTCAGGAAAAAATATCATCTAGAAATCAAAGAAGTATTTAGTTAGCAATTATACTGCTTTTCATACACCTTTCATTGTGGCAACCAGATAAAGTTTACAGAACACTTGTACAATCAGAACCAGTTTTAATAATAAACCAATAATAAACCAAATTGTGCCTTTGACTCAGTCATCATCAGCCGTATGACGTCCACTGCTGGACATAGGCCTTAAAGACCGGTTGGAAGCGGCTCGCATCCAGTACATTCCTGCGGTCTTTATTAGGTCGTCTCTCCACTTTGTACATTACACTTGCCAGTCTGTGGTCTCCACTCCAGAACTTTGCAGTCCCATCAGCCATCAGTTCTGTGTGCTATGTGCCCTGCCCACTGCCACTTCAACTTGCTAATCTGCTGTGTTATGTCAGACTACTTTAGTTCATCCATGAATCTCCTCATTTCTGATTCGATCTCGTATGGATCCATAGCTTGTTGTGCTACTTTAAGTTTACTAAGAAGGCAAATAGTCAGAGAACATGTTTCAGCGCCAGGTTGTTTGACTCAGTCTGCGTTGACTTAAAATTTAAGTTCATAGAGAAATGTAACATATTATGTATATAACAAAAGGGCAATAGTTTCATCTTCTAAATATATATAACTCAAAGGTGACTGACTGACTGACATAGTGATCTATCAACGCACAGCCCAAACCACTGGACGGATCGGGCTGAAATTTGGCATGCAGGTAGATGTTATGACGTAGCCATCCGCTAAGAAAGGATTTTGATTAATTCTACCCCCAAGGGGATAAAATAGGGGATGAAAGTTTGTATGAAACTTTGTCAATTTTAAACCTATCGGGTGGAGACTTTGCATGCATAAAGCTACTATGACGTAGGTATCTAGCGCGGGTGAAACCGCGGGGCACAGCTAGTTCAACATATAAATTGCTTTACTATATTACCTAGGTTAATATAAAGGATACCTTTTATTCCGGAATAATATCCCATAAGAAACATCTTTACCAAATTTCAAGAGTTCACTCACTTCACTCAACAGATGTCATATACATATTAGTAAATTTATTGCTCACTTACCTCTACATTTTCTTTAGCGGCATCATTAATCAGTTTACTAACTACCTCCAAATTAGCAAGTTTTTCCGATACTGATGTCATTTGACATACTGCTATTCTTTTACTCATTGTAGCTGATTGGCTGAACTGTCTTTTGTAGACCCGAGTTATATGTCTCAGGATATGAAGACTCCAATGCTGAAAGAGCATTAAATAGTTGGTATGTTGATTTAGATACGGAATGATTGTTATTTTATTTTGTTCCCTTTTTTTTCTTATCTCTTTTTTATGTTATAATGTGTTAACTGTTGGTGTACAATAAAATTGTATTCTATTCTATCACCAAAAGACATATTTACTTAACAAAATAGTACAGTATAGCATCGATTATCCGAACTAATTGAGGGTTATGGGTGTTTGAAAAACTGTTTTTTTGGATAATCAAACTCTCATATATATTTATGTACTGGTGAATGATAAACATATTTATATATTTTGTGGCAAATAGGAGTTACACAAAAAAGTTCAGACAGTCTTGTAATAAAACATATAGTAGGTACAATTAACACTTAAAAATTATGTGTACGAGCACTGTAGCGCGGAAGAGGGGGATGAAAGTTTGGATAAGTGGTCTTTCAGTTAAACGACGCTCGAATGATCAACGCTCCACTGTAATTATTATTTAACTTGTGACCCACCCGGCTTCAATATTTACGGGTACAATCAGGGGTGTAGCTATCGCTGTATCAGCCGTATCAACAATATGGGGACCCCATGCTACAGGGGCCCCAACAAATTATAGACATGACCCCTGTGGAGCTATGAATTGAAAGTCGAGTAAAAGAGCCCCCCGACAAATGTTGATACAGGGCCCGTCTAGGGCAAGACACTGGGTACAATGTAGATACTAATGTGGTGCACATGCATATATTAACCTTTCTCTTGAATCACTCTATCTATTGATGAAAACCGCATTAAAATCTGTTACGCTGTTTAAAAGATCTAAGCGTACAAACGGCGGGAAGAGACTTGGATATAGATCGAGATAGAGATAGATCGTTAGTACACTTTAAACAACATGGAATGACCTCCACAGGTGGGATAAATGTATTACGCTATTATACTCTTCTTATATAGTGATAAGAATCTGATAAGAAATTAGATAAATACGAAAATAAATAATAAGCTAACCTTTCACGATAAAGAGCCGCTTCTTTCGAAGGAAACTCAAGCTTTCATTCCACTTACCCGCATTATACTTAAGTATTTACTAGACAATGTTCCTCAACTGTAATTGAGCTTAATTATGTATTTATATTTAATATTTTTGTTTAGCATTCATTCAGAATTCGTAACACAAAACGACGTCTAAACAAAAATTTACATCGCGATAGCGAATGACATTACGACAATGACAACAGAAGGTAGCTTATTCTTTGTTTTTGCGTCACACTTTATGTATTTGCCAGTGTTAAGTGCTTCCATATTTTCAATTATTTTTAGAAAAATCCAGTTAAATATCTTAAAGTCACACAAAGAAGAAGAAAAAAAAAAGAGCCTTAGTTCGGCCATGCTTTAGTAAACTAGCGGTGATAACTACAAGCATCGAACCACTACATGTACACCACATTAAATAATTTTCCCAAACTCACGTGCTTCATTCGGCACATAAATAAAACACCATTATTTATAATATAAACGCTCGACAAAACACTAGTTTCAGAAATTATATATAATACAATGCAGCGATATTATTTTTCTGCGTTTCCGCAAAAAAAATTATAGTTGCAAGAGTTGTTATAGTTATCAGTTTTTTTTTTTTAAATTGACGTTGTATTATTTTTTTGGCTTTGCAAATCTTGTGCCTTTTATAGTATCTTTGCAGAAATCTACTAGATTTAAATCCTTGAAAAAAATAGGAAACCTACTACAAGCTGCTGTTTTTTGTTACGAACCAGGTACATGCGTTCCAAAAGCCATCTTTCATCCTTTATGCCAGTGTGTAACTGAGACATCAAAGGTGAAATGTTATTAAGATTGTGTTATTAAGTTGTGGTCGGCCCAGTGTACAGATATTATTTGGCTTTTTAATTTTTAGTTTTTGAACGCACAATCTAGAAAAATCGCCTGGTGGGTGAACGGTGAATGTCGTTTTTCACAGAACAGAAATAAATATTTTAGTCGTGCTCGAAAGTATAATTCTACGTTGCTGTAGTAAAACAAAGCGAAAGATGGCCGAGCCAAATGGTTCTACAGCCGATGAAGTGAGTACTTAACCCATATTTTACACAAGAAAATAATTACAAGTCATTTTTTTTTTTTATTTCTACCCAAATATTGTATTGGGTACCTTCTGCTTCCTATCTTATTACTTGTGACGTTTTAATCGACTCTTCCAAGCTCAGACTTAAATTATTTATTTATTTGAGGTTCAATAACATAATTAAAAATAGAATACCCTATCGTATGTTTATTTTTGCAGGCTCCAAAACCTAAAATAAAGCACGACTGGTATCAGACAGACGCTCAGGTTGTAATTACTATTTTACTCAAAAATGCACCAAAGGATAAAGTCAAAATTGAATATGGACCAAGAAGTGTAAGTACATACATTACTAATTATTTTTGCTATTACTCTACTACTTGGAATCTACCTAGGTATACTTGAACGGTGACAGGGCAATACTGAACTACTGCTTAGTGGTAGAATATCTGGTACTGCGGTGGTAGCTACCTAGACGACCTCCTGCTAAGAACATCTACCACCAAGTAACAAGCTGAAGAGTAAAGAATCTATAACCCGACTGCGATTAAAATAGCTATAATTAAAGACAAAAAACTTTTTTAACAAATTTATTATTCCTAATTAAATGTAAACATATAACTCATATATATTTTTAATTGCCTTTATTTTGATACTCTACTTGATAGGATTGTTTTTCTCTTTTAAATTAACATATTATTATTTTGTGTCAAAAATCCACCATTTTGATTCTTTTTCACCAAGTAAAAATAAACCTAATTAAAAAATAAAAAGTACTAAGTAAAAATTATTTAGTAATAAGTGTTTTTTGACTCTGTAATGGCTGAGCAAATTTTGTAACAAAGTCTAGGGCATCATTGCTTTGGTGCTCATTACTTTAGACCAGCCTTTCCCAAGGTGGGCGATAACGCCCCCTTGTGGGCGCTGCAGGCCTAAAGGGGGTAAGAGACCCAGAAAAAAAATGGGGGCGTTGTGTAGAGGCTTGGGGGGGTGATTTAGTTATAGTGGTTTTTAAGTAGGTGAAAAATTGGGGGCGCTAAAAAATGCTTTATTCTCAAAGTGGGCAGTAGACAAAATAAGTTTGGGAACCCCTGCTTTAGACATTTGATGGTTAGTCTCAATAGCCCTCTAAATTTAAGACATGCCAATTTTGTCCAGGTTCAGTTTACAAATAAAAACAATGTCATTGATTCTTGTATTGATATTAAGTTATTTACAGCTCTCTCTATCAAGTCCAATTCCTGACTCAGCATCCGAATACAGCTTAGAACTAGAGCTAGCACATGAAATCGAACCCACAATGAGCACATACGTAGTGTCTCCATCGAAGATTGAAGTCAAACTGAGGAAGAAAGAAGGATTGAGGTGGGCTCAGCTCGAGGGTGAAGCTGGCGGGGAGAAAATTAAGGCTATTCCACAGAGTAAGAATAATTTATTAAACATTTTCCAGATAAAAAAGGAGAACGGTACTACCTATTCCTCATGAACGATCCCAGTGTTTGTGCGATTTTTTTTTAATGTTGGTGAGATATTTGCATACTAGACACACACCATTGTGTGGGCCTTTCGTGACATCATCATACGACCTCATCGGAAGATATGTGCTGTTAGCATATAGCCAAACAGCATTTGTGCTGAGATGAGGCCTTTTTTGTTTAGTTTTTATAGTTGACTGTAGATAATTGTGCGATATTTCAGAATTAAAGAAAATCTTTCTTTCAATGGTTTATAATGTGTACAGCCCTATGAAAGGAACTCACTGCTGGCTTTGTATTCTGTGAACTCTGTGTAGGTTCTGAGTGGAAATTGCATCAACACTCTTCAGCTTTGAAAGCTGTTTGCTGTTTGCTTTGAGTGTAAGCCATTAATAAGCCCAAGTCAGTCAATTTTTTCCATCCTGGCTTCTGCGGTTTTGACACAATTTTTATGTGTAGAATTATATAAAATGTCTTGTGTACGATTTTTTTTATCTGTGATATGACATTTTGTATTTGTACCTTGCAGTAGACAAAATTAATAATAAAACTAACTACAAACAAAATAATAAGCCCAAGTCAATGAACTTTTTATATTTTTTTTTATGTAACAGTAATGAGACGAACGAGACGATCTCCTGATGTTAAGAGATAACACCTGTCCATGACCATTGCAGCGATACACAGAACTTTGAATAGTAAAACAAAGTCCAAGAAATCGCTGCTTTGGCGCTCATTACTTTGAGACTAGATGGTTAGTCTCAATAGCCCTGTAATTTCGCTAGCTGCAGTACCCTTCAAACCGGAACACGGTAATGTTTACACACTACTGCTTGGCGGCAGAATATCTGGTACTGCGGTGGTACCTACCTAGACGACCTCCTGCTAAGGAAATCTACCACCAAGTAAAAGTATATATCAAATCGAAGTTAAGTAATAAGAATCTCTAAAATTTATTTTATATATTTCAGCCGTCATAGACTCATCTGGACCGTTGCCGCAACAACCTCCAAAGCTATTTAGAAAAGACTGGGATAAAATAGAGAAAGATATAAAAAAAATGGTAAGCAAAGATTGTTTTTATGGTTTAAACTAGATACTATTTTTGCAATATGTATTATATACTACCACACATTGGACCAGAGATTCTCAACCTTTTTTGGCAATGGATCCGTTTCTGAAAGCGAAATATTTGATGGAGCCCTAACCTAATCAATAACTGTATTATGTGTACATATTTTTATTGCCAGTTGAGTCAGTGTTGAACTGTTGACTATGCTACTGGCTGAAATGTCGCGCTCTCATATAACGCATTCACTTCTTTTACACTTTTAGCTATTTTTTAAACTTTGTGCTGGAATAATTATATGTATAGTAACTCTTTAGTTTTTTCATTATGACCAGTATTTTCGCGGTGTCCTCGCAGAGGCTTTGCCTAGGGTCCCCCATAGCACACTTTGCGTATGGCATAACATAACACCCCAAGTATTCTTTGAATAAGAATAAGGGACATGATACTACGTTCCGAAACTATAAACGCAGATGTCAGCCACAAACCCGGACAACTGAAGTGGGGCAACGTTTATCGCATGTCAAACGACCGCTGGTCAAAGGACCGCTGGTCAAAGGTCACTACAGCTTAGACCCCAAAATTTAAGCGACCCAGACGAAAGTGGTCGAACTAAAGCGTCATGACAGTCACTGGATCACCAAAGCCGAAGACCGGGCAGTTTGGAAGGAGGAAAGGGAGGCCTTTGACTTTGGCCTTTATATATTTTATAGCGATGATAGCTCAGTGGTTAGCGCGGTCGGTTCGCATGCCGAAGGGCGTGGGTTCAAACCCCAACAATGAGCTTGAGCTGTCGGTGAAGGAAAACATCGTGAGGAAACCATAGCGTGGTGGTAGAGTACTTTCTAGTACTCGGCTGGCTAGCTACCACCCTCAAGTTGAAAATCTGCCGCCAAGCATCTAACAGTGTGTTCCGGCAGCCTCACTTGAGAGCCAGTTCCATTCCAGGCTAGGTGTGCTTTACCATCTTCGACCACACCGTCACTTAACATCAGGTGAGTTGTGGTCAAACACCAAGCATGTCAGTTATAAAAAAAAAATGTATTCAAATGTCATGTCATATTTGCAGGAGGAGGAAGAAAAGCCGGAAGGGGATGCGGCTTTAAATGCCCTTTTTCAGAAAATATATGGTGAGGGATCGGACGAAGTTCGCCGCGCTATGAACAAAAGCTTTGTAAGTATTCGGACATCCTTGTATTCTTTACACTGTCCCGACATCTGGCTACTGGCCTCTTCTCACTGCGAGAAGGGTAACGCCGTAGTCCACTACGCTGGCCAAACGCGGGTTGGCATACTTCCCACATCTATAAGAAGGTTTTTTTTTTTTAATACTCATGGATATGTAGGTTACCTCACTATGTTTTCCATCACCGTTTGAAGTCGGGCAATACACACATAACATAGAAACGACAGAGTTAGGCGCTATGGGATTCGAATTCAGGTATTCCAGATCAAAGATCTAGGAAGTATAAGTCAGAATATTTCAAAGATTGGGATGTACAAAGTTTTAGTTAATATCTTATAGCGATAAGGCTGCTAATTGTTCCACTAGCGTTAAGTTTATATTGTTATAATTATAGTTATTATATTATATTATATATCTTATACCTTTAAACGAGCAATTCTTGTATATATTCTGAATCTCAGAAACGGCTCCAACGATTTTCATGAAATTTAGTATGTAGGGGGTTTCGGGGGCGATAAATCGATCTAGCTAGGTTTTATTTCTAGAAAACGTCGTTTTATCCCTGTTTTCAGGCAATGAAAAACCGAGCAAAGCTCTGTCATCCAGGTACTTAAGGATTATTCGAAGTATTTCAAAGATCGGGATCTATAAAGTATAACTTAGTAATATCAAAGATTAATCTGAGTACTTTAAAGATCGGCATCTACAAAATATTAGTCAGTAAAATTAAAGATTGTACGAAGTATTTTAAAAATCGGGATATACTAAGTATTACTCAGTAATATTAAAAATTATTGTAAGTACTTTAAAGATCGGGATCTACAAAGTATTAGACAGGAATATTAAAGATTATTCGAAGTATTTTTTTAAGATCGGGATCTACCAAGTATTAGTCAGTAATATTAAAAATTATTGTAAGTACTTTAAAGATCGGGATCTACAAAGTATTAGACAGGAATATTAAAGATTATTCGAAGTATTTTTTTAAGATCGGGATCTACCAAGTATTAGTCAGTAATATTAAAAATTATTCTAAGTACTTTAAAGATCAGGATCTACAAAGTATTGGTCAGTAAATTTAAAGATTGTATGAAGTGTTTTAAAGATCGGAATCTACTAAGTATTAGTCAGTAAAATTAAAGATTTTACGAAGTATTTTAAAGATCAAAATCTACTAAGTATTAGTCAGTGATATTAAAGATTATTCGAAGTATTTTATAAAGAAAGGTATCTACAAATTATTAGTCAGTTATATTAAAGATTATTCGAAGTATTTTAAAGTTCTTTGGGATCTAGGAAGTATTAATTAGAAATATCGAAATTTATTCAAATTTTCAGGTGGAATCTGGAGGTACAGTCCTGAGTACTAATTGGAACCAAGTCGGACAAGAGAAGGTTGATGTCAAACCACCAGACGGTGTGGAATTCAAGAAATGGGATGCTTAGACTTATATAACTTGTAGCAGATTTCAACAGTCATTTAGCTATAGGGGCGATATTATTGGCTATTGTACGCACGAATGAAGCGGGCCTGTATAGGCAAGGTCATTTTTAGGGTTCCGTACCTCAAAAAGAAAAAAAATTTAACCCTTTTGTTGTCCATCTGTCAAGACCTAACTTAGGAACGCGTGGTATCGAGTTGAAATTAAAACCATATACGCAGATCTGTATTCCCTTGCAGCTGTGAAAGGCAAGGTTAAGACCTTGCAACACATATAAAGGGAAAATTCCGAAAAATAAAAATGGTACTTACAAATTTTCGCGAAAATCTTCAACCATGCAGCACACACACACACACACCCACACACACTCACACACACTCACACACACACACAGACACACACACACACACACACTTAAAACTTAATCACCAATAAAAATGATACCTACGTTATTATGGCGGTATAATGGGTAGTAAACGGAATCCTCGTTGCACGAGTTCGACTCGCACTTGACCAGTTTTTTTCATCACATCACATGACATCATCTGTGAAAATTTCAACTGTCTAACTATCACGGTTCATGAGATACAGCCAGGTGATAGATGGACAGGCGGACGGACGGACGGAAAGCGGAGTCTTAGTAATATGGTTCTGTTTTACCCTTTGGGTACGGAACCCTAAAAAACTATGGCGGGCACGACGATATTGTATGTTAAAGTCTTTGTTTGTTATCGCGCGATGAAATCGTATCTGTTATTCGTGCGAACAATTGCGAACGAATAAACCATGATAGGGTTGTACTCAATCATTTTTAACCTGATTAGGCATGATGACAGATTTTGAAAAACAGCTGGTCCTATAATACTCGGAAATATACACCGTGAAAGTTTGAACATCAGCAATATTGATACAATGGGTTCAGTACTCGATTGTCGTTCCAAATAATAATAAAAAATAGGTGGTTAATATTTGACCTAATTATCCTGAACAAACACAAAAATACGGACACTCAAATCACGCGCACCGAACATGACATGGTAGTCGCGCGCGGTCACAGATTAGATAACAGTTACTGCGCAGTCTACGTATGGTAGTTATGTCTCGCGCTAGCTCGGCGCGTGAGGCCGCGCGCTGTCCATACATTCTGGAGTCTTGGGATAAACTTTAACCAAGGTTTTCTTAGTGTTTTTTTTTGTATTTGTTTCGATTTTATTTCTTTATACGTTTCATATGACTACTAACTAACATGTGTTTGAATATAACTAATGTTCAAACTGTCAGCCCGTTATTTTGTTACCTGGGAATTCGTCCGCTTGGAATTTATTTCAAAAAAGTCTGCAATTTTACAATTTTCTGCGCATTTTTCTTTGCGCAAGAACCTTTTACAAAGTATTAGAAAATTTTACAAAAAGTTGAATGAAATCGGTGAAGTCGTTCTCAAGTTATGGTGTCCAAACGGTTTTTATTTTTTTAAATTTTATGGCTGACCGGCTATGTGTTTGACCACAGCTCACCTGATGTTAAGTGACGGTGTGGTCGAAGATGGTAAAGCACAGCTAGCCTGTAATGAAACTGGCTCTCAAGTGAACACGCGGCAGGTTTTCAACTTGAGGATGGTAACTAGCCAGCCGAGTACTAGAAAGTACCCTACCACCACGCTATGGTTTCCTCACGATGTTTCCCTTCACCGGCAGCTCAAGCTCATTGTTGAGGTTTGAACCCACGCCCATCGGCATGCGAACTGACCGCGTTACCCACTGAGCTATCATCGCTACAAATTACAAATTATATATATTTTATATAAAGAAATGCGTGTATTGTATTCCATGGCTCATTGGTAGTATCTGCTTTAAGAGCTGCTGGCTTCGATTCCCACCTAGGACAAACATTTTGTGCTAAAAATGTTTGTTCAAACTTATAAATATATTTTTATAAAAGTATGCATGTATTCTATCAGTTATCTGACTTCCATAGCACAAGCTTTGCTTAGTTTGTGTTTTTTTTTCTTCAAGTTTCATTAATAAATACAGAATTAAAATGATATTTAGTTGTTGTCATCATGTCTATTCTGTGTATTCATATAAATGCATACACACAACCCTACAAACTAATATTAATATTATATCATATGTATACAAAGACTGTCTGCCATCGTAAGGAAAATTGATTTCGTCGATCAACGAAGCAAGTTTTCAAGCAAATAGCAACTTTAAGCCTAGTTATGAATTAAGGCTAAAATTGCAGTGTTTTAGGGAAGACGCGAAAAAATCCTGACATTACAATGTTTATGTATAAAAATAGTAGTGTTTTGTTCATAAAGTACCGAATTATGCGCGTTAGTGTGCATTGGAAAGTGATATATAACTTTTATGGTACTTGTAAAACTCCGTCGAAGCTTGTAGTAAAATTTCTGCTGCTTTATTTTTGCACGAACGGACTTCTATCTTGTCTTTGACTTTAAAAAACATTAAATATATGATAATATCGAAATATTGGCAAAGTACTTAAAGTTCTAAGCCAAAACAAAAAAAATATATAAGGTGACTGTTGTTTTTTGTTTCCGACATCGCACTTTGTGCATAGAATGCACAAAATGCAATTCAACTATTTCGATACTTTTATGTATTTGATGAAAAGTCTGGTAAAATAAGTCACAGTCACACAAAGTCAGTGTCAAGTCCAGTTATTCCTTAGTAATGTAATTTTTACAAGAAGCCTATATTTTGGAAACACCACTGAAACATCCACTTAATGTTACTTGCACACGATAGTGCTATAAATCGGCACTTTAGGATCGAAATAACATTTTTTTTTTAAAGTTTTAGAAAGCGGTGACATTTTGTGTTCCCGCCATAACTCCAAAGTGACAGTTTGCCACAATTCTTCTTCTCTTTCTTCTTGGCATCGCACTCTGAGCATTCTGCCAGTTTCAATGTTTCTATATTTTGTGAGTAGTCTTCATTTTTCAGCTTCTTTATCATCTATAGTTACAGTCAAAGTCTAGTCTTGATCAAGTCCAGTCAATCCCAGTCAAATCAAGTCATGCCTTAGTAAAGTAGTGGCAACTTTACTATAAGCTTCTGGATGGAGTTTTGGAAGTAACACGAAAAGTCATGTTTTACCACATTATATCATTCTCCCACACTCGCGCTTGTAATTCGGCACTTTATAAATAAAACACCACTATTTTTATTCATAAAAACTCGAAAAAAACACTAATTTTAGAAAAAAATACAATGGGGCGACACGACGCTCACCGCGTTCCCGCCAAAACTACTTGTCACAACTCGAATGACTACTGCAACAGCACTTTTTTTGGCGGGACGCAATCGGACTACGACTTGTTTCTTTGATCGAAGTTGTCAGGAGAATTGATGTCAAGAAACGTATTTATATGGTGCCGAACTGAGATTGAAGTGTAATGAATAAAACATTTACTCAATGTAGCTTGTTTTATTATTTTTATATTACCTACCTACGGGCTCTAAATTACGTCACATTTTAATGGTGAGTGAATGAGTAAAAAAGTTTTTTTTTTTATAGCTGACAGGCTTGGTGTTTGTCCACAACTCACCTGATGTTAGGTGACGGTATGGTCGAATATGGTAAAGCACACCTAGCCTGAGATGGAACTGGCTCTCAAGTGAGGCTGCCGGAACACACCGTTATTAGATGCTTGGCGGCAGATTTTCAACTTTATATAATATGGCAAGAAAGTTTCACGAATTTCACATCACAACGTCGTACCCACAGAACGAAAGTTGCCTAAGTCAAAAAATGCAATTTGTAGGAAATAAGAAAGACAAAGTTTTCAAAAAGTATAAAATTGCATAAATTTAAATGTATCTGTCCCGTTTTCATCGAAAATTATTGATTTTTTGCGAAATTAATATTTATTTATTTATTTACAACAGTTTACACCATCCTTACAGGGGTTCCATAATGCGATGGTGCAAGTCAACATAGGTACATATTATTATTATAAAATTAAAATGTCACATATACAATTCAAATAAAATACAAAAGTTAAAACAATAAAATAATTCAATAAATGCAATAATGTAATGTATCAAGTCAAATTATAGCATGCGTCATAATTAATTGCCATTTTAAATTCTGGTACCGAACATACAAAAATATCTATTTTCTGAGCAACTCGATTTAGTGCATGCAACGTCCGAACCAACGGCGTCCTAGCCAACAAGTTGGTCCTGGCGTGAATCAGAAATTAGGTAGGTATAGGAATTTTGAGTTAGGTCGCTTTCATTCTAAGGGTGTAAATGTATGTAAGGTTAAGCTTGCAATACTAAGCCGAAATGGGATTATTGTACCTACTTACCAGCCACAGATCTACCATTTTTTCCAACCGGGGCAGTAATTTGTTTAACACTATGCAAGCGTTTAAAAATCAACTTTGTATTAAGATACTTTCATCATGTGAGATATGTTCCAAAACCAGCTGGAGTCAATACAAATGAATAATCGATAGAACAACGTGCGCTGAATGCTACGCTCTTTATGAAAAGAGCTTTCTTTTCAAGGATATTAGGTACCTATATGTATTATGATTCTAGTGCCCCTGAAGCGGCCGCCCGGGCCAGATGTCCCTGCTTGCCTCCCCCTAGATCTGGGACTGCTACTTACCAACATCATTATGTAACTTTCAATTTGGGCACAACTTTGAAATTGTGGAAAAAGGGGTGTTTTTTATGTTAAAGTTATTTGATGAACGAGACGCTCCCCTAATGTAAAATATAACGCATGTCCATGACCATTGCAGCGATACACAGAACTTTGAGTAACAAAACAAAGTTAAGGTCATCGCTGCTTAACAGCCCAGTAATTTGCGTATAGTTTATGTTTACACACTATTGTTTGGCGGTAGAATACCTATCTGGTACTGAGGTGTTACCTACTTAGACGACCTCTTGCTAAGGAGATCTAAGTTTGAGATCCGTTGCGTACGAACTCTGAAACGTCTACGAGGAACGGATGGCGTTCTTCGTATCAAATTTGGTTAGGTTAGGTTAGGCCGTCATTGACGGAGAGTCCCACATAACCACCTAGTCACCCCCGTGGCCGGTGGTATCCATTAAGGATTTTTCCTGGGCACAAAAAAAAAAAAAAAGTTATGTGAATACGGGCAGTGAAGAAACCCTTAAGCCTACACTTGGATCGCAAGTCCCAAGGCACTGTACAGACTCCCGCAACGTGATGAATCCGCCAGCCGCATGTCAATACTCAAAGCTAATAGGTTCCGGAAGCTTATCTGCAGACTTAAACTCCTAATAAAATTAACATAATATGTAAGTCGCAGCTAAATAAAAGTCGGAAGTTGTCTTAAAAATTTAATTTGGACTAGAAAACAGTAATATCACACAACTTATAACTAAGTATTGCTACTCGATTCATATTATTGCTATGAAACCGTACATCCTAAACTTAAAATTACAAACTTCAAAAAAATTTTGGGCATTTCACGCTATTTTACGATTCTCTCTTTGATCATAAACATGTTAGATAAATTACTAACTCGCTTTCAGATTTCAAGTTATTAAACGATGTAAATTAAATGAATAGGTACTATGAAAGCTATGCTATGTTTATTTATTGGAATCAAAGATCTCGGATGGCAATTTGTGTTTTTGTCTTCGGTACCAATTTTTTTATTTAATTTGCTCCACCGGGCAGGCTAAAGCTGTAAAGCCATACTGCCTTGCCTTCGGTTTTGCCTTTTATAGTTATAGTTAAAGTCCAGTCCGTGCCGGCCATGCCTTAATAAAGTAATGGCTTCGATGGAGTTTTGGAAGCAACAGGAAAAGTCATGTTTCACCAGATTATATCACTTTCCAAGACTCGCGCTTGTAATTCGGTACTTTATGAATAAAAAAACCACTATTATTATACATAAATAGTAGTTTTGGGAAAAAAATTCAATGGGGCGACACGATTCTTTCGGCGTTCCCACCAAAACTCCTTTCGATACCAAAATCAAATGCTATGATATTCTGTGACTAGTATATTGAGTTTCGAGAATAAGTACGTAAACAATAGTCTTCTTCTTTGTTATTAGCGTCACACTGTATTTTATAAATAGGTACCTACTTGAAAATATTAAAATACTTAATTTAATTAAATGTATGTGCTGTTTTGGGTTAAAAATTTAGGTCCGTGGGGGACGGCCTAGACTCACGATCTAGATAACGGACCTGTCCAAACGCTTAGAGGAGGCTTCTGGTGATTGCTGGAATGCTGGTTAAAAGCTTAGCATTGCCATCTAGAGTATAAATGCTGCCAGCATTCTGGCCACATATCCCTCTGATGAACTTTTAAATTAGGTTGCGTAAATAAATTTGTAAATAGTGTAATGGTGAAGTGTATTCATTTTAAGATATTTTTTTATTTTGTTATCAGTATTTGTCAGTAATAAATGGCCAAGTTTAAATATTTGCCACAAAGTACAAGTTTGTAATAATTTGATTTTTCATATAGATAGGTTTTATACTTGAAAATAGTTGACACTGGCAAATCCACTAAATGCGACGCCAAAAACAAAGAAGAAGAATGTTGGCAAAGAAAGATTTGACAACACCGTTGAATTCATTAAAAAGAGGTGAGTTATATCTAAGTTAAAAATAAATAAGCTAAGTATTCAACCCGTTTCTAAGAGCAGCTGTGCAGTAAATAAATTGACCGTAGCTTCGCTCGGAACATAGTTTTGTTCCCTGCCCTCATGTATGGTGGATATTTCCCCGGAACTGTGCTGTAAGCCGTTTCTTACTGGAGGGACTTTCTTGCCGTTTATGTATGGGACAGATAAGGGGTCAGGTGTTTCTGTAAAGAAAAACGAGTTCAAAATCTATTTAGTTTGGACATATTGTAGAACATAGAAAGTGAAGACGACTTTGTTTTTACCGTGTGCCATTCAAATAACAGTGTTGCCAGTTATGAACGTATTTTACAAATAAACAATAGTGTCAATAAAATATTTATATGTTGTATCATCACGTGAGCGAGTTTCACTTAACGCAATTTTTTGCGAAACGTAGTCCTCGCGTAAAGCGAGGTACTTCACACTGCCAAAATGAACAATGTGAAATGCCAAAAACTAAAGTAGAAAAACGAGCTTTGAAAAGAGGCAAAAGTCTAAAAAAGAAAAGATTAAATTAAATACGTTCTGCACCACATACCTTCTTCATCCAAATTGTTCGTTTTCCTCATCATACTGATCACACAAGGCCCTTTCGCTAACGACCAAGAAGGCACCGGAACATCTCTTCTTAAAGGCTCTAATAATGTCCTTCTAGATCTTACTATATTCGGCAAATCGCTCTTACCCTCGCTATTTTCTACCAATTTCTCCCCATTTGGTAGAATATTTTTTTCCCCAGGCAACTTTTCATTCAACGATAACGTTAACTTATTTAAGGCTGGCAGCTTCGTTTCTTTTTTATTCGATTCTATTTTCGAAATTTGAGATTCAACTGTGAATATTTCTTTGTCGTTAGATATTGAAGGTCTAATATCATCTGATTGGTTAGTTTCTGTGCTGTCTTGTTGGGCTAGACGTGCTCTAGGCGATATTGAGTCTAATCGCTTTGGGATACCGTTTAGTTTCGTAGTTTCATGTTCTAAGGACAGAGGTGGCGCTGTTGCCATGTATTCTCTGTACATGTTACCTATAAGTTCTTCAGTACGTCTGAAAAAAAAATAAGCTAAAGGTGTACAAATCGAAAGGAGGAGAAGGAGGTTACATGCTTATAAAGTCTATTTTAACAGTTCAAAATGACCTCATCAAACACTAAGTCACGTTCTTAAACTTGAAGCCAATAATATATTATTTAAAGTGAATTAGATTTAAGCTGCACTGTTATGTAAACGCGGCCACGTTACGTAAATGCTCATAATTATAGAATAAGGCGCCTGATGATAGACATAGATTAAAAATTTAATAAAAATACAAATAAAGGGTACGTTCATTAATGTGCGTATTAAAAGTAACCATTATACGGAAATTTTTCGTTAATTCAATATTTAAAGGAAATCTTACCTTGTAAGTGGAATTATGACAGTTTGCGCTGAGCCATTTGTTGGATGATACGCGTTGGGCCCCAAACCATCTAGCGCGTTACTGTTTGTCACCTGAAATAAAAGTCAGGCAAATATCGATCTCGCAATCATTAACAAAATTTACTATTTAAGGGGGCGTTACTATAGAATATGTTCATGTGAATCACAGATGATTCAATAAAACTAGCTTTTACCCGTAACTTCGGCTGATTGAAACAGAATTTTGAAAAAATCGTCCTGATAACAATGAGACTGTTTTGTGATTGTCATTAGATCGGACAGACAGACACATAAGGAAGCTCAACTAATAGATTTCAGGTAGGATTAGTCTTGTCCCGTTGCTTTCCCCGACTAATGTTATCTCGCAGTAATGAGTAACATGCGCGTCTAGAGCGCGTTTGCCCTCACTTCGCGAACACAGCGCGCGTCAAAGAATAAGCAATAGTAGTTAAACATCTGCGTCCGTCTGGCGCTTACAACAACCGGCGCGCATTACTTACAATATTTGCCGAATTTCTTATCAGAATTACTATTGAAGATTTTTTTTAATGGTTGACTAGCTAGATGTTTGTCCACAGTTTACCTGATGTTAAGTAACGGTTTGGTCGAAGATGGTACAGCACACCTACCCTGGAATGGAACTGGCTCTCAAGTGAGGCTGCTGAAACACCGTTAGGTGCTTGGCGGCAGATTTTCAACTTGAGGGTGGTAGCTAGCCAGTCGAGTACTAAGAATACCCTACCACCACGCTATAGTTTCCTCACGATGTTTCCTTCACCGGCAGCTCAAGATCATTGTTGGAGTTGGACCCACGCCCTTCAGCGTGTGAACTGACTGCGCTAACCACTGAGCTATCGTCGCTACTATTACCGCTAGTTTTTGAAAATAAAAAATAGCTTATTTATAAGAAAAATACTGTTTAATATTAATCAAGATCCATACAGCCGTTTAATCGTGAAAAGGTAATAAATAGACAGAAAGGATACTAGAGTTAATTTCAAGTTTATCAGGGTGAGCAAAGAGAGCCATATCACTATCCCACAACCTGAGCATTTTTGTGGTAAACTTTACTGAAAAACTATCACGCCTTCAGATTTGTACTTTAACATAGGAATTTAACTTCATATCTAGATATCTGTCAAAAAAATAATAATTTTATAACCATTAAAAAAATTAACATTAACAATTTCGTATTAATTGGATAAAATGTTATTGTACTACTAACGCCATTTGTTGGAAAACCAAAGATTTAACATCGCTGCAACAGAACTAAACAAAATTTTAAAAAACTGTCTTGACAATTATTACCCGTTAGAAAAACTATGTGAGCCCTCACAAAGCTCAGCTTTTGGCTAGTAATATTTAATATATAACTATTTACCTCCATGACACCAATTTGGGTAGTTCGCACGTGGTATGGGAAGTTTTTGTTAGCGAATACTGGCAATGTTAACAACTGAAAAAGAAAAAAAGTGTGAGTTTTGGCGGGAACGCGGTAAGCGTCGTGTCGCCCCATTGTATTTTTTTTCCAAAACTAGTGTTTTTCCGAGTGTTTATGTATAAAAATAGTGGTGTTTTATTCATAAAGTGCCGAATTACAAGCACGAGTGTGGGAAAGTGATATAGTACGGTGAAACATGACTTTTCGTGTTGCTTTCAAAACTCCATCGAAGCTTATAATAAAGTCGCCACTACTTTACTAGAGCATGACTAGATTTGACTGACACGAACTGGACTTGACCAAGACTGGACTTTGACTATAACTATAGATGTAAGACAAACATTGCAAAAACGGAAGACAAGTGAAGTGGTGTAATTTTAAATTTTAATATTAAAAATAGTGGAATTTTATTTATAACTAGCGGCCCGCCCCGGCTTCGCACGGCTAGTAAGAATGGGTAGGTATAGTAAGCTACCTAAAAGGTAGGTATATGTCACCGCGGACTTTTTTGTAGAACTATAAAAGAGGAATATCCCGCCATGCATTGTTTTGTTATATCTCAAAGAGATTAGGCAGCGTTTTCGATGAAAGCTCCCAGGTGGCTTGAATTTTTCCGACACTTCGAACAATTATCATCATATTTCAACTAATTTATACAAAACATTGACAAATTATATACGAGGAATATATACAAATTATATGCCGCGAAATCGAGGCAGGGTTAGAAATGTAGAAAAAAAAATCTTTTTTCGACGCAATGCAACAGAAAAATTAAAACAAAATAGGTACTCAAAATTATTTATAGCGAATGGACCTATATCTATACAATTTTTTTTATGGTTAAATGGCTAGGTTATATCTCGTTGGATGTTAAGTGACGAAGGTAACACACGTAGCCTGAATGGACCTGGCTCTCAAGTGAGGCTACCGGTTACTGTTAGATGCTTAGCAGCAGATTTTGCACATGAAAATGGCGGATGAGTGTGAAAGAATACCCCCGTTCTGCGCAACCCTATATATTTAACTGTAATCACGCTTTGTGTTCACTTACCAAAAACATGATGTGTCCGCTAAATGTGATAAAGAGTAGGACAGCCGTCACCACACTCTCTCGCACCCATTTATCTGAAATATTATTTTGTTAAGACGCTTTTTCTTACGGTAGACAGTCTAAGTTCTTGACCACAGCTCACCTGATGTTAAGTGACGGTGTGGTCGAAGATGGTAAAGCACACCTAGCCTGGAATGGCGCTGGCTCTCAAGTGAGGCTGCCGGAACACATCGTTAGATGCTTGGCAGCAGATTTAAAACTTGAGGGTGGTAACTAGCCAGCCGAGTACTAGAACGTACACTACCACCACGCTATGGTATCCTCATGATGTTTTCCTTCACCGGCAGCTCAAACTCATTGTTGGGGTTTGAACCCACGCCCTTCGGCATGCGAACTGACCACGCTAACCACTGAGCTATCATCGCTACGCTCTCCTGATGGTAAGAGATAACGCCATGTTTAACCACTGCAGCGTTACACAGAACTTTGATTAACAAAACAAACTCCAAGGCATCGTGGAGAAGGTAGGTACCAACGTAGTATCAGATATTCTGCCGCCAAGCAGTAGTGTGTAAACATTACTGTGTTCCGGTTTGAAGGGTACTGCAGCTAGCGAAATTACAGGGCTATTGAGACTAACCATCTAGTCTTAAAGTAATGAGCGCCAAGGCAGCGATGCTCTAGACTTTGTTTTACTACACAAAGTTCTGTGTATCGCTGAAATGGTCATGGACAGGCGTTATCTCTTAACATCAGGAGAACGTCTCGTATGTCTTTACTTTAAAATTAAAAAGAACCGGCCAAGTGCGAGTCGGACTCGCGTACCGAGGGCTACGTACAAGCCTATAGGTATATAAGTAAAAGTTATGTTTTTTTTTTGTTAATGGTAATTTATGCTTTTCGCAATTTTTCCTTTATCTGTGCTATAAGACGTAGCTTCGTACCAAATTTCAAGATTCTTAGTTCACGGGAAGTACCCTGTAGGTTTTGATTCCCTTGCGAGTGTCGAAAATTTGCAGCATAAACGGCTGTATCTTTTGATTGCGTTGGCTTAGAAGTTTGATTTTTTCAAAGCTCATCTTACGAAAATTATTGCATATACAATAGTATATAGTTAAAATAATTCGTATACCTATATAGGAGTTAGCAGTAAGTATGAAGAGGGGCCCAGCGTAGAACCACAGAGTGCCGCAAATAAAGAACGGGCAATAAAACATGTTCTGAAACAAAAAAAAAGTTTGCTTAAAGTTTTTACGTAAGCAATGAAATTTCAACGTTCCAGTCATACAAAAACTTTATGTGACTGGACTCGATCCTTATTTGATGTTTTTTTTAAATGTCTGGTAGGCTAGTTGTTTGACCACAGCTCACCTGATGTTAAGTGACGGTGTGGTCGAATATGGTAAAGCACACCTAGCCTGGAATGGAACTGGCTCTCAAGTGAGGCTGCCGGAACACACCGTTAGATGCTTGGCGGCAGATTTTCAACTTGAGGGTGGTAGCTAGCCAGCCGAGTACTAGAAAGTACCCTACCACCACGCTATGGTTTCCTCACGATGTTTCCCTTCACCGGCAACTCAAGCTCATTGTTGGGCTAACCACTGAGCTATCATCGCTACAAAACTGTAACTTTGACTGTGACTTAATTTCACTTGAATTAGCATAAAATATAAGGACAGAAGGTTTATTTCAAGGACTTTCCAAGGTTTATCCTTGAAGGTTTCCAGGAGAAACAAAGTCCAAGACGTCCCAGTCAGAAGTGGCTTGACATCAAGCAGTGGACTGGACTGACTACAATCCGCAGCAAGGGATCGCAAAAATGTTTGCCTACTGACCTCCAAAGTGCATTAGAAGATGGCACTTAATAATATGAACAAAATAATGTTACTACTGCTAGATTATTATTGATTTATTTAGATAATATTTATAGGTCATCAAGTAAAATGACGGCTGATGGGGCTGCAAAGTTCTGGAGTCGAGACCACGGACCGGCAAGCGCAGCGTAGGACGTCCACCCACAAGGTGGACAGACGACCTCATAAAGACCGCAGGAACGCGCTGGATGCGCGCCGCTTCCAACCGGTCTTTATGGAAGTCAATGGGGAAGACCTATGTCCAGCAGTGGACGTCCTACGGCTAAGAAGATACTCAAGTAAAATTATAAGCTAAAGCTGCGGCCCACGGTGTTACCCGCATTTTTTTTTTCAGCATAAAAAGTAGCCTGTGTTAATCCTGGGGTGTCAGCTACCTCTATACCAAATTTCATCAAAATTGGTCCAGCCGTTTGAACGTGAAGAACCTAAAAGAAAATTTCAAAACATTCATTGTTAAATTCATAAATTAAAGAAGAATACCTTTTCTGGATATTTCCGCACAGTGAAGTAAGTGGAGTAGGCGAAGACGCACCACGCGGTAATACGCAGAACTATAACACCATATCCAGCTGGACTCTCGTATAGGTAAAGCACTTCGCCGGGGTCGAACGACTGAAATAAACTTTGAATTATTCCCAACGTCCCCCACGACCATCATTTGGACCGGATTAACCCTATCGGGGCCCCAAGGCAATGCAGTTCTCGGGGAATATATTTTTTCTATTACAAAAGTCGATTTTACTTTCATATTTTTTTCAATGGAAACATTACCGGATGTAAATAATGGAGAATGTCACGAATGAAACGTTTTTTTTCTTGGTGCGTATCTACTTGGCCCCCGTGGGCCCCTAGTCGGTGCCTAATCCGCCTTATGGATAATCCCTCCCTGACCATCATCCTCGGTAGGATTCTTTATATGCACTACCTTAATGCTCGGTATACGATTAAAGCGCCACCTACCGGGTTCAATTGTGAATCTAAATCATCCAAGGACCAACAAAAACACAGATTAAAAAAAAAAAAAAAATCGTTCCATCCTTAACATTGGACAACACTTTATATGTGACAAAAAGACAGTATACAAACATAAATAACAACAAATATTATTATATAAAAAAAGAACTCTTTATGTCACAAAAACATGTACAAAACATTTTTTATTTAAAATAAATAGGCTTGCGTTTGAACAACATCATCAGCCATAGAATGTCCACTGCTGGACATAGGCCTCCTCCTGGGGTTTTGCCAATACTCGCCACACTTGGCAGGCGGGTTGGCGAGCGCAGTTAGGTGTGATTGTTCAAGGAAGACGCTGCTGCCCATCTTCCGGATTACATCCCTTAGCCGACTCTTACGGCAACCACGGGTAGAGAAGGTGGGTACAATTCTTACGCCGGCACCACCACGGCACCTATGTATCATTACTATTACATTAAAAATAGATGTATTGTTTTCGTCTTACCTTCGCCTGATAAACGAAGAGTATGATATAGGTGACAACATAGCAGCACATGAAAACGGTAAGTTTGACGGTGAAACCAACTTTAAGCCGCCCACGGGTGATGGTGTAGCCTTTAGCCATAAGAACCAGCAAGAGAAGAAAACTCATCTCAGCGAGACCGCAGAAGAACTGCCCTGGAAACAATAGTCACCAGTTAATGATGATGGTAAGATATAACCAAACGGCATGACTCTTACGGCAACCACGGGTAGAGAGGGTGGGACTATTCTTACACCGGCACCACCACGGCAAAAAGCAGCATTACATTAAACTAGCTGTGCCCCGCGGTTTCACCCGCGCTAGATGCCTACGTCATAGTAGCTTTATGCATGCAAAGTCTCCGCCCGATCGGTTTAAAATTGACAAAATTTCATACAAACTTTCATCCCCTATTTTATCTCCTTGGGGGTAGAATTAATCAAAATCCTTTCTTAGCGGATGCGTACGTCATAACATCTACCTGCATGCCAAATTTCAGCCCGATCCGTCCAGTGGTTTGGGCTGTGCGTTGATAGATCACTATGTCAGACAGTCAGTCAGTCACCTTTGAGTTATATATACATATTTAGATTTAGATATTAATAATAGAAGATGTGATTAGGTGGGGATAGGAACGCGGGCAGTAAAGATAAGTATATAACGAGGCCCATCAACTTGCATCTAGGTCGCAAGTCACTGTACGTGCATGCTGATTCTATTCCATGGTACCAAGTTTCCTCTTACCTGTAAATTTAGCGCCTTCCCCGCCGCGGCCTTCAGCTGCGTAACGTACGTATGCTAAACTTTGCATCAGTACTCCTGTATGCTGCGTGCAAACTGACGTAAGAAACAACTTGTACGTAGAGTGAAGGAGATGGCGAGACTTGAGCTCTACACTGCACACTACTACTGCGATTATTACTATCACATACGCGAATGTGTACGCTAGCAGCACAGGTAGGACATCTGGAAAGAATACGTAGTTAAAATTAATGATCAAGTAATGAGTAGCTTTCTTTATGGTTAGGTTAGGTTAGTCAAAATTCAGGGTATCGCTGCTTTGGCACTCAATACTTTGAGACGTTCGATTGTTTATCTCAATAACTTTCAAATCCGAAACATTGTGATGTTTCCACACTACTACTTCACATCACATCATCAGCCATGGAACGTCCACTGCTGGACATAGGCCTCGTCCTGGGGGGGGTTTTGCCAACACTCGGCACGCTTGGCAGGCGGGTTGGCGAGCGCAGTTAGGTGTGATTGTTCAAGGAAGACGCTGCTGCCCATCTTCTGGATTACATCCCTTAGCCCTCTCTTACGGCAACCACGGGTAGAGAGGGTAGGGTACAATTATTACGCCGGCACCACCACGGCAACACTACTGCTTGGCGGCAGAATATCTAATACTGCAATGAGAACTCTCTAGACAACCTCTTGGAGATCTACCATCGAGTTGAAGGTTAGTGATCAGTCAGGTATTAAGCGATTTTTTAAAACATTAACACAAACATATAGATGGAAATGTAGTGTATGTATTTATATCGTTTATCATGGGCGTGTAAAAGCTTTCACTGCTGTTAACAATAAATTGGTAACGTGTCCTGATGGGAAGGTCAGTGGAGGCGTTAGGAATATATCTCGTTAAGTATATTCTATCCCAGTGGTTGTTAATATTATGCCCATAGCTGCTGTATTAGCAAGAAGCTGTTATTTTATCCAAGAAATAGTACTACCATATTCCCACGATCCCTCGTTCCTCATAGTGGGGATAGCGGGAATAATCTAAATAAAACAAATAAGTATTTACTCACAAAACTCATCCGCCGAAAAGTGTTGGTGCCAAAAGTCTGCTTCAGGGCCATTGGTCATAAGAAATTTGTATTTAATATCCAAGCCCTGAAATTATATCAAAGCGCTGTCATGTTTTGAGACGCCTTTCTAACAGTCTACGATAGCTCTAGCGTAGACTGCCAGAATGGCCTTCCAAAGCAGCGATGATAGCTCAGTGCCGAAGCAGCAGTCACATGCCGAAGGGTTCAAACCCCAACAATGAGCTGGAGTTGGCGGTGAAGGAAAACATCGTGAGGAAACCATAGCGTGGTAGTAGGGTACTTTCTAGTACTCGGCTGGCTAGCTACCACCCTCAAGTTGAAAATCTGCCGTCAAGCATCTAACGGTGTGTTCCGGTAGCCTCAAACCACGCTATGGATTCCTCACAATGTTTTCCCTCACCGGCAGCTCAAACTCACTGTTGGGGTTTGAACCCACGCCCTTCGGCATGCGAACCGACCGCGTCAACCACTGAGCTATCATCGCTACAAAATATAATATGATTTTGGCGCCCCCTGAAGCTGCCGCCCGGGGCAGATGTCCCGATTTTCCTCCCTCTAAATCCAGAGCAACGAGATGCTAATTCGAGTGTTGTAAACTAAATAATACCTTGAACACTCAAAATGAACTTTCGCAAAGTAATGCCTGAATCAATCAATAAGATGCTATTTCAATTTATACTATTTAGCTATTGTGATTACCTTCGTGCTTTCGCAGTTACTTATAGCAATGAACCACCATCGTTCTCTTGCTGAGCGGAACCTTCTAGAATTATGGCAAGATACCATCAGTCGTTCAGTCTTCTCCTGGTGGCCGTTTTGGTTCGTTTCTGAATTGAGGCGACGACGACTTCGATAACGCTGTACCAATTCGCTTGTGGAACGCTTTATTTTATGCTAAAATGAGATCATTGTTTAAAGGTCATGTTTATAATAGATAACAAAAAATATAGAAGTAACTCATCCGTTTTCAGGTTAGAAATGCAAGTGAACCGAGAAATTTGATTAACGTCAAATTGTCGACCAAGACTTCCTATATGCATTTTTTTAATGCTTGACAGGCTAGCTGTTTGACCACAGCTCATCTGATGTTAAGTGACAGTGCGCTCGAAGATGGTAAACATACCTAGACTGGAATGAAACCGGCTCTCAAGTGAACACGGCAGATTTTCAGCTTGAGGATGGTAGCTAGCCAGCCGAGTACTAGAAAGTACTCTAACACCATGATATGGTTTCCTCGCGATGTTTTCCTTCACCGGCAGCTCAAGCTCATTTTTGGGGTTTGAACCCACGCCCTTCGGCATCGACCGCGCTAACCACTGATCGTAAGTCATCATCGCTAAAATGTCGTTTAACCATCGCATTCTCCGCCATCTTTATTAAAGGGTAATTATTTTATTTAAAATAATAACTCGGCTCACAGATACGTAAATTGCGTTAGGATAATTTTTGTTGCTTTTTTAAGCTCTACAATTGAGGTTGTATAAATTTTTCCCCTACCGTTCACCGTCATTAAGAGGAAAGCAGTTAGCTGAGACATTTGGAAATTAGGTATTTCACCAAGCTATTTCTGTCGCGCCGCACGCAGCACCCGCGTACATACTGAGCGAAAGGGACAACTGCACCTCAGGCTCATTAACCCGAAATAAAATGAGCAAAATCGAGGTTTCGTATTCCTCTGTTTCCTCCTCCAGATTTAGACCGATTTTAGGATTTCTTTTAACAAGTTAATAAGAAGGATGTGTTCTTTGCCTGTGCGTTTTAATTTTTAAGATTATGTCTATGAGATTGGGAATTTGGACGTTGAAACACAGCGTTGAAACTAGGTAAATTTTAAGATTTTTGAAGATTCCTAGCTCTTATAAAAAAAAACATATATCAAAAAATCAAAACAGAGAAGCATGAAACTAGCAAGTGTCTACTTCATATCTAAAAATTATTGCTCTAGTATTAAAATCCTGGAAGGAAAATGGGGAAAACGTTTGTATGAAGAAAATGACGCCTTGTTTCCTCTTAAGACATCGAACGACCATAAAAACTCATAATATCAAAAAATCATATTAGTTCACTTGGATTTCCAAATGTATTAATGACTGGACTATAATTAAAGGTAACTCTCGTTATTACATAGCAGATGAAAACAACTGTTAGAAATAAATAGCAACTACGTATTGAATTTTAATTAAAGATGCTTGTTATTACAATATAACAAATAAAAACAGTAGTTAGAAAAAAATAGCAGCAATTTAAATTTTAACAGCAGTTTTCTGTTATTAGCGCAGAAAGTAACGCTATATGACTGCCCTGTTAACTCACTTGGTACAATATCCGCTTTAAGAACTGTAGGGCGTGGGTTCGATTCCCGCCAGGACAAACATTTATGACACAATAAATGTTTTTTCTGTGTCTCGGTGTTACGTATATATTATAAGTTTACAAAAAAAAAGGATTTAAGTATTCCATCCGTTATCTATGTCCAGTACAAGCTTTGCTTAATCAGTTTAAAAAAATCTAAGACAAATAGAAGAAAGTTCTTTTTTGGTAGGGTAGCAATGAGAAAAAAAAACCTTACAAAACTTGTGTTTTTTCATGTTTATATATAAAATAGTGGTGTTTGATTCATAGTGTCTTAAAAAAAATTACTTACCCCACTTGTATTCCGATTCCCAAATAATATTTCCACGTCGTTTAAATTCTCAAATTTACTTCCATTGTGTGGACCTATATTCTCCCATAACTCGTCTTCTGGCAGCACAGTGGTAGAATTCCACTCGTCAGTCGGTAGCAACTCGTACCACGTGGTAGAATTTGAAGACGGAATTGTTGAATTAGGTGAGGTTGGAATGGTAGGTTTTGTCGTTTTGAGGAATTGATCGTAAAAGGAAGGGTGGGGTGGTATTGCGGTGACGTTTGTTTTGGGTTTTGTTGTTGAAATCTTTGTTGGAGGGAGTGGTGTGGTACTGTAAGAAAATGCGATTAATTATTGTTTTTTATGGTTGAACCTTCATGGTTTATGGTTGACCATTAAAAAAAAACGAATCAGCTAAATCGTCCATGACCATTGAAGTAATATACAGAACTTTAAGTAGCACATCAAGGACATCGCTACTTTGGCGCTCATTACTTTGAGACTAGATGTTTAGTCTCAACAGCCCTGTAATTTCGCTACCTGTTACCCTTCAAAATCAAAATCAAAAAGTCATTTATTCAGTTTAGTCCCTGGTAAGGCACTCATGAACGTTAAGTTACATGTTTGAATCTACCACCGGCTCGTAATTACACTTCAACTGAGAAGACTCCGGCAAGAAACTCAGCAAGGCATTTTTTTGTGGATCTTTCTTTTCATATTAGGTTACAATTTACAGTAATAAATATTAATACATACATTTTATGCTTACTACAATTGTCACTTAGTTGTCAGTAATGCTTTGACACTACTGCTTGGCGGCAGAATATCTGGTACTAAATTACCTAGAAGACCTCGGTGTATCAAATTCCCTTCAGCTCAATACAACCTCACTTGAGAGCCAGTTCCTTTCCAAGCTAAGTGTATTTACCATCTCCGACCACACCGTCACATAAAATAAAGCGATGATAGCTCAGTGGTTAGCGTTGTCGGTTCGCATGCCGAAGGGCGTGGGTTCAAACCTCAACTATGAGCTTGAGCTGTCGGTGAAGGAAAAAATCGTGAGGAAACCATAGCGTGGTGGTAGGGTACTTTCTAGTACTCGACTGGCTAGCTACCACCCTCAAGTTGAAAATCTGCCGCCAAGCATCTAATGGTGTGTTCCGGCAGCCTCACTTGAGAGTCAGTTCCATTCCAGGCTAGGTGTGGTTTACCATCTTCGAACATACCGTCACTTAACATCAGGTGAGTTGTGGTCAAACACCCAGCCTGGCAACCATAAAAAAAACCTTGTATGTGATCAGTAAGTACCTTTTAGAAGACGGTAGCTCTTTGTTAGCCCTGGTAAGAATGCATCCAGAGTATTCTGTGTCAGGATACCAATGAGACAGCTTGATTATCTGGTTCTGTCCCGCTCTATTAAGTACAGCTTCTCTTTCTTTACAAGACTGAAATATACGGGTTGACAGTTTGAACACAAGCAATACTCAAAGACATGTTAGTTAGTGGTCATATGAAACGTATAAAGAAATAAAATTGAAACAAATACAAAAAAAAAAAACTAAGAAAACCTTGGTAAAGTTGTCCCCAAGGCTCCAGAATGTATGGACAGCGCGCAGCCTCACGCGCCGAGCTAGCGCAAGACATAACTACCATACGTAGACTGCGTAGTAACTGTTATCTAATCTGTGTCCGCGCGCGACTACCATGTCATTTTCGGTGCGCGTGATTTGAGTGACCGTATTTTTGTGTTTGCTCAGGATAATTAGATCAAATATTAACCACCTATTTTTTATTATTGGAACGACAATCGAGTACTGAACCCATTGTATCAATATTGCTGATGTTCAAACTTTCACGGTGTATAGTTAAGTATACATTTTCTTGAGAGAATTCGAACTGGTAGAATATATGTCCACAGCACGTTGGATCTTCGCAGCAATATAAAGAAAGATCAACTAGTAACGCCGTCGCACCGGCTCGTCAAGTCGGAGAGGTCGGTATACATTCTGGGGCCCGCGGTCTACAACCGTGTACCGGCCTCCGTCCGGGATGCACCTTCCACCGCGTGCTTCAGAACCAAGTATAGATCTTGGCTGCTAGAGATTTTGTTTTATGACAATGACGAATATTTTAAACTAAAAGATTATTAAAATACTAGTAAGTAATTTTTAACACATTTTTATTCGCACAGCGAGGTTGTGGATCTTTCTGCTGGAATGTGTTTTTTTTTTCTCTTTCTTCTTGGCATCACATTCTGTGCATTCTGCCAGTTTCAATGTTTCTATATTTTGTGAGTAGTCTTCATTTTTCAGCTTCTTTATCATCTATAGTTACAGTCAAAGTCTAGTCTTGGTCAAGTCCAGTCGGTCCCAGTCAAATCAAGTCATGCCTTAGTAAAGTAGTGGCGACTTTACTATAAGCTTCTGGATGGAGTTTAGGAAGCAACACGAAAAGTCATGTTTAACCACATTATATCATTCTCCCACACTTGTAATTCGGCACTTTATAAATAAAACACTACTATTTTTATACATAAAACCTCGAAAAAACACTAGTTTTTGAAAAAAATACAATGGGGCGACACGCCGCGCACCGCGTTCCCGCCAAAAAAACCCTGGAATGTGTTCCCTGTTAGGTACATTATGGGTGCCCAGAGGCGGAGTAAGGCGTGGGCTTACGGCCTTGCGGTCGAGGGGCCTCGCGCCTTGGAGGTTTAGGCATTACCAAGTCGTGAACGTGACAAAAAAAAATTATCGTCTTAGACGAACGATATTATTAATGACATATTAAATTTATTTTTATTTAGTTTAGCAACACATGAATGAATCACTAGAAACTAAAAAAAAATGGCTGCCGGCTAGAGCTGGAGATTCCGATTCTGGTTGTAGACGGTACTGTCACGTTTCTTAACGGCAACTTTTGATAACTACTATTCCATTCCCTGTTCACTATACGTTACTTGCTCATACCGATAGTCAAGATGTTTGCAACAATAAAAGTAATGGACAGCGAACAATGAATGGAATAGTATAACATACATGTTCGGAGAAGAGGGCCTCGCCAAATTTACCTTGCCCACATCATATTAAGGTCTTGCCCCGCCACTGTGGGCGTAAGCTAGAGTTCAAAGCTAGAGTAAATAGGTTTCTTCTTGGTAAGAGTACATCTTAAGCCGTGCTACTGCTTCACATCAGGAAGAGTGAGGCGCAATTATTTTGAAAAATAAACTTTTTTTTTTATGTCTGACTGGTTAGCTGTTTGACCACAGCTCACCTGATGTTAAGTGACGGTGTGGCCAAAGATGGTAAAGTACACCTAGCCCGGAATGAAACTGGCTCTCAAGTGAGGCTGCCGGAACACACCGTTAGATGCTTGGCGGTAGATTTTCAACTTGAGGGTGGTAGCTCGCTATGGTTTCCTCACGATGTTTTCCTTCACCGGCAGCTCAAGCTCATTGTTGGGGTTTGAACCCACGCCCTTCGGCATGCGAAACGACCGCGCTAACCACTGAGCTATCATCGCTACAAATGTGTAATGTTAAACGAAGATGCGTTAAGAAGAAGAAGAAACCAATTCACTCGCGACTTGAAGTCACCTTCAGTCGAGCCAATCATACCTTAGCACTGTGATATACAGAGGGCCACTGACTGTCATCGTCGTAATACAGAAGTAAGTTAGGTATTCCCATTTCCTTGTCGTATTCTATCAGGTATTCGAACTGCCCATTCAGCGAGAGGAAGCAAAACCGTGAGAGAAATGTCCAGCTCTGAAAAAAACAATATTTACTTTAAAAGTAGTTTATACAGCAAAAAGTAAGACAAACGGCCAACCTCCTGATGGTAAATGCCAACGCCAAATCTACAATTTCTAGGGTTCCGTACCCAAAGGGTAAAATTTTATTAGAACCTACTTACTTTTTTACAGTTTATCAAATAACGTAAATATATTTTAATCATCATTTTAAATTCAATCCATTCCAGGCTAGGCGTGCTTTACCATCTTCGACGACACCGTCACTTAACATCAGATGAGCTGTGGTCAAACGTACGTTTACGATAGCTCAGTGGTTAGCGTGGTCGGTTCGCATGCCGAAGGGCGTGGGTTCAAACCCCAACAATGAGCTTGAGCTGCCGGTGAAGGAAAACATCGTGAGGAAACCATAGCGAGCTACCACCCTCAAGTTGAAAATCTACCGCCAAGCATCTAACGATGTGTTCCGGCAGCCTCACTTGAGAGCCAGTACCATTCCGGGCTAGGTGTGCTTTACCATCTTCGACCACATCAGGTGAACTGTGAAAAAACCTAGCCAGTCAAAATATTAAAAAAAAAAACACCTTAAAAAAATCAAATCTGTGAACCATAAAAAACATTAATCCGTTCATAAAAAAAATTACAATGTTCAACTTCTTCTTACGCTACATTATACATACTCGTAGTTCAACTAAGTAACGTTTATTAATAAGGCCACTAATACTGAGTAATAGTGATCTATGATGGGCTGATAATAATGATGAAAATCGCTTGCTTACATCTTTAGTGCTGATTGTTCCCTCCACCCACTTGCCTGTAGCCCGCGCCACGAGCAAAAGGACGAGTCCTGGCAACCAACCTGGAGACGGCATATCGATCTAACAGCGTCACGGGAAAAGGATTTACTGGAAAACAAAACCTTAATGTGAAGAAATAAGTACAACAATGGAATGTATATAGTACAATGGAATTGCAATCTCCCCATTCGCTTCAATACAGTTGCGAGTCCCGACAACTTTGGAGACGGCATATAGATCTAACAGCGTCTCGGGAGAGGGACTACTGGAAAATCAAAACCTCAATTTTTAGAAATAATTATATTACAACTGAATTGTAATCTCCGCATTCACATAAAGAGCGAGTACTGGTAACCATTTTGGAGACGGCAAATCGTTTAAAAAGCGTCACGGGAGAGAAATTTACGAGATTTGGGAGATTACAATTCTGTTAGAATTGCAATCTCCTCTATCCTCTTTCACTGTCAAGAGCTTAATTTAATAATAGCAAAAGTGTGACACTTTGCAACCAGTTTAGATACGGTATATAAATTTAAAAGTTTCACAGGAAAGAGAGATTTAGTTGAAAATAAATGCTTGACTGTTAGGAAAATCCTGTGAGGGTGGCGTGAAATGTTTCAAATAAACAAATATTATAATATAAATAAATACGTACTAATTAGATAGAAATTACTTGTGTGTGCCGTTTGGAGTTGAAACTAGGTCCGTGGGGACCACTATCTATATCAGGACCTGGCCAAACGTTTAGACGAGGCATCAGATGACCAGAATACCGACATCTACTTTGGTCAAAAGCTTAGCGTTGCCATCCAGAATGGCAATGCCAGTATTCTGGCCATATATCCCTCCTCTGATAGACTTAGATTAGGTTGTTTATATAAATTTGTAAATATTGTAAGTACTTAGTATTAATTTTAAGACATTTGTTGGTTTTTGTCAGTATTAAATGAGTAATTTAATACAATATACATTTTAATTCATTTTAATATCAGGGACATTTATAGTGCTTTTTTATTTTAAAATACATAAATGTTTCTTACCCCTGTTACTTTGACTTCCATCTTAAAGCAGTATTCACACTTCATAATTAACTTTTAACGCATAAACACAATTGATATAGTATTTTGTTTAATTTTAGTGTTGAATCGCAGTTTGTTTTGATGTTAGAGCGTTGTTGTGAACAGCTTGTTGTCATAGAAACGCGTCCTGTGCTAAATTTTTTGTTCAATAAGGGCCGGCGCTCAGTGACGGCACACACTCAAAATTACATAATACAGAAGAAATTAACTAGTTAAAAGGTGTAAAAACTAGCGACCTTATCGCTAAAAGCGATCTCTTCCAGGCAATCTTGCAGTGAGCGCCGGCCCTTATACTTATTCCATTGATCTATATGTATCTGACAGCCCTGTTGGCTTATTGGTAATATATCTGCTTTAAGAGCGGTGGCGTGGGATCGACTCCTATCCCTGGGTGTTTGTATGTATTTACAACAAAATAAGTATGTAAGTAATCTATCAGTTATCTGATTTCCATAGTACAATGTTTGCTTAGTTTGGGGTCAGATGGCGCTATATGTGAAATCTTACGATATTTGTTTTAATTTAAAAAAATACAATAAAAGTGAGGCTGCCGGAACACACCGTTTGATGGTTGGTGGCAGACTTTCAACTCCAGTGTGGTAGCTAGCCAGCCGAGTACCTACAAGAAAGTTACAACGGTTTCTTTCACCAGCAGCTCAAACTGTTGGGATTTGAACCTACGCCCTAAGGCGTGCGAACCGACCGTGCCAAAAAAAACTTCCGAGCATTGACGTGTGTTGCAAATGGGTAGAGCCCGTCGCAGGGTGACCTAAACTACATTTCACGAAACTGTCATCATGAACTGACAAAAATCTTTTTTTTTTTAATAATTAATAAGCTTGCTTTATTTGTTGGAAGATCTCCTGAGCAAGAGGTCGTCTACATAGGTACCACCACAGTACCAGATATTCTGCCGCCAAGCAGTAGTGTGTAAACATTACCGTGTTCCGATTTGAAGGGTACTGCAGCTAGCGAAGTTACAGGGCTGTTGACACTAACCATCAAGCCTCAAAGTAATGAGCGCCAAGGCAGCGATGCCCTGGACTTTGTTTTGCTATTCAAAGTTCAGGGTATCGCTGCAATGGTCATGGACAGGCGTTATCTCTTACCATCAGAAATTCTGCAGCCAAGCAGTAGCGTGTAAACGTTACTGTGTTCCAGTTTAGAAAGTTACTGCAGCTAGCAAAGTTACAGGGCTGTTGAGACTAATCATCATAAATCTCAAAGTAACGAGCGCCAAAGCAGCGATGCCCTGGACTTTGTTCTGTTACTCAATGGCTGCTGCAATGGTCATGGACAGGCGTTATCTCTTACCATCAAAAGCGTTTCGTTTTTATACATAAAATCCTAAATAAATAACAATTTACTCAACTACCCAATAAGTGAAATGGAAATAAAACAACACATGAAGAATTATATAGTTCTATATTTTATACTTAGTTTTCATTACACATGTACTTAGTTATACATAGAACCTTTTATACATATTATTATATACTTAAATTAATTATAGTCTTAGTTACACAGACTAATATATCTATATGTTTGCATAGCCAAAACAAGTGTCTTAAAAATAATTTTAAAACACAGACTAAAAAATTTAATTTAAAATTTAGTTTTTAACTAGCAATATGGTTTTGCCACGTTACGTTTTAAGGATTAGTCACGTTTGATTTAGCCAGATATTACTGTCAACAAAAGTGGTCGAAATTATTGATGATCAGTAAGTTTTATTAACCTGTCCCAGAGCTGGACATGGGCTTTTTATTGTTTTTGATTTTTTTGTAAATATACATGCGTTTTTTTCGCCTGATGTTAAGAGGAAACAAGTCGTCATTTTCTTCATACAAACGTATTCCCCATTTTCCTTCCAGGATTTTAATACTAGAGCAATAATTTTTAGATAGGACGTAGATACTTGCTAGTTTCATGCCCCTCTGTTTTGATTTTTTGATATATGTTTTATTTATAAGAGCTAGGAATCTTCAAAAATCTAAAAATTTACCTAGTTTCAACGCTGTGTTTCAACGTCCAAATTTCCAATCTCATAGACATAATCTTAAAAAAATAAAACGCACAGGCAAAGAACACATCCTTTTTATTTACTTGTTAAAAGAAATACTAAAATCGGTCTAAATTTGGAGGAGGAAACAGAGGAATACGAAACCTCGATTTTGCTCATTTTATTTCGGGCTAATGAGCCCGAGGTGCAGTTGTCCCTTTCGCTCAGTATGTACGCGGGTGCTGCGTGCGGCGCGACAGAAATAGCTTGGTGAAATTCCTAATTTTCAAATGTCTCAGTTGACTGCTTTCCTCTTAAGCGAAGATATGGTACAACGTAGCACGCTTGCCTGGAACAGATTCACTCACGACTTCTACTAGACTAGATTGTATCTGTCCAGGAATAGCCACTCGCGCAGGAAATCATTGTACAGCGGTTCGTACAATGACGGTGGAATCGAACTGTTTTAGTTATATCATGTCGCTTGTGAGAAAGATAAGGCCGTAGTTAATAGCACTGGCCAAATGGGGGTAGGCAGACATCACCAGGGTTGGAAAAAAACAGTTTTTTTTTTAAATTTCATAAAACCAACAGTTCAAAATGTTTTAAACAATTGTTTTTTTTTTTTTGTTTTTTTCTATTTTCAGTAATTTTCCATGAGTTTCAATCAAATAGGCCCTGTTAAAATAGTTTTTAAGCCGTCTTAATATTGTCATGTTAAAACGTTTACTAAAATCTTATAGACTAGTTTTTATTGACCATTAATGATTGATTTATTACACAATTTAGGTTAAAATGCTTATTTCTTTAGAGGTGAAACTACAGTAATCACGGGGAATTCCCTTTTGCTTGTGTTTGTGCGTGAGATAGAATAGGGGAAAATACCTACGATATTTTGTACCATACCATGTTAAAATTAGGGGAATTCCCGTAATGGCGGAGTGCAAGGAGAGTTAGGTAATTTTTCGACTGCGTTTCGGCGTGCGGTAAAAAGGGACTATCCCATATTGGGAACTTTACCGGCGGTATTTTACCAACAGAGAGTATAAGAATAAGCGCAATTTTAGTCGTATTGCGAAATTGCTTAAGTTTGAAAAAATAAAATTAAAACATTGTTTTAAATATGCCAACCCTGGACATCATATATCTACGAAAACACTAACAGTTTTTATACACAATGTTTTCCTTTACCGTTTTCTGCATTAGAAAAGCGGCAATAGCTTAGAAAAAAAGCGCATGCCGTGAGATTTGAACCCAGGACCTCTAGATCAATTAAGACAACAATCAGGCTGCTGGATATTCAGAACCAGGCTAATTCTAACGTGAGTAATCTTGTATAAAATCAAATTATTTTTTTTCAATTTCGTAATATTTTATTTTAGATTGGATGTTGTTTTAACAAAACAATAAAATTGGAATGACGTAAGTACAAACTGAATATCTTAAGCTGGCATATAAATGCAGGTTCACGTAAATGATAATAAATAAAATCATAAGATTTATTAAAAAAATGTACAGCCTTATATGCTGTAAAAATACGTTTAGTACGTACCTATGGAAATTCCACTATGTATGGGTAGTAGTGGGCCGTTTTTCTTTTTGTTCTGTAGTAAAAAGGGGATGGAAGTACAAGGTCGTACAGCTCTTTACTAATAAGAGTCGTAGTCGCGAAGACAATCTGTATAAACAATACATAATTTTTAACCCAGTTCAATATAATACCTTATTGAAATACATTTGACGTTTCACTAACAAACTTCTGTAAGCTCTAACTGTCATTAATTTTAGTGATCGCAAGTTTTGAATGGCAATAAGAGCTCACAGTACGGCCCCGGGGCTCCATACGTAAAATGTATATTTAAAAAGAAAGTTATTGATGGTCACATAGATCATAAAGAATTTAGTTTCGTTAATATAAGAGTTGGCGATTTAGCTGAGGGTAGTATGTAATCATCAATAACCCTGTATACGGGCTGACTGTTTGAACATTAGCAATATTCAAACACATGTTAGCTAGTGGTCATATGAAACGTATAAAGAAATAAAATCGAAACAAATACAACAAAAAACTAAGAAAACCTTGGTTAAAATTTTTCCCAAGACTCCAGAATGTATGGATAGCGCGCAGCCTCACGCGCCGAGCTAGCGCGAGACATAACTACCATACGTAGACTGCGTAGTAACTGTTATCTAATCTGTGACCGCGCGCGACTACCATGTCATGTTCGGTGCGCGTGATTTGAGTGTCCGTATTTTTGTGTTTGCTCAGGATAATTAGGTCAAATATTAACCACATATTTTTTATTATTATTTGGAACGACAATCTAGTACTGAACCCCCTGTATCAATATTACTGATGTTCAAACTTACACGGTGTATACACGGTTCTTATTATTTTAGACGTCATGGTGCCAAAAGAAAAAAAAACATATCTTTACCTAAGATATAAAAAGCTAACTTAAAAAGAAATTCATATATTTATTACATTAAACAAAAAAAAACAAATTATTTTCAACATTAATGTACATAAACTAGAATATAAAAAAAAATATTACAATTTCCCTGAAATTTCGGTAAAAAACGTTACGTTTAAAATTATAGTAGATCACGTTAACGCGCTTGATTCAACAGAGGTCCGAATGTGAATATATCACGCACTTGGCCACAGTAGTGGAATATGGCCCAATCTCTAATAGAATATAGGCATTATACTAAATAGAGGGATCAGTGGTGTAACTTGCCTTAGACTGGCTTCTTCTCGTCTGCGTTGAACAACGAAAAGTGCGCGGTAAATTCGAGACATCTAAATTACTAATTGTCAGTTTTACAAAATTTCGCTTAGACACGCTGGGGTAGCGCCCAGGCACCGTCAGCCCCGGATCTAGAGGGGGGCAAACCAAAGCACCAGAACTGAGAAGCAACTTCAAAAAGCGCCAAAACCAAACATAATATTTTGAAAAAAAAAAAAAAAAGCTTGTTTACCGGGGTGATCCTGGCACCCTACTTGCAAAAATCTTACAAACAACTACTAACGATTACCGATACAAATCAACCGTCAGATTTTTTTTTTTTTTCAAATCCTGGGTATGGCTTTTTTTTGGTTGACATATCTGTTATCGATATATCTGTTTTGGTCAAACTAGAAACAAAAATTCTTTAACCACAATCAACTACATACCAAGCTCTTCAAGAATGCGTAAAAAAATCGATTTTTTCCAAGTAGTGTGCCAAGTTCACACAGGTAGCTTTGTCAATTACTCATTTTATAAAGCAGAGGTCAATTGACAAAGCCTACTATAAGGTGGCTCATTACGTGGAAGACAGGAATACTTCTCTTTGCACTTGCATCCCCCTGGCTAAGTGACAATTGTAGTAAGCATAATGTATTAATATCTATAACTGTAAACTGTAACCTAATATGAAAAGAAAGATCCACAAAAAAATGCCTTGCTGAGTTTCTTGCCGGAGTCTTCTCAGTTGAAGTGTAATTACGAGCCGGTGGTAGATTCAAACATGTAACTTAACGTTCATAAGTGCCTTACCAGGGCCTAAACTGAATAAATGACTTTTTGATTTTGATCATTTGATTTTAAAACGCGCCGCTGGTTTTGGAACGTTTACCACGTTATGAAAGTATCCTAAATTAATTGACCGGGGAATGTTGTGCCTGGAACTAAGAGCTCCACGAGCGAGCTTAATGGGGGTTTTTGATGATGAAAAATCGATCTAAGTTTTATCTTTAGAAAAACACTTCCTGGGTGTTAAATTTTTTATACACCATTCGAAGCTTGATCGCCCATATAATAAGTGTACATTTAGATAATGTCATATATTTGCGAGTTTATTTGAACTATTTATTTCAAAAACTAGAGATATTGGGAGCTAATATCAAGTTTCTGCTCTGATTGGAAAAAATGGCAAGTCCGGGGCTGGTCCCCGTGTCATAAAAGCAATAAAATCTTTCTTAAATATATATAACTCAAAGGTGACTGACTGACTGACATAGTGATCTATCAACGCACAGCCCAAACCACTGGACGGATCGGGCTGAAATTTGGCATGCAGGTAGATGTTATGACGTAGGCAACCGCTAAGAAAGGATTTCGATTAATTCTACCCCCAAGGGGATAAAATAGGGGATGAAAGTTTGTATGAAACTTTGTCAATTTTAAATCGATCGGGCTGAGACTTTGCATGCATAAAGCTACTATGACGTAGGCATCTAGCGCGGGTGAAACCACGGGGCAGAGCTAGTAACTTATATTGTAATCTTTCTGAAAAGAAAAGTGTAAAAGCGAGATTGTTTTATTTTCTATGCAGACTATAAACAATTTATGCTACAAGCCAAAAAGTTAAAAAAAAAACAATAACCCGACTACGGAAATAAAAATATAATCAAAAGATATGGTTATATGGTTATCAAACTAGGTATTTGTTCACAGTTCACCTGAAGTTACGTAACTGTGTGGTCGAAATTGTTAACACTCACCTAGCTTGGAATAGAATTGGCTCTCAATTCAATCTATTTATTATAATGATCGAGTAGTTTCGCCAATTCTGCGAAACATACATACAAAGAATGCTAAAAATAAAACCCTTCCTTTTGACTTTGCCGTAGTCGGTTAAAAAAAGGAACAGTTGTTTTTTACATAAGACTTTCCATTTTAAAAATACTTATTTAATTTTGTAACAGATATAGTTTTTGACAAGAAAAATAGCACGTATTCAATGACATATTTTGAGATACTTAAAGCGCAACTTAACTATTCAAATGCCAATTTTAGTGAGACATGTGAATAATTAAGGCACTGTATATTCGTTGAGTCCGTGAAAACTTTATGACCGCTCGAAATATTCGTTTGACACTGGACACGTTCTAATTACATATAGTTAACACAACAAATAAAAATTAAGGTGTTTTTTTTTTTTAAATTGTTGACAGGCTTAGTGTTTGACCACAGCTCACCTGATGTGACGAACACCTATCCTGAAACAAACGCAGTCGAAGAACAAGTATCCTCTTTAATGAGTAAAATGTAGACATCTGAATAACCTCAATTGCAAATATCAAAAACCATATTGATAATGAAAGAGATATGCCGTGCTGGTGCCGGCGTAAGAATAGTACCCCACCCTCTTTAGCCGTGGTTGCCGTAAGAGTCGGCTAAGGGATGTAATCCGGAAGATGGGCAGCAGCGTCTTCCTTGAACAATCACAACTGAGTTCGCCAACCCGCCTGCCAAGCGTGACGAGTATTGGCGAAACCCCTCTCCAGGAGGAGGCCTATGTCCAGCAGTCGATGGCTGATGATGTGAATGAAAGAGAAAATTATTGACTGTAGCTATAATTTTGAAAGTGTCCCGTTTTGAACATAAACTTAAATATCCAATACACACGGTGCGTAACGGTGATAAAGTTTGTCACGAACTAAAAACCTTAACTTGGTTCTTCATTACTGACATTCCCTCAGCACGAGTAACGACTTCCTGAACAGATCTTGTTGAGCACGCGCGTGTTTTATCTCCAACTCCGCTAAATCTATCAAACTGAAAGTAAACATAAAAAAATTAACAAGCAGTAGTGGTAAATCTGTAATAAGTGGTAGAAATGAGGGCGATCCGTAGACGAACCAAAGTTACCGACATAGCCCAGCGGATTAGCAAGTTGAAGTGGCAGTGGGCAGGGCACATAGCACGCAGAATTGATGGCCGATGGGGCTGCAAAGTTCTGGAGTGGCGACCACAGTCGGTGACTTTGTGGTGATGATGGCTCAGTGGTTAGCGCGGTAAGTTTGCATGCCGAAGGGCGTAGGTTCAAACCCCAACAATGAGCTTGAGCTGCCGGTGAAGGAAACATAGCGTGCATAGCATTGTTGGAGCGTGTCATACGACCATGTAAAAGTGTCTCGCCTTTCGGCTAAGTGTAACTCTGTACAGTCACGTTGTATACCTAAAAACCGGCCAAGTGCGAGTCGGACTTGCGCACGAAAGGTTCCGTGCAATTATCTAGAAAAACGGCAAAAAAATCATGTCTGTTGTATGGGGGCTCCCATAAATATTTTATTCTGTTTTTTAGTATTTGTTGTTATATCGGCAACAGAAATACATCATCTGTGAAAATTTCAACTGTCTAACTATCACGGTTCATGAGATACAAGCTTGGTAACAGACGGACAGACAGACAGACGTATACGTAAAGATACGAATAAAATTATATTATATGACTAAAAAGAAACACTAATTGAAACACGGAAGTGTTTAAAACAAGTTGTAACAAAAAACAATACCTTTTCCGGAAAGCAGCTACCCTCCTATTGCGAAAGTCGATAAGTTCCTCCCGCGCTCGCGCCGATAACTGTTCGAACTTGGCGCATGCGTCCGCTTGCGCTTGTTCCGCCTGGCAACATGACGGAGATATATGTATATTAGACCATGGGGGTATAAAGGAGGATTAAGGATACGGATCTCTGTAACTCTTATGGAAATTAACATTGACCATGGGCGTATATAGGACGGGGATCCAGACCCTTAGAGACATTTATTTTAGACTGGGCGTATTTGGGGGGATCCGGACTACCAGAATCAGAATCAGAATCATTTATTGGCCATAAATAACAACGCACGTTACAGGCAAGTCAATATAACAATAAATAATCGTTTTAAAATTAAAATTAAATTTCAGCTAACGAAATAATATTTTCATCGTATTTTAAAATAAGTAGCAGGTAATTATTTCACTGTGTTTCTATATACAAAAATGTGTTTTCCGAGATATTCATTGACATATATTCATTTAAACAGTAAAATGGATTGCTTTCAAAGAAAAGTTTGAGTTTTTACCCTCTCCTAAGATATTTATATAAGACCATGGGCGTATTTAAGTGGGGTGGGTTTAGGGAATCTGGACCTTCCCCTTTCAGACATTTATTTAAGACCATGGACGTATGTAGGGGGGTAGGAGAACTGGCTCATCACCACATTACGGACTTTTATAGTAGTACATGGGCATATGGGTTTAGTGAATCTGGATCTTTCCCCATAAGGGGATGGACTTTTTTGTAGATCTATAAAAGAGGAATATCCCACCATGCATTGTTTTGTTATATCTCAAAGGGATTATGCAGCGTTTTCGATGAAAGCTCCCAGGTGGCTTGACTTTTTCCGACACTTCCAACAATTATCATCATATTTCAACCAATTTACACAAAACCTTGACAAATTATATACCGAAACCTTCCTCGTGAATTACTCTATCTATTGGTGAAACTAGCATGATAATCCGTTCAGTAGTTTTTAAGTTTATCGCTAACAGACAGACAGACGCAACGGACGACTTTGTTTTATAATATGTAGTGATGTATATGACACATATACACAAAAAGCGTGCATTATTACCTCTTGAACTTCCAGTGGCTGAGTGCATAAAAGACAAATAGTGTTTTAAAACAGTCAAGTGAACACATGATGAAATAGGAATGTAATTTTTTTTTTTTTTTACTTTTGGAGTAGGAATTAGTTCGTAGCGTTTTCCTAAAGATGTCATCTTGGGCGGCATCGTCACTTAACATCAGGTGAGACGTAAGCCTTACATCACACATCATCAGCCATAGGACGTTCACTGCTGGACACAGGCCTCCTCCTGGAGGGGTTTTGCCAATACTCGCCACGCTTGGCAGGCGGGTTGGCGAGCGCAGTTAGGTGTGATTGTTCAAGGAAGACGCTGCTGCCCGTCTTCCGGATTACATCCCTTAGCCGACTCTTACGGCAACCACGGGTAGAGGGTGGGGTACTATTCTTACGCCGGCACCACCACGGCACAAACGTAAGCCTATTACTTATAAAAAATATATTTAAAAAGTCATAACTAGTATTCCGTTGTTAACTACAACAAGATATTTATTTTGCAAAAGTTGTATTTAGTTGTCATTTTTTATTTTTTTATTTGTAGAGATGATAGCTCAGTGGTTTACGCGGACGGTTTACACGCCGAAGGGCGTGGGTTTAGACCCCAACAATGAGCTTGAGCTGCCGGCGAATGAAAACATAGCGTGGTGGTAGGGTACTTTCTAGTACTCGGCTGGCTAGCTACCACCCTCAAGTTGAAAATCTGCCGCCAAGCATCTAACGGTGTGATCCGGCAACCTCACTTGCGAGTCAGGTTCATTTCAGGCTAGGTGTGTTTTACCATATGAAACCACACTGTCACTTCAGATGAGATGTGGTCAAACATCTAGATTGTGAAAAAAATAATGTGTTTCAGAATTAATATTTTGCTGTAGATAATAACGAAATTCTGTACTACCTATAACATATAGAAAACGCTACAAATTAATTTCAACTTTAATTATTTATCGGAATATTTAATTTATATTATACATAGAACACAACACAATCATCCCACTAAATTTATAATTATGAAAGTTTGGATGGATAGATGGATGGATGTTTGTTACTCAATCACGCCAGAACGGCTCAACGGATCTTGATGAAATTTTGCACGTAGATATGTACCTACTTTGGGCTCTGGAATAAAACATAGGATACTTTTCATCATCATCCAACACCACGCGAGTAAAACCGCGGAGCGCAGCTAGTAGTGTATAATTTTCTATAACTTGTGTTTCGTCGAGTATTATTAAAAATAGTAGTGTGTTCATAAAGTGCCGAATTACGCACGTGAGTGTGACAAAGTGGTATAACGTGACTTCTCGTGTTGCTCCGAAAACTTTGTCGAAATTTGTAGCGTTGATAGCTCAGTGGTTAGCGCGGTCAGTTCGCATGCCGAAGGGCGTGGGTTCATACCCCAACAATGAGCTTGAGCTGCCAGTGAAGGAAAACATCGTGAGGAAACCATAGCGTGGTGGTAGGGTATTTTCTAGTACTCGGCTGGCTAACTACCACCCTCAAGTAGAAAACCTGCCGCCAAGCATCTAACGGTGTGTTCCGGCAGCCTCACTTGAGAGCCAGTTCTATTCCAGGCTAGGTGTGCTTTACCATCTTCGACAACACCGTCACTTAACATCAAGTGAGTAGTGGTCAAACACGTAGCCTGTCAGAAAAATTTTTTTGACAGGCCTGTTGGTTCATTGGTAATATGTCTGCCTTAAGAGCTGTGGGGCGTGAATTCGATTCCCGCCCAGCTCAAAACGTTTTATGGTATAAACAAATGTTTCTTGTGTCTGGGTGTTCTGTATGTATTATAAGTAAGTATTTACAAAAATAAAAGTATTTATGTATTCTATCAGTTATCTGATTTCCATCACACAAGCTCTGCTTAGTTTGGGGTCGAGTAATGACCTACGATATTCATTTATTAATTTAAAAATATCGAAAATGGTACTCGGCACTGGAAAATGGACAGAGTGCGATGCCAAATATAAAGAAAAAAGAAAAGACAGTGTGAAGGTTCATTTTTATTTGTTACTATCACTAAGTACTGTTTTATTTGTTTACCTAAAGTTTTGACTGCCCTGTTAGCTGAGTAGGTAATGGTTCTGCTTCGAGAGCTGAAGGACGTAGGTTCGATTCCCACTAAGAACTAACATTTGTGTAATGAACATATGTAGATGTTTTTTCTGTGTCTATGTGTTCTGTATGTATTATCAGGACGAGCGAAGCGAGCCCTATCACAATCCCACGACCTGAGCATTATTGTGGTACACTTTACTGAAAAACTATCACGCTTTTAGATTTGTGCATTAACATAGTAATTTAACTTCATATCTAGATGTGTTATCTGTCAAAAAAATAATAATTTCATAACCAAAAAAAAATATGAACATTAACAATTTTGTATTCATTGGATAGAATGTTATTGTACTACTAATGCCATCTGTTAGAAAACCAAAGAGTTAACATCGCTGCAACAGACCTAAACTCAATTTAAAAAAAAAACTGTCTTAAAAAATATTACCAGTTAGAAAAACTACACGAGCCCTCACAAGGCTCAGCTTTTGGCTAGTAAGTATGTATTTACAACAAAAAAGTATGTAAGTATTCTATCAGTTTTTTTTTTCTCTCCTTCTTCTTGGCATCGCACTCTGTGCATTCTGCCAGTTTCAATGTTTCTATATTTTGTGAGTAGTCTTCATTTTTCAGCTTCTTTATCATCTATAGTTACAGTCAAAGTCTAGTCTTGGTCAAGTCCAGTCGGTCCCAGTCAAATCAAGTCATGCCTTAGTAAAGTAGTGGCGACTTTACTATAAGCTTCTGGATGGAGTTTTGGAAGCAACACGAAAAGTCATGTTTTACCACATTATATCATTCTCCCACACTCGCGCTTGTAATTCGGCACTTTATAAATAAAACACCACTATTTTTATGCATAAAAACTCGAAAAAACACTAGTTTTAGAAAAAAATACAATGGGGCGACACGACGCTCACCGCGTTCCCGCCAAAACTCTTCTATTAGTTATCTGGTTCCCATAGTACAAGCTTTACTTAGTTTAGAGCCAGATGGCGCTGTTTGAAATTTCATACGATTTTTATTTATTTATACTCACCGCGTGAACATCTTTGTTCTTAGCTCTAGCTTTTTCTAAATTTCTATTCGCGGCTTCATACGCTGCCAAACATCTGAAAATACAATATTTTTACAAATAAATTAAACCTATATATGACTAAAATAAAAAATACTACGTGGCTTAGCCGTGTTTATCATCTTCGACCACACTTAAATAATATTTTGTGCGCTATTGAGTCTCATGATAAAAATAAAAAAAATATTTTCAAAAATTACTTTCGTTCACATCAACGCCGCGTGCATATGTCACCTATATCTACCGGAATACTATTTCCTTCCGAAGACAAATACAAACGCACACACACACACACACAAACAGATACATACAGACAGAAATGCGTACACGAGCACAAACTTACTTTTACAAACACATGCACGCACGCGCACACACACACATGCATACGCACACGCATACAATCACGCACATACGTGCATACGCACACGCATACACATGCATACAGACACGCGCACACACACATGCATATGCACACCGCATTCAATCACACACACATACGACAAACAATGTAAAAATAGATCAGCAGATAAGACATTTATTTATTTCTCTATTTTTATTATGATAGGAAAACTTACAGCTAGGAACACAGACAAATACAATAAGCTTTCACAGGTATATAAAGAAGAATATGGTAGGAGACGGAATTCGGTATGTAAAGTTGTTTTTTGGTATTTATTTTATATTTTTTTCTGATAGTAAACTTTATTTTATGAAACTAATTTGAATATTTTGGCTTTTTATGCGATAGTTGATTTTTAATACATTTTCAAACTTTTGATAGCGATGACGTCATAACTTTGGCTGAATATCCATAGTAGGCCTTTGCCATGTAAAACAAAAAAGAATATTCTGACACATTTGTTTGACTTTGACAATTGACATGAAGTAAAAAATTTTGTTTATCAAAGCTTTTCAATGTTGCTAATCTATTACTTTTTTGTATGGATTAGTACGCTATTACGCCGCTGGCAAATCTATTAAGATTTAAAAAAATAGATGGATCTGGATAAACACTGGTAAAACAGCTGTAATCAGCTGTTTTACAGAAACATTAGAACTGGCAGAATGCACAGAGTATGATGCCAAAAAGAAAAAGGAAAAACCCAATGAACTTTTTTTTACGTGGTTTGGCAATGCACGGTTGTCACATTTACCTATTTTGGTATTTTATATGTGAAGTAACGAAATTATAGTATTTTTCCGTACTATCCTTAGATATGTATAGTATCTAGTACGGAGCATGAAATAGTTGTACAAATACTATAATTATAGTACGAAATCCAACGCTGCGTTGACTTGACATTGACAGCTTTTGTTTAGGTTCGCCATTGCATTTGCACAGCGAACTACATGACGTCATTAGGGGATTCTTTGAAAGTCAAGTTTATTTGTGTATTTTATTGAAATATACCCCTTTCTCATAGCTTAGAGAGTTTTAAACGTCAAAATAATGTACAGGAATGTTATATTTCGAAATGGTTTTGGAATCAGCAAAGTATTTTTTTTTCTTTACATACCGAATTCACACAAAAATACGCAACATACTAAATATATAAATACACAACATCTAGAACAACACACTGGAGTGAATAATTTTATTTAAGACAAAGATTCAATTATTTCAATACAATATTTTTAGACAAAAAGGCCGTCAGATGAGGGATATGTGGCCAGAATGCTGGCAGCATTGCCACGTTGGATGGCAATGCTAAGCTTTTGACCAAAGTAGATGCCACTTAAATATAGACAGGTTGAAAACAAATTTTTACAACAAAGACTTTTGAAATGTATAGATTTAGTATTAAAAAGATCAACATCCAGTAAATTATCAAGACAATTGACATAGAGAGAAATATATACATATGTACCATAATAAGAGGGACATTATTACCTGAGACGCCGGACGAGCACTGCTTTGGCTGCGTGTGCGTCGCGCATGTAATATCGCAGGGTGTCGGCTAACTTCAGGTCCTGATCAGACGCCATGCGACCCTCAATTTTCTGAATATAAACGTATTCGTATTCTATTACTGGTGTCGTTTTTAAATGTAATGAGACGAACGAGACGCTCTCCTGATGGTAAGATAACGCCTGTCCATAACCATTGCAACGATACACAGAACTTTGAGTAACAAAACAAAGTCCAGGGCATCGCTGCTTTGGCGCTCATTACTTTGAGACTTGATGGTTAGTCTCAACAGGCCTGTAATTTCGATGCAATACCCTCCGGAACACAGTAATACAGTCAGAATAATGTTTGGCTTTAAAAAGCGTTCGTCAGCAAGAAGACACTTCAAGGATAATAAAATCATTACAGCGATTTCCTTGTATATTTGTCTTCTTGAAATTTCATGACGCAAAGATGATTAAAAATAAATATATGCATACATACAATTTGCGAAATAAAAAAAAATCTTTTTAAACCCAGAACTAGGCTGTTAAAAGTGGAAAAGCAAGGTATTCTTAAAAAAAATTGCATGTTTAATAATTTGTCATGCAGTGTAAGGAATTTATTTGCAAATGAATTTAAAAGGAAGATTAAGAAGTTCTGTGAAATTAATCCCTTTTATTCATTAAACAATTTATGAGATTGCAACTTGTAGAATCTTCTTTCTCGTATGAAGTAGTGCTATGATAGCTCAGTGGTTAGCACGGTCGGTTCGCATGCCGAAGGGCGTGGGTTCAAACCCCAACAATGAGCTTGAGCTGCCGGTGAAGGAAAACATCGTGAGGAAACCATACCGTGGTGGTAGGGTACTTTCTAGTACTAGGCTGGCTAGCTACCACCCTCAAGTTGAAAATCTGCCGCCAAGCATCTAACGGTGTGTTCCGGCAGCTGCACTTGAGAGCCAGTTCCATTCCAGGCTAGGTGTGCTTTACCATCTTCGACCACACCGTCACTTAACATCAGGTGAGCTGTGGCCAAACAAATAGACTGTCAGCGATAAAAAAAAAAAAAGGGACTTGATGTTAGTACATTGTAATTTGTGTGTATTGACATTGTTATTTAAACTGACATGATTATTATTTAGATTTATTATTATTATTAGCTATTATATTGACATGTTTTTTTTTAAATTATGACTTGCCTCTAGTAACGGAAATTGTTAAAAGGCCAATAATATCAATAAACAAGTAATGTTTACACACTACTGCTTGGCGGCAGAATATCTGGTACTGCGGTGGTGCCAACCTAGACGACCTTCTGCTAAAGAGTAAATAAGTATATAATTCCCCCAATACCCACAGCTTTCAAGTTTGATAAGGAACCCTAAAGAGACTGACCCTGCACTTGTCGAAAGTGTCAGCGGCGCGAGTTAGGAACCTCTCTGTGGCTGGCTGTTCCCTGGTCGCGAGCTGTGTAATGCACGATGACAACTTGATGTGAGCGTCTGCTACCTCTGTAATTGATAAAAACGCCATCTAGTACCAAATATATAGTAGTTTCAGGTTATCTAAAGCTAATAAGTCTTTTCTCGGGAATTGCGTTAGATTCTATAATAAAATTCCACTTGAGGTGACTAAAATGTCCTATAATAAATTCAAAGATTTTATAAAGCAGAGGTTAATTGTCAAAGCCTACTATAAGGTGGCTCATTACGTGGAAGACAGGAATATATGGTTGTAGTAGCTTCTCTCTGCACTTGCATCCCCCTGGCTAAGTGACAATTGTAGTAAGCATAATGTATTGATTTTTATAACTGTAAACTGTAACCTAAAATGAAAAGAAAGATCCACAAAAAAATGCCTTGCTGAGTTTCTTGCCGGAGTCTTCTCAGTTGAAGTATAATTACGAGCCGGTGGTAGATTCAAACATGTAACTTAACGTTCATAAGTGCCTTACCAGGGCCTAAACTGAATAAATGACTTTTTGATTTTTGATTTATACATAAATAAAACCGGCCATGTACGAGTCGGACTCGCGCACCGAGGGTTCCGTACAAACCTGTAGGTATAAAATATATAGAATCCGTTCAGTAGGACTTCGCATATAACAACCAACCGTATTTAGCGACGTAAGGTTTTTTTTATGTAGCAGTAATGAGACGAAAGAGATGCTCTCCTGATGTTAAGAGATAACGCCTGTCCATGACCATTGCAGCGATACACAGAACTTTGAGTAGTAAAACAAAGTCCAGGGCATCGCTGCCTTGGCGCTCATTACTTTAAGACTAGATCGTTAGTCTCAATATCCCTGTAATTTCGCTAGCTGCAGTACCCTTCAAACCGGAACACAGTAATGTTTCCACACTACTGCTTGGCGGCAGAATATCTGGTACTGCGGGGTACCTACCTAGACGACCTCCTGCTAAGGAAATCTACCACCAAGTAAAAAAAGTATAGGCATATGTTTGGTTTTAATATGAGCCACTATGAACGTATGTACATCTGTTTATTGCGACCAACCGCTTTTAACGACGGAATTTCACACAAAATTGACCGGTTACAACGGCGTTAACGTGTTTACAAATAAATCTAACTACATATATAAATCTAAAGCTAACTCCGCACTGCGCACCTGCTTTGGTTTCAAGCCCCAACAATGAGATTAAGCTGTCGGTGAAGGAAAACATCTGTGTTTGGCTAGCTACCAAATCAAATTGAAAATCTACCGCCAAGCATCTAACGGTGTGTTCCGGCAGCCTCACTTGAGAGCCAGTTACATTCCAGGCTAGGAGTGTTTTACCATCTTCGACGTCACTTAACATCAGGTGAGTTGTAGTCAAACAGCTAGCCATAAAAGAAACCCGCATGGTGATGGATGATGATGATGATGATGATGAAAAGAATCCTATGTTTTAAAATATCTACATGCAAAATTTCATCCAGATCCGTTAAGCCGTTCTGGCGTGATTGAGTAACAAACATCCATCCATCCAAACTTTCACATTTATGATATTAGTGGAATAATAGTTTGTCGTAGAAATTGAACCCGTGTTCCACAGTTAATGAAACATAGCTACTACTACGCTTTTACTTCTCTTGTCAAGACACCCCGTCCTCAACATAGTAGAATCCTCTCCGTACTAAGGTTGCCTGGAAGAGATCGCTCTTAGCGATAAGGCCGCCAATTGTTCCACTAGTGTCAAGTTTATGTTGTAATATTTGTTTGTAATTTTATTATTACCGAATGAACTAACAAGGTAATCTTACCTTTGTGCTTAGAAGTCATCCGATCCACTTTGGCAACGGCCTCTTTAAGATGTGAATAGTATTCTTGTAAGAAATGAGTCTCTTGTTCAAAGAAATCGTTAACATCACGGACCGTCGCACCCAGATATAGCTCATCTGTTGTTGTGGTCATTGAACGTACCTGTAGGAGACAGACGATAGATGGAAAAAGAGGACAAAAGCAGATTAGTTAGGATATGTTTTTGTTGTAACTTATTATTTAAGATATGTTTTTATATCTTAATTTATTATTTAGGATATGTTTTTATATCCTCACTTATTATTTGAGATATGTTTTATATTATAAGTTATTAGTAAGGATATGTTTTTAAATCCTAACTTATTAGTTAGGATATGTTTTTATACCCTAACTTATTATTTAGGATAATATGTTTTTATATAACTAATTATATAGTATATGTTTTTATATAGTAACTTATTACTTAGGAAATGTTTTTATATCCTAACTAATTATGTAGGATATGTTTTTATATCGTAATTTATTAGTTAAGATATGTATTCATATCACAACTTTATTATGTAGGATATGTTTTTATATCCCAATTTATTACTTAGGATATGTTTTTACACAACTGAGCTAATTTTCTTAATACACTTGTTTATTAAGAAAATTATAATAAAAACAGAAATGACCAGTTTTTTTTTTAAATATTTTCATTGTCACTAGAGATGATGTAAAGATTATAACGATACCCCATACACCCAAATTTGTTAAGGTATTTAAAACTTATGATGGAATAAAGAAACTCACACACATATATACATGAAACCTATAAACATTAGACTCCTTTAGATGTGTAAAAAGTAGTAAAGAGAATGAACTATGCTTTAAGTAAATCTGTTCCAAATAAGCTATCAGGATAGTCAGTATTATAACAAAAACATCGTTTTAAATGGCTTGCAAACTTACCAGTCCTCCAATAAGGTCCATTTTTCCTCGTGGCTTCGCGCACAGATCCTGCTGGTACTCCAGAAACACTCGGAGATGCGTGTCGTGTCGGAACACGGGATGCGCCGCCAGACGTTGGAGAAACACCTCGTGCATCGCTACAGTCTTCTTAAATGTAGCTAAATATTCGCTGTGGAAAGAATATTTGTTTTAGCGGCATTTTAGGCAAATGCACAAATTGCAATGTCAACAACTATTAATTAGCAAAAAGCTGAGCTTTGTGACGGCTCGCGTAGTTTTTCTTACGGGTAATAGTTTTTAAGACTTTTTTTGTTGGGAACACTGATTACGCCTGATTCTAGTGGTGTCATCTAGTATTAAGTAGATCAACTACGATGTATTTGAGTATTGAGTTTAGTTCTGTTTGGTTTCCTAACAGGCGGCGTTAGTAGTACAATAACATTCTGTCCAATGAATACAAAATTGTTATTGTTCACACAATTTTTTTGACAGATAACTCATCTAGATATGAAGTTAAATTACTATGTTAAAGCACAAAACTATAGGCGTGATAGTTTTTCAGTAAAGTGTACCACAAAAATGTTCTGGTTGTGAAATTGAATACTACTGAATCGATTTTTATGATATTCCTATGAGACCAATGTAAAAGCTTAAAATAGAAACGTTAATTTCTAAATTTAACAGAATTCTGAGGTATGAAACATGAAAAAAAAAACAACTTAATTGAGAACCTCATTCTTTGAAGTCGGTTAAAAATAAAGAAGTATATCATTCTTGTATAACGATGTCTGGCGATGACGTTAGCAAAACAGTATATCCTAGTTGCGTAACCATCACATAGACCAGGGGTTCCTAAACTTATGTTTTCTACTACCCACTTTGAGAATAAATTATTTTTTAGCACTCCCAGTTTTTCACCTACGTCTAAGAGGCCTCCTAGCTAAATGAAATTACAAATCACCCTCCAAGCCTCTACACAACGCCCCCATTTTTTTTCTGGTTATCTTACCCTTTAAGCCTGCAGCGCCCACAATTGGGCGTTACCGCCCACTTTGGGAAAGGCTGACATAGACGAAGCTGTAGTTATTTGTATAAAAAATTAAAAACATCAGTGTTTTTTTTTAATTATTTAGTACTTACTCCTCTAATTCTTCTTTCATTTTGAGAAATTCTTCTCTCGTGAGTGCTCCTTCTCCTTCGCCGAGTCTTTGCAGTTTTTCGCGAGACGCGTCGAAATCTGGCCTCGGTGGCGCCGGTGGAATCTGCCAAGCGATAGATGGCAGTATAGCAGTGACTGACAGTATAGATAATTTATTTAGATATAATACGGCAAATTTTATACAACACATGCAGAAAAGATTGATTACTATTATAACATGGTAACACTGCCTTTCCAATTACTTACTAACACTTATGATGGAAGTTTTACTCCATCATAAGTTTTACTTGGTGGTAGATTTCCTTAGCAGGAGGTCGTCTAGGTAGGTACCACCGCAGTACCAGATATTCTGCCGCTAAGCAGTAGTGTGTAAACATTACTGTGTTCCGGTTTGAAGGGTACTGCAGCTAGCGAAATTACAGGGCTATTGAGACTAACCATCTAGTCTCAAAGTAATGAGCGCCAAGGCAGCGATGCCCTGGACTTTGTTTTACTACTCAAAGTTCTGTGTATCGCTGCAATGATTATGGACAGGCGTTATCTCTTAACATCAGGAGAGCGTCTCGTTCGTCTCATTACTGTTACATAAAAAAAATAAAAAAAAACAATCTAAGATTATAAAAGTAAGAAGCATGATATTCAATATGAAAACTTCTAATACACCGTGAAAGTTTGAACATCAGCAATATTGATACAGGGGGTTCAGTACTCGATTGTTGTTCCAAATAATAATAAAAAGTAGGTGGTTAATATTTGATCTAATTATCCTGAGCAAACACAAAAATACGGACACTCAAATCACGCGCACCGACAATGACATGGTAGTCGCGCGCGGGCACAGATTAGATAACAGTTACTACGCAGTCTACGTATGGTAGTTATGTCTCGCGCTAGCTCGGCGTGTAAGGCTGCGCGCTGTCCATACATTCTGGAGTCTTGGGAATATCTTTAACCAAAGTTTTCTTAGTTTTTTTCCCTATTTGTTTCGATTTTATTTCTTTATACGTTTCATATGACCACTAACATGTCTTTGAATATTGCTAATGTTCAAACTGTAAGCCCGTATAAAGGTAAAGCAATGCAGCTAGATATATAGCTTATTCTTATTCAAAGTGGGGGCGATAAATCCTGCACTGACGACCCACTTGGGGTGTTTTGTGCATTTCCCCCTATCAGCATCTACCCGAGCCAATCCAGCTCCTTGAAGTATCGGAGCGAGGCTCTAGGGCGCTGGCATAGTAGCTCCAGTGAGTTAGGTGGAAAGTTTGGTGACGTTGATGATGAGAAACAAGCGAAGTGTTGCAGCGACATGAGTGATAGCGAAGCAGCTTCATGCAGCCTAGTAGCAATTCTAGTGGCTTCTGTGGCTTTGCAATGCAAAAGTACATGCTCTACAGTTTCATTTTCTTGCATGCAGCCACGGCATAGCGGACTATCCGTGGCTCCCAGTTTAAAGAGGTGACTATTCAAGTTGCAATGACCGGTTGTAAGGCCTACTAAGAGACGAAGGTCCTGTCGTTGCAGCTTCAATAGATTGTTAGTAATCTTCCTGTTAAGAATTGGAAAGGCGATCTTACAATGTTTACAGTCGTCTTTCTTATCCCACAGGTTTTGTTGCTATACAATAAATATAAAGCTATACTCACAATATATCCTGCATAATCTTCATTCTCCTCATATCTGTCGTGCAGCCACACAAACTCCTCATGTTGTCGCACCACTATAAACTCTGAGTTACGGAACTCTGGCAATGTTGTCTTCGTATGGACAGTGAACTTTACTTTCTCTTTTTCGCTCAAAGCATCAGATATATCCACCTGAAAAATATTAGGATTACAGTGAAGTAGGAATGTGAAACATTACTGTGTACGAAGGGTACTTTTTTGTATGAAATAGTAATGAGACAAACGAAACTCTCTCCTGATTGTAAGAGATAACGCCTTTTCAGCAACTAATGCCGCCTTTGAGTAGCAAAACAAACTCCAGCGCATCGCTGCTTTAGCGCTCATTACTTTAAGACTTTCGATGGTTAGTCTCAACAGCCCTGTAATGTCGCAGCATTACCCTTCAAACCGGAACACAGTAATGTTTACACAATACTGCTAGGCGGCACAATATCTACTAGGACTAATCACTCCCACTGTGTGTGCCTTTGACTCACACCCATGACAAATAATTGTGTCAAGAACATAAATGTTTGTTCTGTCTGGGTGTACTTAATCTATCTAATACCTTTAAATGAGCAATTCTTGTATATATGTATATATTTTTTTTTTCTGAATCTCGGAAATGGCTCCTACGATTTTATTGAAATTTAGTATGCAGGAGGTTTCGGGGGCGTTAAATCGATCTAGCTAGGTTTCGTTTTTAGAAAACGTCAATTTATCTGTGTTTTCAGGCAATGAAAAACCGAGCAAAGCCCAGTCGTCCAGGTACTGTATTATTAATGTATTAGTACCTGGATGACCGTGTCAATGACGGTTTTTTTTAAACAATGTTTACTAAATATGAAATCGCCCTGGAAACCTTGGCTATGTGTGATATGTCCCAACAATGCTTATTTATTGATCAGATTGACTATGTAGATTTTTGACAGCCCTGTTGGCTCATTGGGAGTATGTCTGCCTGAGCTGTAGAGTGTGGGTTCGTTTCCTGCCACAGACAAACGTTTGTTTGGTATTAACAAATGTTTGTTCTGTGTCTGGGTGTTCTGTATGTATTATAAGTATGTATTTACAACAAAAACAGTATTTATGTATTCTATCAGTTATCTGACTTCCATCACACAAGCTCTGCTTAGTTTGGGGTCAGATGGCGCTGTGTGTAATGTCCTACAATATTTATTTATTTATTTAATTATATTTAGATTAAACATAAGATTGTTTTTTTTTTTGTGTTTTTTGTCTATTTGTACTGTGTCAAATAAATGTTTTTAAAAAAATCCTACCAATGCTTTGGATAAGAATAATATCTGTAATACTTACTAGTAAGCTGTTGTCAGCTAGTGATACATTCTCATTTGGTTTCTTGTTGTCTAACTTGGTGGTTTCGCTGGCGGATGGAGGAGACTGGGCGGGCACTGACAGAGGGTCATGGTTGGTATCTTCTATACAATCCTGGAGACACACAGTTCTTTGAAAATGTATAGTTAAAAAAGTAATAATTTAAAAACCTTTAACGAGTACCCTCACTATTTTTAACCCCGACTCTAACAGAAATGTGTTATAAGTTTTTAACATGTCTGTCTGTGGGATTGTAGCTCTTAAATGACTGAACTGATTTTTTTTATTGTTGACAGTCTAGGTGTTAGACCACAGCTCACCTAATGTTAAGTGATGGTATAGTCGAATGTAGTAACACACCTAGCCTAGAATGGAACTGGCTCTCAAGCGAGGCTGCTGAAACACAACATTAGGTGTTTGGCGGCAGATTTTCAACTTGGGGGTGGTAGCTAGCTACCACCATGCTATGTTTCCTTCCCCAGCAGCTTAAGCTGTGCTAACCAACCGCACTACCCACTGAGCTATTATTGCTACAAAGCTAATACTTTAATTTTAATTTAAATTTATTGCCATGAATGTCTATTTTAATTTGATTCATTAATGTATTGGCATGCCATCATATTTCTATGCCCGAGGGCAAAGTACGATCACAGGACAAAAATGTAATGTATCCATCTATATTGTACCAATATTACTTGTGTCTTAACATATAGTCTTTATCTTTAGCAGAAACATTGATATATTACCTATTCATGTTTATATTATTAAATAACAACTTACAATATGATGCCTATTGCTCCCAATCCACCAATACCAAAATATATTCAAAGCGATTATAGTCAAAAATCCAAATAAATAGTATAGTAACTCATATAGATTAAAGTAATAAATGTTATTTAAAGATTTCATAGAATGATCATCAGTAGTTTATACAAGAATCCTATGCAAATTTCTTGACTATAAAGAAATTAGCTATACATTAAATTTATCTTTTACTAGAACTGCCACTTCACATTTTTGGTATCAATAATACTTCGAAACATTTGGGACTAATAACATCACGCAATTCTCCTTATAAGATAGAGTTTAATATCAAAACAGGACATGACTATCAACAACGGTGTTTTACCTACGGCTAATAAATATTATCAAAGCGACCACGTCATAGTTTTAATTAGCTATTAAAACCTTATTACAGCAATGAATCAACACCAACTAGATATTTATATCTTACCCATGCGTTATCTTTTTTATTATGACTCGCAGCAATAAGATATTTCAAAGTATTTTGGAGTTATTTTGTTTTTATTGTCAAGCATCAAACTCGGTAACGCCCCCGGCAGATAACAATATCTAAATAAATGTTTGAAATGAACATCAAGAACAGATATACTCACCATCATTTTGAAGAAGATACTATGAAGATTATTTTTGGGTGGAAATTAAAGAATCAACGAATTAATTTGATGCAAAAACAATATAATTGCGAATGCAATTGCAATGCAATTTAGAATTCACGACTTCAATTCATTCAACTTTACATGACATGACATGAGTAAGTAATTTGAATGATTGGATAATATTTTTTTCTTTGTTTTGGCATCGCACTTTACTTATTTACCACTTTAATCTTCGAAATAATTGACACTGTATTTCGATATTTTCGAGTATTTGAGAATAAATCAAGAGGATGAAGTCAATAATTAATTAATCACAGTCAAAGTAAAAGAAAGTAAGTCAAAATGAAGTTTGGTCACACCTTAGGTTGCAATAGGTACTATTTTAGGTGCTCCGACGAAGTTTTGCAAACAACACGAAATTAATTTGTTTCACCGCATTTAAACATTATTCAGTACTAGTGCACGTATTTTGCACTTTAACAACAAAGTATGTCTGCCTTATATTTATGCAGAAAACATAAGCTTTGAAAGTAATAATATAAGGAGGTGACAGATTTTTTTGCGTTCTCTGTAAAAGTTTCGCTAGAAGTTTATATTTATTACGATAGAGAATAGTAAAAAAGCGAGAAATCATCTCAGTAGAGATGATGACATTGATCAATTATGGATAATATAACAAAAATATAAATATATGTATACGTAGTCTAGATTACAGTTAATGTCTAGTATATGCAAAAGTTATGATCATTAACAAGAGTTTACCGGCTAAATGATTTTTTCTATTGATTTTTAATTAATAAGATTCATACTGATTTTTTTCTCACATTAATCATAAATCTTACAAAAATCGTCCCACGTAGCAATCGATACCACTGAAATCACTGAATTCTAGCGAATATCGCTCAGAAGAATAACAAGTAGTGTTTCTAGCAACACCATCGTAGTATTAGTAGAAATTTTAGATCGAAGATACGAAATGGGACCGCGAATGTATTGTTATTATTTTATTTTATAATAAATAAGGACATTTATTTTATACAACAATGGGCACTCAGAAGCCTGGAGAGTGGGCAAACTCTCTTATTGCCCGCTTCGAAGAACAGGTAAATCTTGTACCAAAATCTAGCCGCAAAATTAGACCCACCCTTTTCGACATTTAAAATAATTACCTAGGTATCCCACATTTTTACAGCTTCTTACTTTTTTAACCAAATTAAAAAAGAGTTTTTTTTTCTACTTGTATGCCTTTTTGTATGTGTGTGTAGATTTAATTTTTACTACTATTACAATTTAATAATTTACATACTTTGGTGGAATGGTTTTAAGCAGAATAAAAAACAAAAAAATTAATTAAACACATTAGCTAATCATCCTTATTTCTCTAAATGATGTTTCATTTAAAATGTATTCTATGATAATAATGTGTACATTGTATTTTTTTACACTAGCATGTCTTCCTAGTAAACTATATATAGGTACAACCAATTGCTTAATAAAACTACATTCACGAATGCATGAAGTTGTAAAATAATTGCCCTTTTATGTATATACTATAAAAGTCCGGCCATACAGTGTAGAAACACTGCCTGCGTTACGAGCATGTTTGGCGACCAGGTTCTGCGTCTAAGGGACCATTCACCTAGTATTTAGTACTAATTAATAGCAAAGTAGTTCATAATTAATCTCAAGTAGTTTTAGTTTTTCAATTTTGTGAATTAAATATACATGTTATAATATTTTTTTACTGATAATAAAAAAAGGGAAAAAAATTACAATATTTTATTAATAACTTAAATAAATTATATACAACACATAATAAGACATATACACACATTATACACATTCAAAAGTGTTAATTTTATTATGTAAAATCATACCTTTTTGAGATAGAGGTAGGAACAATGTTTTATTGCTTACTAGTTACTTGGTGAGCAGGCCGTCTCAGCATTCTAGGCTAGGACAGCCATGTATTGCTTTGGAGAAATGACAGTGTCTTGCCAAACGCAGGCTAGTGTCCCATTGCTGGGCAAATGACTTCCCTTATTTCAGACTGTCCAGCTTTTGGTGGCCCAGTGACTATTGTGACGATTTAGTATGTCACATCAACTTCATATGTCCCTGAGGTCGCTTAAATTTTGGAGTCCAAACTGTGACCTTTACCTTTTTTACTTTTAGTCTCACTTCAGTCGTCCGGCTTTGTGGCTGAAGTCAGCAATTTTGGTTTTAGAGTGTAGTATCAAAGTACACTGAGAAAAGTAGTTCATCTTAGGCCGGTCGGCGAGTTAATAGCCTACTCTTGCGTTGGCGTTTAGGGTTGTCACTTTTATTTTTAGTTAAATATTATTTGCGTATTAGGAGCGTAGTAGGTACTAGGTTTTTATTTACATAATAATATGCAATTTATTTTTACTATCAAGTACTATTTCTTTTAGATGTTCGTAAACTAGCGCGCCGTTTCTTGTTCAGTAGGTATTCTGAAGAATGATAAGTCCGGGTTTGATTATTGAGGCACCCAAAGACATCACATTATTTTCTGGTTGATGTCATGTTAAACAATTTTTTTAATATAAGACTGCGCTAAATAAAATGGCCTGTAAAGTGTTAATAATGAAGTGGCCGGTGAAAGCGGGCGTGCAGCGTACTGGAACGCGCGCGGCCAAACTCACGGCAAGGCCCGGACTGCCGGCACCCGAGTCACCCCGAGATTATGCTAATGTGTGCGTGGCAGTGTGTACGTACACGCCCGGTACGCACGCACAAATTCAAACAGGCAGCGGCTAATTTCTATAAAGATGACTTACTGTTCTTAGTTTGCCGTGGTGGTACCGGCGTAAGAATAGTACCCCACCCTATAGTAAGCCGACTCTTACGGCAACCACGGCATCTAAACTACCTATATGACAAATCTTAGCTGTGTCAACATTTGCACGCTCATTGAGGCAAAAACATGATGAAACTTTTGTAACTTAAGACCTATACTATGTAACCACTCATGTTTATGCAAATAAATATATCTTTATCTTTATCTTTATCTTTACGGGTAGAGACCCGTGGTTGCCGTAAGAGTCGGCTAAGGGATGTAATCCGGAAGACGGGCAGCAGCGTCTTCCTTGAACAATCACACCTAACTGCGCTCGCCAACCCGCCTGCCAAGCGTGGCGAGTATTGGCAAAACCCCCCCAGGAGGAGGCCTATGTCCAGCAGTGGACGATCTATGGCTGATGATGTATGTATGATGTACTGTTCTTAGTGTACTGTGATAGTACTGTGTCTGTTATTTGACTCCTAAGATATTACATTCCATCGCTCGCTGGCAAACTCAGAATGTGGTCTTCTGATCTTATATCGACCAGACTACTTCCTTCATATGATCTTGTACTAAGATAAAAATATAATTGGTTTTCTTCAGCTCCCATACAAAACTGGCGCTCAGAATCTCCACTCGCGTATAAACGAAGAACAGTGCAAAGCGTGTCTGGTACAGATTAGCAGACATCGCTTTTCCCTTGTCATAGCTGGTTTGACCAAGATACTTCAACGTGTTAATGAGTTGGTAAGAACTTGTAATACATTTATTTATCTTTTATGAATATTCGCTCTACGATGTTGTTTGTTTTTTCCGGCCTAAAAAAGTACCGTATGTTTTTATTTACGGCAAAGCTGTCCAAAGCAGATACAATTCTAGACCAATATGTTATTTTTTGCCGTGGTGGTGCCGGCGTAAGAATGGTACCCCACCCTCTCTACCCGTGGTTGCCGTAAGAGTTGGCTAAGGGATGTAATCCGGAAGATGGGCAGCAGCGTCTTCCTTGAACAATCACACTTAACTGCGCTCGCCAACCCGCCTGCCAAGCGTGGCGAGTTGGCAAATGTTTTTTTTGCGATCTCAGAGTTGTGCCCGTAGTAAAAGTTGTTTATAAGGGGCCGTCCATTAATCACGTGATATTTTTTTGCGATTTCATAGTTGTGCCCATAGTAAACGTTGTTTATAAGGGGCCGTCCATTAATCACGTGATGTTTTTTTGCGATTTCAGAGTTGTGCCCGTAGTAAAAGTTGTTTATAAGGGGCCGTCCATTAATCACGTGATGTTTTTTTTTAGCATTTTTAAGACCCCCCTCTCCCCTTGTGATATTTCGTTATTTTTTGCTAAACTCCTTCCCCCCCTCTTTCAAGCCTTACGTGATTAATAGACGGTCCCTAATGATGAGTATTATGACCTCCTTTCGGGTACATCCCAATATAACCTCGTATACTTAACAGTCATGTCTTTTTTAGTACCAGCCGACAGTATCAACAGGGCTTAACAGACCGCAGACAGAGTTTGAAAAAGGTTACCACGACAGCTTGGTGATTGTACTAGACACTCTCGAGATATGCCTCAGTTCGCAGCCGAAGGACACAGCAAAATATGAAGAAGCGATGAACGTGAAGATTCTTCTTAGAGAAGTTTGTCAATTTATTGGTAAGTTTTTTTAAACTCTTTTTTATAAAGGAATTCAGTAATATTTATTGATCATAAATAACAATAATGTTACAGGCAACTTGTACAAAAAAAATCTTACAGTCACTATTACACTTTAATGAATAAAGCTATATAATTAACTATAGAATATTAATAGATAAAAATAAGAAACATTAATACAGTCATGAAACTTGCGCTATTTTATTATCAATCGCTATTTTATCATCCGTCAACCTGACAATTGTCAATCTGACATATGTCCATCTATAAATCTTACATCTGTCAATCTGACTTCTGCGTGATTGAGTAACAAACATCCAAACATACAAACTATACTCGCGTGGTGATGGATGATGACGATGATGAAAAGTATCGTATTTTTTATTCCTAGGTCTAAAGTATCTACATGTAAAATTTCATCCAGATCCGTTCAGCCGTTCTGGCGTGATTGAGTAACCAACATCTATCCATCCATCCATCCATCCATCCATGCAAATTTTCACATTTATATCTAATATTAGTGGGATTCATAAGTTAACAACAACGAACATACTTCTGTTTATAGTGCTGGCTCCGTTTATGTGTTATTGACTTAATAAATAAATAAACTTAAAAAAAAAGTTAAACCGACTTCAAAAAAAAAACCACTAAAAAGCGAAAAATAACCTTAATTAAACATTTAAGGCAAAGGATAGAAATGTGTAACAATTCTCTTTTACAGATTTCCAATTTCGTTTTAAATAACTTGCCTACGTAAATACTAAATTATTGCAAAATCTTAATACCAGAAAACAATTACTTCTGTGAACTGCCCTCCTACCTATTTAATATCATCATCAGCCATAGGTCGTCCACTGCTGGACATAGGCCTCCTCCTGGGGGTGTTTTGCCAATACTCGCCACGCTTGGCAGGCGGGTTGGCGAGCGCAGTTAGGTGCGATTGTTCAAGGAAGACGCTGCTGCCCATCTTCCGGATTACACCCCTTAGCCGACTCTTACGGCAACCACGGGTAGAGAGGGTGGGGTACTATTCTTACGCCGGTACCACCACGGCAAACTAAGAACAGTAATAATCTTATAGAAATATTTATAGAAATTAGCCGCTGCCTGTTTGAATTTGTGCGTGCGTACCGGGCGTGTACGTACACACTGCCACGCACACATTAGCATAATCTCGGGGTGACTCGGGTGCCGGCAGTCCGGGCCTTGCCGTGAGTTTGGCCGCGCGCGTTCCAGTACGCTGCACGCCCGCTTTCACCGGCCACTTCATTATTAACACTTTACAGGCCATTTTATTTAGCGCTGCCATCTGCTGCCCATCTTCCGGATTACATCCCTTAGCCGACTCTTACGGCAACCACGAGTAGAGAGGGTGGGGTACTATTCTTACGCCGGTACCACCACGGCAAACTAAGAACAGTAATAATCTTATAGAAATATTTATAGAAATTAGCCGCTGCCTGTTTGAATTTGTGCGTGCGTACCGGGCGTGTACGTACACACTGCCACGCACACATTAGCATAATCTCGGGGTGACTCGGGTGCCGGCAGTCCGGGCCTTGCCGTGAGTTTGGCCGCGCGCGTTCCAGTACGCTGCACGCCCGCTTTCACCGGCCACTTCATTATTAACACTTTACAGGCCATTTTATTTAGCGCTGCCATCTGCTGCCCATCTTCCGGATTACATCCCTTAGCCGACTCTTACGGCAACCACGAGTAGAGAGGGTGGGGTACTATTCTTACGCCGGTACCACCACGGCAAACTAAGAACAGTAATAATCTTATAGAAATATTTATAGAAATTAGCCGCTGCCTGTTTGAATTTGTGCGTGCGTACCGGGCGTGTACGTACACACTGCCACGCACACATTAGCATAATCTCGGGGTGACTCGGGTGCCGGCAGTCCGGGCCTTGCCGTGAGTTTGGCCGCGCGCGTTCCAGTACGCTGCACGCCCGCTTTCACCGGCCACTTCATTATTAACACTTTACAGGCCATTTTATTTAGCGCTGCCATCTGCTGCCCATCTTCCGGATTACATCCCTTAGCCGACTCTTACGGCAACCACGAGTAGAGAGGGTGGGGTACTATTTTTACGCCGGCAACACCACGGCAATTTGCAAATTGTATTTAATATCATCATCGCATTAGGGAAACCCTGTGTGAAATGTAGCAAATAAACAAATAATAAATGATTTCAGATACCAGAAATGAAGGCATCGTAAACAACACACTGCTCCGACAACTCGCCAGCAAAGTCCTGTTTGCCCTAAGCCTCAATTTCTTCAACGCTTGCTTCAACAGAATCAGCGGGAGACTGCAGGTAAATGGGCTTCCTGACCAATGCTGGATCTGAGGCTCTAGTACAGTGATGGGGAAACTACGGCCCGCGGGCCATCTCCGGCCCGCGAAGCGTTGAAATCTGGCCTGCGACCATCAAACAAAAATCAAGTGCAATTTTCGTATTGTTAGAAATTTTAATCTCATTAGCAGTGCGCGACTCGCATAATCACGTATTGTTTCGCTAGCGCGAGCAGTATGAGCTAAAACCGACAATGAAGCTATCGACTTGTCGCGCGCGGTCCGTCGGCGTTGCAGTAAATAAAATAGCCAAAAATGCAACAACTTGGCCCGCCATTTATTTCGTTAGTAAATATTGGCACGCGAAGGAAAAAGTTTCGCCATCCCTGCTCTAGTATATTAGTTTGCGAGAATTACGATAGTACAATCAAATGCTTTATTGAGAACACCAAAGTTACATGTCATATTTGAATATTTGTCGTAAAAAAATAATTATAAATGACATAATATTAAAAGATGTCAAAATATTAAAAGACGTCAAATATAACAATATGTCAATAAGATATAAGTAAACGACAGTCAAATGTATTCAATACAATATTTTATTGATAACAGTTACAAGTTATATGGGGACATTTAGGCAAAATAAAATTAAAATGACAGAATATTAAAAGATGTCTATATAATATTACTAGCAAAAGCTAAGCTTTGTGAGGGCTCGCGTAGTTTTTCTAACGGGTAATAATTTTTAAGGCAGTTGTTATTTACAACCTGATTCTAGTGGTGTCATCTACTATTAAGTAAATTAATTACGATGTATTTGAGTATTGAGTTTAGTTCTGTTGCAGCGATGTTAACTCTTTGGTTTTCTAACAGATGGCGTTAGTAGTATAATAACATTCCATCCAATTAAAGCAAAATTGTTAATGTTATTTTTTTTAAATGGTTATAAAATTATATTTTTTGACAGATAACACATCTAGATATGAAGTTAAATTACTATGTTAAAGCACAAATCTATACGCGTGATAGTTTTTCAGTAAAGTGTACCACAAAAATGGTCAGGTTGTGGAATAGTGTTAGGGTACACTTCGCTCGCCTTGATAACAATAGCTATGTCAATGATTGATTGATTCAGGCGTTACTTTGCTAAAGCTCATTTTATGGTTTAAATAGTCAAAATTATTTACCAAGGGATTTAATGAGAATTAATAATTAAAACAGGACTTTCAGGAGCTCTCCTCGAATTCTGAAGAAAACCCAGACTACACAGATATAGAGTTGATCCAATACGTCAATGTCGACATACTAAGGCTTATTCGGTTACTCACAGGTAAATATAAAATAGTCGAGGCTTGGTTCGCGTGGCCAAAAATTTTAAAAACTTTTTTTTATTAATAAATTGTCTTGTGTTTGACTGCCATCTCACCTTATTCCTCGAAATGGATTTGAAATTTCAAAAACAAAAAAAAATGTACATTCCCCATTGTCTTTTCCGAAATGGCCCACAAACGCAGCTAAATGCTAGTATAAAATAAAAATAAGTAGAAAATATAATTAATAAATTTTATATTCGATTACAGAATCTATACAGAAATTTAAATTGTTAAGAAAGTCGACGCATATAGTTCTTGTTTCCTGTCTAGAAAAAGCTATATGGAATTGGATGGATACATACCCACAAGTAAGTAAAGCTTAAGTTTTTTTAAACCTCACTTAAATTTTACGAAATGGTCAACGGTCATCACAAAAAACAGATACTGGACACTAAAAGGCCTGTGCCCAAGAGTGGGACACAATGATTCTGAAATATGCAAATAAATAAAATAAGAATAGCACGGTTTTTTTTTTTATGAGTGACAGACTGGGTATTTGATCACAGCTCACTTGGTGTTAATGAGGCCATTCAAGTATTACGTAAGCAGAATTTTAATAATTATTAACCCCTCCCTTCCCTTTGTCAGCAAAAGTAAGCAAAGCTCTTACTTCTCTCTCCTGTGCTTAAATAACAAGGAAAATAAACAATCAGCATAATTTATATGACTTTGCTGACGTTATCACCATTCAGATCGCCTCATCCCCAATGTCAAGAAAAATAAGCAAAACAACGACCCCCCACCCTTTGGTGCTTACGTAATACTTGAACGGCCCTTAAGTAACGGTGTGGTTGAAAATGGTAAACTTACTTAGCCTGTAATGGAACTGACTTTCAAGTGAGGCTGCAGGAACACACTGTAAGATGTTAGGCGCCAGATTTTCAACTTGAGGGTGGTTGCTAGCCAGTCGGGTAATAGAAAATACCCTACCACCAAGTTATGGTTTCCTCACGATGTGTTCCTTCACCGACAGCTCTAGCTCGTTGGGGTTTGAACCCACCCTCTTCGGCGTGCGAACCGACCGTGCTAACCACCAGTTATCAACGGTGCGATCGAAGGTGGTAAACATACCAAGCCTGGAATGGAACTAGCTCTCAAGTGAGTCTTAGTGTGGTGCCCATAGTACAAGCTATTCGTAATGATGTGTATGACCTTTCACGGTCTATACCGTGAAAATAGGTGGTTAATATTTGACCTAATTATCCTGAACAAACATAAAAATACGGACACTCAAATCACGCGCACAGAACATGACATGGTAGTCGCGCGCGGTCACAGATTAGATAACAGTTACTACGCGGTCTACGTATGGTAGTTATGTCTCGCGCTAGCTCGGCGCGTGAGGCCGCGCGCTGTCCATACATTCTGGAGTCTTGGGATAAACTTTAACCAAGGTTTTCTTAGTTTTTTTTTTGTATTTGTTTCGATTTTATTTCTTTATACGTTTCATATGACTACTAACTAACATGTGTTTGAATATTACTAATGTTCAAACTGTCAGCCCATATAGCACTAGCAAAACAAAGTCCAGGGTATCGCTGTTTTGGCGCTCATTACTTTGAGACATTCGATGGTTAGTCTCAACAGCCTGTAATTTTGCTAGCATAGTACCCATACCTCATCTTCTTGCTTGATGGCAGAATTATTAACTGAAACGCTCTTAAGGTTTATAGAAAACTTTATGCGAGACATTGCACAGACACGTCTTGATCGTCGGAAAACGAGAGCGGGAGAGCGCAAATATAAGAGCGAGAAGGTTGCGCTTGCACCACGGAACATATAATAAGTTTGTCAACGTCTAGTATGAATAAGGCGCAAGAATTCAAATAATCAACAAGAATCTTGTAGCGATGATGGTTCAGTGGTTAGCGCGGTAGGTTCACATGCCGAAGGGCGTGGGTTCAACCCCAACAATGAGCTCGAGCTGCCGGTGAAGGAAAAACATCGTGAGGAAACCATAGCGTGGTGGTAGGGTACTTTCTAGTACTCGGCTGGCTAGCTACCACCCTCAAGTTGAAAATCTGCCGCCAAGCATCTAACGGTGTGTTCCGGCAGCCTCACTTGAGAGCCAGTTCCATTCCAGGCAAGGTGTGCTTTACCATCTTCGACCACACCATCACTTAACATCAGGTGAGCTATGGTCAAACACCAAGCCTGCCAGGCATAAAAAAAAAACTGCTACTGCGGTACAAAAATCCCGCATAAGTTATGTCAAAAATTTCAAAACCATGTTTCCATTGTAAAATTGTGTTCAATTTTGTTTGTAGGAATTCTCTGAAGTGCAATGCCGGCCTAATGACGACCTGAGCAAATGTTGTGACACGCTTTTCGATATTCTGCAAGACAGTTTCTCCGACAACAAGAAATCGAGGGTAGCGATGTGGCCTTTACAGATTATGCTACTCGTTCTCAACCCTGTAAGTATTGAGATAAAGGTTATTTTTAAATCAACAGCCTTGACACCTATTTTGTTTTACTGTAAATTTATTCTGCAGAAAGTTCTAGAAGAGATAGTGAACGCCGACAGCGGCGCCCCCTGCAGTCCCAGACATACCAAGAAGAAACATTTTATCGACTCTGTCAAGAGAGGACTCAGTAAGTTTGTCGCTATTCTTAGAATAAATTATAATAATTTCAGATCAAAAAGGAGTAGGTACAGTAGAACGCCGATTATCCGAACGCTGATTAACCGAATTGCCAATTATCCGAATCGGCCCTAAGCGTAATATAAAAAATTAAAACCAAGTAATTTTTGTTTTGTTTTGTTGTAACAAGTTGGAACTCGTTGGAATCCATTTTTTTACGCTGACATGCTTGGTGTTTGACCACAACTCACCTGTATGCTTAGTGCGAGTTTTTTTAACTACTCGATCGCGTTAAAGTTAACTCCAATTTGTATGGAATTGGATCAGCGCCACCTAGCGTGACGTTCGTAAAACATATTTTGTGAGTGCGAGATTGATTGTTAACTTTACGATCGTGACCATCGACTAACTTTACCGAAGTGAGCACGTTAACGAGCTTGGATGATGTTTTTGCGAGTGCGAGTTGCAACGTTAGTCTATTTTGACAGTGAGATTGTAAACTTCTTCACTTCCGAGCAAGTTAACTTTGTCACGAAGCTTTTGGTAGTGAAAACGATACAATACGAATTTCTTTTTAGAAATTAATTATTTTTGTGTTTTAAATTGGAGAAAAAAATGGCAGGTCGTAACTTTTTTGCTTGGAGAATGTGGTCGACGGCAAAAAGCAAGGACAGCAAGTCCTCAACCGATAATAAACACTAATAAAATGATGTATGATGATGATGATGTATATCGTTTTAACCTTTTTTCACTACTCTCTGGATTTTGTATCACCACTGCCATCACTATTGAGCAGTGATATAAGGTCCTCCCAACGGTGGCGGTGGTGGTGGTGGTGGACCATCCACCATTAGGAGGACCTTATATCACTGCTGGGATATAGGAATTGGTTATAGGCTTACTAAGATCTCCATGAAAATAAAACTAGAAAATAAAAGTACAAAATAGGTAGGTATATTACAATACAAGTTCAATTCAACAACTCGTATTAAATAGGTATTGTAAAGATCTTGATCTTATTTTTATTAGATACTTACTCTTCCATAAAAGTTACTAACAAGTCAAATTGATGCTGGCTTGTTTTCATTTTTCATTTTATTTTAAATCGAGTTATAAAGAATAATTTAAATTTGACTCACATATAAAGATACACACACAGTTTGTTTACATAATAAAATTCAATAAGTGACGCTAAGTTTAACACGACTATTTTTGATAGTACAACGCCTCGATACAAATAGCGTTAGAAAATCATTGTATTTAATTTGGTCGGCTTATCACATAAAAGCCACGTGCTACCAACATACGAAATAAAATAAACGCTATACTCGGTGACCAAACGGCATTCGAATCAAATAACTAGTTTGTCACTCACACTCAGACTTACTCACTTTACGACGTGACCAACGGATGCTCGATTTACGCTGTAGTTAAGTAATTCGATTTGTTTAGGAAACTCGCACTAAGCATACTGATGTTAAGTGACGGTGTGGTCGAAGATGGTAAAGCACACCTAGCCTGGAATAGAACTGGCTCTCAAGTGAGGCTGCCGGAACACACCGTTAGATGCTTGGCGGCAGATTTCCAACTTGAGGGTGGTAGCTAGCCAGCCGAGTACTAGAAAGTACCCTACCACCACGCTATGGTTTCCTCACGATGTTTTCCTTCACCGGCAGCTCAAGCTCATTGTTGGGTTTTAACCCACGCCCTTCGGCATGCGAACCGACCACGCTAACCACTGAGCTATCATCGCTATTAAAACTACCACTGTAGTTTTTTTTAATGTAAAAGTAATTAGACGACCGATATGTAGCACTGCAGTACCAAATGTTTAAAGCAAACATTAGTGCGCGAACATTACTGTGTTTCGGTTCAAAGGGTATTGCAGCGAAATTTCAGGGCTGTTTGATAACGGCAACAGGTAGACGCTTGAAATATTCACAGAATATTTAGTTATATATAAGTTATAAGCTAATTCTGTTAATATATTTAATAATTTAGTATATAAACATAATTTATCTGCATGTTAATGTATATTTGTATTTTATATGTATATTTGTATTTTATATGTATATATTTTGTATATTTATTGTATGTATTTTTTATTTATTTATAGTAAGTATGTTTTTCTGTTTGTATATATGTAAATATTCTCTCTCTGTCATTTTATATAATTAATATTATTTGCTTTTTTTACACCAACTTAAATATCTATTCTTTTAATTTCCATCCTAAGGTTGTCTGGAAGAAATCGCTCTAGGCGATAAGGCCGACATTGTACACCGTTTATTTGTTGTTTCTATGTTGTATGTTTCTATGTTTTGTTACTTTCTTTCTCTTTTTTAAATTTTTGTATGTATTTTTATAATGTTTGGTATATAATAAAGTTGTATTGTATTGTATATATTCACTTTAAAAATACATAATTAAATTAAAACAAATGTTTAAGTGGGCTCCCATACAACAATTTTTTTACAAAAAGCCGTTTTTATAGATAATGGTACGGAACCCTTCGTGCGCGAGTCCTACTCGCGCTTGGCCGGTTTTTTAATTTATACTTGTTCTCTTGCAGGTCCGCAGAACAACTCGAAACAAATGACGGAAGCGGCGATAGTGACATCTGTCAAGTTGTGCAAAGCATCCACTTACTTCAACTCGGCTGATTCCGGAAATGTCACTTTTGTTCTCGTCAATAGAGTCATTAACGATCTCAAGGTCAGTAATTTTTAGGACACTTCTATTTAAATAAACAAATTAAATATTGTAGGACACATTACACAGTGCCATCTGACCCCAAACTAAGCAGAGCTTGTATGATGGAAGTCAGATAACTGATAGAATACATAAATACTTTTTTTTTGTAAATACATACAGAACTCTCAGACACAGAAAAAAACATTTTTTTATACCATTAAATGTTTGCCCTTGGCGGGAATCGAACCCACGCCCTACAGCTCAGGCAGACATACTCCCAATGAGCCAACAGGGCTGTCAAATTACACGCTGTCAAACATTACGTCAATTTTACACGCAGAACTTAATTTTTTATTAGAAATAGGCTTTTGACCGCCATCTCACCTGATTTTAAGTTACCGATTCAGTCTTGATTTGAAGACACCCAGATTATATCCATCGGGGAACACCCACTCAGACAGCACATTCCACTGTCTAGCAGTCCGCACAATGAACGTGGAATCAAATCATTTCGTTCGAGTTTTTGGAAATCAAAATCAAAAAGTCATTTATTCAGTTTAGGCCCTGGTAAGGCACTTATGAACGTTAAGTTACATGTTTGAATCTACCACCGGCTCGTAATTACACTTCAACTGAGAAGACTCCGGCAAGAAACTCAGCAAGGCATTTTTTTTGTGGATCTTTCTTTTCATATTAGATAGGTACAGTTATAGATATTAATACATTATGCTTACTTATACAATTGTCACTTAGCCAGGGGGATGTAAGTGCAGAGAGAAGCTACTACAACATCATCATCATCATCATCTCAGCCGTAGGACGTCCACTGCTGGACATAGGCCTCCCCCATTGACTTCCATAAAGACCGGTTAGAAGCGGCTCGCATCCAGCGCGTTCCTGCGGTCTTTATGAGGTCGTCTGTCCACCTTGTGGGTGGACGTCCTTCGCTGCGCTTGCCAGTCCGTGGTCTCGACTCCAGAACTTTGCAGCCCCATCGGCCATCAGTTCTGCGTGCTATGTCCCTACCCACTGCCACTTCAACTTGCTAATCCGCTGGGCTATGTCGGCTACCTTAGTTCGTCTACGGATCTCCTCATTTCTGATTTGATCTCGTAGGGAAACTCCGAGCATAGCCCTCTCCATAGCTCGTTGTGCGACTTTGAGCTTATCTAGAAAGCACATAGTCAGAGACCACGTTTCAGCGCCATAAGTCATCACTGGTAACACACTCTGGTCGAAGACTTTCGACTTGAGGCACTGAGGTATATCAGACGAAAAAACGTTGCGCAGTTTTTCGAACGCTGCCCAGCCGAGTTGGATTCGACGACTGACCTCTTTCTCGAAGTTGGACCTACCTAGTTGGACTGCTTGTCCTAGGTAAATGTATGAGTGAACAACTTCAAGAACCGAGCTCCCAACTGATATTGGGGTGGGCTCAACATTGGTATTCGACATCACCTTTGTCTTATTTATGTTCATTTTAAGTCCCACCCGTTGGGAAACTAGCTACTACAACCATATATGAAAATTTTATCTTATTTCCAGTCGTTACTGTTCAACCCCTCCAAATCTTACATTCGTGGCTCGCTACTCTCCGGCTATTCAGAATTGGACCTCATGACGGATTGCTTCGTCTCCCTCTTTCGCATCCAGCCTCACAACAACGACGCTCTCAAAGTCTGCCTCAACCTCAACACCCACATCTCGTACCACGCTGTCATCGTCAACTCACTGCTAAGGTAAACGGAAGAGATTAAGTTATTTGGTGGTAAAGTTATAGATCCCTTAGCAGGAGGTCGTCTAGGTAGGCACCACCGCAGTACCAAATATTCTGCCGCCAAGCAGTAGTGTGTAAACATTACTGTGTTTCGGTTTGAAGGGTACTGCAGCGACATTACAGGCCTGTTGAGACTAACCATTGAAAGTCTCAAAGTAATGAGCGCCAAAGCAGCGATGCCCTGGACCATTATTAAAAATATTAAATTACTAGTAAATAATTATATATTTTTATTTTTATTTAATTATATTGACATATTTTATATTTGACATTGTTCGGTCCCAGCAAGCAATAGAGGGTAGACGGAAATTTGCTCCGTCAATTTGTCACTTTGCAACCTTCGATCGACGAGAAGCTCTGTCGTTGCGGTCGAGATTGGACGTACGTTACGTTCCCTGCTCACGGCGCGCGCGCAAACTAATTAATCTAGAATCATCGAAACCAGTGTCCGTGACATTGTGCCGTCAAGTTGCGAACGGATTTAGACCACCAGCAGTTCTAGCCGTGCTAGATACGAAGCCCGCGACGGAAGCTGAAGCCGTATAGGCGGTCGTGGATTGAAGGTTGGTGGAGTTTTTTCTTATGCCTTCGACAGCTTGCGGGGATAGACTATCAGTTCCCGCCTGGTTCTAGATGCACCTCATACAGTCCATTTAAATCATATCTCTTTCCCGAGACTGTACGTGTATCGTACAGACATATTATATTACATTGACATATGTTAAGATTTTGACATGAAATCGATCAAAATAATTGAAAGTCACTCCTGAAATCCCTCGTCCTACTTCCCTTAAGTGTCTCCTTTCCCTGGTGCTCACCCCATTTATAAATATTACTAGCTGTGCCCCGCGGTTTCACCCGCGCTAGATGCCTACGGCATAGTAGCTTTATGCATGCAAAGTCTCAGCCAGACCGGTTTAAAATTGACAAAGTTTCATACAAACTTTCATCCCCTTTTTTGTCCCCTTGGGGGTAGAATTAATCAAAATCCTTTCTTAGCGGATGCCTACGTCATAACATCTACCTGCATGCCAAATTTCAGCCCGATCCGTCCAGTGGTTTGGGCTGTGCGTTGATAGATCACTATGTCAGTCAGTCAGTCAGTCAGTCAGTCACCTTTAAGTTATATATATTTAGATAAAAGCAATAAAATAAAACTGTAAATATGTGTAATGGGTAAAAACTATATTATGAATGTTTGTGTGCATATATACATTTTTTTTTTTATGGCTGACAGTCTAGTTGTTTTGACCACAACTCACCTGATGTTAAGTGACGGTGTGGTCGAAGATGGTAAAGCACACCTAGCCTGGAATAGAACTGGCTCTCAAGTGAGGCTGCCGGAACACACCGTTAGACGCTTGGCGGCAGATTTTCAACTTGAGGGTGGTTTTTAGCCAGCCGAGTACTAGAAAGTACCCTACCACCACGCTATGGTTTCCTCGCGATGTTTTCCTTCACCGGCAGCTCAAGCTCATTGTAGGGGTTTGAACCCACTTCAACTTGAGGGTGGTTTTTAGCCAGCCGAGTACTAGAAAGTACCCTACCACCACGCACGCCCTTCAGCATGCGAACCGACCGCGCTAACCACTGAGCTATCATCGCTACAAAAAATCTGTGTTCATCATGTGTTTGTCTATAGCTAGCTTTAATTGTTTTGTTGCATAAAATGAAAAGCACAAAACTCTGAACCGTACGGTAAATAATATTCGACTCTTAACCCAATCTCTTTATGTGGCAGTCTATCATTCCACGAGTCATTGGCAGAATTGTGAAGTATCTTCGCAAAGGCCATTTATCAAGAATTATTATTTGTTGTTTTATTTTTTGTCGTTATACATAAAATAATCCTTATTTTCAGAGTGATAAAGCAGCCTCGATTGCCCTGGTGGCCGCAAATAGAACTTTTATACCCGAGAGCGAGCGAACTCAGGGCGATGTTCATTGACAGCTGTAATAAAGCGACACAGGTGAATATTTATGCAAAAAAAAACATTTATATTTGGCATCGCACTTTTTGCATACAGTATGAAGTAGTCCATATTTTTAAGTGTATCAAGATAAAAACAATTAAAACAAATCTTTTTTTTTTTTCTCTTTTTTCTTGGCATCGCACTCTGTGCTGCCAGTTTCAATGTTTCTATATTTTGTATGCATGCTTCAGTTTTTAGCTTCTTTATCTTTATAGTCAAAGTCCAGTCTTGGTCAAGTCCAATTCGTGTCAGTCAAATCTAGTCATGCCTTAGTAAAGTAGTGGCGACTTTACTATTAGCTTCGATGGAGTTTTGGAAGCAACACAAAAAGTCATGTTTCACCACATTATATCACTTTCCCACACTCGTGTTTGTAATTCGGCACTTTATGAATAAAACACCACAATTTTTATACATAAACACTCGAAAAAACACTAGTTTTAGATAAAAATACAATGGGGCGACATTATTCTTTCCACGTTCCCGCCAAAAAACGCGACACAGGTGAATATCTTTAGCACAAAAAAATCTTTATATTTGGCGTCGCACTTTTTGCATACAGTATGAACTAGTCCATATTTTTAAGTGTATCAGGATAAATACAATTAAAACAAATCTTAGCCACAATCAATGTCATTTAAAGTAAGTTATGGTCAATTATTTTAAAATTTTAATTTGAAATATTTCAGGCAAACAAAAACCCATAATTACATTCAACTTTAAGACAAGATAAATTAGACACAATATTCAATCAAAATACAAATGACTTGCTTACTTGTAAATTACTTTGTGTAACTTATCCTGCGACTTTACACTTGCAGTACTAGATATATCATAAAAACTTTAAAATATCGAAATACATGACATTGGTAAATGCACAAAGTGCGATGCCAAAAACTAAGAAGAAATAAAACTATGACACTTTCCTATTCCCGCCAAAACTTCAAATGACGTTTTTTTTTTCTTTCTTCTTGGCATCGCACTCTGTGCATTCTGCCAGTTTCAATGTTTCTATATTTTGTGAGTAGTCTTCATATTTCAGCTTCTTTATCATCTATAGTTACAGTCAAAGTCTAGTCTTGATCAAGTCATAGTAAAGTAGTGGCGAATAATAGTAACAGTATAATAATGTTTTTACACATATTTTTACTTTAATGATAATAAATATAAATACGAAATTTTGTCTGTTTGTATATTTGTTAGTGCGTTTGTTACATCCTCACAATACAACGGCTTAACAGATTTGGGTTAAATTTGGAATGCAGATAGCTTAAAATGTTGAAACACAAAAGCTAATATTTATGTAATGATTATAGCTATAGGGTTTATTATACATACTATATAAAGTTATTTGTATGTATATTCTTATTATATGCAATAATGTTAATTAAATATTTTCAAATGAATTATTTTTTTAGGGTTACGTCGTCCATACGCCTTTAAGAATGATCTCCCTTTCGTTGAAATCAAAAGAAGTTCAGTCGAAATTCAACCGAAGCGAAGAAATGCCAGCGTATAGGAATTTACTGCTTAGCTGTGTGAAGCTTATCCATGCTGATCCGATGTTAATGCTTAGTGTAAGTATTGTTTATCCGAAAATATACAGATTTAGTTCCGAATCTTTAATGACTATTTTTTAAATGACTGCAAAGATTTAGTTATAAATCCTTATTAAGTATTTTTAAACGAATATGTAAAGATTTAGTTTCGAATCCTTATTAATCATTCATTAAATTAATATGCAAAGATTTAGTTTTAAATCCTTATTGAATATTTTTAAAGGAATATGTAAAAATTTAGTTTCAAATCCTTATTGAGTATTTTTTAAACAACTATGCAGAGATCGAGTTTTTTTAAAAGAATAAAGATTCCGTTCCGAATTGAGTATCTTCTTATATTATGAAAATATTTAGATTCTATTTGTTATCGAGTATTTTTGTCCGAATATGCAAAGATTTGGTTTTGAAACTTTGTCTTTGTCTTTGAAACCGCGATAGCTAGGCAGTTGAAATTTTCACAAATTATGTATTTCTGTTGCCGCTATAACAACAAATATTAAAAACAAAATAAAATAAATATTTAAGGGAGGCTCCCATACAACAAACGCGATTTTTTTTGCCTTTTTCTTAGATATTGGTACGGAACCCTTCGTGCGCGAGTCCGACTCGCACTTGGCCGGTTTTTTGTTTACATCTGTATCATACCTATAGCGCAAATAAATGGATTATTATTATTTTATCAACAGAACCCTGGACGTACAGCACTAGAGATTCAGTCGTCTACTACGGAACTGATCAATGGCTTAGTATCATTGGTACATCAAACTGGCATGGGAGAGATATCGCAAGCTGCAATGGACGCTCTTTTGGCATTGCACCGACCTGATAGGGTTAACATGTGGAACCCGGAGGCGCCACTTAATACTTTCTGGGATATCAGGTGAGGAGGACTCGATAAAAACAAAAACTCACTTTAGTGTTCTAGATATATATTTAGTTTATTTCCGCTTAACAGTCGTTCCAGCTACAACATAAATGAGGATTTAAGTTTAAAAACTTGACAAAACTTTAAAATACTTGAAAATATTTTTTAAAAACTTTAACAATTAAAAAAAAAACCTATCCGGTACTTTACTTAATATCTAAAACTAAATTTGACATAAACTTAAAAGCTTAAACAAAACACTAATTAAAATAAAAACAAAAACCACAAGTGTTTATATCCTCTTCTCGCCGCAGTAATCAGTTGCCGACACGCGTGTCGCCTCTATACGAGGCATCCTCAGGACGTGTTGACTCTCCGACCCCTTGGCCAAGACTGAAATTGAAAAACTCACTTTAAAAGAAAACGTAAATTCAAGCCCGAAACACAGACACAGACAGGCGTTAGGAAATTGTTTTAAATAGACGGAATGGGGAAAGATTTGATGTGGAATTGGGTTCTTGGTGGAATGAGGTCTTCTGTGGAATAGAGCCTGTGGTGAAATGGGATCTGCCAAGGAATAGGCCCTAGGGTAGGTGTAGGTTTGGGTTTGTGGTGGAATGGGGTCTATTGTGGAATGGGCCTGTGATATAATAACATATTGTGCCGATATGTAGAAGTTCATTTTATCCCGCTGATTTTTTAGGGTTCCGTACCCAAAGGGTAAAACGAGACCCTATTACTTAGACTCCGCTGTCCGTCTGTCTGTCTGTCTGTCCGTCCGTCTGTCACCAGGCTGTATCTTATGAACTGTTTTAGTTGGACAGTTGAAATTTTCACAGATGATGTATTTCTGTTGCCGCTATAACAACAAATACTAAAAAACAGAATAAAATAAATATTTTAGGGGGCTCCCATACAACAAACTTGATTTTTTTTGCTCGATATTGATAACGGCAACAGGTAAACGCTTGAAATATTCACAGAAGGTTCTATATTCACTTTGAAAAGAAATAATTAAATTAAAACAAATATTTAAGGGGGGCTCCCATAAAACGGACATGTCTTATTTTACCTTTAGATAGATAATGGTACGGAACCCTTCGTGCGCGAGTCCAACTCGCACTTGTTACACTAAATCATAATTATTTTTTATTTAAAAATAATACAGGCGAACGAGTCGCTCTCCTGATGGTAAGAGATAACGCCTGTCCATGACCATTGCAGCGATACACAGAACTTTGAGTAGCAAAATAATCAAGGCATCGCTGCTTTGGCGCTCATTACTTTAAGTCTTTCGATGGTTAGTTTCATAAGTTCTATAATTTTGCTAGCTGCGGTAACCCTTCAAACCGGAACACATTAATGTTTACACACTACTGCTTGGCGGACAATTTCAGTAATTATTTTGTTGTCTTTGAGTTTTTATCTATTTAATATTATATTGCTCCTTTTTTAGCTCCCAAGTGCTATACAACATCAGCCAGAAACTGATCCAGCGTCAGATATGCAATTACCGTGAAGTTCTGCGGTGGCTAAGAGATATCCTAACTTGTCGTAACGAGTTCTTGGCAAGGCATAAAGAATACGCCAACCAAGGATCTAATGTCCCTATTTGTAAACAAGCACATATAAAACTAGAGGTAAGAATGATAAGTAAAGATTTTTGCAGCGATGATAGTTCAGTGGTTAGCGCGGTAGGTTCGCATGCCGAAGGGCGTGGGTTCGAACCCCAACAATGAGCTTGAGCTGCCGGTGAAGGAAAACATCGTGAGGAAACCATAGCGTGGTGGTAGGGTACTTTCTAGTACTCGGCTGGCTAGCTACCACCCTCAAGTTGAAAATCTGCCGCCAAGCATCTAACGGTGTGTTCCGGCAGCCTCACTCGAGAGTCAGTTCCATTCCAGGCTAGGTGTGCTTTACCATCTTCGACCACACCATCACTTAACATCAGGTGAGCTTTGGTCAAACTGAAGACTGCACACAAAATATAGACACATTGAAACTGACAGAATGCACAGAGTGCGATGCCAAGAAGAAAAAATTATAATAATGATACGTTTATTGACAGGTGGTGTTCTTCATGTGTCTATGGTCGATCGACACTGACGTGGTTTTGGTAGCGATGTCGTGCTTCGCCCTACTCTGCCAGGAGGCTGATATCCGATGCGGCTCAGATGAGATCACCGCACACTGCCTGCTACCCAACTACGCCGTGTTCCAAGAGATCGCGCACACTTCCACGGTGTTGACTACAGGTAATACATTATTGCACGGTGTCAACTACAGGTAATGCACATTTGCACGGTGTTGCCCACAAGTAATGCACATTTGCACATTTAAACGGTGTTTATTACGGATAATGCATATTTGCACGGTAGTGAGTACAGGTAATCCTTTATTGAACGGCGTCAACTACAGATAATGCACATTTGCACGGTGTTGCCCACAAGTAATGCACATTGGCACATTTAAACGGTGTTTATTACGGATAGTGCATATTTGCACGGTAGTGAGTGCAGGTAATCCTTTATTGAACGGTGTTAACTACGATAACACTGCAATTACGACGATACTACGATACTATATTTAAGCAAATAAAAAATTTGAATTTGATAATGCACATTTGCACGATGTTGACCATAAATAAGGCACATTGGCATTGCAGTGTTTATTACGGATAATGCATATTCGCACGGTAGTGAGTACAAATCCTTTATTGCACGGTGTTAACTACAGATAATGCACATTTGCACGGTATTGACCACAAATAATACACATTGGCATTGCAGTGTTTATTACGGATTATGGATATTTACACGATGGTGAGTACAGGTAATCCGATATTGAACGATGTCAACTACAGACACGTTTGTATGGTGTTGACCACAAGTAATGCATATTGGCACCGTTTAAATGTGAATTACCTGAATTCGCATTTAAACGGTTTTTATTAGGTATAATACATATTTGCACGGTGGTAAGCGTAGATAATGCACAATTGCACGGTATTAACTATAGGTAATGCATATCGGCACTGAGTTGATTACATACAATGCGCATTTGCACGGTGTTGATTACAGGTTAACCGCACTCTTTTACGGTGTTAACAGAGTGGATTCAGTCGGATAATTTCAAACATAAAAGAGTATGACTGTAAATCTGGCTATTTTTAAAGTTCTGTGTGTGTTTTTTTGGGACTATTTTAATTAGTCCCACATTTTTTTATGTAAATATTTTTGTGTTTTTGTTCCAAGCAGCCAGTCAGGATATGGCACGAGGTTGTTCTTACAAGAACATTCACAGTAAGTATGTAGTGGATTCGATGCCAGTACCAATCACCATATCAGCCATAGGACGTCCACTGCTGGACATAGGCCTCCTCCTGGGGGGGTTTTGCCAATACTCGCCACGCTTGGCAGGCGGGTTGGCGAGCGCAGTTAGGTGTGATTGTTCAAGGAAGACGCTGCTGCCCATCTTCCGGATTACATCCCTTAGCCGACTCTTACGGCAACCACGGGTAGAGAGGGTGGGGTACTATTCTTACGCCTGCACCTCCACGGCACAAAGTACCATTACCAATAAGTTCTTTAAAATTTGTAGATTTGTTTTATTTAAATTTGTCTAAGAGGTCTTATGAGTATCAGATATTTCGCCAAGCAGTAGTGTGTAAACATTACTATGTTCCGGTTTGAAGGGTACTGCAGCTAGCGAAATTACAGGGCTATTGAAACTAATTATCAAATGTCTCAAAGTAATGAGCGCCAACGCAGCGATGCCTTGAACTTTGTTTTGTTACTCAAAGTTCTGTGTATCGCTGCAATGGTCATGGACAGGCGTTATCTCTTACCATCAGAACAGTGACGTGTTCGTCTCATTACTTTTACATTAAAAAAACGCCAAGCTCTTAATTGGAATCGACAAAGTTATGTCGGAGACCAAATATGCAACAAATGTGACATTAGGGCTGTCCACTAAGGCTGTGCTTGATTGCAGGTTCGGCGGCCCTGCAAAAGCGTATAATGGCTCTACTTAGGAAGATAGAACATTGTGTCAACGGAGTTCAACCAGTATGGGAAGAGACATTCCGGTGTTGGTAAGGAAATCTTATACCTTTAAACGAGCAATTCTTGTATATATATATATATGTATATATATTCTGAATCTGGGAAACGGCTCCAACGATTTTCATGAAATTTAGTATGCTGGGGGTTTCGAGGGAGATAAATCGATCTAGATAGGTTTCATTTTTAGTAAAAGTCGTTTTATCCATGTTTTCAGCCGAGCAAAGCTCGGTCATTCAGGTACTTATACTTAACTAGCGAACCCCATTGCGTAATCAAAATTGAAAAACACTGGTTTAAAAGATCTAAGCGTACGGCGGGAAGCGACTTTGTTTTTGTGGTTAGCGTGGTGAATTCATACGCAGAAGGATGTGGATTCAAATTCCAACAAGGAGCTTGAGCTACTCGTTAAGAAAAACATCGTTATGTAACCATAGTTTGGTGGTAAGGTATTCTCTAGTACTAGACTGGCTAGCTACCGCACAAGAGTTAAAGTTCTGCCGCCAAGCACCCAATAGAATATTGCAGCAACCTCACTTCAGAGCCACACATCCCAACGGATGGGTCTTAAAATGAACATGGATAAGACAAAGATGATGTCGAATACCCAAGTTGTACCCACCCCAGTATCAGTTGGGAACTCGGTTCTTGAAGTTGTTGACACGTACATTTACCTAGGACAAGCGGTCCAACTAGGTAGGTCAAACTTCGAGAAAGAGGTCAGTCGTCGAATCCAACTCGGCTGGACAGCGTTTGGAAAACTGCGCAACGTTTTTTCGTCTGATATACCTCAGTGCCTCAAGTCGAAAGTCTTCGACCAGTGTGTGTTACCAGTTGTGCTTGAAGAGTTTGTTCGTGTGTTTTGATGGTTAACAGCCTCAAACCAGAACACAGTAAAATTAACACAATGCTAAGGAGATCTACCACCAAGCTTAACCGCAGGAGGTACCACCGCAGTGCCAGATATTCTGCCGCGAAGCAGTAGAGTGAAACATTACTGTGTTCCGGTTTGAAGGGCACTGCAGCGAAATTACAGGGCTGTTAAGACTAACATCGAAAGTCTCAAAGTAATGAGCGCCAAGGCAGCGATGCCCTGGACTTTGTTTTGCTATTTGAAGTTCTGTATATCGCTTGTCTTTCGTCTTTTCCATTAAAAAAATCTACTACAAAGTTATACTTCTCCGACTTATCCCTGCACAAATTTATTCCAGGGACTCTCTAGTGAAGATACTGTCAAAAGCCCCCAAAGGTCAGGGAGACAAGATGGACGATTGTCAAATGGAAGCGCTACATAGAGCTGTGGCAAAACGAAGAGTCTCCCATCATACCAGCACTGAACACGATATTGAGGTGAACTAGTTTCAAAATCCTAACCTGGATGTAAAATTCAAAACTACCTGTAAACTTACATATTTTCTAGATCGATTTTTTCGCCCCCAAAAACCTCCTTTCGAAGCAAATTTCATCGAAATCGTTAGACCGTTTTCTCGATTTCAATATACCCATGTATTTATACAAATATTGTTATTTTAATAGTATTACATAAATAGGCGCCCGCTCTGGCAGCAGATTACAATCTAAATATATATAACTCAAAGGTGACTGACTGACTGACTGACATAGTGATCTATCAACGCACAGCCCAAACCACTGGACGGATCGGGCTGAAATTTGGCATGCAGGTAGATGTTATGAAGTAGGCATCCGCTAAGAAAGGATTTTGATTAATTCTATATAATATATAATTTATCTTTGAACTCAATTCTAAAGTCAGCGCGTACGAAGTCGCGGGCGTAAGCTAGTTAAATATATACTCGTACTTACTAGCAAAAAGCTGAGCTTTACGAGGGCTCGCGTAGTTTTTCTAACGGGTAATAAATTTTAAGACAGTTGTTATTTACAACCTGATTCTAGTGGTGTCATCTAGTATTAAGAGGAAAGCAGTCAACTGAGACATTTGAAAATTAGGAATTTCACTAAGCTATTTCTGTCGCGCCGCACGCAGCACCCGCGTACATACTGAGCGAAAGGGACAACTGCACCTCGGGCTCATTAACCCGAAATAAAATGAACAAAATCGAGGATTCGTATTCCTCTGTTTCCTCCTTCAAATTTAGACCGATTTTAGTATTTCTTTTAACAAGTAAATAAGAAGGATGTGTTCTTTGCCTGTGCGTTTTATTTTTTTAAGATTAAGTCTATGAGATTGGGAATTTGGACCTTGAAACACAGCGTTGAAACTAGGTAAATTTTAAGATTTATAAAAAATATAGCTCTTATAAAAAAAACATATATCAAAAAAACAAAACAGAGGGGCATGAAACTAGCAAGTATCTACTTCCTATCTAAAAATTATTGCTCTAGTATTAAAATCCTGGAAGGAAAATGGGGAAAACGTTTGTATGAAGAAAATGACGACTTGTTTCCTCTTAAGTATATTAACTACGATGTATTTAAGTATCGAGTAAAGTTCTGTTGCAGCGATGTTATTTCTTTGGTTTTCTAACAAATAGCGTTAGTAGTAGGTACAATAACATTCTATCCAATGAATACATAATTGTTAATGTAATTTTTTGTTAATGTTAATAAAATTATGATTTTTTGACAGATAACACATCTAGATATGAAGTTATATTACTATGTTAAAGCACAAATCTATAGGCGTGATAGTTTTTCAGGAAAATGTACCACAATAATGCTCAGGTAGTGTTAGGGCTTGCTTCGCTCGCCCTGATAATAGATAAAGAACACCCAGACAAAACAAATATTTTTGTTTATACCACAAAATGCGTGGAAGTGGAAATCGGACCAATAAACCAACGGAGCAGTCATGAAATCGAACTCTTTAGCGCAATTAAATAAAAAACATGATACTATACTTATTATTCCAGATGCAAATCCAAGAATGGGCGAACATAACTTCGTTTCTTTGCGCTCTGGGCGGAGTTTGCTTACAGAAAAGACCGACGTCGTCATGGGCGCATTTTCACGGTACGTCGCATGATACTTGTGTTTAACAATTTTTTTTTAACTTTAGGTATACTTAACCAAAAGCGTGGTGGTTGCCGTGGTGGTGCCGGCGTAAGAATAGTACCCCACCCTCTCTACCCGTGGTTGCCGTAAGAGTCGGCTAAGGGATGTAATCCGGAAGATGGGCAGCAGCGTCTTCCTTGAACAATCACACCTAACTGCGCTCGCCAACCCGCCTGCCAATCGTGGCGAGTATTGGCAAAACCCCCCCAGGAGGAGGCCTATGTCCAGCAGTGGACGTCCTGTGGCTGATGATGATGAACCAAAAGCGAGTCATTTTTGTTTTACTAATTATTATTTTTTATGTTCGACAGGCTAGTCGTTTGTCCACCTGATGTTAAGTAACGGTGTGGTCGAAGATGGTGAAGCACACCCAGCCTGGAATGGTACTGGCTCTCAAGTGAGGCCGGAACACACCGTTAGATGCTTGGCGGCAGATTTTCAACTTGAGGGTGGTAGCTATCCAGCCGAGTACCAGAAAGTACCCTACCACTACGCTATGGTTACCTCACGATGTTTTTCCTTCACCGGCAGCTCAAACTCATTGTTGGGGTTTGAACCCACGCCCTTCGCCATGCGAACCGACCGCGCTAACCACTGAGCTATCATCGCTACAAAAAACTTATACAGGACATTACATCAACTCACGAATTACGTTGGGAATTACTTACGTTTAATATTATCGGAAACTTCGACTATAGTTTCGATCACATCCGGTGGCCTTCATCATGGAGACAAAGCTGGGTACAATGCGCGCGCGGCCTCGTCTTGCTACGCACTGCGGGCCGCCGCGCGCCTCGCACGTGAAGACAACGGTTGGTGCGCGGGCGCGGGGTTGAGGGGGCTTTTAGTGGAGCCCTTCTTCACCGGAATCCTCCTCTATAGTATCAGGAATATTCCACACAGAGCCCACCGCGACGTCTTCAGATCCACGACTTTCCTTAGAAAAAGTACATTGATTCTTAATCGAATGTAGATCAACGTTTTCATTTGCGATTTCAAAGTTGTTGATTGTGTAGTTGTTGACTTTTTTTTTTGCATTTTTGTTGCAGATTCAAGAAAATACAACGTACTAGCGAATAGTTCTCAAGAAGTTCAATACTGTCCAGTTACGCAGTAAGTATTATTTCATACATCCCCGCTTAATCTAATCTGATATGATCTTACCAACACTGCTTATAAAAGGGCCTATATTATGTCATTAAAAGTTAAAATTATAACAGAAAAGCTTATGTAATTCAATCAAAGTTTCTATGGCGAATTTTTAACCTTAAGTAGCGCAAGTTTCATCTATTGTCTTAAAAACCTAGGGCCTTTAGGCACTTGACATTTGGGGCCCCTTATCCCGAAACTATTTTGGAAATTTAACAAATAGCACTAGTACAGGTAAGGTTTTTTTTTTTTTGGCTGACAGGCTTGGTGTTTGACCACAGCTCACCTGATGTTAAGTGACGGTGTGATCTAAGATGGTAAAGCACACCTAGCCTGGAATGGAACTGGCTCTCAAGTGAGGCTGCCGGAACACACCGTTAGATGCTTGATTTTCTACTTGAGGGTGGTAGCTAGCCAGCCGCGTACTAGAAAGTACACTACCACCACGCTATGGTTTCCTCACGATGTTTTCCTTCACCGGCAGCTCAAGCTCATTGTAGCTTACGTACAGACTAACGCTTCGATTCCACATTCTTAATACGCACAGCGAGGATGTGGAACTCTCTGCCGGCGTCTGTTTTTCCCGCGAAGTACAACTTGGGTGTCTTTTAAACCAGAGTGAACAGGTTTTTTCTAGATAAACGTGCTTCATCTTAGACTACACCCTGATTAACATCAAACCAAACGCAATAGAAACCAATATAGTATATAAAAAAATTGTCGCCTATAAGCCTAATATCGTGGTGGTCCAGCAAGACGGCATGCCACGCTGCTTTACCATTTTCAACCACACCGTCACTTAACATCAGGTGTGGTCAAACACCTAGCTTGTCAACCAAATAAAAATAAAAAAAGTACCTCACCATAGAGAGGATGAGAGAGAGAGAGACACCAGGAAGCTGAAGGCAATCAGTAATCACTTTTACTTCAGTAAACAGTTTTACTTGGTGGTAGATTTCCTTAGCAGGAGATCGTCTAGGTAGGTACCACCGCAGTACCAGATATTCTGCCGCAAAGCAGTAGTGTGTAAACATTACTGTGTTCCGGTTTGACGGGTACTGCAGCTAGCGAAATTACAGGGCTGTTGAGACTAACCATCTAGTCTCAAAGTAATGAGCGCCAAGGCAGCGATGCCCTGGACTTTGTTTTACTACTCAAAGTTCTGTGTATCGCTGCAATGGTCATGAACATGTATCTCTTACCATCAGGAGAGCGTCTCGTTCGTCTCATTACTGTTACATTAAAAAAAAAAAAACAGCACGGATACATTTCGGAAAGAGGGAGATACGCCTTTTTTTTGGCAGAAAATGATAATAATTATTAGCAGTCTGTCGGTCTAGCCTTATAATATTTAGAGTATACAGGATGTTCTACAGGTTTATAGGACAGTTGCTGAGGTTGCTGCTCTATAGTACGGAGAGGTTCGCCTCACAGATACAGAGCCATGTGAAAGAGCTGGTAGGAAGGGAACTCTCGCCAGCCTTGTTCCCGATACTGTTCGATCAAATCAAGAATATCATAGACAAGTTCTTCGACCAACAGCAACAAGTGAGTTTCTTTCTTCTGACAGCCCTGTTGGCGTATGTCTGCCTGAGCTGCAGGGCGTGGGTTCGTTTCCCGCCAAGGACAAATGTTTGTTTGGTATAAACAAATGTTTGTTCTGTGTCTGGGTGTTCTGTATGTATTATAAGTATGTATTTATAATAAAAAAAGTATTTATTTATCCTATCAGTTATCTGACTTCCATCGCACAAGCTCTGCTTAGTTTGAGGTCAAATGGCGCTGTGTGTAATGTGTCCTACAATATTTATTATATTTTCAGAATCTTATCTTTTTTTAGGGTTCCGTACCCAAAGGGTAAAACGGGACCCTAAGACTCCGCTTTCCGCCCGTCTGTCTGTCCGTCCGTCTGTCACCAGACTGTATCTCATGAACTGTGATAGACAGTTGAAATTTACACAGATGTATTTCTGTTGCCGCTATAACAACAAATACTAAAAACAGAATAAAATAAATATTTAAGTGGGCTCCCATATGAAAAACGTTTTCTTTTTTGCCGTTTAAATAGATAATGGTACGGAACTCTTCGTGCATGAGTCCGACTCACACTTGGCCGGTTTTTGTTTAAGTTAATTAGCGGCAACTGAAATAGGATCATATGTGAAAATTTCAACTGTCTAACTATCACGGTTCATGAGATACAGCCTGGCGACAGACGTACGGCGGAGTCTTAGTAATGGGGTCCCGTTTTACTCTTTGGGTACGGAACTCTAAAAAAGATAACTTCTATGTGAAAGTTTCGACTAGTTTTGAAGTCATCGCATGTCATTTACAGGTGATGCTAACAGAGACAAATACCCAATTCGTCGAGCATGTTATATATATAATGAAAAAGATTCTGGATAATAGGAAAAGTGGATTACACACGGAACATTTGAGTACCACGTCCATTGAGGGACTCATGCTGGCTATCGTGAGGTTTGTTATTTACATATGGGTCATAGTAACCTGAAATAAATGTTTATTATTATTATTATTATTATTTAATTATGAGCAAAATGACCCCCCTTTCGTCTGATTAGACGCCAAGCCACACCTCGGACACCCGATCAGATCTCCATACAAACACCTCGTTACCCTCTCCTCGTTTACCGTCGAACTTCGGACCGCCAAATATTGTAATGTATTGCATACCAAGTATAAATTAATACGTTGATAACGTATACTATACCTTTATTAATTGAAATAATATTTTGAAGCCACATTTTTTTTTTAATAGCTGTCAGGCTTGGTGTTTGACCACAACTCACCCGATGTTAAGTGACGTTGTGGTTGAAGATGGTAAAGCACACCTAGCCTGGAATGGAACTGGCTCTCATGTGAGGCTGCCGGAACACACCGTTAGATGCTTGGCGGCAGATTTTCAACTTGAGGGTAGTAGCTAGCCAGCCGAGTACTAGAAAGTACTCTACCACCACGCTATGGTTTCCTCACGATGTTTTCCTTCACCGACAGCTCAAGCTCATTGTTGGGGTTTGAACCCACGCCCTTCGGCATGCGAACCGACCGCGCTAATTAAACCACTGAGCTATCATCGCTATGAAATACATAGAATCCAACTTAGTACTTAAATGCGCTCAACACAGTGTTAAAAGGAAATGGAAAATTAATATGTGATCTGATACAAAGCGTGTCTGCTTTTCGTCGTAAGCTGGATATCTTTGAAAAAGATATTGTAAGACAAGGATTTATTCATTTTTTTGACAATTCTTGAATATATATTAAGGAGAACTCTGAACTTTTTGGCCGATATTGATACGAATTTGCTTACAAGATTCCAAGACTTTGCAGAGCACTTAATTAAAATCAGTTGTTTTTTCTGGACCTCGTTAAAATTTTCCCACACTATCTGGACCCCACCTAAAACTACTTGCCTATACCTGCACTACACACTTAGTTTTTGTACGCGCGCGAATGTGTGCGTGGAATTTAAGTCACCACAGATATCAAAAACTGGAGGGATATACACCGTTACTGCTAAGAGAGTGCGTAAATTTTTATCACATCATCAGCCATAGGACGTCCACTGCTGGACATAGGCCTCCTCCTGGGGGGGTTTTGCCAATACTCGCCACGCTTGGCAGGCGGGTTGGCGAGCGCAGTTAGGTGTGATTGTTCAAGGAAAACGCTGCTGCCCATCTTCCGGATTACATCCCTTAGCCGACTCTTACTGCAACCATGGGTAGAGAGGGTAGGCTACTATTCTTACGCCGGCACCACCACGGCTAATTTTTATCACGACATCAGTATTGTTATCTGAACATATTTAAGAAAAAAAAAAAGATATAGTACTTTTTAAATAATAACTATTTCGTCCATAGCTAAATTATTAAAAACATATTCATATCTCTACGCGACGCCGACCTTCAAATTGTTACAGATAGGTAATAAGAATTGGCTCAGGTGAGTCAGGTGGTCTTTGCCCAAGCTTATGACCCTGTACAATATAAATATATATATATTTTGTGTATTAAATAGATCTACGTTTGGCCACCAACTCGCCTGATGAAAAGCGACGGTGTGGCCGAGGATAGTGCACGCTGATCTAGAAGAAATTTATTCACTCTAGCCTTAAAAACGTCCAAACTATAGTTTAAAGGAAACAGATCAGCTGGCAATGAGTTCCATTCATGGGCTGGACGTATCAAGAAAGTAGAGCGGAATCGCTGTGTACGAATGCTGGGAACGCCCACGAGGAACGGATGATAGTGTGCTGCTCTTCTGCTTGTCCTGTGGTGGAACGGAGAGTGTGGGATAAGGTCATGGAGCTCTTGCAGACACTCCCCTAAATGTATTCGGTAAAAAATAGACAGACATGCCACTCTGCGACGATGATTAAGACTTAGCAATTTCTTGGTGACAAGATGGCTGTCATCGATAAGTCTTATAGCACGTCGTCTATGTATGTATATGTTTGTGCAGAATGTGTATTTGTCTGTACAATTTTCAGATACGTTCGTCACTTGGACATGACTGTGCTCTCTGTTCATATCAAGACGAAGCTCTGCCAAGTGGTGGAAGCCATGATGAGGAGACGGGATGACTTAGCTTTCAGACAGGTACGATGGTAGCAACTACTAACTGGACTTCAATTAACTTACTTTGACTGTAATCTTACTTGATTTGTGTAACAGGAAATGAAATTCCGTAACAAAATGGTGGAGTACGTAACGGATTGGGTACTTGGAACGAGTCACCAGATCGCACCACCTTTAAGAGGGGACGCGTCTTCCATCACCAGGTATTTATCTATCTATGTATGGTAGTAGATTTTCTTAGCAGGAGGTCGTCTAAGTAGGTACCATCATAGCACCAGATGTTCTGCTGCCAAACAGAAGTGTGTAACATTTTTTCTCTCTTTCTTCTTGGCAGTGCATTCTGTGCATTCTGCCAGATTCAATGTTTGTGTATTTTGTGTGCAGTCTTCAGTTTTCAGCTTCTTTATCTTTGTAGTCAAAGTCCAGTGCCATTCAAATCCAGTCATGCCTTAGTAATGTACTAGTAACTTTACTACAAACTTCGATGAAGTTTTGGAAGCAACACAAAAAGTCATGTTTCACCGCATTATATCACTCTCCCACACTCGCGCTTGTAATCCGGCACTTTATGAATAAAACTCCACTATTTTTATACATAAACACTCGAAGGAACATTAATTTTGGAAAAAATACAATGGGGCAACATGACTCTTTCCGCGTTCCCGTCAAAACTCTCCTTGTAACATTACTGTGTTCCGGTTTGAAGGGTACTGCAGCTAGCGAGATTATAGGGCTATTGAGACTAACCATGCAATCAGCAGCGATGCCCTGGACTTTGTTTTGCTACTCAAAGTTCTGTGTATCGCTGCAAAGGTCTTGGAGAGCTACTACGTCTAATTACTTTTACATTAAAAAAATCTGTAATGTTTTTGTTAGAGAATTGGATCAAGCATGTATGGAAGCCGTGGCGGCCCTACTGAAAGGTTTGCCTCTGCAACCTGAAGAGTCAGACAGAGGAGACCTGATGGAGGCAAAAAGCCAGCTGTTCCTCAAGTAAGTTAACTCTCTTTTTACACGACTGCCCAAAAAAGGAATTGATTGTTTTCAGAGTTCATGTATGTGTGTATACGGGGTGACTATTTGAACATTAGCAATACTTAAAGACATGTTAGTTAGTGGTCATATGAAACGTGTAAAGAAATAAAATCGAAACAAATACAAAAAAAAACTAAGAATATCTTGGTTAAAGTTTTTCCCAAGACTCCAGAATGTATGGACAGCGCGCAGCCTCACGCGCCGAGCTAGCGCGAGACATAACTACCATACGTAGACTGCGCAGTAACTGTTATCTAATCTGGGACCGCGCGCGACTACCATGTCATGTTCGGTGCGCGTGATTTGAGTGTCGGTATTTTTGTGTTTGTTCAGGATAATTAGGTCAAATATTAACCACCTATTTTTTATTATTATTTGAAACGACAATCGAGTACTGAACCTTTTTCGACGTTTTCTAAAAATGAAACTTAGATCGATTTATCGCCCCCGAAACCCCCTGCATACTAAATTTCATGAAAATCGGAGCCGTTTCCGAGATTCAGATTATATAAAATTGCTCGTTTAAAGGTATTAGATAAAAAAATCTTTATCTTTATCTATTAGTTATCTGGTTCCCATAGCACAAGATTTGCTTAGTTTGGGGCTAGGTGGCGCTGTGTGAAATGTCCTAGGGCATTTATCTATATCTTTAAACGAGCAATCCTTGTATATATATATATATATATATATATATATATATATATATATATATATTCTGAATCTCGGAAACGGCTCCAATGATTTTCATGAAATTTAGTATGCAGGGGGTTTCGGGGGCGATAAATCGATCTAGCTAGGTTTCATTTTTAGAAAACGTCGTTTGATCCGTGTTTTCAGCCGAGCAAAGCTCGGTCATCCAGGTACTTCTTTATTTATATGTACAAAAAACCATACAATCAAGATGCCTTAAAATCGCGAGTGAATCTGTTTCTTCTGAGAAGCATGCTCTATCGTAGACCATATCTTCGCTTAACATTAAGCGAGATGGCGGTCAAACGAAAGCCTAGAGTTAAAAAAAAAAACATCCAATGTTTTCTTTTCAGATACTTCACGCTATTCATGAATCTGTTAAACGATTGCAACGAAGTGGAGGTGACTGAAGGCCCGGGTCGTCTCGAGACACTTCGCAACGCAACCATACAGGCCATGTCCAACCTACTCAGCGCTAACATTGACTCGGGTCTCATGCATAGCATTGGTAAAAAAATTGTTACCAAGAAATATAAGTTCTCATTCGGAATGGGGGCTATAAGTCCTGCACTGACGTCCCGCTTGGGGTGTATAGTGCGTTTTTTTTTTAAATTGTGAAGCTCACCTGGTCTGGAATGGTACTGGCTCTCAAGTGAGGCTACCGAATTAGATGCTTGGCGGCAGATTTTCAGCTTGAGGGTGGTAGCTAGCCAGCCGAGTACTAGAAAGTACCCTACAATTACTTTGTATGGTACAAATGCATTTATTACAACAACAATTCATGGCAACAAGACCCATATAAAAATAGAAATAAAAACATTACAATCAAATACACAAACACACTACTAATGAAAACAAATATTTACAATAGTGAGCATTAGCTGCCAGCGATGGAAAACATCGTGAGGAAACCATAGCATGTTGACAGGGTACTCTCTAGTACTCGGTTGGCTAGCTACCACCCTCAAGCTGAAAATCTGCCGCTAAACACCTCACGGTGCGTCCCGGAGGCGTCACATGAGAGCCAGTTCCATTCCAAGCTAGGCGTGCTTTACCATCTACGAACACACATGCACTTTACATCAGGTGAGCTGTGGTCAAACACCTAACTTGTCAACCAATAATAAAAACAAGTCACCTGAAATCAAAACATGAGAGCCAGTTCCATTCCACGCTAGGTGTTTACCATTCAAACACCTAGCCTATAAACAAATTAAAAAAAAAACTTTTACCCAGGTGGTACCTGTAATCGTCCTTTTGCAAGCCTAAATCCATAAAATATATGCGTAATATGTTTTTCTCACGATATCTTTCGTCACCGACAGCTCAGTCTCGTTCTTGGGATTGTGAAACGACCGCACTAGCCACTGAGTTATCATCGCTACAATTTATTTAGTAGTTACAAAATTCACGAAGTAGTTTTATGACGAGTATTTTTGCTTTACAGATCTAGGTTACCATAGAGATTTACAAACTCGCGCTGCGTTTATGGAAGTGCTAACGAAGATCCTTCAGCAAGGCACCGAGTTCGACACGCTAGCTGAGACCGTTCTAGCTGATAGATTCGAACAACTTGTACAGCTTGTCACTATGATATCGGATAAGGTATGATACATTAGACTTGTATTTTATTTTGCGAACCGCTAGTTAAGTGGAAAATGCTGCGCGAGTGCTTTCCTCTACTTTTTTATGTATTAAGTCGCAAGCTAATTGTTTACTTCTAGGCTAGCTCTATCATAAATCATATTATCATAGCTTAATAACGAAATAGCAGTTACTACTTTTTATGTATTAAATCGCAAGCTAATTGTTTTCTTCTAGGCTAGCTCTATCATAAATCATATTATCATCGCTTAATAACGAAATAGCAGTTTAATGCAAATCTTTTTGCATGTTTCCAAAACGATGTTAACCGTCATGTCAACAATCGTTACTTGATTGTATCAAATACTAATTGAAACCTTACCGCAATTGTTAGCCACAACTAATATTTTAGTGGGCATAGAACTAGACATGCTGCTAATTCTACTCAAGATAGCGATTGTTCAGCCTTTATTATCGAATATCAAAGTATGGAAACTAACATATTTTAAATGTTTTTAGCCATAACCATTTCCTCAAATAAGTATTACGTCTACCAAAAATAGCTCATCACAGACATACTAATTTGACGCGTTGTAAAATTAAGGAATGGGGAGTCATAAAGACTATTTTTTAATTTTACTTATTCGCATTTAATTGCTTCGGATATTCTTACTATAATATGGGCCACATCCGATAGCCTTCTTCAAGGAGTCAAAGCATAGTACAATGCGCGCGCGACCTCGTCTTGCTTGGAGTATAATGACGCATAAGTAAAATAACAAAGTAGTTATTGGCTTTAATGTTTGTTATAGGGTGAGTTGCCGATAGCAATGGCATTAGCGAATGTGGTGAGCACATCGCAGATGGATGAGTTGGCACGAGTATTCGTCACTCTATTCGACGCGAAACATCTACTCGCTCCGTTACTGTGGAACATATTCTACAGGGAAGTAGAGGTAAGGATTTGATGACATATAAATATATGACATATCAGCCTTTGAAAAGCGAAAAGGTCCACACATCTTCAAGAACTTTTGTTTTTATGAGCTCTAGGACATGTAGGTTTCTTCTAGATGTTTTCCTTCACTGTTCGAAGTCAGCGACAATCTTTATTGACACCACAAAAAGAAAATAATTTAATCACAAAAATAAATTATATTATAATTTTTTTAGATAGACTCGAAAAGCGGTCTTATCGTTAAAAGCGATATAATGAAAAGCATAATATTGGCACAATACCTGTATAGAGTAAATTTCATCAGCTTTAAAATATCTTCTACTCGTTATCGTCCTAAGGTTCTCTTGTAGAGATCACTTTTAGATAAGACCACCAGTAGTTACAATACGATTTACTTTTGAATGAGAAATTCAATCTTTGGGTATCAATAAAAACATTATCTACTCTTGTTGCCTGTGATTGTGTTTCCAAATAAGTACATCCCGGGGTTGTTAAAAAAAATGTGAATAAGTTCCAGTCCATTCCAGGCTAGGTGTGCTTTACCATCTTCGACTACACTATCACTTAACATCAGATGAGCTGTGGTCAAATACCTAGACTGTCAGCCATTAAAAAAAAAGTACTTCTCGGGCAAACGTTCTCCACCTTCGGCTAAATCGTCGCTTCCCATTAGGTGAGGTCGGGGAACAACACATGCCTGGTCTGTAGTAAAAAAAAATCTTGAAAATGCTATGACTTTGGCAAATGAACGTTGTGCAGTATCCAACAATTAAAAAAAAAAATCATTCTCAGGTATCAGACTGCATGCAGACTTTGTTCCGGGGAAATTCGCTGGGTAGTAAAATAATGGCACACTGCTTCAAAATATATGGATACCAGTACCTTCAAGGGTTACTAGCTCCCCTCATAACTGCACAACTCGAGAAACTGGAAATTGAACCACATATCAGCTACGAAGTCGACCCGGCCAGGTAAGGTGATACTGATAATAAAAGTGTGGAGGGAATTGATATGGAATTAGAGAAGGTAATTAGAATGAGCATGAACGTGGAATTGGGAAAAGAAGGTAGAATTGTAATAGGAGTACACATTTTGGAAATTGAGAAGGAACTAAGAATGGAAAGGGATGAACATGTAATTATGGAAAGTAATTAGAATAAGCATAAACGTGGAATTGGGAAAGGATGTAAGTATGGAATTGAGAATGAACATGGAGATAGAGGAGGAACTAAGAATAAATATGTGATTATAAAAGAAAATAAGAATAGAAATGGAAATATAGAATCGAGGAAGGAAATGGCATTGAAAACGAAATCGGTAAAGTCAATATTTGAAAATGTGAATTAACATATTAGAATATATAGTAATAAAAGTTACGAAATACTATTAAACTTCTGATGATACTTGCCATGAAATGTCTCAAAGTAATTAGCGCCAAAGCAGTACCTGTACTTTGTTTCGTTACCCAAAGTTCTGAGTAACGCTGCAATGGTCATGGACAGACGTTATATCTTACCATCGGAGCGTTTCATTCGTCTCATAGCTTTTACACAAAAATAAATCACTGTTTAATTCACAGCGAAAATCACGTACATAGGAACAGTGGGCGACATTATTGTATTTGTTAGCCTCCGACGCAAAAAGAGGGGTTATAGGTTTAACGTATTTATCAGTGTAGCCACAAACAACTCGACCGATTTTGATTTAGTTTGTTTTGTTTAAATAGTGATTTGATCGAGAATGTTCTTGCTGTGACTAAAGAAAATCTGTTCAGACTGTTTGAAGGTTATTTGCTCTTTTCTTGTTGAATGAGTGCACTTTCAAGTCTGCGTGGTGGTAGGGCATTTTCTAGTACTCGGTTGCACCAAACGGCACCCAAGCACCTAACGGTGTGTTCCGGTGGCGTCACTTCCAGGCTAGATGTGCTTTACAATCAATAAATTTTTTACAATCTTCGACCACACCGTCACTTAACATCAGGTGGTAGTCTAACACCTATCCTGTCCACAGTAAAAAGAAAAAAGACTATTCGAGTTGAAATTTGGTATCCTGTTCCTAGTGTCGTGAGTATTTAATCTTTTACTTATTCTAGATTGGATCCAGATCAAGATATAGAGCACAATCGATCCAATTTAAAGAAGCTGACCAAGGAAGTGTTCGATAGTATTGTCAATTCTGCTGATACTTTCCCGCCTCAATTGAGAAGCATGTGCCATTGCTTATACCAGGTACGTGAATCCTGTCCATTTTTCGGCCCTAACTTTACTACTACGACTACTACTAGTTCTACTACGACTGTTTCTACTACTTCTACTACTACTACTACTAATCCTACTACTACTACGATGACTGATACAACTTTTACTACTAATTCTATTACTACTACTACATCTACTAGTATATCTACTACTACTACTTCTACTACTGCATCTATTAGTATATCTACTACAACTACTACTTCTACATCTACTACTACTACATCACCTACTAAGTAGTACTACTTTACTAAAACTGACGTGATTTTGACACATTTTTGTTTTACTTATATCTCGGGTACTCCGACTATAGTTTACATTTTAGTTATTTTATATTTATCATTTTAATTTTAATTATAATAATATGTTTAAATTTAATTAGGAATAAATTGGTTTAATTTTACTATATTTATATCACACTATTATACTGGAAAGAAAAATAAAACTTATAATTGTTTACATTTTAGTATGTAAATATAATTAAAGAGATATAACGGCGACCCAGCAGGCACAGAGTTTTTAGAAACAGTGACGTCAGCAGTGCTGACGTCACAGTCCCCAACCCCCGCTCACTCATTGCAAATAACGAAACCACAATTTTTAAATTAACAATTTATCATTAAAAACATATAGTTGGTAAAAAGTACTCACAAGACGTCCTTTCTCGGCCGTAGCTCGATACGAAATGTGTCTTCGCAACGGGCCGCCCCTACCACCTAACCTGGCGTACTGTTGCGAAGTCATTTTACACTCCAATAATAACAAGTCAATACACATGTACTAATCATTACTGTAAATTACTATAACTTATTTTAAGGACTATTTGTTAACATTTTTGCTTTCTAAGACTTAAATCAGTTTTAACAATTAATTTGAGAAGACTCGCGCGCCGCACCTTGCGCGCGAACTTCACTTTAAACATAGTCGAAGTCTTTTAAGATTAAACATAATCAATCTTAGTTTTAAATGTAACCAGTATCGCTTATAAATTATGAAACGATTTTATAGAAGGATTACATGTCATTAAACAAGAGCTCAAAGATTAAAGCTTGAGGCAGAGTATTTATTTGCAATCATAATGACAGCAAACCGGAACTTCATAGTTTAGGGCGAATTTAAGCACCGTAACACCAACTATCAAACCTTAACCTAATCCAATCACCAGTAAACACTCTATTAATTATTATAAATAAAACAATAATCTTTATGTTAGCTGTTGCGCCGACAGATAATATAAAGTCAGTCACGGTCAAATCTTAACCATGCCCAAGTAAAGAACGTTCACCACATTATATCATTAAATCGTCACTTTATGATTAAACTAAAACTACAATTTTTTTCTTAAATTCTAGAAAGAAGAAAGTAATATAATCCAAAAGTTTTGTGAAAAATACACAAAATTACTTTTTTTGATCAACAAAAAAAATGCCACACTTTCTGAAGTGTTACCTATTTATTTAGAATCCGTTGTTCACAGGTACTCAGCAAGAGATTCTCACAATTTCCGCAGACAAGCGTGGGTGCAGTTGGCACTGTCCTATTCTTGAGATTCATCAACCCAGCTATAGGTAACACTGGCTTCTTATTTTTTTATGTAAATATAATGACTTGGACGATACGCTCTCCTGATGGTAAGAGATAATGTCCATGACCATTGCAGCGATACACAGAACTTTGAGTAGCAAATCATCGCTGCGTTCATTACTTTGAGACTTTCGATGGTTAGTCTCAACAGCCCTGTAATTTCGCTAGCTGCCCTTAAAAACGGAACACAGTAATGTTTACACACTACTGCTTGGCGGCAGAATATTTGGTACTGCGGTGGTACTAGACGACTTATTTACACGACTACCCAAAAAAAGGAGTAATGTTTTCAGGGTTCATGTATGTATGTAGCAGCGTTGCCATTCGCGTTCAAATCATTGTCTTGAATTTGGCGGGACCTTCCGATTTTTAAATCAAAATTAAATGTCCCGCGCGGGACAGGCTCAGTCCCGCTTTTCGGGAATAACTCGACCGTGCGTGCAGCGTGCTGAGGAAGCGCGGGTGGGGGCACAGACAAGTGTGGACTGGCCGCCCGCCCAGCGCGTAATGAAGATAAGCGCGCGGGAGAAAGAGGGGTTCGTCATGATAGGGTAAATCTGATTTAAAATATCATGTTTTTATAAAAATACATTTTCAATGGCTATTTTTGATATCTATTGTCACGTAAACGTAATTTGAACTCAAATAAAAAGATAAATATTTTAAAACTTCTGATTAATTATATATGTCGGAACGGTCGGACCTCTTGAATATTGTGAAAGTGAATAAATTACTACAAGTAAACAAGTAAGTTTTCTACTTCGCCGAGCATGAGTTATCACCCTGATGATAGTGACGTCAGAAATGCTGACGTCACGCTTTTTAAAAACAATGATGCCATTGGTCATCCGTCATCAGAAGTGGGATCGGAAAGGATTCCGATCCGAAACACCCACTCAGCATCACTGGGCTGTCCACCTCCAGACCTCCAGACCTTCAACCTATCAACACCCTCACGGGCACCACGCCGTGTCTGTCTGCGCAACCAGGTGTCCAGCAAGGTCTCCTCTCAAAGGAACCAAGATCCAGTTCAAGCGTAAACGGGATGCCACCACAATTCTTCATGTAGATGATGGACAGAGTTAGAGTTGGGACCGAGTTGGGAGTTTAAGATTGCTTCTATCGGAGTTAAGCAAGTTGACATTTCTTCATATGTGAAGTGTGATCTGTGATCTGAAGTAACCTTTTCAGGTGATGTTTTGTTGAGCGAACGGCTGCCTCAGCTAAGCCGTTGAAATGAGGAGCGATATCGTAAGAGATGTCAGATTCTTGTACGAAATGTTGCAGCTCATTGCATGTACCTACGAAAGTAGTGGCATTATCAGATAAGATACTAATAGGCTTGCCTCGACGGGACACAAATCTATTTAACGCCGCCATGTAAGCTTCTTTCGTGAGTTCTGTAACGAGTTCGATGTGGACACATTTTACAGCCTGGCATATGAAAATGCATTTGTAAGCTCACAGCCTCTCCCTTTGCGGTCTGCCAAGAGTATCGGTCCAGCATAGTCGGTTTTGAGTTGGAAATGTTGGTCCAGACCACCACAAACTGCAATCACCGATGAGAGCTGCCTTCAAACCGCGTGAAATAATATCAGCTGGATTTTGTTTGGTATTGACATAACACCAAGTGTGACCTGCAGTCGTGTCCTGGATTTCACTAACCCTATTGCGCACAAATGGTTTCAATAGATTCGGTTTTGACCGTAGCCAACTCAAGACGATTTGGTTGAGTCACACCAAAAATAACATTTAGTGATTTGCAGGGTTAGAGAACTAATAACTTTAGTGTACAATCGCGACCCTAATAACGCGCCAGATACTTCCAGTCGTGGTATAGTTATGTTCTTGATAGGAGCTATCCTGCTTTTAGAAATTAGTAATTGAACATTGTATTCGCTGTTTTCATGAATAGAACTCGTATAAATTGCTGCGCCATACGCGCGTTCACTCGCATCTGTAAAAATGTGAAGTTCATGCATTCTAGAGTTAACAAAGACGCGTCGCGAAATTTTCAAATTATTAAGATATGGCAAAGTATTTGCAAAAGACAACCAGTTCTCATGTAATCCATAATAGAAATCCATAATTGTTGCATGATTACTTTTGCCTCGATTATGCACGGCCCGACCAATCCAAGTGGATCGAAGATCTGACTGATAACAGACATGTGTCTCTTTGTTACCTTTTTATTGCATTCGATGTCTATCGAGAAGCCCAAAACGTCAGGCTCACACAGCCACTGCAATCCTAATGTTTTTGATGAGATATTTTGTCCCTCTGCGATCCCTAAAGCTTGTGACTGCTCTGACGCTCCTGGAATTTGAGACAAGATATGACAGTTATTAGATTGCCATTTACGAAAGAAAAATTGTGCTGTCGCTAAAGTAGAAGCGACAGAGTTTGCCAATTCTATTGTATCCGATAGAGAATCACAACCACTTAGGTAATCATCGACATAGAAGTCATTTTGGATGGATTGTTTGACTCGGTCATCGGATGCTGTGTCTGCAAGAGAGAAGAGACATTTTATAGCGAGATATGGAGCTGATGCCGTACCGTATGAAACGGTATTTAAACTGTATGTTTTTAGAGGTAAGTTGGGTTCGTCTCTAAAAATGATTTGTTGCAACTGACGCTGCGAAGGATTAAGTAATACTGCTCTGTAAATTTTTTCTGCGTCGGAAAATGCGATGTCTATGGAATGCGTTACCTGTTGCCATTAGCCGTGCTCCATCGATCGCTGTCTTTAAAGAACACGTCAAACTATTCTATCTCTCGCAGTTATAATTATAACTATCTGTCGCTTATTTGTATATATATCCTCTTTATACAAATATATATTTTATATATATTAGTGTATTTTTAGTTATTCCAATTAATATATGCATTAGGATATATTATAATTATTAGAATGTAGATATATGTCATAATTTTGTATTCTCCTATATGCATATCCTCGTTATTGACACACCCCTGACGAGCGCTCGGTATCAAAAGGTGTTTGGTACAAAACGATACAACCAAATCTGAGGCGCTCTGCATGGTTTGCCGGTGCAGATATGAGTAGGGCGGATATTGTAACGGCCATGAGGCTTCGGTCCGGTCACATTCCGCTCAATAGATTCCTACACCTGATGGGTAAGTCCGACACGCCAAACTGCACGGAGTGCGGGGTGGTCGAAGACGCATATCATGTTGTGGCCGAGTGTGTTCGAACCGAAGCTGAGAGATCTGATTTCTTTTTAAAAACCGACCTCAACTTGAGGGATGTAGGGTGGTGCAACAGTTTACTGGCTAATCCCTCATCGGAAGAGGCCAGGATACTGTTCCGCATCACCAATATTTATATTAAGCGTAGAATATAAGAAAATTGTATATGATTTGTAACAGACCTATGAGGGTGACATAGTCATGTCTGACTTAACCCTCTAACAAAAATAAAGATTTAAAAAAAAATATGACACACCCCGTTTTTTCTTCCTCTAATCCTTTCCATCCTGAGGTTGCCTGGAAGAGATCGCTTTTAGCGATAAGGTCGCCAGTTGTTACACTTATTTACTAGTTAATTTCTTCTGTATTATGTAATTTTAAGTGTGTACAATAAAGAGTTATTCATTCATTCATCTCCAAAAATAAATCTAGTAAATCACTAGTAAAATGATAACCCACGACAAACTATAACAATAATAACACCTACCTTTGTTTGTCGGCGCGAGACCGACAAACATCAATTATTTAATTGTTAAATTGATGGACGGAAGTGATTCGGGGCCCGGCCTCCCACAAGCGGGAATCACCGGTGACTTGAGAAGGCGCACAAATTCCGATCCAAGTAAAGAAACACAGCTAAGTGTAGCTGGTAGACTAGGAATAGGGATTAGGGGCGGCAAGAAAGAAAATGGAGATACAGGAAACAAATGAGTCACTGAGAACCGAAGAAGGGTATTTCAAGTAACTACAAACAATATTCCTGGAGTGGTGAAGAACATGCAATTAAAAGAAAATTGCATTGTTGACCAACTCTCCAAAAACCACACAGAAACTAAATGCCCGTCTAGGACATTCCACATTAAATAACAAATAAATAAATAAACAGACGTTACAGACAGATCTAGATAACAAATTAGCAACCATATGTATATCACTAGTTGTCCTTGTGGTCATAATATTAACATTTTTGTCCACAAATGGCACGTTGCATGTTGGCTGCGAACCGGCGACAGTTCCAGAAATCACCAGGAGCCGAGCAAACCACGCAGCCATCCAGCCGCAGGACACAGCGAAAGGGTCCCAGCGGTAAAGAAACAGAAGCGCTCGAGATGTACCAGTTAGAAGACGTCCAAGACAGGCCCGTTCCCGAGAGGTCCCAGAATGTCCATACTGGACATAACGATCGAGAGGCGCCAGAATGTCCATACTGGACATAGCGACGAGCCGAATGCAGAATCAGCAACGTAGTAGCAGCGAGCGAAGTCCGCGACCGCTTAAAACTGGACGATCAGCAATCTTAGTACAATCGAGATCTTCAAGTAGTCATAATTAATTGTATATAAACGGGTACATTATAAGAAATAAATCAATCACTACTCAAGCTGGGTTTGATTCACATCATCGAAGGGGTGCAGTGGTGTGCCTGTTGGCAGCTGCACTCTGAGTTAGGGAGCTACCACCGCACCGGAGTCAGGTCAACCAGGCGACATACCGGCCGACCATTAAAGAGGTCGGACCGAGCCGTTCAAGTGGCCGACTACACGGAAGCGAGAAGCCGCGCCGTGCCCGGCACATATCCGCTGGGCGGGCGGGTATACCTGACTAAATCCCTCCACTGTGGCAAGAGCTATTAGCACCGTCACCCTATGTGACCGTGGCGTGAGTCTGCGTCACGACAGTGGAAAATCGTACCTCCTCCTTTATTCCTTCCCTTTCCGCCTGTTGCCGATAGGTCTCACGGCAACAGGCATCCTGTATTTATCTATATAAGTATATATGTACTATATGGTAGGTCAGGGACGGTAGGGAATAGGGTTAGGGCGATAGGGTACGCAGGTGTACAGGTAGATTACCCGTTCATATCCGGACAGCCGTCGGAGTGCTCCAAGTGGGTTCCGTGGTTGCTCGGACGGAATAGCCAGACGTCGTCCAGACCCAAAGATTGGCTTGAGGCCGCTGAGCTATTCAACTTTCAACAGGCGTTTAGTCATTTACCAAGGTGCATGGCTAGGCGCCCGTTCAACCACGATATTTCGACGGAGCACCGGCAATTTTTTTTTAATTGAATATTGTAAGTTTCAGAAAGCTTTAATATGATGGCAGTACGACTCCATTTTCAAATGCGAATGATTTTTTTATTTGCAGTTCGGCATTTTTGTTTGAAAATTTTATAATTACGTATTTGAACGCCATCTATCAAGCTTAAATGTAAACTTATTTACCTGCTTTTTTGAATAATAAGTAAACTTGCATTTTACCGCGAACTCACCTGATGTTAAGTGATGATGCGGTTTAAGATAGAGCCCGCTTGCCTAGAAGATACCGATTCACTCTTGACTTGAAGACACCCAGATTATATCCAACGGGGAACACCCACTCGGGCAGCGCATTCCACTGTCTAGCAGTCCGCACATTGAACGTGGAATCCAATCGTTTCGATCTAGTTTTTGGAACGTCAACCATAAAATGTTGTCGCTAGCTGTCTAATAGGTAAATGGGCAAGGGGGAATTAGACCTTGACCCCTAATTCACACTCTTAGGGTTAATTATAATTTTTAATAACGCCGATATATGAAGCTTAGTTACTGCATAATTTATATAAATAGATGTTTGTTGTGTTCTGTTTGTATTTTAAGTATGCATTAACAACAATTATCTGGTTCCCGTTCATTATCGTACCGTACATTATCTGGTTCAGGTAGCCCGTGGTGGTGCCGGCGTAAGAATAGTACCCCACCCTCTCTACCCGTGGTTGCCGTAAGAGTCAGCTAAGGGATGTAATCCGGAAGATGGGCAGCAGCGTCTTCCTTGAACAATCGCACCTAACTGCGCTCGCCAACCCGCCTGCCAAGCGTGGCGAGTATGTGCAAAACCCCCCCAGGAGGAGGCCTATTTCCAGCAGTGGACGACCTATGACTGATGATATGTGATGATGTGTTGTGTGATCTGGTTCCCATAGTACAAGCTTAGCTTAGTTTGGCGCTAGATGACAAAGCCTACTATAAGGTGGCTCATTACGTGGAAGACAGGAATATATGGTTGTGGTAACTTCTCTCTGCACTTGCATCCCCCCGGCTAAGTGACAATTGTAGTAAGAATAATGTATTAATATGCCGGAGTCTTCTCAGTTGAAGTGTAATTACGAGCCGGTGGTAGATTCAAACATGTAACTTAACGTTCATAAGTGCCTTACCAGGGCCTAAACTGAATAAATGACTTTTTGATTTTGGTTTTTTTTTTATGGTGCTGTGTGAAATGTCCTACGATAAAAAGTTAATTATAAGTTTCGAAAATGAAAATCTCAAAGTAATGAGCGCCAAAGCGGTCCCCTGGACTTTATTTTGTTACTCAAAATTCTGTGTATCGCCAGCAATGGTCATGGATAGGCGTTATCTCTTACCATCAGGAGAGCGTCTGGTTCGTTTCAGTGCTTACAGAAAAATGTAACCCTTAAATTGACAGTTTCGCCGCAAGAGATGGGCATAGTGACAAGAACAGTCCCCCCTCCAATCAAGCGTGGTCTCATGTTAATGTCAAAAATACTGCAAAACATAGCGAACCACGTGGAATTCTCTAAAGAACAACACATGCTGCCGTTCAACCACTTCCTCAGACAGCACTTCGAAGCTGGACGCAAGTATGTATTTTGAACTCTTTTTCCTTTTTTTTCAGTCAGTTCACACTCCAAAAGGCGTAAGTTCCAATTCCAGGGTTAAAGGCTTGAGCTGCCGGTGAAGGAAAACATCGTGAGGAAACCAAAGCATGGTGCCAGGATACCTTATGGTACTCGGCTGGCTAGCTACAACCATCAAGTTAAAAATCTGCCGCCAAGCACCTAACGGTGTCTTCCGGCAGCCTCACTTGAGAGCTAGTTCCATTCCACGCTAGGTGTGTTCACTATTTTCGACTATAACGTCACTTAACATCAGGTGAGCTGTGAACCATAAAAGAAATCCTTCTACAATGAACACAAGAGTGAACCGTTCTTTTGCAGTCTGGATGCAAGTAGTTGTGTGTTGATATCTCGTTCTGTTTGAAACGTGTGTTGCTGTTTCCTTTATTTTTGTATTTATTAATCGCAGATTTATTAAACCACATCGTTGCTAACCATCAGGCGAGTTGGTGGACAGAGTTCGAAGTTCGCGTTAAAATAATGAAGCAAATATAGAATTTAAGTTTTAGGTGTCATCGATTTAATGTTCGTAGGTAAAGGTTATGTTAATTATTTTTTGAATTATAATGTTTGAATAAGCAAGTGGACTGTATCTAATTTTGATGGGAGTTATAGGACAAGGAATAGCGAAAGGGACTCACGTATGTTGGGGCCGAGCGTGTGAGGCCGATGTAATCTCCTGAGCAGTTCCTGGCCCCCCCCCGTGCACTTCCACGTGCATATATTGTAGACGCCTACAACTATCTTCAGCGAACTCTTTCCAAAATAACGGCTTTTCTTCGTGAAGTGATGTTAAAGGATGACGATGGCGGAACTGCTTGAGCTTTTCTTTGGCCGGAATGAGTGAATGATGATGAATGAACTTTGTTGGTTCCTTCGGAAATGTTGGTAAGGAAAGGGCGGGAAAGTGAAATAGTCCATGATGCTTGAACAGGTTACCTCTTACCATCATGAGGTCAACTCGTTTTTCTCATTTCCTGTTACTTTAAAAAAAAACATTGTTAAATCTAATTTATAAAAAAATAACAATCCACTGTTTTCTTTTCAGATTTTTCATTCAAATAGCGTCAGACTGCGAAAGCATAGACCAGACAACATCTCACAATCTCTCCTTCATAAGCGACGCCAACGTCGTAGCGTTGCACAGGCTGCTGTGGAATCACCAGGAAAGGATCGGGGATTATCTGTCTTGTAGTCGAGACCATAAGGCTGTCGGACGGAGGCCTTTTGACAAGGTGACTTAGACCTTAAAGTAAAAAAAATAGAGCTTAGTAAAATTGGGGAATATAACTTATTGAAATTGGAAATACAGCTTAGTAAAATTGAGAAATATAGCTAAGTGAAATTGGGCAATAGAGCTTAGTAAATTGGGGTATAGAGCTTTGTAAATTGGGGAATAGAGCTTTGTAAGTTGGGGAATAGAGCTTAGTAAATTGGGGAATAGAGCTTAGTAAATTAGGCAATAGAGCTTAGTAAATTGGGGAATAGAGCTTAGTAAATTGGGGAATAGAGCTTAGTAAATTGGGGAATAGAGATTAGCAAATTGGGGAATAGAGATTAGCAAATTGGGGAATAGAGCTTAGTAAATTGGGGAATAGAGCTTAGTAAATTGGGGAATAGAGCTTAGTACATTGGGCAATAGAGCTTAGTACATTGGGCAATAGAGCTTTATAAATTGGGGAATAGAGCTTAGTAAATTGGGGAAAAGAGCTTAGTAAATTGGGGAATGGAGCTTAGTGAAATTGGGTAATAGAGCTTAGTGAAATTGAGCTCAGCAAAATTGAAAAATGGAGCTTTGTAAAATTGAAATATAGAGCTTAGTAAAATAGGAAAATATAGTTCAGTATAATTGAGTACCTGATTGTTATTTAGCTCTTAACTTATTGAGAATAAGTCCTAATTTAGATAATTGATTGATTGAGGCGTTACTTTGCGGAAGATCATTTTGAGTGTTCAAGGTATAAATTTAGTTTATTTCCGCGTATCAAATAAGTATATACCTTGAACACTCAATCCTAATTTATTTTGCAGATGGCTACTCTACTCGCTTATTTGGGGCCGCCTGAACACAAACCGATTGAATCGTAAGTTACATTTTTCCCAAATATACAACAAATGTATGCTGAGGAATAATATAGGGTTATAAGCTTAGCCTACTAAGCTTCAAGGCAACAACTTTTGCTTTAGACACAACCTTGGATCTGTTTTTGTTGCGTACAAATACAAATATTTTATTGATAACGCCAAAATTACAAGTAATTTTTCAATTCATATTTAAAAAATTCAAAATCATAATACACGTCAATATAATGTAATGTTAATTAACCCCTTTCGACTAAGTATACCCTATGCTAACAACACTGTATACACATAATTTCCTAAAAATAAGTATTTCTGCAATGAAACAGGTTTGAAAACAGATAAATTCAATCAATACCTAGTTCTTTAACATTTTCTTTTCTTCATTGGAATACAATATAAAATCAAAGCGATTTACTTATATATGTTACTGTAAAGCACAAATATTCGTTAATCTTAGGATTTACCAACACGAGTTGGTAAATGTAAGAATTTATAAAAAAGGAACGGTTTTTTTGGGCTTTTACCATTGGAATTTAGTACATACTAGGTTTTACCAGTGTCGGTTGGTAAATGTTGGTTTTAGGAATAAAACAATGAGTACTTCTTAATCATTTATTTCAATTAACTATCAGTCAAAACCTTACATATTTTTATATATCATATGAGAGTAATTATTAATCTAAATATATATAACTCAAAGGTGACTGACTGACTGACTGACTGACTGACTGACTGACTGACTGACTGACTGACTGACTGACTGACTGACTGACTGACTGACTGACATAGTGATCTATCAACGCACAGCCCAAACCACTGGACGGATCGGGCTGAAATTTGGCATGCAGGTAGATGTTATGACGTAGGCATAAGAAAGGATTTTGATTAATTCTACCCCCAAGGAGATAAAATAGCGGATGAAAGTTTGTATGAAACTTTGTCAATTTTAAACCGATCGGGCTGAGACTTTGCATGCATAAAGCTACTATGATGTAAGCATCTAGCGCGGGTGAAACCGCGGGGCACAGCTAGTCATTTATATTACTAATATGCGAGCGGAGACGGTAGAGAGAGATGGAACGGGTAGCGGGGGGCTGCAGACTGTACAAGACCATACGCCAAACACGTCCTGACATATTTATTTCAACATATACCGTGTCTTTAAGGCAAATCCTAAGATTTACCAAGTGAATGTTGGTAAAAGTTCGAAATAAACGATGATCCTAGAACGGTTCGGACTTTTACCATTAAGAGTTGGTAAATCTTAGGTTTTATTGGAAAATCTTAGGATTTACCGTAGTTCGGGCTTTTATAGTAACATATATATTGCTTAAAGTAACAACTCACACAACTCACTCGTAGTACAACTCACCTGATGTTAAGTGACGGTGTGGTCGAAGATGGTAAAGCACACCTAGCCTGGAATAGAACTGGCTCTCAAGTGAGGCTGCCGGAACACACCGTTAGATGCTTGGCGGCAGATTTTCAAATTGAATTGAGCTGCCAGCCGAGTACTAGAAAGTACCCTACCGCCACGCTATGGTTTCCTCACGATGTTTTCCTTCACCGGCAGCTCAAGCTCATTGTTGGGGTTTAAACCCACGCTCTTCGGCATGCGAACTGACCGCGCTAACCACTGAGCTATCATCGCTACAAAAACATTTTTGAATATCTAAATATTCTTACTTTACATAAGCTCAAATAATTTATTTCAGTTTCTCCATCTCCAGCGCTTCGAGCCTCCTATTTTCCTCCTACGCCCGCTGGTCCTCCATAGACATTTCCTCTTCTAATTTCGAAGAATTCATCCTCAAACACAACATGCATCAGAAGGAAGAATTCAAAAGTATCAAGAGTTTAAACGTTTTTTACCAAGCGGGCACAAGCAAAATGGGTCATCCAGTATTTTACTTCATATCTAGAAGATATAAGTAAGTATCATCTATATATCTGAGTCTATATATATATATATATATACATCGTCATCATCATCATCATCAGCCGTATGACTTCCACTGCTGGACATAGGCCTCTCCCATTGATTTCCACAAAGACCGGTTGGAAGCGGCTCGCATCCAGCGCGTTGCTGCGGTCTTTACTAGGTCGTCTGTCCACCTTGTGGATGGACGTCCTACGCTGCGCTTGCCGGTCCGTGGTCTCCACTCCAGAACTTTGCAGCCCCATCGGCCATCAGTTCTGCGTGCTATGTGCCCTGCCCACTGCCACTTCAACATGCTAATCCGCTGGGCTGATTCGATCTCGTAGAGAAACTCCGAGCATAGCCCTCTCCATAGCTCATTGTGCTACTTTAAGCTTACTAAGAAGGCACATAGTCAGAGACCACGCTTCGGCGCTATAAGTCATCACTGGTAACACACACTGGTCGATATATACATACATATATATACATGACAGTCGCTGTCATGTAGCTGTCACAAAAGTCCCTTAAAAAAACAGAACTCGTATATGTATTTTAGTGGTGTTATTCATATTTTAGGATAGGAGAGACCAACACGGATCTGTTGATATACCACGTCATCATAACTCTACGCCCGTTCTGCTCGCAGCCCTTCGAACTTATCATTGACTTCACCCACACCGGCTCTGAGAATAGATTCAGGTAAAAAAAAGACTTTGCGTCGACTCAACATCTATCTTGTCCGACGAAATTGTTCTCTGTTCCCACTGAATTCGGTATATAAAGAATACTTAATGATTCCAAAACCATTTCGAAATATTACACTCCCGTACATTATTTTTACATTTAAAACTCTTTAAACTATGACATTTAATAAAATACATAAAATTAATTTGATTTTCGTTTGATCTTTAATAACGTCACATAGTTGGCTGTATATGGCTACTTTCAGTGCCTAAAAAAAGCTATGGAAAACTAAAACAAATCTGTCAATGTCAAGTCAACGGCAGCCAAATATTAATTAATAATTTGGTAATCCTGGCTAAAATATGAGGTTACAGTATAAGATTTGTTTACTTTATGTCAAAGTCAATCAAATGTGTCAAATAACTATATATACTTTTTTAATTTATATGGCAAGATGCACAGACCCACTTTATGACGTCATCGCTATAAAAAGTTTGAAAACGTATTAAAAATCAAGTTCCGCATATAAAGCTAAAATATTCAAATTAATTTCATAAAATAAAGTTTACTATCAGTAAAAAATATACAAAAAAAAACTTTACTTACCGAATCGTGTCGTTTAGAAGGGACCGACAGAAACGACATAAGCATAAGTTGCTTGTCCCAGGACGGAAAACTGTGTTTGGTGGTAATATATGGCTACCACTGTATATGAAAAATTGCCAAATTATTTTAAAGTATATAATTACAATAGCTTTAAATGTAAATTGAAGAACAACTCGACGTACATGTATGGATTATTATGGCTGCCGTTGACTTGACATTGACAGATTTTGTTTTGGTTTGCCATTGCTTTGTATAGTCAAGCAAAGTAGCTCTATGCAGCCTACTATGTGACGTCATTAGAGGTAATTGGAAGTCAAGTATTTTTTTTTTTTATTAAAGTAAACCCCATCTCACACAGGAATGTAATATTTTGAAATGGTTTTGGGGGAAAAAAAAAACAATTTCTTATGGACAAGTGTTATTATGGCATCAATGACTTTTTGATTTGATTAAATCTAACTTTTGGCTCATTGGGAGTATGCCTGCCTGAGCTGTAGGGTGTGGGTTCGATTCCCGCCAAGGACAAATGTTTGTTTGGTATAAACAAATGTTTGTTCTATGTCCGCGTGTTCTGTATGTATTATAAGTATGTATTTACAAAAAAAAAGTATTTATGTATTCTATCAGTTATCTGACTTCCATCACACAAGCTCTGCTTAGTTTGGTGTCAGATGGCGCTGTGTGTAATGTGTCCTACAATTATTTTTTTATATATAAAATATTAAATTTCAGAACGGATTTCCTATCAAAATGGTTCACGGTCCTACCAGAACTCTCCTACATAAACATTCAAGCCTGCTACATTTATAATTGCAATAGTTGGGTACGGGAATATACGAAATTTCACGACAATATCTTGATGCCGTTAAAGGTAAGTTGTGATATTCAAAAAGTTCTTGTTCAGAACTAGTTTTAAGAACAACGTTACTCGCAATCAGGTAATCATTTCCGAATAAAAATCTTATTTTTTTTTTTATAATTTTTTTCTGTTTTATAGAACAAAGTCGTCCACCGCGTCTGTCTGTCTGTTCGCGATAAACTTAAAAACTACTGAACGGGTTATCATGCGTGTTTCACTAATAGATAGAATGAGGAAGGTTTAGGTATATAATTTGTCAGTTTGTGAATTGGTTGAAATATGATGACGCGACGGGAGACTTTATTTTTATAATGTGTAGTGATGTAATATTGTCATAAATATCGAAGTTTCAAAGCAAGTGTATTTCACATTAAGGATACATATTATTAATATTATTTAATTACCCTGTGGCGATAATTAACTTTGAATTTAAAGCTATCACTTCCCTGTTCTCACAGATCTAGAAGTCAACACAAAATGGACACGCTACCCTCCGTCCATTACATAAAGGGTCCAAGAAAAAAAGTATTCTTCTCAAAACCTCAAGTCAAAACGAAATTACAAAACAAAAATAATTTCAGGGTTCCCGCAAGTTGATTTTTATCGACAACCATGCCCGTCTAAGCGATTACGTCGACCCTGAACAACAGAAGCTACCAGGGGCAACCCTAGCGCTCGAAGAAGACCTGAAAGTGTTCAATAACGCATTAAAACTTTCACATAAAGACACCAAAGTCGCTATTAAGGTGAGTAAAACTACTTAGAAATAAGAGACGACGCATTTCCATGACCATTGCAGCGATACACAGAACTTTGAGTACTTTTTAGTTGTTGTTTTGTGTATTTTTGAATCGTTATATCTCAGAAACGGTGGCTCATAGGAAAAATGTATTTATAGATTTTTATAGATAATTTTACGATCTACAATTTTTGTCTGAGGTTTTTTATGATAAAACTTACCGTTTTGCTGAAAATCGCGAAAAACTCTTTTTTTTTTTACCTTTGACATATCCCTATTTTTAAATAATAAAAATTCCATACAGGAAAAAGATGGGAAACTTTCAAATTTTATTTATAATTATATTCTGAACGATTTCACCAATTTCATTTCAGCTTTTTGTAAATTTATGTAGCTTGACTCTTATTTTTTGGTTAAATTTGACCGGACTTGTATGTTTTTAGCTGTCTATGTATGTTTGTATGTGTGTTCCACCGTAGCGTCGAAACTATTCATCAGATTTTGCTGATTGAGGTGTCAATGGATTCGTTATTATACTCCAAGTGATGTAGGGTAATTTCTTTTCTTTAATAATAGTAATTTTTGGCGTAATCGGGGTATAGTTTTTTAAAACATCACATCACATCATCAGCCATAGGACGTCCACTGCTGGACATAGGCCTCCTCCTGGGGGGGCTTTGTCAATACTCGCCAAACTTGGCAGGTGGGTTGGCGAGCGCAGTTAGGTGTGATTGTTCAAGGAAGACGCTGCTGCCCATCTTCCGGATTACATCCCTTAGCCGACTCTTACGGCAACCACGCGTAGAGAGGGTGGGGTACTATTCTTACGCCAGCACCACCACAGCAAACACTTTCTTGTTACTATAAAAATAAATAACCGCAATATTCTACCATGAGGCAGTAGTGTGTAAACATTAGGTACTGTGTTTCAGTTTGAAGGGTAATGCAGCTACGAAATTACAGGGCTGTTGAGACTGACCATCGAATGTCTGAATTGCCAGCGATGCCCTGGACTTTGTTTTGTTACTCAAAATTCTAGTTACCGCTGCAATGGTCATGGACAGGCGTTAGCTCTTATCATCAGGAGAGCGTTTCGCTCAATAATTAAATAAAATCTGTTTAGCCGTTTAAAGATTATCAACTCTTTTCTAGTTGATGAATGAAATCATCTTCCACAGATCTAATGTTTTTTTTTAATGTTGAATCTATTTTAATTTGTACTTGTGTTAAATTTTGCTGTAAAAATTATGAATATTAATTTCTGTACTTTGTGCTTACAGGTCGGTCCCACAGCTCTGCAAATAACGTCAGTTGAAAAGACAAAAGTTTTAGGTCTACCTGTTCTGTTAAACGACGTCTATTACGCTTCGGAAATCGATGAGGTGAGTTGACTTACATGTGGTCTGTTTTTTTAAATCAGGCATGCGTTTGACGTCATTATCAACTGGCAGAAAGTGACGATGTGAAGAAGATACTTGCCTAGAAGGAACATGATTACTCTAGATTTGAAGACAACTCGTATTGTGGGTAGTGTAGTGTAGCTATGATAGCTCAATGGTTAGCGCAATCAAAATTATAAAATAAAAATACCCTAATAAATAGTACCCCACCCTCTCTACCCGTGGTTACCGTAAGAGTCGGCTAAGGGATGTAATCCGGAAGATGGGCAGCAGCGTCTTCCTTGAACAATCACACCTAACTGCGCTCGCCAACCCGCCTGCCAAGCGTGGCGAGTATTGGCAAACTTGAGCTGCCGGTGAAGGAAAACATCACATGGTGGTACGGTACTCTCTAGTACTCGGCTGGCTAGCTACCACCTTCAAGTTGAAAGTCTTCGCCAAGCATCTAACGGTGTGTTCCAGCAGCCGCATTTAAAAGCTAGTTCCATTCCAGGCTCGGTGTGTTTACCATCTTCCTTACCACCGCCACTTAACATCAGGTAAGCTGTGGTCAAACAACAAGCCTGTCATCCAAAAAATATATAAAATATAAATCTGCAAAATGAACTCTCTAAAATGAACTTCCGCAAAGTAACGTCTGAATCGATCAATGATTGAAACATGATAATTAAATGATTGAGGCGTTATTTTGCGGAAGTACCGTTTGAGTATTCAAATAATTGATTGATTCAGGCGTTACTTTGCGGAAGTTCATTTTGAGTATCCAAATAATTTATTGATTCAGGCGTTACTTTTCGGAAGTTCATTTTGAGTTCTCAAGAGCTATATATTTTTAGTGTATTTCTGCTAAAAAGTCGTTTTGGTTACAACGAAAGATGAGGAATTAATTTAAATATTTATTTAACACGTTTGAAACATGTTTCGTTTGCCTTGCAGGTGTGCCTTGTGGACGACAACCAGTTCTCCCTGTCAATAATTAATGATCCGACGCCATTAAGTTTCATACACAACGATTGTGATAACATAGTACAATCAATCATACATATCAGAAACAGATGGGAACTCAGCCAACCGGTAAGCTGCTTCAATCATAGACAAGTACCTAGACAAACAAGCTCTGCTCGATTTGTGAAAAATTTAAAATTCAGTAAAACGCTTTATGTATATGATTAGACCTACCTAAATCGATTTTTCGCTCCCATATAAAAATAATTATTTGTAATATTTGTTTCTTTTTTTTTTTGTATATTTAATGTAAAAAATAAATAAAAAATTAAGCCAAAAATTTACGTAATAAAAATAATGTTTTTGAATATGATGTATACAATATTAATAGTTTTTTTATTGTGTTTGTATTTTTTGTAATACTTTCTCCTATGTCTCTGTTATCTAAATTCCCATGGGATTATTCATATGATTGAAATTTAAGATTTTATTAATAATAATAATCGTTATTTCTTAAAAAAAAACGACATATCGGTATACAAAAAACAGTGACATATAACAAAACCCTCAGTTATTAGACGTTCCAGCGGGCCCCAAACTAGGTGAAACCTGTATCTTGGGCTCCCATATACACAGATAACTTGCATTATATACACTAATGTACACAATTGAGCACACGCTGCGATATTAGGAATAAATAACTGTTAATAAAACTAAATTAAAAAAAAAGTTGTCGCTGTTGAGCCTGTTGCGCCAAAAAAGGTTAGTTCTCAGCTACCGATTTTTCAACAACGCTGATTTTCAGGTTGTCTTCTTTTATTATGGATATCCTAGTGTGTCGGTGTACTCTTTCTTTCTTACTAAGCCGATAGAGCGTCATTAGCTCATAAGTTTGAATAACTTTTCCTAAAGTCATAACTCTATGTATGGAACAGCTGAATTTAGTTTTTGTGATATCAGAGTTGAGCCCATAGTAAAAGTTGTTTATAGTAATGAGTTGAACCATTTTTTGGCTTGGTACGTTCCAAGCTTGTATCCCTGTAGCGTGTTTTTTTTTTTGTTGAACGTCGTATATAGTTACAAACTTAAGGGACCAACATCGAAATCTTAAAATAAAAAAAGATTATTCAATTTTACAAGCTTTTATTAAACTTAAATGTATGTATGTTCTGGTGGAATCTTGCAAGTTATATTTGACCCACTTACCGAGCTCCGATTGGACTCAAATTTGGTGTACTTATGTAGCTTCGGTATGGTACCATGGAGCTGGTCTGATTATGGAGACGGTAGATGGCCATAGGAACTTCTGAACTAAATAAGATAAACCTATCGAGTTTGGACTCGATTAATTTGTCTTGAGGAGCAATCTCTAATATACTTATCTACTAAAAAGTAAAAAATAATTTAGAAGTAATTTTTTTTTTAAAGACAAGTTTTTATATAGGGCAATGAACTAAAAATTTATAAATTAATTCTATTAAGTATTTGGCGTGTAAATACTAATGTATAATTATCCTTAAAAGCTTGAGGCACTACCCGTTACAGGTTCTAGGTTAAGTACTTACTATACTTCTGTGCCTCAAGCTTTTAAGAATATAGGTAAATACTTACTAGAATTTATTTTAAAATTTTTAGTTTATTGTCCCAGAAAAAAATATTGTTTATACTTTTAATTGATTTATTATAATTTAACTACTTTTTTTATAGGATTCGGTGACAGTCCACCAAAAAATACGGCCTAAAGACGTCCCTGGTACTTTATTAAACATGGCGCTTCTCAACCTCGGCTCCTGCGACCCCAATTTGAGAACTGCCGCCTACAACCAACTATGCGCCTTAACTGCCACTTTTCATTTGAAAATTGAGGGACAATTATTAGAAACAGCCGGTAAGAATTTTATTATCTTTTTAGTTTTATGTTTTATTAAGTATTTCCAAGTCGAAAAGTAACAAAAAATCGATGTCACACTAATTATAAAAAAAAAGTTTGTATGTTTTTTGATGTGTTAACCCTAATGACCCGAGAATTCAAGAATGATGCATTCTCGTGAATGGCTCATTCTTGGTCAAGCGCTCAAAGGGTCAACACGTCCCGTGAATGCCTCGTGTAGAGGCAAAGCACATGTTGGCAACTGAATGATTGTCATTTTAATAAATTTTAAAAATAGATATTTTTCATCATCGTCATCATCAAAAATAACCTCGCATAGTCCACTGCTGGACATAGGTCTCTCTCAGAACACGCCACTCAGCTCGATCTTTGAGTTTTCGCTTCCAGCCACTGCTAGCTGTCTTACGTATATCGTCACTCGATCTAGTCAAAGAGCGTCTAGTCGGATATTTTTAATAATTAAAATTTCAGTTTTATATATTCAGTTAATAATTCGGATAAATATTTATTTATTTATTTATTTATTTATTTAGATCACCAACACTATACACATCACAACATTTAAAAAATCAACAACATAAAAAAGAAAACTAGATGTTATAGCAATTACAGGTGACGACAACATGCATAAAATTATGTTAACAATTAATTAATTTAAAAACCCGAAATATTAAATATAAATTAATATGCTATTTAAAATTGTTTAAGTTACACGGTCATGTTCACGACACTAAAACCGATTTTTTTGAGTCAAGGTTAGGTGTTTTGGAAACCGCACATCGGATGTTAAATAAATATAATGTATACTTTACACAAATAAATGACAATGTGTGTAAAAAAATATATAATGTGTTAAAACATGCCTTTTGGTGTTTTTTCCAAAACCCTGTAGGAACTTAAAATAAAGTTACCTCTATTTTGCTTGAGCACGGACTGGACTTGATTGTGACTTTAATGTGACCGTGACTAAGACTTCATAAGACATTTAAAGTACGCCAAAAAGAAAGTAAGCAGATTGGTTTTAGTTGTGCAACCTATAATACTTATTTGTCTATATGTTTTTAGGGCTATGCATTCCGTCCAATAACACGATATTTATTAAGTCTGTGAGTGAGAAGTTGGCGCACAATGAACCTCATCTTACGCTGGAGTTCTTGGAAGAGTGTATTCAGGTTTGTATACTATATATGTTTTTATATATATGTTTTTTTTATTATTATTATTATTTATTATATATATGTTTGGATTGTTGCCAGCTAGTGATATAAATATACTACGTACTATCGCCACATGGCAGCTCAAGAGCAAAGCAATGTATGGAAACACGGTATCCACAACTCCACAAAAAAAAAACTGAATAATTTAAGAATTTTGTAACTAGATACAAAATGGAATGGATTTATTCAAACGTATGCGGTCAGCTAAAAATGTGGCTGTCTAACACGCGGACAGCTAAAAATGTGGCCGTCTAACATGCGGACAGCTAAAAATGTGGCCGTCTAACACGCGGACAGCTAAAAATGTGGCCGTCTAACATGCGGACTGCTAAAAATGTGGCCGTTTAACACGCGGACAGCTAAAAATGTGACCGTCTAACATGCGGACTGCTAAAAATGTGGCCGTTTAACACGCGGACAGCTAAAAATGTGAACATCTAACATGCGGACTGCTAAAAATGTGGCCGTTTAACACGCGGACAGCTAAAAATGTGACCGTCTAACATGCGGCAGTCTTTATTTTGGTCATGGGGACAACTTATCTAAAGAACATTCACGCGAATTGTTTGGCCGTCTTACAACTTCTTGTTATGGAGTTCTCTTATAATTCGTTGTTGCTAGCCTATGCAGTCGCACTGCTGGAAAAGATATCGACTTAACCTGTTTTAACTGTCTTGAGTTTACTCGAAGACTTTTTAGAGGGCATTCAGAATCAGAATATGCTTTGTCGCGCTGTCTGGTATTTGTCAAGAGCCAACAGCTAATCGGAATTCATATTTAGAAGTGATATAGCTTATACCATGAATAACATTGTCTTGAAAAATATACGATGTCTAGTGAAACCACGATACCTATAAAGTTAAATATTGCTGAAAGTTTAAAATAAATAAATACTTAGTACTTATAAATTAAAACTTGTCTAACAATAATTTAATAAACGGAAAATTGCAGGGTTTCAGAGGGTCGACCATCGAGTTGAAGCATTTATGTCTCGAGTACATGACCCCGTGGCTCGCCAACTTAGTCAGGTGAGCTATAGATTTCCAGAAAAACGCGGCCAACCGTAACGCCTTAAAATGTGTCTAGATAATATGCAGTCACATAAAAATGTGGCTGTCTAAAATGTGGCCAGCTAAAATGTGGCCAGCTAAAACTGTGGTCGGCTAAAATGTGGCCGAACTAAAAATGTGGCCGAATTATTTTAGCCATAAAAACGTCACGTATGACTAAACAATTACGCAATCATTGTCATCAAACACACATTTCTTTGTTTTTCTGTACATAGTATTTGTTGTACTTTCATATATTAATTTACAGATTCTGCAAGCCGTCAGACGACTCGCGGCGACAGAAGCAAGTGGCGGGCATATTGGAAAAGCTTATTACACTAACCATCGAGGAAACAGAGATGTACCCTTCAGTACAGGCGAAGGTATTATATTCCATTTTACAGTTTATGCTAATTTTTGAACAGTTACATTTATTTATTTTGTGAATTTTATTATTGTGTAGATTATCGCATGACTCAAAATTAAGAAGGAAAAACAAGTATACAGATTAAAGTCACAACAATTACAGGTGAAGACAGCATGCAACAATAACAATAATCAATTCATAAAACTAATACCTTTAAACGAGCATTTCTTGTATATATGTAGGTATATATATTCTGAATCTCGAAAACGGCTCCAACGATTTTCATGAAATTTAATATGCAGGTTGTTGTTAACATTTTCGCAGAACAACAGCCACACAGATTGATTGTTTCACACGGCGTGACGTCATTTAGACATTATGATAATCCTATCCGTTTTCGCAGCAAATGTTAATTAGTATATGGTAAATCAGCAAATTTTAAAAGGTAAATTAGATATCTGTCATGTTAACTATAAATAACAGAAATAGGCTGGACATGGTATCTGTCCGAGAACCGATAACCGATAGACGTGTTCTAGAGTGGAGACTGCTAATTGCCAAATGTGGCGTAGGACGCCCTGAGACTGGATAGAGTGACTATAATATAAGTAAGACAGCTGATGGTGGAAGGAAGCGAAAAGCTGATGATCGGGCTGAGTGGTGAGTGGGAGACGCCTATGTCCAACAGTGGGCTTCGACAAGCTGATGATGATGATGATTAAAGTATATTTTTTTTTTTCAAATTTATTCAATTTACTCAATGTTTTATTGTAATTGCAGATCTGGGGCAGTATTGGGCATGTGCCAGAACTTATAGACATGGTCTTGGATAGCTTCATACAGCGAAGCAACAGCTCGGGTAAGTTTAACAGTTTAAGCTTCCATGTAATAAAGATATCTATAGTCCATTTTTAGATACGTTCTAAGTTCTGAACTAAGTTGTAATGCAAGACCCAAAACGTGGCCAGGGGATCAATTGAAACAACTCGAAGGGAGTTGTTTCAATTGACAGTGTTGTCTATTGAAACAGTACATTATTGTCCAATTGAAGATATTTTTTTAGGGTTTCGTACCCAAAGGATAAAAACGGGACCCTATTACTAAGACTTCGCTGTCTGTCTGTCCGTCCGTCTGTCTGTCACCAGGCTGTATCTCATGAACCGCGATAGCTAGACAGTTGAAATTATCACAGATGATGTATTTCTGTTGCCGCTATAACAACAAATACTAAAAAACAGAATAACATAAATATTTAAGGGGGCTCCCATACAACAAACATGATTTTTTTGCCGTTTTTTTAGAGAATGGTACGGAACCCTTCGTGAGCGTGTCCGACTCGCACTCGGCCGGTTTTGTTTTAAGTTGGGGGCTGTTTATGTATTATGTAAGCATCAAAGGGGTATTTGCTTTATTTATTTTTGATGTCATTATTATGGGGGGGTATCTGAATGGTGATGACGTCAGCAATCTCTACATCATAGCGATTCATAGCGATGAGCTATCATCGCTATGAATCGTGGTTAGCGTGGTCGGTTCGCATGCCGAAGGGCGTGGGTTCAAACCCCAACAACGAGCTTAAGCTGTCGGTTTAGGAAAACATCGTAAGGAAACCATAGCGTGGTGGTAGAGTACTTTCTAGTACTCGGCTGGCTAGCTACCACCCTCAAGTTGAAAATCTGCCGCCAAGCATCTAACGGTGTGTTCCGGCAGCCTCTCTTGAAAGCCAGTTCCATTCCAGGCTAGGTGTGCTTTACTATCTTCGACCACACCGTCACTTAACATCAGGTGAGTTGTGGTCAAACACCAAGCCTGAAGTTATAAAAAAAAAAAGTATAGCACATCATCAGCCATAGGACGTTCACTGCTGGACATAGGCCTCCTCCTGGGGAGGTTTTGCTAATACTGGCCACGCTTGGCAGGCGGGTTGGCGAGCGCAGTTAGGTGTGATTGTTCAAGGAAGACGCTGCTGCCCATCTTCCGGATTACATCCCTTAGCCGACTCTTACGGCAACCACGGGTAGAGAGGGTGGGGTACTATTCTTACGCCTACAAAAAAAAAACTATATATGAAGTTTCAACTGAAATATTCTCACAGGTCTCGGGTCGCCTATGATAGAAATAATGGCGGACACGGCGGTTGCATTGGCTTCTGCTAATGTTCAGCTGGTATCAAAGAAGGTCATCGGACGAATGTGCAGGGTGAGTTATATGCACAATATTTTTTTTATAGACTATTCTTAGTCAATAATCTGTTTTCCATTCTTGGTTGCCTGGAAGAGATTGTTGCTAGCGATAAGGCAGCCATTTGTGGCACTACACTAAAAAAATTAGATTTTTTTTAATATTAGGTAAAAAATAGTAAGTGTTATGCTTATTTAACATATTTTTATTTCCCTTAACATGTAAAATTATTACAATTAAAAGTAATTGTACTATATTGTTGAAATATTCAATGCTAAATAAAACTTAATTTAATAAGTATTGTTTTAATATAATTATGGAAAAACAAGTCACAGTCAAAGTCACACAAGTAAGTCTTAATCGAGTCCGGTCATACTCTAGTAAAGTAGTAGCTACAAGCTTCAAAGGAGTTTTGGAAGCAACGTGGATGGCCATGTATTACCACATTATATCATTTTCCTAATCTCACGCACGTAAATCAGTACTTTATGAATAAAACATCACTATTTTTACAAGCTTTTATTTAACTTGCAATTAAAGTATGTACATAATAATATGTACGGGTCAAATCATGAAATTTAAATTTGACCCACTTCTTGATGTCCGATTGGACTTAAATTTAATGTACTAATGTTTCTTCGGTGACAATACAATGATATGGCACCATGGAGCTGATCTGATGATGGAAATGGAAGATGGCCATAGGAACTTCTGAACTAAACAAGATAAACCCATCTAGTTTGGGCTCGATTGATTCGTCTCGAGTCTTGAGCACTTTGCCTAGAATGCTTATGCTTATTGTCCTAGATAAAAGCTTGTTTTCTTAAAAGATTTTTTTATTTTTAAGTAAACCTAAAAACTCGAAAAAACGTAAGTTTTGATAAATAATATAGTGCAGTGACGGCACCTCTGCGTTCCCGCCAAAACTCAAAATGTTTCTTACACCTTAACTGTCACTTTGACATTGACATAAAGTGATATTTCATGGTTTAATTTTATTCGTATTTAAAAAAACCGGACTTTAATTCATAATTCATTTGTTTTAGTACTTTTTTCTTTTTCTGGTGTGTATGATAGAGTTTCTATCTTTACCAGTATTTTATTATCTATGGTACTGAACATGAAAACTGTACTTACAGTGAAGTTGTTCTTTACAGGTGGTAGATAAAACATGCCATTCACCCACAGCGATGTTAGAACAACACATGATGTGGGACGACATTGCGATACTGGCTAGATACTTGGTAAGTTGATGAAGAGAGGAATTTTGTCTAAATTAGCTAATGGGAATGTCCAAAAAATTTTGCCCTCCATTTTAATTTTAGATTATGAAAATATAGAGCAATTTAAGAAACTAATTTGTTTTTTTTTTTATATTTCTAGTATTTAATTTATAAATCTTTTTTTTAATATTTCGAGGTGATAACGTCATCATTGGCTTTATCAGATTGAGGGCGTAGCCTGTATTAAAAAAAAGATGATGAAAGATCCATAGTCAATGTCATTACTATTATAACCTGTAACCTAACTTCTAAAACAGTATTTTTTGCATTTTGCAACTTAAATTGAGCGACAGATAAAATAACTATTGGATTTTGGTGATTTTTGAATAAAATGCAACCGTTACAGATTCAGTTCCTTGCTGATCAAACATTCGCAATGAGTGATAATTTTGTTGTTTACATACTTTGACATTAGACAACTTAATGACGTTTAGCTTTTTTTTGTATTTATGTTTATATATTTTTTTCTATTCCGCCACGGGTGATGTCATAAGGTCAATTGAAGGTTAAAATAATAATAATCCGTGATTATTTTCGGTTTTTAATTAATTTATAGTGATCAGTAACCTTATTCCTCAAAATGGTTTTGAAATTTCAAAATACGAAGAAATTGGACATTGGACTTAACTTCCCATCTGGAGTTCTGGGCTTGAATCCAATGTCACGCATCTGTTTTTCAAAATTACATGCATTTTGTTTTATTGTATGTAACAGTAATGAGACGAACGAGACGCTCTCCTGATGTTTTTTTTTTTAATTATATTTGTATGTATTTATTGATGTTAAGGATCCGTCCGGTCGTTGAAGTGTCAACAGGTCTGTGAAGTTCGTCGTCAATAAAACACTTATTAAAAATAGTTAAAGTTACACTTCGGGAACGGTAGTGCTACAAACATCAGCAAAACAACATCAGAAGGCATAGAAGAAATACTCCTTGGATATTCTCAAGATCTACTCATTAAAAGTGAAGCTCAAATATAAATCCACATTTGAGGTTAGAATACAACATCATCTAATTATTATTTAACATCCAACGTCAACTTGACAGCCGGTAAAATAAATAACAATACAAGAACTGTCTGTCGGCCCGACAACTAACGGGAGTGTTACCATTACAAACAATTACTTTCGACCAATTCGCATTTACGTTTCGTTTCACACAACTTCATTCGATAACATAGATGAGCAATTTCAATTATTATTCGATAAAATGAAGATAGAAATGGAGAAACAGACAAATGATTTAAAAGAATCTCTTACGAAGAATATAATGGAGCGGATAGATGAAAAACTAACTCCTATGATTGAAGAAAATGGAAAATTAAAACAAAAAATTTGTAGCCTGGAGAATGAGATTGAATATTTAAAAAAAGAGAAGAAGAGTAACAATATAGTTATATATGGTTTAGAAGAGAGAGAAAAAACGATATTAGAGCTATTTCAAACCGTCAAGGAGATCTTTAAAAAAGACTTAAATTTAATTGTGGAAGAAAATGAAGTGAACAGACTGTACCGTCTAGGAAAAGATAAAATCGAGAACAAACATAGACCTGTGCTATTATCGTTTACAAACGGGTGGAAAAAAGATCAAATTATAAAAAATAAAAAAAGTTTTAAGGGAATCTATATATCGGAAGACTATTCTAAGGAAGTCATAGAAAAGAGAAAGGCTTTGCTACCTCAGCTACTAGAGGAAAAGAAAAAGGGAAATATTGCTTTTCTGAAATATGATAAACTAGTAGTTAAAGGACCTAACTCCGACAAAAGGAAAAGAGAACTATCTACTTCACCACAGTCGACGTCAACCACTAAACCTAAAAAGCAACAAACGATAAGTTCTATTAAAACTAACAGGACAAACGCCTTCGATTTGATGAGAATCCGATCAAATTCTCTCACTGATATCCTAACACATAAAAACCTATAGCAATTAACAACCGACAAACGGATAATCCAACCAAATTACGAAAACCAAACAAAAGAAATAACACAATCTCCCCCAAGCCGACTGGTCCTCGTGGGGGATAGAGACCACAACCCTCCAACAACACAGGAAAAAAAATTGCAAAAATTATGAAAATTACGAAAACAATCACACAAGATCAAAAATCTATGTTGCAGCCCTCAATGTACTTAAGGCACAACATGGAGTAGAGTAGCCAGAGAGAGACCAGAATGGAGTAGGTTGGAGGAGGCCTTTGCCAACTGGCAAACGGACATACAGAAATTAAAGAAGCACCAAATACGCGAATAATTTTAATTACGTAGAATACATATATACCTATAACAATGCATTAGTGTAAGAATAATTGTATATCTGTTGTCCGAATAAAAGGCTTTATTATTATTATTATTGATGTTAAGAGATAATGCCTATCCATGACCATTGCAGCGATACACAGAACATTGAGTAGTAAAACAAAGTCTAGGGCATCGCTGCCTTGGCGCTCATTACTTTGAGACTAGATGGTTAGTCTCAATAGCCCTGTAATTTCGCTAGCTGCAGTACCCTTCAAACCGGAACAGAGCATTGTTTACACACTACTGCTAGGCGGCAGAAAATCTAGTACTGCGGTGGTATCTACCCAGATGACCTCCTGCTAAAGTGGTCTACCACCAAGTTCTGAGTACCGACGGTCATGGTTTTCTCTTACCAACATGGAAGCTCTTAATACTTTGTAAAAGTTGTTGTTTGATTTGTTGGTACTTGTGATACTGATGCCGTATCAAAGCGATGGCTGTTTAGCCTTTACGAACGTCTTTTTCAGCTGATGCTCTCTTTCAACAACTGTCTGGACGTAGCACGGCACTTGCCGTATTTGTTCCACACGGTCACGTTCCTCGTGTGTTCGGGGGCAGTTTCAATGCGCGCGGCAACCCATGGGCTTGTCATCAACATTATACACTCCCTGTGTACTTGCACCACGCCTAGCTTTTCAGGTGACTTCTTTTTATTATTGGTTAACAAGCTAGGTGTTTGACCACCTGTTAAGTGCAAGTGTGGCCGTGGTGGTGCCGGCCTATGTCCAGCAGTGGACTTCCTATGGCTGATGATGTGGCCAAAGATGGTAAGCACATCTAGCCTGGAATGGAACTGACTGTCAAATGAAGCTGCTGGAACACAGCGTTACTTGGCTTGGAGGCAGATTTGCAATTTCTGAGCTAGCTAGCCGGTCGAGCACTAGACAATACCCTAACACCATGCTATGGTTTCGTCACAATGTTTTCCTTCACCGGCAGCTCAAACTCATTGTTAGGGTGTGAAGCAACCTCGCTAACTGAGCTGTCATCTTTTTTTTAAAATCTTTATTCTTGGCATCGCACTCTGTGCATTCTGCCAGTTTCAATGTTTGTATATTTTGTGAGCAGTCTTCTGTTTTTAACTTTTATCCTTGTAGTCAAAGTCTAATCTTGGTCAAGTCTAATCAGTGCTATTTAAATCCAGTCATGCCTTAGTAAAGTAGTGGCGGCTTTATAAGCTTTGATGGAGTTTTGGAAGCAACACAAAACGTCATGTATCACCACATTATATCACTTTCCCACACTCGTGCTTGTAATTCGGCACTTTATGAATAAAACACCACTATTTTTATACATAAACATTCGATAAAACACTAGTTTTGGAAAAATAATACAATGGGGCGACACGACTCTGTGTTCCCGCCAAAACTCGAGATGACATCTGTCTGGTTCAATAAGCAAAGTACTATTTGCTTATTTTGGGGTTAGATGGCGCTGTGTGGCGTCCTATGATATTTATTATTACTTCAACAGAGGAAACTCAGCGTGTGCTAAGATTGTCTCTGGACGAGTTTGGACTGCCGAAATTCTACCAAATGTTTGGCATTTCCAAGGTGAAGTCTGCCGCTGTGACCGCATTCAGAAGCCCTTATAACAGGCATGCTAGCGATTGGTAAGTGTGCGATCACCTTTATTATCATACTAGCGACCCGTCCCGGCTTAACACAGGTGCATTGTAGATATTAATGTGGTATAGGATGTATTATACATATAAACCTTCCTCTTGAATCACTCTTTTTTTATGGCTGACAGGCTAGTTGTTTGACCACAGCTCACCTGATGTTAAGTGACGGTGTGGTCGAAGATGGTAAAGCACACCTAGCCTGGAATGGAACTGGGTCTCAAGTGAGGCTGCCGGAACACACCGTTAGCTGCTTGGCGGCAGATTTTCAACTTGAGGGTGGTAGCTAGCCAGCCGAGTACTAGAAAGTACTCTACCACCACGCTATGGTTTCCTCACGATGTTTTCCTTCACCGGCAGCTCAAGCTCATTGTTGGAGTTTGAACCCACGCCCTTCGGCATACGAACCTACCGCGCTAACCATTGAGCCATCATCGCTACAATTCATCAATCGCTCTGTCTATTGATGGAAACCGCATTAAAATCCGTTGCGTAGTTTAAAAGATCTAAGCGTATAGACGGTAAACCTTAAAAGGTTGATAAGACTTTTTGTAGATCTATAAAAGAGGAATATCCCACCATGCATTGTTTTGTTATATCTCAAAGGGATTAGGCAGCGTTTTCGATGAAAGCTCCCAGGTGGCTTGACTTTTTCCGACACTTCCAACAATTATCATCATATTTCAACCAATTTACTCAAACCCTTGACAAATTATGTACCTAAACCTTCCTAATGAATCACTCTATCTATTGGTGAAACTCGCATGATAATCCGTTCAATAGTTTTTAAGTTTATCGCGTACAGACAGACGCGGCGGACGACTATGTTTTATAATATGTAGTGATGATTTATCAGTCTTTAAGAAACATACTTTAACCATTTAAATTTACATCAAGAGTAATTTAACCATTTAGTCGTGAAAAGTTAAGTTTTACTTAGTTGTATCAGGAGTAACTTAACAGGAGGTCGTCTAGGTAGGTACCACCGCGGTACCAGATATTCTGCCGCCAAGCAGTAGTGTGTACTGCAGCGAGCGAAATTACAGGGCTGTTGAGACTAACCATTGTAAGTTTCAAAGTAATTAACGCAAAAGCAGCGATGCCCTGGACTTTGTTTTGTTACTCAAAGTTTTGTGTATCGCTGCAATGGTCATGGACATGCGTTATTTCTTACCAACATCATATCGTTCGTTTTTTTTTTTTACTTATAAATAAAAAAAAATAAAAAAATTGATACCATAGCCTATCTTGACAGGACATTATATGCAATATTTAATAAATACATAGGTATGTATTAATTATTGCATATAATGTCCTCAGTAGCATGTTACGCGGACAAATCTCATACTATTGAGAGTAGTTTCTTGTTCCATAGGTATTCGGAACATTCTCACGTACTCACCGAATCCTCGACCAGTCATTCAACTTCCAGCGCGCCGTTGTCTGCGCCCCCGATCGCGCCTGCCATCTCTGCCCATACTGACAGGTAAGTTTTTTCCTCACTCTTTGACATCGCACTTCGTGCATTTTGCCAGTAAGAAATATGTGTATATTTTGATAAAAAATCTAGTGATATATGTCACGGACAAGTCCGATCACGTCGAATTAAGGTATTAAAGTATTAGTTAACTTTACTAGAAGCTACGAAGAAGTTTTGAAAGTAACACGGAAATACTACATTATACCAGAGTTTATTTTTTTGGCATCGCACTTTTTGCCTTTTGCTAGTGTCAAGTATTTAGATATTTTTAGGTGTTTGATAAAAACATCAAGTGAAATATGTCTAAGTCACGGTCAAGTCCGATTACGCCTTAGTAAGGTAACTTTATAGTAGCTTCGACCAAGTATTGGGAGCAACACGGAAATGTTTTACTACATTGTATCATTTAACTACAAGTGTTTTTTTTTGGCATCGCAATTTTTGCTTTTGGCCTGTTTGACACTGGCAATATTATTAATATATATATTTTTTTTCGTTTTATTTATTGAAGTTTTGTCGATATTCGACCTTGCCATGTAAAGTTTTATTAGACTCCTGGCGTTTCCTGGCAGATTTTCAACTTAAGGGTGGTATTAGAGAGCTAGAGAGTACCCTTTTTTTATGCCTGACATGTTAGATGTTTGACCACAGCTCACTTGATGTTAAATGACGGTGTGGTCGAAGATGGTAAACACACCTAGCCTGGAACGGAACTGGCTCTCAAGTGAGGCTGCCGGAACACATCGTTAGATGCTTGGCGGTAGATTTTTCAACTTGAGGGTGGTAGCTAGCCAGCCGATTACTAGAAAGCACCCTACCACCACGCTATGGTTTCCTCACGATGTTTTCCTTCACCGGCAGCACAAGCTCATTGTTGGGGTTTGAACCCACGCCCTTCGGCATGCGAACCGACCGCGCAAAACACTGAGCTATCAAACACTGAGCAGTTTACCTACTGACCCCCGCGTCGGACGGTCGTGTCATAATACGCAAGCACGCGCGCAAATTTTTATTAGTGTTATTATTATTATTTTTTCGATTGCAAAAATGGCAAAATCAACGCTAGAATCACTAGAAAAGCTTCTGGCGAAATACGTCGCTCCAATTGAAGAGAAGCTCAAGTGCGTCCTGCAGGAAGTAAGAACCCTACGCGACCAAGTTGATAAAATTGAAGAAGCGAAAGCGCCCAAAAAGGTGGGTACTGCCGAAAACATAACTAACGCAAGTTTAACTGCGATGACTCACATATCTACACCGACCGAACGGCAGCGACAGCGTTGCGCACGCGAGACGGTCAGTGCCTCGCATACAGCGACGCCTCCCTCTGCCGGTGCGGCCGCGCGGACTGCGAGCAATCGCAAACGCGCCACTCCGCGGCCGCCGGCGCCGGCAGCCGCTCCACTCACTAATGCTTCTTGCAGCGCTAGCGCTACGCCAGCTACGCAACCTGTTAGTGATAGCCAAAACGACGAAGGATGGAAAACCGTCCCTAATTCTAGGACTAAAAGGCAAAGTCGTCGGAAGCGATCAGTAGTCAAGGGAAGTGGAACAGACGATGCCGAGCTAAAAACAGTGGAGCGAGTACGAAGAATCCATGCATGTTTCTTCGTACCGGAAACTACAGCTGACACAATTTTATCATACATGCAGAGAAAAAGACAATGCGATAGCTACCGCGTAGATAAATTGAAACTGACACACAACCACTATTCGTCTTTTTCCCTCTCTGTACCGAATAGTCATTTCAAGTTTTTTATGACCGCTGAAAATTGGCCGATCAGTACCGAAATCAGCGAGTGGTTTCGTAGGAGCGACGGGCGCACGAGTGGTGCGCCCAAAAACGTGCGCGGTTACGCCGCAGTACCCGCCTATCGCGCCAGTGGAGCCTCCGCCAGCCGCGTCACCGCTCCAACGACCGGGTGAATCACTGCGCAACAAACCGTCGCCCCGGACAATCTGCCATCAAAACATCAGATGCCTAATGAACAAAACGAAACAGTTAGAAGTATTGCTAACAAAGGATTTGACCTGTGACGTATTAATTATTACTGAACATTGGCTAAGAAGCCATCAATTAGTTTCTATTACTTTGTGTAATTATGATTTGTTAACATATAGCTGTAGAGAACGTATAGCGCACGGCGGGAGCTGCATATATGTACGATCGGGCATTAAAGCAATCAATAGGCAGGACTATTGTGACCTTGCCCAAGAACAAATCTTTGACGTATGTGCTGTGCACCTACTGAATGAAAATATCTTAGTTGTTGGTCTGTATCATTCTAACCTCACGAGTCATTCTAACTACCTAAATCTTTTTGAACGCCTTCTTTGTAAGGTTACTGATGAAGAGTTGGAGTGCGTTATTATGGGAGACGCGAATATTAATTTGTTGAATAGTTCTGGTGCCCAAAAACGGCTGGTAGACCTACTCGCTAGTTACAACTTCATCCAGTTGATTGATCAACCTACACGAGTTGAAGTGGGAGGCAGCGGTACGCTCCTGGATCACGTATATACCAATATTCCCATCAATCGTGTCGTCGCCGTCGCTGAAGTGGACACGCAACCGCTCAGTGACCACAAGGCGCAACGCCTAACCATCTCTCAGAGTGTCGCGCCCGCGCCTACTCACCGTCCGGCCCGCAGCTGTACTGCAGCTAATAAAAACAACTTTGTCAACGCGTTGGAGTCTATAGACTGGGTCAACATCATAGACACTTCTGGAGAATGCTGTAATACTCTAGCAGATCGTCTTTTAGCAATATTGACAAATAAATATAGTATTTGCTTTCCGATGCAAAGACGACCAGTTTATAGCGGTAAACACTGGGTTGACGAAGAAATCCACAACTATAGGCATTTGTTACGCGAAGCTGTATCTTTAAAAACAGTTTTTCCTAATAGTAATGCTTTGTATGACAAATGCGAAGAACTTTCAGTGAAATATAAGTCTTTGTTAAATGAAAAACGCGTGAGCCACTACTCAAATTTAATTAAAAGTAATCCTAAATGCATGTGGCACGTGATTAACTCCGAATTAGCTCGCGGAAACCGTGAAAGTGTTGACTTCACGGACCTAGTGCGTAATAATAATGGCCATCCTTTCGACACTAAAAAGGATTTAGTCGATGCGCTCAACGTCGAATTTGTGACAGCGGCGAGCAGGTGCGGCGCTCCGACGGCAGACGGCACGCGCGCGTTATCCGCGCTCGCCGGTGACTCGCACGCTAGCGATGTGTCGATTAGACTTGAACCGTTTTCACCCCTCGAAGTGTTTACAATTGCCACTAAACGTATCGCCCCGAAAAAAAGTACAGACGTTTACGATCTGTCCGCCGATGTGTTACGGACCGCCATCAAACCGTTAGCTTTTGTAATGAGTCGCTTATTTAGCTTATGTATTAAGAACGGCGAATATCCGACGGCACTTAAAAGAGTAAAAATAAGTCCCCTATATAAAGGGAAAGGGAAAAAGACCGACCCTAAGTCGTACCGTCCCATATCATTGGTTCCCGCAGTGAGCAAAGTTTTTGAGGCCGGGTTAAACCGAAGACTGCTAAACTTTATCTTAGATCGTGAATTCTTATCGGAGCGTCAGTACGCGTACCGAGCTGGGCGTGCGACTACCGATCTAGTGCGCGAGGTAGTGCGGCGGGTGCTGGGCGCGCGCGAGGCGGGGCAGCAGGTCGCTCTGCTCTGCTGCGACCTTTCGCGCGCGTTCGACACCGCGAACCGCACCCTTATTGCAGGTAAACTTAATTACTACGGAATCCGCGGCCCGGCTGTGTCCTTACTGTCAGCGTTCATGTCTGAGAGGACACAAGTTGTGGTCGGTGATAAGGGTAATGTGATGTCCTCCGAGTTGAGAAACGAGATGGGTGTCCCGCAGGGCTCGTGTCTCTCGAATACTCTGTTCAGCCTGCTCCTCAATGACCTGCCCAATGCCATCAATAACGCAGAGATTTACATGTACGCCGACGATGTTGCCGCAGTGATATCTGCACCAACAAGTGATCGGCTGCAGTATGAACTAAACTCTGTAGTGCAGAAACTCGATGCTTGGTTCACTTCAAATGGATTAGCGCTCAACAGAGAGAAGACCTGTTTCATGACATTTAACCTGAATGGCAAATCAGCCAAAAAATATTCTGTAGCACTCGGCAATACCGCACTCCAACAAGTCGACAACACAAAGTTACTGGGCTTCCATATTGACGGCGCGTTGACGTGGGAGACGCACATAGATGCGCTGTGCGGGAAGCTGGGCCGCTCTTGTTTCGCGCTCCGGCGGCTCGCGAGCACCGCCACCCGCAGCGTCGTGCGCTCCTGCTACTTCGCAACCGTCCACAGTAGTCTCACGTACGGGTTGGAGCTGTGGGGCCGCGCTGCAGAATATAACAGAGCCTTCGTCATGCAAAAGCGAGCCCTGCGTGCCATGTTCGGGGTCTCTGATGACGTCTCGTGTGTAGACTTCTTCAAGGAACTACGAATACTTCCCATACCATGCGAACTAATCTACCAGCTGGCTTCGTTCACACATGCTCACTTGCATCTGTTTCGCAAGAGAGGTGCTAATCAGAGATGGGACTTGCGCAGCAACAAGAGACAGAACCAACTGGTGACGCCGTCACATAGGCTCGTGAAGTCAGGGAAGTCTGTCTACATCGCAGGCCCCGCGGTATACAACAGGCTGCCCGCCCACGTACGTGATGCACCTTCCGCCGCCTCGTTCAAGGCCAAGCTGAAGACTTGGCTTCTAGATCAGCTGTTTTACAACTATAATACATTTTTTGAGCTGCCCGAGGTCTGTATGTAGACTTTATAATAATTGTTTAAATGTAAAGTAATTTTTATATTTGATTTTTATACAATGATAATTTTTATTTAAATTTGGACATGTAACCACGGAGTTATCAATAAATTATTGTATTGTATTGTATCATCGCTACCCTACCGCTATGCTACGATTTCCTCACGATGTTTTCCTTCACCGGAAACTCAAGCTCATTGTTGGAACCGACCGCGCTAACCACTGAGCTATCATCTTACAAATAATTTTATTTTCAGGGAAAGACTTCCATTGCAATCCCTTGAAACAATAACAGACGCGTTATTGGAAATAATGGAAGCGTGTCAAGTCGATATCCCGGACTGCGACTGGCTCCAGACCTGGTGAGTCAAAGAAAATAATAATAAGAATAGTTAGGAAATTCTTATCCTTAGAATAGGCACTTGGCTCTGGCCCGTGCGAAATGTACCTCCCTTGTAGGAGAGAAACAAAATGTCTTAAATAATAATAATAATAAATTTATTTCACCATAGGCATACACACATTAGCATAAAGCAGTCAGATTATTTAATTAAAGAATTCACAAAAACATATTACATTTAAATACTTGCTCATTAGTCAGTATATGAACCATACAGCAATGGTTCATGTACTGACAGTCAAACCTATTGGCAAACATATTTAGGATGCTGTTACGGCTGCCCCGGACCCTACGATACAGGGATGTGCACCGTTTTCGCATTGTTGAATGAAAACAGTCGACTCGCGACTCAGCGAACATCCCAGAGGCGCTGCAGTGCCGGGGCAGCCCCATCAGCACCCTAAATGCATTATTGTACTGAACACGAAGGGCGCTGTACCGCTTCTGCGTATACGACACCCACAAGCCGCCCGTGTAGAAAGACGTACAGAATGCTCGGAAAAGAGTCACCTTGACGTTCTCCGAGCAACGAACAAACCTGCGGGCAATCATATTGGCCCTCACAGACAACGCCCTTCGCTCCCTCTCTATGTCTGCGTCATCCTTCAGGTCCGAGGTCACAAAGTGCCCGAGATATTTGAACTCTTGCACCCAGCTTAATACAGTTCCATTCAGCTTAATAGCCGGAACAGTATCAGGACACTTTCGGCCCCTGGCCTGAAAGACCATGCATTCACTCTTCCTAACATTATAAAGAAAAGAAAGAAAGAAATTAATTTTGTTTTGTAAGAAATTAATTATATTTTGTAAGAAATTAATTATATTTTGTAACACAACAGGATAATGCTTTTCGCCATTATGCATAACTCCATCTCACCCACTGGAGCTACTATGCCAGCGACCCAGAGCCTCGCTCCGATACTTCAAGGAGCTAGGTTGGCTCAGGGTAGGGGCTTATGCACAATACACCCCAAGCGGGACGTCAGTGCAGGACCCATCGCCCCCAATCCGAATAAGAATAAGAACACAACAGGACACATACACAAACATACAGAGACAGACAGTTACAAAATAATGACTCACCGCAGCATTAGCTGGTCCTTACTAAGTGGTATGACCAGGGTTAGTCTTCCGGTGAGCCCTTGTAGGTAAAACAAAAAACACATATGAATATTAAGAACAACTTACCAACAACAAAAACTTGCCAAGTGCGAGTCCGATTCGCGCACCCAGGGTTCCGTTTAAACCTGTAGGTATATAAGTAAAAGTTATGGTATTTTTTTAATGGTAATTTATGCTTTTCGCAATTTTTCCTTTATCTGTGCTATAAGACGTTGCTTCGTACCAAATTTCAAGATTCTGAGTTCACGGGAAGTACCCTGTAGGTTTTGATTCCCTTGCGAGTGTCGAAAATTTGCAGCATAAGCGGCTGTATCTTTTGATTGCGTTGGCTTAAAGTTTGATTTTTTTCTCGGCTCCAAGGGACAGTAGACTTGAGTATTTGATATGAACTTTAGCTCGATACCTCCACGCGTTCCTGAGAAAAACTGTCTTGACAGACAGACGGACAACAAAGTGATCCTATAAGGGTTCCGTTTTTTTCTTACGAGGTACGGAACCCTAAAAAATATAATAAATAAAACAAAAGAAATGTACCTAGGTACCAGCGCAGTACCAGATATTCTGCCACCAAGTAGTAGTGTGTAAACATTACTGTGTTCCCGTTTGAAGGGTACTGAAGCTAGCGAAATTTCCTGGAGCCTTTTCCTTACCTGTATTTATTCTTATTTCAGGACATGCCTAGCTAAAAGTTTCGCGTTCTGCTTCAACCCAGCTTTACAACCTAGAGCCTTAATCGTGTTTGGATGCATAAGTAAGTACTCAATACTCAATCCTTTATCGCAGCATATGTACATATGGCAGACTTACCTATATAATTTTTAACAAAAAAAAACCGACTTCAAACAGGAAACTAAAAAGTAAAAAGTTCCCCGCGATTTCTCTGGGATGCCATCATCAGATCCTGGTTTCCTTATCATGGTACCAGCCTTAGCATAACTCCTTTCCAACAAAAAAAGAATCATCAAAATCGGTTCATAAACGAGTTATCCGCGAACACCCATAAAAAAAATTTACTCCTCTCTCTCTCTCCTCAAATCAAGACATATCTCTTTAAGGCCAGTCTTTAATCTACACTTATATCATTATATGTAATATTATAAAGCGGCAACCTCACTTGAGAGTTCCATCCCAGGCTAGGTGTGCTTAACCATCTTCGACCACACCGTCACATAACATTAGGTGAGCTGTGGTCAAATACCTAGCCTGTCAACCATAAAAAAAGAACTATTATTTAGGTACAAATAATTAATCTATATAAAATGTAGACATTAATCTTTTTTTAAATATAATATTATTATTATTATTTTAGGCATGTATTTGATATTGTATATTGATTATCATAATTTATTGATTGATATTTATTTTTTCTCTATTGATTTTTACTTTTGATTATCATTAACTATTTAATTTCATAGGATAATTAGTTCATAGTTTAAATTAATTAATTTTAATACTATCATTATTGTAATTTGTTATATGCGATACAAATTCAAATAAAGTAATAAATAGGGGCACGGAGTAGGTTTTTTTAATTGTATTAATACTTGTATCTAATACATAAAAATAAATGTTTGCGTGTTCGGATTTTATGCGCTATGGACCTTCCATCAGATGGCAATGAAACTTGGTCAACTTTTTGCTTGGAATTGCGCAAAGGTTATAGGCCCAGGACAATTGATTTTTTTTGCCGGTGGCAATGCTCCTCGTACCAGCTAGTATTTTTGTTTGTTACGTACATGAGTAGCAAAAGGCTGAGCTTTGTGAGGGCTCGCGTAGTTTTTCTAACGGGTAATAATTTTTAAGACAGTTGTTATTTTACAGCCTGATTCTAGTGGTGTCATCTAGTATTAAGTAGATTAACTACGATGTATTTGAGTATTGAGTTTAGTTCTGTTGCAGCGTGGTTAACTCTTTGGTTTTCTAACAGATGGCGTTAGTAGTACAATAACATTATATCCAATGAATACAAAATTGTTAATGTTATTTTTTTTTTCTAGATCATCTAGATATGAAATTAAATTACTGTGTTAAAGCACAAATCTATAGGCGCGATAGTTTTTCAGTAAAGTGTACCACAAAAATGCTCAGGTTGTGGGATAGTGTTAGTTTAATTAGAACCTAATATATCCTTTTAATTCCTATTGTAAAGCCAATTATTCAATTTTCAGGTAAAAACGTAACAGATGACGATATGAAACAACTCCTTCGGATATTGGTGAAAGCTTTGGAATCTTTCAACGATCTCGCGCTGCTCGAAGCTTTGGTCATGTGTTTGACTCGACTACAACCTCTTTTGTACCCGGTAACATATAATTGTTTTATTTAAAAGCAATGACATGAACAAGACGCTCTCCTGATGGTAAGAGATAACGGCTGTCCGTGACTATTGCAGCGATACACAAAACTTTGAGTAACAAAACAGGGTCTAGAGCATCGCTGCTTTGGCGCTCATTACTTTGAGGCATTAGATGGTTAGTCTCAACAGCCCTGTTATTTCGCTAGCTGCAAACCTTCAAACCGAAACAAATGTTCACGCGCGACTGCTTGGCGGCAGAATATCTGGTACTGCGGTGGTACCAACCTAGACGACCTTCTGCTAAGAAAGTCTACAATTGATGGTAGATTTCCTTTGCAGGAGGATTTATCTACCATTGATGGTAGATTTCCTTAGCAGGAGGATTTATTTACCATTGATGGTAGATTTCCTTAGCAGGATGATTTATCTACCATTGATGGTAGATTTCCTTAGCAGGATGATTTATCTACCATTGATGGTAGATTTCCTTAGCAGGATAATTTATCTACCATTGATGGTAGATTTCCTTAGCAGGAGGATTTATCTACCATTGATGGTAGGTTTCCTTAGCAGGAGGATTTCCTTAGATTTGTAAAATGAAATCATCATCAGCAGCTTACGTTTTTCCTTTCTCCAGGCGTCACCAATCCACAAAGCCCTATTCTGGGTGGCGTTATCTGTCCTGCAACTGGATGAAGCCCAGCTCTACGCCGCTGGTTTAGCTCTGATGGAGCAAAACCTACATACTTTGGATTCGCAAGGAGTTTTCGACGAAAAAGTTAGTAACGATATTGGCAATACATCAAATCTCCTGAGGGAGTTTTGGCGGGAACGCGGTAAGAGTCGTGTCGCCCCATTGTATTTTTTCCCAAAACTAGTGTTTTTTCGAGTGTTATGTATAAAAATAGTGGTGTTTTATTCATAAAGTGCCGAATTACAAGCGCGAGTGTGGGAGAATGATATAATGTGGTGAAACATGACTTTTCGTGTTGCTTCCAAAACTCCATCGAAGCTTATAGTAAAGACGCCACTACTTCACTAAAACATGACTAGATTTAAGACAGGAATTGTAAAAACGGAAGACAAGGCAGTATGGCTTTAACACAACATCCACCGGGAACACTCACTTGGGTAGCAAATTCCATTGTTTAGCTGTTCGTACAATGAAAATAGATTCAAACCGTTTAGTTAGAGTTTTTGGAATATCTATTATGAAGCGGTGCCGCTTTTTAAAGCTCCTGGCTGTCCGATAAAAGAATGTGCAGGGTGGAATTGGGCCATGCAGATCTGAACAGCACTCTCCAAAGTGTATTTTTTTTGGCTGACAGGCTATGTGTTTAGTTACAACTCACCTGATGTTAAGTGACGGTGTGATCGAATATGGTAAAGCACACCAAGCCTGGAATAGAACTGGCTCTCAAGTGAGGCTGCCTGAACACACCGTTAAAAAAATTAATTAAATTAAATTTGTTTATTGAGGAAAAAACGGATACACCCAGTTACATTTACCTCACAATTGGTAAAAATGACAAATTTTAAGTTACTTATAGCTAGCATGTTAGTATATAAATCAAAATGTCAAAGTTCACACAAATTTAAAGAATACAATTAAATGTCAATATGTCATGTCACAAAACAATAATAACAGAATGCCAAAAAAAAAAAAACAATAATAAAAAAAAAAACAAAAAAAATATAATTAAAATCTCAATAGTCGTCAAAGTTTTCATAATCGTCAAAGGAGCTGTCAGCTTTTTTACACCTGTCCCATTGGTCAGTTAAGTTTTCACAGTATGTCAATAAGCTGATCATTAAAGTACTCCAGCTATCATAAAAAATATCACAATCAGTGTTGGCAAGGAGTGAATTGAGGTGGCGGTGTGCGCGGTTTAAAGGTGACATAGAACGCGCAATGGTTCGACCGTGATCCACGTGAAACAACCTATTCCGTTGTCCACGCCTACTCGCCAGAGCACCAGGCTTGCAGGGCACCGACAACGTGCACAACAAATCATGCAAGTTCAGGGAATCCATCGAACCTCTAAGGACCTTGCAACATATAGAAAGTTGATCGAGCATCCTTCTAATCTCCAGTGAATTATATCCGAGCTGGCCGAGCAAGAACTTAGTCGGGTACATGAAAGGGTAATAACCGAAAAGTTTCCTGTATAGCGATCTTAAAAATGCCTTTTGGACCTTTTCCAGTATTTGTACATACGTGACGTGGTATGGATTCCAAACACACGCACTAGATTCCAGTTTGCTTCTAACCAGTGAGTTGTATAATGTTCGAACAACTTGCGGGTCTTGGAAGTCCTTGGCATTTCGCAAAACAAAACCCAAGCGACGATACGCCTCTTTGGCAAGATCAGATATGTGATCGTGGAAGGTTAGGCTGCGATCAATTGCGTTAGATGCTTGGCGGCAGATTTTCAACTTGAGGGTGGTAGCTAGCCAGCCGAGTACTAGAAAGCACCCTACCACCACGCTATGGTTTCCTTACGATGTTTTCCTTCACCGGCAGCTCAAGCTCATTGTTGGGGTTTGAACCTACGCCCTTCGGCATGCGAACCGACTGCGCTAACCACTGAGCTATCATCGCTACAAACTTCAAACTCATCTTATCATTGATTACAGACCTTCGAACAAGTGATGATGGAAACCAGGGAACCGTTAGAGTGGCATTTCAAACAGTTGGACCACGCGGTCGGTCTAAGGTAAACACTCGAATATAACACCACCACGAGTAGTACCGAATATTCTACCGCCAAGCAGTAGTGTGTAAACATTACTGTGGTCCGGTTTTTATTTAATGTAAAGGTAATGAGACGAACGAGACGCTCTCCTGATGTTAAGAGATAACGCATGTCCATGACCATTGCAGCGATACACGGAACTTAGAGTAACAAAACAAGGTCCAGGGCATCGCTGCTTTGGCGCTCATTACTTTGAGACTTTCGATGGTTAGTCTCAACAGCCCTGTAATTTCGCTGCAGTACCCTTCAAACCGGAACACATTAATGCTTACACACTACTGCTTGGCGGCATAATATCTGGCACTGCGGTGGTACCTACCTAGACGACCTCCTGCTAAGAAGGTCTTCCACATCTCATACACTTTGAGGATGGCTGGCAGAAAATGCTTTAGCATTAAGCCCTACTTTTGTACATGTTATTTTATAAGTGGTAACCTGTTGCCTTTGTCTAAAGAACTGAAAAGTAAAATCAAATTAAATTCAAAATTAAAGCGTGATATTAAAATAACTTTTAAATAAAATTGGCCAATTAAACTTGTGGTCGAAACGTTGCTTGGCATATTAAGGCTTATAACTAACTAGCAGACCCGGCCACGCGTTGCTGTGGCCAAATTGAACACACGCGTGTAACGTGAAATAAATTGTAGCGCATATGAAACGTTTGTACTTTTAACGTAGCGCCATCTATTGGATACTTACTGAATCCAGTTAATAAATTACCTTACACCGCCATCTATTAGAATTTTATGGAACTCACAGATAATTATACCTCTTTGTCGTATAATAAACAATAATTTGCAATAAAAAAAAAATTGCGATTATAAATTGAGATATAATCCTATCTCTCAAGTTGGATCAAACTGCACACAGTGTGCAAGATTTGGTTAAAATCGGTTCAGTAGTTGAGGAGTTCACGGACACACAACGTGACACGAAATTTTTGTATAAGACTTACATTTGTGAGCATATAATGTAGATGTTTGCTATGTGTAATTTATACTAGCCAAAAGCTGAGCTTTGTGAGGGCTCGCGTAGTTTTTCTAACGGGTAATAATTTTAAGACAGTTTTTTTTTTTAATTGAGTTTAGTTCTGTTGCAGCGTAGTTTTCTAACAGATGGCGTTAGTAGTACAATAGCATTCTATCCAATGAATACAAAATTGTTAATGTTCATTTTTTAATGGTTATAAAATTATTACTTTTTTGACAGATAACACATCTAAATATGAAGTTAAATTACTATGTTAAAGCACAAATCTAAAGGCGTGATAGTTTTTCAGTAAAGTGTACCACAAAAATGCTCAGGTTGTGGGATAGTGATAGGGCTCGCTTCGCTCGCCCTGATAAACCAAACAAGAGAGTAACTCCTATTTTCTTCCACAGTTTTCGAGCCAACTTCCACTTCGCATTAGTTGGTCACCTGATCAAAGGGTTCCGTCACCCGCAACCCGGGACAGTATCGCGGACCACTCGCGTGCTGTCAGCCATGCTGTCACTCGCCGCTCGTCCAATGCGAGACAAGTTTCACGTGACACGACCCACTGTTGCTTATTTGACAGGTGAGTACTGAGTACTGTGACAGGGAATAAGTGAGTACTGAGTACTGTGACAGGAGACGGGTGAGTACTTTGACAGGGGACAGGTGAGTACTGAATATAACTCCGTTTATCTATCTATATCTTTAAACGAGCAATTCTTGTATATATATATATATTCTGAATCTCGGAAACGGCTCCAACGATTTTCATGAAATTTTGTTTCCAGGGGGTTTTGGGGGCGAAAAATCGATCTAGCTAGGTTTCATTTTCAGAAAACGTCGTTTTATTCTTGTTTTCAGCCGAGCAATGCTCGGTCAACCAAGTACTTTTTTTTTTTTTTTTTTAATAGCTGACAGGCTAGGTGTTTGACCACAACTCACCTGATGTTAAGTGACGGTGTGGTCGAAGATGGTAAAGCACACCTAGCCTGGAATAGAACTGGCTCTCAAGTGAGGCTACCGGAACACACCGTTAGATGCTTGGCGGCAGATTTTCAACTTGAGGGTGGTAGCTAGCCAGCCGAGTACTAGAAAGTACCCTACCACCACGCTATGGTTTCCTCACGATGTTTTTCTTCACCGGCAGCTCAAGCTCATTGTTGGGGTTTGAACCCACACCCTTCGGCATGCGAACCAACCGCGCTAACCACTGAGCTATCATCGCTACAAAGTACTTTAATTAGAACAAACAGTACACGCATTAAATAATACTTATAGCATAACACTTTTTTATTAAACGATTTTATTTAGCTTGCCCTGTTGTTGTTTTTTCCTGTTAACAGATTGATACGATATTTTGTACACTTTAATATATTTAGTTTCATTGTAAATCCAAGGTGGCCGCCGCCACAAAATAGCGAAATACGTATTTTTTTCACAACTCCCTCAATATTGGTATCAAATGATAGAGCTCGACTAGTGAATACTGTACACTATGACAAATTTCAAATCTAAGATGGCCGCCAGCACAAAATGACATATTTCATACTAGTTTAAATATTTCAAAATCTTGTAATAACGGGGCACTAAGTAACGAAACAAAAACAAGTACAAAAAATGTTTAAGTTAAACGGTTTCATTAACAATAAAGATATGAATAATGGACTAAACGCTAAAAAATAATCGGTAGGTCTTAGATACCAGTCATCGGACCACACTCCTCATCAAACTAGGGCTTGATCAGCCAAAAAAAAAAACATCGTGGGCCGTATCGTAACCTGATTAAATATGTAGATAGCATTTATAATGATAAGTACCTGAATGATCGAGCTTTGCTCGGCTGAAATCACGGATAAAACGACGTTTTCTAAAAATGAAACCTAGCTAGATCGATTTATCGCCCCCGAAACCCCCTGCATACTAAATTTCACGAAAATCGTTGGAGCCGTTTCCGAGATTCAGAATATATATATATATATATATTATATAAATATAATGCTATAACTTATCATTATAAATGCTATCTACATATTTAATCAGGTTATATATATATACATATATATATTCAATTCTTGTATATATGTATATATATATATACATATATATATACATATATACAAGAATTGCTCGTTTAAAGGTACTAGATAGATAGATATTGACAAAAATTTCATGCGCCCAACTTTTTTTTTTGTATAATGCTTGTGCGTTACTATTGTATCTCTTGTAGCTCGATCATTCAGGTACTTATCATTATAAATGCTATCTACATATTTAATCAGGTTTTATATATATATATATATATATATATATATATGTACATATATACATATATACATATATTGCTTGTGCGTTACTATTGTATCGACACACAGAACTTTATGTAACAAAACAATGTCTAAAGCATCGCTGATTTGGCGCTCATTACTTTGAGACTAGATGGTTAGTCTCAACAGCACTGTAATTTCGCTAGCTGCAGTACCCTTCAAACCGAAACACAGCAATGTTCACACACTGACAAATAACAAACATTGACAAAGCCTACTAAGGTGGCTCATTACGTGGAAGACAGGAATATATGGTTGTAGTAGCTTCTCTCTGCACTTGCATCCCCCTGGCTAAGTGACAATTGTAGTAAGCATAATGTATTAATATCTATAACTGTAAACTGTAACCTAATATGAAAAGAAAGATCCACAAAAAAAATGCCTTGCTGAGTTTCTTGCCGGAGTCTTCTCAGTTGAAGTGTAATTACGAGCCGGTGATAGATTCAAACATGTAACTTAACGTTCATAAGTGCCTTACCAGGGCCTAAACTGAATAAATGACTTTTTGATTTGACACTACTGCTTGGCGGCAGAATATCTGGTACTGCGGTGGTAGCTAGACGACCTCCTGCTAAGGAGCTCTACAACCAAGTGAACAATTATTCTTAAATCTGGCTTTTCATTCCTCGTATGTATTTGAACATATTGTTCACAGCTTTGGTGGGGGTTAGTGAGGAGGTACGATCACGTTGTCACGTGAAACATTCCCTACCGAAATGGTTACCAGACAACTGTGACCACTACTGTCCAACCAATGAACACCACCAGGTATGTACTGTCCCTAATTATACTTACAGAATGAAGACACGGTATCTTAATTTTGTCTCAACGATCTCCCGACATGCGGTTATCCAGGTCCATTCTAGGTGTGCTTTACCATCTTCGACCACACCGTCACTTAATATCAGGCGAGCTGTGGTCAAACAACTAGCCTGTCAGCTATAAAAAAAAAAAAAAAGTTAATATGGCCCTTACATTGGATAATGTATAGACTCAATAAATATTGAAAAAAAAATGCCCTGTAATGTCACTACAGTATTCTTAAAAGAACACACTACTGCTTGGCGACGGGTTATTGACAGCCCTGTTGGCTCATTGGGAGTATGTCTGCCTGAGCTGTAGGGCGTGGGTTCGATTCCCGCCAAAGACAAATGTTTGTTTGGTATAAATAAATGTTTGTTCTGTCTGAGTGTTCTGTATGTATTATAAGTATTTATTTACAAAAAAAGTATGTATTCTATTAGTTATCTGACTTCCATCACACAAGCTCTGCTTAGTTTGGGGTCAGATGGCGCTGTGTGTAATGTGACCTACAATATTTATTATTTATTTATTATCTGAGACTGCGGCGCTATCTGTCTGAGATCTGCCATTCAGGGAGAAATCTAATAATTTGTATTGTATCGTTTAGTCATCGCTACTAATCCAGCCTGCCATGGGAGGAACATGCTCGGGCCGCCGACAAAAGTCGTGGGACATCCTCGACCAAGCAGCCATATCTACTGCCCACGGAGGTACTATTTGTAACACTTATACATTTATTAATTGTAATTAGTCAACTAGTCATTCGCTTCGAATTATGACCTCGCAGCCTCTACAAGGAGTAGAGCCCGCCATTATAACCAATTTTTACAATGGGTACAAATCAAACCGGGGCAAAATTCGCAATAAAATTTCAAATATATCATTAAAAGAGTTTTCAAACACTGATAACATGTCAATGAGTATAAAAAATATTGTCAAAATTAAGTATGTCAGTATAAAAAAAAACTGTCAAAATAAGTATGTCAATATAAAAAAGACTGTCAAAATAAGTATGTCAATATAAAAATACTATCGTACGTACTTAGTCAAATAATATAAACAATGAATCCTTAATGCAGGTAAATCGCCAACGACGCAGGGTTCAAGTAGCGGCGGCCATAGTCCTCATCTAATGACTATATCTCACCAGGTAAAGTACATTTCCGATTGACTGTAGGAGCTTCCGTCATGTGTCTCGCCTTGTTACACCATCTACATATTTCATTAAAGCAAAAAAAAATAACAACAAAACAAGGTTGAAAACTTGTTTTAATTATACGTGTTCTGCATTGGTTCCTTGAAAAAGGTCACCAGATGTGACCCAAAACTATAGTCGATATCCGTTTTAATCAAACGTGATTATAATTAATATGAAAATGTGTCAAAACCATGTCAGTTTTCATAGTAGTGTAAAAGAAATTTTAATTTGATAAAGAAAACATTGACAGTTACAAAAAAAAATCTAAAACAATTCTAACGGCAATTAAAGAAGTTCCAGATAATTTCATAAGTGTACACTAAATATTAGTTGTATGAATACTAAAATATTGTACTTAATTATTAATTTTTGATTACATAGTTTTTTTTTAAATATTTAACATCTTATTATTTTTATTTTAATAAGTATATTATGTTCTCATATTTTCTTTGCATTTTATTATGTGAACTTTACTCAAATAATCAGAACTAAATTATACACTATCGATAGAAATAATGCGCAGCACAGAGCGTGCCCATAAGACCCATGAGTGGGAAAGAGAGCGAAATACTCTCTGCACCGCTCCCACGTTTTATGACCCAGTCTGCAGCGAATGAAAAACAATATTATAATTTAAAAAAACACACGTGACTCTTCAATATTAACTAATAAAACGAATACAAAATTCAAGTTTAGTATTTTATTATTTGTGATTTCTACAGCTCACACAGAAAATCAAAAAATAATTTAAAAAAAGAATACAAAACAGTAATTTGTGGTGGTGTAACTAGCGCTTAATCGCAACTAAATAAAATCAGTGTTTAGTAATGGAATGGCAAATAAAAATGACATGAATGAAATTAATGGTCCTGCTTGGGAAATGTTAAATTAATGCTATATTAACGCTATTGCTAAATTAACGTAATGCTATTTTGGAACATGACGTTATTTTCCACTGACAATATAATTATTTATGTATTTTCTGTAAGGCTTATTAAAAAATTGTTATTTTCCCAAGCAGAACACCAATATTGGCTTTTTAGGATATTTGAAAGGCTTATGTGAAGGAATCGTGCCGTTCATACATTTTCAAATATCGTTATAACCATTGTAAGGTTGAACTTAGTTTTGTTTTCGAATTAAAATTAAATTACACAAGTCAGAATTTGTATAGAAAACAAGTTCAATCTATGTATTTATTAGTCAAAATATTGTACTTTTTATTTCTTCTTCTTTTGGCAATTGGAAGACGCAAATGGTAACTTGTAAATTTGAACGGCATCAGAGTAAAAGACTTAGACTACATAATACAACAGTTCCTTGACTAGAAAAGTTGGGGTAGTAAAAAGTTTCTTAGCCAGATCTACCCAGCCAGACTGCTTCAAGGAAACTGAAGAATAATTTCCTTGCACTATGCTGTTCACACGTACACCGGAAATAGATTAGCGCGAAGGTAACGATAAAATTGTGATTACTTTAACATTCAATAAAATAAATAGTACACGTTCTGGGCCTAATATAATTTTGATATATTTATGTTTCATTCGACAATAATAATTACGATGCGGTTAAAATCTATGTAACTCAATTAAACAAGGTTTTCTTACACCTTGACTATACTAAATGATGGTTAGGAATACATCGTGAAGTTGTGTGAAAACTGCTAACCCGCACTTAACCAAAATCCTGAATACTATGGGCTTATGTCTCACAGAAGATACCCGTGCCAAACTGTCGGACAGCATATAGAAACTGCTGATTCGAGGTCAATGCCGTGTATATTCTTGTTCTCTAACGCTAATCCCATGGCAGAGAAGACGATGTCTCGTGTGGGATGCCACGTGCATATGCACTTTGCGGATGCTGAGGCGATTGCCAAAGGTAAGGTTTCAAACGTGCCTGCCTGGAATCAGCGTATGATTTTATTCCGTTAATGGTCATATCTGCGGAATCATGGGGCACAGACGCAAAACATTTTGTGGAGGAGGAAAGACGGCATTTGACCCAGAAAGTAAGATAATTTCGGTCGGAGGGTTTGACTCAAAAGATTTCTCTAGCGGGGAAATGCAGCTGGCATCTTGGGGACATTTGGTCAGGAAACATCGCGTTGTTTGACTTAACATTGATGTTAATTTTATTGGCGGCACCAAACTGTCGTTCAATAGTCCAGCACTCAAACATGACTACAGTCTGGCCCAACTCACGATTGATCAAAACAGACTCTCCACACATCTATATGCACATCCCAACCTCATTCATAATGGAGGGTCTGTTCGTTGAGTTGGCCAACTCCTTTGATCTGTGTACGATTTACTGCCATTGCAGCGATCGCGCGCCAACTCGATCCAACATCGTCAAACATGCACGAACTATATCTTTACACATGGAAGGTTGGACGATAGTGTGATGCCATAAGACATTATGTATTTATATACACGTATTTTTTATATATAATTTGACAGTGTATTATTTAATTTTCTTGTTGATATCGCCATCCACTTGCCAAAGACCAAATAACTCTTATTTCCTTTCAGTACATAGGACACCTTGACCATTTCTACAGTATTCATATGTTCTCTGTTCCACGCCACGTTATGCGGACCTTGGTTGAATCGTGTCTCGTTCGTATGCATTTAATAACGTCCACGTAACCCCGCGCACGCTTCACTTGCGTTATTCGTTATTCAAAACCTGCTATTTTGACGTTAATGACGTGCTAAAAAAAATAACGTGCTAACTGAATTCTGCTGTTATACTATAACGTTATTTATTATTCAATTTTATATATAACTGTGTTGTGAAATAACGTGCTAACTGCTAATTTAATTCTGCTGTTATAACGTCCCGTGATTTAACGCTATTATACAATTATTGTGGTGTGAAATAACGTGCTTTTCATTATTCTATTGTTATAAATCCCATGAAACAACAATTGTGTTATTTAAAAAAAAAATACGCTGACGAAATAACCCCTTTTTTGTTACGCAAATAACGAATACGCAAACGAATATAACAAATTACGCTATTTGTTAACTGTTATTGTTGTAACGTTATTTTATTGAAATAATTGGCGTAATTTGTTTACGTAATTACGTGTTTGACGCTTGTGCACTGCTTTTCAAACATATAGACGTCAGCTAGAATGCTTTTTAAAACGCAACGATCTTTCTCTGTGCCAACTTCGAAAGATACCATAGGACCACCCAGGGTAATGGCTTTCGCACACCGTATTGACTTAATATTTACGTTCAAATTAATTAAGATTCTGTAGCAATGATAGCTCACTTAGTGTGGCCGGTTCACACGCTTGGACTCAAACCCCAACAGCAGGAAGAGCTCTTCCTGTTCCTATATTGTAATTTAAAAAAAAGTTGACATAGGTCACGGAAACCGGTGTCTGTAAAGCGTTATTTAAATTAAAAAAAAACAGCTTCCAGTAAAAGAAAACATCGTAAGGAAACCATAGCATGATGGTAAGGTACTCTAGTACTCTGAAAAATGTCGCCATGCTTCAAACAGTGTGTTTGATAACAGATTCTTGTATAGTGGTTAGCGCGGTCAGTTCGCACGCCGAACGGTTTAAATTCAAACCCCAACGATGAGTTTGAGCTGTCGGTGAAGGAAAACATCGTGAGGAAACCATAGCGAGCTACCACCCTCAAGTTGAAAATCTACCGCCAAGCATATGTCGAGTTTTCGCTATTTTTAAATTCTGGTACCGAACGAACACAAATATCTATTTACTGAGCAACCCGATTTAGTGCATGCAACGTCCGAACCAACAACGTCCTAGCCAGTAAGTTGGAAGTGTGGCGAAACTTGTTTAACAACTCTACCACACCGTCACTTAACATTAGGGAAGCTGTAGTCACACAACTAGCCTGTCAACGTTTACGAAAAGATAAGTTAGTACAAAAACCCTCTTTCGGCTTAGTACATTTCAAGTACAACCCAGTACAATAAAAAGAAAATGGTAAAACTCATAAAACCTAGAATAGAAACCGGATTTCTAATAAAAAGGATGCTAAATTAAGAGCGATACAATCAAAATTGATGTAAAAAAATTCAAGACCATTACGAAAAGTTAAGTTAGTACAAACACCCTCTTTCTGCTTAGTACATTTCAAGTACAACCCATTACAATAAAAAGAAAATGGCAAAACTCATAAAACCTAGAATAGAAATCGGATTTCTAATAAAAAGGATGCTAAATTAAAAGCGATACAATCAAAATTGATGTAAAAAAATTCAAGACCATTACGAAAAGTTAAGTTAGTACAAACACCTTCTTTCGGCGTTCCAAGTACAACCTAGTACAATAAAAAGAAAATGGTAAAAACTTATAAAGCTTTGCCAATTTCTTGGTTTCATCTGGGTGCTTTTAAGTCGCGTGTAAATCGATTTCTTCTAAGCACGCGTGTTCTGTCGTAGACTGCATTATAACTTAACATCAGGCGGTTAACCGCAAGGCAGTTTAAAAAAAAAATAGAATTCGTAAATGTGTGCACTGCTTTAAAATAGGTTCACAATATAATACTCACCAGAGCAAAAGAGTATAAAAATATTGCCAAAAACACCACACGAATTCACACATAAGACAACAATGCTTTGGCTTCGATTCCTGTAAATATCCAAAACGAGAGCTTTTAAAATTGACATAATTATTTCCCCCTTAAAACGTACGAGATCCGGTATAAGAAATATATACCCTCATCTGTTATTTATTAATGACTTTGACGCTTACACGGGGCTTTAGATCTATCTCAAAGGGTAATTCGATGAAAGCTCCCAGGTGGCTTGACTTTTTCCGACACTTCCAACAATTATCATCATATTTCAAGCAATTTACACAAAACCTTGACAAATTATATACCTAAACCTACCGAGTGATTCTCTATCTATTGGTGAAATTCGCATGATAATCCGTTCAGTAGTTTTTAAGTTAATCGCGAACAGACAGACAGACGCGGCGGACGACTTTGTTTTATAATATGTTGTAATCGTCAGCCATAGGACGTCCACTGCTGGGCATAGGCCTCCTCGTGGGGGAGTTTTGCCAATACTCGGCACGCTTGGCAGGCGGGTTAGCGAGCGCAGTTAAATAACAAAATCTAATAAAAATCTCATGGTGTGTGGAGACTTTAATATTGATCTTTTAGAAGTTTATTCCCTTAGTAGTAGATTAACTAATTTATTTAATTCTTATAATCTTAGGCCAATATTTATGGAACCTACTAGAATAACTAAAACCTCAGGAAAATGTATAGATAATATATTTGTTTGCCAAAATGAAAAAGTTGTTAGTAACAAAATTATAAGCAATTTAAAATCCGACCACTTAGGTCAACTAATTAAATTAAAAATTCAAGTTAAAAATAATAATTGTAAAAAGAAAATAAAATACATACCTGTGACCACAAATCGATTTGAACGGTTGAAATTGGATTGGGATTCTAAACCATCACCTAATTACTCACTTAACAACCCAAATGAGTCGTATTGCAGTTTTTTTAACAAATTCACCAATGCGTTCAATTCAATATTCATACCCAAATCAATTGTGGTCTCAGAAAAACTTAACTTTAGTGAGTGGGCAACAGTAGGTATACATAAGAGTAGACAAAAGTTGTATGAGCTGTATAGTGAAAAACAATACAATTTTAGCCAGGAATTCAAAGAGAAAGTAAAAAATTACTCAAAAGTGTTTAGGAAAGTTTGTCAAATAGCAAAATCAAATTATATTAGCTCGAAAATTAGAAATAGTGAAAATGTAATAAAATCAACATGGAAAATAATAAATAGTGAGACTGGAAAGGTCAGTACCTACGTTAATGATTACAATTTAAAGATTAATGATTGCTCAATCAAAAATGATGTTGAAGTAGCCCAAGCATTTGAAAACTTTTTTACTGACATTCCAATCTGTACTACAAAGTGTCTGAACTCTTCTCAACTAATAGCTGAATCATTACTTAAAGAAAATGTACCTAAATGCGATAGAAAATTTAATTTCAAACATGTCGATGAAAAAGATATTAAAAAAGTCTTCAAACTTTTAAATATAAAGAAAACTGCAGATCTCTGGGGCATTTCCGTTAGAATTATTAAACCTTTAATTGATACCATTGCACCTTTAATTGATACATTTTAAATATAAAAGCTAAATAGCTTTTATATTTAATGAATCTATTGATTGTGGCGTATTTCCTGATCTCATGAAACATAGCAAAATAATACCATTGTTCAAATCGGGTAGTAGGTCAGACCCCACTAACTTTAGACCGATATCAGTACTGCCTACATTCAGCAAAGTTTTTGAAAAACTTATTTTACACCAGTTGCTTAGGCATTTCAATGGCAATGACCTGCTACATTGTAAGAAATTTGGGTTTACTCGTGGCAGGTCAACTACTGATGCCGGTGTAGAATTGGTATCGCATATTTTTGATGCTTGGGAGAAGTCGCAAGATGCTTTAGGCGTTTTTTGCGACTTGTCAAAGGCATTCGATTGTGTACATCATAAAACATTAATCAGGAAACTACATCACTATGGAATGAGGGACAGCTCTTTGGATCTTCTTACATCTTACTTGAGTGATAGGTTACAAAGAGTTGACATTAATGGGAAAAGGTCTTCGGGATCTGTAGTTACAATGGGTGTACCGCAAGGCTCTATCCTCGGTCCTTTCCTATTTTTGGTTTATATTAACGACTTGCCTCATCTTGTAAAGAATGATCACGAGATTGTATTGTTTGCTGATGATACTTCATTAATTTTTAAAATGAAACGACAAAGCACAAATTTCGACGATGTGAATAATGCAATCTCAAAAGTAGTCCATTGGTTTAATGTCAATAATCTTTTGCTTAATGAAACCAAAACAAAATGTATAAGATTTACTCTACCTAATGTAAAACAAGTTAAGGCTGATGTAAACGTAAAAGGAGAAACATTAGAAATTATAGACAATACCGTATTCTTGGGAATAACCTTAGATAGTAAACTTCAATGGGGCCCACACATAGATAAGCTATCGAAGAGACTTAGTTCTGCGGCATATGCAGTCAAAAAAATCCGTCATCTTACAGACGTTGATACTTCTAGACTAGTCTATTTCAGCTACTTCCATAGTATTATGTCTTATGGCATACTGCTGTGGGGGAACGCTGCAGATATAAACACCGTATTTGTGTTGCAGAAGAGGGCTGTTCGTGCAATCTATAATATGGGTCCCAGAGAATCCCTACGTGATAAATTCAAAAAAATAAACATAATGACAGTACCATGTCAATACATTTATGAAAACTTGTTGTACACTCATAAAAATATCAATCGTTTCCCTAAAAATAGCGACATACATAATTTAAATACTAGAAATAAGAATAAACTTGCTGTGCCCAAAACTAGGCTAAACAAGATAAATGTATCCTTTAAAGGGCAATGTATACGCTTCTACAACAAAACTCCTAGTGAGTTGCAAAAATTATCAATAAATAAATTCAAACAAATTGTCAAAAATATCCTATGTAAAAAGGCTTACTACAAAATATCAGATTATCTAGACAATAAAAAAGCTTGGGACGAGTTTTGCTCCAACTCGAAAACTAACAATCTAACAAGGTAAAGGTTTCTTGTTCGCTTCTTTACTTTACCTCAAAAAGATTGAAGTGAACGAAAGATCAAAGTGATCACTTTATTTCCTAGTTTTAAGTATGTTTATAATTTGTGACGTGTGACGTGTCCAAGAGTCCTGTAAGGTCTAAAGGAAATAAAGCACTTTGAGTTTTGAGTTTTTTGAGTTAGGTGTGATTGTTCAAGGAAGACGCTGCTGCCCGTCTTCCGGATTACATCCCTTAGCCGACTCTTACGGCAACCACGGGTAGAGAGGGTGGGGTACTATTCTTACGCCGGCACCACCACATGAATAATCATAAATAAATAACAGATGAGGGTATATATTTCTTATACCGGATCTTAGACTATAAAATACTAGCTTTCGGAACGTTTGTTATCCCTGTCGAATTTTTTAATCATTATCCTAATTATATGTTGTGTTATGTCTTGGAACTTGGCTAACATATGCATTATTTAATTAAAAATAAAGTTTAATTTTGAACGGTAAATTTCCACTGCACGTAATTTTAAACAGATTTTGTTTTTAAACGACTGCCTCCTTTATAACGATTAGTATAAAAAGTAAGTTCCTATAGCTAGGTTGAGTAGCCCCCCTTTGATATAGCGTGACGGTTATTGTTAGAGAAATATAGATCAAACTACTATTATTATAAGAATTATAAATGTATGAGTAAAATCATGGCAGAACTTTTCAATGCCTTAATAGATTTGGATGTATGAGATATCAACACGAGAAACACGGGCTTTAAATTAGTGGAAAAAAAATTATAAGTGAATATTCGTGTATTTTTAATTAAGATTGTTTTATAATACAAATTAATCATATGTCTTAAAAGCACAAGGGAATTAACAGGTATTTTTACTGACAAATAGCATTAGCAGGAGGTCGTTTAAATGCCTCCGCAGTATCAAATATTTGCGTGGTGGTAGGGTACTTTCTAGTACTCGGCTGGCTAGCTACCACCCTCAAGTTAAAAATCTGCCGCCAAGCATCTAACGGTGTGTTCCGGCAGCCTCACTTGAGAGCCAGTTCCATTCCAGGCTAGGTGTGTTTTACCATCTTCGACCACATCGTCACTTAACATCAGGTGAGCTGTGGTCAAACTAGTCTGTCAGCCAATAAAAAAAAAAAAAAAAAAAACGCCGCCAAACAGTTGTGTGTAAACATTACTGTGTTCCAATTTGAAGCGAAAATACAGGGCTGTTGAGACTTACCATCTAATGAAGTAATGAGCGCCAAAGCAGCGATGCCCTACACTTTGTTTTGCTACTCAAAGTTCTGTGTATCGCTGCAATGGTCATAGATAGGCATTATCTTTGACTGCCCTGTTATATCGTTTGATAAAGTTCTGCTTCTAGAGCTAAAGAACGTGGGTTCAATTCCTGCCAGTACATACATTTATGTGACGATAAATGTTTGTTATGTATGTAAGAATTCTGTCGGCTATCTAGTTCCCATAATACAAGTAGGTACTATATTTTTACTTGGTGGTAGATTTCCTTAGCAGGAAGTCGTCTAGGTACCACCGCAGTACCAGATATTCTGCCGCCAAGCAGTAGTGTATAAATGTGTTCCGGTTTGAAGGGTACTGCAGCTAGCGAAATTACAGGGCTGTTGAGACTAACCATCTAGTCTCAAAGTAATGAGCGCCAAGGCAGCGATGCCCAGTTTGTTTTACTACTCAAAGCTCTGTGTATCGCTGCAATGGACATGGACAGGCGTTATCTCTTAACATCAGGAGAACGTCTCGTTCGTCTCATTACTGTTACATAAAATAAAAAATTCTCTCACTATAAAGACAGCGTCTGGCTCGTCTCATAAATTTGAAAAAAATATTTAAAAAAAAATTGCGTTTTAAATGTTTTTCTTTAATATTGTTACATTTTAGTTTGATCTGTATTTATGAGTACTTGACATTGATTTAAAACTTTATGTACATCAAACTTTTCTGTGGTTATATTCAATGTACATAGTTTGAAGCCAAGCTCCAAGACACCCCTGATGAATGTGAGCTCCAAGTCTTTATACATAATGACTAGTTTTGTGGTACAGGATAGCGAGGGGCGCGCACATTCAATGCAACACGGCGCTACGGGCGACGCGGCGCGGGCTGATCTTACCAGTGACGATATACCACTTGATGTGAGTATTTTTATTCCAGAACTAGCAATACTTGTCGACTTTACCCGCCAACCCATAAAACCTTACAAATACAAATACTTTATTGATAACACCAATGTTACAAGTCAATTCCGTAATATCATAACATTGAGATTTAGAACACTGATTGCATGTCAATGGAATAAAAAACAGAACGTCAAAACTCAAAACTCAAAACTGAAAGTGCTTTATTTCCTTTAGACCTTACAGGACTCTTGGACACGTCACACGTCACAAATTATAAACATACTTAAAACTAGGAAATAAAGTGATCACTTTGATCTTTCGTTCACTTCAATCTTTTTGAGGTAAAGTAAAGAAGCGAACAAGAAACCTTTACCTTGTTAGATTGTTAGTTTTCGAGTTGGAGCAAAACTCGTCCCAAGCTTTTTTATCGTCTAGATAATCTGATATTTTGTAGTAAGCCTTTTTACATAGGATATTTTTGACAATTTGTTTGAATTTATTTATTGATAATTTTTGCAACTCACAGTATATAAGTATATAAACATGTCAATATAAGAATATTGTCAATATAAAAATACTGCCAATATAAAATATGTCAATATAAAAATATGTCAATACAAAAATATGTCAGCATAAAAAATATGCCAATATAAAAATTATTGTCCATATAATAAAATGTCCAAAAATTACTTACTAGTAATTTAATAATCTTTTAATTTGAAATATTCGTCAATGTCATAAAACATTGTATTTAGCAGCCAAGATCTTAACTTGGTTCTAAAGCACGCGGTGGCGCGGTGCATCCCGGACGGAGGCGGGTACACGGTTGTAGACCGCGGGCCCCAGAATGTATACCGACCTCTCCGACTTGACGAGCCGGTGCGACGGTGTTACAAGCTGGTCTTTCTTTTTATTGCTGCGAAGATCTAACGAGCTGTGGACCTTTAAGCAACCGTATAAGGTTCACTGTCTCTTGTCAAGTATTGACATCGTTCTCCTACAGGACTCACTAGTATTGACATTGTTAGCGTAAAGCGATATCGATTTTTATTTAGTGGTAGATATCCTTAGATCATCTAGGTAGGTGCCACTGCAGTACTAAATATTCTGCCGCCAAGCAGTAGTGTGTAAAAATTACTGTGTTCCGGTTTGAAGGGTACTGCAGTTAGCGTAATTACAGGGCTGTTGAGACTACCAACCAACCAACTACCAACCACCACTACCAACTAAAGCAGCGATACCCTGAACTTTGTTTTACTACTCAAAGTTCTGTGTATCACTGCAATGGTCACGGACAGGCGTTTATCTCTTACTATCAGCAGAGCGTCTCGTTCGTCTCCTTGTATATCTATTATAATCTTTCGCGTACAGGATCCGCTAGTATCGATATCGTTGGTGTTGTGATATCGCTTGTTAAGTATTGACATCGCTCGCGTACAAGACCAGTATATATCGCCAGTATTAACATTGTTAACATAAAGCGATATCGATTTCAAGTATTGTAATCTTTCACGTACAGGATCTGCTAGCATCGACATTGGTGGCGTAGTAATATCGCTTGTTAAGAATTGACATCGTTCTTGTACAGGATCCGCTAGTATTGACATTGTTAGTGAACACTGTACAGCTATATCGCTTGTCAAGTATTGACATCGTTAATATTTGACCTAATTATCCTGAGCAAACACAAATTACGGACACTCAAATCACGCGCACCGAACATGACATGGTAGTCGCGCGCGGTCCCAGATTAGATAACAGTTGCTGCGCAGTCTACGTAGGGTAGTTATATCTTGCGCTAGCTCGGCGCGTGAGGCCGCGCGCTGTCCATACATTCTGGAGTCTTGGGAAAAACTTAAACCAAGGTTTTCTTAGTTTTTTTTTGTATTTGTTTTAATTTTATTTCTTTATACGTTTTATATGACTAATAACTAACGTGTCTTTGAATATTACTAATGTTCAAACTGTCGGCCCGTATATGTGCACGGCAGTGATTGGTAAATTGACTGTACACAGGGAGTAGAAGATGATGGCAGAGGATCACCTGGAAGCACAGATGATGTTACAGAGCGACCTCCTTCTACGAAATCCGGTGATAGCGACTACCCCGACACTACAAGCACCAAGGTATGTCAAATAGTGTTTAAAATATGCCTTGTAGAAATAACTTGTTAATACTTTTCTTTTTATATTTGACAGGCTAGGTGTTTGACTCACCTGATGTTAAGTGACGGTGTGGTCGAAGATGGTAAACACACCTAGCTTGCAATATGACTTTTTTTTATCGCTGACAGTCTTGGTGTTTGACCACAACTCACCTGATGTTAAGTGACGGTGTGGTCGAAGATGGTAAACACACCTAGCCTAGAATATGACTTTTTTTTTAAATCGCTGACAGGCTAAGTGCTTGACCTCAACTCACCTGATGTTAAGTGACGGTGTGGTCGAAGATGGTAAACACACCTAGCTTGGAATATGACTTTTTTTTCGCTGACAATCTATGTGTTTGACTCACCTGATGTTAAGTGACGATGTGGTCGAAGATGGTAGAGCACACCTAGCTTGGAATGGAACTGGCTCTCAAGTGCGGCTGCCGGAACACACCGTTAGATGCTTGGCGGCAAATTTTCAACTTGAGGGTGGTAGCTAGCCAGCCGAGTACTAGAAAGTACCCTACCACCACGCTATGGTTTCCTCACGATGTTTTCCTTCACCGGCAGCTCAAGCTCATTGTTGGGGTTCGAACCCACGCCCTTCGGCATGCGAACCGACCGCGCGAACCACTGAGCTATCATCGCTACTAGCTCTCAAGTCGGGATGCCGGAACACACCGTTAGATGCTTGGCAGCGGCTACAAAATTAACGTTAATTATTTCACAATGGGACATTTTCTTACGATGTTCATTTCTTCCACAGCAAGTGTCGACAGACAAAGATTCTGGCACCCCAGACAGCAACAGCCTCCTCGATCCATCTGTGCTGTCAGATTTCACTACACAAGCGCTCGTTTTGACAGTTCTAGCCACACTTGTCAAATACACTACTGGTGAGAATGATGTTCAACTTCGAAAAGAAGGAAAATTCTCAATGTCAAACTGTTAGCTCGGTCACCAAGTTAGTTATCCACAAATTACGTTCCTTCCTTCCTACATCCTTGTCAAAATCAAAATCAAAAAGTCATTTATTCAATTTAGGCCCTGGTAAGGCACTTATGAACGTTAAGTTACATGTTTGAATCTACCACCGGCTCGTAATTACACTTCAACTGAGAAGACTCCGGCAAGAAACTCAGCAAGGCATTTTTTTTTGTGGATCTTTCTTTTCATATTAGATAGGTGCAGTTATGGATATTAATACATTATGCTTACTACAATAGTCACTTAGCCAGGGGGATGCAAGTGCAGAGTGAAGCTACTACAACCATATATTCCTGTCTTCCACGTAATGAGCCACCTTATAGTAGGCTTTGTCAATTAACCTCTGCTTTATAAAATCTTTGAATTTATTATAGGACATTTTAGTTACCTCAAGTGGGATTTTATTATAGAATCTAACGCAATTCCCGAGAAAAGACTTATTAGCTTTAGATAACCTGAATCTAGGTGTCATAATTTTATTTAACTTTCTTGTGTTGTGTTGGCACATTTCGAAGCCTGGCCACTCTGGTGTGACGTCACATATTATGCATCAGGAAATTGTTAAATTAAAACAGCAAGTCCAAAATTAGGTTTATTTCCATTTAAATTATCACTTTATATTAAACTAAAGTCATCCCCCGCTTTTGTCTGCCTGTCTGTGTGTTCGCGATAAACTTAAAAAACTACAGAACGGATTATCATGAGAGCTTCACAAATATAGAGTGATTCACGAAGAAGCTTTAGGTATATAATTTGTCAAGGTTTTGTGTAAATTGGTTGAAATATGATGACAATTGTTGGAAGTGTCGGAAAAAGTCAAGCCACCTGGGAGCTTTCATCGAAAACGCTGCCTAATCCCTTTGAGATAGATCGATTGAAAAAATCCGAAAACTGTACATTTTTAATTAATTTAATCACAAAAATAGAAGGAAGTAGTAGTAGTAGTACTAAGTTAAAGTTTTGAATTCCATTGAGTGTCGAAATATGCGGTTTTTTGCGACATAAACGGCTGTAACTTTTTGTAACGAGAACTGAAAAGTTTGATTTTTTCTCAGCTGCAAGGGACTACAGTTCTGTGAATATGGTTTTAATTTCAACTCGATACGCGTTCCCGAAGATCTTGACAGACGGACAACAAAGTAATCGTTTTTTTTTCCTCTTTTGAGGTACGGAACCCCAAAAATAACTATTGGATAAATCTATAATGTGGCCTATTCGACGTTTTACCTGTTTCAATAAAATAACCCTTTGTCAAAGTCCCACCTTCTATCATAATGGTCTTCCAATGGGTTAAAAACGACCCTTGCAAGTGCACCACCGGAGAAATTTTGCAAAGTGCACGTTTTGGACCTAACTCATATCGTATATTTTGCTATGGAAACTAACGTGTTTTGACACGTTATTGTTTTACTTATGCAGGATTACTTACATTTAATTTTATCGGCAACTCCGACTATAGTTCAAATTCAAATCATTTATTTTGTAGAGACATGGGTTACATATTTTCATAATATAAAAGTCATAGTATAAGAACGCCATTCTCTAGCACCATGGCATGCAAAATTTATAAATAAATTTAATTAATTCAATCTAATATCATTTAGATTATTATAATAGTTAATCATTAATTGTATTGCATTTCGTCACGTCAGTCATTCAAAAATACACTTATGGAATAGTATACCTTATAGCTTCTTAAGTCAAAATTTGAAAATGTCAACATTTTTAGTTTCGGTCACATCCGGTGGCCTTCATCAAGGTGCCAAGGTTGCGAACGACGCGCGCGCGGTCTCGTCTTGCTTCGCACTGCGGGCCGGCGCGCGCCTCGGTAGGAGTAGAGTAGGGCGGCTAGTGTACCGGGATGCGATAGCGCGCTCTGGAACCCTTCCTCTCCGGAGTCCTCTACCGTGAATATTCCAACGCACAGAGTTCACCGCTATCTTCACGTGCGAGGCGCGCGTTTTTCGCAACTTTGTCACCTTGATGAAGGCCACCGGATGTGACCGAAACTATAGTCAGAGTTTCCGATAAAATTAATCGTGAGTAATCACGCAATTAAAACAAAAAATCATATATTTGCATGATTTCAGATGAGAACGAAATAAGAATACTGTATCAATACCTAGCTGAAGGGTCAGTGGTGTTCCCCAAAGTTTTTCCAGTTATGTAAGTATTTATTTAATATTTTACATAAACTAGTATTTACAGTACTAGCTTTATGAGGGCTCGCGTAGTTTTTCTAACGGGTAATAATTTTTAAGACAGTTGTTATTTTACAACCTGATTCTAGTGGTGTCATCTAGTATTAAGAAGATTAACTACGATGTATTTGAGTATTGAGTTTAGTTCTGTTGCAGCGATGATAGCTCAGTGGTTAGCGCGGTAGGTTCGCATGCCGAAGGGCGTGGGTTCAAACCCCAACAATGAGCTTGAGCTGTCGGTGAAGGAAAAACATCGTGAGGAAACCATAGCATGGTGGTAGGGTACTTTCTAGTACTCGGCTGGCTAGCTACCACCCTCAAGTTGACATCTACCGCCAAGCATCTAACGATGTGTTCCGGCAGCCTCACTTCAGAGCCAGTTCTATTCCAGGCTAGGTGTGCTTTACCATCTTCGACCACACCGTCACTTAATATCAGGTGAGTTGTGGTCAAACACCTAGCCTGACTAAGACCTAGCTACAAAAAAGAAGTTCTGTTGCAGCGATGTTACCTCTTTGGTTTTCTAATAGATGGCGTTAGTAGTACAATAACATTCTATCCAATGAATACATAATTAATAATGTTAATTTTTTTAATGTTTATATTATTATTATTTTGACAGATAACACGTCTAGATATGAAGTTAAATTACTATGTTAAAGCACAAATCTATAGGCGTGATAGTTTTTAAGTAAAGTGTACCACAAAAATGCTCAGGCTGTGGAAGTGTTAGTGTTAAATAACACTGGAAAAGGGGACAGTCCTGTTTGAAACGAGACGTATGGTCACTTTAATCATGTGTGATGTCCGACAGTTTTTAAACAGAAAAAAAACGTTCAAAAATTATATATGTATAATTTTCTTGTATAGACATAGTCTACTTGACATGAAGATAAATCACGTCCTGATGCACTGCCACGATCAAGTTATACTCAGTGCGGTCCAGAGCATCATACAGGTAGCTATATGTTTTAGGAACTTAGTTATTTTTTCTCTTCCTTCTTGGCATCGCACTCTGTGCATTCTGCCAGTTTCAATGTTTCTATATTTTGTGAGTAGTCTTCATTTTTCAGATTCTTTATCATCTATAGTTACAGTCAAAGTCTAGTCTTGATCAAGTCCAGTCGGTCCCAGTCAAATCAAGTCATGCCTTAGTAAAGTAGTGGCGACTTTACTATAAGCTTCTGGATGGAGTTTTGGAAGCAACACGAAAAGTCATGTTTAACCACATTATATCATTCCCCCACACTCGCGCTTGTAATTCGGCACTTTATAAATAAAACACCACTATTTTTATGCATAAAAACTCGAAAAAACACAAGTTTTAGAAAAAAATACAATGGGCCGACACGACGCTCACCGCGTTCCCGCCAAAACTCTGAACTAAGGTATTAGACGCAAGCAGTGTTGCCGTTTGAAGAAAATAAAATGCACTATACCTTGATCAAAATTACGCTAGATCTTGCTAAAACCAGACTTCTAAAATGCACTAGAATCCGCTAAACTATTTGTAAAAATTAGGTAGTTATAATAAAACAATGAAATAAAGACAATTTCATATATTTAAACTACACTACTACAAAAAACACTAAACACTACTAAAATCAACTAAATTAAACAATTCCACAATATCTTCATTGTCGCCATCACAAATTACCATCATCTTCCCATTTGACCCAGTTTTGCGCCAGATTCCACTAGATATTTTTTAGCGCGTAGTTATGAGAAAAAAAGCGCTATAGAGCCTAGAATTGCACTAGATCTAGTGCCAAATCCACTAAAACGGCAAAACTGGGCGCAAGGTGGTGGACGTTCTCCATTTGTGTACTAAGCGTTTCGAACCCACATTCTCTATTCACACAGCGAGGATATGGAACTCTTTGCCGGTGTCTGTTTCCCGAAAATTACAATATGAGAGTCTTCAAAATCAAGAGTAAACAGGTTCATTCTAGATAAGCGTCTTCCATCCTAGACCACATCGTTGCTTAACATTAGGCAGGATGTGGTCAAACGCGAACTTATTACGTATTTTAAAAAAAAACTTGTATAAATTTCCGTATTTTTTCTTTACTCTAGATGTGTTTACCATTTTCGACCACACCGTCACTTAACATCTTGTGAGTTGTGGTCAAACACCTAGCCGGTTAACTATGAAATAGGGGACCACAGCGAGCTTTCAATTATATGCTTAGATATAAATGCTTGACTCGACTGCCGTGTTAGCTCATTTGGTATTATATCTGCTTCAAGAGCTGTAGGGCGTGGGTTCGATTCCCATGTAAAACAAACATTTTTGTAAAGAGGATATTTTTTTTTAATGTTCTATGTTCTAAACCAGCCTTTCCCAAAGTGGGCGATAACGCCCCCTTGTAGGCGCTGCAGGTCTAAAGGGGTGCGGTATGAGACCCAGAAAAAAATGGGGGCGTTGTCTAGAGGCTTGGGGGGTGATTTGTAATTTCATTTAGCTAGGAGGCCTCTTAGACACCGTCTGCATGAGCTCTCGACTCTCATCCACAACTTGTGAGCATCAACTAATATTAGTTAAGAGTTTGCTCAAACATAGCTCAAAGTGGGCAGTAGACAAAATAAATTTGGGAACCCCTGTTCTAAACTGTTTGGGGTCAGATAGCGCTGCGTGTAATATCCTATGATATTTATTTTTAATTCAATTCTAGAGTTATAAGTAATTTGTTTTGTTCAGAATATGATCGCGACCGAGGATGCGAGCCAGCAAGCGCTGCACTACATGCAAAGCTGCGGGTTTGGAGGTCTCTGGAGATTCGCCGGCCCGTTCCTGTCTAAGGTATTGTTTTTATTTTTACCTTCTATTGTACTCTTTTAAACTCTATATCATATATGGGCAACAGCCGGCCCGCGGGCCGGAACCGGCCCGCCTCGGCATTTGACCCGGCCCGCGAGGCATTTTGAAATTTCGCGCGAAGAGAAATACAATCAACTGAGAGAGTTCGCGAGAAGAATTGTTTGAGTTTTTTGAAGTACATATAAATGCGAACAATTTTTCTCGATGATGAAGACTAATAAGTCGAAATACCGTAAGAGAGTCACAGATGAAAATCTGGAAAACTCGTTACGCCTCTGTACAAGTGGATTTTGAACAAATTTGTTTCTGAAGTTCAAACACAAATATCACATCAACCGTTACACGTAAATTTACTTCACCAATAACCTAATGAAATTGGCTTTTTTATTTTGTGTTATGGCCCGCGACTGTATTAATATAGTAAGTTTGGCACGCAACTAGCCAAAAGTTGCCCATACCTGCTCTATATCTATGTAGTAATTTAGTTTTTTTTTTTTAATCTCTTTCCTGTATTGTATAGAATATGTTGACGCCAGCACTACAATTTTTTACCGACTTAAGAAAAAAGGACGTGGTTCGTCGAATTTTTTGTTTATTCCGTAATAATAATAGGGTTCCGTACCCAAAGGGTAAAACCCTATTATTAAGACATTGATGTTATCAATAAAATAATTGTATTTGTATTTTATATATATATGTATTTTATTGTATATATCCGCGAACACCTACTCAGCAAGCAAATTCATTAAATTACACTTGCAATATTGTGTTAACAGAACCAGTGTACTGCTGAGAACGCAGAGCTGTTTGTCAACTGCCTTGAGGCGATGGTGGAGACCTGTCTCCCAGGCGGGGAGGAGCTGCAGCCGCGACTACCTCCTCCAGACCCCGACCGCCCTGACGAACCACGGACTACCCTACCCAGGTACACGCACACACAAACAGCTATTGTTCCTAAAAACATTTTTAATACCAGACAAATAATAATAATAATAAAACTCTTTACTGTTCACTAAATTTTAAAAACAATTGTAACTATAAAAACTTAACACTAGTGGAAAGAATAGCGGCCTTATCGCTAATAGTGATATAGAATTTTATTAAGTAAAAGATAGAGTTTTTGTGAGTTTTTAGTGATGTTAGATAAGTAATACAGTAGTACATTTTTGTTTTACTTATGTTTAATTATATCGGACACTCTAAGTGCGAAGCATGAGGAGGCCGCACGCGTTGTAATCAGCTATGCCTCCATGAAGAAGGCCACCGGATGTGGCTGAAACAATAGTCGGAGTTTCCGATATAATTAAACATGAGTAATCCCGCATAAGTAAAACAAAAATGTGTTAAAACCACGCCAATTTCTACAATAATTAACTTAATTTATCATAAAATACTTGCTTATGGCAAATGCATAAAGTGCCACACCAATAACAAAAAAAAAACTTTACAACTATAATTTATTTTTGAAAATTATTACAATTCGGTATGTTAAGTTTTTTTTTGTATTTTGTTTATATTTTTTACTGAAAGTAAACTTTATTTTATGAAACTAATTTTATTAATATATTGGCATAATATATTTATATATTTTAATAATTACTTTATTAATATATTGGCTTTCTAAACGGTAGTTGATTTTTAATACGTTTTCAAACTTTTTATAGTGATGACGTTATAAATGTATGCCCTTGCCATGTAAAACAAAAAAGTATACGTAAGTATTTTGACACATTTGTTTGACTTTGACAATTGACATGAAGTAAACAAATCTTATTTCATAGCCTCATAAATGCGATATCAGAGTTCGAGTAACGTTTAAAGTAAAATAATCCAGATATTTGTATCAATAAAGCGATAAACAACTCGACGTACGTGTTGAAAGAGGTTTATTATGGCTGCCGTTGACTTGACATTGACATATTTTGTTTTGGTTTGCCATTGCTTTTTTTAGGCACTGAAAGTAGCCCTATACAGCCTACTATGTGACGTTATTAGAGGTCAATTGAAAGTCAAGTTTATTTTATGTATTTTATTAAAATAAACTCTCTCATAGTCTAATTCTCGAAATCGTTTTGGAATCAGTAAAGTATTATATTTCTCTTTTCATTCCGAATTGATTCGTGAAATTATATTATATATTTTTTTTTTGTATTTCAGGTGCACACAGACAACCCACGCCATATTGTCCCGACCGGGGTATTTGACAAAATAATTAGAACGAAAAATAAGGTTTACGTAAAGACCTATTCAGATAGGAGTGATATTCGACAGCTGCGTCACCAAGTATGACGGTTGCACAGGCCCTAACAATAAGTCTTATTGTAATACAAAATGAAAAATAATTAAAGTCACGTCAAAAATAATTAATGCGCGTCAAAATATTTCTAATAATTATAGTGCTTGCATATCTGATTTCGATAAGCAGTATATTAGAGGTTATAAATTGTTTTATTTTAATTATGACCGCCATCTAGCTTGTCGCCCGCAAACATTTTAAACAGTTCCAGATGACCGGTAGGATGGCGGTGTGACCATAAATGTCGAGCCTTTTTTAACTGGACAAAACGATAACATATTATGAGAAAACCAACTGTGTCTCAATGTATTGAATTATCATCCATCTATTGAAAATATGTGAAAGATTGGCCTGGAAGCTCTTAATGGACTTTTAAACAAGAAAAATGTAAATTGAACATATAACCTCAAAACACAGTTGGCTTAACTGAAATTGATATAAGTTTAATTCGATATACATAAAGAAGATGTATGTTAAGTTTTTTTTATACATCCGAATCATAGATTTATCAAAACATAGATTGTTGGTTCTGGTACAAAACGAAATTTAAAATTCAAGGCAAAATCGGTAGAGAACTTACTTTGATATATCAAATCATAGATGTTGGTTCTAGTATAAAACAATATTTTAAATTTAAGACATAACGAGTGAAGAACTCACCTTAAGCTTTGTGAAAGTTATTTTATAGTTAGCTTATTATAAATTTAAATTTATTTATAGTTTGTGCTATTTAAAACACGTAGACATTATTGCGTCCACTTCAACATTACGGTATTAACAAATTACACTTAAAAAAAATCTTAAATTTAAATATTATGAGCAGCACTATAAAGCTGCGCTAAATAAAATGGTCGGTAAAGTGTAAATAATAAAGTGGCCGGTGAGAGCAGGCGAATGCGAGCGGGCGTGCAGCGTACTGGAACGCGTGCGACCAAACTCACGGCAAAGCCCTGACTGCCGGCACCCGAGTCTCCCCGAGATTATGCTAATGCGTGGCAGTGTGTACGTACACAGCGCCCGGTGCGCACGCTCACTTTCAAATGGCCAATTTATATAAAGATGACTTACTGTTCTTAGTGTACTGTGGTATTAGCTCACATCTGATTTGAGCATTTTCGAGCACTGTTCCGATATCTATGTTTGTAAATCTATGATCCTAATAGATAATAGATGATGCCTACGTCATGGACACGATGAAAAATATAGTACAAAGTTGTTTAAATTATTTATTATGTACATATTTGCTGTCGCTGAAGTTTTAATGTATTTTTTTTTTGGTATGCATTTACTGATTTAGATGTAAGGTTAATGTTTTAGATAGAACAAAATGTTTCGTCAGTTTTGTATGTGATGAAGTCGATTTCAAGGTAATTATTGTTTTTTTTTTTGCAAGTAATTTGATAATACAGTCTTGATAAGGGTTTTGATAGTATTAGGTGGTGCCCGTAGCAGGAGGTCATTTAGATAGGTACCACTGCAGTTTTAAGAGACTAACCATCGAATGTCTCAAAGTATTGAGCACCAAAGTACCTAGGACTTTGAGTAACAACATAAAGTCCAGTCGCAAAATGTGTCCTGGTAGTAAAATGTCCCTTTCGCAAAATGCCCGTTACGCAAAATCAAATCATTTATTTTGGCATAAACATAAAACATGTATTTTAATTATTTAGTCAATTGTTCTAAAATTCATTGTTTTTGGATTTCATTGAGCTTCGGATTTTCGAACTAAGCTAAGAGTAGCTTGTGTTTCGAACCCCCTACGCTTTCCCAAAATGTCAATTTCGATAAATGTCCCCATTGCGAAATGTCCCATTTTTTATTTTTGACAAGCTAGTTGCTTAACCACAGCTCACATGTTTTTAAGTGACTGTGTGGTCGAAGATGGTAAAGCACACCTAGCCTGAAATGGAACTGGTTCAATTCCTTTACATAAACATCGCTGCTTTGGCGTTCATTACTTTGAGTTATTCGATGATTAATCTCAATAAGCCCCGAATAATTTCTCTGTGGTATTTACAATAAATATGATCACGTACATACCTGACGAATATTAGGGTGACTTCTCGCCGTATGTAGTATACGCCATTTTTTTATGTCGTTTGAACAATTAGTGCGGAAAACATTTATTGATTTTTTATTTAATGGTTAAACGAACTTACCTTAAATGATGTTCGACCATAATTATACCAGACATGCGAAGAGATTTAACAATACAATGTAGTTTCATTTCTCAATATACTACGCGTAACATAATGCACACTACTTTGTATGCTTAAATCTTGAGCATGAAACGTTTATGAAATTTATAATGTTGATTGGATTTGTCAGTTTTGTATCCTCCTGACGCCTATTAAAATTACCTTTATTAGGTAATTACAATGCATGGTGGGATATTCATCTTTTATAGATCTACAAAAACGTCCGCGGTGGCATATATCTACATTTTAAGGATAGGTTACTATACCCATTCTTACTACTCGTGCGAAACCGGGGCGGGCGTAAGCCATTATAAATAAAACTAGCTGTGCCCCGTGGTTTCACCCGCGCTAGATGCCTACGTCATAGTAGCTTTATGCATGCAAAGTCTCAGCCCGATCGGTTTAAAATTGACAAAGTTTCATACAAACTTTCATCCCCTATTTTATCCCCTTGGGGGTAGAATTAATCAAAATCCTTTCTTAGCGGATGCCTACGTCATAACATCTACCTGCATGCCAAATTTCAGCCCGATCCGTCCAGTGGTTTGGGCTGTGCGTTGATAGATCACTATGTCAGTCAGTCAGTCAGTCAGTCAGTCAGTCACCTTTGAGTTATATATATTTAGATAGCTATAATTAAAGTAAATAATCCAATATATTATTCTTAATTAAATAAAACTTTGTAAACTTTAATAATTTATATTGTCTATTGTCTAATTTTTTTTTTAAATTAACGTATTTGTATTTCGCGGCAACACCCACCATCTTGATTTTTTTAATTTCAATCTAAGGACACTCGGGTTATTGAGACGAATCTAACGATACCTTAATTGTCGTAATCCATTCGGCCCTTTGGAAGATACGAGGTAATAAAGAAATTTACGTACATATTTACAAGCCAAGCGCGAAAAACATAACCCTTCCTTGGCAGTTGGGTAAAAATTCGCGCAAACTATCGATAGACATCGATAGTTCTTACATGTCTAGGAGTATAAAAATATTAACACTTCCAATCGACTTTATAAAAATATCGCTGGCTGTATTTTAAGTATAATATACTTAGTAATATTATTAAGTAAGTTGTAAGTTAGCTATGTTATGTTAAGGGTTAACGTTTTTATACAAAACTGGCGACATGCCCCGCCTTCGCACCAGTGTAATGTTTAATTTACTAATGTGGTGCATATGCATGTACCAGACCACGTTCTTCGTAAGAACTGCTCATGTGTGGAACACGTTGCCAGCGTCTGTGTTTCCAACTAAGTACAACCCGGGTTTGTTCAAGAAACATGTGAATGGTATTTGCTAGGCAAGCGTGCTCCATCTTCGACCACACCGTCACTTAACATCAGGTGAGCTGTGGTCAAAAACCTAGCCTGTCAGCCATTTCAAAGTGTATGAGATGTGGAAGACCTTCTTAGCAGGAGGTCGTCTAGGTAGGTACCACCGCAGTGCCAGATATTATGCCGCCAAGCAGTAGTGTGTAAGCATTAATGTGTTCCGGTTTGAAGGGTACTGCAGCGAAATTACAGGGCTGTTGAGACTAACCATCGAAAGTCTCAAAGTAATGAGCGCCAAAGCAGCGATGCCCTGGACCTTGTTTTGTTACTCTAAGTTCCGTGTATCGCTGCAATGGTCATGGACATGCGTTATCTCTTAACATCAGGAGAGCGTCTCGTTCGTCTCATTACCTTTACATTAAATAAAAACCGGACCACAGTAATGTTTACACACTACTGCTTGGCGGCAGAATATTCGGTACTACTCGTGGCGGTGTTATATTCGAGTGTTTACCTTAGACCGACCGCGTGGTCCAACTGTTTGAAATGCCACTCTAACGGTTCCCTGGTTTCCATCATCACTTGTTCGAAGGTCTGTAATCAATGATAAGATGAGTTTGAAGTTTGTAGCGATGATAGCTCAGTGGTTAGCGCAGTCGGTTCGCATGCCGAAGGGCGTAGGTTCAAACCCCAACAATGAGCTTGAGCTGCCGGTGAAGGAAAACATCGTGAGGAAACCATAGCGTGGTAGTAGAGTACTTTCTAGTACTCGGCTGGCTAGCTACCACCCTCAAGTTGAAAATCTGCCGCCAAGCATCTAACGGTGTGTTCCGGCAGCCTCACTTGAGAGCCAGTACCATTCCAGGCTAGGTGTGCTTTACCATCTTCAACCACACCGTCACTTAACATCAGGTGAGCTGTGGTGAAACACCTAGCATTCAGCCATAAAAAAAAGTAGTTTGATTTTTAAACTATTATACCTAAAACCTAGCCGTGTTCAATCTTAGGGGCATGAAGTCAGTTTTTTTAATTGTAATTTACAAGCTTTTATATAAAAATGTTAACTCGAAAATTCGCTATTTTTAGCTAGAAATGCACAAATCATATGTTTTTAGGTAACTGCCTATTAAATTTAAAATATTCTTGTTATATGGCCTAATGTCTATAGGCACTAAAAAATATACATTTCTATTGTATCGTACAGTGCGTGACAAAACAATATGGTCACACCAAAATGCTATTTTCAAACAAGATAATTTAAAAACACATTTTTGTTTTTTTGTAAAACTAAACTATTCAGAATCACGTCCGCAACGCTATGTGAGGGTTTGTGAATTAAAAAATGGCTTCCTTCTAATTCTCTTTATCGTTCTTCCTCTTTCACACATAACTAAAACCACACTATCCCTTTCACACGTTATCTAAATTAGCTTTCTCTTTCATACTTGCAATTGTCTTGCATGTTGGCATCTCTTTCATATAAATAAATAAATATTGTAGATCACATTACACACAGCGCCATCTGACCCCAAACTAAGCAGAGCTTGTGTGATGGAAGTCAGATAACTGATAGAATACATAAATACTTTTTTTTTTTTGTAAATACATACTTATAATACATACAGAACACCCAGACACAGAACAAACATTTGTCCTTGGCGGGAATCGAACCCACGCCCTACAGCTCAGGCAGACATACTCCCAATGAGCCAACGGCTGTCAAATATTGACGTTAAGTTCCATTCCTAAGTTCTAGTAGTCATTGTCATAGGTCAATACCACGCCACTTTTTTTGACCATATGAAACAGGAGTTTTGGCGGGAACACGGAAAGAGTCGTGTCGCAACATATTTTTTTTACAAAACTTGTGGTTTTTCTAGTGTTTACGTATAAAATGTGATATAATAAATGATGGGCATGTGATACATAACTTTTCGTGTTGCTTCATAACTTCCAAAACTTCATCGAAGCTTATAGTAAAGTCGCCACTACTTTACTGAGGTATGACTGGTACGGACTGGACTTGAACAAGACTGGACTTTGACTGTAAAATGTTAGACATAAAATGCAAATACCAAAGACGAGGCTATATTGATAAAGAAGCTGAAGACTGCACACAAAATACAGAAACATTGTAACTGGCAGAATGCACAGAGTGCTTTGCCAAGAAGGAAGAGAAAAAACATCAAATGAGCCATTTTAATTTTTTTTTTTTAATATTTCTTCAATATCTACTCTATGTAATGATTTCGTTTTACTTTTGTATAGTACAATATGAGTGTCTTCAAATCAAGAGTAAATAGGTTCCTTCTAGGTAAGCGTGTTCCATCCTAGGCCACATCGTTGCTTAACACCAGGCAGGATGTGGTCAAACGCGTACCTATTCTGTATAAAAAAATAAAAATAAAATTTTTCTCACGCACTGTACATTGTTAACAAGTACAATCTACTAAATAGTTTGCATAAAAGAGTTGAACTCTGATTTGTGATTGTGACATAATTATGCAATTTTAAAACATATGTTGCTTAGTGTATAGGCCAGTAAAATAAGAATTTAACCTCATACTAAATTTCCGATCAATTTTTTTTTAATTAGGTTTATTTTCACTTACTGAGCATAAAATCACAAAATGCTGACAAATCCAGGTGAAGATTCAAACGATATCTCGGAAACTATGCAATAAGGGCAAAAACTTTTCTATCTCGGCCCACTCTTGAAATATTAGAAAAACCGGTTCATTAAATGGGTCATAAATCGTAAACGGTAAGTTTAAAAAAAAAGTTTACAGGAAATAAAAGATGCGAAATTTTATTCTCTACAATAATGGTCTCAATAACTTTTGCTTAAAGTACATAGTTTCTGAGATATCAGCCAAAAACTTTTTTCAAGATGGCGCTTAAAGCTCTGCCTAGATCTGTCAACATTTTGTGATTTTATGCTCAGTAAGTGACCTACATTATAAAAAAAAATTATTAGAAATTTAGTGCGAGGTTGACCAAAAAAACGGTTATTTTTACTGGCCTATTAAATCTGATTTTGATTGCCATTTTATGATATAGATAATACAATTATAAATCTGTATGTATGATGAATGTAATATTTACTTATTTAGTTATAATATTTAGTTATAATTGGAACAAAATTAACGCACGCAATTAGATACATTATTTATAGTAATTTAAGAACCGCGTGATGTCTACGTCCATCTGTTTTAAATCTATTTTTAACTACCCTGTTGACTCATTTCGTAATATTCTGCTTCAAGAGCTGAGGGGCATCGGTTCGATCCCCACTCAGGAATAACGTAGATGTTTGTTCTGTGTCTATTTACAAAAAAAAAGTATTCTGTCAGCTGTCAGGTTTTCATAGCCTTGCTTAGTTTGTGGCTAGATGGCGCTGTGTGAAAATGTCCTTCAATATTTATTTTATTAATCAAAGCACAATTTTTACAATTACAGGGCTGTTGAGACTAACCATGTAAAGTCTCAAAGTAATGAGCGCCAAAGCAGCGATGTCCTGGACTTTGTTTTGTTAATCAAAGTTCCGTCTATCGCTGCAATGGTCATGGACATGAGTTATCTCTTACCATCAGGGTATGTTATCAACAATTTTCTCTCGTCTGTCTCATTACTATTATATTTAAAAAAAAATCGATGAACTTTGACAGTTGACTAAATTGGAATAATTATTTATTACTATACTTTGGTATCTATAGTTAACATTAAAAATGTGATTGTCTTAAAAAAAATTACACTGAAAATAGTTTTGATGACGTCACGCCGTGTGAAACCGTAATATATGTCAGTTTTTCTACGAAAATATTAACCACGGCTATGGCGTTTCGCACGGCGTGATGTAACAATATGTTCGGTGTTCACGGTCGCATGGTTGAATGTCCAATTTTTGCCGAATCTTATTTTTGCAAAGATATTGCAATCTTTATCTTTGGTACTAATTAACTATGTTTTTTGTTACCTACATATCATTATTATTCAAGAGTAGTTCATTAGTTTTATTTATAAAAGACACAAGCCTATTCATTTGCAAAAAATCGGTATAGATAAAAAAATACCACTAATTTCAAAACCATTTCGAAATATTACATTCCCGTACATTACTGTGACGTTTAAAGCTATCAGATGGGGTTTATTTTAATAAAATACATAAAATAAACTTGAGTTTCAATTAACCTCTAATTACGTCTCATAGTGTATGTATATGACTACTTTCAATGCCTAAAAAAAAAGCAATGGTCACAATACTCTGTCAATGTCAAGTCAACGGCAGTTATAATTCCATACACGTGCGTCGAGTTGTTTTTCGCTTTATTGATACAAATATCCGGATTATTTTACTTTAAACGTTACTCAGACTCATAAATCACTTCTAAGAGGCTATGATTTAAGATTTGTTTACTTCATATCAATTGTCAAAGTCAATCAAATGTGTCAAAATAGCTATGTATACTTTTTTGTTTTACATGGCAAGGCCATACAAATATTCAGCATTCTTTATAACATCATCGCTGTAAAAAGTTTGAAAACGTATTAAAAATCAACTACCGCAAATTAGGTTCGTAAAATAAAGTGTACTATCATTAAAAAATTAAATATTTAATTATATTTTTTTTTGTAAATACATACAGAACATCTTGACACATAATAAACATATATCGTCACATAAATGTTTGTACTGGTGGGAATCGAAATACAAGTTACAAGTTCTTGAAGCAGATATTCTACCAAATAAATAGGGGTAAATAATGTAGGTATGGTAATAAATAAATAAATAGAGGTTACCGACCGCTAAAGTTTTTTTTTTTTTTCATTTTTCGAAATTCTCAATTTATTCACCTAATAAAAGTACCTGCCTATTTTTTCCCCCCATTCAACATAATATACTTATATATTTAACTAGCAGACCCGGCCACGCGTTGCTGTGGCCAAATTGAACACACGCGTGTAACGTGAATTATGAAACGTTTATACTTTAAACGTAGCGCCATCTATTAGATACTTACTAAATCCAGTTAATAAATTACCTTACACCGCCATCTATTAGAATTTTATGGAACTCACAGATAATTTTACTTGGTGGTAGATTTTCTTAGCAGGTAGCTAGGTAGGTACCACCGCAGTACCAGACATTTTGCCGCTAAGCAGTAGTGTGTAAACATTACTGTGTTCCGGTTGTCCTAAATTTTATGAGTGCACGTTTTTGTAATTATTTTCGAAAATGCTCGTTTAATAAAGTGCCCGTATTGAGAAAGAGCTCTGTCACAGTTTATAGGCAAAACATAGTTTTAAGTTAAACCTACATAATATTTCTAAGTAGGTAATGAGACGAACGAGACACTCTCCTGATGGTAAGAGAAAAAAAAGTTGAAAATCTGCCGCCAAGCATCTAACGGTGTGTTCCGGCAGCTTTACTTGAGAGCCAATTCCTTTCCAGGCTAGGTGTGCTTTACCACCTTCGACCACATCGTCACTTAACATCAGGTGAGCTGTGGTCAAACACCTAGCCTGTCAGCCAAAAAAAAACGCATGTCCTCGTCATTTTTTTTAACGGTGTGGTCACAGATGGCAAAGCATACCTAGCCTGCAATGGAACTGGCTCTCGCAATACATAGTCCAAGGCATTGGCGCTCATTACTTTGAGACATTCGATGGAAATGCGCAAAAAAGGAAAAATATTAATTTATAATCGATGTATCAAATGTATACATAACCTGCAATTACTGTTTGTGTATTTAAGGCATATTAAATTAACTATTTTGGGGGAGGCCTACGTCCAGCAGTGGACGTCCTACGGCTGATGATGATGATGATGAATTAAACTATTTGATTGCCCTCTTTTTTTCATAAGCCGTGTACCTAGTTAGTATACATTATTGAAAATAGGTTTTTGACAAAATGACAATTGATTAATTATTTAGGCAGACCCCTAAGTAGGTAGTATTCGCCCAGGGCCCCACAAACTCCTGGTCCGCCTCTGCGATAAGGCCGCCATTTGTTGTTTATTTTTTTCTATTGCAATTTACAATCTTTGGTGTGAACAATAATATCTATCTAGCTGTATTTGCGTGTAAATTCAGGTTGGCGCTAAAGCCGCGTCTAGTTTGAGCTTGTTGATTCATCTTTCGACATTTTAGTGAGAAATATTCCAAATGTAATATGCGTACAGAAATCTATTTTTCAGTATTACTGTACGCGCGGGTACACATGGTTAACACTTATACGTATTATATGCAGTTTTATTTTAATATAAATTGAGAAACGTTACTCACATGGTGAAAGTTAAATAGGAAGAGAAAGGGCGGTGTTGCCCGGTGCCGGAGGACAAAAATATCCATCCGGCGGCGTTGCTAGCGTTCAAACGCTAGCATTGAGCCCGAACAATTACTATTCATACATCAACAGCCATAGAACGTCCACTGCTGGACATAGGCCTCCTCCTGGGGGGGTTTTGCCAATACTCGCCACGCTTGGCAAGCGGGTTGGCGAGCGCAGTTAGGTGTGATTGTTCAAGGAAGACGCTGCTGCCCATCTTCCGGATTACATCCCTTAGCCGACTCTTACGGCAACCACGGGTAGAGAGTGTGGAGTACAATTCTTACGCCGGCACCACCACGGCAATTACTATTAAAATTTAAATTAAATTACTATTTATTTAAATTAAATTACTATTATTAAGAGATAATTATTGTGTCTGTAAATTGTGAGAATATAATTATGGATGTAGAAAATGAAGTTTTATTTTTACTTTTAGGTTTCCGTACCCAAAGGGTAAAAACGGGACCTTATTACTAAGACTTCGCTGTCTGTCTGTCCGTCCATCTTTTTTTAAATCATAATAAGTTCGCGTTTGGCCACACTCTGCCTGATGTTAAGCAGTAATGCGGTCTAAGATGGAGCACGCTTACCTAGAAGAAACCTATTGACTCTAGATTTAAAGACACCCACATTATATTTTGCGTGGTGGTAGGGTACTTTCTAGTACTCGGCTGGCTAGCTACCACCCTGAAGTTGAAAATCTGCCGCCAAGCATCTAACGGTGCGTTCCGGCAGCCTCACTTGAGAGCCAGTTCCTTTCCAGGCTAGGTGTGCTTTACCATCTTCGACCATACCGTTACTTAACATCAGGTGAGTTGTGGTCAAACATCTAGCCTGTCAGTCATTAAAAAAAACCTAACAGGTAACGTCTGTCTGTCTCCAGGCTGTATCTCAAGAACCGCGATAGCTAGACAGTTGAAATTTTCACAAATTATGTATTTCTGTTGCCGCTATAACAAATACTAAAAACAAAATAAAATAAATATTTAAGGGGGGCTCCCATACAACAAACGTTTTTGTTGTTCGATATTGATAACGGCGGAGGGTATCGTTATGCCATAATACAGGTTAATTCCTAGCATGGGTAACAATGCTTCTCTAGGAATTATACTTTGAACTTTGATTTTTTTACTTGGTGGTAGATTTCCTTAGCAGGAGGTCGTCTAGGTAGGTACCACCGCAGCACCAGATATTCTGCCGCCAAGCAGTAGTGTGTAAACATTACTGTGTTCCGGTTTGAAGGGTACTGCAGCTAGCGAAATTACAGGGCTGTTGAGACTAACCATCTAGTCTCAAAGTAATGAGCGCCAAGGCAGCGATGCCCTGGACTTTGTTTTACTACTCAAAGTTCTGTGTATCGCTACAATGGTCATGGACAGGCGTTATCTCTTAACATCAGGAGAGTGTCTCGTTCGTCTCACTACTGTTACATAAAAAAAAAAAAAAAAAAAAGAACATCACTTACGTATAAATTTTATTAAACAATGTATGTAATTGCCAAATAAATTTAATTTCGTTTCAACTTTCATTAAATAAATATATTATTTTAAGATAATTTAATTTTTCTGTACATTTCATTTGCTGTTGTGGTGCCGGCGTAAGAATAGTACCCCACCCTCTCTACCCGTGGTTGCCGTAAGAATCGGCTAAGGGATGTAATCCGTAGCAGCAGCGTCTTCCTTGAACAGTCACACCTAACTGCGCTCGCCAACCCGCCTGCCAAGCGTGGCGAGTATTGGCAAAACCCCCCCAGGGGGAGGCCTAATCCAGCAGTGGACTTCCTATAGCTGATAATGTGATGTGTGTACAATTCATAGTAATAGTTTAAGCGTTAAATAAAAACACATTCCAAAATTGAATTCTATTTATTCCGCATAATAACAAAAAAAAAACACCAGAACGATTATACAAGAAAAATAATACATATCTACAATATTACCGATAATATGGAATGAAAATTTAATTTGAAATACAAACTTTTTACAAAGTTAGGCACAATTCATACATACAACAACGAAACTAGCTCAATTAAAAAAAAACTTTATTCAATCATTAAAAATCTTTTAAATGCCTCAATAGATTTGGATGTATATGGTATCGTTACAATCCTTACATAATCCTGAGATACTGGCTATAAATATTTTATTGGTGTTTTTAAATGTTTTTAATTAAGCTTGTTGTCAATAAAATATGTTACGTTTTGAAATTATTTTTTTAATGTGCGCTGTACTTTTTAGTCGGTATGTGCGTTTTTTAACATACCGTTGCAATAATAATAAGCACTATAATATATATTTGTTTACCTTACATCCTGTATATTACGCTTTTATCCCTTTGACCCTTGTTAAAAAATAAAATAACGTAAAAATCGGTGGATTTCAAACCCAGCGCCATGGGAACAACAAAACTGATACAATACTAATATACTTTTTTGTTTCATATATCGTCCACACGCGACGACAGTGTCACATCTCAAAAACCATATTTTACAGAAAACTTTTAAATGTGCATAACTGTTTAAAGTGTTGTCAAGATAGCTTTATTATGAGTTTAACTAATATTAAAATGAAATATCAAAAAAGAAAAAAACTTATTTGGAAGTTAATTAACTTCATTATAGAGTTTGAACAAAAAAAAGGAAAACTTATCACGTTTAAAGAGCACTTCACACCTCGAAGCTTAGGTGACGAGTTTTGGCAGGAACGCGGTGAGCGTCGTGTCGCCCCATTGTATTTTTTTTTCTAAAACTAGTGTTTTTTCGAGTTTTTATGCATAAAAATAATGGTGTTTTATTTATAAAGTACCGAATTACAAGCGCGAGTGTGGCAGAATGATATAATGTGGTTAAACATGACTTTTCGTGTTGCTTCCAAAACTCCATCCGGAAGCTTATAGTAAAGTCGCCACTACTTTACTAAGGCATGACTTGATTTGACTGGGACCGACTGGACTTTATCAAGACAAGTCTTTGACTGTAATTATAGATGATAAAGAAGCTGAAAAACGAAGACTACTTACAAAATATAGAAACATTGAAACTGGCAGAATGCACAGAGTGCGATGCCAAGAAGAAAGAGAAAAAAAAAGCTTAGCACAGTGACAGTTCAGTTGTGACAACTGAACTGTCACTGTGTCGAAGCCAACTAGATCACCAAACGAGACAGCGCTATATCGTGATATTTTGTCTTTTTTTTTTGTTATTTTAGTGTAGAAAAAATATCCCATTTTGGGAGATAGAACGCGAGATCGCGATGCAAAAAATCCTATGATTCGAGATGTCACACTGTCGTCGCAAGCGGACGATATGTATTGTAACTATTTGTATTACTCCCTTATTTCAAGCTTATACGCACAGGGCGAAAATAGATTGGGTCGAAACATTTGCGCGATTTAACAGAAAAGATGCATGCTACTAGCGCCATCTAGTGCGTCATATATATGTCATAATAATAAGTTTAAAAAGACCTTCCCCCCCCCCCCTTAAGAGCTTACGTAACACTTGAATGGACCCTTAAATAGTATTGGAGATCCCCCTTTAACGGTTCCTCAGTACTTACCTAAGTTATTTAAATTTACTTTTTTTTGGAAATCACTACAATAGTTTTAACGATGTATTTAGATTAGCAATATGAATGCTGTTAAGATTCAAATTTTCCAAAAAAAAATTGGTTATTTATGTCAGTAATATAAATATTTCTAACCAATAATATATTTGAATGAATATCAATTTTTAACTATTAAAAAACTAATTTTATTAACAAGCATTGATAATGCTTACGTAAATATACAAAGTTCTATCAAAATGTAACTTACGAAAAAAATTAATAGTATTTTTCTATGTTTTTTTTTAAATTAAAATGATCCATTCCTGGACCGTCTTAAATTTAAAACGTCAATTTCTAACAGATCTCTATTATTTGAGCTACCTTATATTAATTTGTTATTACAATAAATACATTTTATTACATTAATAGCGAATAAAACAATGAAGAATTCCTATCGCTTGATAATTACATAGCAAATCAAACCTAATATCTCAAGCAATACGATCCACTGTTCTTTGAATCAAATCGGTTATATGTACCTTTGTTTGTGTACATAAACTAGAGGCAGCATAAGTCTGCATACAGACTAAGGCCGCCTCTCGAAAATGTACAAACATATAGCAAATTAAACTTAACCAAAATGCATTAACATAAGGTCGATTGTTCTTCGAATCAAATGGGTCGAATGTGTCGTTCCTTTTCTACATTCGCGAGAGGCGACATAAGTCTGCATGCAAACTAAATCCGCCTTTTGAGAACATATACATCACATAGTAAATTAAACCTAATCCCACTGAGAATAAGATCAACCAATCATCGACTCGAATCAGTCGAATCTATCGTTCCTTGTCTACATTCTCAAGAGGCGACATAAGTCTGCATGCAAACTATAGCCGCCTTTCGAGAACATATACATCACATAGTAAATTAAACCTAATCCCACTGAGAATAAGATCAACTAATCATCGACTCGAATCAGTCGAATCTATCGTTCCTTGTCTACATTCTTAAGAGGCGACATAAGTCTACTTGCAAACTAAATCCGCCCTTTGAGAACATATACATCACACAGCAAATTAAACCTAATCCCACTGAGAATAAGATCGACCAATCATCGACTCGAATCAGTCGAATGTATCGTTCCTTGTCTACATTCTCAAGAGGCGACATAAGTCGGCATGCAAACTAAAACAGCCTTTTGAGAACATATACATCACACAGCAAATTAAACCTAATCCCACTGAGAATAAGATCAACTAATCATCGACTCGAATCAGTCGAATCTATCGTTCCTTGTCTACATTCTCAAGAGGCGACATAAGTCTGCATGTAAACTAAAACAGCCTTTTGAGAACATATATGTCACACAGCAAATTAAACCTAATCCCACTGAGAATAAGATCAACTAATCATCGACTCAAATCAGTCGAATCTATCGTTCCTTGTCTACATTCTCAAGAGAGGACATAAGTCTGCATGCAAACTATAGCCGCCTTTCGAGAACATATACATCACATAGTAAATTAAACCTAATTCGACAGAACATAAGGTCGATTGATCCTCGAATCGAATCAGTCGAATGTATCGTTCTTTGCATTCATTCCCTACACGCGACATAAGTCTACATACAGACTGTAAGAAATAACGAATCAGTTTTTTTTTTGTTCTACTGAATACTCGAATGGTTTAGTAAAAGACAAAGGAACTGCCAAAAAATCAAACTATAATTTAGTATATGAATTACCAGTTCTGATAACTTTCAATAGATGGCGTTCGTAGCTACGTCGTTTGACAGCCACGTCATGCAGAACTGTCATTATAAATGTTTTTTTTTTTTTTTATAAATTTCTGGTGTTTTTTTTTCACCAGGTCTTCGTGTTAACGATAACTTTGAGCGATTTAACTATAACATCACACACATATACATAAATATTTTATTAAAATAATGAAAAAAGGTTTCGTAATTATCAGTGACTATTATTTTAAATATAGCACCAACACTACTATTCACTATTTCCTCAACTGTAAATGCCACTAGCGGTCACGTATACAAAACTCGACCGATACAAAATATTACTTAACTTCACTGATTTAACAAGTCTAGTTGAGCTAATGAAAATTATAAAATATACGAGTCTATTTATAAAGGGTTAAAAGCTTTGGGTTTATTAAGCCGAAAGGGAGTCACTGTATTGTCGTCATCATCATCATCATCAAATCCACTCAGCCCGATCTTCGACTTTTCGCTTCCAGCCACTGTCTTACATATATCGTCACTCCATATAGTCTCATGGCGTCCTACACTACTGAGCTGTGGACAAACACCTAGCACGTCGACAATGAAAAAAAAATTGTTGACCTTTAATACTTCGTGACTGGTTCAAGAAAAAGCTAAAAGTGTACATTATTATTATTCGATTTTTATTATTTGACGTTTACTTTTATTCGATTATTTTTATGCTCTATTGACTTGTAACTTTCGTGTTATAAAATATTTGCTTTGTAGTGTATTTCATTGTAATGTTATATGAGCCATGTTACCTGAATTGATTTAATTTGATTTAGTTTAAGTTAATTTGATTTATTTACTAGCAAAAGCCGAGCTTTGTTAGAGCTCGCGTAGTTTTTCTTACGGGTAATAATTTTTAAGACAGTTGTTATTTTACTACGGATTCTAGTGGTGTCATCTGGTATTAAGTAGATTAACTACGATGTATTGGAGTATTGATTGAGTTTAGTTCTGTTACAGCGATGTTAATTCTTTGGTTTTCTAACAGATGGCGTTAGTAGTACAATAACATTCTATCCAATGAATACAAAATTGTTATTGTTCATTTTTTTATAGTTATAAAATTATATTTTTTTGACAGATAACACATCTAGATGTGAAGTTAAATTACTATGTTAAAGCACAAATCTATAGGCGTGATAGTTTTTCAGTAAAGTATACCACAAAAATGCTAAGGTTGTGGGATAGTGTTCGCTCTCGCTCGCTTCGCTTGCCCTGATTATTGAACATGACTTGTAACAAAGACGTTACCAATAATTTGAAATTAAATAAATTTTATTAATTTATTTTGACTTAGTATGCTAAAGCTTATAACCCAGTGTACAGTACCCGTAGCATATAATCGTATCATAATATATGTAGAACATATTTATTAGACGTATAACGTCATAAAGTTCTTGTAAATTGCCCTATTAAATTTATACTACATACATATAATATAAAATATGTACATATATTCGAGTTTATATGCCAAGGGTAAAAACTATATAAAGATCATCTATAGAATTTCCTTTTAAGTCCTTGTAAGAAAATTATATTATCAAAATAATACATATCAATCATTTAAATACAATAATATATAAATTACATATAATAAATATAAAGAATTAATTTTTAAAAAAAACAGTATTTTTTCACCATTTGATTGTTGTAACAAATTCTTTTTTTTTAAATTAATTTTCAATTGATTTAATTATCATTCGCTAAATATAATACATAAGTAGATATTTCAATACAGTCAATTAAACGAGTTATAATTAATAATACAGGGTCACAAGATTAGGGTATACGTTTTAAAACGAATCGGATATCGTATTAATCATTATGATCAAACGTATGAAGCAGCAGTTTTTTCTTAGATTTTATAGTTGTGCCCATTGAAAAAAAAAAACAATAACCTCCTTTCGATTTAGTGCTACCGTTTCGCGTAACCCTGTATATCTAAATAATTAATATCAACAAACATGATTCTACATTATATCTGTAACAAGCGTGTCCTACAAACAATTTTTAAGTGAGCTGCTCTAGCGTTTATACAGCGTGATTTTTCTTTAACAAAAAAATTAAATTAAGCGAAAATCTAGTCTCTGTAAATATTACTAGCAGCCCGGCTTAGCATGGGTGCACATACTTTAGGCCCTGGAAAACACACAGGATACATTTAATTATCATTATCATCATCCATCACCACGCAGGTAACGCGAGGTACAGCTAGTATTTAATAACAATTAAATTTAAAAAAAAAAACTTGGGTAGGTACCAAACGTTTTGACTCTACGTTTCTCATCCGTACGGCCAAGGAATGGAACAAGCTGCCGGCTTCCTTGTTTCCTGTGAGATATAATCTAGATCTTTTCAAGGCCAGAGTGAATAGGTATCTTCTGAGTCTGCGTGCTTAACCTTCGACCACATCATCGCTTTCCATTAGGCGAGTTGGTGGTTAAACGCGGGCTTATCCGTATTAAAAAAAAAACAATGTTTTTGTGTTTTTACATTAGAGAAAATCACGCTGTATAAACTTTCTTGTCCAATGTCATCACAGCCGATTGAAATTTGGCAGCAAATTTGAAATTTACTAAATTAAATTTATCTATTACATTGTGTTTGAACCATTTATACAACACACAATCTTATGACTTATTCAAAAACGTGTAATAAGATTATCTATCTATATATTTAAGAATCAATCGTTTGCTCTATTGTATCGAAGTTAAAAAAATTACTCAACTGATTTGAATTACTTTTGAATTGTTTTTTGAATACTGTGTTCATTAATTTTACGTTTAACTCTTTAAACTATGAGATGGGGTTTACTTTAACAAAATACATAAACTCAATTCAATTCAAGGTCAATTGAACCTTTAATGACGTCACATAGCAGGCTGTATGGCTAAGTATGGCTTTACAGCAGTCCGCCCGATGGATAAAAAAAAATACTTCATGTCAATTGTCAAAATTAATCAAATGTGTCAAAATAGCTATGTATACTTTTTTGTTTTACATGGCAAGGGTAACAGCCTACTCTATGACGTCATCGCTATTAAAAGTTTGAAAACGTTTTAAAAATCAACTACCGCATGGACAGCCAAACTATTCAATTTAGTTTTAAATTACTAAATAAAAATCAGTATCAGTATAAAAAACAATTATCATCATATTTTAACCAATTTACACAAAACCTTGACAAATAATATACCTAAACTTTCCATCCATACCTATCTAATAGTGAAATTAGCATGAAAATCCTTTCAGTAGTTTTTAAGTTTATAGCGAACAGGCAGAAAGACGTGATAGGGTGTATTTAAGTATTGATATTTTATAATATAGATAGGTATGTACGTATGTCTTTTATAATACATTTTTCAATTATTTTTTATTTTAATTATCTTGTCAACAAACCCCTTCTTTAGCTTAGTGGAATCCTCTTCATACTAGAAGCCCGGAAGTTATCGCTCTTAGCGATAAGGCCGCCATCTGTTCCACTAGTTAAGTTTATATTGTTATAATTGTTTGTAATTAGTGTGAACAATAGAGTTATATTATTATTACATATAATTGTTTGTAATTGGTGTGAACAATAAATAGTTTTATATTGATATTACATATAATTGTTTGTAATTGGTGTGAACAATAAAGAGTTATATTATTACTACATATAATTGTTTGTAATTGGTGTGAACAATAAAGAGTTATACTGTTATTACATATAACTGTTTGTAATTGGTGTGAACAATAAAGAGTTATATTATTATTACATATAATTGTTTGTGATTGGTGTGAACAATAGTTATATTATTATTATTATTACATATTTATATGTATAATTTATACCGGTTTATTAACTTATTTATTAAAATTAAGTAGTGTCATATTTTTTTTTGTTTGCTTCATTTATACATATGTACATATTCGTCTTAAGTGTTTTTATTTTTTGATGCGCACCTACTACCTTATCTCATATACTGTGGGGGTGGCTGGTAGAAAATCATTTAGCATTAAGTACTGTTTAGTCTAAAAGTGTTTGTACTAAGAGCATTGATTAGAATTAGACTAGCTTATCTAACGTTTTTGCATAAGAATATACGGGCTGATAGTTTGAACATTAGCAATATTCAAAGACATGTTAGTTAGTGGTCATATGAAACGTATTAAGAAATAAAATCAAAACGAATACAGAAAAATAAACTAAGAAAACCTTGGTTAAAGTTTATCCCAAGACTCCAGAATGTATGGACAGCGCGCGGCCTCACGCGCCGAGCTAGCGCGAGACATAACTACCATACGTAGACTGCGCAGTAACTGTTATCTAATCTGTGTCCGCGCGCGACTACCATGTCATGTTCGGTGCGCGTGATTTGAGTGTCCATATTTTTGTGTTTGCTCAGGATAATTAGGTCAAATATTAAACACCTATTTTTTATATATATTTGGAACGACAATCGAGTACTGAACCCCATGTATCAATATTGCTGATGTTCAAACTTTCACGGTGTATAAGTCTTGTATATATTGTTCATATATTTCTATAACCACGGTGGTAACCTTTACCTTCCCCCAATGTTGTAATAGCTATAAAACTGATTCCCGAACTGAAAAAAATAAATAGAATTGATTAAAGATATTGTCAATTTTTTTTTAATGTAAAAAGTTATGAGACCAACGAGAGATCAAAGTACACTAAAAGTAGTTCATCTAATGCCGGTCGGCGAGTAAATATCCTACTCTTGCGTTGACGCTTAGGGTTATCACTTTTATGTTAAGTTAAATATTATTTGCGTATTATGAGCAGCACTATAAAACTGCGCTAAATAAAATGGTCGGTAAAGTGTTAATAATAAAGTGTCCGGTGAGAGCAGGTGAATGCGAGCGGGCGTGCAGCGTACTGGCACGCACGCGATCAAACTCACGGCCCTGACTGCCGACACCCGAGTCTCCCCGAGATTATGCTAATGTATGCGTGGCAGTGTGTACGAACACGGCGTTCGGTACGCACGCACACATTCAAATCGGCAGCGGCCAATTTTTATGAATATGATTTACTGCTCTTAGTGTACTTTGGAGACGCTCTCCTGATGGTGAGAGATAACGCCTGTCCATGACCATGGCAGCGATATACAGATCTTTGAGTAGTAAAACAAGGTCCAGGGCATCGCTGCTTTGGCGCTCATTACTTTGAGACTTTCGATTGTTAGTCTCAACAGGCCTGTCGCTGCAGTACCCTTCAAACCGGAACACAGTAATGTTTACACACTACTGCTTGGCGGCAGAATATCTTAAATATGAATGCACTGTGAATAAGAGGGCGAAAGGTGTTTTCAGGCGAGTTTTTTTCTAGTTGACAGGCTAGGTGTTTGACTACAGCCCACCTGATGTTAAGTGGCGGTGTGTTCGAAAATGGTCAAACACATCTAGCCTGGAATAGAACCGGCTCTCAAGTGCCGGAACGCACTGTTAGATGCTTGGCGGCAGATTTTCAACTTGAGCGTGGCAGCTAGCCTACACTAAGTACCCTACCACCACGCTATGGTTTCTTTACGATGTTTTCCTTTACCGGCAGCTCAAGCTCATTATTGGGGTTTGAACCTACGCCAAGATACTTTAGCCATGTTAAAATGAAGAGCGATGTGTACTTTTTATCTCGAAAAAGTGTAGCAGATAACACCGCAGCTAGTAATATTATAAATGCGAAAGTTTGTGATTGTGATTTTTAATTTGCTAGGTGTTTGTCCACAGCTCACCTGATGTTAAGTGACGGTGTGGTCGAAGATGGTTAACACACGTAGCCTGGAATAGAACTAGCTCTCAAGCGGGGCTGCCGGAACACACCGTTAGATGCTTGGCGGCAGATTTTCAACTTGAGGGTGGTAGCTAGCCAGCCGAGTACTAGAAAGTACCCTACCACCACGCTATGGTTTCCTCGCGATGTTTTCCTTCACCGACAGCTCAAGCTCATTGTTGGGGTTTGAACCTACGCCAAGAGACTTTAGTCATGTTAAAATGAAAGGCTAATTACCTATCACTACGCCACTACAGCTATGTACTATTCTTCTTTGGTGAATTTGAAATGTCGATTTTGTCAGACGAATCCTGAAACAAACAAAATATTTAATTTAAACTAGTTTTTTTTTTTATGTCTGACAGGCTAGGTGTTTGACCACAGCTCAACTGGTGTTAAGTGACGGTGTGGTCGAAGACGGTAAAGCACACCTAGCCTGGAATAGTACTGGCTCTTAAGCGAGGCTGCCGGAACACACCGTTAGATGCTTGGCGGCAGATTTTCAACTTGAGGGTGGTAGCTAGCCAGCCGAGTACTAGAAAGTACCCTACCACCATGGTATGGTTTCCTCACGATGTTTTCCTTCACCGGCAGCTCAAGCTTATTGTTGGCGTTTGAACCGACCCCCTTCGGCATGCGAACCGACCGCGTTAACCACTAAGCTATCATCGCTACACAATTTAGTATGTAAAGAAAAAATAATTCTTTTCTGATTCCAAAACCATTTCGAAATATTACATTCCTGTACATTATTTTTACGTTTAAAGCTATGAGATGGGGTTTATTTTAATAAAATACATAAAGTTAGCTTGACCTCTAATGACGTCATATAGTAGGCCGTGTGTATGTATGTGTATATATATATATATATATATATAGTTTATAATCGATATATTACCTAAATTTATAATCGCAATATTTTTTTTATTGCAAATTATTTGTTTATTATACGACAAAGTGGTATAATTATCTGTGAGTTCCATAAAATTCTAATAGATGGCGGTGTAAGGTAATTTATTAACTGGATTGAGTAAGTATCCAATAGATGGCGCTACGTTAAAAGTACAAACGTTTCATTTGCGCTACAATTTATTTCACGTTACACGCGTGTGTTCAATGTGTCCACAGCTACGCGTGGCCGGGTTTGCTAGTATATATATTAATTTATATATATACTAGCAAACCCGGCCACGCGATAATATATAAGCTGGATCAAACTGCACACCGTGTGCAAGATTTGGTTAAAATCGGTTCAGTGGTTGAGGAGTTCATCGCGGACAAACAACTTGACACGAGATTTTTATATATAAAGATATACGCCGAGCAAAGCTTCGTCCAGATACTAAGTAATATAGACTTAACTACAGAGTGCAAATTCAATTAAGGTTACAAAAATGCCACCTATAATGGGGCACTATCAATTTTGCCGTGGTGGTGCCGGCGTAAGAATCGTACCCCACCTTCTCTACCCGTGGTTGCCGTAAGAGTCGGCTAAGGGATGTAATCCGGAAGATGGGCAGCAGCGTCTTCCTTGAACAATCACACCTAACTGCGCTCGCCAACCCGCCTGCCAAGCGTGGCGAGTATTGGCAAAACCCCCCCAGGAGGAGGCCTATGTCCAGCAGTGGACGTCCTATGGCTGATGATGTGTAATGTGATGTGATAATTTTTTTGCCCCGGTTGGAAAAAAAAACGGTAGTTCCAGGGCTGCTTACAATTGCGCGAAGGTTATAGGCCCAGTACAATTGCTTTTGCTGTTGCTACGCTCCGTGTACCAGCTGGTAAATATTTAAAAAGATTCTAATGTAAGTACCTCGTCTTCTAGTGCGGTGGGATGTCCATTAGTAAGAGAGTCTCGCAGCGTATCATCTTCTTCCGCATCTGTATTCACGTCATAGAATTCTTCGCTGTCTTGTTCTCCGTCTGTACCTGGAGAAACAACAGTTATGTTCATGTTATGCATTCTACGGACCTACATTATAGCACTACCAAAGTAATCACGGATCGCCCGCGGTATGAGGAGGTAGGTGGAGGCGGGTGTCCACAGCGCACCCACACGTGATCAATACACACGAGATATGTCGTGAGATAATTATCGATTGACGTTATAGATTTGCCTTAATGGTTTTGCATGTATCAATGCATCTATGAACTGCTGATATTAAAAATTATTGATTTTTAAAATCATATAGATAATTAAAACGATAGAGTTATGAGGTAACAAACTAGATGTATTAATGTCTTCTTTATACTCTGAAGTACTTTGATCTTTAAGTAAGGAATAAACATTGTTTGTATTGCTTGGCTGCCAATTTTATTCCCAAAAAAATTTAGAACGATTCATCTTGGGGTCGATCGTTTGTTTGAGCATGTCGTGTGTATCTTCCTTCAAAGCGTCCGGAATCAATAAGTCGACTGCTTGCCGCGAGAGCCGCGAGCGAACTACCAAACGTAAAGCGGTGCCCTGCCCCCCGCCCGCGCTTGTCTCCTCCGCAACACCTGAACGTCACGCTGCCCCACCTACCTCCTCATTCCGCGGGCGATCCGTGATTACTTTGGTAATGCTATAGTAATTGTAATTTTATTTTTATTGACATTTAAATATTGTCATATTTTATATTTGACATATTAGTATATTGACATTTTAATTATATTGACATATGTTATGTTTTTGATATTTTTAAATATGAATGGAATAATGTATGTCTTTGGTGTTATCAATTAAAATATTTGTATTTAAACAAAAGTTTGTGGGGCCCCAGGGTAATACAACTTAGGGGCCTGCCTAAATAATCAATCAATTGCAATTTTGTCAAAAACCTGTTTTTGATAATGCGTACTAAATACATGGTTTATGAAAAAAAAACCGGCCTAGTGCGAGTCGGACTCGCGCACGAAGGGTTGTTTTGCAGTAATTTTGCTAGCTGCAGTACCCTTTGAGCCGGAACACAGTAATGTTTACACACTACTGCTGGACTGCAGAATATCTGGTACTGCTGTGGTACCTAGACGGCCTGCTAAGATCTACCTACAAGTAAAAAAACGATTTCCCCAAAGTGTGTCCGGTAGAAACAGCGTTGCCAGACATCCCGATTTTGGCGGGACGTCCCGATTTTTCAATCAAAATTAAATGTCGAGCACGGGACAGGCTCAGTCCCGCTTTTCGGGTATAACTCAACCGTGCGTGCAGCGTGCTGAGGAAGCGCGGGTGGGGGCACAGACAAGCGTGGACTGGCCGCCCGCCCGGCGCGTCATGAAGATAGACGCGCAGGAGAGAGAAGGTTTCGTCACGATAGGGTAAATCTGATTTAAAATATCACATTTTTATTAAAATACATTTTCTATGGCTATTTTTGCTATCTATTGTCACGTAAACGTAATTTGAACTCATATAAAAAGATAAATATTTAAAAACTTCTGATTATATATACGTTTTTATACCATGTCCCGCTTTCGAAGAAAGAATCCCGCTTTTTTCACTCAAAAAAATCCAAAATCCTGACTTGGCAAAAAAAAAAACTGGCAGCGCTGGGTAGAAACACGACAGACAAGCAACTTTGGGGGCGATATTCAAACTGCTCGAGGCTTTGGGGCCTTTTCCGAACAAGCTTTGTAACTGGTACTAAGTACATACCTAAAACGGATTGATAATCAGTGTAGTATTCTGAATCCGAGGCGTAACTTTGTTCTTTCTCAGGTGCGTCGCCCGCGGCCGGTTTCTTGGCACGTTTTTCGCGTTTGACGCGTTCTTTACGCTGCTTTTGTCGCCGTAAGTTGCTGTTAAGAGGAAACAAGTCGTCATTTTCTTCATACAAACGCTTTCCCCATTTTCCTTCCAGGATTTTAATACTAGAGCAATAAATTTTAGATAGGAAGTAGATACTTGCTAGTTTCATGCCTCTCTGTTTTGATTTTTTGATATATGTTTTTTTTATAAGAGCTAGGAAGCTTCAAAAATCTTAAAATTTTCCTAGTTTCAACGCTGTGTTTCATCGTCCAAATTCCCATTGTCATAAACATAATCTTAAAAAATAAAACGCACAAGCAAAGAACACATCCTTCTTATTTGCTTGTTAAAAGAAATACTAAAATCGGTCTAAATTTGGAGGAGGAAACAGAGGAATACGAAACCTCGATTTTGCTCATTTTATTTCGGGTTAATGAGCCCGAGGTGCAGTTGTCCCTTTCGCTCAGTATGTACGCGGGTGCTGCGTGCGGCGCGACAGAAATAGCTAGGTGAAATTCCTAATTTTCAAATGTCTCAGTTGACTGCTTTCCTCTTAAGAAATATTCAATGACACCACAAAGGAAACGCTAATCAAACTTCAATCACTACAACCTAAAAAGGACTTATAATAAAAAATTACACTAATATTATAAAGGAAAACTTTGTGAGTGTGTTTGTATGTTTGTTACTTCTTCACGCTCAAACGGCTGTACCAATTTTGATGAAATTTGGTATGAAGGTAGCTGACACCCTGTATTAACACACATGCTACTTTTTATCCGCATCTTACTTTTTTATTATTATTCGCCGTGGTGGTGCCGGCGTGAGAATAGTACCCCACCATCTCTACCCGTGGTTGCCGTAAGAGTCGGCTAAGGAATGTAATCAGGAAGATGGGCAGCAGCGTCTTCCTTGAACAATCACACCTAACTGCGCTCGCCAACCCATCTGCCAAGCGTGGCGAGTATTAGCAAAACCCCCCCAGGAGGCCTATGTCCAGCAGTGGACGTCCTATGGCTAATGATGATGATATTGGACACGAATATTCACATCCGCATTCGCATTCGCGAATATAAGACATCTAACATTCATTATATCACTACTTTAAATAAAACTGTTTTATCACCTGACTACAAAGTATTTTACATAATTTATACATGGCATAAAAAAGAATAGGTGAATTATAGGTAGGTAGTTTCCGAAGCAACAATAGTTTGACCTTTGGAGAGGTGAGATTTCAAAGTAACAATTACCTAGTTTGTACCGATGATAGATCAGTTGTTAGCGTGGTCGGTTCAAACTCCGAAAGGCTTGGGTTCAAACCCCAACAATGAGCATGAAGGAAAAACATAGTGATCAAAGCCTTCTATATGTCTACATCCCCGTAGTACTACAGCTTTATCAGCGCCCCAAATGAATTATTCTATTGGGTTTAGAGACCGTCTACTGAAGTTACGATGCAAGAATTAATCAAGGCACTTACGTCTCCTTCTGCAGTTCCCTGATTGTTTCCAGTTCTGTTCTCATTGATGCCACTTGCTTGTCAAGTCTCGCTACTTCTCTCACTGAAATGTTTAGAAAAACCTTAAGTTAATTCAAATCCCTCAAGTTTAAAATCTGTCGCCAAACTTCTGTGTTGATATCCTCACTTGAAAGCCAGTTCCCATAGATATATAAGCTCTTTATCTACCAAAGATAAATATCAAACACTACAGAAGAATATAAACTTATAAACTCGTATAACATATGGCAGCCTTATTGATAAAAGCAATCTCTTCCATGCTTTTTAAAATGGTAAGGATTCAGAAAAAAGTAGATAACGAGTAAAATTTAAATAAAGGTATTTACTTGGTAGAACAGTTTAACAATGGATGTTGTCAATGCCGGTTCTTTTCGACAAGTGAAATTGGTACATATTAGGTGCCTACTTTGACGTACACATTGCTTCTCGCTTTTCATGGGCACCTTGGACAATTACCATTCATTTCACCCCATCCCCCATGTCAGCAAAAATAAGCATCGCAAAGATCTCCCTCCCTTACATAATACTTGAAAGCTTAGCTTGCTCTGACCCAGTATAGTAAAATTTTGTCCAAATGTTAATCTTATATACATTATTTAGAATGTTTATGGCTTATAAAGTGTAGTATAAATAAGCTGAATGCACAATATAATTGAAACTCAGTATTTTTTGTAGTTTTACTATGAAATAACTCAATTATAGTAAACACATACACCAAACCCAAGAAAAACGTGCAGTATAACTAGATATAGCACTGCTTGCATTTCTTTAGTATTACATCTAAAAGTCACCTTTATGATTGAGAATAAAACTGAACTTTGACCGATGCACAGTTAACTTTCTAAGTAAACAACTATGATGATAGTTACTACAATACTTACCTAACATTGCTCGTCTCTTCTCAGCGTACATTTGCTCGTAAATAAACACCCCAGCGGCTCCGACGATGCCCACGATCGCAGCCCCCATCATCACACGGGGCGAAAGATTGATCAAATTACTCATTTTGAAAATATATCGTTATAAACAAACTTCACAATTAATTTACTATGTTCCAAGGCAACTCGGGAAGTTGATACTTAATTTTATGTGTTGAAATAGATGCAATTACGGATAAAATAAGTATTAATTGCTGAAATCCAACAATAACAGCTGCAAAGTAACGTATACAAATTTTAGTTATTATCAGTATAAATCGACACAAAGCGTAAGCTCTGCGGTAAACGAAGAAATTTAATCTATCGTTTAGAATATAGGTACAATCATATAAAATATTTTTATTACATTAAATAAATCGGAAACTCAATATGATATTGGAAATTAAATTGGTTATCCGTATTGCTGTCAAATCAAATATTTTAGTTTCTGTTTTGTATTTCAGTAAGTATAGATTCTAAAGCGTACTTTCAGCCTTTCTTTACAAACGAGATAGCTGTATATGTATATTACTTGAACATAAAAGAAACAAAACATCAAAGATTTTCATGCTAGATTTACAATTATGTAGTCTGCAACAAAAACTTTAAGATACGTGCTCATCTGATTCGTGTAATGAAAAAATCGAACAAAAGTCGAATAATCATCGAATAAAATAGTTTTGTGTTATGGCAATAATGATTACATGTCATTGTCATTTTAATCAATTGCTGTCATTGTCAATGTCAAGTTAAGAGAATCAAAAATGCCGTGTGGGGTCGTTGAACGATCGCATTTGTTGTGGAGATATTGAAAATATATCAAATAACTGATCAATTGCAATTGATCTAAAATGAGTTCCGTAATTCAAGAAGAAGATTTTGCTGATAGTGGTAAAGACGATGAAAATGACGCTACTACCGACAGCCCAGGAACGCATCTGCATTTAGGTATGTACACAGTAGTGTCTGGTATATAGGTACAATATTTTGGATTCTGAAAAGAATCCTTTTTGTAATTTCTGAAAGGAACTGAAATTATAACAACACGACACTTGATTCTACTTAGAAACATAGATTACGATTACTTCTAATCTGATCCCTCCATTACTTCCGTCATTATATTTATTATACCAATACCAATATTATTTTGTTATTCTATAACATATATCTTAATACCCATAAATGGTTTCCTTTTTGTAAACTTATGTCACTAAAATAGTGAACAATGATTTGTTGTGTATGTATGTATTAGATAGTTGTAAATGATATACCAACCATATTACCAGGTGGTGGACTGTAGATCGACACTTTGATGACTTATTAAAACCAAAAGTGATGGAAGCTGTACTTGAAATAGTCGATACAGGAATATTCACTATATTAGTCAGATAAAGCATGTACCTACAAATAACAAAATCTATGAAATAGCTGTTACATTTTTGTGTAGTAATATATATATACTTTTTTGGTTGACAAACTTGTTTGTACACCACTCACCTGATGTTAAGTGACGGTGTGGTCAAAATTGGTAAAGCAGACCTGGAACTGGCTCTCATGTGAGGCTACCGGAACACACGATTAGGTGTTTGGCGGCAAATTTTTAACTTAACTTTATGTAACTTTTTTTTTTTTTTTTTTTAATTTTTAACTAGCCAGCCGAGTACTTGAAAATACCCCACCACCATGCTATGGTTTCCTCACTATGCTTTCCTTCACTGGCAGCTCTAGCTCAATGTTGGGGTTTGAACCCACACCCTTTGGCGTGTGAACTGACCATGCTAACCACTGAGCTATCATCACTACAAATACTACTATTTGTTACATAGTAAATGTTGATTAAAATTTTGACTATTTATTATTACAATTAAGTTCTATTGCAAGATTATCAAGTTGAAATTGTCATCTTAGTCCAATATTACCTTGTCAGTTTATTAACCATTTATTTTGGGTCAAGAAATCAAGATTTACGTATCATGGCCATTGTCCATGGCAAGTGCCTCAGCAGGCATAGAAAACAAACATTTTTCTCTAAAATAGTGTTTAATTTCTTTATCACTTTCTTATCCAGGTAGCTGTGATGCACCAAGGCCACATTTTGACAAGAACCTTGATCCTGATATTTCCAATATAACGGAACAACCATCATCTTCTGGTGAGACTACTAGAGATATTCCTCAAAAGTTACACATTGAAAAACCTGAAGAAAAATCTGATGATGATAAAAAATGTGCTGGTGATTCTGAACTGGAATCTCTACCTTTAAATAAGTTAGATTGTATTGAATCGCAGAAAAATAATATTGACATTATTACTAAAGGTAATTTGGACAATGTACAGTCCATAGCTGATTCACAAGTTGATAGCAAAAATGTTGATACTCTTAAACTAGTTGGATACAAAGAAACAGTACTAGATAATGCTTCTGATTCTGAAATCGAACTGCGATGGAGTGATGATGAAGGTGATGATGAAATGAATTCTGAACCATTGAGTGATGAAGCTTTGAAAAGACTTGACATAGAATTAGGTATTGCCGGAGTTGTCAAAGACAAAGATACTCAAGAACCAAAACCTGTCTCCTTATCCACACAAAACCCCATTGAAACGGAAAAAAACTCAGACCCTGTCACACTTGCACAAAATTCTGTGGAAATAGATTCAGTTCACAATAATTCTAAAAAAGCGGACAATACTATTGAACAATGTTCCATGGAAATTGACGATCCAGAAAACATTCCTGGTGATAATATCACAAAAAATGTTGAACCTGAATGTAATACAATGAATGTGTCAAACCATACCCATAAAAATGAACAAAATAATGAACGAAAATCACATCCCATCAAAGAACAGATAAACCTAGTTAAAACTCATTCAGGATCTAGTGATACTGAATCAAAAGTTAAAATTGAATTGGATTCTAAAAATAGAGCTTTTGAAAAAAAAGTGGAACCTACTATAGATGCAAATATTTCTTTAACAACCACAAGTGAACTGAATCAATCTTTGAATGATGAAGACCTGAAACCTGACATAGACAAAGACATGGATGTGGATGAGGAAAATAAAATAAGTGAGATTGATATTGACGAAACTATTGTAGACTTAAAACATTTGATTGATCAAGATGAAGATACTATGAAACAACTTGGACTTGATGTAGAAAAGTCTAATAATGATGGTAAAGAGACATCGGAAGCTATTGAAAAAGAAGAACAATCAATTCAACTTGAATCATTAAAATCTGATTCGGAATTGGCTAAAGATGATTTGAAATTGGTAAAAACCAATTCAGATACGACTGTTGAAAGGATTGAAGATGTACACCCAGTAGATGAAAAAATCCTTACTGAAACGGAGCATGATGCAGCTCCTATTGCTGAGACATCTATAGATAACGATTCATGTGAAATTCCCGATAACCAAGCCAGACATATCGCTATGTCAATATCGACGTCTGAAAATCAAAGTGATGTCAAAACATTTAATGATCAAAATAAGAATGTCTCGAAAATAGTAACAGATAAAACGGACCAAAAAATTGAGGATAGTACACTAGATAGTGCTAAAGAACTTAGTAATGTTTGTTTTAAGGATAATGGTAACACAAAGGATATTTCGCAAACGCCTGAAAATATAGATGACTTTCAACATGAAATTGCCAGCAAATATCCAATTGAAGAACATGAAATTGATAAAACAAAAGAAACTTTAGCAGTACAAATAGAAAAAAATGATGCTATTAATGAGAATATTCTGAAAACGCAGGTTAAACAAAACCTTTTAGAAAATAAGGATAATGTAGAAAATGCTTTAACACAAGAAACTGGGAATATTGTTGATACAAACATAAATGAAAGTAAAATTGTAGAGAAATCTATGGAGCTTAATTTAGACGGTCATACAAAAACTACCTCAATTATAACAGACACTGAAGAATTTAAAACTCCAGATGAGATGAATGATTCAATCAAAATAAATACAAAACATAGGATAAAAAGACCTGATGTGATGTTGGATATACCTACCCAGGAGTTAGATTTTGACGATCTTGATGACACTTCTGAAATGCAAGGACAATCGGTAAAAACTGATAAGATTGATAGTGATTTGACATCCAAGACTGTAACTGAAATTGTTAACCAACTATCAAAAAATATAGAAACTGTGGACACAGATGATAAAATGAGTAATGACCAAAATACAAAAAAACCCAGTAATATTGATACCACTCAAGATGAAAAAGAATCCAATATAACCACAATTGACATAGAAATGACTTCAATTGAACATGTATGTAACAAATCAGACAAAGTAGACACAGAAACCAAAAAATCTGACAAAATAGATGTCGAAATTGCAACAACTTCATCAACCACGGATAAAGATAACAACCCAATGGAAACTGATGACAAACTAGAAGTAACTACTGAAAATGGTAATGGTGAACAAAAGACTAAATCAATAGATCATTTAGAAAAATCTGAAAATTTTGATGTCCAACCATCAACATCATCAGACAATACTAAAAATATTACAGAAAAAGTTCAAATTTTAAAAAATGATGACAAAATCCCAAAACTAGTATTGAAACCAATTGAAAAACTACAAAATCCAGTACTGATTGACCCTCAACCTTCTACTTCTGAAGGTATCACAGAAGAAACTCATGAGGTTACAGATAGTCTTGGGCTGCTGGCAGAATCATCAAGGGTGATGGATGATGATGATGATGAAGAGCAGGAAGCAGAAGAGGACGAAGCGGATGATGGAGAAGGAGACGATGATGACGATTTCGATCCGGATGATGGTGAGTGTTAGGAAATTAATATTTGTTACTAATTCTACTTGAAACAATGGATTTTTTTATGTTTGTCAGGTTAGGTGTTTGACCTGATGTTAAGCGACGGCATGGTCGAAGTTAGTGTACAGTTGTACACTAAATCTGGATCAAAACTGGCTCCCAAGTAAGGTTGCAGGAACATACAGTCAGGTGCTTGGTTTTTCAACTTGAGGGTGATAGCTAGGCAGCCGATCGCTAGAAAATACTACTATGCTATGGTTTCCTCACAATCTTTTCCTTTACTGGCAGCTCAAGCTCTTAGATAGTACATTTATACATATATTGTACACTACCTAACATCATCATCAGCCCGTAATAGCCCACTGCTTTGCATAGGCCTTTCTTCTTGCATGCCACTAGTTGCGGTCCTGTGCCAATCTTGTCCAGAATAAACAGAAGGATAATAAGGATTGCAGTACCTATAGAACTCATATTTTTTCTAGACAAAAAGTAACCTAACCTAAAATACATGCAACTGAATTACAAAATTACAGAATGAAGAAATAATAAACAACAGCCACAAACTTTCACAGTTATGTGAATATTAGTGTGATTCCCCATTTTTCTTTTTCTGCTTTTGCTCTTTCTTCTCTCTTCCTAAGCGAAAATTAATTCAAAATTATTCTAATTTGTAAAGATAACAGCAATCCTACCGAAGAACACTCGGAGGAATCCAATCCACCCCATTCTGAAGTTGACATTCAAGAGGAAGGCATCGATATTGAGTTCAACAATGAAGCTGATAAAATGGGCCTTGACAGCAACGATGCTACTTTCGATACATTGGTAAGGTTTTATAGAGCTTATGTTTTTAGCAACCCAGCAACATAATATGCATATCTTTTCACCCAGTGGTTCTTAAACTTTTACTGATGAGAGACCATTTGACAAAATTTTTAACTAAGGACTACTAATTGTTCATGGTACATAAAATATATTGACTTGTCTATAACAATTGTTGTTATTTATGGGTAATAAATAATTAAATTAATTAAATTGCCGTGGTGGTGCCGGCGTAAGAATAGTACCCCACCCTCTCTCCCGTGGTTGCTGTAAGAGTCGGCTAAGGCATGTAATCCGGAAGATGGGCACCAGCGTCTTCCTTGAACAATCACACCTAACTGTGCTCGCCAACCCGCCTGCCAAGCGTGGCGAGTATTGGCACTGACATTTTGAAGTTTTGATACTGCGGTGGTACATACTTAAACGACCTCCTGGGAAGGAAATTTATAATACTAATTAAAATACTTAGTTAAAACTAATTATTTTCTACATATCCCAACACTCTCTCGCTTAATTTTTTTTTTAGCTGGGTGATTCAACGGATATGACAGTCGATAATGAAGTTGCTACAGAAACTGGAACTGTTTTAGAGGAAAAAGAAACACGAGTAAGTAATAGTAATTTTAATTTTGATTATTGTTTTAATTTTGAATTTATTTTGTTTACGATTTTAAATGTGATTTTTATTCAATTTACTATTCTGAATTTAATAATTGCATGTTGTGCTTCCTTAAATAAGGAACACAATGTATTGTAGACGTTATTGTGAAGAGAAAAAAAAAACTAAGTTTCAACCTCTTAGAGCCTTTTTGCCAGATTGCCAAGGAAGGGTTTTGTTTATCCGCGCGTATCTTGTATGTATGTATTATATGTATATATGTAAATTTCTTTATTACCTCGTTTCTTCCAAACGGCCGAATGAATTACGACAATTAAGGTAGGTTAGATTCGTCTCAATAACCCAAGCGTTCGATAGGTGTTTGTAAAAAAAATGCAGCTTTTTGGCGCGAAATAGTAAAACGTTAATTTTTTTTTAAACCAACCCTATCAAGTAGGGTATCTAAATAAAGGCAATTATAAGGGGATTACAAAAATATATATAAGTTATATATTTATATTTAATTAGTGATGTAAATGAAAGCAATTTGTAGTTAATATTGAGAATTTAATGACTGTTCGTGACAAGATGGCTTACAAGAGAAAGTTGCATAAAACTTCCGCCAGAGGCGCGCTCATCAAAATTGTATCATTATTATTCAATTTGCCCTTTCAGAGAGGCTTAAAGCTTCAAAGCCATACTGCCTTGTCTTCCGTTTTTGCAATTCATGTCTTACATCTATAGTTACAGTAAAATTCCAGTCTTGGTCAAGTCCAGTTCGTACCAGTCAAATCTAGTCATGCTTTAGTAAAGTAGTGGCGACTTTACTATAAGCTTCGATAGAGTTTTGGAAGCAACACGAGAAGTCATGTTTCACCGCATTATATAACTCTTCCACACTCGTGGTTGTAATTCGACACTTTATAAATAAAACACCACTATTTTTATACATACGAAAAACACTAATTTTGAAGAAAAAAAAAATACGACGGTTACCGCGTTCCCGCCAAAACTCCGCGCTCATCAAAAGATCATAGAGTAAAATAACACTTCTTTTTATAAACTCTGTTGTCTATGTCCAATAAAATTTAGGAACAATAAATTGATTTAAAAAGTATTTTTTCTCTTAATTATGCTATTTTATTCGCAATCCGGTTATAGATTTTTTAAACTCTTCAACTTGTTAGTTGATATAATTTAATTTAGTTATTTTTAGTGTTATTATTTAAATGATTTTATTGTAATTTTTCAGCAAGAGACAGATCTTAAATCTGAAGAGTCATCGGAGAAGAAAATAGATTCTTCCCCTAATAAAGCAAGGTTGAACAAAGAACGTCGCTCCAGTATACTCGCTGAACTTTTAACAAAACCAGCTGCAGAAATGAGTAAGTGCTTGAAAAAAACTTTTATAGCGCTATAGTTGGTTCACACGACAAAGGATTCAAATTCTTGATCTGCAGCTAATAGAAAATATCGTGAGGTAACCATAGCTTAGTGGTAAAGGTACACGGCTGGCTAGCTTAATGATGACAAGCATGATGTGTTCCGGCAGTCTCGCTTGAGAGCCAGTTCCATTCCAGACTAGGTGTGTTTACAATCTTTGTCTACACCGTCACTTAAACATCAGATGAGTTGTGGTCAAACGCCTAGCTTGTCAAAAAGGGGATTGTTCACAATAGTGAATTCTATGCTTAGATTTAGGAAATGCTTGACTTGACTGACCTGTTGGCTCATTTGATATTGTATCTGTTTCAAGAGCTGTAAGGCGTGGATTCGATTCCCACGAAGGACAAACATTTGTGTGAAGAGTATAAAGTTTTCCGTTTTCGATCCGTATCGACGCCGTCTATCATACATCGAGTTTTAGATTGTTACAATTTTTTTAAAATGTTTATGGTCTGTCTACTGTGGCCATGAACCATGTCTCTATTTGGAATTACAGCACTTCACTTGTCTTCCGTTTTTGCAACTTTTGTCTTACTTCTATAGCTACAGTCAAAGTCTAGTCTTGATCAAGTCCAGTCGTCCCAGTCAAATCAAGTCGTGCCTTAGTAAAGTAGTGGCGACTTTACTATAAGCTTCGGGATGGAGTTTTGGAAGCAACACGGTTTCACCGCATTATATCACTTTCCCACACTCGCGCTTGTAATTCGGCACTTTATGAATAAAACACCACTATTTTTATGGAAAAACACTTGTTTTGGAAAAAAATACTTTGGGGCGACACGACCTTTACCACGTTCCCGCCAAAACTCCATATTATTAATAACCTAAATTCGTCCACAGATAAAATAACATCAAAGGATGTAAAAAAGCAGCAAAAATTCAATAAATCTGACGTTTCAAAAGGAAATGACATGAACGTTGTCGATTTGGAGAGCAGTTCTTCCGAAGATGGTAAGCTCACTTATGAAAGCAGCTATAACCATTTTTTGTTTGAATTTTTCTTGTCTTTTTTAGGGTTCCGTACCTCAAAAGGTAAAAAAAGGAACCCTTATAAGATCACTATCTTGTCCGTCTGTCTGTCTGTGTGTCACCACCGATTTTCTAGTTGGGACAGATTACAAAAACTAGCCTGATCCATAATAAAGCTATCAAATTTCCTAAAAACAAAAAAGCGTTTTTTTATTTTTATTATTGATCTTTTTCTGTCTAGAATATGCTCCAAGCTTCGTATGTACATATTAATCCATATTAAAAGCTATATACATTTCCAAATTTCAAACAGATAAACCATAAAAACCAACTTTCGCATTTATAACTGTGATTTTCTTTCAGACACCAAAGTTAACAAGGAGAGTAATCAAGAGGCGCCATCTGTTACTCAAAAAGCGGAACTAGACGAAAACAACGCCGCGGTTAACGATGCAAAACCTGAAGAGAAAAACTCTGAAGTTAAGAAGGAGAAACAGGTATATAGCTTTTTTTAAGGTTCCGCAGCTTAGTTGGGAGACCGTCTGACTTCCAATCTGGAGGTCCTAGGTTCGAATCCCACGGCGCACACCTCGTGTCTTTTCCAAGTTATGTGGGTATTGTCAAACGGAAGGAAAACATCGTGAGGAAATCTACATGTGTTCGAAGATGTGTGAAGTCTGTCTTACACTTGGCCAGTATGGGGGAACTATGGCCGCACACTACTCACACTGTCAAGCCCACGCCCAGCAGTGGGACAGTTTAAAAAAACACAGATTTTCTACTGGATACACCTTGGAGAATGCGCTTCAGATATGCATGATCTAATTCCACCCTACCCATTCTACTATAGGACAGCCAGGAGCTCTAAAAAGTGATACCACTTCATGATCGACATTCCAAAAACTCGAACTAAACGGTTTGATTCCACCTTCATTGTGCGAACCGCTTGACATTGGAACTTGCTGCCCGAGTGGGTGTTTCCTGATACATACAATCTGGGTGCCTTCAAGTCCCAATAGAATCGGTTTCTTCTAGGCGAGCTTGAAATTCAAAATTCAAAATTCAAAACCATTTATTCAAACTAGGCTGAGAATCAGCACTTTTCGAACGTCGAAATTACATAAGACAGTCCCCCAAAACGCCCACCCGTCACCACTTCCTAGTGCTTTAGCTGGGAAGAAGAAGTGGCGCAACAAACTCACTCCCCAGCAGCACAGCTGTCTGTTCAGTTAGAGAAAAAAAATAATAATTATATAATACTATGCAAAATTATTTATATTACGCGACACAAAACATTATTTAAATTATTAGCCGTATGTCAGCTAGCACACGCCAATATACCAACCAAAAACATCGAGAACTATACTCAGGCAGAATAAAAACGAAACGTAAACAATATCTAAATAAAAGCCTCCAGGCATTATGGGCGTGCCCGCTTACACATAGCTATATTCACATAACTGTCACAGGAAGTTATAAATGATAAACTAGGACGTTAGCTAATCACATATTGCAATGCAACTCATAAAAAGCATTGTAATGAGTAGATTATGTCAACAATAAATTAAAATAAAACTAAAATAAATTGACTTATAAAGTCAAATAAAATAAACAATTATATAAACTGATATAAACTTGCTCCTTATGGCGCTGAAACGTGGTCTCTATGTGTCTTCTTGATAAGTTCAAAGTCGCACAACGAGCTATGGAGAGGGCTATGCTCGGAGTTTCCCTACGAGATCGAATCAGAAATGAGGAGATCCGTAGACGAACTAAAGTAACCGACACAGCCCAGCGGATTAGCAAGTTGAAGTGGCAGTGGGCAGGGCACATAGCACGCAGAACTGATGGCCGATGGGGCTGGAAAGTTCTAAAGTGGAGACCACGGACCGTCCACCCACAAGGTGGACAGACGATCTCATAAAGACCGCAGGAACGCGCTGGATGCGAGCCGCTTCCAACCGGTCTTTATGGAAGTCAATGGGGGAGGCCTATATACTGCAGTGGACGTCATACGGCTGAGATGATGATGATGATGATGAACGTGCTCCATCATAGACCGCTTCTGCGCTTAACATCAGGGGCAATGGCGATCCAACGCAAGCCTATATCTTTAACAAAAAAAAAACAGCTGATTCTGATTCGGACAGCTTTTTTACACAACTGCCCAAAAAAGGAGTGTAATGTTTTCAAAGGTCATGTATATGAGTCTCTTCATTCGACCATAACTTTTAAATGCCTGGACAGATTTGGATGTATGGGGTATCGCTAGAATCCTTACATCAAACCGAGTGAGTTTGAAAAAAAAAACATTAATAGTTGTTTATGTTTTTTTTTTTATGTTTGACGTGCGGCTTTGACCTTAGGTGACCTGATATGAAGTGAAGGTGTGATCGAAGATGGTAAATCACACCTAGCTTAGAATGGAACTGGTTCTCAAGTGAGGTTGCCAAACATTTAAAAAAAAACTGACACGCGAAGTAACACTTTATTGTGTACTATTTAGTGTTTTTGTGTTCTTTTCAGAAAACAGGAGAAGTATTCAATTTAGATTCCGACGACGATGACAAAATAGGTAATAAAAATATAATTTATGTTCTATATAAATCTAAAATCGATGTGTGTGTATGGACACAGAAAAGGCGTGACTGATTTTGATGAAATAGTCAGACAATCTTCAGATTTGCCCAATGGATGATCCAGTAATGATTGCTAGCGATCAAATGAAAAAAACAAAACATTACGAGAATATATATTTTTCAGGATAAAAAATAAACTATGTAATAAATAAAATGATTTGCAGGCTAGGTGTTTCACCATAGCTCACCTGATGTTAAGTGACGGTGTGGTCGGAGATGGTAAACACACCTAGCCTTGAATGGAGCTCTCAAGTGAGGCTGCCGGAACACACTTGGGGGCAGATTTTCAACTTGAGGGTGGTAGGTAGCTAGCCAGCTGAGTACTAGAAAGTACCCTACCACCACGCTATGGTCTCATCACGATGTTTTCCTTCACCAGCAGCTCATGCTCATTGTTGGGGTTTGAATCCACACTCTTCGGCGTGTAAACCGACCGCGCTAACCACTGGTCTATAATCGCTACAAAACATTTTTAAAGTATAAAAAACCTACAAACATCACTTATATCCGTTAAGCCGTTACAATGAAAAAAAAAAATAACATACAGATAAACGTTCGGTTATTTAATATTACTAGCTTTTACCTCATCATCATCAGCCATAGATCGTCCACTGCTGGACATAGACCTCCTCATGTGGGGGTTTTGCCAATACTCGCCACGCTTGGCAGGCGGGTTAGCGAGCGCAGTTAGGTGTGATTGTTCAAGGAAGACGCTGCTGCCCATCTTCCGGATTACATCCCTTAGTCGACTCTTACGGCGACCACGGGTAGAGAGGGTGGGGTGCTATTCTTACGCCGGCACCACCACGGCGAAACCTAGTACATAACCTAGTATTTATATTCTTTTATGTATTTGAACATTTTTTTCAACAGGCGATAAACCTGACGTTTCCTATGTCGAGACACCGCGCGAAAATAACAAATGCATTAACCACAGCTGTTCCAGCGACGAATCCGTTTCCTATTATTTAGCAGACAGGTAAAGTATCAAATTTAAATTATTTTTTTTATAGCTGACAGGCTTGGTGTTTGACCACAACTCACCTGATGTTAAGTGACGGTTTGATCGAAGATGGTAAAGCACACCTAGCCTGGAATGGAACTGGCTCTCAAGTGAGGCTGCCGGAACATACCGTCAGGTGCTTGGCGGCAGATTTTCAACTTGAGGGTGGTAGCTAGCCAGCCGAGTACTAGAAAGTACCCTACCACCACGTTATGGTTTCCTCACGATGTTTTCCTTCACCGACAGCTCAAGCTCATTGTTGGGGTTTGAGCCTACGTACTCAAGCGTGTGAACCGATCGCGCTATCCCATATTTTTTTTAAACTATTTCTAAATTGTTTTTTTTTTTTTTTCAGAATGACTATAGCGTATTACGGTGCCGCTAGAAGGCGGAAACGAGCTGTTTGCCAGACCTGCCTCGATGTGGTCAATGCCAGGAATGAGGTAGGTTCATTTCTATTGAAATACAGTATAGTGCCACCAACTTAGCTGTTCAGGTGGGAAAAATTGGAACTAAACCCACTTTAGCTGCTATTTTGACAACGTCATTCCGCTGACAGTTTTTTGTCTAGTGTTGTCTTGTTTAATGTTCGCTTTCATTGTGAAACCTTCCATTCAAAAGTAATGCGCGGCAAGTTATTCTAAAAGTTTTATCTTATACTAGCTGTGCCCCGCGGTTTCACCCGCGCTAGATGCCTACGTCATAGTAGCTTTATGCATGCAAAGTCTCAGCCCGATCGGTTTAAAATTGACAAAGTTTCATACAAACTTTCATCCCCTATTTTATCCCCTTGGGGGTAGAATTAATCAAAATCCTTTCTTAGCGGATGCCTACGTCATAACATCTACCTGCATGCTAAATTTCAGCCCGATCCGTCCAGTGGTTTGGGCTGCGCGTTGATAGATCACTATGTCAGTCAGTCAGTCACCTTTGAGTTATATATATTTAGAGATGAACGAATGGAAAACGCCTTCAAAAATCCTATTCGAAAAGCTGAATCAAAGCGTTGCTGCTTGATCGGTGCTGCCAGATACGAGAAAATTAAATCGCTCAGTATTATTATGAAAATAATATATTTCATAATTTTTTAGGGTTCCGTACCTCAAAAGGGAAAAAACGGAACCCTTATAGCCTTTGTTGTCCGTCTGTCTGTCTGTCAAGACCCTTTTTCTCACGAACTCGTGGACGTATCAAGCTGAAATTCATATCAAATACTCAGGTCTACTGTACCTTGGAGCTGTGAAAAAATCAAACTTCTAAGCCAACGCAATCAAAAGATACAGCCGTTTATGCTGCAAATTTTCGACACTCGCAAGGGAATCAAAACCTACAGGGTACTTCCCGTGAACTCAGAATCTTGTTACGAAGGAACGTCTTATAGCACAGATAAAGGAAAAAATGCGAAAAGAATAAGTTGGATTACCATTTAAAAAAAAAACATAACTTTTACTTATATACCTACAGGTTTGTACGGAACTCTCGGTGCGTGAGTCCGACTCGCACTTGGCCGGTTTTTCAATGAAGTAACTGATTTTGTTACACGATTTTAAAGTTTCGTCTACAGTAAAATTTGTTTATAATAATGAGTGCAATGGCCCCCTGTCAGTACAGTAGTAGTACACCCGAAGCGTATCACCCTGTATAATGTTTTCGCTTACAGGGCCTAGTATCAGGTATAAAGGACCTCAGGCCGCTAATGGCTCTGCGGATGTCTCGACCGACTCACACGCTGCTTGAAATATCGGACTCCGACTCGGAAGGGGAAGACGAGCCTGTAGGGGAGGATGGGGCGAGGTAAGTGTAGCGATGATAGCTTAATGGTTAGCGTGGACAGTTCACACGCTAAAAGGCGTGGGTTCAAACTCCAACAATGAGCTTGAGCTTCCGGTGAAGAAAAAGTAGCATGGTGGTAGGGTATTTTCTAGTACTCAGCTGGCTAACTACCACCCTCAAGTTGAAAATCTGTCGCCAAATACTTAACAGTGTGTTCCGGCAGCCTCACTTGAAATCCAGTTCTATTGCAGGCTAGTGATTTACCATTTTCGACCACACTTTAATCGGGTGAGCTGTGGTCAAACACCTAACATGTCAACTATAACAAAAGTCACTCGCAGGACCTGGTGTCACTCCGGTGACCTCACATCTCTAGAAAAGATAACACTTGACCAGATACAACCTTTTTTCCAGGTTACTAGAAGACCAGCTTACCGATATTCTAAATGAAGTTTGGCTGAAATATAATATGGACGATAGACTCAAATCCACGGAAGATTATTTGGAAACTGAACTCGAAAAAATGCAGAGTAAGTTAATAACTCATCTTTGCTGATCTATTGACACTGTTGACTTATATTTGCTGATCTATTCACTATCGACTTATGTTCGTTGATCAATTGAGTTTAACAACTTATATTTGCTGAACAATCAATTGTTTACTTATATTTGCTGATCTAATGTCTGTTAATTTATATTGACTATTAACATATCTTTACTAATCTATTGACTGTAAACTTATATTTACTGGTCTATTGTCTGTTAATCTATATTGACTGATCTATTTACTATTAACTTATCTTTACTGATCTATTGACTGTTAACTTATATTTGCTGATCTACTGTCTGTTTATTTATATTGACTAATCTTTTTTTTATAATTCCAATTTAGTTAAGGGTCTTTTGTGACATCCATATGGCAGTCCCATCGTATTTTCTACAATGTTTTTTTTTTACAATTGACTAATCTATTGACTATTAACTTATCTTTGCTGGTCTATTGGCAATTTACCTATCTTCGCTGACCTATTCACTGTAAACTTATATTTACTGATCTATTGTCTGTTAATCTATGTATATCGACTCATCTATTTACTAGTAACATATCTGCTGATCTATCTGTGAACTTATATTTATTGATCTATTGACTGATCTATTGACTATTAACATATCTTCGCTGATCTATTGACTGTTAACTTATATTTTCTGATCTATTGACTTATATTTGTTGATCTATTTGCTATTAAGTTATATTTGCTGTTTTATTGACTATCGACTCTTTGAACTGCTTTGCTTAAATAAAGATTTTGACCACAGAGCAAAGTGAAGAAGTTGATAAATTACTGCGTGATTGTCAAAAGGCGACAGACGATCTACGGACAGAGTTCTACTCAAGTTTCGAGGGACCTCGGCATGAGTTGGACAGCTTAAGTATTCACGATACACCTATAGCATCGGTGAGTATTGAGTTTATTACCTGACTACACAAAAAGAGGTTTGTTATTTTACTAGGTGGTAGATCTCAACAGTGTCAAAAAAGCAATTTTGAAGTTGTGGCTAGTTAGAAGACCGTGCACAATACACCCCAAGCGGGACGTCAGTGCAGTACTTATCGCCCCCATCCCGAATAAGAATAAGAAGACCGTCTGACTGCCAATCTGGAGGTCCTGGGTTCAAATCCCACGGCACGCAATGTCTTTTTAACCGACTTCAAAAAAGAGGAGGTTCTCAATTTGATTGGTATTTTTTTTTTTGTTGGCGTATTATTCACAAATTCATTTTTGTTTCCAGTATGCATGCTTGGAGAGTGAAGAAGGGAATTACGAGGTAAAGATTCATAATGAATAATAGATATATTACTAATTTTCGCGAAAAATAATTTTTTCGTTCAAAGAACTTAATCACCGACTTAAGTCAAAGATTTTTTTATAAAATCGATTTTAAATTTAAATGGACTAAAATGTAACTATGATATGAAATTATAAACCAAATAATTTGCAAAGTACAGGTATAATAGATGTACTTATATAAAAAAAAACTATACAAATACAAATCTATATACTAAATCTAAATACCTTTAAACGAGCAATTCTTGTATATATGTATATATATAATCTGAATCTCGGAAACGGTTCCAACTATATTCAGGGGGTATCGTTTTATTTAAAAAAAAGTGTTTACTTAAAAAAGAAAGTAAAACCGACTTCAAGAAAAAAACATCAGCACTGAAAAGCGAAAAATAAACTTACTTTACAAAGTTTTATTATACCAGCTAGGTACCTACTGATCTGTTTGAAGTCGGTGCTTAACATAGGTGCCATTGCCTGGCACCGACTTCAAACAGATCAGTGGGTACCTAGCAGGTATAATAATACTTTGTAATGTAAGTTTATTTTTCGCTTTTCAGTGCTGATGTTTTTTTCTTGAAGTCGGTTTTACTTTTTTTTTTATAAAGTTTTTGAATATATCTTTCAAAAATCTTTTTCTACTTTTAGACGTCTCAGTTCTCGTTGCGGTATCCGAAGCGACGTTCTACGACTAGTGTTGAAATTCCGGCTAAGAAACAAGCACTACCATTCGACGATAGAAAGGTAATATTTATAATTATTGCGATTTAATCAAATTTCAGATTTATATTATTATTATTTTTCACCTTATGTTTAATATTGCCACGCTTGATGGCAATGCTAAGCTTTTGACCAAAGTAGATGTCAGCATTCTGATCACCTTTTTGATATTTTGTTTTTGTTTTGATTGATTTTCTGAAATAAATTGCTCTAGGCGATAAAGCCGCCCTTGTACACCATTTATTTGTTATTTCTGTTGTATTTTTATAATATGTTTGGTGTATAATAAAGTTGTATTGTATTGTATCACCTGCAGCCTCCTCTAAACGTTTGGCCAGGTCCCGATATAGATCGTGAGCGGCCCCCACGGGCCTAAAGTTTCAACCCCAAACGGCACAAACAAGTACATTCTATCTAAATAACTATATTTGTGCCGTTTGAGGTTTTCGGCTTTAGACGCGACCAGCTTGTCCCGAAGTCACACATAGATAAGACGGCGCCAAGGTGTCGACACATGTGCCGTCCCACACCAGAGGCCGTCCCATCTTCCATGGGATAAGGGTCATACCGTCGGGTCTCTTGCCGTCTTCCCGCATCAGTTCGTTCGGTTCTAAAACTGATGGGACGCCGCCACTGACAAAAGCCCTACGGATAAAATATAATATAAATTACAGATAACACGAGCTACCGCCATGGCGGAAGAGCAGGCCAAACTGGACGAAGACGTAAGTTGTTGCGATTTATTTGTGCCCAATTAATTTAATCCCACTAATATTATAAACTAGCTGCGCCCCGCGGTTTTCTCCACGTGGTGATGGATGATGATGATGATGAAAAGTATCCTATGTTTTATTCCAGGGCCTAAAGTATCTACATGCAAATTTCATCCGGATCCGTTTAGTGTAGTGTTGTCGTGTTCTAATCGCGGAAGCTTAAATTTTTCAAGTTAAGGATGGCTTATACTCTATATTAAGGCTACTTTTTACTGTACTACCTTTCTACGTACCTGACAAATTATATACAGGCTATATATACAATTTGTCAGCTAAAAATATAATGGAAGAATTGGTTGCCGAAAAATAAATAGTCCGAATTACCGCACCGCCGTATTTTTATTCGATGTATGCAAGTCGTCTAGGTAGGTACCAAGCAGTAGTGTGTAAACATTAATGTGTTCCGGTTTGAAGGGTTCTGCTGCTAGCGAAATTATAGGGCTGTTGAGACTAACCATCGAAAGTCTCAGAGTAATGAGCCCCAAAGCGGTGATACCCTGGACTTTGTTTTATTACTCAAAGTTCTGTGTATCGCTGCAATGGTCATGGACAGGCGTTATCTCCTACCATTAGGACAGCGTCTCGTTCGTCTCATTACTTTTACATAAAAAAAGAAATCTTGTTATGGTTACAGAGAGATATATCAGTGGTCCGCTTATCGGCCGAAGCTGCACCACCCGATTTGCCACCACCAGGCGAGCTGGTGAAACCGCCTCTTCGAGTGGGGATTCAGGTGTATGCCATGAAGAACCAATACGGGGCATGGCTCAAAGGGAAGGTGTTGGACATTCAAACCAAGACTAACGAAGCGGTGAGTGTTCCATGTTACAGCATTCTTAATTTTTTGTTATTTCAGGGCTGATGAATCATCTAATGTTTCAAAGTAGTGAGTGCTAAAGCAGCTACGCCCTGGACTTTGTTTTACTACTCAAAGTTTTGTGTATCGCTGCATTAGTCATGAACAGTAGTGATTTTCAACCAGATACATTTTCACCATACACCCATTATACAGCGATGATAGCTCAGTCGTTAGCATGGTCGATTTACACGCAAAAGGATGTAGGTTCTTGCTTAGTTTGGGGCTAGCTGGCACTGTGTGAAATGTTATAAGAAATTTATTTATAAGCTTGAGCTGCCGGTGAAGTAAAACATTGTGAGGAAACCTTAGCATGATATGGTACTTTCTAGTACTCGGCTGGCTAACCTCAAGTTGAAAATCTGCTGCGTCTGTGTTCAGACAGCCTCACCCGGGAGCCAATTCCATCCCAGGCTAAGCAAGTTTACCAACTCGACCACACCGTCACTTAACATCAGGTTAGCTGTGGTCAAAATACAGTTAAAAAAAGCCAGGAGCTCTAAAAACGACTCCGCTTCATTATAGATTCCAAAAACTGGAACTAAGTGATTTGATTCCACTTTAATCATACGAACCGCTAAACAGTGGAATTTGCTGCCCAAATGGGTGTTCCCTGATAAATACAATCTGGGTGCCTTCAAGTCTCGAATGAATCTGTTTCTTTTAGACAAACGTCTTCCATCGTAGACAGCATCTTCGCTTATTGTTAAGCTAGAATACGGTCAAACGCAAACCCATATATTGATTTAAAAAAAAACAGCATTATTTTTCAACTCACTGTTCTATCTTTTTTTTATAATGTTAATGGGATTTCAACAGCAATACACATTATGCCGCATCCGGTTTGAGCACAAAGTGAAGAATCCTTGCAAGACGCTATCTGCGAGATCCATCGCTTACACGGAACCAAGCGAGGTCCGGATGACTATTGGTAAGAAGCAATGTTTTTTTTTTCAGCTTCTAGTGTCCCACTACTGAGCAAAGGCCTCCCTTTCCTCCTTCCAGACTGCCCGGTCTTCGGCTTTGGTGATCCAGTGACTGTCATGACGATTTAGTTCGTCACACTATTTTCGTCTAGGTCCACCCTGAGGTCGCTTAAATTTTGTGGTCGAAACTGTGGTGAATTTCGCCCAGCGGTTGTTCGACATGCGACTAACGTGGCATTCCCACTTCAGTCGTCCGGTTTTGTGGCTGACATCAGCGATTTTGGTTTTGGAGCGCAGTATTGTGTTCCTTATACGGTTTGTCAATTTGACTTCCAAGATACAACGCTCCATTGCTCGATGGCAAACCCTGAGTACGGCTTTCTGATCTTTTGTTAAAGACCAAATATGTGCACCGTACGTGATAATGTGAAGGATGCATACGTCCATAAGTTTACGTCTTAGACATAGTGGAAGTTAGCCTGTCATAAACTCTTTCATGGTCCAATAGCTCTTCCAGGTGTTATCGGTGCGGCTGGCAACTGTTTAATATTGTCTTGCTTGGAAAGAGATTATTTAACCAAGTTGAATGTATTCATGGACGCTGCAATAACTCCGTCCTCTATCATTTCGCGCCGTGCAATTAGTCATAAGCTTAGTCTTTGACATGTTCATCCTCAGTTCCACCTCTAATCTTTTTTTGCTAAGATCTTCGAGCATTACTTCAAGATCTATGATTGTGAGAAATATATTATTAAAAATCTGTTTTTCAAAGCCTGTCCTTGACATATAGCTATAGCAGCTTGCAAAGCTATGGCAGTCTAGTTGGGAGATCGTCTGAATGCAAATCCGTCCTGAGTTCATATCCCACGGCACGGACCTCTGTCTTTTCTAAGTTATGTGCGTTTATCGCTAGCTTCAAAACGATGAAGGAGGGAGGGAGGGAGTGTAATAAAATATAAAGTACAAAACATGTTTATAAAACTTTATTTATGTTATTATTAAACTTTTATGGCCCTATCTCACTAAGACATAGTGGCGGCGCCAGAAGTCATCACATCATCAGCTATATCGTCCACTGCTGGACATAGGCCTCCTCCTGGGGAGGTTTTGCCAATACTCGCCACGCTTGGCAGGCGGGTTGGCGAGCGCAGTTAGGTGTAATTTTTCAAGGAAGACGCTGCTGCCCGTCTTCCGGTTTACATTCCTTAGCCGATTCTTACGGCAACCACGGGTAGAGAGGGTGGGTACTATGCTTACGCCGGCACCACCACGGCAAGCGTATACACACTATCAATGAATTCTTAACAGATAGATAGTAAATGTATGATAAAAATATGACATAAAAATAACTTAAACTTTGACTTTTAAAAATAGTTAATAAATTACTTTTTACTTAAAATAAAAATATAAGGTGCGTTCTGGCAGCTTTACTTGAGAGCTAGTTCCATTCCAGGACATAGGCCTCCTCCTGGGGAGGTTTTGCCAATACTCGCCACGCTTGGCAGGCGGGTTGGCGAGCAGTTAGGTGTGATTGTTCAAGGAAGATCATCCCTTAGCCGACTCTTACGGCAACCACGGGTAGAGAGGGTGGGGTACTATTCTTACGCCGGCACCACCACGGCACGGTAAGTAGTCATACCACCAACAAAATGTATGCAGCTGTATGGAAGGCACCTCACCTGGTATCCGCTTGGTTGCGTTACCAATTTGGTGGCGAAATCACTAATATGTATAGAGCTGTTTGACGTCTCACTTGGCCATCAGTTGCGCTCCTCCCGCACGAATCAACAGGGCTCGTGCGTCGACGATCCCGGTGTTTCTCGCTTCGTGGCGCCCGCCGCTATGGCGTCTTAGTGCGATAGAGCCCTTGTAGCACGCTTAAATCGAAATATTTTATTTTTCAGGTACAAGAGTAATAGCGCTTTTCAAAAATTCGGAAAACACCAACAAACGAGGGGAATTCTACTATTCCGGCGTTATTGCGGAAATACCCAACCCTGTGAATGGATATAGGTTAGTGCCGTACATTACATATTTTAAAACTATTTTCAGTAAACGAATGTTCTAAGTTTCCCAGAAAAATAACATGGCATATTTATTGCGGGTTGATAATGTTGTGGATTCAAGTAATTCAGAGGTGAAGGAAACATCGTTAGAAAACCATTGGATGTTGGTAGTTTACTTTCTAGTACTCGGCTAACTAGCACGAGAGTTGAAAATCTGCCAAGCAATTTACGGTGTGTTTCGCCTAACTTGAAAGCCAATTCACAGTTTAGGTCAGGTTCAGGTGTTTTTACCATCTTCGATTACACCGTAACTTAACTTTAGGTGAGCTGTCGTCAAATACCGGTTAACTATGTAATTATGGTGTTTTTTAAAAGAAATCCTTTTTTGACCACCGGGACTTAATCTCACATACTATAATTTAGTTATCGGTTCTGCGACTCAAAATACTATAATTTAGTTATCGGTTCTGCGACACAAAATACTATAATTTAGTTATCGGATCTGTGATACAAAATACTACGATTTAGTTATCGGATCTGTGATACAAAATACTATGATTTAGTTATCGGTTCCGCGACACAAAATACTATACTTTGTTATGGGTTCTGCGACACAAAATACTTCAGTTTAGTTATGGGTTGTGCGACACAAAATACTTTAGTTATGGATTCTGTGGCACAAAATACTATAATTTAGTTATCGGTTCTGCGACACAAAATACTATAATTTAGTTATCGGATCTGTGATACAAAATACTACGATTTAGTTATCGGATCTGTGATACAAAATACTATGATTTAGTTATCGGTTCCGCGACACAAAATACTATACATTGTTATGGGTTCTGCGACACAAAATACTTCAGTTTAGTTATGGGTTGTGCGACACAAAATACTTTAGTTATGGATTCTGTGGCACAAAATACTATAATTTAGTTATCGGTTCTGCAACATATGTGAGCAGCCCACTGTCGCTTTACATATTGTTATGTAAAAAACAAATGTAAGTGTAATTAAATATATATAATATTTACATTTTAGGTTTAACAAACTAGTCGATCATTATGCAATATAGCAAATTGTTCAGCTACACAATGTCCCCGAACTGTATCGAGGGAAGTACACGTGAGACAACAAAAAAAAAGTTAGTTTCAATAGCTTTAATTTCACTAGCTGCAGTACCCTTAAAACTGGAACACAGTAATGTTTACACACTACTACTTGACGGTAGTATTATCTGATAATGCAGTAGTACCTACCTAGATTATCTCGTGTAGAGTAAATGTATAACTTTGTAATAATTTGTTTAAATCTTTCAGGTATTTAGTATTTTTCGATGACGGCTACGCACAATACGTAGAACACAGACATACGCGTCTCGTATACGAGAGCAAGACGCTAGTGTGGGAGGAGGTCCATCCATTCAGTCGAGACTTCGTGTGCAACTACCTTATGAAGTATCCTGAGAGACCTATGGTGCGGATGCATCCCGGCCAGGAGGTCAATGTGGAATGGAACGGTGAGTTGAGCAGGGGTAGTGAATGTTGAAATTGGGTAGTGAATGTTAAAGTTGTGTAGTGAATGTTGAAGTTGGGAAGTGAATATTGAAGTGGGGTAGTGAATGTCAAAGCGGGGTAGTGATGAAATTTGAAATGCAGTTAGCTTATACACTGGACATTCTACTTTTTTATTACAGAAACCGCGGGATGCATCTATTATAGATGCGATGCGACTTACTCACTCTTTACACACACGCGCACGCAATATAATAGCATTGATGCCCTGAACCTTGCTTTATAATCCAAAGTTCTATGTATAGCTACAATGGTCGTGGACATGCGTTGTTTCTAGCCATCAGGAGTCTCGTTCGTCTGATTACTTTTACGTTAAAAAAATCTAACTTAATTAAATGAGTTATATCTCAAAGAAATAACAAACACACATACAGACTTCACATTAATAATAAAACTCAAAACTCAAAATTCAAAGTGCTTTATTTCCTTTAGACCTTACAGGACTCTTGGACACGTCACACGTCACAAATTATAAACATACTTAAAAACTAGGAAATAAAGTGATCACTTTGATCTTTCGTTCACTTCAATCTTTTTGAGGTAAAGTAAAGAAGCGAACAAGAAACCTTTACCTTGTTAGATTGTTAGTTTTCGAGTTGGAGCAAAACTCGTCCCAAGCTTTTTTATCGTCTAGATAATCTGATATTTTGTAGTAAGCCTTTTTACATAGGATATTTTTGACAATTTGTTTGAATTTATTTATTGATAATTTTTGCAACTCACTAGGAGTTTTGTTGTAGAAGCGTATACATTGCCCTTTAAAGGATACATTTATCTTGTTTAGCCTAGTTTTGGGCACAGCAAGTTTATTCTTATTTCTAGTATTTAAATTATCTACGTCGCTATTTTTAGGGAAACGATTGATATTTTTATGAGTGTACAACAAGTTTTCATAAATGTATTGACATGGTACTGTCATTATGTTTATTTTTT